>CM027089.1:2548983-3913983 GCA_015343265.1 Pao palembangensis | reverse complement strand
TCATTCAGCCTTGTTTGTTTCTGTTCACAGTTCTAATCCTAATAATTTATCACTCACAATGGAATAAAAAGAGATTACCTGCAATCTCAACACTGACAATTTCTTTCTCTGAGGTGACATCATAAGAAAAACTTCTTCAGGCTTTTGTCCCACAGCCAAACCCTTGCACTCTCCTTTTAGAAATGATATATCATCTCCCCAGAGAGCTGTCATGGCCTTACGGTCATACTGTTCTGTAGTTGTAATAGCCCCTTCCTTCATTCTACTTTTAATCTGCCAATAAAACTGATCCTACAGACAGAAAAAGATGCAGACACACAGCTGTCGGGCTGGCCAGTCAGACTAGCCTGTGGCACGCTCTTTACCGTCTGAAGGTGCAATGTGAAAACTCTTCCACACCAAGAGGAGAAGTGCACCGACTAGTGCACTAAAGGCTAACTAGAGCCAGACTGTGCTTCTGAAGGAATATCTGTTTGCATGTGTGTGTGCACAAGAGGCCTCCTGCCCTCCTCTACCCACACAGGAAGTGAGGTCATCTCATAGCGCTGCAGAATGCATTCACTGAGGGTGACAAAGTTCGTTGGCCAAAAGCCTTTCTGAGTCCCCTGGCAAATGCAGATGGCAAAGCTATGACATAAACCCAACTTCCACCTTTAAAAACCATTTTTATTGTTGATAAAATCGTGCGCTGAATCACGGTTTAAAGGAAACATGAGAAAGGAAGAACCAAAGTAAAAATGGCTAATGTAAATCTAAAGTGCATAACTTGCAATGCCGCAAACTTTTTTAAATAGCCGCCTGTTTAGGATTTAGCACATCTTTGTCTTCCCAGCCCAGTGGTAATGGTGTGTCTAATACCACTCATATGTTTGTTATATCCAAGCAATGTAATTTTTAGTGTCTTTTAGTGTCTGCTCGTGAAACACAAGTCCGACAATAAATCACATCCCTGTTTAGAGCGGACGTCTGGCACGACCGGCCAACTTCAGCTCCACAGACCACCTCCTCCTCCTCCACTGCCGCCTCCTCTCCTCTCATGCTCTCCATCCCTCATGCCTGTTAAAGGCTTGTCCTGCAGGGCCTGGATACACTTGTGTGGTACAACAACAGAGAAACCGCCCAAAGCTCTTAACAGCTCTTCCTCTTCACTTCCTCCCTCCCTCCATCTCTGCCGCTACCACCACCACCACCACCAGCTCCTCTCTGCCTCTCCGCTCCGCTCTGCTCTGTCTTTCCCAGCTGCACCGGCGAGCTGTTCTGTATGAACTGCTGCCAGCTGAAAGCCTGCTACTCCTGTGAGATTGCTATTACTCAGTGCAAGCAGGGCTGTGTGTAGCCAAAGGGCTGCTCTCCGAGCTGTAGATCTCCATGTTGTGACTTGTCAACACGGGAAAAATCGTTACTGAGGCTGAGGCACTTCCACTCGACACAGAGGGGGTCTGATCGAGACCGGCCAGACAGCCAGGTACTGGACTAGAAGGTATTAGCACCAAGATTAGGACAAAGTCTGTGAACCAATTTTGGGCTGAAGAGAATCCCCCACTTCCAAAATAAATAATGAATTAAACATGCAGCTAAAATATGTATTTCCGCAACAAGCAGCTTTTTAAAGCACCAACACTATTAACTCCACCAACCACCAGTTAACACGACCAACGCCAGAGGACTGGAAGCATCACAAGAAGATACACAACCGACTTGATTTGTAATCATTAAATACAGTTTCAGCACATTCCTATCAATGATTGAAATTAGTCATTTTATTACTGCTTTGAAGTAAAAAAAACAGTTTTTTTTCCAGGCGACATCCACTCTCTGTGACACATATCAACCATCAACAGTCAGCGCCTGCATTCCCCTTATTTTTGCACAACTTGCAGTTGTTAAATTTAAGAAAAATTGCTCAGAGTTCCAGAGGATCTTGACTCAAACGCTGAAGAGGCATCATCAGTCAGAAAGCGGTGAACCTTTGAGTCCTTCTGAAGCTGTAAAAGGGGCAGCACATAAACAATGACGTTCACGTGCAACGCGCTCGATCCAGCATTAAAGGCTGTACTGGTGGCGTGCTGAAGGGATTAGCGACAGAGGTATCAAAACACACTCGCTGAATTTTATCTTTTCATCAACCGTTGTCCTCAATAGGGTCACAGCAGGATTGGAGTCCATCAGGTGGGGCAACATGCAACTACTCAGACAAATGGCATAAATCTACATTTCTTAAGTGTGTATTTGTGTTTAAATGACAAAAACAGTCATTTCTGTCTTCCAATATCTTCTTTTTATTCCACAGTCCCGAGGAGCTTTCTGCAGAAGCAGATGAGTGCTCCGTCAGCTGGAGACACTGACTACAAACTGAAGCCTTGATCTTTTTTTCAAATTGTCCTTGCAAGTACTTGGTGTTATAATTGACAATACTCGATATTATGGTTTGTTCTGCAGCAGAAGTACCCAAATCGACGGCAAAGTTTCCTGAAGACTTTTCTGAATGAAGTATTGATCTCTACTGTCTCCGGTGTTAGTGAGAAGATGGTTGAGAAAAACCTTTTAAAAAGCTGATTGTTAGGGAACCGTAATCTGTAGTTAAGATACAGACTGTTCAGAAATTGGATTAATCAACTATCACCCAGTGATGTCATTTCTCAACATTCTTATGCCTTTAATTCATCTGGAAGATCAAACCTGTAATGAATATTCACTGATAAACCCAAACCCCCCTCAAATTCAGGTGGAGTGAAGTATATGTGATGCCAAGAGCGAAATGGAAACCTCTCATTTTCTTTTCCCTTTATTTCCTCTTAAACCAATGTTTTTAAGTCCCAGCCCCACCAAGGTCATTATAATCATAGCCAGTGGAAGGGAGCCAGTGACCCGCCATTACTGCAAGGTGGAGAGCCACCCAGACTGTCAGCTATTGGTTGGTATTAAAAGAACCACAAATCTGAACAGAAATGTTTAAAATCTTGCAATTTCATATGGTGTTAACCACAGAAATAGAAGTGGAATACAAACATTTCTCAAATAAACCCAAAATTGGATTATGATATTGATTATTAGTCAATCAGCCAGTATTTTACTTACCATCCTGACTTAAACGGCCAGGGAGGCTGACTGACGTGTGTGACAATAGTTCGGTGGCCTCTTAAATTTAAGGTCAACATACTTTTTGATGTAGAATTAGCAGAAGCATTTGCTGAGAGTGTCAATCGTTTCTCAAAGCCAAAAACATCAAATTTGAAATCACAGCCTATGCAAAACGCGACGTCTACACAGTCAAACTTAGGAGTGTGTAACAAGGCAGCAACAATGGCACAAGGTCAGGAAGAATGGCAGTTTTCATTGTGACGCTAAAGGTCATGATTACTTGTCAAAGTGAAGGCACCATACTGTATAGTGACCTCTATAACAGGCTTACGTACCCACAGAGACACACAAACAGACATAAGCACACACGGTTTGTTCACTTTGCATGCGTGCATGTCCGACATGCATGCTTAAAGACTAGTTTTCTTTAAAAAAACAGCACCACGGAGAGCAGGACAGTGCACGCACAAAAGAGATCTGGGCCCGAGCTTAAATAAAGCTCCTCAAGCTCGGAGGCCGCTGTATTAGCCTGGCCTTCTCCACTACACATGGAGAGATTTGGGGCTCTATATTCCGCGTGTTGGCTGGCACACCACTAGGGTGTTGTTGCCTGAATAATGAAAACACACAAACTGACAGCGGATGGCACGGGGGTGACACTCCTATTCTGGAGTGGGAAGATCCAAAACAAAGCACAAAAAAGCTTCTGACAAATTCATACTTTTCTGTGACAGTTTGTTGACTGAAGAGGGGAACAACTCCTGCATCAGAAAAGAGGGCTCTCGTGTAACACAGGAACACAACAGCCTTTCCATGCTCTGCCTACGGGGGATTACAAGAAGTCAGATGTGTGTTTTGCATGGGTAGCGTTGCTGCAGACGATTTTAAACACCCAAACCATCACAAAAAAAGGTTGTTTACAGTAAATCAAGTCATAGGCAGCATTTGTTTCCCATAATAGTGTTGTTTTTTTGGGTTTTTTTTAAGAAAAAAATTTACAATAGAAACCACACAGTGTTATTTGCATAAACATTTTGCATGCATTCATATTAATATTTCCTCACAGAGCAACTTCTTGAGGACAGGAAGATAATGAAATTTGTAAACAGTGTAATGAATATATTATATTTTACCTGCAACAACCACTTGTTTTACAACAACACAGTGCTTTAAAAATCTATCCACCAATATGCGGTGAAATATTTCCCCTTGCTGATCTTGCTGATCAGGCATAAAATCTAATCACAGGTTATAAAATCGATTCCAACTGGTTATGTTTTTTGAAAAAAGAACACGCATAACCTAATAATATGCATGTGTCTCTGCTAATAAGGTGACTGGCATTTTAAAGCCGTACACAATAAGTCATTCCAAACAGCCAAGACAAGACGCTCAGACGCCGCATACTCTTAATCTCATCACGGATGAGCATGCAAATAAAGAAACGTGTCCTCAGATTTCAGAGAAAGCTGCCAAAACAACCACCCAATTTATTTTATGGTTCCTTTGTCTGCATGCTTTGTAGATTTCACCAGAAGTAGACGCCTGTTGTTCACAAGGGAGATGTGTTTGCTGCACCTAAAATCAGGTTTTGGTATGCGACAAAATGGGTAAAAGCTTGAAGAATGTTACCTTCAGCTGTCAATCAAAACCTTGTTTCAGAGTGCACTCAAACATGTGCGTGACACACTCTTTGTACAACGTACACTCAGGTCACACTCTCTCTCACACACAAACAACTGCAATTTCCCAAGTTCAACCATAGGTCAAATAACTGAGCAGTTCAATTGTGCAGACCACCAGTAAAACCATAACAGCATGTTAAAGGAATCACTGATCTGCACGTGATTCACTGACACACTGGTGATCTTAAGGGGAAAAAAAAACACACAACTTCTGGTGGTGCCATTTATGCACAACAGCTGGCACAGGCTGACATTTAAGAAATGATGAAGACAGTGTCATGAGACAAATGTGCCGCCTTTCAGATGTGCACCGTGTTTGCATTCCAATGACTAACTGGGCCGTCTGCTTACGCAGAGACCATCAAGTGCAAAAGATGTCACCCTCGGACGAGTCCTTTAATGATGGTTGTCACTGATCCTCTAGTGGCCGGAGTGCGCCACTGCAGCTTTTCCATTATCTGGACTGATAAAGGCATAATACCAACATCCAAGACACTGTGGGTCATATGTGCAAAAGTAAACCGGGCTCCCGCTTCCATCACATCCACGGGGAGTACACCGGGCTTCTGTCGCCGTGTAAGCCCGTGTTTCAGCCACCGTGGCGGAGCACAACGGTCGTTTCCCTTTTCCGACCACGTTTATTGATCGTAGTCTGTCTGCAATGAATGGCTGCAAAGCGAAGGGGGGGAAAACCCTGAACTTCAGGTGACCGACCATGGCTCTGGCTTCACGCAGGCTGGGAGGGGTAGGAAAAAATTACATAGAATGGCTTTAGAGGGGGGGAATAAAACCTTTTCTCACTTTCTGAAGTCGATGCGTGAACGGCGCCAAACATATTCGGTTCCGCGTGTGGGAAGCCAAACTATGAGGCTAAAGTTGGACGTTTATTGCCGAGGAAATGAAGTTTTCCGAGCGTTGCTTGGATAGCGCTATTGCTAACTAGGAACGCCGGAGTATGGGGGTAGCCAGACTCTGGCTCGTCTGATCCGACTGACCCTTCATTTTATTGCGGCCAGACTCTCAGTTCCTCCCCCTTTCTACCCGAAAAGCCACCTAGCAGCGGCGAGCACACTACCGAAAACGCTCCGCCGTCTGTCCCTGACACACAAACGACACATATGCCGACTGACCGCAACCTATAGCGGCAACGGACCTTTATCGATTATACTCTTAATAAAGCCACGTATCATTTATCCACTCAATGCCTGGCTAACGTTACCCATCGCCTACAACATGGCTGCCTCGCTCGGACCTAAAAGGGAGAAATAACCTACGCCGAGTCTTTTGTCTGTTTCACCTCTTTAACCCTAAACTACTGCGCAAAACACACGGGGAGCCGTTAAAATCGAGCAAATCGAGCGAAGGACTTACGTGAAGGCAGGCGCTTGGGTTGCTCCTGCTTCCTCCTTGGCATTTTCCCCCGTTTTTAATCACATTCTCGTCCTTGTTTGGGGATAAGAAGAAAAAAGGTTTTTCCCATTGAGACCGGAGGCGCCAGTGATGGCAGGGACTCGGTCGTGCACCTGGTTTTGCTCGGTTTTTAAAGTGTATTGTCGGGGAAAAGGAACACAGGCGGAGGAGGTGCCGCTGTTGTTGTTGCCGTGTCTTGACTATGGCTGCTCTCGGTGCAAGTGTGTCTCCGAGCCCCTAACTAACACTAATGCAGGGATCAAAGGGCAGCAACAGCAGAGCAGGCGCGCGCGCGCACACACACTCACACACACACACACACGTGCTCGCTCGCTCGCTCGCTCGCTCACTCACTCACACACGCACACATTCACACGCTCTCTCTTTCCTCGCACACGCGCGCGCTCACGCGCACACTACCGACACGCGCCGGCGCGCACGCACGCATCCGAGGAGCTCGCCCCCGAGAGCAGCGTACGGACAAGGTGCCCCCAAAGCTTTCAGGGTGTATTACTGAAAAGAAAATGTACGCGGAGGTGGAGGAGGGGTGGTTTAATTTAGCAGAGAGATCGCACTGATGGACTCGGATTACGATTAGGGAATCTGTTTAATTTCCTCCGAAAGCAATAAAAAGTGAAAGACGGCGAACATTTGCGAGAAGGGCTCGGGCATGATTTCAGACAGCGGAGAGAAGACGCACCTCAAGCCCTAGCCTGGTATCCAGATATCAACTATTCCCCTTTAATCACGTTTGTGATGAGAAACGACAGGTTTGAAAAAAATTTGTTGCCACAAATTGTTGCGAATTAAATTAATTCTGATAGGCAGCAAATGATAAGTTGGAGGCTTTTACTACACATTACAAGATTATTGTGTTATTACCTGTAATAATATCATCCTATAAAGTAAATATGAATGAAAGAGTTCAGTTAAAGCCACATGTTAACAGGTTTTGCTGACACAAGAACCTGCACTGTCAAATATATTCTCATTAGTCAGTCAAATTTGCGTGAGCATGTCTCATTTCAAACAAAAATAAATGTGTCTATTAAAAGAATAGCAGAAAACTGGGTTTGGTGTGTGGGACCCATTGAGCCAGGTTGGGGGAGATAAGTGTCAGTGTCAGGAAGACGTCCAGCAATTGCCCGACTTAACACAGTCATCTCCCCAGCAAAGTTGAGTGAGCAGAGCTGGCCGGAGCTGAATCCTCCTCCCTCTCAGCTGGGTGTTGGGGCTCTTTCACAGCGCAGGCTGTCCCCCCACTCCCCGCTGTTGGACTCCTCCAGGCTGCGTTCTGTTGGCCTGCCGCGTTCTTTCACACCTCAGCCGTGTGTGAGGAGAGCTGTGTCTCCATCCTTCCATCCCTCCTTCCTGCAGTCCTCCTCCTGCCATGCATTCCCACCCACCCACCCACCCAGCCCCCGGCGGAGGCACAGGAGGCTCGTTACCGTGGCAATTAGTGAAAAGCCCAAATTAGCCCTCTTGGCTGTCCACAGGTGACAAAGACACTTTGCATTTCTGCTAATTAGGAAACAGAACAACATGATTAAATGTGGCCTATCAAGAGGAGAGTGGACAAGCACGCTCCACAAATAGAAGATAGTTATATATTGTTGTATCTCTTGCATGAAATAATTAAAATGTCCCATTATGTTTTCCATTTGTGGAGAGCATAATGTTGCGCTGCAGTGCAGAATATTGCAGATTACAGTGTATTTTTAATAAACTTGACTGGGTTTGGCAGCTGTTTCTCAAGTGGATGGACTACATCCATGTCCATCTGCAGGTGAATGGCCAAAGAGCTGATACAAGGAAAATTCTTTCTGGTTCCTGCATTTTTCTTACGTTGTGGGCAATTTTTGCAGACAGCACAAAATCTGCATATGGCAGGACCTCTAGACGATTTCTCAAACTTCCTCGGAGGTAAAAATCTCTTTAAGCTCTCAGATTCTATATGGTATTCAATGTTTTGTAAGCTATTTTAATGCGTAAACTCTTAATATTTTTAACTTTTCACAGTCACTCAAGTTTTGTTGTTTCTATTATTAGCTTCTCTCCACATTATCAACACAAATGCTTTTACTCGGCAGGCATGGTACAAAAAGTCGTAGAAAATCCAAAAAGAGCTCATCGCGTGGCACCATCGCATCATATAAACAGTTTAATTCAAGTGTTTTTGGACTGTTAGTGTTTATCCTGATGGTATTTTTGTTCCCAGCTGAGAGTGTCACTGCAGGGAGGTCACAGCCTGTTCTCTGACCCCGACAATGCCAGGCAGCTGAGGTAATGCTGGCAATGGTGGCAGTCTACAGATAGTAGCCATGGCAACCGTGACATGACCTCACTCAGGGTTGAACCTAAAGGTCACTTATCATTGCTCCAGGGACGAGCGGCACAGCAGTTCTGTTAGCAGTGACACTCTCAAATATCCCAGCTGGAACACACAATGTAAATATGCACTGCAGCATGAGGACGCAGGCCCTGAAGGCATCGTTTACAGGATTTCTTTTAATTAAAATGCTTAATTACTTCAGACAGGATTAGTTAAATGCAGTAATATTTGCGTTGTTATTGAAAAGAGTATTAAAGGGTTTTTTGTTTAAAAATAACAGTTTTCTTAAAAAAAAAAAAAACAACTGGTAAGCTGTAGACTTATTTTGCAATACTGTCTATTGCACTACTCTTATTGTCAGTGGGCATTATAGCTAATAATTAAAACAGTTCCCTGCAGCGCTGCAGCAGCTAAATGACTTTCAGGTGTTTCAGCAAAGCATAAAGCAGAATGGAGAGAAATCAGCTCAAACTCTTCTTTCTTTCTGTCTGTCTTTCTTTTTTTTCACTCACACTTTCTCCCTCTCATGTAGCCTCGGAGGCCACGTGGGAGAGGGGCTGGGGCTAACGCTAGGCTTGGCCAGTCAGATGTTGCCCTGAGGTAAACAGAAACATCTGTCCCCTGCCCAGCCGTGACTGCGGCTGAGTGATAAATCCTAGCGTGGCTGGTGCCAGCGCTGTCCGGCATGCCACCTGTCCCCATCCTACACGGTATCGCTAACCCAACCCCTACGCGTCCGCAGTCTTCACCCTGTTTGCACTCGTCCTCCTTCATCGTGACAGTGTGACAGAAGCAGGTGGTTCACTCCCTTTTTGCCCTCTGGCCTTCTATGCTCTTGCCCTCAGATGGCACATTTATGAAGAGAGCAGGAAGGGTTGTCACCCAGTAAATACCGATGGAAAGTTCAGGGTGCTATGATTATTCACAGATGTGCTGGAATTCCCCAGTCTGCTCTGTATATTGGAACAAGCAAAGAACATCAAAACACAAAAAAAATATGGATTTTTTTTTTTTTTTTTTTTTATTTAATTTTATTTTTTTTTACAGATGGTGCCATCCAGTTAGTCCCCTTGTTAAGTCAACTCTTAGCAAACGATGGCCTCCACACATTGTGCATTATCCCTTTCTACTTTGCTTTACTGTTCCGCTACCACATTTCCCCTCTCGGTTCTATACTTTTACTAGCGCAACAGAGGCAGGTGGCCAACTTCCTGCCCTTTAACCTTCAACAGTTTCCCTGCAGTAGGAGGACGCACACACAAGAGGAGGAGCCTAGGTTGCCCTGGGTGAACTGGGGCAGAGGTCTTGCAAAAAGGCAGTGGAGGGAAGTGAAAGTCTTTTGAAAGAGTAATTTTAGCGGTGCCAAGGCGGCCGAGCTGAAAGATCGGACCGGTTTTGCCAGCGCTTTCACATTTTCACATGAAAAAGTGGGGATAAAAACAGAGTCTTCTGTCCGTGCTGAAAGGAATCAGCGAGCTGAGCAGTGACACGCCTCCCACAAGAGCAGTTGTAACAATGTGCTCTTCCATCACTTCAAGCATCCAGTGTATTTATTACAGAGAATCACAAAACATTAAAACAGGAGTGCTGTCAGCTGCCTGCATCTAAATCATTTTTTCCCCTTAATATCAGAGGCCGCATGAGGCGAAAATAATTAGAAAAAGTGTTAGCTCTTCATTTATCCACCCCTCTGACCTTGGCTGCTTGATTATCATTTCTCTTTACAGTATCTGAATTTATTTTACAAAAGGCCAGTGATAACAAATGCAGGAGCAGTTTAACTTTGTGTTTAACTATGTGTTCGTCTGGATTAATACTTCAGTTTTGCATGTGTCTGTGCATGATTTGCATGCTTGTTTTTACAAGCATGTGTGTGCGCACGCGTGTGTGTGTGTGTGTGTGTGTGTGTGGGTGGGGGGGGGGACCCCATCACATCTCATTGTAATGGCGTGTCCTGATGTCTGTGTCGTCCTACTGGCCTGCAGCTTGATTTTTTATTGCCATGGTCTAATAGGATAATGGCCTGTCACAGTTTGGATTAGCTTCCATATCACAAAATTAGCATCTATAAACAAAAAGGAGGATCGCGTGTGTGCACACAAATGGCAGCAACATCAGAGTATCCAAGGGGGTGGGCTGCTCGTATGTATTAATATCACATGCTGTACATCCTAGCAAAAGCGTACCTTCTTTTGGTTCCCACAATCTTTTTTTTAAACAGTTTTGCTTTTGAATTGATGCTGCATTCAGAACATTTGTTACCCTCTGTAAAATAAGGTACTGCTCTGGGCTGCTATGGGGAATACACTCCCAGTAAGGACTTCTTTTTATGATTGGCTTGCCCATGATTCTCTCTCTGTCTCTCTGTCACACACACACACATGCACACAGGTATACTGAAACCAGTAAAGGGGCCTGGCATGCTTTTGTAGGAACATGTTTTGTCAGCAGGGAGCAGGGAACTCTATGCAGAGGAGTCTGCCCTTGCACTGCAGAGTCCTTTGTCTCCCTCCATCCCCAGGCTCCGCCTCTCCCTCGGCTAACGCTCCAATGGGAGAGCCTTCAGGTGCTGACCTTATTGGGTGGAGGTCAGAGCCAGGTCAGGGATCTGTTGCTAGGCTACCATCAGATAAGTGGCTGGGGTAAGCAGCAGTGGGTAGCTCTGTCGTTCAGGGCTTGTCATGTAATCTTGTTCATTTGCAGACTATTGTCTGGACGTCAGAAAGGCTATCTGGCGCACACTGTTGCAATGAAACACATTAAAATATTAAAACCGGCCATGCTGAGCATTGGCAAGCTTCTCTTGGCACACACATTTTTTACAGCCATGCCAACTGTCAAGCAGTAACATGAGCCCCTTAAATGTGCTCGCATGTTTGGCTGTGTTGAAATTTTAGTACTTAGAATAGGAGGGAGTGCTCCATTGGTTGTTTTGTCGCCCTCATCATTCAACTTTTTTTCAACCCTTGTTTCAGGGATTTTTGTGA
Organism: Pao palembangensis; assembly: GCA_015343265.1. Lineage (NCBI taxonomy): Eukaryota > Metazoa > Chordata > Actinopteri > Tetraodontiformes > Tetraodontidae > Pao > Pao palembangensis. The sequence goes on along the minus strand of CM027089.1, from coordinate 3,902,488 downwards.
GTAAAGTCACGTTAAAATGAATCCTTGTTTAAGAAATAACCAGAGGCAGTGGTTAGAAGAAGAAGACACCCTGCCATAAAACCCAATGTTTCAATTAAATGGATGGACAGCACTGTGGCAGCAACACTCCTGTGCTACGTCATCCTACAATCCAAAGGTATTTAAAGTTGGGTTAACTGGCTCCGGTAACTTACCCTAACTCCACACTTTTCAACACATTGTTGATCATTTACACGCGCAGGTTTGGAAGACATCTTTGTTTGCTAACACCTAACCTTTAGTACTCAAGTGCTACAGCGACTAGCATGAAAACGGAGGAGCTGCAGAGAGAGGAAGAGGAGAGAGAGAGAGAGAGAGTTGTTGCATCTTCACACAAACATGGTCTGTTCTCCCACTCTGCCATTCCACCACCTGGACTGAGCTATGTGGGAGACTGCGCCACAGTGATGAACAACACCAAACAAGACCATTTCTGTTCACGCCGTTGCTCTTATGGGGTGAGACAGGCAGACGTGGCGTGCGTCATATCGCAGGTTCCTCCGCAGTGAAACCTGCATTTTGTCAATGTCACCCACTTAGCCATGCAGGTTAACCACCGGAACTGTGAGGAGGGCGGCCTTGGGGGAGCCGCTGGAGGAGCGGGGAGAGACGTAGATAAGGCACGTGGCGATATATCCATGCCAGTCCTTGTACTGTTACTCCAACATGGGATCTCGTCTGTTAGATTGGCGCATTGTGAAAAGAGGTTCTCGGTGTCTGGGCGCTTGCCAGCTGACATTCCGTGGAGACAAATTGAGAGAGAGGCTCCGGCAGATTTATCGGGCCATTGGCTCGCCTCAGGAATTCTCTTGTAACATAGCACTCCTGTGAAAGGGATAAAGAAATTAGTGTAAAACAGCCCCCACACCCCGTTGCTAACAGCACCCTTTTAAATATCTACTACCACTTGTAACCTCGCTCCTAGACGCACGCGCCCAGATGCTTCCATATTTTATATAAACGCGGATAAGCACAAGATGGATCGGTCTGAGCTCCAGTCCTCTTCTTTCTATGAATATTTAAGAGGGTGGGAGAGAGAACGGTGCTGTGTTCTGGCTGTTGAGTCACAGGTCCTCAGTGGCAGGAAGCAGCGCTGGTCAAATGACAGAGAGAGAGAGAGAGAGAGAGAGAGAGAGAGAGATGCATGTGTGGGATTTGAAAGGAACTGCTCCTGGCTGTCTTGGATATTTATTCCTTTCTAAAGCAATGAGGTGTTTGGTGAAAGAAGGCAGTTATGCTACATTGGGAACAGGCAGCATTCTTTTACACTTTTCCCCAGCAGACTGCAGTCTGTGGTCTGCAAATGTGAGAACATGTCTTCACCTCTGACCTGTTGATGCGTGGAAAAGAGACTGTTTCCACTGTACAGAGAGCAAAGCCAGCCATAACCAAAGCATGCAGCATGCACATCATGAAACCTTAAGTATTAATAATGAATTACCAGAACAAGCATCCCTGCTGGAAAACCCATCCCTCGGTTTTGCATACAATAAAGCTCTAATGCCACCTCCTATATCATCTGTCAACATCTAGAGGTTATCTGCCAAGTTGATGAACAGAGAGATTGGCTATGAAACACAAGGTGTGACAGTATTGAAATATGTTATACTATGCAGGCAGAGCTCATCAGGAAGGAGAGGACGAGCGGCTTTGTTCCAAATGTCACGATGCATATTTATGGGCACACTAGAGTGGCTCCTTGTATAAGCACCATTCGCCATCCATCAAGCAAAACCACTACAGTGCCTTTGTGACAACTTGCCAGGATAGTGCGGTGTGACAAAGCGATCAAACTTGGTGATCTGCCCATGGCTGCAGCCACGTTTTCCTGTGAAATTGACTGTCATTTTGACAGGCGATACAATAACACGAGCTGAGGTTAACAAACTGTAATTATTACTTAGTGTGCGTACCACTTTTAAAAAAAAAATTCAACGTTGCGCTCAAGACACCATTGTACACAGAAGCTTGTCATTTTGCTGAAAGCTGCTTATTTTAAGGGCGCCGTACAACGCTTTTTGTTCTTTGTAAATCTGACAAGGACTGCAAGATGTGGAGCTTTAAAAATACGCCCTCTCCTTGCCTCACATGGAGAAGAAAAGAGAAAGAAATGACCAGGGAGGGAAGATGTCACACAGAAAGACTAGTAGACAGTCAGATATACAGTACACAGAGCCCTATAAGCTCCGCTAGGCTCCTTTCTCACTAAAATGAATCTCGGGAGATTTGTGTGCTGGCTGGCTGTGCCTGGACCCTTGAATGGACTGTCTGTCTGTCTGTCTGTTCTACCACTCCTTGGGGAAAGAACATGGCTCCAGGGCAGTAGCTGGTTTGAGATGGTCCCAGGACTAACCCCTGGGGGACACCGAGTGAGTGGAATAGCTTCCCTGAGCCTTTTCTTGCAAGTAGCAGAGCTTGGAGAGCAGAAGGAGACACCTTCATCTCCACTACGATCGACTCCCTGGATTTCCTGTAAATTACAGGGAGTGATTACATCCCACCTTGTGTGCCTCCCGCCACCCGCTTCACCCAGCAGGGGGTCCCCAGACACCCAACCCCTGTCAACTGTCAGCGCTCACAGCTGAAACATTAGGTGGAAGTTGAGCGATGTGTTGTCAGTGAGGAAATAATGAGCGCCACCCCAAACACAACAGCCTTAAGTTTAATTTACCACTGGTTATATATATTTTTTTCTTGTACAGTTACATTCAAATGTTTTCTGAACTCTTACGTTCTTAAGGTTGTGGTGGACTATTTTGGTGTGTGCCTATGCTTACATGTCTTCTATCCGATCTATGTTTTCCAAAAATTTATCACAAACCTGGAAAAACAACACAACTATATACTATATACTAACATCACAGAAACCTAGACATTTAAATTTATTATTTTTAAGTGATCTGCTGAATAAAATCTTCTAAATTTGGAGGATTAAAGGTTATTTTGAGTTTAAATTCATTGTGAAATTACCTTTTCCTTATATTCATCGGAATCTACGTTTGCATTTTTAAATGTGGCCAAACTGGAAAGGGTAGTACTTTAATAATCGAGGAAATAGAAACAAAAATAATTTCAGATTTGTGAAATATGGACAAAGAAATACTGTTGCTTTAACAGATTCTGTAAACAAGCCATTAAATGGTCAGTGTATGTCAAAGGAGCAAACAAGTCAGCCATTAAAGCAGCTACGTTTGCTATAAATTCACCAGATCCAGGCTTCAAGCCAGGTAACAAAAGCGTCCTTTTTTTTTTTTTTTATAAAAAGAGAAAGATTTCCTATCATTCTTCAGCTGTTACCTTCAGTTAGGGATTACATGGAATGGGGACTGGCATGCGCCGTTTACAACCAGTTTTTTCATTTGAAAAAAAGTTTTCCATTATTCTCTTCATATCAAGGGTGACCTGAAGAGAAAACCTGGCTTCAGAAAGGTCAATGCAGTCTAGACTACCTACTCACCCTGTAGGTGACCCCTACCTTCACCTCCAGCCTGCATATTGCTTCAGTATACAAGAGGGATGCAGCCCTCCTCCCCAGTCCCACTCACCTCACGCCCCCGTTTCTGCTGGAGCACTCCCCTATCTTCCACCTACAATAGCATCTCCCGTCACCATAATCTTTCTATTTCACTAGCCCGCCCCTCAAGGGCAAGGGGTCTGAAGACGGGGACAGGATTTGTCTCTAAACTGAGTGCACTGTTGTGCTTTCTGCCTGTCCATTTCTGCAGTGACCAGTAAATGATTATTTTTGTCCTTATTTAAAGTTTAACAAATGGTTAGGTGGTTTTAGGCAGACGAATATAATAATAATAATTTGAAATATAAAGATGGTGCATACAAAAAAAGGCTGAATCATAATAAAAACAACCACAATTATTTGCAAATTGCCAGCAAAACAGTGTTATATAAATATATACACAGTTTTAACACTGTTTTCCTCATTAAATGGCAGCAATGGTGCCATACAACCAGGATGAGTAAAATCACATTATTATGACATTACTGGTTTCTTTGTATCAGGCAGTCACATTGTGGGCATGTTTTTCCACAGTCAGGGACAGAGGACTATGTGCCACAAGTCAAATGGCAAAAGCCTTTTTTTGAGGGCATGTATTATGATAACAAAGGACAAGTAGGTATGAGGGCATAGAGGTCAGTTTTTGAGGGACAAGAAATTAGCCGTTTTTTTTCCTCTGTCTGAAAAAACAAACACCCATAGCAAACAAAGAGAACAGGGGATGAGGGGGAAAAAATTCATTGAATATTCATTAACCAGTGCCTAGGTGTGTACACGGCTCTTAACTACTCTTGTTTATGACTTAAGGACTTGTAGTATTGACCTTAGTTTAACACAGCAGCAGATAACAAATTAACCTCTAGCCTCCACAGGCCTAGCCATGCCCTGCTAACAAGCAACCTGTCTAGACACACAATAAGTACTTTATGATTCCACCTCTCACTCTCTGATGCTCTCTCCCCACTCACTTTTTTTTTAACATCTATCTATCTATCTATCTATCTATCTATCTATCTATCTATCTATCTATCTATCTATCTATCTATCTATCTATCTATATATAGGCACTTTTTTGTGTTTATTTTTATTTATTTGGCTTTGACCACATAATTTTTCCATGTACTGAGAGAGTGATGACTGTGATATATACAGTATCAATATTAAATCAATTCAAAGGTGTTGTATTGCGTTTATCTCCGTACAGGTTGTTTTGTAAAACCAAATCGCGCGGCTGCGGTGACATTTTTGACCTCACACGGACGCCGTACAGTAGAAGTCTCTGATTGGTCAGAGCTCATTCTATGCGGAACACACCAAATAATTGTTTGCATCGTTGAAAATCGGTGAGTGAAATTCAATAATTCGTATATTTTTATTTACTTATGTTCACGTTGAGTTCCAGAAACGTTTATCTGCTCCTACATCCTGTTTCAAAGCATGTAATTGAATCCGTTTTTAGGAATGGCGCAAGTGGAAGCATATTCATACTCATATTCAATAGTTAGCAACTGGTTAGCCTTTAGCTGATCGCCAAAGCTACTGCACTTATTATTACGAAGTTACCGTGTTATTTCATAGCACACTGTTTTTTTATATATATATATATATATATATATATATATATATATATATATATATATATATATATATCATTGGTTCATGCCTTTTCATGCATGGTATATTGGACAGAAGCTTTCGCTGATATCTACGTTTATAAAACTTGCCTAGCACCAAGCACGCCGGAGAATGCTAATGTAACAAATTCTATTCACATTATCCGCACCTCTTACCTGTTTTTTTTTTTTTTTAACTTTTCAGATTAAAAATATAACAGTTACTCACGATGAGTTTGAGAAAGCAGACCCCGAGTGACTTTTTGAAACAGATCATTGGGAGACCGGTGGTCGTCAAGCTGAACTCTGGTGTCGATTATAGAGGTAACTTAGTTGCACGGAGTGATTCGTGTACGCTTCCAGTTTGAATTATAAATTGACCTTACGTGGTTTGCCCACAGGAGTCCTGGCTTGTTTGGATGGTTACATGAACATTGCCATCGAACAAACTGAAGAATATGTAAACGGGCAGCTCAAGAACAAGTATGGGGATGCTTTTCTGAGAGGAAATAATGGTAAGACCATTACTGCATCATTGGTAGTCTATTGCTGACCTGACAAAATGGTATAAAACACCAACAACATTTTCACTAATTATAAATAAACAATTGCAGTTATGGTAAGGTAATTGATGTAACCTGATCTCTAAAAATACTGAATCTGTTCAATGAAAAATGAATAATTCCAGATAGCCCTCTGTGACTGCTCTGTTGCTTATTTGAATGTTTTTTCCCCACTTTTCTTCACAGTTCTCTACATCAGCACACAGAAGAGGAAAGTGTAGTGAAGATTTTTGTTTTTTTGTTTTCCGGTGTTGGATCCAGCAGAGGACTTTGTCCCCATGTTTATTATTTCTGTAAAAAAGCTTCAGTGTTTGTTTTTGTAAAAGCAGGACATCATAAATGTCTGATTTTGATTCATGTCTGAGTTGGTGCCTGTTTCTTTAATATTGTTTTCAAAAGAAATCAGTTGTATTCAGTTGTACAGTTAAAGCAATTTCCAGGAACAGATGAGCTTATTTTAAAAGGAAAAAAAAACATGGAGGAGAGGCAAGAAACCACCCTGGACACATCACCCACCAATCACACGATGTTCCTCTACACTTATTGGCAAATTATGACAAGAATAAACCTTTATTAGTCCCACAGAGGGGAAATGACTGTTTATCACTGATAATTCACTCAACATACATGTTGAGCACATGATCACATGCAATCATGAAAGCAGATGTCAGAGTGAGTATGATGAGATTTGTTTGACAAACAAACACATTGTATGTGACCCTCTCGGATGGCCTGCCCTTATATGATGATCAGTTTGTACCAGCATTTGGACTCATCCAGTTGATCTTTGTAGTTTTGCATCCTAGATCAACTGTGAACCAACAAAACACGAGCCACATGCGTGCTGACCTTCAAAGTAGCCTTTGCAAATGTACAACTCAAGATAATCAACTTGTGACTGCATTAAGGAGTAAATGTATTTTTGAACGCATGGGACGACAGGCCAGGAGTGACTGAAGACGTCGCTGGAAAGCATCCGTTCCTCTGCTGCTGACGGTTGTCCTGTGAATGTGCAGGCAGCATGAAAATGAAAGTAATTTCAAGTATATTCCACTTCCATTTGGCCTGTGGTAATTTAGCAAATGAGTTGTGCTATCACCTCATTATGCTAAGATAAGAACATTATAAATACGGTATAAGATCCATTATGCTATTAATCGGAATGTGGTGGGGGAGGGGAGCTTCCATTAAGGAGGAATTCTTTATTTTCTTCCAAGGGTGCTTTTTTTTCTCTCCCTTTTTTGTTTAAAAGAGAGATAACCTTGTTTTCCAACCTGTACATGCGCACTCTGGCCCCTGGAAGGAGACAAAAGGCAGCCAAGGTCAAGCCTGACTTGAGAATGAAGGACGCGTTATTGATCAAACTGGCGAGCTGCAGCTGCAGAGAGGCAACGCACACGCAGGGGCGGACACAGGCGCACCGACTGATGTGTACACAGGAACACACAGCACAACACACAAAGAATCATTATGGCACCTAGTGAGGGTTAGTGGAGGCAAATATTTACCTACAGGAATCATAACTGAGCTGCTGGCCGGGTGGCCTCGCTGGGAACCCAATTAATACCTCTCACACGGATGACCCCGTGGCAGACATCACGCCACTGAACCCAACACTTCAAATCAAATAAGCTGAACAGATGCAGTCAGGTGGTTCCACAGTTCTCACTCACAATCCATCAGATCGTTTCAACAGTGCACTATCAATCAATTTCTAGTAATTCCCCTGTCCCTTTCTTCCTGTACCTGGTAGCCCACCAGCACCGGCCTCATCCCCCATCAAAGCGCCCCGGCTCTGGTACCGGAGGAGGATGCTGCAGTGGCTCAGCACTGACGTGTGGAGGCGAGTGATAGAGGGGAGAGGACAAAGGAGGAGAGAAGAGGTGACAGCCTTGTGTGAGTGTGTGTGTGTGTGTGTGTGTGTGTATGTGGGGGGGGGGGGAGCAGCAGCAGAGGAGCCAGGTCTTACAGCACCACCAGCTGCCCGAGCCACAAAACTACAGTACTGTCACGTGAGGGAGGGAGGGAGGAGGCGGAGAATGACTTTGACCCTGACTGATCACTGCAGCATGACTATCTTGCCTTTTCACGAGGGATCAAAAGATGACAAGGTCGGCCTGAAAATCTGTTTTTTTGCCCTCCTCCATATTTGGCTCTGCCATGTTCTTAGTTTATACAAGGACACGTGTCTGCCGCACATTCATGGGATTTTTCTTTCTTCTCGTTCTCTAGTGTTGCACATGTTTTGGGTGTCACCTAGGTGAACGTCTGCGCCATAGAAGCATACGTACTCTAAACGTGCGGAGGGAGAGAATAAAACCTCAGGTTCGACCTTCGTGGCTGAGGTCAGAGGATGAAAGCGTCTGAACAAACGGACAGTTATATCACATGGATGTATGCAACAGTTTGCTGCCTGGAACATGGCAACACCTCCTCCCCCCACCCACCTTCCAGCCTGCCCTTGGTGAACCTGAACAGCTTTAACTTCTGCCTGACAGCCTGTCATGTGATTAGGATGTAAATGACGGCAGCGACCTCTGGCTCTCTGTGACGCCACTCTCACATTGCACGAGGCCAGAGGTTGTGTCAGGTTAGCTCTTGATTAACAAAGACTAAACTGATAATGGCGGATAATGATGAAAACAACTGCTGTTGGCAGAGAAATACGAGCGTTTTTTAAGGATTCGTCTATAATCCACCATTCGCTGGTTGTTGTTGTTTGAATCCAGGAAGTTCTGTGCTCCGCCTCCATGTTTCTCTGAAAATACGAGTCCAGGCCTGACGCTTGTTTTGATCCTAATTGAGTATGAGAGCCCTGCTGCTGGCCTCTGCTGCTCGGCAACCCCTAGGCTCTTTATTTAGCCCTGAGGACGGTCAACCTTGGCCAGTAATGTGACCCCTGGCCTTCTTGTCTGGAAGAAGCTATTCCCAGCATGAATGAGTGGGTGGAGCTGGTTGGGGGCCGAGAGGGGGGTGGTGGTGGTGGTGCGCAATATATCCTGCTTCCAGTCGGCAAACAGTCGGTTAGGGGAGCAGAATTAGGTCTTCTTCAAAAAGCAGGAGATCCATACTGTGACGAGCCATGCAAAACAGGTAGAATCTGGAATGTGTGTTACCCATGACCCCCAAAAGGTCAGCTGTCGACAACAAAGCAGTCTATTTTTGAAGACCGCTCGCTTGGAATTCAGATTTAAAAACCTGCTTTGTGCTGCACTGCAGGGAGGATGAGTGGTCAGCTATGCATCGATGAACAATAGCACCGTTAGCACCCTAACCAAAACAGTGGTGAGGCGTTCAGGTTTGGAGTAAAGCGTCGCTTCCATGACCGCTCCAGGCAAGCGGTGCACTTATATATTCACGTCAGACAATTTTGATTCCGCAAACTAGCCAACTCATCCTCAGTTGAGTGCAGGAATGAGGTTTCTGACTCAATATTTGACTCTGCTGTATTTCACTTCCTCAAACACCAAAAGCCAGAGTATCCATGGATCCGGAGTAGCCAATACCACGGCCTTGAGCCGCCACTCTTCCGCTAAGGGGTTTTGAGGTTAGAAATGAAGTTCAAAATGTAGTTTTCTTCCCCTATTTTCAGTTTGATGAGAAATTGTTCAGCAAAATAGAGGCTCAAAGAGAGAAAAGCCGAGCACTGGCCAGGAAAAATTAATCGCAAACTCTGGAGGATTACAAAACCCACAGTGAGACGGGATAATTCTGCTGAATTAAACTCTCCCTGCTGACCTTGTGAAGTCAACAGGGCTGATGTGTTTGTGGTCCAATCATTTGAAGACCCCTGAAGACCCCGTCACACCCTTTGTGAGAACACCCCTGGCATAACCATCGAAAATGAAATATCATTTCTGAGATGTGTCATTCAATTAACTTTGACATCTGCTGTAAACCTTGACTAGGACGTGTTATAAAAGCTGCGTTAACACTGTCGCCTATTTGAGAAACACAAAGTTTAGCCCCAGTCGCCACTGCAGAGCTACGAAATACGTGGGGGCATAAAACTGCAGGTTGCAGCAGCTGATTTAATGGTTGTCCGGGGGGCTTTACCTCATGAGGTATATTTAAGAAGGATGAGGTCATCAGTGCTTTTGAGCAATAATTAGTGAATGTGAAGTAAACAGCCGTGTCAAAGAGCCACTTTCAATCACCCTCTTTTTCTTTAGCTTCCAAACAGCCATTGTTTGTCGGCCAAGTCGAGCTACTGTACACATGAGATTTGCATGAAACACAAACTAACCCTTCACTCAGGCAATTAGCTTGAATTACACTGGTGTTCCGATGGCCAATTTGTCTGCCGCACAAGGTAATCTGTAGTGTTACTGGCAAGAACCCAGAACGGTAATAATGGTATTGCGAGAGTCCTTTGTTGTTGTTTCCTCTCAGACTAAGGGGCCACAAGGCGAACGGAGTTGTCGCTGCATGAAATGTCCAGGAAGTGGAAATGTTTGCACGGCAGGCAGGAATCAAGACAACGACCTTTGCCCTCTGGCGGTAAGAGTTCCAAATTAAGATTTACTGTTATCCAGAGTTCACGTATTCCTCTCATTTCAAAGGCTGCAGAGCATCCGTTCATTTTTCAGCTGTTCAAATCATCATTTTATCACGTGTGCTCCGTGTACGTGAGGCACACAGTTAGCACTTCAGAGCTGAGTTCTCTCAGATGAAGAGTCAATCTTGGTCTCAGGATTTCCAACAGAAAATAATTTTATTCTTCTGTGAGGAAAACCATTTTTACTCCTCATTATCTGCCTCCCCTCCAATGGTTGTCTCTCCAGTTATTGAAGTAAATGTTTGAGTCCACATGAGCCATCCAGCAGCCTGAGATCTTTAAGTGGGGCCCCGCTGGAGGTTACAGAGTCAAGGTCGAAGTCTGAGTGTGGCTTTGCTTTTGCCGTCGGGGCCCCTCGACTTCGGGACAGCCCGAGGACAAACGGCCGGCAAGGTCAGTGAATATTTTCAAGTCCCTTTTACAGACTGCCTTTTAAAAATGTTATTTAAGTGTTTTAACATCGCTAATGCAGCCAGGTTGCTTGGATAGGCTGATAACACTTTTCTGAGTAAAAATAAGTGGAAGCTTATATCGCCACAGGGACAGATAAGAATAAGAACACAGGAACACAAGAATAAAAACTACTCATTTGTACCTGGAAGACATTTTTATACCTGGAAAATGGTTATTATAAATAACAAGAAGTCCAGAATGCATCATTTGATGCTATAACTAATAATAATATGAGCCTGCTGAAGTTGCCTTTCACAGTCAGGCACATGATTCTCCCTGTTTGTGTCTGCTGGAGATCATCGGGATGCTCTCTGCGTCCCAGCCGTATGAATGTCTGATGTGTTTCACTTTGTGTTTGCGCGTCCGAAGTTACGGCTCAAGGGTTTGACTCGGAGCGTCTGTGATATTGCTCAAGGTTAAAGTCAGCGAGAGGAGTTACGACTTCAGCCAAGTTTGCAGTCATCAGGGAGGTCACCAGAAGGCTACAGTCACATACACACACGCATTTACCAACACACACACACACACACACCTAATCTATCACAAACACGCACCGGAACGGAGGCGCACACACTCGGATGCTGGACCGGTGCCAGGCCCAGATAAAGGCTACTGTCATAAACACAATTACAGCCTTTTAGTCTTTGACCCCGACTGGATCTCTCTTCCATCTGCGTGTAAACGACAGAAAGCCGGAGAGAGCGAGAACATATGTGGACATTTGCGTCACAACATATTACCAGGCGGAGGAGGGAGAGCACCTTTCACATCAAGATATGATTCCCCCACCACGGTGAGCAAAACGCCATTAAATTCAATGTGACATCCTCGCCGGGCTGGCCTCCGGTGCTTTTTACACGGGCGTGTCAGAGTTTTTAACGACAGAAATTTGAGAGGCGATACAAACACGTATGCTTTTTATTGAATGTTAAAGGTCAAAGGCCACCGCTTTTTATTGTCGCTTTACACATATTATACATCACATGTGCGCTCACTTGGACCTTCACTTGAATGCTCAGGGTGATATTTTGGGTATGTGCATGCTATCCGGGCTGTATTTTGACCCTTTCATCTGCGTTTCCTGCAGAAATTGCACAGGATCTCAATCCCTCCTGCGCCCTCTGGCGGCAGGCCTGTGGCGGTGACTCCATTTCCGGCCAGCCACAGCTCTTCTTGTTCCTTATTTTAATTGACCTGGATTTGTTCCTTTGCTTTGCTGTAATGAAAAAGTGAGAGGTGCCTCGAGACTGAAAAATCCTGTCAGCTTCGCCCTGCAGCAATTCCCACACCCCAAAACTGGGTCCCCTTTACAAGATCTACTGTTTGAAGCTGAGCAGAAATAAAAAATTTAAAAGACCTGGGTGCTTCAATGTCTTCCAATGAATAATTAAGAAATGTGCAATTCCAGATAATGGAGAAGGGAATTTTAATACATTTGGATGTAAATTCACAGAAGAAACACTTTGGCATATATTTGTGTGGAGCTCGTACACGACTTTGTCTTGTATCCTTATTTCTGTGAGTAAAGAGATGGTAAAATATTCATCCGGTGTTTCGCACCCTGAGTCTGGATTAATGTTGAACACAGAGAATGAGCGCCATCACTTTTTAAAAAACAGAAACCTGTACAAATGGCACACATGCTCATCTGGGTCCTGCGCAAAAACACAGCAGTGAGCTGTTCTCGGCAGTCTGATTCATATTCATAGTTATTCTGGGTATCAACCATCAATCAAAGGGCTGCTTGACAGGCTCACATCATCAATATGAGACAATCAATAATCTACATTACAAACAAGGTCATTCAGTCAAGATGCACTGGATTAAACATTAAAAGGGGAAAAAAAAAGTTTGTAATGAATAGAGTACATCATAATTCAATAGATGTGTGTGCAAGTAAAAACTCACTCTAATGTGATGTGATAGTGGTTTGTTTTTTTTAAAGGCATAAATCATTTTAATTTAGCCAATCATACCTGTCAACCCCTGCAAGTGACAGTTGCACCCAAGTGCATGAATATCTGATGACTGATCCCCCTCTTGCTGCCTCTTTCCCCTACTGTCATAACATACATGAGCTTACAATTTTATAGCCACCGTGCTGAAGAAGCCTCTTTGTCATCATAAGTCATCTCCTGTGATAACAGAGAAGGACTCAATCATGTTTGCTTCAGCCTGCAACTGTGTGTGAATGTGTGTGTGTGTGTGTGTGAGATGATATTTGTTGTCTGACTGATTACTCGTCCTAATTAAGCATCAGCTGCTTCTTGGACCACGGGAGGCCAGACATCACAGTCATTAAATTAGGACAATGCTTTTTGTGTCACTGCTAGAAGTCTCCCTGCTCCTCTTCCATCTTTGTCCCCAACCCCTCTCTCTTCATCTTTCTCCTTACCCTCCCGCCTCCTCGCACTCTGTTAGTCTCATTGCTACCATGCGCCCTCCAGGCAAAAAAGATGGTTTCAGAGGTGCACGGTCAAGGCCGAGGGAGTTCGTCTGAGAGCTACAACAGTGACCTCTGCTGGACAAATGTAAGAACTACAGCCGGGGTTCAGGCACGGACGAAAGATAATCGTAACACACGCGCGCGCGCACACACACACACACACACACAAAGATTTCAAGTGTATGTGATGCTTTTTAATTTATTTTTTTTCTTTTGTCGTATGCTGGTCTTTAATATAATAAATACAAAACATTTAGTATTTAGATATTCCAGTGCACGCTCTACCCTGCCCGCCTGACACGAGACCTCTTGCTTGGAGGCATGTCCTCTGGTCTGGTATTAATTTTGCACACTCTCCGGCCATATATAGCTTTAATTATTTCTGCTGCATAACTTGGTTGGATCTATTTTGCACCCAGTGATATCAGCTGGTGCAGTCAGTCTTTTGATTGATTGCAAATGTACACTGCATCTGTGAGGACTATAGTCTTTAATACATATTCTATGTTCGATAAGTTATTGTCATCAGAGGCAGGCGTGGTGGTCACTTTCAGATAACTGAGATAACCTTAACCCTCAGCTTTGCCACGCTTGTTTATAGACTTTGAATTATCGTTTTTTGTCTTAAAATACCAATAAATGTTCCTAGACAAACCAGTGTTACCAGCCTGCCATTCTGTAGACTTCAATACCTTCCAAACAGGACACGACACGTGTAACTTGTGAAATCCTTCAGAAGGAAAAAAATCTCTCAAATGATATATTAATTTAACAAAATGTATAGAATTCTGATACATTTTCTTTTTGCTATTTTTGTGTGACGTTTCTGTAACAGGCTGTGTCTACAAATGACCGCTAGGGGTCAGGACAACACAAAATATTTAGCAGCCGTCTGGTAAAGTTACACAGAAAATAGTTTTTTTTTTAAGAATAATGCTTTCTGTCTTCACAAGAATCCTAACGTTAAAGTAAAGAATGGAGAGTTTTACGTTTTTAACCACTTTTTATTATTACCTCATATATACTTATGTGCAAAACAAATTTGCTATCCAAACATTAAATTAGGCAAACTATTACATTTTTAAACACTTTAGACAAAACACACAATTGAGTAACACAGCCTGTGCAGAGACAATAATTCAGGGACAAGGCCTAGAAAAAATAAACTGTTATTTGGTGTAAAGCTGCTCTATAACACAGGTCAATATATGTCCTGCTAGTGTTTGCTGCAGAGATCAGAAAATGTTTGCACTTCTTTGTGTCCAGCGATACATTGTCTGTATTTTAAATAAACCGCCCATGATTAAAATGTTTTTATTGGGTTAAGGACATCACTGCAAAATGGTTCAATTCGCAGGATAATTAGTCATCTAAGGAAGAGGTTATAGTGGGGATTAAACATTTGGTCAGTTCTTCAAATAAACGTGATTTTATGCTACATTTAAATGCAAAATTACAAATCAAACAAATCTGAATTCAGTACAAAATGTTGGGCGTCCCACTAGAAGACAATGCAATTTGAAACTCACAAAGACTAATAATTTTTCAGCAGGTTGCACACAAACCAGCAGTCACAGGCAGGCAGAGAAACGTAACACCAAGGCAGACGTTTTGCAAAGAATTCCTACAGGTGCTAGTCAAAAAAGCAAACTCTCAAGCAGATTGCAAACAAAAAGCTGCACTAAGCTGCAGCAATGCACAGGGAAAATTCAGGCACAATTTGGCACCAGCTGCCAGGCACACTGGGCTTAAATACCCACACCAAATGAGGGACAAGTGTTCTCAGAGAATGGAGGGAAAATTAAACAAAGATAGGAAGTAGGTGGGTGCAGTCAGAGCACATGACCACCCAGAATGCAAAGAGACGTAACAAACTCAAAACATAACAAATTTAGTTGTGTTTTGAGTTTGTCATGTGTCTTTGCATGAGTTTGTTGACAAAAACTAATACAAAAAGAAAACACGAACTTAAGCAACTGAGTTACTAACAGAAAAACCTAGTCAGCTGAGTTTGTTCCAGTTGCTGACAACCTTCCAGTCAACACGGTTCTCTCGCCTGCCCCACTTAAAGCTGCATTTTGTGTGTGTTCAGATGTATGTTGCCCTCACATGTAACACGGTGGGAGCGGCTCCAGCGTGGTGGAGCCTTTAACAAGCTGTCAGGGGCCATAACATTGATCTCCTGCAGCGGTTAGCACAGAGCAGTAGGCAGGCAGGCAGGCAGCTCTGGGTAGTGACACCCTCCGCGCACTCCACTATAACCTTCTGCACACACACACACACACTCAGTTCCAGCCCCACACACACCCAAGCTCCTACTAGGTGACGGTGTTCTTGCTTAATGGAGGTGCAGCAGGAGTTGTGTTGCAGAGGTAGATCGGCCCCTCTGGGCAAAAACACATTAACCTATTTGGAGGGCGTGAGTTCTAGATGGTGTTATTAGAAGAAAGGCCGAGCATCTCGGGCCGGGCTGTTCCTAACGCTGTTCCTAACGTTCTGTCCTTTCTCCAGGGAGAAAGGACAGAACATTTCCTGCTTTAGATGTCTGCCCGTCTGCACAGAGTGTCTCTGGTGGAGGTAAAACTTGCAGGCTCTCAGAGGCCTTCAGGGAGGAATGGAGCTGAAGATGGAGCCCAGAGGACCACAGGTTTTGTTTTCACCCAGGTAATAAAAGAGAACAACTTCACTGTCGCTGCAAAAGCACGGCACTGAATTTACCACTAAACGCTCTGGAAAGAAAAAAAAAGGTGACGATTAAGCTTCATGCCACAGACCGATTTGATCCAATTAGCCAATTAAGGCTAATTACAGTTTTAGCTTTGGCACGAGGGTTTTCATAATTAGCCATTTATCAAATCTCCACCCTCTTTTTCTCCAGAAGATACCCAGGCAGCAGAGCTGGAGAGGCTCCTCCGGTCCACTCCCCAACGGGACCGATGCTTTAACGTGCAGCCCTCCCCTCGAGACCCTGCCGGGGCTTTAGATACACACTTATTTGACCTCTGTGGATGAAATATGACCACATCATTGTATAGGCACTGGCAGCAGGCAGGCCCAGATGTGGCCACATGTTCAAAGGGAACTTTTGGAGTGTCCGCAGGGGTCAGCGGGGCCTCTGCCCACTCTTCTCCCCCTAGACGCGACACTAGAAGCCCATTGTGCGACTGCATTATCTACTTTTAGCAAATTTCTCCAGTTTCATGGCGTACGCGAATTTCGTCAAGTTTGTGCATTATTAAAAGGGCAGAAATTATTTATCCCATATTCATTATTTATATTTATACAAGGAGCTTGTCCGCAGGGAGCAGGTCTCATTTTCAGCCTCATATTTTGTAAACAGGCAGCCAGAGAAGCGACAGTTCCTCTGATTTAAAGAGACAGGCCCTCTTACGGAGAATGATGGCTTCCTTGAATTCAAATGGAAAGGCGATCAATTTTTAATATTTCGTTCGTGCAGCATTTGCATCGCAGCTTCCTCAGGATTTCCTTTCAAATGGACAACGAAGGTGGACGGGGGATCCGGAAACCCCGACAGCAGGCGGTCCAGCAACCTGGACCTGGCAGAAATGGATCTGTTTGGAGACAGATCACTAGAAAGTCTGAAGAAAAGATTAACAATTCCAATTATTCACCGCCATAATGAGAAGACATTTTCTTAGAAATGTCTTTGCTTTATTAACAAAAATAGTTAGGCCACTTCCGAAAGCTGCTCGAGTGTCCACAAATACCCCGAAAATCAGCCAGAAAACTCTGTTGGCTGAGAAAAGTTCTCAGGAAACACCGTTTCAGTTTGGTGCAGCGGGGAGGCCAGGCCACCTCCACGCCCGCCACGTCTGAGCGGCCTTAAATATGAACAAAAGCGCTTTTCAGAGGGAATAATGTAGAACAACATGACGTCGGCGTATATTTATATATTTCTCCGACATTCATTTTAAAGTTTGGGGAAAGTGAACGCGGCGTGCGGAAAGCGGGCCGGGCAGGGCGGTTACGCAAACCGACGAAGAAAAAGTCAAAATGGCGGTGAAGAATTGATGAGGACAGAGAGCGCTAGCCTTGGTTCGGATGACTGGGAGGACGGGCGGCTTTCGCTTTCAAAGCAAAGTTTGCCGCCGCTATCATGGCAGCTATTGTGACTCCGAGATGAATTTTAATGCCCCACTCCGATGGTTCTGTGTCACTCTGCCTTCACTTTTCTCCCCCTTTTTTCTCTCCTCGGCTGAGTACCCGCTGCCGTTTCCCCTCGACCAATCTTGCTGCGATGACATCCGAGCAGTGTGGAGCGCAGGAGATGCTGGAGCGCATGGAAGAGAAAAACGATGTGTGTGTGTGTGTGTGTGTGTGTGTGTGTGTGTGTGTGTGTGTGTTTGGTGGGGGGGGGATGAAAATCGACATAAATGATTAATCGCAAGCGTCTCTAATCCACTACTGCATTGTCAGGAAGACGTTATAAAGCACACATTGTAAATGGATTCTTCCCGTGCTGACTTCAGTCCTGCCAGCAGAGGGATGGGGGGGGAGGGGGTAAAGCCAGGGTGGTGGCGGGGGGGGATCCTTGTGTGGCACCAGGCAAGAACATAGTGCGAGCAGATGAGCGGCGCTCTCTGGGACTGCATTACTACCCGTCCCCAGTGTCGCGCTGCCTGCGAGCCCCCTCTAATGTACGAGCTGGCCACAGTCCCCTTGTCAAGGCCTTGACGTGCACGTCAGAAATTACCCAACCTAAAGTGACAGCCACCACCCCTTCCCCCTGCAGCCTGTCCAACACGCTAGGAGAGATCTTTGGAAGCCAAGATGGCCGGTGCCACTCCACAGCGGCAGGCACTTTATTTATTCCTTACCGCGGGCAAGGGGAGGTAAAATAATATGGATGGAACAGCAGAAGCTCATAATATTAGCTTTGGCTGTGGGCGCTCAGCCATAAATATCGGACCCCTGACGGAGATATGATTGGAGGACGCTGGAAATATCAACTTTTTGAGCAAAGGTCTGAAAAAAAATGGGGGAGTGCGGTGTCACTATCCTTCTTTTCACCTCTTATCAAACCAGTCCTCATTTCCTTCATCCTTCCAGCGCCGAGCGACACAAGGCTCTCGTGCTTTTAGTGGCACTTTGAAAAATAAGACCTCAGTGAAGCAAAAATAATCACTCGTTTCAACACTTCACTTCATCTGGTGATGCTCTTCGCTCCTCCATTACAGAGCTGCCTCAATCACATGTGATGTTATTAAGTATTACTTATTTATTTTCTGTGAGAGGTGCAGCGGTTGCAAACAGGGAGGAGCCCAAGGGAAGGAACGCATGGAGAACCGACACCCACGCACACGTCATCAGCCTGAGTCTGGCCCTAAACCTGAACCAGTTCTCACCTCAACCGTGGAACCAAGTCTGAACTCAGTCAGCCCTTAGAAGCTGTCAACACACACACACACACACACACACACACACACACACACACACAAACAAACAATCACATTGTTCTGTGAGCACCTTCTACTGGTTTATGAAGGAAAAACTCCTCCCAGTCATCGTGGACCACGAAGGTTGTTGGTTCTGGCCTGGGACCCTCTGTGTGGTTGATTGTGATTATTGACAACTAAGCGTATTTGTACTCCTGGTAGCAGCACAGGTTTGTAGCATCTGTCCCACAAGTTTATTTTGCAGGAACTTTAGGAGGGACCATGTCCTTTTTTTTTTTTATATGCAGTAGTAACTGGAGCTAAAAACGGACGCCCACCAAAGAACGAGTGTCAGCTCTTAATCTCTCTTTCTCTTCTCTTGTTTCCACTTGAGCGCGCAGACAACACTCACATCCGGGCTGGGTCACCCAGGACCTCTGTCTCATCACTTTAACTAAGTTACACAATCCGCCCCCCCCCCGACCCCAGCACGCGCATCTGTGCGCATCTGCGTCCCCAACTGCTGTGCAATTAAAGAGAGATGAGCAGCGCTGTTAGTTTATAAAAAAAGGAGTGAAAAAACATAATGTAGTTTGTGTGTCACTTTCAATTTGGCGCACGCTGAAACTTTAAAGGGGGTGATGAATTATTCGAGAGGAGTGCAAAGGGGAGAGACGGGTGGCAGTGGCGGTGACGGAGGTGGGGACGGGCGGAGGAAAAAAAGAGACGGAACGCAGAAAAGAAGACAGCCCAAGAAAATGACATTGTTATTCATCCGACTCTTTGTCGCAAGTTGAGACTGAAAGATGCAAAACTTGAGGCGCGCCGTCTCCCGCGGGTGAGATAGCGCAGTTCAAACAGAGTAAACAACTGTTTTACTCTGACGCACACTTTAGTCTTGCTGGAGGCTAAGTCGCCTTCCTGCCGCAGCTGCTGTCGTGACACACTTTGCCGGCAGGGGAGGGCGCGAAAATTGCTGCAAAGTTGGAGAAGTGTGGCACGGGCGGAGACTCCGCGTTGTTGTTATTTACAGGAAATGTACAGGTCGGCTCTCGTGAGTGCCAGGACGGAGACAGAGATCTACTGATGTAGAAGTGGCTTTAACAGCAAAAGCTTTCTTAACCTCCAATGAGTTTTAGTTGGTTAGGTAAGGACTAATCTGTATGTGGCGTTAACGTGCACTAGCTAGCAGCAGCAGCAGCCGGTATCAGTTGTTACAGCATGTGTTGTTAATTAGTAATTACTGATCTAATTCCTACATTATTGTCTCTACTGGCATTGTAGAATAACATACATCCCATACCTTAGTGACTATTAAAGGCCCAGCTTGTCATCATGTGCACAAGCACCAGCTAAGGCCTAGTTTTAATACTGTAGATTGTAATTAGCTGCTGTACAAATGACCTATGGGGTCATTTTTATTAAGAGGAGGGCCTCTCGTTACATTTGATGCCTATTTAAATGGTGGTAAAATCTTTCATGTAGGACAGTGTCTTATCAGAGGCCCCACCATGGTGTGCAGTCTTCGTGCATCAGTGAAGATGTAAACTTGAAACACTTGACATCCAAAGCTGCATCACATGTTATTACAATTTCTCTGCATGAACTTTTTTTTTAACCTCACAACACGTACAACCATCCAATAATGACTCAATGTCTCTTTTTGGTTTCGTGTGGTCACAGAACGCCCCAATAATGTGTTATTAAATGTGCTCACTATGTTATACGTTCCCCATAATTGTAATTACAACATGTGCACACTGGCAAATTAAAATAAAACTCCTGAAGAACAGCCAAACGGTAGAACACACAACAAACCAGCGCATCGCTTTCTCCTCAAATGTTCATACTAAATAAGAGATGGAGGAAAATGAACCCATTTCCCCTTTTGTTACTTTCAAATGCAAATTGGCTCCTTCATTAAAATGTGTGGCTAAACTTCATTAGCTGCAGATATTGATTTTCAGGCAGTGACGGTCTGATAGGCCCTATAGGCAAGTGAAGGTACAAAGGTTTGTCTAAATGCTAACTGCTAGTATGTGGCTCAAGGCTAGTGGGAGTTCTGGCTCCGAGAGCTGTGGAACATCTGGAGAGGTAACATTTACATAAGCTTCTCTTTGTACATGGGAACATTCATTAACATCACGCCGCTTTGAACTTGGGATGAGATGGTAATACGCACGGATCCTTAACAGGAGTTAAGGAAGAGCGGCGCTCCGTCGGATTGTTGCAGCTGGGCGCTGTTTTCTTTTGATGGTGTTTCCTGTTTTGCCACGATATTTCAGGAAAAGTGAGCGAAGGGCTGCTGGGCAATCCCAGCACATCATCAGAGAAGCGGTTCTACAAATATGATGGATGAACTTTCTCCTGAAATCCAGCAGCTGTATTTGGAACTTTGAGGGTCCTCCCCCTCCCCCTCGCCACCCTCCGCGGGCCACACCATAAACTCGCTCTTAATTTCAATCTCATTATTTTCCAAACACGGCCCCGCCGCGCTCCTCCCCTCAATCAGCGGTGAGCTGGGGCAAATGGGGAGCTCGGCCGTGTTCCGCTCCTCTGTGTGCGTGGGGAGTACAAAAGGCCACGACCCAAATTGGGGGGGATTTGGGCCCTAATCCGTCTTTACTCTGTTGAAAAATGGATGGCTTTGGATGAAGACGAGAGGAGGGAAGGAGGAAAAGGAGTAGATGGGGGTGGGGGGGTGGGATGTTATAGAAACATTAAGAGCAACATCTGCTCTCTATCATCTGAGTCCCTATATGTCTACCTCCCATCTATGTGTCCTCATATTGAGTAGCAAAATCCTCATTCTACTAGCCAAGTGAGGACATTTTAACAAAGTTGAGGATGTGTGTGTGTGTGTGTGTGTGTGTGTGTGTGTGTGGGCGGGGGGGGGGGGGGGGGGGGGGGTTGAAATAGAATGTGGCCTGCTTTACATATTTTAAAAGCATCTCCTACAATCACACAGGGTGTAAATTATTGAACTCATCCCGTGTCGGTGGTCCGGGACGGCAGACACACACCCTTCATGGTAGTAAACAACTGGAGCTCACAGTAAAGCAACATTGTGACAAGATTTGCTTGTGTAATCTATACATGATTTATTTTTCACAACAGGAACCCGGAGTTGAGAGATTCTGTTTGCGGCGTCATCGGGCTGAATGCACACGCCAGAGTCGGGGACGCAGCTTCTCAAACGGAGCGGCTGCAGTTACAGCTGCCGGCCTGCTCCTCTTAAAATATCACAACCAGTCGTGACGAGGATTAAAGCGTTCTGGAGCACGGGATGGTTCTGCTGGGAGAAACCGCAGTTGTCAACTCAAGTGCAATTTTGAATTAGAGTTTGATTTTTTTTTTAAAGGACAGAATTATGAAGAAGACAGCGTGAAAATTAGCCAGGATGGTAAGAATTTAATGCATATTTATAAAAATAAGACGTTAACTAAGTCAGGTGTTAGCTATGGCTCATCTGAGCGCTCTTTGTGGAAAGACTGAAGAGGAGGAGTGCCACGCTCGTCCGGCCCCAGGGAGCAGGATTATGAAGAACAACCCTCTGATTTCTTCCTCCTCCGACCCCACGCGTTTTCCCCAAAACCTCCCGTTTCATCACCGCCACTCGCTTACCACCCCAGCCGCCTCTCGCTCTTATGATTAAGGGTCAAGCGTGCCACCTCGTCTCCAGGCCATCATTAAAAGGCGACAGAAAAGAGAGAGGGAGAGAGCGGGAGGAAGAGAGAGGGACCCTGACACGCGGAGCTAATGAAAGCCATGAATCACGGTGTGGTCTTTAAAGAACATATTAGTGGCGTCATTAACTCTGCACAAAGGCCAGAACCGGGGTGAACAGACAGGTCGCTCCAGCAGACCCGTTGCCCCGCCCCCTGCCACCCACAGCTGCCCTCGCAGCTCAGCCTCTCCTATCCCCTCCAACCTTCTCTCATTAGCGAGGCTGCGACTCTCCGTCTCTGGGTGTTATTTTGTGCAGATCTTGTGCCCAGAATAAAACAAATGACACATCTGTGTGTTTAACGTCTGTAAAAAGAAACAGCAGATGACGTTCCAGTGTGGCCGGGAACAAACTCTGCCAGAGGAAAACAAAGGCCTTTCCTTTGGCATGCAAACGGACATATTCTGACAGACACGCTCCTCTTAACCTGCCACTTCCTGTTTGAACAAAAACAAGTCTCCCTCCAGACACCCCGCAGCAGCGGCCTGTGGGCGCTCCTCCTGGGCCGTGACCTTTTCACACAGCCTCGGGACAAAGTGGGCCTCCTCGTTCACCCCGGAGCAACAATCACCACCACCACTTTCCCTTCACGTGCACCCCCCCCAACCGTCCTCCCTTCATCCTCCTCCTTACCCCACCAGACACCCAGGACAGGATGGTGCTGCTGGTGGAGGCCTGGGCTGCTCGGTAGCCTCCGTCAGAGGTGCGTCTGGAGCCCCTATGCTAGGGGAGTCGGCCCGGGCCTCATTAGGAGTTCCATGATGAAATGAGCTGAAAGCCGGAGCCTCGACGAGCATCATCCAGCGATCACAGCAGCCGGAGCTGGCGAGGCGCATCTCATGGCCCCACAGGTGTTAAATCATGGATAACCTTCTTGTTTCTCCTGCTAACTACCCGCGCCCGTTAACTCGCGCAGACCGTATTCTCTCTCTCCGTCTGCCAGGATCGGCCCTGCCGCTGCTCGGATTCCACAATGTAATTTGCTGCTTCGCTCGCCGACGCATCAAAGTTTAACAGGCGCAACTTACAGCTGCCAGTCACTCCTCATCTCCAACTTTCTGCGCCTTCACACTTCTTTCCCTGATTGTTTCTTCATGGTTTTCATCATACACCGTTTTTCTTTCATTTCTAAACTTTTTGCTCTACTCTTTTGCTGACCAGTCACTTTTTCCACTGCATTGGGAATCAAATGTTTCCTTTTTAATTTAATATACCTTCAATAAAGCAGCTACGACAGGTTGCATAGCGTAATTCTCCAGTGAACTAGCTTCAAACTATCGTTCAGTGGGAAACTGTCTTGACTCATTTTCATCCGGGCAAATATCAAAACTTTTATTGTACTAATATTGCAATATTAATATTGCACCTTTGCATCTGTCCATCTACATGTTGTCAGTTTCTGGGACTCAGATTTGGAATTATGATCACCACCCACTCTGCTGAATTGCGCTGGTGACGTGCCGGTGTTAGCGCCCGCAAGTATGCGAGCACGGAGCACAGCCTGCTCTGAGCGCACGTCGGACAGAATCAAAGCAGCAGCTCTCTGGGAACCGGAGCATCTGAGTACCTATCAGAGTAAAAAGGTACAACTTTAGAGGCTCCATGGAGGAGACCGCTGACAGATATATTAGCGCCTTATTCTCCAGCTGGCGGTAGAAGCTAACAGTCAGCTGGAGCACCCAACCCTGCAGTGGCAGTGAGAAATAGATGGGAATCACCTGTCGTTCCTGGATGCACGCTTGAATAATTGAAAGCTACTTAGCCTCATTTGAGTGGCTGAATGTTGTGGATCAACTACACCTATGGAGGAATGGGGTCAGCACGGCAAGCAGGCTCATGATACGGCCTCTGATATATTCATGAAAGGCGAGGGTTTTTTTTCTGCACGTTTGTCACAACACACACTGCTAGCTAGCAATTAAGAACTGTCGCATTGCTTCATTTCTGCAGGCAAAACATTTCTCCTCTGCCCTTATCTCCACACCTTGTATTAAAAACATAATTCTATGATAAAGCCAGTTTACGGAAACCTAATGTTATATTAAAGTGGAGTTAATCAATGCAAGAGGGGCCTTCTTACCATATATTATCATGCGCTACAGAATGCTTTAATGTGCAAAAAAGACCGAAGAGTAGACATTATATTACTACAGGTTAATAAAACTTTGGGTTTCTTAATTTTTCATAGTGGTTAGTGCATATGTAAATATTTAATGAGGTCTTTATGCTCCAGATATTCCAACAAAAAGGTTAATAAGCTCCAAGATGGAGGATAGGGTATATAATCGCTGGGCTGTCCTACAGAGAGAGCTGTGGAACAGTGAAGCAGTAATAAAGAAGCTGAGGGAAGAAAGTGAGATGGAGGAGAAATTATTCAGGGTTCATTGTTCACATAGGTTTTATTTTTTTCTGGAAAAAAGCTGAATTATCTACAGAGGATTTCAACAGTCGAAAAAAACAGTAGTCACAATTAAAACCCAAAAAATTTATGAAAAAGATTTGAATTTCCCCAGTTCTCACCTAGCATAAAGCTAATAAACTAATAACACAGATTTTCCTGGTTTTTTAAGTTGCATGGTTTCACACTGAAATTTTATTTCTCTCGATTTCCTTTGAATTTGCCCCAGTAACAAATTAGAATCATGTAAAAATGAAATGCTAGTTTCTATTTGTACCTTTACGTTTGATAGCACAGCAGCTGAATTTCTCATTAGTAAATCATATTGTTCGTAAAGGTCATTTCACAGCTTAACTTCTGAATTTCTGTTTAACTTCATTAACGTTCAAGCCTTTTAAATAAAGATCCATACCTTGACATGCTTCTGGGAGCGGTAAAACCGATCCGTCACTTTCATTTAAGCCTCTGTCACCAGAACAGCGCATTTAAAAGCTCCATCCCATCGAAAACATATAGCTTTCCTTAATTAACACGCACCAGCACCGCAGTGTTGCAATATGTAATAAATATTTCAGCGCCTGTTTCATTTTGAGGCCGCCACCATTTGAATGGGCTCTAATAGAGTGACAAGACATTCCCAGCGACCACTGTCCCATGAAAAATGCACAAGCCACTTAAAACCAATGGCCAGTCACAAGGAGACATTTGGGCCCTCGAAGACAGTCTATGACTTTTCCCGTGGTGATGGGAACACGGGCACGTTTTTTGGCGGAAACGGATGCCCTCCCTGGCGCGCACATCTGTTTGGAAGAATGGATGGACCGCTTGGATGGTGAAACATTAGCTTCTTTTAAATCTCACGCCTGGTGAGCATTCCTCAAATGTAATACGGGGTTAATAATTAAAGTGTCCCATTTGCCATAATATTAATTGTCGGAGCCATCTTGACGTCTTCTCACTTACAGAAAGAAGAAAAGGGTCAAACTCTGAGGGGCTTTAACCGACAATTAGCGGCCGTTGATCTCGTTGGGAGAGGAAAAGGGTGCTTTTAGTAACCCCAAGCCTCAACAAATCTGCAAGTGATGCTAGAAGACAGACTTCAGGAGTAGCTGGAGGTCGGTTCAGTGCAGCTGTTGTTTAAAAAACCCTTCTCTGTAAGGTTATTCTCACACCGGAGGGTCTCACGCCTCACCATCCTGCACCAGGAGAACCACCTCTGAGCTACATCACTGCAACCTTTGACCTTTCAAAATAAACACTTGTCTTTCTCATGTGGGTGATGCATGTAATGTCCACATGTTAATGGGTGGATTTGTAATTCCTGTTTTCATTCCCAAATAAGCCTGAAAAATGCTATCTTAACCTCCCAACACCTCTAATAAAAGATATTTAAATAAGAAATGGTGCTCGGAGAACTGCTGGAGGTGAGTGAAGCTTTTTAAGAGGAACAGAGGTGGAGATGAAAAGAATTTGGAATGACAGGACGAGACAGGAGAGGGGAACAGGACCCACCACGGTGGGGGGAGGCAGGCACGGGAGGCTGTCTACAGCGCCATCTGATTGACATGCGCTCGCGCTCTGCTGCCATTGGCCCCTCCTGGAGTTTGAAGGAGCCTAGCTGGATGCGCACCCACGGCGGGCAGACAAATACACCTGTTCAGACACGCGAAATGACAACGAGACGCTGTGAGGAAGACAGGCGAGGAGGTGATGGATGCGGCTGGAGAGGGAAGCTAACGCTAACCTGTAACTTCAGAAGCAGCTTTCTAAGTAACGTGTGTCTGACCGCTGTCTTACTTTTGTGTCACAGTTTGATGTCGCTGCTTTATGTCTGACTCTACAGACACGCCAGGCTTGTCGGACAGAGCATGGCTGTCGATGACTGAAGTTTGAAGCATTTTTATGATCACACACACACACACACACACACACAAAAGATTTAATCACCTGTTTTCATCCATCCTGGACATCTACAAACATCACGAATACTGGTTTCAACCGCAGGTTCAGGCACCGCTCGTGTGTCCACTGAATTAGCTGGTGAGCGTTTTACCTGTGGCCCAGTCAACAAGTGGACTGGGAAGACTGGAAATGAGGACTGGGCCTCCACCCTCTGTAACACCATAGTCTAATGCAATAGTCTCCCAGTTTCCGATAACAAACCTCTTCTCCTTTCATCGTTTCAGGTCAGTTCCCTAACCCCTAAACGCCCCGTCTCCTTTTGCGTCTAATGGAAAAGTCGACAAACAATCCACCGACGCCAGAGTACGATAGGAAACACTCATGGAAATGCCAGAAAGTGGCAAGAGTGAGAAGAGGTGGAGGTGGAGGTAGAGAGGTTCAAGGAGGGGGAAGGAGGGTGAAGACAGAAAGACAACAACTGACATCTCAGGGAATTTCACAGGGATGGCTAATCCAATGTGATCAGCGGAAGATTTTAATATTTAAATAGCCAGCAACGCACCAGAAGTTTCTAATTAAATTATAACTCATGCTTGAAAAGCAAAAGTGCATGTGTTGTGGGAGCCTAAATAATTCAGCCCGCCCTATATCTCGTCTTTCTGTTAACCCGGAGACAAATGGCACTTGCCAGGGCTTTTAGACGGGGGGCTGGCACTGTCAGAAACACGAACAACATCAGCTTGTAAGGGGCCTCACCCATCAGGGCCCCAATCCAAACTGACTGGCCTCACTACTGAACAACGTCTCTAACCCAGGAATTAATTTGGTTAATTAATTCATTATTAATCATCTTAAAGGCCACACAACATTGGCACAAAAGATGAAGTTGGGGGGGTATCTTCCTAATGAACCTGGGATCTTAATGAGGCACCGGATGATGTTGTTCTGGCTCCGCTCACTGGTTCGTTACACCTGATTGCTCCTTTTACAAGTTTCTAGCTAAAAAAAAAAAGTATCAGAAAAGAGTTTATTAATTAATAAACTCTTGAAGGATATATGAGACGCTCACAATATCCATGAAGAGTCTAAAATATTTAGGCTGCTAACATCCATATTAATGGCAAAATTACACATACATCTCAGAAATTAAATTAGAATTCGACCCAACATTGATGGCAGAGTCATGTCAGGCATATAAATGTACTTATGGCTCCAGGTTAGAACACCTCTTTTCATTTATTCTTTTTTTTTTTTCCAGGTAACTTGGCTCTGGGCTGCTCGGGCCTGGCGGCGTAATTTGAGAAAAGGATTACATTTTTGATAGGAACTAATTAGACGGGCCTTTTACCTGAAATTCTTCCAGACTGTTGCATGTTCCCGAGCCGGGATAGTGGCGGTATGACTTATTGAGGGGCACCAACTGTTCCGGCGTCTGCGAGACTCGGGAAGAGCGGAGGGGAAGCGAGACTGTCAAAAAGTAACTCTGAGGAGACAGGAAGTCGATGCGTCCGAAAGGGCCTCTTCTGACAAATGGAACGGTTCACTCCCCATTTTCAAGGAATTCCAGGACAGGTGCTGGAAAAAGCGTCCCTTCCTGTTCTCCTTTTGACCACGCCAAGACCAAACGCCACGAAAGAGACGGGGATCTGATTCCAGACCAGGCTGCGTGTGCAAGGAGGGGGGGCCGGGAGGTGGCAAGGGAGTCAAACTCATGGATGTTTATCCTACAACTTTTGCTGAACACTTTGTGAAATGCCGAACAAAGACATGGCTCTTTTGTGCTGGCAGTTCACACAGCCTTTGGCCTCCTCTCAAGTCCCCCATCGCAAGTGAGACGCGGCGTAAAAATTCAAAATGCAACCGCAAGCAAGCCGCGGAGTCCACCCGAGGGGTCTCTGCGTGACTCCGCTGCATATTCCAGCGGATGCGCGCATGCCTTTGTGAGCAGCCCTTTGCCATGGCGGCTAAGTTTGTAATTGTTCTGATCATAAAGAAATACCTTTCAAGAAGCTTCTGTTCCAGACCCGGAGCCTGATTAAAGAATGCATGATACTTCAGTGACAAGACTGTATTATTAATTCATTGCAAACAGTGGAATTTGGGTGTGTTACTTTGAAAAATGTTCAAAACTGGCGGCCTGTAATAAAAGCACTGAGAGAAATTCCAACTCATTAACATTTAATCCCAAAATTCTCTTTCATATGAAACACCCAATATAGGCTGTCAGAATCAATCAGGTGTCCAGAAGAAGGGAGATGACACGCCAAAAGGATGGGGAATATGTCAGCTGTGACACTCGCTGTTTCTTCTGGCTGTCATGTCGCTGCTGCCGCCGCCTTTAAGTCGACACTGTTCGGAAATGCGACTCGGCGGCGCTGCTTTAAAACACTCGGGGAGCTGTGGAGGGAGGAAAAGAAGAAAATAAGGGGCTTCTGTTGTGGAAAACCTTTGCCTGACAGGAGCCAACACTGGAGGTTGTGTCATCTTTGGGAGTGGGAGAGGTGTTCAAAGCCAAGGCTTCTGGGTAATGGGGCTGGCGGAGGCGATGGGGGATCTACAGGAACTCTTCACTCATAATTTTATAATTGGCCTGCTGTCCCAGGGACGCACGCCGGCGGTCTCGCCTACACCTTCGCTTTCGCTCCTTGAAAGGACTCGGCTCTGGTGCCGAGGCTGCTGGAGGAGATGAGCCAGAGCAGCGAGGCTGATCCACATTTGTCACCATTAGTCAGAGCAACTCAGTGGAAAGTTTCAACTTTACGTGTGTGGATGTGGACGGACCACAAACGCAAACATGCGAGGGAGCTTTGCTCCTTGATCGCTGTAGTTTACGACACCGCTAGCTGTCAATCATGGAGGACTGAGCGAAACGTTTACGAGGAGCAGGAATCATTTGCAGTATTAAAGACGTGAACGCTGAACTCTTCATAGGAGGAGAGAAAACGGCGTCTCTGCAGCCACGTGGGCCCAGCCTTTTGTTGCTTTAAGTTTTCCAGAACTTCTTGAGGACAATGAGGGAGATTCTTTGTGTCTATAGAAATGCAAATATACATCTTTAAATATTAGTTAAGGGTTGTGTTTTTCTGGCCTCTGCAACAAACTATTTAGGGCAAGAGTTATATATAGTGAGAATGCACCATATTAAATGTATAATACATTATGCAAATATAAACAGTTAATAATAAAGAGTAATAAACAGTTAATTGTCATATTTGTAATATTAGGTCAACCCTGCTTCAGAGAAGCAGAACTGACATTTAAGATAAGAGGTCAGAGAAGAAGTTGGGAGCGATCTGCGTATTTGTTTCCAGCAGCCTCTTCTCCTCCTCTATTTGACTTTGTTCCCTTTATGTCATTCAGGGGCAACACGTCACCGACTCTGAGGGAGAGAGCGAGAAAGTGGGAGATAAACATACGCATGTAAGAATCTGGAAAAGAATCAGGCATGACCCTGATCAGAACCAGTTCCAACCTCAAATTAAACTAATTTCAAAACTAATTTCAGTTCTTTTGAATATATATTTTGGGTATAAAAACGTGACCTGTTGCCTTGAGCTTGGCCTCCTGCCCCCCAGAGCTTCTGCTGCCTGCTGCTTCCTTCAGGTTGAACGTCCTGGGCGGTGACGGTCGTTGGAGGCATGCCCTCCATATGCCAGCCAGATCCTGCTGTCAGGTACACATGCACGTGCACGTGCACATGCACATGCTGCTGGACCCTGGAGTCCTTCAGATGAGTGACACTGCAACTGAGGCGTGTCAGCACTTCCTGGATGATGCTTGATTAACCTGTCAGGTTTCCACAGCTGCCCGCTGCACCAAATGATTTTAAAATTTGCTAGAAAAAAAAAGACAAATTTCCAAGATTGTACAACAAATACAAAAAGGACGACTTTGAACGACACCACAAACACGCAGCTACCTACTCTGCACTCTAAAACCCCACGGGAAGAATAAACGATCCCCCCGCTGCAAAGCGTCACGTTGTCAATCCGTACTTGGACAGATTGTAAAGAAGGTTGCATCCACAAAGCCAGTCTCGATTCTAACCTACTTGACCTCAGCGAGAACCCGGCGAGCAGGATCATCCAACACAGAGGCGGTAGGTTAGTGGGCCCCAGAGCTATACGAAGGCGCTATTACAACTGGATGGGCTGTTGATCTCTAATGGCCGTGTGCTGGGCTGTAATGGCGCCGGGAGAGAGTGGAAAACCAGAAAATAACAACAGGTAATCTCTGAAAATGCTGACCTCTGAGTCGGCCAGAAGTGTTAACGGCTCGTTGGCACCACTCAATGGTTTTCTCCGAAACCTTTGAACTTTCCTTCCAGCACCACTTACACTCCCCCACACGTGTAGTTATTCTGGCCTGTGTCTCAAATTAAAGCAGGGAGAAACAGCCTTTAGACTGGCTGTTTTCAGAGTGTGCCACTCAGCTGGGAGAAAGTTCAGGAAAATTAAATAAAAACCATCATTATGAAACTTTTAAAGAGACTATTTCACTGACTACAAGCAAAAAGACGGGGAGGCAAACATTAAATAGGTCCCAAATACTTTAAAATATTGCTTTGTGATTTGTGTGATTAAATTTTGACACACTAGACTCTTTAGCCAATAGTGGACAGAATAGAAATAAAAAGAAAAGGGTTTTTTTTGAAGATGAATGATTAGAAAACACAAGACACAAAGCATCAGCAGGCGGGTTGACAGAAATCTAGTGTACCTCGTCACCGTATGTCGTGACCCACTCCCTCCTGTCTGCACCTCCATCACACCCCTGCAGCCATTAACACAGCCACAGCCGAGGGGAATAACCTGCATTAGCCCAGACATGTCCGCCGGTGCCACACTGATGGCTGTCACCGCCGAGCCGGACGGAAAACAAGCTCAGAGCAGCAGAATCATCTGGTAATCTGCTGGCACATTAGCTGCTGCACAGGATGGGACTGATACCAAAATGAAGATATCCACGAAAAAGCGTGGAAAGCGCGCACACACACACACACACACACACACACACAAGCTGATCTCTGATTAAGACTGACTCACTGCTTGCACACCTCATCAACCCTCGGCGACAACTCCCAGGAGAGAACAGGCCTCATTATGCTGAGAAGGAAAAAAAGAAAAACAATGACACCCAGCTCTGGCCGTGACTCTTTTGCTAATGGACGAGCTGAGCGGGGAAAAAGAGGAGGCAGACCTGGATCTATGAGCAGGGGCTCACACCAGGAGCGCGCGAGCATGAAACCTGATGTGATAGCGTGCCTCGTGGGCAAGTATTATTCCAACTGTATATCATTAACAGGGTGCACGTTCTAATTAGCAACAGGGCAGAATAATGAATACAGCTCCATTAATCAAAAGGTAATATATGTAGAAGTACTGTTTTATGGCCTTGGGGGGAGGTAGGTAGGAGAGAAAACAGCAAAAATTAGTTGGAATGTGAAAACAGCTATCATTGGCTCGCTGAAACATTACACACACGCACACACACCCTTTCGTGCTTCTCA
This sequence comes from Pao palembangensis, assembly GCA_015343265.1. Classification (NCBI taxonomy): domain Eukaryota; kingdom Metazoa; phylum Chordata; class Actinopteri; order Tetraodontiformes; family Tetraodontidae; genus Pao; species Pao palembangensis. The sequence continues at coordinate 3,870,370 of CM027089.1, read as the reverse complement.
GTCCTGCTCAGATTGTGGTTTTTACTTCAGTGGGTCATGATGTCAGGTGTCAGAGATGCGGAGGCGGAGGGAAGGATGGCGAGAGAGCAGAAGGTCAGTTCCTCACCACGCTGCTTGTTTAGGGCGCAGGCAGTCACTAAAGGACACAGGAATGCTGCTGCCAGTGTATGAAACTATTACATGAGTAACTGTTCCTCAAAGTTGACCTGTTAGGTTTGAAACTGCAAATCAGATGTGATAGCACCGATGCTGCCAATAAATAACAGAAAAGTGCGGAAAAAGTGCCCAAATGGCCTCTTTCGGACTGGAAAAACACACCACCGTTTCAGCTGAGCGCACCGGTGTGATGTGGGAGAGTGGTCCTTTGGAGGAAGAGGCAGGAGAAGAAGGAATGTTTGAGAAAAGCATTTAAGCGGCCTGATATTTCTGCCACCACCACACTCTCCAGGCCGAGCCTTTTTTCATACATTTGCACCTCGCGCTCCAATGTGAGCCATCTCCCAGTGACAGCAGCCCTTTTAAACGCATCCTCTCAGATATAAATAAACTTTGCTGAGCGGGAGCCGCAAATGCATTTATCTACCCCTGTGAAAAAAGATGAACAGTGGCGTTATTTCTGAGAGGGGAAAGAGAGAGAAATGTCATTAAATTCCTCTGAAATATAGATCACCTTTCACAGGAAAAGACATTCTACACGCTGGAAGTCAGGTCCAGTCCAGTCATATCAACTCTGCACTCAAATCAACTGCAGAATTCTGCATGATTTCAGGTTTAGTTTTTATTAAAAACAAACAAACAAAAAAAAACTAAATTCATCTTCATGTTTGGATGCACTTTAATTAAAAAAAAAAAAAAAAAGCTTAAATATTATGACTAAAAATACCTTAAAAAGGACTTATGATAAAGGAAATCCTTTGTGTCTTTAGCAAACACTCAAAATGACTATAATAAATGCATTTTTAGGGCGAAAGGGATGGTAAATGAATCAAACTTTGTGGATTTTTAACGAACAAAGACAGGAGCTGAACATCTGGAGAGGAAGAAAAAAGAAAAGAAAAGGAAAGAAAGAGGACTCGCTCCTGACATGCATCGCATTCTCTGTGATTTGACATGTTGTCTCAACCTTGATTTGCTGCCAGTCCCCGGAGAGAGCAGTTAAAAGACTCGCAGCGACTTGAGGAAGAGACGTACACTTTAATCACGGTCGCGAAGTTTCATGAAAATTTCAGCTCAAGATGCCAACATCTGCCCTCCATTATTAATCAGTGTTGTCACCACGGAGAAGATCCCGGCGACATGATACACTTGACTTCTGAAGTGACTTACTTTTGACTGGGACACAGGTATCACCGGCGCGCACCGGAGCGCACAAATCTGCGTCTGCGGCTTTGGTGAGGAGCAGTTTAAATCCACTCACGATTATTTGATATTAAAAGCAGTTGGAGGTGGGGGGAATGAAAACAGGTCGTATCAAGTGCGTAAAATGAATTAAAGGAGACTGGGAGATTAAGAAGAAAGGGAATAAAATAGGTGATTTCTTAAACACGCCGCTCCTCCCCGCGTTTAAAGGCGGCTACTGTATGTCTACTTTCTCATTCCATCTTATCAGAGTGGTTTACCTTCTAACGAGGTTATGCTATCAGTAATATCAAAGGAAGACTTTTGTCGTGTTGCATTAGAGCCGTTCCCTTTTACCTGCTCGCACATCTCTGATCAGTGATTGTTTGCCGAGATGCCGACTGAAAGACAACTATTTATGGATGAAAGAGCCCAGCCTGTCGTCTGTTTGGCAGCTGATCATTCACAAGACGACACACAATCTCCTACCCTCCTTCACCTTTTTTTTGATACTTTCCTGTGGCTGTTTCTCACTCCCGTCTTCGTGCGGACCAGCTTATCCGATCAGACTGTGAAACAGCCAGCAAAGGGACGCCTGACAATGCCAATTAGTAAGGACAGAGCTGCGGCTCCTCTTCACATGCATTGCTTCAAGTTAGTCTCTGAAAAAACGTGGGCAGTCTTCACCGGCTACTTTGCAAGCAAATGAGCTTTAGCTCCTGCGCTGGCAGCACAACGTGACGTGATTTGCTTCGCGCCGCGCGTCAGGGACGCGCTTGTATTTTTGGCAACATGTCAACCAGCAAACGCACTTCAAGACAACTAAAAGCCTCTCATCGTGGCTTCGTGTTACGGGTCAGAACAAACTTTTAAACAATGCCACAGACAAGCCACAAGTACCTCCTTGCGTCACCAGCAGATGGCGCCTTAGTCCTGTAGATCTCACATATTCATGCAAAAGGGAAACACACACACCTTGTGTGAATGAATGGATTAAAGAAAATGTAAACAGGCAGATGTAAAATAACATCAGATTTATATGAAAATCTATATGACAGCTTCAGTCCATTTATTTATACAGATGCCGGCAGCTGCTAATGAATGTATAACATTCGTATTCTGTGAAATATTTAGCATTATCCTTTATTAGGTTTGCTGTTGAAATCAGTGCATTAAAAACAATTCCAAGTTTGAAAGCATCAGGCAACAACCCCTAAATTGTAAGCCTGTTCCGTAATGACTATTCCAATGCTGTTTTGAAATAATTGTGGCTGAATTAAATTAATTGATGAATCATAATAAAGCAGAGCACACGAGTGCAGCGAGGGGTGACGCGGAACAGTGCGGCTGAGGCTGCAGGGCTCAAGGAAACAATATCAAATCGATACGTGCGCACCTCTGTGCCCCTCTGACGTGGTGCTGCTCTTCCAACGCAGTCTTCATTAACACACTGCTACGCGCGGCCCCTCATATGCAGGAGAGAGGAGACCACGGGAGGAAACACGTGGGGAGGATAATGACTTGATTCTCAATCAAGATGACATCAGGAGGCTGATAAATCAGCGCACAGACACAGGAACACGACTGCATATGTCAATAAAACGTATCTTAATACCCTTTAAAGAAGCCAACTCTTCCTGCCTAACTGCGGTTTGAGCAACAGCAGCGTCTGCAGCAGCGTCTGTCACGCTGAAGGACAGCTGAACGGTCTCTGGGAAAGACCGGCCTCAGCCCTTCACGCTCCCCTGCTCATTGCTCAGCCACCCAGGGAGCCGTGTCCTTCATGGGACCTCCACCTCCAACTGCCCCGATGGCGCCTCGCTGCATTTCTGCCCCTCGGTGCCTCCACCTCTGCAGCGGCGCTGTGAGAGGAACCGGCTTAACTAATTGGTGATCAGGGGATGCGGAGCTGGAAGGTGTTGAGACTGAATGATGTGACCTAAATGAGGAGGTATAGAAGCAACTTTCATGTCTGTTAACCGGCTGTGTGTTCCTTTAAATGACACTGTATTATTTATTCAAGGTTTGATACAGACTTTGACTGACGCTTGGTAATTGTATGAAAAGCTGGTTGGAAAGAGCCTTCTCCTGGGTATTTAACATCCTTTCATCGATACTGCAGGTCGAATAAACATTTGAACAGGCAGCAGACAGATGAACATCGTCCCGTGACCACGCTTCAAATGAATAAACATCTGCGCTGCTGCCGGAGCCGAACATGGACATGGAGCCGTGCGGCCGGCCCCGTGCCCTTTCCCTGTTGCCTTGGTTGGCTGCAAACAGACTGAGAAGCAGGGAGGTCGGAGCACTCTGCCTGGGAGCCCGGGCTTGCACCGAGGCGCGCTAATTACAACAATAATGGAGCCTGATCGCAGGTCCTCATAGGCCATGTCTCCCAGTAAACCTCCTCTGCGTGCACATGCAGCCGATGTTGCGCCGTCCTGTTGTTTGAGATTAGCACGTAGCTGCTTTCTGGACCCCATTAGGGGGATGCCTGAGTTGGTTAGTTCCTGTTAAAAAGGCCCCCCTAGCTCTGGCCTAGCATAACGCAGCCTAATGAGCAACGTTAACATAAACACAGACTAATGCTGTGGGGAAACAGGCGGGGTCGGGTCAGAGAAGTGATGTTACCGGTAGGGTGGCTAATACACCAGAGCTGGGATCCTGATTAGCGCTGATAAATAATGCAGCGCACGCGGCTGGATGGTGAACAGGATTGGCTGCAGTGAGATGAAGCTGCATAACGATGACAGGGAACCGGCGTGAGGTCGCACTGAGTCGGAGCCGATCAGATGGCGGCGCTTATGATTCCAGCAGACGCAAACAGCTGTTGGAGAAACCACTGTTAGCTCAGTGTCACTGTGGAGATGAGGTGCTGACGGCATTAACCGGTTAGCTTACATGACATGTCTCTGCAGAGCTGGCCATTCCACTTCCCACGGAGGCGCGGCTCCAGGCTACTGCCCGTGACGCCTCTCGCTCGACCACGCGTCACTTGGAGAGGCAGCAGGGGACAGAGTTCAAAGGTCAAATCCATTACAGGGGATTGTAAGGGAGTTTCTGTTTGAGGGCGACATGTCATGTTGCCATGGGAACGCAGGGTATGAACTCTGCCCTCCGTGAACCTCAGTTGAAGGGAGAAGCTCACAAGTCCATTAAAGCTTTGGATCAATACGGATACCAAGAAGACTGACAATCACACTCACATGGACAATTAGAGATTTAAATTTCTAAGAACCAACTTGTGTGTTTGCACTGAGAGGGCCTGCCTGCAGCTTTCTACCCAGGCATTTTCCACTCTTAATGATTTTGTGATTGTGCAACAGGTGCTGAAGTTATAAAGTTATTACATTTATGACTCCCCCCCAGACATTAGCAAAACCTGGTAGTTTGGCAGACAAGTGGGGGTGGGGGGGAGGAGGGGTACAGCAATAGCAAACAAACACCCCAGGACTCTGATATCTGATCGATTAGCCCGCAGGAATCCACAGATGTAGCTGCAAACACACCGATTAATATTCTGAAGGTTCCAACACACAGAACAAAGATTGTCTCTTAGGTTAATGCAAAATAATAAAACGAGGAGGAAAAGCTGAAACCAGGCCAGAAATTGACAGCCAGCAGATTTCTGCCAGGCTGGAGATGGAAAAGACAAGGTTGGTCCATTATATATATATATAAACACGCTTACGCAGGCGCATGCTTAGGCATGCAGGCGCACCTCTCTGGTTCCCCCTCTGCACACAATGATGGCTCAGAGTCAAGTCCAGACGAGGGCATGCATCTGAAACCAAAGTGAATCCATATTACATGTGTACTGTGCTGTCTGGGTCCGGGTCATCAATTATGAATAGAAATACTGTATACAGTCTCCACAGCCGGGCCTGGTGTCTCTCCACTTGTAAAGGATTTCTTAAAAGGGGGGACTGACACACAGGTTTGTCATTCAGATGCATGCCCGGGACTTAGGAGACACATTCGGAGACTGTTTCCTGTTCTCACACTTCCTGCCGAGGGAACCATCCCTATTGGGCCACACTTAACCCAGGCTTTGGAAACATGTTTATATAAAAAAAAACAAAAAAAAAACAGCACTGTTAACTGACATCAAAATTTAGACCTGCGTGGATTACTGAAGCTCTCAGTTGGCCAAAAATGTGAAAGAGACAGATAAAAACACACCAGGATTTGCCTGATGGGATGTAAAAATCCTGTTGCACAGAAGCTTTGCAGCATTTTAGCAGGAAAAAAAAAATGCATCACATCTGTCTGCTGTTTTTTTTTTGCCCTTAATCATCACTAAGCATTCCAAATCTTAAGAATTTAACAAAACATGCTGCTTTTGTGCATGTTTATGTAGAAACCCAACAGCCTCTGTTCAACGTGCGGCAGGAGCGGCATTACAGAGCACGTGTAGCTGGCAAAACAAATTTGCAATTCTCCTTGTCTATTCAGAAACCCCTGGTGAACGGCGTGTGCCCTCTAGAGACAGAACAAAAAGCAGTTAAGATGTTTAAAAGGCTGTATTTTCTCAGATACCTGTGCAGCTGAATACCAATACACTCCTTTCCCATTTAAGGCGCTATGGTGACAAGGTGCTGCATCAGGAGCTAGCGGCAAAATGCTAACTCCTCTGATTTCCTCAAGGGCAAAAACGGGCATAATGCTTTTTTGCGCGTGTGCGTCAGCCAGCGTGCGCAGGATTCCTTTCCACCAGTGGTATATATCCCACTGATTTCCAAAAGGTCACTGTCATTATTGTTGCTTAGCAACCTTGTGTGTGCAGACATAGGTGTGTACTGTACAGTAGGGCTGGATGGGAGGGTTGGGATGTGGATGATCATAGGAGCAACATCTGACTTAAGATTTGTTTCACGGAGGCCTAAAATTAGGCTGAAAAATATTTTTGGTTGAGATGGTGAATAAATATGGACAAAAGACATTTAAATAATATACAAAGGTACAAAAACAGAGTTTATTAATGTGTTAGCAATTAAAATAAGAACTGCGTTTGGCTTTAGAGCTGAATAGAGGCACATTTGGAAGTATTATGTTGAGTGGAACAGAGCCTGGACCCACAAGCGGAGGCAGAAGTCCAACACTTGCAGTAAAAAGTCTTTATTGTCCAAAAAAACTAGAGAAACGAAACAGTTTTAAAAAAGAACAAACTAAAAACACTAGATTCACCAGGTTAAACTACTTAAGAAAATAAACAAAACCACAAAGAACCACAAGGAGCAAAAACCAGAGGGAACACAAAAAGACACAGCTGGAAGCACAGAGGAACCCGGTGTTCTGTCGAGATTTCCTACTTTCGCGAAACGTCCTACCCTCTGACGAGGTAGCACGGATCGACAGATATGTCTGTCGATCCGTAAAAAATAATTTCAGTTATACTGATTAAAAAGAAATTCAGTAAACATATTTATAGACTTTTTTTCTGCAAGTATGACGCTCAAACACTGGGAAACCTCGTCTGAAATAAAACAGATGTATGCAGAACGTTCTGCTAAAATTACCCTGTCAGAATATGCTTGACTGTAACCATGTTCTGTTAAACAAATGAACCACATTAGAGTAAGCTTTAACACAGATGTTCTTGACAGAACTAGTCCGCAAAAGACAAAAGTCCACTTAGACAACTTATACAGTTTTACTCTTCAAAAAAAGCCAATAATAATTAATTGAGTCGGCCAAAGACTCAAACAAAAGCTAGAAATCGGCATTAGGTTAAATTAAGCAGAAAATGTTAAACACTCACCGCTTTCGCTCAGAATAGCTGTCTGGTAGGACAAATTCCTTTGATAAATAACGTAATGTCTTGTGCACGTAATGCCTTGTGCACATGCACAGTGAGGCTTGGTAGGAAATCTCCATGAAGCCAGAACAGAATGCCTTAAATAGAGCACTGATTAGATCAGGTTCAGGTGTGCACCAATTACTCTGAGACACAAGAAGCAAAAGCAGCAGCAACACAGGAAACAGAACCAAAAACACACAAAATAAAAGCACCCGCCTGGATATGTTACATATTAACTGGTTCAGAAATGTTAATCTGATTTAATCTGCATCCTATAACACCAACACAAGGAAGTTCCTGCAGATTCTGGACTGCAGGATTTGGGTTTTTCACCTCCTCAAACCTTTGTGACTATCATGTAAAGACATGGACAACATGGAAAAAAGTAAAGTCCTAATAAAAACGAGCTCTGCTGAAACAGGACGACGCCTGTTGGCCTGATACACAAACACTCCAGTCAGAATCTTTAAATACTTCCCATAATTCATCATGACTCATTCTGCACGTCTTATACTTGATCATCATTTTCTGATTCAACCACTTGGTGATTGAGCGGTTGCCATGGTTTCAGTGTCACTCATTCTAGGATTTCAGTTTAGGTGTTGGTGATGTTCTAGCCCCTCATCCTTGTTTACAGGTTGGGAGCTGGTGTGAAGATCCAGCAGCAAAGCTGGGCTGAGGCGCGCTCAGAGCCCACTACAGAGGCGGAGTGATCTCCCAGTCATGTCCCATTTGTAGAGGGTGATGGATTTCCCTTTGGCTGTGCTCCCTCAGCTCAGTGGGGAGAAGGCAGGGCTGATAAGGTGATTTATCTGCACCTTTCCACCTCCTGTAATGGATGGCACTTCCACCTTTCCCTGAAACTTCATCATCTCGCAGCTGCGCCTCCTCCCCTCCTTCTCCCCTACAAAATAAAAGTGGATGAGAGAGAGAAAAACTGGACCAGACAAGCTGGAAAATAGGACTGAGAAAAGAAAACAGATTTAGCAGATAAAGTTATTTTTCCACACTTTCAGATTGCAGGTGGGGAGTGTTGGAATGTGGCTCTGTGGAGCGGCCGAATCACTCCTCAACGTCAAATAGGACCAGAATATTAGGCAGGGGTCCAGCTCTGAACCCCCGTCCGAGACTGTCAGGATGTCCGAGAAACAAGGACTCTGTGACTATGCTTACAGTTTGTGCCGCCTGTTGTATGACTCTTTTATAACAAATGAAAAAATTATTGTTATTATATGTGAAAGATTTAACAAAACCCTGAAAAATAGAAAAAGAATTCTCTAGCCTCAAATAGTGACAGAGGTGAAGGGTTACAGCAGGTAACAGCAGGTTATAGCACAATCTTTCATTCTTTCTGAGAAAATGGTTTAAATTGATCTGGAAGCTTAAATTTGGCTTTAATCAGCTGGTTTTGCATAACAAACCTCCATTAACTAGAATGAAAGAACTTTTTTTCAGCAAACCTACATAAAATAATTATGAATTGGGGATTAAAAAAAACTGTTCAGGGAAAATAAGTATTTAATAAAACAACATACACCAGCGGTTCTGAATAGAAATATTGCTGTTTCAGACACTAACCTGAGAGCATCCATGCGCTTACAGCTCAACAACCAGTTTACTTTCAGAAAAACCCTCATTTTTACACCTCAGTGAGGAAACCAATTAGCCTCCGCCATCACTATCAGATACGAGGCAGCACGCTGCTGGTTTGGGATCCGGTCCCTTGGGTCTCGGGCCGGCTCACCTGTGTTTTAACTGTGAGAAAAGAGCGTGCGTGCTGGTGGGGAGAGACAATCAATAGCAGATCAAAGTGCTTCAGCTCACCTCGGGCCGTAGAATGAGAGTGCTATTGTAATCAGCAAAGACTCTGTTTACTCACCGAGCTTTCCCAAGGCGGTCTGAAGGATTCCAGGCTAGCTGCTTCACTCACCCGAGCGCCTGTCTGGGATATAAAACAACACGCTGCTTTTTGCCTGGAATGAATTCTGGATTTAAAAAGCTGCATTTTAGCCATTTGAAATGCAGCAATGTGTAAAATTGGCCCGTAAGTCTGCAAATATGGCCGAATTTACAAAGAGACAGTGACCAAACAAGTGCAGCAGACAAATGACCGATTATCAACTTTTAATATAAAGCACACAACCAAAAAACTCTCCATAACTGCAGTCCGTTTACATGAAAACTGTCTGAAATGTAATGTAAACACAGATCTTCACCCTCCCCTGCAGCGCCTCTACCTTGTTTTATTGCCTGTCACTATTTTTTGTGCATATCGATGTTGCTATGAGCAGATTCGGCAAGTACTGGGGTCTCTACTGAGCAGGAACGAGTGGTTGACGGGGTGACTTTGACCTATGACACCAAACCTCCTCCCCTGTCACGTCCCTCAAGCTGTAAAAAGCATGTCTAAAGAGATGAAGATGTGGGGGGGAGAAAGAGGGGAGGTGTTACACAGAGTAGTAGAATAAAAAAAACAGGCCTGATTATTCATAATTGGTTGAAACTCATCAGAAATGAAAGTGTTTAATTCCATGCTTCTCATTTCGGTCTTTTTTGTCCTCCCCTGGTCAAAATTGAGGGTTTGCCCGAGCTCTCCTTCCCACACATCACCGGCCGACCCGACGGCTGGAAACCAGCAGTGATTTAGCAAACAAGTGCTCAATCAATGGTGCAGTGAAGCGTGTAACACAGGCCAGTCAAAACCTATTACGTTCAAACAGCCCTCTTCCACTCCACTGGTCCAACCTCTGGGCTACGACATCCGGAAGGACCGGCCACGTTGGCGGGAAGGACTGACCAAAACACAGAAAGATCATCTTTTAATTACTAATCTTAAACAAGATCAGCCAGAATTTACTGTTGATGCAAAGTTGGGACTGTTTAAAGGTGTTTTACATCTCCAAATAAAATATTTCTAATTGAGCGTAATGGTTTGTTTTCCTCTGACATGCAGAATGAAACGTTTCCGCCCGTCCTAATCATGTTACCGTGACAACAAAACGCTGACAAATTCAAAACATTCGACATACTGCCACTGTGTGTGTTAGCATGTCACACCTGACAACAGGTGGGTTCGCTAACATTAATAACAGTGTTTTAACGGTGTTTCATACTGTATTTATAAACATAGGATTAATCCTGCCTAAAACGGAGCTAGCCTGATGCTACTAGCACTGCACGTTTAGATGGATGTGCTCTTCTGTTGTCGCTCGTGGTTATAGTAATGAGCCGCGCAGGTATTCACACGCATGTATGTGCAGTTGTACAAATACACACACTCACACGCACACACACATGGAGGAGGCGGGCTGTTAGCAAGCTGGGTTTTTGTGTAGCGCCACATGCGAATGATGCTAAAAGAAGTGAAATGAACCCTTTGAGTCAAAGAGGAGCTTGAGGCGTGCTGCAGGCGCAGAGCTCAGGCAGAGAGGGAGCTTGGCAGGCAAATGTGCCTTCTGTTGACAGCTTCTACTGAGCATCTAATGGCAAGAGATGGGGGCCCACAACCGCCTCCTTCCACGCCATTGGTTTCCCGTTTCATCACTTTTAGTAGGACGCCTCTTAGCGCATTTGCAAATATGTCAAGTCACCATTCATATTTTAGAGTTATTAGCATTGTCTCTCCTTTTTTTTTTTGTTTTGTTTCAGCTGTGTTGTTTTTCTGTTTCTTTCTAAGGAAAGTTCTTTGTTTCAGCTCTCTCTGTTCAGGCTGGGAGAACAGGGATAGGCACTGATGCCTTGGAGACTGCTAGTTTTTTCAGGGAGCGGGCTTATGTATTCTTTATGATGTGATATACAGCCTGGGAGAGGGAACGCTGGCTAAGAACATACCAACACCAGGCTGCGTTCTCAGCATGATACGAGGATGAAAATGACATGAGAATATCTGGGCCCCTGCTCTCTTTCTGTCAACACCTGAGGCCTCTGTTGCAACTCACAAGGCTACTGAGACCGTTTCTGCCTCATTTCCCGTTAACAATATTAATAATGTTGGCGTGAATTGTTAAAGGAGCAGTGACAAAACATTTTTGGGGACTCAAGATGTCCTGTGTCCTACAACCTTCCTGAAAAAGGCCTCGTGGCTGCTGGTCCTTCATGTTCTCTTTCTCGTGCACCACCTGCACGGCTTTGAAGGAAATGAAGCAACAGAGCACTTTTCCTCTTGCTCGGAAATGATAAACATGTTGTTCCTCGACTATCTAATTTGCCGTGATGGTATTAATCAGTGTTGCGCGGCGGGCGACGGCAAAGCGGAGAGGACGAAATGAACTGGCGCATTACTCAGAGAGAAGAATGATGCATTAGCTGCTCGCTCATAAAGTCGTTGAGTGGGGAAATTAGAGCGAGGCTGAGCTGCTACAGCAAGATGGGGAAGAGTCAAAACAATTTCTCCTTTTCTTGCGATTGAGACGCGATACTCTTTGAAAAATTAAAAAAAAAAAGTTTGATAAGTGAACTGAGTGTTGTCCGGCTCTGTTACAAAATAAGCAAAATTTAACTGAAAAACTTGCACCCGTGTTTTTCTTTATTTTCCGGCTGAAAGGACCCCACACATGTTGTAAAATCTAAGCTTCACATTTAAGGTCTTGCTTTAGAGCAATTCCTCTTTATGACCTTCGCATCACCTTTGTTCTCTTTAAATCAATAAGAATTTGGAAATCTGTAACATTAAATACTGGTGTCATCTAAGCCAAACCCAGAAAAACAAAGTCCAACCTGGGAGGCGGCGTAGGACGTGACCTTGATGGAGCCTGGTATCAAGCTCAGTCTTAGCCGGTGGTAGAGAGAGGCAGGAGCGCAGTGAGCAAGGTGAGAGAAAGTTAGCATAGCAGAGGAAGAAAGGATGGAGGGAAGAGGAAGAGGAGGTGGACCACGAGGTTCCTGAGAGAAGAGGAGAGTTGGAGGGGGGACTCAGGCGTACATCTAACAAGTGATTATACTGAACCCCCGCCCCCCCCACCCCTCCTATTTTCTCCCCCTCAGGGTACAGGGACAAGAGAGCAGCAGGCTGGCAGCATCTGAATGTGTGTGTGTTTACGTGCATATAACTGCATGTGTGTGTGTGTGCGTGTGCACCCTGCCTGTTTCAGCATATTGTGCCCTCAAACACAAAAAGATGATTAGTGGGATTTTCTGCGGGCAGAACAGCATGCCTTTAAGACGGCGACAGCTGGTAAAAGATGTTGGAGATGAAATGATCCCAGGGTCTCCTTGCAGCCATCCCACTCCAAGAGAAGACAGCAGATAAAAACCTTTCCTGACCCAATCAGTGGCGGCGCTGCTCGGATCCCGATGGCGCCGGCTCGCCCAAGTAGTCGACCGCAACGGCAGTGACGTCACCTTGACTGTCTCCGCCTTCACAAACGAAGGTGTCCCTTTGGCCCCCAGGTTAAAGAAACATATTGGCTTTAATCAAACTAAACACTCGAAGCCTGTCTTATATTAAAACGAGGGTCTCCTCCCCGCGCCCCCTCAAAGCTCATATAAATCCGACCAACAATATCTATTTATTCCTTTATGCAATATGCCTTTAATAAACATAGTGTCAGAGGGAAACCAAATCATCCGCAGCTGAGAGCATGTACGAAAATCAATTAAAACGAAGTCAACGTGCTGGCTGCCCAATTGTCTGTGGCAGTTATTTGATATAATATGGTTAATACCACTGGCTGGCTAAATTAACACAATTTTGCCACAGTGTTACTGTGTGTGTGTGTGTGTGTGTGTGCGTGATGGAGAGAAATTGGGGGAGGCAGTGAGGGGTTGAGGGAGGGCACCGGGCTCCCCGGGGACCTCTGGGAGTCAAAGTAGCACATGAGGGAAACAGCAGCGCCATCTGACCAAACAGGGAACCACATGATCGCACGTGCAAACACGCTAGGTGATAACCGGTGTTTAGGTTTCGCACAGTTAGCTTATCTCAGTGACGCTTAACTGACAAACTACTTCGTATCTGTTGGAAATCAGCAGGTAGCAATTCACTTCAGCTCAATTTTACATCGCATCGAAACCCAGACTCTGACCCCAGAACAAGCAGGAAAACTGCCTTTTAACAGGAAGAAACCCTGGTGGGACCAGACTCACATAGGCGGAGCCTCCTGCTGGTTTCTGTTCAGGTAAAGGAGGAGAAGGGTGTCACATTGGCACAGTGACCAGACTAAAATGTAGTTTACCTGTTATTACTCTCTGTTATATCAGCAAATACAACATGGTTGTTGTGTTTATTAGCATAAATGTCAAAATGGGTAAAATTGTACCAGGTATTCAATCACCAGACCCTCGGAGTCAAGCCTGGAGCACAGAAAATCTATATCAGACAGGAAAAACTTGTCCTGAAACATTTTCACATGCACAGTGATTTCCTGTGGATGTGATATTCGTCTCCTCCACTATTTTGTTTTTGATGCCTTTCAGATTTTCCAAAAATAACTCCTCTCTCCCAGTCATGAACCACATGGCTGGTGTCTGCACCGTGATGCATGGACCGCAGCCGATCGTTTGTATGGTGGCGCACAGCGATTGATTCTGGTGCTGCCGGCGTGGGGGTGGAGAGGAAGGCAGGCGTGGGGAGTGGTGGCCAGGCCCCCCACGGTCTACTGGGACAGGGAGCTGGAGCCAGGCACCTCGCTGGAGGGCAGAGCGGAGGGTCACAGCGCATTGTTCTCCCCTCTCAACCCGTCTGTAACCTGTCACACAGTCGTAATAGATGGTGAAAGAAAGACTGTGGAGAAAAGAGAGGGGGAGGAAGTGGGAAAAAAAAGAACGATGAGTTGTTTTCTGTTTTTTTTTTTTACTGGGACTGTGACAGATGAGGAATCAATCAGACTTTGTGTTACCAGAAACAAGATGATTCAGGAAAAAGCCGTAACAGGTATTCAACAAATTCAGCATCATTTTACTTGCAAATTGCTTTTATTTGGAACCAGATTTTCTTTTTTTCCCCAGACTCTAGTGTCCGAACTCTAGACCATTGACTCGCACTCGTCTTCAGGGTGCACTTTGTCTCACTTCAGCACCTGATATCTGAGTTCTATTATGCTTCACCTGATATGTTGCCATGGAGATCATAAAGATGATGATCTAATTGGCTTTAAGCTGTAGCGAAGTGTTTGCTACCAAGCCTGTCAGCAGTATGTAAATATAAAGCTTGCTAACAATGAAGCTAATGGACGCAACAGTACAGAATAAGCCCCACCCAACAGTTCAGGTTGCACTAAACATTAAATAATACTGAAATATGTAGCAGGAAGCTCATCCCTCAGCTGCTGATAAGGAGCTTTCTGCAAAAAAAACTATAATATATGAAGGGAGGAACTTATTTTACAAAGACATCCCATTTGATAGTGATGAAGGCTGCAAAACCACTCAATCAGCAGCAGAAATGAAGCTACAGCTCAGGATGCTACTATGATATATGTTAGTGTGTTAGCGCTTGACTCTGTGTGTGTGTGTGTGTGTGTGTGTGTGTGTGTGTGTGTGTGTGATGTAACTTTGGCAGTCTGGAGGCTGCAGCTATGGCACATTGCCGAGTCACTGTTTCCCATCAACATCAGGGAGCCACGGGTGTTTTTCAACATGCAAATAATGGTGGATGCGCGGAGCTGCTCTCTTCCTGCAACGTCCTGCTGAAGAACACAAAAACTCCCTGCAGGGCTGCCAAAGAATATCTGTCGGACTGTGTGAAATAAGCCCCAGCGTCATATGTGAAAGTCCCTCTCAGTTCTCCCGCAGCGTTTCAGTGACTCTGGGTGTTTCCTTGGGTCCGATTGAAGAAAAAGGCCTCATCCAGCACAAAAGGCAAAGAGGCTTAATTAAGACACTTTAGCGAGTGATCACAGTGGGCAGATGGCTTTCTGTAGTGGATCCAAGCTCAACCACGGGATGCTGCGGAGTTGAAAAGAACTGCCAAAGGGGGCACTGCGAGAGGGCTTCCCACCTCAGCAGCCAAATGAGCGGAGGCTGAGTGGGGGTGGAAATGGAAGATTTTCAGGTTGAGGAGCACCTAGATGTTTTCAGCTAAATGCTAAAGGGAGTAATTATAAAGGAATAACAAACAGCAAGAAGACCATACAAGCAGGACTGACCCTGGCCATGACTGGAACACAACAAGGGGCATCTTATTTGGAGGCAGACCAGCGAGTCACTTTGAGCGATGTGCTGCAAAAACTAGGATTTGGCAGCTGAACCGCTGGTGTCGAACCGCTGGCCATCACTCAGTCCAGCAGGTTGTGAGTGAATCAACTCAAGAGTCAGATCAGAGTGTGAAAAGCTTCGAACCCTGACATCTCGGCCTGTTCGGCCTCAGATGTTAGAACTAATTCAGGATGTCACGCGAAGCTAAAATAAACACCGCAGCCGAATTAACATAACCAGTAATATATTAATGCTGGTGACATGAATGATTCACACATCTGTGTATGTACAGTGTGTCCGCAGTGTGTCCACTTGAAATCCCCCCTTTGAAGTTTCTACGGTGACAAGCCCGCGAACGAACCAGTGAACAGCGTGTTGTCCGCACCTTTGAAAGCGCCCAGGTAAATGTATGCGGGGCGCTATTGCCATCCCTCGGTGGCTGTCAACCTAAATTTGCCGTTCTGGCCAGCCATTTTCATCACTTGCCAAAAACGCCAACTGGTGATAAACTGGTGAGAAGTCCATTCTTTCCTCTCTCTCTTTTTCTCTCTTTTTTTCAAATTTCATTTCCCCAGAGTCAAACTGAGCTGGAGTCAGCCAGAAATTTCAATGAATTGCCCAGCGGCAAAAATGTTTGGTTTTTTTTCCCCCTCATACCCACCACGAGTAACAAATAAAAGGGAAAAAATATCTATCTATCTATCTATCTATCTATCTATCTATCTATCTATCTATCTATCTATCTATCTATCTATCTATCTATCTATCTATCTATCTATCTATCACAGAGAATGTGCAGCTGTAATGGTAAGGCAGCACTTGTTAGAGAGGTAATATCAGGGTATAAATAAATCCTCTGTATCACAGATGGGGGAAAGAAAGAGTGAGCATAAAGAGAGCCATCCATCAGTCTCCCAGGGGAGTGGGACAAATTAAAGCCCATAAAAGAGCCTCATTACTGGGGGCAGCTCTCCTGTCTCAGCCTCCCTCATCCTTCCACATCACCTCTCTTTCTCTCTCTCTCTTTTTCTCACTCAGACACCCACACACACATACACACACACACACACACCCACACACACACACACACACACACACACACACACACACACACACACACACAATGTATCCGCTGCCACTATCAGGGGGAAATTATACACATAAAACACTGAGGAATCCAGTGGTACTGCTAATATGTTCATATGACAATGTCCACAGGCACTCCATTCCACCAGCTCCTCTCTCTCTCTCTCTCACTCTCTCTCTCTCTTTTGCATATTGTATTTTAATTGATCGTTATGGCAGGTGATGAAACCACTTTATGACTGTTTTCACGCGTGGTTATATTACCTCTTGACCATTCGGACTTGTGAGAGCGCATACATTAGTATTTTCATCGCTTCACCTGTTATGGTGAAAAGGGACAAAACACAGGGCACTTAACCATTACCGAGGAGCTCAGCGGAAGGGTCATTTTCACACATATGACACTCGTTAGGCACCACCCTCGTGCCCGTTTGATGAACCAGTATCAGAGTGGAAGATAACGTGCTGCATGCTCTGTGGTCACTGTGTTTTGTTACTTTTAATGAGTTTTAAGAAATGTGTGTCCTGCTGACAGGACTCAGAGCTGGATCTGCATCTTAATGCTGATAGAGAAGGTCAAATGTCAAGAAAGGACCATTAAAAAGTCCTATGCAGGGCATCTTCTGCAACCACCCCCTCACCAGCCACATTTCCCCTTTTTCACTAAGAAAGTGGCCTACGGACAAATGCCAGGGTTTTTATTTCATTATACACCCAGTGTAAATAAAAGAATTTTGCCATCAATACAGGCGAATCCATCTGCCGAATCCCGCGAAATCCCTGAAATGAATTATTGACAGTCTGATGGGACTGGGGGAATGGTGCCGGAGCTGCAGCCTGAGCAACAAACCACGGCGAGCACAAGCTTTAATACCTCTCTCTTTCTATGCCTTTGCGACAAACTTTTCAACTCCATGTAACGTTAACGTAGGTAGCCCAGGTGGAGCTTAAGGCCTCGCTGGTGGACTCAAACCGCTGTGTGAAACTCTGCCCTGTTTACCAGAAACCTTGTCATGTCACAGAGTGACAACTTGTATTACAGCGGCGTGAAATGAAACAGGCTGATAGGATCTAAATCAGAGGGAGCTGGATGAGATGGCACAACTCTTGAGGGGATTCGTTCCAGCATTCACCCGCGGAGACGCTCGAAAGAGGTCTGCGTAACATCTCACTATATTTTCCTCAACGCAATGTGAGGCCCCACTTTCTACTTTTGTCTTTCAGCTCAAATTCACGCACAAACCGCATACTCAATGATTATTTGCATTAAATTATTAATATGCCGATGGTAACTGCTCTGGGCTTTGGAGTCGGTGCAACCAGCGCACATTCTTTCAAGATGAACATGGCAAGAAGGAACTTCAGAGCTGGTAGCCCTCATTTAAATCAAGTAAGAAAAGAAGACACTATTGATTCCATGCTTTCCCTCTCCCTTACATTGGTTTGGCTTGCCTTCCAAAACACTATTTTTTGCAAGGGGGGGTCCCCGTAGAGCTGAAAACAAAGAGGACAGACTTGTTTGAGGGTACTACTCTTGTGCACAGCATGAGGCGCACACTAACAAGAAGGCACAGGCTGAAAGAAAAATTTTGCAAACTTCATCTATAGTTGCAGAGCTGCCACCTATACGTCCGCGCAGTAAAGGATAGGATTCAAAGGACGTCAGGAAAGACGCGTCCTGACACGGGGCGCACGGAGATGTCATGACTGCCAGTGGATTTTAGATTAAAAAAAAACTCAGGTAGTTGGGATTTAACCCTTCTCAGAATAATAATAATACAAAAAATCTCCATCATCGTCACAGAAATCTAAAGTTTGAAGGTACGGCGCCTCACAAAGCAGCCTGACTAGTGCTGCTAACAGAAAACGACACCAACTCGGGAGGCTAATTGATAGTGCTGCTGTGACTGCTGCCCTTCAGAGAACAAGAGCTTATTATTTACCCGTTATGATATGACATGGTTTGATCTGCGCGCACCCAAACGCGGGGCTTCTGCATCTGTGTTTGTTTACGGATGGGCTGATCAAAGGGGCCCCGCGTGTCTCTTTGTTTCTTTCATGTACACAGAGGGAGAGTTTGGCTTTTTTTACTGTGGCGCAAAAATTGTAATTCTTCTGGAGTCCATTTGCTAAACTGAAGTGAAGAATTAAAACACCTGACCTCGACTTTGTAGAGCCTCATTAGAGACCTACATGTATGTTCATGTATCCATCCTCTGCTGCTGGATACATCTGCTTTTCCCTGCAAAGAAATAACAGGCTAAAAGACAATACAGAGTTCGTACTGAGGCTCTTGACCACACTGAACCCCACACAGCAGTCAGGGCTCAGTAACAGTGCACGTGGCCCTGCTCTGTGGCGCTGCAGTCTGTCTGCAGATGCCTGTCCGTATGTGTGTGCAGAGATTGGCTGACTGGTAAGCCATGAATACTGCATGTTCTGTACATTTGAAACACCTAACGCTTTACGGAGGATCACGACATACAGACGCCTCCTGCTGGCTGAGCTTTGGGGAACCGTAGCGATGCGATTTGTACGAGCAGCACTTCATGAAGCATTTACCACTCAGCGCTTGTGCGAAGCGTATATCCACAGGCAGAGGGGATGAGGGCGAGAGTGCCTCGATGGAGCAAAGGGCAGATGAGCCCAGCAGAGGCACTGGCAACTGCTACAACAGTGTCCGTGCTCCAGCGGGTTAAACGAGCGCATGCATCTACCTACATATAAGGTATATTATTGCAGGTTGCGGCTGCAGCCATATGTGCATCTTGGCCCAGGTCATTAGAGGTAGCTTGCTGTGCCCTGATTTGTGCACTCACAGTATGTGACCACAGCATGGCATCGATTAGTGCTTTGTGTGGCATTTCACACAGGTCCCTCCACTCTCCCTGCTTTTCCATCAGACCGACATTATATATACACTGTGTGCACGCACGCATCTGTGTGTGTGTGTGTGCGCACACTGAAGATAATCAGTGACCTTTTGGCGTTTGCGGTTGAGATGCAGCTCGCAGCCGTGTGGGGCTGGATTGATCTTGTGTGCAGAAGTATTTCCTGTCAATTTTTATTTATTTTTTTTGTTTTTCTGATTAGTTAAACGCGACAGCACCTCTCATTCTCAATCACAGGAAACCGTCCCCTCAACACTGCGTGTTTGGAGTGCGCCTTTTCAACCCCTTCACTGACATGTAACTATACATTTATGCAGGCTAAAAGATGATATCAATAGTTGTTAATGCCGCATTAACCTTATGTCTGTTGTTTTTGTGCTAATAAAACAATTTTAAGGCTTCCTGTCAGCCTGTCAGACACCTAGAAACAATTTTATTAGCAACAAAAGGTGTACATGGTTCGGTTTTTCCCACATTATTGTGACTGGAGTCATTTATATTCATCCATTAAGCAGAGCAGTGGCTTCTCCCACTATTAATAACTCAGTTTATGGTTTGAAGGACTCTGGAAACATGTGGGAAAACAGTGTAAACAACTTAACAACATATATTGCACAGTTTGTTTGCAGATGATGCTTTTAGGTTCAGCTGCTCTGCTACTGTAACAAAGTTAACCTGGAGGATAAAATCAACCATGCAGCAAGATGTAGTCCTTTTTTCATCCCTACAAAGACGAACACTAATGCAGAGGGATGGATGGATGGATGGATGGATGGATGGATGGATGGATCCAATTAAAAGTTTCAACTCACATTTTTCTTAAGTCCAAACAACCGCAGGACATCCTGCACTTGCTACGCCTACGTCTCCTCTCTTAACAAGACAGAAGGATGCCTGACTGCTGCGCAACCAGTGACAATAATCTGCACACACACACATTAGGAGTGAAGTGGATACTTAGGCGAGGGCGCCTTAATCGAGCGTGTCTCGTCAATTAACATCTGCCGGTCGATTTGCATAAACACAGCCAGAGCGAGCGGTGCCCTGAGAGGGCCGAGGTGCTCAGGAGGCTGCTGGGAAACAGGAAGAGGTCGGAAAGCTGAAATCCGCATCACAAGCACAAAAAGAAAATCTGGCTGGAACTACACAAGAAGCTGAACATGTCTTTTAATGAAGCAGCCGTGGTCCTCGGTCATAATTTTCAAAGAAGCAGCCGAGATTAAAGTCAAAGGAGCCTCCCAATGGCTCCAAGTCTGGACTGCTTTGAAAAATACCCCCAGTGTACAAAGCACCCTCCCCACCAACACCATCACAACCACACACACCAACTGCTGCCTCCTCCCCATCTTTCTCTTATTTGCGCTCTTCTTGCTCAGTTTCTCTTTCTTTTCTCCTTTTAAAATAACTGAAGCTGCACTTTAGCCACCAATTCTGGCCCCTGATCCCATCATTAAAAAGGCTCTGGCAGAACAAGGACTGCTTACGTGTATGTGTTTGTGCATTTATGTGTGTGTGTGTGTGAGAGAGAGAGAGAGAGAGAGAGAGAGAGAGAGAGAGCGAGAGAGAGACCTGGGCCTGCCAAGTGAGGTGGCGCTCACTCTTTAAGTGCAACAGACACCTCCTCTCCAACTACAGAACTAACACTGTGCAACGCGCGCGCACAATGGGATGAATAATTGATGGGCCCGGGGCTCCACGTGTTAAGAACAGAGGAGGCGTGCCAGTAGCGTTTTCACTTCAAATTTGTATTGTCTTTAGTCTCCGCCAGCCATCTACATTTCTAACACCTGCCTCAGTCAGAAGCGCGCCGGTGCACTAGCCCCGGAACTACCTTTCATCTGGCACACACACACACACACACACACACACACACACACACACACACACACACACAGCGTTACTGAAAGAAGAAGAAAAACACACACTTTCAAGAGATCATTATCTCGCAGGGAAACCGGGACACAAATTCCATAGTTTTGCTCTGACTTTCTCCCGCCTCCACCGGCAGCAACCTTTGTTAGATCACTTCAGCACCTGCAACCTTCCTCACACAGCAGAATCAGAGCGCTCACATGTGCAAAGGTTTACAGCTAAACTGTTAGACTGAGGGAAGGAAAGATGACTGAGGCCCATTTCAAGTCCTAAACCTTATTAGAAGTAGAAATAGAGGTCACAGAAAGGTGTGACCAGTTCATTTTTAACCTGTTAAAGGCCTCGGTGTTGTTGATAATAATAATAAAGAGCATTTTGTTTTTTAGAATCCTGATTTTTTGTTCAGTTCTTCTAAAAAGGAACATTTCTTTTTTATAAAGTTGCTCAAAACCAAACTTTGATGCACCCATTACATCCCAGAGAATATGTCTGATTGGAATTCGTCAATGTTTGGATCAATATGGACTAAAACTAACTGGATCAGGTATTAGAATGTTCACAGGTAACGTGGTAAAGTTGACCTTGTCTCTTCTCTTGTTGCCTCCAAACCTAAACCACAAAGGATTAACGGACATTTTTGTTTGTAGCTTTTTTTTTTTTTTGCTTTAATCTTTCAAATTCAAAGTTTTGGTAAATGATGAGATTTTTCTGCTGACTTGATCAAACTTGTTTTAACACCTCTGCTGAGTTTTGTTGTGAGATGTGACGAGTGCAGCATCAAGTTTACTTTTTATTCATCTTTTATCCCTCATTCACAATGTTACTGTTTCTGTTTTTTTTTTTTTTTTTAAAAAGAAGCGTTCTTATCTTTAAGCGGACTTACAAACTTTATTTGGGTCGAAGGTCCAGGTTTTCCACTGGCTCCGGACCAATGGTGACCAGAGCAGCTATAGGAGTAATATTTAAATTTCCCATTTTTAATGAGGTTTTCGGGCCAGTTGACTCACAACAACGTCTCCTCAGATGTTCAGGTGAAAACATGAGGATTTAAAGAGCTTGAATGTACTGGATCTGATGATTGTTTCTCATTTAACTCGTCTTGTGGGAGAAAATATGAGCCAGCTCTTCAGCCCAAAGGTGTCGTGCAGACGTGAAAGTTCTCTCCAAAAGTGTCTGACAAGTTCCATCCCAGCCTTGACTCTGCTGCCAAGTTGTTCATAACTATGTAATGTCCTCATGCATTATGGAGGCCTGGCCATGGTTGAAAACAGCGCAGTCAAAAACAACGAGCGATCAAAGCCTCGAAGCCGGCTGAGGACCAGCTGAGATGGCTTGACCTTAAACATATCTGGGCTCCCCGGTGCAGCCCCGAGCCGGGTCCCTGCTCGGTAAACACTCCTGTAATATTGAACACAGAGGGCGTCGGAGGCCTCTAATGTTTGTGCCTGTCTTCTGTGAGTTGGGATGTTTTGCCCACCATCCCACCATTATGACATCATTCAGGACCCCGAGCAGGAAGCCATCAAAGACACCGCTGCTGTGTTGCGTATTCATCAATGGAAAATATTCATACGCGTACATATCCTCGCCGCACGAGAAGAGAAGTGTTTGCCTTTAAAAGGCGGCGATCCGCTGGCAGCATATGAAAAGTTACAAAACATCAAATAAGGAAAAGACGATTAAAAATACAACGACTGGGTAAAGAGGAAGACGCGGTAAAACGACAGGAAAGAGTGATGACTGAACAGCCGTGACTTTCTCGGGAAAACCGCCCAGCGCTATGTTTGATTTGGACGATCAATAGAGAGAGCCGGGGTGCTGTTTCTAATGAAGGTAATGCATTGCTTCACATGTGTACACAGATTATGTGTGAACATCGTTGGTTATATCTGTTTTAGATGTCCTTCAGGTGCTTTTGACCAGTAACCAAATCAATGTGTTGTCTATGCAATACAGCTAGCGCTCCCAGTGTTTATTCCACCTGAAACAAACCGAAGAAGCACAGCCAGAGACACTAAATACGCTGGTGGTAGCAGTCTGGTCGTCGCGCTGCAGACTGAGATGAGGTGCAGGTGTTTGGGTGTTAAGGGCTCAGTCTCACAGATCGGGGACATCACTCCTGCAAAAGACCGTCCTTTTATTGGCACCTCTCCCAAGGACGGGATTTAATGGAAACGGCAAATGTTGAAACTACTAGGGATCAAAGGGGCTTGTAGGCGATTTTATCAGCAGAGAAACAAAAATGTCACAACATCGCCCATCAAGAAACACAAAGAAGAGAAAACATTTCTCTGTTTCAGTTAGATTTTAGGTGGTTTAGCAGAGTTCACGTGCGTCGGGTTTTCAAACGCTTGAATGAACACTAATATTTAACATTAGCATAAAACTCTTCAATCAACTGCTACTTGAATTTCTGCCTCTGTGTCACTTTTGGTGGCTTTTGGTTAAGAATTCAGCATTAAATTAACGTTTTTACAGCTAACGTGGCGGTACCGGGGAGTCTGGGGTCGTGATGAAATATAGATGTCTGTGTTCAGGTGAGTCGGCGGTTTGCTTTGTGAAGTTTGCTCTTTATTGTTAAGGTGAGAAGAAGCTGCATTCAACATCTCTACAGCAGCTTCCCCCCCACCCCCCCAACTGAGAACATGCGCTAATTCAAAGAGGCTGTGTTTGTCCACTGCCATTCCAAAAAATGGTGTCAATGGAATATGTGCAAACGCTGCTGTTTCCAGCATCAACGGGAAGAGCCCCCACGTTACCGCAGACCTCCGAGCCACCATTAAACACCAAGACTTTCCTGTAACGGGGCCACAAAGCAGAGCGGAGCATCAAAAAAATAAAGAAAAAAAAAGTGCCACGTTCTCAAACAGGGAGGCAGGTTAAGTGGCAAAGATCGGCAAAAAAACGTCACGTCGGAGAGGCCCGCCGCTGCGCCGCGTGCTTATGCCAGCAGAAAGGATTTAAATACAGCGCCATGAATATGCGAATTCTGTGTGAAGTGTCTGACAACAAAGGGCCCACCGCATCAGTTTTGATGACGCTGGAGCGCCTGTATCTGCACGCTT
The DNA here is from genome assembly GCA_015343265.1 of Pao palembangensis. Taxonomy (NCBI): domain Eukaryota; kingdom Metazoa; phylum Chordata; class Actinopteri; order Tetraodontiformes; family Tetraodontidae; genus Pao; species Pao palembangensis. Next base: position 3,846,185 of record CM027089.1, on the reverse strand, counting down.
GTCGACCTTTTTTTTTTTCGCCCTACCAACAGACAAAAATGTCAAAAACAGCTGATTTCTTGTTCCAAAAAAACATAAACGACTGAAAGGTAGCGATAATTGTAGTTAAGAGTTACCCTTTAGAGCAATCACCTTGACCCAGCTTCATGAATACAGCCTGCTTTATTCCAGCATCACTCGCTGGATTGTTTGGGGCAGCTGAAAGATGGGATGAACAATGGCACTCTGGGACCATTGTGGCTAATGTGACTAAAGCAGTGACACCTTGAGGGATGAGGGGAGCCCAGAGAATTGGGGAGAATGAGGGAAATACCCGAGTTTATCAGGCCACTTTAGTGGCCACAGAAAAACGGCCACTTTATTTAAAAAAATAATTATTTGATCAGACAATTATGGCACACCAGTTTGTCATAAAGATAAGCGACGTTATTCTTAATGCAATAATATCTCCAAAGTCATTTTTTGTTTCACCGCAACGTCAAATGATGACATTAAATTTCCCTGAGCTGGTTTTGAACTTCATTTCTCCGCATTCCTACTTTTCCCCTCCTCTCCACAGCCGGTAAAAGCGCCCTCCTTATGACTTAAGCAGAATTGACAATTAGCCTGCAAGCTGGAGCAGAGGCCTCCTGCAGCAGGTCCCTCATGGTCCTGGAAGGCAGATGAAGAGATTCAAGCACCACCATCACTGGTTCCCTGAGCGTGAGAAGAGCTGCTGTAATTGAGATTCACTCACATTCCATCACACTTTATTAACAGCCGTCACCCAGTCAAAAGCTAATCTTTTATTCTGTTTTCCAATTATTGTAAAGTGGCGGGCTTTAAATGAGGAGGAGGAGATAATGAAATTAACTTCCTAACTTTGAGCAATTCTCCATGGCACAATGATCAGATATTCTCTTGGTCTGGGAAATATATGCTAATTTTATGCGTCTATCATTAGTTATTACCATTGCTGCAACATAAAACAGCGTTTTCTTAGAACAATTAGACCTAAAATGGCGCATTTTAATCAGTCAGGGGAGGCTGGCACGCATACTAAACCGCCGTGACTGCAAAGTCTGAACTTTTGACACTTTTTGAAAGCGGTATTCGACAGTGATAGCGCTTTGTTTACATGGTGAATAACATGTTTATACCCCAGAGACACACACTCACGGTCTTCTCACCTATTGTTGGTAAAGCTGCCTGGTAGTAAAACATCAAACACGTTTAACTCATCCAGATCACTTTTTCACTCTGGTAAATGACAGTTTGGACATTAAAGGTTTTGTGTTTAAATGATAGAATTGAGGAATAATGTGTTTTTTAGTTTAAAATTCTCCAGTTTTGCCCAAGGGGATGATGGATTAAAGCATTATTTTAGATCCTGAAGTCAAATGATTATTTATTTTTTGCAGACAAAGAACAAATCAGGAGCAGCTCTGTTGCACAGCGAACGTATCTACTGTGCTTAGCTAATGAGCGTCACGCTCGATAAGCGCGTGCCTCTCTCTTTTCTCAGCTACAGGCCTGCAGACGAGTTCCCATCCCCAGCCGGCTCATCAGTCACCCTGGGCAGTCTCTCCCCAAACGGGACCCCCTGATGCCCAGTAATGGCTGTTTGATGACCCTCATAAAAGGAGTCAATGTATTGATGGAGCCCTTTGAGGACAGACCTAATTTGTATGAGGATCAATTCAGCTGATTCATAAGAAGATCCAGGCGGGTGGAGTGTGTGTGTGTGTGTGTGTGTGTGTGTGTGTGTGTGGGAGGGGATCAGGACTTCAAAACACAACATTACACCTGTGACCTCGCAGCTCCGGCTGCCAGCTCACGTTGACATACACACTTCGGTTTAATGATAGTCTGTCGTGTTGTTATTAAATAATTGAATCCCTCTCAGATCAGATTAGCCGGTAAAGGCCGGCGCGTTGCATTATGCGTGTCGGCGGCTGTCTGTCACAGATGGCGCCTCTTGCCTTCCATTTTTATGAGTGGGCTCCGTGCATATATCTGATTTTGGGGGTATTGTGAGGCTTCTAAAACACTAAAGTCATCACTATGAAGTAATTTGCTGACAGACGTAGAAACGATGGGCTACCTGGATGGCAGGAGTGATAGGAAAGCTACTGAAATGAGAAATTTCAGCACAGACAAAATTAAGTGAGTCAAAAAGGACTGTGAACTATGAGAAGGAGAAGGTCTAATAAGGTGGAGGAACCTCCAGATATCTCAGAATAATCAGCAAAGCCCTGCTGCCCTGGCCTCTGCTTACCTAATGAGACCCCATGCCCGGGGTTTCTCACTGTTTCAGCTGGACAGACCACTCCTTCTGCACCCAGGGAAAAGAAGATGATAAGTGAGGAGGAGGAGGGGGTGAATCCAAATGCCCCCTCCTCCTCTGTCTTCGTCATTTGCATGTGCAGAAATGATATCCACAGAGGCCGTCAGGAGGGAGAGCTTGAATAAAAAAAAAAAAAAAGTAGGCAGAGTGATGACGAATACCTCCAGAAGGTCCGTCTTCATCGCCAGGAAAAGTGAGGGGGATGATAAATGGAAGAAGGGCTCCTGTCGTCCTCTCGGCGATGGAGTCACAGGCAGAGAGGTGGAGAGAGGGATGAGGTTTTTTTGAGTTTTTTTTCTGAATGGCATCCAGCGGCAGGTCCTGACGGCGAGCAGGGGCGAGCATGGAGAGCCTCAGTCTGCTGCTCCAAAAGAGGATGTGATGAGACTGCATGGCTAATGAAGCAGCAGCTCTCTCTGGCTCCACAGAGAGCCCAGCCTTTTCTTATTCCCATTCATCATTAATTCAACAACGTTGATAATTTCATTAGTCCCCCAACCTCCACCCCCCAACACACACACACACACACACACACACACACACACACACACACTCAAGCACACACATTCTGGGGCCTTTATCAATAAATGATGGGCAATGGACCAGGGGCTGCCCCTGCTTAGCTAAACACACACTTTTTAAACAGTTTTTTCCACATTCTCCCTCTTTTACTGATCAGACTGTAAATCAGTGAGCTAGGAGTAGTAAAACCTGCAGGCCTTGTTGTAGGCCATAAGCTCCAGTTGTAGTCCAGCAGCAGCGCTCAACCACAACACAAAATCATTTTAGCCTGTATTAACCTGGTAAAAAAATATGAGGTATTTTTGATAATAATATAAGCATCCATTTAACAAACAGTGCCTCCTTAACCTTGATTTGTTATTTATTTTGTTTATTTTGATTTTTCAGATTTTCTGGTTTTAACACGAGTCGTTCTAAAATTCAGTAATGATTTATTTCATGACTTTGTGTGTTAATGTCTCTGTTAATGGCATTTGATACAGGGGGCATTCCAGGTAAATAAACCAGTATCTGGCAGTGGAGTCTGTCTTGGCACTGGTGTGATCACACACACACACACACACACACAAACATACTGGAGGAACTAGCTTAGCAGTGTGGAGCTGGGTCCAGGGATTACTCTCGCCACATTTATTTATTAATTCTCAATTAAGTATGAGCATCCCAGGGCTTAAAGTGGCTTAGCGAGCGAGCGGGACCCTAAGCACATTTTGATGACAGTCAAGGTCCCTGATCTCGGTTCACTCCATTTTGCTGATTAAATATAAGCTTTTCATCTGTGGACACAATGCTATTAATTAAATCATTAGATCAGTGATTCACTTATGAGCAGAGGGAGCCGTGAAAAGAGACACGAGCGTGCTGCAATAACTACTGAAATATTCATTAAAAATTTAAAAAAAAAAAAAAAAATCCCCTAAATTCATTGACAAGGATTACATGTGTAGAGACTCTCTCCCTTCCTTCATTGGGCCATCCCCCTTCAGCATGAGAGCACGGTCCCTTTTTGATCACCAGATAAAGAGACTGAACAAATACAGCAATGGCACGCACGCGCGGGACGGGCGTGCATCTCTTGGCTGCAATGAGCCCATTAAGGAAGCTGCATTTGAAATACCTTTCTAATGAAATATGACTGCAGAGTTGTAAAAGGGGGATTTAGGACAAGTGCAAATCAATCAGGACTGGACATATTTATTATTTTAGAGAAACAGGAAGGAGCTTGCAGGTAGCAAAAATGTGTCGGGCGAAAGAAATGCTCATAAAGTAATTCCGAGATGATGATTATGAATCCCAAATTTTGGTAACTTAATTAAATCATTCAAACTCTCATTAAAAATGAATATAGAGTACTACTCAGAAAATTAGAATATCGTGATGCAGTGCATGCATTTCTGTAACTTTAAAAATGAAATGTACATATTATATAGACAAATAGTATGCAAATCAATATATTTCAAGCTTTTATTTGTTTTGATTTTGCTGATTAGGACTTGCAGCTTCAGAAAACCTTAAATTCAAAAACTCAGAAAATTTGAATATTGCTTGAATTTAATAAAAAGAAGAATTTTAAATACAAAAATGTCAGGCCTCTGAAAGTAAAATCTTGCATCTGTAATGAGTCTATAAAATGTATTGGTTTCACCTTTTATGTTGGATTGCCTGAATAAAACAACTTTTACACGATATTCTAATTTTCCGAGTAGTACTGTATTATGAGGGGGAAAAAAGGTGTAGCTGAACCTAGTGGTTATTGGATGGACTGCAGTTGAGGAGGCTCCTGATCTTTATTTTTTATGTCTTTCTGAAAATTCCATTTAAATGACTAAATTCAAGAATGCGTTTGATGAACTGGACTGGCTCCATCTCACAAATTACCCTGCAGATCTGTTCAAAATTACTATCCTGTTAAAAAGGGGGCCAGTCCAGATGGGATGTTTGACAATAAACTCATAAATCAGTCACGTATGTGTCGTACTACCTCATTTTGTGTCATCTGGGCGGATGTTTTTGGAATACAGGTAACAGACAGGTCTTTTTCTGAGGTGGAGAGAATATTTGGTGGGAGGCAGCAACGGAGGCTGATCGACACCGACAGCTACAGCACCCTGTGCGGTACACTATGAAACAAAGCTGCAGGTTCTTCCTCGCTATGAGACACCTCTTTCACCTCTCCCCTACACCAGCGCCGAGGAGCCAGGAGAGGAGATGTCTTTGATAGATGGGCAGACAGAGTGGAGCAGATACAGGCAGGCGATGGAGAAATTGGGAGAAGGAGAGAAAGACAGAGAACTGAAGAGAGAGGCTGGTCTTTGAGGAGCTGAGCGAGCGCTGTCGAGTGCGCCGAGGACGGTGAACACAGACAGACAGAGCGGAAGCTTCGAACATGGAAAGGCCAGACAGTCAGCATGGCGGCGGCTGCAGCTGCTAAACTGATCCAGGAAATGCACGTGCGTGTTGATCAAATATATACTATAATTTATATATTTGTATAATATATATACAAGTATATACATATATTGATGGGTCAGTGACATGCAGTCAGACAGAAAAACAGTCTCAGCATGGTTGTACACACATCTTACTGTAAACCAAATCACTCTCTCATCCAGATTATGATTAATTAATACCAAATCTAAAGAGAAGATCCCACAAAAACGCCTGAAGGATGCCCTGCACGCTTAACCATGTGAATAACCACATGAATAACCACGATTGTTTGCAGAATGTTTGGTACGATGGCACAAATGAAGGACAGTTGAAACGGTCCTCGTGGCTGTGATGGAGACCAGTGGCAGTGGTACAAAAGCAGATGAGAAGGATGCTCCTCCTGCCTAGATGGAGCTGTTCGGATTGAGCATCTGCCAGCTCACCACCCATAGGGGAGTGTCGGTGGGCTCTTCAAACGCCCTGCGTGGGTCCTCCTCCTTTTGATGCTCCTGGAGAGGGAGAGGATGGCGGAACTGGAGACACTCCTCCACATACGCCGCTGAGCTCGACCTGACTGGGCGGTGGGGAGTGGGGTGGAGGGGTATGGGGGATAAAGAGGGAGAGAAAACCCGAGGAGTGTAAAATCCAGAGGAAAAGGAAGCGACCGTCACCTGCTATTTCTCTGAGAGGAAAACACAGCAAAGACACTGAAAGAATCAGGCCAAGGTCTTACCTGTGCTGCCAAACACATGTAGTAAACTGCCTACTGCTAATTGTTTACTAATTCTGTGTCTTGTAGTCCATTTATATGATAAATGAATTCCTAAGAAGAAAACTAAGAAGGATTTCATACATATTTCCATTTGTGACTCTTCACTGTAGTATTTTGAAGTAGAACCTCAGCCCTATAGATGAAACATCCATCTAGGACACACACACACACACACACACACATTCATCTCTAGTCACAACTCCGATCACCACATGCACACAAAGAAGGGATCCTGTTGTAACCCTAGGATACAGACGACACCGACCCTGCAAAAAACTGCAGATTTTTGGATAATTGACACTTTTGTGCTTTTGTGTTTTCTGGAGTACATCTGGTATCAAACGCCACGGCAGATAAATTACGCTAACAGTCCGTGAAAGCCTGTCCAAGAGTGGTCTCTGATGGCGATGGTTTGACTGACAGGTGCAGATGAGGGCTAAGCTATGGAGACCAACAGTCAAATGGACAATGGGCGTCTCACCCACACTGATGAAAACATCTTACGCCGTCTGATCTTCAAAGGTGGAGGACTGAGGAGCAGTCATGTTGAAACAGTTCAAAAGTGGTCCTGAATTATTGATGGGCTACAGGTCTGCTAACAAACCAATCAGCAGTTTAATTTCAGAACTTTTGGAAATCATAATAATAGGAAAAAAACACAAACAAAGAAGGAAAATATATAAAGCCCTCAGGATGTGAGCCTAAGAACATTACAACAGGGGATGAAACAGCTGTCCAGAGCTACATTTGAAGCTAAGGGCACCATGAGGGATTGATACTGGGGGGCAGACATGAATCATCCCTCTCGAAATGATGTCCACAACATTTAATCTAGCCGGAGTATTTCTGTTCACAGCCAGGGAGTCTCAGCAAGGGCCGAGGCGGCCAAAACAAATCTGTAATGGCTGCACAATTGAATCAGGTGTCTGCTCCTCTTAAGGAAATTAAGTTGTCGCCTGAGCGGGGGCCACTTAATGAGAGGCCGGCTCGGGGACATTGACGAATGGAGGGTGACACTGGCGAGAGCGCGAAGCCACCACAATATCTGCATTTGGACCGGCGATGATTTTTCATCCGTGAAACCCCCCCACCCCCCCTCATCGGGGACACATTTGCTCCCAGCGTGAGCCAGTGATTTCTGCTCGTTCACTCATGAAAATGATGATGGCTAATAAAAAGGAGACTCTTCTGCCTTAGTGTTCTTACTCCATGTTACATTTGTTGTGGCCATGATGGGATTTTAATGGATGTCACTCCATCGCAGCACAATGTACACAGCGCACCCCCCCAAGTAGACACTATTGCAGGCAGACCCTGTAATGCTCATTTTAGTGACATTATTTGAATTGACCCACACTTAGATCCAGTTTAAAGTGACTTGTCACAAATAATTATAGATTTTTTTGCCACCCACCCAACAGGGTTTTACAGTTAAGTACTCAGATATTAACACCCGCCATGGAAATATGTCTGCTTTGAAAGGATGTGTCGTTCGTGGTCCCATGGGCTGTCCCATCACTGTGTTTGACCTTATTATAAATAGATGTGAAAGGGATTATCTCCACGCTAATTTGATTTTGACAAAAACCGGAAATGTGTCATCGTCATGTGCAATTATCAACTATCCCGTAGTGCTGGTACAGGCAGGGTGTGGGCGGAGCTTCACTCAATGCTGTCATCAGATTGGTCATATTATGTCCACTTTACAACAGAGATGGAGTGGAAATTAACTGTAGGAATGCAAGTCATGTAACCAGGGACCGTTCCAAAGTGTGCAGATCCTGGAACCATGGCCTCAAACCTTTCTGTACCGTTTGTGTGAGGATCCTGTTGAGGATCCTGTGGGTGAAGTTTCTGCTACAAGTAACACAAACTGAAGCACAAACTGGAGCCACTGGTGCTGCTGGAGTGAGCATCTTCTTTTAAAGTTACACTCAGAAGGCCTGGAGTTGGGATTATCTGTGGGCAAAAAAAAAAAAAAAAAAAAACTTTGCAGTGTGAAGGAATAGATGGATCTGAGGAGACTTCAGCTCCCTCCCTCTCTGCACCTCTCCCAGTTGACTGTATATGAATAATTAAGACTATAGTCCAGGCTCAGGCTCCTACTCATTACTGGAGGAAGTGCTGGCCTGGTTTGTGATGATGTGAGAGGAGGTGCGAGTGCCCAAAGTCCGTATGCCAGGCATGGTTTCCCCCTCTACCCCTAACCGCACAATCCATCCTTCATCTTTAATGGCCTGAGCTGTGATCGGACATCGAACCTCTCCAGCCTTCCAGCCTTGCCCACTTCATCAGGTGGGTAAGAACCTTGGCAGTAACACATCTACTGCCAGAGAGGAGTTTTCCAGGAATTCTTAATAATTCTCCACTGGGTTTTAGGAGTTTGGGGCAGAACTATCAAAAGGTTTGGAGGGGCAGGCAGGGGAGCTAACTCTGACATCCACACAACTCATGTGGGAAGGTTTTCAGGCACATATTGCTGGAGAATTCATGGTGTTGAGTTGGATTCTGCAGTTATATGGAGTCATTACTGTTTGGATTCTACAAATAAAAGTTTCCAGGGTCAAAAAAAGTACATCATCTTTAGAAAAAAAAAATCCTAAAGTCCAACTTGTGTTATTGATCAAACCCTTAAAAACAATTCCTCATTTTTCCATCACAACACAAAAATCCAGCAGAAGTTAAAAATATTCATTTGAGATGAAAGCAAAGTAAACCTCCAGCTTTAGCTTCTCCTAGGTTACCAGAATTCTTAGATTGCCGTGCAACACATTTCTGGGTTCTCCACCTATGAGGGATGGATGAGGCTGGCGATTGAAGCCAGGCTGGTGGAGAAAAACAACAGAGGACGCAACGCATCAATGGGACGAGCCTGTCAGCTCGGCTCCCCGTGTGGAGGGATCCATGGGAAGCAAAAGAGGGACCACACAAAACACAGAGCCTCCAAAATGAGAAGCAACAGCTGCGTGATGAGCAGCCAAACCAGATGGAGACGAGCGACGGGTGTGTGATGCACGTACGTGGGTTGCGTCTGCAAAAGAGACCTAAAAGGCAGCACTGTAAATATACTTCTTCTATTTTTAGAAATCATTCCAGACAACAGCAGCAGTTATTTGTGTAGGAGTAAATTCTGTATATTCCAGTGTCTGTCACGGTTTTATTACACTTTATTAAGTTCTTGCAAAGTTCTTCAAGCAGCCAGAAAAAATTACCGAGTGTGTTCGTCTTCTGGTTGTTTATTAAAGGACTTTATGCCTATATTCAGTCGCTTAACCCTTCCTTTGCAGCACATTTCTTCTCCTGCGTGTACACTCATGCATGTAAACGCACAGCAATTTCACAAAGGTCTGGAACACCAACATCTGCACAGGTTTCAAATTACAACATACTTGCTTAATATGACACAGAAAAATTCTACCGAGAAAAAATAATTTTATGGTCAGGTGATACGGGTTGTGTTTATACAGTATGTTATGCACCACAGATGCTTTGCACAGGGCTGCAATAGAATGCATATTCTCGTGGAAAGCACGACAAATCGCACTAGTGGACTGGCCCAGCAAACCACTCTGCTTTACGCTCTCTTCTTATCAATGAAATGGGATCTACTGTAGCTGCAACTCTGTGATGAATATCACGTGTTTATATACATTTCAAAAGAGAAAACTAAAACAAAAGATCCCAGATTTGGAGCCTCCAGATTTGAAAAGCTAATGTGCAGCACCGATCCACAGCGCAAAAATCAGTGGAAGCATCACACCCGACATCCTGGGTGGAACAAAAATGTGTGAGCGGAACAAGTTTGGGTCCACAGAAACAAAGAAGAGACACAGAGAGAGGAGTCGTAGCCACAACGCAGATGAAGGAGATCATCAGAGATGTTCCTGGTTGTGTCATTGGTCGCAGGCAGCCGGAGATTCCGGAGAATATCGCCGAGTTGTCACTGTGTGTGTGTGGAGTGGAGGGGGGGAAGCAGGCTGTTTGAACTGCAAGTGAACGCTGTAAAAATGGTGGAGCTGGCATATTTACACCCAGGGTCTGCAACAGAGGGATTACAGGCAGCGTTTTATGTCACCCGTTTGACAGCATCATCTGGCAGAGGGTTTGAAGGCTCCCCCTCATTAGCCAGGCTGGGACTACGTTTAACACAGCTTTGAGTTTATAAAGACAATGGCTGCCAAACCTCAAGGCCTTTAACAAGCAACAAAGGCCAGGGTGACACTGGAAGCCCCATCGCCCCAGCTCGCTGAAACTGAGCGAGAAGTCTCCATCTTGCAAAAACAGAACATTAAAATGATGACTGGTGAGCAGATTTTCCTGACAATGTGTGATTTGATGTCATTTAAAAAATATGAACTGACCATATTTGGTCACCACGTAAACTGCATAATGTGAAACTTACTTGGTGAAACCGGGTTAACACACCCAGAGTTCTCCACAATTCTCATATTTCTTCATCTACGTGCAACCATTAATGTTTTTTATTTTGTTCTTTTGTGTCTACACACGTGCACAGGGACTATCATAGAAAATGGAAGTGATGTAGTCACAACATGAGAGTAAAGTAACTCTTCAGGAGCATCTTTGTCTGGCTCATTTGGGTCTCAATTAGTGTCACTATGCCAAAAGAGTCAGCTCTATCCGGATGGTCAATAATCTGAATCAAATCAAATACTCTTCTCCCTTTTTTCGCCTGCTCAAAAGAAGGAAAACAACCGGCTTGTCTTACAACCTCTCCTGCGGTGACGTTTAGTCTCAACAAAGTATTTATCTAGCAATTACCAACAGACACTCTCTGCCTGTTACAGCTGGAGCTGCATGAAAAAGGGAACAAACAGCCGCAGCTCCGCAGAGGTAGGCGCTCTGGAATCCAGAGAAAAGAGGGATGCGGAGAGAGCCGGTGTTGATGGAGACAAAATTGAAGTTGATTAAAAGGCAAACAAACAAACCCCCAACAAAAGTCACTCTGTGAGCTAAGGTGCAGCTTAACTCCTGCTCCCGAGGAGAGGAGAAAAAAAGAAGAAAAGTGTTTAAAGGGAGGAATCTGGCTCCATTCGGCTGACATATTTACACCATTATGTGAAGGATCCAAAGCAGCTCAGCCTCCTCCGCGATTAATGAGAAGTTTCAGGTTTCTTCCTCTCGTCTTCCTTTTTTCTTTGGTGTCAAGGTGAGTAAATGAGTGTGTGAGACAGATCTGTTGAATCTGATGGAGTTACACTGACTAATCGAAAGACAACATATCAAAGAATCAACCAAGGTTTACTTTTGTGATGTTGGCTACTTTTTTTTTTTTGGACCATGCCCATTATCGAAACTCCTACCATCACGAGGTTCTGGTGTGTGTTCAGAGATTTATCTGGGTTGTTGTAGTAGCCCAGTTATGTTTGAGCTCAGTGTTAGACCCCAGAATGCAGAGTTAGCAGGCAGAGGCAGCTGTGAAAGAGTTGATTTCCAACATGAAACAAAGCAAATTCTCTCAAAAGCTGTCCAGAGTAAAACAGAGAAGACACTAGTATAACCACTGATCACACCACACTGGTCTGGAAAGATCTGGAACATGAGTGGCTTCAGCGGCGGCTTTTTAAGCCTACGATGGGTGAATCAACTCCAGGTGTGCCTCATCACAGGAATCTGAGTCAGCTGGACACACTCCCCCTAACTGGGGCGGGGAGGGTACAAATACAACCACCGGCACTGGCTCATTTTCAGTTCCCTGGTGCTTCAGGGAACATGACGGTGCTTCTTTATACAATCTTAGTCAACTATACTATACGTTTCTGGTTCAGTTTTGCTTGCTTAGTTTTGGTCATCTTTCATTACAACTGAGTACCACCTCAGAACTGGGAAAAACCCAGTACAGTTGTCGAGTAGGTGCTGGTGGAAAAGCCCCACTGATTTCCACCTCTGAAAAACAAACAAGGGCTGCTGAGATCAGGCAATTGCAAATTTCTGCAGGGTTCACTTAGACTCTGGTCTGCAAACAGCTTTCTGGTTCTCACTATTCCATAGTCAACGGGCCCCTGCAATAAAACTACATGTGGAATTAAATATTATCTTAGGACCAATTAAACTCAACCACACAGGAAGGACTGCATACAGAAGACCTTATGCATATTCACTCTCAAATCCATAGGAATTGCTCCGTCACCTCCCTTGTCTCACATACAATGGCACTTTTATCATATGCTTATCAGTAGTGGCCCCTCTCTTCTAGAGCTCGATCTTTTGGCCCCTCAATCACGGAGCATATTACTCCTCTGTCAGAGCAAAGCACTTCCTAACGACAGGGAGGCCAGCTGGGACTGAGCAGAGGGCAGGAGGCACATGCATTAACATAATAATCCAGCCACACTCCCATAGGCCCCGCGGCCAGGCAGCATATTAGGCAGCCCCCTGTCATGGAGGTCCTCGTGAGGAAATAAAGCGGGTTTGCGGTGAGTCTGTCAACCTGTGGTGAGGCCGAGGCTGTACCTGCACTAATCGTTGACTGAGGGGGGAAAAAAAACATATTATAATCCCACAAGTGAGTTTGTAATGTGCTAAAACTGTCTGGGTAATATGAGATTTAACTTAACCCAATTCTGAATGTTTCACTCTGGATTAAAGAGACTAAGTAAGTCTGTTTTTTCCTCTTCTCTTTGTTGCCCTCTGCATCACATTGGAACACAACATAACCCAGGAGCCTGACACATATTTCTGAACATAGGAAGCATCTCCTCGCCTCCTCGTACTTACTGAAGTGATGCGCAGCGAGATGCAAGCTTTGAGGACAGTGAAGAATAAGGGGGTTGGGTGTTGGTTCCACAGCCTTCCCTGTGGCATAAACCGAGGGAGCGTTGGCAGCGTGCACTGAGGCCTGTGATCCTCTGGACTGAGGTCCCCTGGTACCTTCTGTGTCCTGCACAATGCTAACCACATGAGACAGCCGCTATAACAGCGTCAAAGGCATCATAATGAAGCAGCGCGGCAATAACACGCAGCTTACGCCTGGAGATGCAACAAAAAGGAAGCCAATACGCCAACCAGCAACAAGAAAAAAAAAAATACATGACTCAAGTTCAGCAATTCAGAGAAACTTCAGCTTCTGCCAAACCCAATTCAGCATCACATCCGCTGATAGAAAAACAAAGTTCACATAGAGAGGAGAGCCAACGAGTTATGTATTAGGAAACTAGCAGCCTTTTCACTGGGAGGCCTGTCAGAGCACCTCTCCTGTGAATGTCCCACTGACTGCTGCTGCAAAGCTGTCAGCCGCTGGCTGGGGTCCATGACTGAAGACTCTCAAGCAGTAATACCTCGACGGCGAGAGCAAGGCAGGCGAAAGAGGGAGAAGAGAGAGGCGAGTGGGGAGAAAAAGGGAATCTCCACACATCATTTTGATCAGCAGACAAGGTAGCAGTGAAGTAGACCTCCCTCTGCCCCCGCCCCCCATGGGGAACCGGCGCTCTAATTGGTGGAAAGGGCAGCCTGTCTGTGGCCGAGTGCACCCTCAGATCTCTCCCAGGACAGCAGAGGCAACGTGCCAATTACTGCCAATTGTCGGCGTGCGGTTGAGATGTGGACAGTTGTCCACGTGGAATAAGGCGAATTCTCCTTCTGATGTCATGCACACACATAATATCATTCCGACCTTATGGATTTCCTCAAACAAACACTATTCCAGTGTTTTAAATGAATTCTGCAGCTTTTGAACAACAACCCTACTAAAGTCTAAACAGGATTTCCATTTTCAGCAGCTGTTTCAAGCTAGGTGTGCTAAACGTTCCTGTACTTTTGAAACAACCCTCACCTGCTCCATACTACTTCATCCATAATCCATTAGCCTCTCCTCACGGTACAGGTCAGATCGGGAGCACAACCTCTCCCAGACAGACCAAGAGCAGAGCAGGAAGAGCAGAAGCTCCTAACGAGGGAAGCAGCAAATGTAGAGGGGAGGAGGGAAAACAGTCATAACTCTCGGTCCGCTAAAAATCACTATAATGCTTTTTAATTGTGTAGGCAAAAATCTTTTCAAAAGAACATGGTAATTTTTACCCCGTTAAATTATTCAGCGCACATTAATAACGGTCGGGCCGCTGTGGGTGAGTGTGGCTGTTTTAGGAGTGATGAGCTGCTGGGGCGACGGGACAAGAGCGGTTTTAAGACACGTTTTTAAAGCTGTGTTTTTGAGTAAGTGATGTTGGGATAAATGACCCAGAATTACCCGAGAACCAGGCAGAAGGACTAGGGTAGAAGTTCTCGTTCAGGACCTGTGATTTCTCCATTTTGGCTGCATTTCTGAGGCATTTTCTTTTTGTTGTTTATGGTACAAATAGTAAATATAATAATGGCTTCCCGTTTGCTAGCCGATCATCTGTGCATTTCCAAAGGTGGGAGTCAAGAGGAAGAATGACAGATAAAAAAAAGGTCACAATCGTGATCTAATGAAGGGCACTACGCTCTATGGACTTTAAAGGATCTCACCAGGAGATCTCAAGTCGAATAGAGTGATGCAAATGAGAATTTGCATGTGCTGACAAGGTAATATACATAATTGGGGGAAGGGGGTAAGCCTGGAAGAAGGGGTATTCTTCATCAAATGCGGACAGAAAACAACACTTTCTGCAGTTAATAATTAATACAATACAGCGCGGTTGCACAAAACTAAAGATGTGTATCATCTATTTGATGAGCAGTGACTTTTAAGAGCACAGAACACAGCGAGCCTGACTAAATCTGCACAAATGTGTTGGAAATGAAGTGCTCCTCTTCCTCCCGTGAAGATTTAAAAAAAAAAAAAACACGGCAGCCTTCCACAGGCACAAAGACCTTAACTAGTCCTCTCAGTTCAAAGTCAGGGCTCTACTCTAAATATTTGTGTATCGAAAGCAACACATAAGATGCAATAACTGGAGGACTCGAGAGCAAGATCTGGGGCCTGCAGTAGAAAAGAACATGCTTCTTGATGCCAGCCTGAATAACACAAACTAACATGGAGCAAAGATGGAAACCAAGCAGGCTCCACCTTGTTGAGAGGCGTAGTTTAGATGTCTGGAGGTCATAAATTGAACAAATGCTGGTATACCTGGGCTGGTCGTTACAGCTTAATTACTATTATCTTGCTCAGACAAAGGTGAGAGAGTGTTGGATCGAGAATTCTAAGACTTCAGAGGCAACACCCAAAGCTTTCAAGGCACACGCGGCCATTTTTAAGGGCCCAATACGGCCTGATTAGATCTAAATCCGCTGATTCCTGCACTGGTTATTTGTTTATTGAGGCGAGTCAGGGGGTGTTCGGAGCCTCAGAACTACATTTAAAGCTGATGTGGCTCCTTCAGACAGGGAGCTTCCGACTTCCTGTTGTCGACTCGCGCTTACTCCAGAAAAACTGCTGCTACAGCTCAGACGTCCTACAGCACTTTGTACGCCGAAAGAAAAGAGTTAATTAGAAATACAAATTCTCCCAGATTGCTATTAATGGGAACTGTGGAGTAAGCAACACATATTTTGTGCCCATAAGTAATTCTCAGGTATCTTTGATCTGTGGCCCACAGCGGATGCTGCCGCGTGCTGCTGTCTGGCTTCTGGGACTCTGCCAGCACCAGACATCTGGCTACTTTGTTATCATTGGCTGATCTGTTCCCGGGAGGCCACTCTTGTGACACCAGGCAGAGAGTGTCCTGGCAAGGAAAATTATCAGCACATTTTGAGTGGATTAGAGTTCCAAAGTGGTCCTCAAATCTCTACAGGGGTCTGGTGAGCTGCAGTCTTCTGGGGGTTCCTCAGGGCTCTGTTTTGACAGCACTGTTGATTTGAAAGGAGGTGAGGGTTCGGCTCTGGCTGTTGCATCATGGATTTCGGGCAACATCGGAAGTGATTAAAAAATGGTGCCTAATTACGATCTGTCAAATGCTGAATGACAGAAAAGCGCCAAAGATTTCCCCTGATTAGCATGGAGTTTATACTCGAGTGTGACATTGTGGATAAAAACGTGTTTCACTTGAATCTCTTTTCACTCTGACTGATGCGGTTTTGTTGTTCGTCAGATCCGCAGTACCTTCGCCGTGGGCCCTCCAGGCCATAAAAGAGTTAAATATGACTTAATCTCAAAGGTTGTGTTTGATAATCCATCACTGGAAACACTTGTTTGGAGGTCAAAGAAAAGACTGCTGCATAAGCAGCGGCTCAGTGTGGAGGAGGAGAAGAAAACATCCATGAAGTGACAGTCTGAACCTTATTCACAGGATTGATTGAGGTATCGTGTCTCTTCTCTTTTTTTCTCCTGGCGTTTCCATTTGTGAATACAAAGCTGCAGTGACCCATAAATATTACATGGTGTGGAGATGCAAAGCAGGAATTAATCACTGGGGTGTGTGTGTGTGAGAGCGAGAGCGTGTATGGCAGCTCCCTATGGGATTGTGCTTAGACAGGCGAGCACGGTGAGGGCGTGGTCTCTTTCTTGCTCTCTCTCTCTCTTATACACACACACATACACACACACACGCACACACACACACACACACACACACTGTTTCCTGTTTCCTTTCTCCACTCCTCTATTGAGCAATGTTTAGGTGAGGATGCTAACCTGCCTATCAGTCGATCTGTTTTCTTAAAATCACTTAATAAATTTGTTAATTAGTTAACACGATTATTTGATTAAAATAAAAATTTGACATTTTACATTTTTTTTTCAAGTCCAGTAGAAGTGAATGCTGCTCTGTACTCAATATTATTAAATGGAGATTTGAAATTCGGACCAGTTTTTAATAGACAATCAATGAATCACAAACATCGGTAGTTGATTATTCCAATACTTTCAGTTTCGGTACGAGGTCACTTTAAGACTAGAATTTCAGCTTTTTTGTTGTTCTCAATTATCGATAATTGAGACCTTAAGTGGTAACACGGAAAATATATCCAACAGTGAGCACGTGATGCAGCTTTGACAGTGCGTCAGGCTGTTGCATGAGCGCCGATGGCGTACTATGCCGCAAACTTTGTCATAAATCAGAGGGAACATGCACTCAGGGCACATCGAGGTGATGACAATGTAGTTGTTTAAGGTTACAAGAAATAGACAGACGAAGAAAACTACAAAGAAACCCGGAGAGAATGAGTGAAAGAGAGAGATGGAGATCAGCTTTTCTTCTTTGCTTAGCATGATGAATCAGTTGAGGAGGGGCCATTTGACACCTGTCACCCAACAAGCCAGGCACAATTACCTCCAGGGGGAGGAAGGGGGACTTGCTGGGAGAGTTGTGCACGGCTCCCAGTGAAATAGGCGAACGTTTGACGATCATTAGTGTTACAGGCCCTGTCTTCTGGCCCTGTCCAAACCGCTGAACAGCGAGCTTTGATCACTGCACTGCATTTTTTGTCAATTGTACGGGCACAGCGCATAAATTATAAAGTTAGACACACAAAGTCAGCAGGTAAAGTGCCACGCTCGATTTCTGCTCTGACCACAGATGGGGCTGCTGATTGCAGGTAACGAGCAGCTCTGCAGCCAGTGGTGTGGGGAGGCTGACACACCAGCCAATGGCTCTGCAGAACAGCAGTCATGTGATTCACAAACAGGAAAAAAATATATATATCATGACACACATTGCTGCTAAAGTTAGCAGTCAGCTCTGTCTTCTTATCTTCTCTCTGACTACCAGGATTAGGCTAACCGGTTATTCATCATTTAGAATGAGGCTAACAAGATAATATAATAATAATTACTTATTTATAATTTACTCATGCTAAACATTTTAATGCTATTATTCATGAAAACAAAGAAACAAATCAATAACATTGATCCTGTTTACACACACTAGAATAATAAAGGTCAGTTTAAAAGATTCAGTGCTGAACTTTGAAGTTATCCAAAAATGAAATCTCTCACATCTAGGATCTGTACTCAGGCATATGCAGTAAAGGATTATGCAGATCATGAACATTCAGATGTCAGACGCTCCTCCTCAGTATTACGTTTGGCAGTGAGATGCAGCGAGGAGAAATCATCATTATTGCTGATGAGGCAAAGGGCTCCCGATGACGGCAGTGTGACAGCAGTGAGCTTTTTAATTTGTCAGATCACATTGTGACACGTTCCATCTCAGGACGCAGGAAATCTTTTCATTTGTGCAGAAGAAAAAGGGAACGGGGTCAATTAGCATCAACTGTCAGACAACCCTATGACAAACGATATATTACCTAGCGGGGCAGTCAAGCTAATGAGAGGCAGAAGAAATTTTCATTCAGGTCGGACAGAATTTTGCAATCATCCTGCTACATTAATCACGTATGAGGCACTTAACACGCGCACGTAATGGCGTGCTGTGCGGCGAGGCACAGGCCCCGGTCCTCGTCTCATCTGTCGTCGTGTGAGATCAGGTTTACTCAAAGTCGTGCCAAACGTTAGCATGCGCAAACGAGAGCAAGGAGCATAATTCCAGCTGTGCGCTTTAATCCCATCCACTCTTCAATGCATACATTAAAATAGCTCAAGTTTGAACAATCGAGGTGCAATCGCACAACTCTGTTGGGTGTTTTACCAGATATGTAAGCAGGTTTATTGTCTCAAAGGCCACAAACATTTCTGCCAACGTGTCCCTTGTGAGAGAGAGAGAATCTCATTTTATCAGGAGAGACAGGAGGCTTTATTTGACTGGCTGTCAGGTATAACGCAGCTCTCTCAATATTGATCTGCAGTACCTAAAGGTATGTGACATCATTATGAAGCCTGACCTTATCATCTGCAGCCCTGCAGCGTGCGGGCAGGACCGGGTCAGAATCTAATGCCTCCCGCCCCAAAGGTTGGTACCTGATGTGTAACTGGGAAATTGGTCAAGGTGTTATTTGTTTTCCTGACTTAATGGCGGACACCCAAGGCCTGAAATCAGCCCCAGCCTGAGGTGGGCGCCTCAGCTAGACCAGAGTAATATTCTGTTTATTACCTCTGTATGCAGAAATTCCAACACTGGTTGTGGTTCATGATCTGGTCATACAACGAAAACACTTGTTGATTTTAAGTATTTTCTCAGTGATCATTTATCTCAATGCAGTTTTGACAACATTCATCGACAGCCACGTTTATTTACAGTCATATAACCGATGAAAACAAGGAATGCT
Source organism: Pao palembangensis (assembly GCA_015343265.1). Lineage (NCBI taxonomy): Eukaryota > Metazoa > Chordata > Actinopteri > Tetraodontiformes > Tetraodontidae > Pao > Pao palembangensis. The sequence goes on along the minus strand of CM027089.1, from coordinate 3,827,034 downwards.
ACTTTACATTAATACATGAATATGTATTAATATACAATTAATGTTTTAATCAGTCTTTTTAAACCAATCACACTATTCACTGTTATGTGAAAAGTTCAGACTTTGACCTCCAGCCACATCAGATTTGAATCCAAATAAACCAAATTAATCTGAACTGCACCTTACTGCCACATGCAATACCAGGCGATTAAGCTCAATTTTAATGCAGTAGTATATATTAACTATTATAATTCTTGATTATAATTGCATTTATAGGGATTCTCATTGCTAATAAAATGGCACACACTGTACTTCAGAGAAGCTCTATAGAGATAAGCAGTGTATGAAGCACTTTAGCTCACAAATAGATGAAAAGCCAAAGTATCTCAGAGTGTTTTACACCACTTGAGCAGCAACTGCTCATTTTGAAGTCTTATTCACTGCAAGCGTGAGCCACTCTTTCGTTGGAGCCCGCTCTCCACCCCCCGCAGCACAGTGTGTGACATTTACTAAATCCTGGAGGCTTCTACCTTTGGTTGCATGCATTTAAACAACATATTAAAGTCTCCCCGCAAAATCTGCCGCGGCTGCCAGGTAAAGCAGATGAATAAATACACCGCTGCCTTGAGTTTTCCTTTTGTAGACTCTCCCCCAACAAGCATTGACCTTCTGCTCCAACAAGCTCCACAAAGATCAGAACGGCGGTTGTGTGTGTGTGTGTGGGGGCCGGGGGGGGAATAAAGGCATCACCATGGCTGGAAGACTTCATCCACTCCTCAGCTTCATCTCTGGCCTCAGTCTTGCAGCGGAGCTACCAAAGAGCAGATCTGTAATAAAAACTGCTGTCTCTGGTGGTCCTGCTGTAATTGGGATTGTTAACGTGGAGAGCTCCTGTGGGAGACCGAGCCGAGTGTGTCTTTGTGTAAAGCACAAGACACATCTGCAGTACTGAGCGGGTAAGGGGGGGAGCAAACAAGTCACCAGAGTTGGATCAAGCCTCGCTGCGTCTGCCTTTTACTTTTATTTCTTTACTCTTATTTATTTAGCAACATTGCCTCCAGTTACTCAAATGTTTAGATTTGTCCAGGATATTAGATAGAAATCAGTGAAATCAAGTTTAATCAAGCCCTGAACTGAACTGCATAGAGTCAGCGCTTGTTTCTGACACACAGAAACACAACACACTGAAAACCCTTTAATTCACAGTCAGTTGCTCTGGAACAACCCCGACTGATTTATTTGACTTTAGATCCACTTTTTTGTGTGCACGTGTGTGTTGCGTTGTGGATGAAAATTTCATCCAGTTTAGAGGTGGTGAAATATAAATGTTATCCAAAGTTAGATCTTTCTGTGTGCAACTGGACTGTAAGGTTTCCTTGAAGACTCTCTCTTCAGAGAGTTGCACACAGAGAGATCTAACTTTGGATAACTATGACCTGGATGAGTGAGAATCTACATAGACCAAATATAAATGATTTCTTTAAACTTTCATCGTAAATCAGTCTATTGGTATATGTGAGCAGACACTGATTGCCCCTTGATGTCTCCTGAGCCTGATCTCCTGTATCCCAGAGGTGATACAGCAGAGGTGTTTCCGGCAGAACCCGCTGTCCTGCTGGGAAGGCAACACCTCCCTTCTTCCCTCTCTCTCTTTCTCTCCCTCCCTCCCTCTCTCCCTCCCTCTCTCACACATACATGCACAGATACAAACATCCTACTTCTTTGTGAGATCTTTCATAGGAATCTTTTCCCCAGCACCTTACCCTAATTATCCCAATTAACCCACTAGCCCTAACCTAAACCCAACTAACCCTAGAACTAACCTAAACCCAACTAACCCACTAGAACTAACCTAAACCTGACTAACCCATTAAAACTAACCTAAACCCAACTCTAACCTCAACCTTAAAACCAAGTCTTAACCCTCAAACAGGCCTTTGAAGTTAAGACAACCAGCAAACATGTCCTCACTTTCCAAAAATAAAATGTCCTAACTTTCCTAGAATTAGTTTTTTGGTATAGTATGTTGCAAGTACAAGAACACACACACACACACACACACTCAATCTCATACTAAAGCAGTGAAAAAAGCCAGACATCTCTTCAATTTAAACACCCACCATTAAAGCAAATAAATAAGCATGTAGTTGTATATCACAAATATGCACAGGCGAGTACTAAGAGCATTTTTGTGAAAGTAGCAATAGATTAAATTAAAAAAGGATTTTATTTGTTATCAGCCAAATCATTTAATCAAAACTACCATCTAACCATGTCCGTGGTGTGTGTATGTGTGTGTGAGTGTGTGTGTGTGTGTGAGAGAGAGAGAGAGAGAGAGAGAGAGAACGCGCGCGCGAGAGAGATTCATGGATAATTACAAAATTAAATTCAAGCCTTTTCTATGCTTTTCTATGGACATCATTCAGTAATTTGAATTTTCTCTCCATTACAGTATTTTAATACTCGTGTTTTTATCAAAAAATAATTTTCTAAAACTCATTTAAATTGCATTAATTGCTAATCAAATTATTTTAACGTCAGTTTTTTTTAGCTATTCCCTACCTGATAATTCAGAAATGCATTTTCACAGAAACTGGTGGGTTTCATTTATGTATTTTTTCCACAAAAACGGCAGCGACAAAATTAAAATAATGGCTCAATTGCAAATGATGTTATAAAAAGTGGTATTACCGGGGATTTACAAATATGAAATGATACAATACATACATTTTTCTTTTACAAGAATTCTTTTACATTTTCCTTTGCAAGAAAAATGTAGTCAGAAAGGTTCTATTTATTGAGTTACAATCAACTTACATTTTTTAATTGACGGAAAATATTTTTCCGCTCGATAAATGACATGAAACGCCCCTGAACTTGCTAAGACTTGGTGTTGGTAACGAGGTGCCGCTGGAAGGAGAGGTGATCTGAAATAGATGCGCTGCCGCGGATTGCCCATGCGCAGAGTCCCCAGCGGCGGCGGCGGCGGCGGTGGCGGTGGTGGTGGTGGTGGTGGTGGTGTGGCTAATGAAGAATAATAAATCATGAAAAGGTTTTTCAGGTGCAGCTGAAACGTGTGTGACTGAGAAAGGGAGGGAGAGGAGAGAGGGAGAGAGAGAGAGAGAGATGGAGGGTGAGGGTGCGAGCGAACGAGAGGGAAAGAGAGAGAGCGAGAGAGAGAGCGAGAGAGAGAGAGAGCGAGAGAGAGAGAGAGAGTCAGTCTGCCCTTCGCCTCAGAGCAGAGGCAGTTTGGGTCCCCGCAGCATTCACCGTAGTTGAAGAGGCACCAGAGTGTCACCGCCATAACTTCTCCTTTTTTTAGACGGGAACTTTTTACAAAAAACGAAAAAAAAAATATTCATCGACTTTTAGACATATTTTGGAAATCATCAGAGACGGGAAAATTACTTTTTTTTCTATTTTTGGCGCCGGGTGGAGTTCTGCAAAAACAAAAACAAAACAGTCCCGACAAAAATAGTTTTTTTTTTTTGCGCAGTTAGGTGGAGATCGTGAAAGGAGAAATTCTCTCTCTTTTTTAATCCCCACTAAAGGAAAATCGACTGCGCGCAGGTGCATGGCTGCTCCGCACCCCGACAGAAAGACCAGACTCCGCCGCGCCTCCGCAAGTCTTCACAAATAGATGCGATAACTTCAGAGTTTGGCAGACCGACTTCAGTCTACATTTTATTCGACAGTGACTTGAGATTTCTGCGAAGGCAATTGGACTTCAACTCCCGACGAGGAGGCGGAGTCTTAACTTATTAAAAGGAACTTGCAGCGGCTTGGAAGCCCGCAAATATGATGATGATGTCTCTGAACAGCAAGCAGGCGTTCGCCATGGCCCACACCAGCTTGCCCGAACCCAAGTACTCGTTGCACTCCTCGTCGTCCTCCACCTTGACTTCCAACGCGCCCTCGTCCTCCTGCTCGTCCTCCCGACATAGCAGCACCATTATCAGCAGCAGCGGCAGCAGCAGCAGCAGCAGCTCGGAGGCGATGCGCAGAGCCTGTCTCCCAACCCCACCGGTACGTATTCTGCATAATCACTGCTTAAAGGCACATTTTGACAGCCCACTTTTTTTGCTTGATGTTTTTTTCATGTCTGCACAGCAAATCACCCAACACCTCCATATTTTTTTTCTCTCCTCTGCTCAACTTATGTATTCAGTCGGCTTTGCCTTCCGTATTAATTTTTATGACCTGGGATGCTGCATGTGTCTTGTTTTGTGTGCTCCCCTTTTTAGGATTTCTTTTTTTTACATTCTGGAAATGTTTTAAAACGAGGAGTGGAGGGAGAATTCCCTGCTGACAGTTATGTGTGCATTCTATTTGCAATTGCAGAGCAATATATTCGGAGGCTTGGATGAGAGTTTGTTGGCCCGGGCTGAAGCTCTAGCGGCGGTGGATATAGTCTCGCAGACCAAGAGCCACCACCACCCTCCACATCACAGCCCCTTCAAGCCGGACGCAACCTACCACACCATGAACACTCTCCCCTGCACCTCGCCGTCCTCCTCTTCTTCCTCGTCGGTGCCTATTTCTCATCCTTCCGCCTTGGCTGGCCACCATCACCACCACCACCACCATCACCACCACCACCAGCCTCACCAGGCGCTGGAAGGCGACCTGCTGGACCACATCACTCCGGGACTGGCACTGGGAGCCATGGCAGGGCCGGACGGCTCGGTGGTTTCCACGCCTGCGCACCCTGCCCACATGGCGGGCATGAACCACATGCACCAGGCAGCCATCAACATGGCTCATGCCCATGGGCTACCACCGCACATGGGCATGACCGACGTGGACGCCGATCCGAGAGACTTGGAAGCCTTCGCGGAGAGGTTTAAGCAAAGACGGATCAAACTCGGGGTTACCCAGGCGGATGTAGGGGCAGCTTTAGCCAGCCTAAAGATTCCTGGGGTGGGCTCTCTCAGCCAAAGCACCATCTGCCGATTCGAGTCCCTCACGCTGTCTCACAACAACATGATCGCTTTGAAGCCCATCCTGCAAGCGTGGCTTGAGGAAGCCGAGAAATCGCACCGGGAGAAACTAAATAAACCCGAGTTGTTCAACGGCGCCGAGAAAAAGCGGAAGCGCACGTCCATAGCCGCGCCGGAGAAGAGATCACTGGAGGCCTACTTTGCCATTCAGCCGCGTCCTTCCTCGGAGAAAATCGCTGCAATCGCGGAGAAGCTGGACCTGAAAAAGAACGTGGTGCGAGTCTGGTTTTGCAACCAGCGGCAGAAACAGAAACGAATGAAATACTCGGCATGCGTCTGAACGCCTCCCGCGTAAAGACTTGGAACTGCTCAAAGACGATTTGTATCATATTTCCTATCTGACACCTTTTTTTTCCTTCAATCATCGATGACTCTGTGCTTTGAAAATTTCCTAAAAATCCATCAAGGACTGATAAGAAGAAAAAAAAAAAAACGAGAAAATCGAAAAAGCCACAGTCACGTCTTTTACGCAGAGAGAGAGAGAAGATGTGGAGGCGAGTAACGCGTCGTTTGACAAAGCAAGTAAGAACACTGTTTCCACACTTACTACGCTTCACCTTTATCATGTCAACGCAGTGGGGACTCTGCTTTCATTTTTACTGATATGATTAATTTGAAATGAGGACTTTAGTTCGCGTTAGCCACTCAGTGAAAACCACATCGTTGTTGACGCGCTGTGGGGCTTGTTTTTCCTCCAAAGCACTTGGGTTTGTGACTATTGGTGTTTCTATAATTTTATTTTTGGCTACATTTCACAAGGAACGCGCTTTGACATTTATTCAAGGCCCGTGAGGGGACCAGAGGGACAACACACCACTTAATGCGCAAAGCTCCTATCAGATTACGCCCCATACAGCCCTCTGTAAATGAATCATTTGCCCGTCACGCACTTCATTTTGTGTCCAAACGTGTGATCGAGTCCACTTATTTTGTTACCACGTGTAATCAGAGTCAGGGATCTATTTTAATGAAGCTAAAATAAAGTAGGTGTAGTCCATTATTAGGCCCCAGTCTGTGCAGGAATCGAATCAGTGACTCACCTGTGCTAATTTCTTACAGAATTTCACGGTTTAAACATATATATCTATATTTGATTTCCTGCCGTCTGCAATAAGTTTACAATCCAGCGTGGGCCTGCATCTTATGAACTATTTATTAAGTGAGGTCATGTTTACTTCATTATATATTTATTGGGATTCCCCCCAACCTTCCTGGTTCTGCTTGAGAAAATCAAATCCTGACAGCTCGTTAAGCGTGTTCTTCTCATTTAAAGGGGAAATTTGGACTCACTGTTTTTCATTTACGCTTCCCAACATCCGAGATGGTACAATCGAGATATATATGATATAGTATTCTCTTTTTAAAATTATTTTGTGTATGTTTTCTGCTATTTATTTGTATAAATATACGCGCATCGTTATGAAGTCTTTGCTTGTTAAAAAAAATCACCTTGTTTAGCTAATGGTTTTTTTCTTAAAGGGAAAAGAAGCCGCTTCATAGACGTATACGTGTACAATGTAAATATTTCATTGAACCAGTCGATGCACATAAATATATGCGTACAGGTTTTTGCTGTGTTACTGTTTTAGCTGAGGTAACTTATTTCTGTAATGTATGTTGCTTTTTTTGGTTGCTGGTTAAATAAGCACATTAATTTATTACCTTCATGTAAATTTAATTTATTTAATTATTGAATATGTGTTTCATTAAAGAAAAAAGTTTACCATTTAATCTTCGATGACTGCGCTGTGTTGTGTGGCTCACACAGACATATTAATATTCTTTTATTTATGCATCTGTTTATTTATTGATGAAGAGGAGGGAAACGCTTTAGCTAAGGGCTGTACGGTTCCTCTGAAGCTTATTTAACCACAGAATAGCACATGTATCAGGCTTCAGCTTCAACGCAGCCCTGTCGTATAGTGCCCGTGAGCAAGGCACTGCTGCTCTCCTTAAACCTTCTCCTTTGCAAATGTAGCCAGACCTGAAATCTGAGCTGGATTTTAAAACAGCCTTTATTTATCTGTTTCTTTTCTTTTCTTTTATTTTCTTTTGACTCTGCTGTGCGGGCCCCGCCGTGACGCGGGCCCTTAACGGATCTCCGTCTCCGTTAAAGGCGTACTTGAACCGGCTCGCCTGCCAGCTTTACGCGGCTGACTGCTGCCTTCACCTGAGAGCAAATGCTAATATTCTATTAGAGGCTAATCAGGGGGTCTGCGGAGAGCTGGATGGGTCCCTGGAGCGCAGACTTGCCAGATGTCAGCCCGCCAGAAAAACAGCCCGCCTGCCAACGTGGCCGTCTATTTAAACACACACTCAGACGCGCGTCCTGCGCACAAGCATGCGGGCTTCGGTGCAGAAGCTTCGGTTATGTTTAGATATTACGGGGATGACAAACGTATATTATGACCATGTGGCTGCAGGGATGCTGGATGCTGCAGCTTAAGAAGGATTTTTGGATTTGAATTGGATTCTTTTCCGCGCACCTTAATATTTAACTTAAAAAATATGAATTTACCAGAGAGAAAGGCAATTTTGACATAAATGTGCAATCATTATGTGACACTTTTGATTTATTTTACTACAATGTAAATATTTGACATTATTACCAATGGCACGTGGAGCCCTCCTCCATGTTTATCCACCACGTTTGAACAAAAAACGACTGAAGTCTGATCCGCAAACATGTTCTTCAGCATCGCTGGTGAAAAATTAAGAGAATCAAAACGACGTTGATTAATGTGACAGACGTGATGGTTCATCAATTTAAAGATGCTCCTGGTGAGTGCTTCTCATTTCCCCCTAAACGAGCCGCTCACTTAACGCGTTAATAAGAGCGAATTATTAAATTACACATCAAATTATGAAAAGCAGATAATTATGAAGAGTGAGTTAAGGAGTCATTAGCCATCCCTGTTAATTAGCGCTGGTCAGGGAGGGCCGCCGTGAGTGGCTCATCGGGAATTGAAATTAACTTTATGCAGCGAGGCTGGCTGCTGGTTGACAGGCTCCGCACGCGTGCACGCACGCACGCACATACTCACAAAGAAGGCAGGCAGACAGACAGACAGACAGACAGACAGACTGAGGCTTGTGGGAAGAAAATCGATCAGGATTCTTTGATAGCCAATCAATCCGGCCTCAGCGTAGAAGGCGCACACGCACGCCGCAAACGAGGCCCCGCGCAGCAGTATCAAGATAAAATCTCTCTTTTCATTATTATTTTTAAAAAACGAGCCAAACGTTTTGCTTAAATCCGCAGACAGGCCCTGGCCCCCGTGCGCGTCCCTCCGTGCGCGCCGCAGCGGCGACACTGTGGGAGATTTCTGCAAAAGGGCAGCGATGTTTCCTTTTGTTATAATTACGCCCTCTGTTTTATTTTTCTCTCTCCCCAGAACATTTCCCTCCTTTCACAGGGATACTGATGAAATTTTAATGAGGCCGGGGACTGTCGGAGCTCCGCCTGGGGACCCGGCTGTGGAATATTTTAACTGTACATTTTACGCCAAGTGTCTGCCTTCAAAAGACTCGACTGCTCTCGAATTAGACGAACTGCGAGCCGTAAACCGAAGGCGCAGAGCCTCCCGCTCGCACAATGCGCAAAGCCTTTATTTATCATCTGCTGGCTCTCTGCGTTTTCTTGCGCCACCAAAATATTGTGCAACAGCCCTCAGATGGCTGCTGGGGTGTGAACGCGGCGCAGGCGCCATTGAAACCAGACGGTTGTTGTGGCTGCAATATTAATCAGGCATCAATGGTTTGTTACGCGTTTCCACGGGCTGATCGATGAGCAGGTGGAATAGTTTTGGATGCAAAAGCATGACATGCAGAGAAGATGAAGTCACAGCATCTTCCAATGAAAGAGCTCCCTCCCTCCTTCTGTTGCTCTCTCTCTCTGTCTCTCTCTCTTCATCTCTCTCTCGCTCACCCTGTAAACAAACCAGTTGATGCATTTTCCCCTCCACATCTAACATTGTAAATCCATGTATAATACTGATGAAAGGGTGAATCGTATCCGGTCACATATACAATTCTCAATGCTAAAAATCCCAAATCTGCGACGAATCTGTAAAAATACCTCCAGATAATGAAAAAACAAACAAGCACATTAAAGAAAAATCCCCTTTAAATTCACTATTGTTGAAAGTCTATGTCACATAGCCTGTAAATATGAATGTCCGGTTACGCCATTTGATTCTTTTGTTAAATATATAGGTTTTGTGAATTTCTCAGTTAGCATCTTAAAAAAATCTGATTCACAGTTAGAGAAGTTATTTAAAGCAGTTAAAGCATTTACCAACATTTATAATTAGGGGAAAAAAAAAAAAAAGAAAAAATCACAATCTTCATAGGTTAAATCAGGGGCGTCGTGGGGGGGGGGGGGGCAGGTGGCTCCCAACAAATCAAGTTGAAAGGTTTGTCAAAACAGGTCTCCTATTTATTTCTGATAGACTCGATTTAATGCAAATGTCAAATAATGAAAATATTGATATGTTATTAATTTTCAGCTTTAATTAATATTTTTAATTTGTGTATTTTATTTTGCTTATGAAATGTAAATGACAAATATTAAAAACTACTGCTTACTGAGCTTGTTTAAATTTACCAGCTGCAGCTTTATTAGTATAACTGGGATGCTCATTTTTCCATCGTTGCTTTAACATCAATTCTTCTGTGTCTAGTATGGATTAAAAATGGATTAAAATTGTCTGCATCAATCATTCAAAAACCAAAGGTTTGAATTATTTTAGTTATCTGTTTTTTAAGGTGTTTAATAACGTGTTGAGTTTAAGTTTTCATTTTCACTCTAAATATTCACTCTTAAATTAATCAGCACTAAATTTACGGGAATATCTGATCGGAATCTTAAATGTCTTCAATTTCTTGATTAATTTAATTTCACTGTAATATCAGTCTGATAGATAAACACACTTTTAATCTTTGTATATTTATGAAATAACACAACATGATATTTATGGCCAGTAAAATAACGTAAAAGTTCCAGAAATCACGACGCTTTTCATATATCACAGTTTATTCTTAATTCTGACCAGATTTATAATTTAAGAACACCAGCACGTGCGATTGTAAAAACCATCTTTCAATCAGCTATATCACGTGACCTCGGCTTCACGACGTTGCGACCTTTTGTGTAAACTGATGGGAGGTCAGATATTCAGCACCATCACAGACGTTTGGTTTTTCTTTTTTGTGTTTGTTTTTTTGTTTTAATTGTATGATCATTTTCACCAGATTGTGCAAACATCCGGTTGGACTGGGCCGATCTACGGCTGTCTCGGTGTTGTGAGGGAGTGAGTTGTAGACCTTGTGGAGATTGGACCTTAATGAGAAGGTGGTGGAGCTGTCTGCTGGATGTGTGTTCATTGGGCTCTGACAGCCGAGCTCTGTTGCAGATCTATTAATCATACCTACAAGGAGCACTAGTCTCTCTCTCTCTCTATCTCCTCCCTCTCTGTCTCTCTCCCTCTCTCTCCCTGTCTGTCTCTCTCCCCCTCTCTCTCTGTCTCCCAGTTTTTCAGTTTATACAGAACAGAATCATTTACATAAAGTCCTTAAGGCAAATAACTGTTGGGGGCTCTAATTTATATCTGATCGAAAATTAGCCGTCATTATGCGCGCCATTAGCTGCGTCTTTAATGTGCTTCTAAGCACCATTTGTCAAGCAGCTTGTTAATATCCTTCAAGTCTTTAAAGTTGGGAGCTCATTAAAGACTGCTGTGCCCGCTCCTGATGCCATTTCATAAAATTCCACGTGAAGGGAAAGAACAAGTTTTTGGACTGACACTTGGACCTGAACAGTGCTGACGTTAGAAAAGATGCACAGTTTAGGTGAAAAACTCACAATATTGAGTCTTAAAGGATGAAGCGACTATCTTTTCAGCAACAATGAGCCTAAAATGGAAGTTTATTAAAAAATTATTTAAAATTATTTTCTAAAATCCTGCTTACGTTCCTTAAATGAAGCCCTGCATGTAAATGTTGCACCTTGAAGATCCCACAGACCCAGGCCCACCCTCACACTGCTTTATTATTGGCTAAAAACTCCAACGTCCTTAGTCCCCCCCCACCCAACAGATTCCTCCAGGCTAAAGCAATAAAGAGAGTAATTAGAATGCTAAAGACAGATGTAAATAAAGGGAATGAGACAGTGGTGAGGGATGAGGCGTCGAGGTCACACACTCTCATCAAAAACCCAGTTGGTAGCAAATGACACAACATTCGGTGCCAGAGGCCCGAGGCAACGGCTGCAAACCAGAGGACATAATGGACTAAATTATCGCCTCGATGGCTATGCATCTCGCCAGGAAGGACACACACACACAGACACACACGCACACACACTCACAAAGACACAACCCAAACACAGATCATCTCCACGGTCGGAAGCAACCGTGAGGAAGCAGAAATCGGCATTAAAGCTGCGTGCAGGGCGCCATCCTGAGCATGGAGGACGAGACGAATGTGAGACTAAGACGTGTCAGGCTGTGTGGAGGCAGACCTCAGCAAACATCACACACACCATACACTAGGGAGTACACGCAGAGGGGGTTGGGCTAATTAAAATATTTGCATTATTAAAAATACATTAGCTACTAGAATACCATCATATCAAACAACAGCAAACATTAATAAATTAACTTTTAGTGATGAAATTAATGTCTTTACGCCGGGTTTGGGGAGGGAATTCCTCTGAGTGAAGCAAATTGAGTCAGCAAACACAGCAAATGTGTAATAATTATCATTCAGTGACGCTAAATGTATCGAAATCGATTAGGACATACTATCTGTATATTTGGCTGTTATCCTTCAAGACGAAAAATAAGATTCCACAGGTGTAGCTTATAAAGGTGAAGTGCGTTAATCTCAAACTGGTCTGTGGTTGGAGGACAAAACTCTCATACACACCCTGCACGCCATTAAACTCCCTCACACACTTTAGATCGGCCCCGTTAATGAGCCCCTCCGTAAGTTTCACGGTCATTCCCACACACGGTGCTTTACGTCTGTTCATCTCTCTTTTATGTTGCTCGTTTGCAGCCACAAATCACCGCCGTCCATTAATGCTAAAACACACAGGCTGTGCATGGAAGCGGGCTGGACTGGAATACCCGAGTTATAGATTTATGACATGCTTTGCTAATAACAGATGGCTGAGATTGCTTCAACCTCTGCTACCCTGCACTCATTTTCTTACCCACAATGCACTGGTGCTGGAACCTCAATATGACTCCTATATTTGAATTTGTGGTGCTCAGTAATAGCTAATGACTGATAGATTCGTCCATGCTTTCTGTTTTTCGTATTTTTTGTCATCAAGTTGTTTTAATAAATTTCAGTACATATAACATATAAAAGTTCTCCAAATGATTAGAAACATTGATGCTAATTCTGTTTTAAGTGTTGAAACCAGTTGGATTTGAAGGGTTTACAAGAAAAATGCATTCTTAAAGGCATAGATCGCCCAAAAATAAAATGTCAGGCTAGTTTCTTCATCCACAAAAGGCGTGTTTGAGCAGTCCAAAGAGAACGCATCAATGGATCCTGAAATAAATCATTTCCATGCTTTTCTGCCGTTGAACCTGCCTCATTGCATCGCCTGTGACACATGTCATAGCTGAGGTTATGTCTCAGCGCTTGATGCCACCTGTGTGAGGTCACCTCATGCTGCTGAACGTGTCCGTCACAGGTCGCTCCGTAAAAGGTTAATTTCTGCGGATGTATTTCACCTGCCGCTCTAGGCTGTTTTTGCTCCACATACAGTCTCCAGCTGACTGCGGTCTGCATTTTCCTGATGGAATGATCCCAAGTGTTCACCGTCTCTGGTAAAACCATATCAGGTGATTCAGTGCAAGCATAAAGAAATGTTAATGGTTGTAGCAGACCTTTTTAGTGGATGGCTTTCTTTCCAGTACTTTTTCACCTACGGATGTCTTTAGGAAATCATCCAAAGTGCAAACGTGTTCAGCTTAAAGGAAAAATATTGATTCTATCGACTAAAAATACGACTCATCCTGAAATCCCCCCAAAGAGTTTCTCTGGGCACAAATATTGACCACATGATTTCTTCAGGAGATGTCTGTTTGTTTCTGCGGCTTCCCCGTGAAATGTGTCTCTGACCTCTATATAGCAGTGTGGAAGGACCTCAACAGCTGTAAACAACACTGCAATCAGTGTCCCATCTGCTTCCATGTCCCACTTGTGTGGATGCCTTTTTGCCATTTCTTTCACCCGCTGCCAAGTGGCTGCCTCAGGACATCTAACCCAGAGAAAAGAGTTCATTTACCCAAGGAGGAAAGAAGCAAACTAGATTTCTGAGCGTCTTCGCTAACATGAACTCGGCAGAGGAACGAGTTACAGTAAGAGTTAGATGGGTTACCACACTAAAAATACCCTTTTGAAAACAGACCGTTAAAGTGTGACAAATGTCGTGTGTTGAATGTGAAAGGGACTGAGGATGCTTGAGCAGCCAGCTACGGAAGCAGCTTCTCTATGATGACGTGACCTCTAATGGTGCTTCGCAGGGATTCCACAAAGTGGCTGCTTGAGCTACATCCAAAGGTGAGTGGTCCTGACGTCGTCTATGTATCAAAAAGCACGCTCAGCACATCTGCACACGTACTACCACGGGCTGTTTTCCATGAGTGTTGTCTTTGAGAGTGCAGTCGTACAAGTTAATGTGGGAAGTATTTGCAAACATATTGTAGAAGCAGCGCAGTGAGGGAAGAGGAAGGATGACGATGAGCAAACAGGAGATTCCAGCATGCGCTCGGAGGAGCAGGAGATGTACAACAGCTATATTACTGTACTGCATGTGTGACTTTGAAACACTGAAATTGATCTTAGCTTAAGGTTTCACGTGATCTTTGAATCACAACCTGTAATCGATCCAAGGCCTTCAGCTGCGAAAGAGTTTACGATCTAATTTCCTGTCTGGTTTGTAGGCAGTGAAAAGTATAAAAAAGTATACCAAAGTACACACACACGTCATATCCTGTGGCTGACAGGATGTGCGTCACATGTTAGTGTGTGTACTGCGTGATGAATATGTGATGATGCACGCCGGCCTTGTCAGCTGGATGTGGAGGGGTCAGGGTGGCTCTGTCAGTCTGCACCTCGCTGCTCTCCCAAGAATTGCTCCGCGCCTCTGGAATGAAAGTCTAACATCTTTAGCAGCTCTTTATTCAGCGTTGCATGCTGCATGCATAATCCATGTCTAAATAAGCCCCGCACCGCAACCCCGTGTGTTGTGTGATTTGAGTGGGGGTCAGAGACACATGTATTCCTGTGTGTGGGATTGTGGAATTGCAGCACACTTGATTGGAGCATTATCCACCAGGGCCTCGCCGAACCGCTATCTGTTGCCACCCCCCCACCCCCCCACCCGACTCATTTACTTTATCAGTTCACGGCTGTAATATACATAATTCAGACGGGGTGGGGGGGGGGTGTCTTTGGGCTCTGAACCACCTGCTGGCTTTTATTAGCTAATTAATGGTGATTTATCAGAGCCGCTAATTTGAGTGGGGCCACTTGCCTTGAGGAGTCTGGGAACGCCTCGTGAATTCTGATGGTAATTATGCTTATTTGATGGGCAGTTTGCTAAAACAAAAAGTTCTGCCTTTTCTGCCCCACAGGGATGGAATTCCTGCTCAGCGTCCGACGACCTTGTGCAATTTTTTCCCGGATCCTGTTTGGAGTGATGTCATGTTTTACACACACCAGTCATGTGCTGAAAGTGTGTGCTGTTCCAGGGTGGTGGCAAGATCACAAACAGTCCTGAAAGACTTTGAGAGGGGAAAGAAAGGGGAGGAAAAGAAGAGTGCCCACCAAAGGCAGGTAAGTGTTAATGTGCATATGTGTGAATGCAAACTGATGGTAAAAAAAATGCTCCAACCAGGCACTTGTGAGAATCAGGACACATCAAAATGGATGTAAACCCAAGTTTTGTAGAATTTTTCCGTCGTTAATGACAAAACAATGGTATTTTTAAAGAAAAACCTTTGACAAGACTGTCACATCAATAAAGATGGTAAATGTAACTTCTGACTGATGTGTTTTGGTCTTTGCATGTGTACCCTCTGGGAAACTTCTCCCCTTTCCTAATCCCACAAGGACCACCGTGATACAGGAGAATGAAACGGCAGCGCCGCGTCTGAGAGAAAAGAAAAGACGCCAGGTTAAGACAAGTCTGCCAGAGAACACCTTTGCTTTTTCATCTCAATTCAAATAAAATTCAAAACAGCAAGTAAATGGAGATATCACACAAGCGAGCAACGCAGCCTCCAGCAACACGCACCGTGAGGCGCCGCAGCTCCCAAACTGGAGCGTTTGCTCAGTGGGAATTGAACAAGAACTCTGAAAATGTTCTTTAATGTTGAGAACCTTGCAACAGCCTCCCAGCGTGTGTGTGATACACGTGTAAACCCGTCTGTGCGAGTCGTTTTATTAAGGATGAGACCAGGTAAACATGGAGACAACACACCTTCTGTTGGAGCTCCGAGAGCCTCTGATCTGGTGTTATTATAATTCCTAAATGAACCCTAACCCTAACAATCCCAACTGACCCCCTAACCTGACCCATTTCTACCTTCAGACCAAGTCTCAACCCTCAAACACTCCTCTGAAGCTGTGGGGACCTGCCAAAACGACCCCACTTTGCTAGCAGAATGAGTATTTGGTACTACACACACACACACACACACACACACATACACACCAGATTTGATGGGAAAAAGAAAATGCCTGGGTGCCCGTGAATGCTGTCATTTCCCTGCTCTAGCCTAAATACTCCAGAGAGCTCCGGGAAGGAGCTGCAGCCGTAAGTTCACTTTGTGGAATTAATGCTATAATTCTTTATCAGAGGAGCCTGGGCATTACCTTTAATGCAAAATGCTTCCAAGTCTTTTTTTTAAATGATGTTCCTAATTTGTTGGCTCACTTTAAATTATTAATCTCTTTTATATTCAAGTCGTTATTACGTGTCATAACCGTATCTACAGGCTGGAATTTAATAGCATCTGCCGGACCTCAGGAAAGGAGTCGCTGCAGAAATGCTATTAAATATTGATCATCGACTAAATATTTGCCTTGGCACCTGCTTGGAGCCGCCACGGTAATTGGCACGGGAACAGCTGGGGTGGTCACCGAGGACGCACAGTTGCGCGTGTCACATGGTAACTGGTTGGCAGAGTCAAACAAATCAATTAGAGATGATGAGAGTGGTACCCAGGAGGTCCGACTGGCGGCTGCTCGGTTCCGTTGAAAAGTCTGTCCTATTTCATTTCTAAGACACTTGTTTTGTAATTGAAACTTTTGTAAGCATTTTCACAGTCTTCATATAAAATGTGTATAAATGTAGCTTTGATCCTGTGTTTTCAGTATCACCCACTCACCACAACAGTAAACTGAGAAAATAATTTAGCATATTTGTTTTAAAGTTGGATTTCACTCTCCAGAAGTATATATTCTGGATTACAAATTAGGCAGTTTTGCCTGAAATTAATCACTGAAGGAAAATTCTGCCCTCTATGACATCACACGAAGCCACGAAACTCCAGCCCCCTTCAGAATAATAATGCATCATTATAACAAAGTAAAAACATCAGAATAAAACACAATAAAGAAAAGAGTGACCCGGGGATCACCGGGGCCCTCGTATTTACTCACATCTATACAGGAAAGTCAGCTAATGTGTCTATAATGTTGTTTTTAAGGTTTGTTGTCAGCAGAAGAAGAACTGATTCTGGAAAATGATCTTCAGGAAAGACCTCTGATCCAACAGCCTGTTTTCCAGCCAGTGTTGCCCTTTGTGGCTCTATCTGACTGCTCGCTGTCTTTACCCTGTTGGCTTTATTTCATGACTTAAATTTGCGGGAAAGTGAATTTTGGAGCTGCCAATAAAAATCAATACAGCTCAGCAGCCTTGAAGCTACAAACGTACAAAGGTGTTAATGTGTTTTTCTCCCCGCTCGCTGTGTTTTGTGATTCCTCAATGCCCGCGGAGCCCCACACCCCCACCTCCACCTCGCTGGAGCGGCTGTAAATCGCTGCTGTTCCGTAGTCTCAGAGGCTGTGTCCACTCTCTGCTCAGTTTCCACCTGACCTCAGACAACCTGAGCGTCGTCACAGACAGATTTATTAGCTTCAAATCTCAAACTCCTTCCATTTCATCTTATTTCCAGCTCGCGTGTTAGCGGTTTGTGGTTTTACGTGCAGAAATGTTCAAATGTTCCAAAGAGGTTTCCATGGAAATGGTCACCCTGCACACAGCCCAAGAATGAAGAGTCAACACTGAGCATCCATCCATCCATCAGTCGGTCCATCAGACATACCAGTGAGCCATCTGCCAGCCTCCCCCCGCCCCCGGCCGATCCCCCGCAGCCACCAGCTAGGAGGAGGCTCCCTCCTGGGGCCTGATGTGCTAATGTGAACCTCTGTGGTGCTGAGCTAAGTGGATAGCGACTTGAACTGTGTCTGCGGAAAGAAAAGGAGCCATGGAAAATCAAAAGGTGTAGTTTAAAAATGATAATTTAAAAATCAGCCTTTTCTTTAAACCTGTGGCGCTGCAGCATCTCTGCGTGGCGTCTTCTGTAAAATTCAATTAGACCTAATGTTGCCCTGCCATCTATTCATTTGAGGCACCCAGCGAGGCAGCCAGTGGGAGGGTATTGATTGGAGCGTGTCATGTGTGCAGGCGAGAGGGGTGGCCGTAGTTTTTTGCTTAATGGACTGAAATAAAAGAGGTGGGAATGGGCTTTAATTAGGCAACAGTGGTAGGGGCGTCCAGTTTCCCCTCCCAGTGGCTCCCATGCACTCCCTCTGCAGAGAACCTCCACTCATTTATTTCCACTTGCAGAAACACACACACACCCATGCGTTGCATTCACACATAGACCAACAAATGTCCACACTTGCAGTCTATCACCCCTGCGTACACACGCTCACACAAACAGGAGGAGGCCAGAGGAGAATGGAGGGGGTGATGGAAGAAAGGAGGGAAAAAGGAGAGTGAGCGCAGGGCTCCTGGGGTCTCAGCTGCTGCGAGGGTGCTGCCTGCTCCTCGCAATGAGTTGCAACTGTCAGTTTATTTTATCTCAGCCTTTTCATCATCACACGCAGCCTGGTTGGAGGAAGCCACCTGAGAGTCACAGGAATTTGCTGGCTACAAGTCATTAGCAACGGCTGCTGAGATGCACCGGGGCTGGTGATGCGTGCGGGGCACAGCCGCAGACAAGCAGGCCCCTTCAAGCCTCCATGGGCTGATTGGCGCGCCGGCGCGGCTTTGACGGCGGGATAATTAAACACTGCCTGGATGACATGGGGCAGGTCATGTTAGCGTGGCAGTGCAGGTAGAAACAGCCAGGATCGGGGTGAGGACATGTAACACACGCTGATTTGTCTTAATTATCACATTATACTGTTTACTTACATTTGAATTGTCAAAAAAATTGGATAATGCTCAGATTTTATATCCCTTCCTTTAAACAAAAACATTGGAACGCTGCAGCGTGTTTTTAGCATTTGAGACATTTCTTCCTCAACACTAAAGGTGACGAGGTCGCGCATCTAATCAATGAAGTTAGGCTAGCGGGGTGAAAGCAAAATCTATTGTAATTTAAGGGTTTAATTGTGAAATCCTTCCCGTTTCACATTAAATTTGGGTGATGTCACTGTGAACCACAAACTCAGTCATAAGTCAGAGACCGATCGGCATGCTAACGACCTCGCCAAATTGCGTTATTTCATTACTTTAATGTAAGAGCAGTCTTAACAGTTTAAGGATAGGTAACCATTAAAACTAAGCTTCCGCCACACTCACGTTCACACGCTTGGTTGAAGGTGCCGTCTGGTGCACTAATTCCATGAATTACTGTATATCACATGACTTCAGATATTGAGTTCCTCAATATCCGAATTCAATGCCAGCAGTGATTTCCACTGAGTGGGAGAAATAATGCAAAAACAATAAAAAAGACAGCATTAGGTGCACGGAGACGTGTTCCCTGACGTGATTTGAGCGATTTGGATGGCTGAAGACGTCGCTTCCATGTCCAGCAGCATGTGTGTTCCTCTACTTACAATCTACTACTACTACTTACTACTACTACTACTACTACTACTACTACTACTACTTACAGTCACTTACTAAAGCAGCCAGCTGATGTCGTCTCGGTCAAAGCCTCATTCTTCTTTTATGCTGACTTTAAAGAGCACGTGTCCTGGCAGGAACAGATTCGATACGAGTCCTGCAGCAGTGGCCTCCTCACTCCCACCTATCCCTCCGCCACCGTCCGCACGTATGAATGGATGTAAGTGACTGATTTTGTAATGTAAAATCTCCAGAGAGCAGGAAGTCCTGCCTGGAACCGCTCGGTGATTACCCAACAAATACGCTGCTGTTCTGACCTTGACCGCAATATTTGTTTTTTTGGAATGGGTGAGAAATTCCAGAGGGTGTCCCTGTGTGTGTCTAACCTTGTGAAAACACAGGAACGTGAGTTTGATGGAGTTATTACAGGTCTGCGGTTCTGCCATTTGTGCTGCTGAATCTGTTATTACGGGGGAGGCGGGGGATCTGCCAGGTCCCGCCGTCCCCTCGGTGCCGCTGGTCAGCCAACTGCAGCAGCCCCTGTTTGCTTTTCATTACTAAAATCCAAACTTTTCTGATCTTTACAGAACAGTGTTTACCCTACCGATGATTAGAGTGTTATTATTTCTGCTGTGACCCTGAAAATCTCATTTCAGAAGCAGGTTTTTCCTCCAACCGCATGCAGCCGGTTTATCGTGGTTAGAGGCATGCAAAGAGATAATTAACCAAGCACGTTTATAAAGTGCAAGTTACCTCTTTTTTTATGTCACAGCCCTTTGGCTGTGTGACAGGGCTGTGCTGGGCACGCCTGCCTCTCTCTGTCCTCAGATCTGAGCTGATTAGTGCAACTCGGCACACCTGGGTGGTGTCTGGGAGGCGGCTATAAAAGCTCCGTCTCCTCGCATTGTTTCTTTTGCTGCTTGAGGACCTGGCAGCTCATTTTTTGCTTCTTTTGGCTTTATTGTCTTATGTTTTGTGTCATTCAACACCCTTGGAGTGCATTCTTTCATTCACAACACCGCTGACAGCTGATCACCACACCCCACATTCAGCTTTGTGTAGATTCAGTTAGTTGCTGATTATGTTAATAAATTGAATATTTCATTGGTTTCTTCTTAAAACCACTGTGCCCTTTCTCTTTTTTGATACTACCCCTGAGTCTGGTTGGGTCATTTATCAGTAACAAAAGTTAAAAAAAAGTTTTAATACCCCCTCAGCTCAGGAGGCAGGATGATGGTTATCACTGATGGGTCTCCCGTGACAACTGTCCAATTATGTATGTCGCTTTCTGCCTACTGTTTGCCCAAGAAGTAATCAATGACGGATGTGGCTGAGTGCGCATACGTTTTGGCGAGAGCGAATGCATGAAAACGTAATCACTGGTGCAGGCTGCTGTGGAATGAAGCAAGTAGGCAGAGGTTCTTCAAGGGGGGGGGTGATTAGTGATTGTAGGTCCAAGTTTGATGGGGTCTGGAGATGGGTGGGGGGGGCGGGTTGCTCAGATGGAACGGGGATGAAACAGGCAGCCCTGCCTTTCATGAATAAATGTAAACATGACACCATGTAATTACTGCTGCTGGTCATCTCTTTTGGGTCGAGGTGAGGCTGGGGTGCGCAAACGCGTGCCCACGTCCCTGCAGGTCCCATCTAATGAAAACGCGCAAGTTACTGGGGCGTTTAATTGTATATACGGTAAAGCTAAGCAGAGGCTGCGGGGGCCTGTCGCGGATGAGAGCCCGTCCCCGCAACTGGAAAATCTGATTCATTTTAAACATAGCATTTTGCTTATTGATCCGCCGCGGAAGCTGAGATCATCACAGGAACAAGGCCCAAGCAGATGGATCCAGATGAACGTGACGCAGGGACACATGGGTCTTGTTGCTCTGGACTCTGCACTTGTTACACTCGTGTGGCGGTCCACATGACATTTCACTACCAGCAGTAATAACACAGATCACATCTCTGTGAGATATTCACCGTCTGTGACAAATTTGTTCAAAATGTGAGGACTGACAGGCTGGAATCCACCAATCATTGGTGGATAGATGCGGGGAAATCCTCTGAATCTCCACAATCTTTGTGTTTAAAATAATATCTACTGATCCGTATGCAAATGCTGATCCCTTTGGTAATAATACCGACCCTCCACAGAAGAGGCAGGTCAAAGCACAGCACAGCACCGTTATATCTTTTCTATCACCAAGGTTAATCAATAATTCATGGCCCACAATAGTAGGTGGTGCAAGTCTGGGGGAGGGTGGGGACACCTCAAAAACAGAAGGAGGACGTCTGAGCCACAATGTGGAAAAAAAGATGCGTATGAAGGTGATTTCCGTCACAACCCAACTGTGGCATATATTCATGGTGGCATATATTCATGGTTCTCGGTAACCTTTCCTCTCCCTCTTTTTTCTGCTCGGGTCTCCGTGCCATACTCATGCCATTACTTAGAGCATTAATCAAAACCCGTGTGCCTAATGGCCCCTGACAGGCTTCACCCGTAATGGGGCTGGAGTCCAGGCCTGAATCTTTGTCACGCATCTGCTCTTGCAGCCGTTTGCCAGGCCGCTTTTGACGACAGAGAGCGATACGGGTCTCGCTCGCCGTAAAACACTTAGGGCCCTGAGATGTTAGCACATCACGCGTGAAGAAAGCTTTTTGATAGTATGCTAATCCCGGCCATTACTGTGGGATGATTTACAATCACTTAAACAGAACACGAGCGGCTGCAGAGACACAGACTGGGACAATAAAGACGCTGGCGCTTGTTGATCATTAGAGAGCTCCCTCTCTATCTCTCCCTTTGTGTGCGTGTGTGTGGTTGTGTGTGTGCGTGTTAGCATTTGCTGTTGGTGTAGTGGCATTTTGGTTTAATTTGCAAGCATTTTCACGTGAAAAAGACCAAAGGGACCATTCCTGTTTTGGTTTGTAGCGTTTTTATGCTACAAAGGTATTCTATACTTTAGTATATAACACTAAAGGTAGCATTAGCAAAAACTGTTCTTTAAAGACATATATTTACCATATTGCTCACTATTATAAGTGTAGTGTTACTCTTGTAATTACCAGCCAACTCTTGTGTTAAATTGCCACGCTCACCTGACCTGCACCTGCAGCGTCAACTAGTGGCCTGAATCAGCAGCGTTTTCACCAGCATTTTGCTATGTTTGACAGCCAGCGTTACCAGGCAACGCGCCACTCAGTCACCAGCTGCTCGTGAGTAAGTTTTTCAATTGCTTTTTCGACATGTAAAGCTGGGAAATTGCATGAATATTTTATACAAGGCAGCGTTTTGTTGTGCGCAAATTCAATGGGCAGGGAGATAAACAGCGGCGTATTAATAATGCAGTGCGGTGACACTGACCTTATTTTGTGCCTTTCAACCTGCGCTGATATTTTGATGCACAGTGTCCCTGCTACTCTCTGGCACATAGGAGGCTTTCGCACTCTTTGTTCAAAGCCTGGAAAAAGGAGACACTTCCTGTTTGACAGAGGTTACATCACCGCCACCCGAACGACATTAATGAAAACAGAGTTGGTGTGTGTGTGTGCGCGTGTGTGTGTGCGTGTGTGTGTCTGTGTGTGTGTGTGTGTGTGTGTGTGTGTGTGGGTGGGGGGGGGGACTCTGCAGAAATGCATATTTTCACTCTTACGAACACAACGTAAATGCAAAGTGTCTGTTTGACAACCGGGGCTGACAGCTGAGTGGATGTCTCGGAGGTGAGCTCCGAGAGGCTCTGACAAGGGATTGAGGAAAGTGCAACAGCCTCTCCTTCACAGCTCTGTGGGGCTGATAACAGGCTGACAGCCCAGGTTCAGGCCATCTCTAACACAAATGTCTGAGGTTATGTTTGGCTTTTGGGAGAATGATTTGTGAATAGTGTAAGCGATGCGTCTTCTAGCCGCTAACATGGGGCCATGGGGGCCTCACTGAACATCCAATTCTTTAAAGAGGGAACATTTGTGTTGTTGAGATCTTAGATTATGACTGAGCCATTGTGTGATGTGTCACTGACACATGAGAACACCATAGCTTAGCATGTAGCATGCAGTAATGCGTCATTTCTCTCTCCATCCTCCCCATGGGCTGACCCGGTATGTTTGAACCACCGGAGAAGATAATCTCTACTTTTCGCTTGCTTTTCCCGCCGCAGTCATAGATGAATATTCTAGGTTGCCCCCCTCTTCACCTCTATATGTAGATGTTTGTAGCAATATTCCAAAAGTTCTGTATTCTAGATTCTGTAAAACCACATAGTTATTACAATGCACACATTTACCAAATACTAATATAACCAATAATGATTAAATTAGCTAATAATTAAAAACATGTTTTAATTCACTGTAATGTAGGTGTCCCTCTCATCACTTTTATTTAAAGTGACTTTTACTGTGTGAACTACAATACGACCATAAATAATCCATAAAGGAAGGTCACGCTCACAGGCAACATGATATCAACAGGGAGTTTAATATTAAATTAGGACTGACATTTTAATATTGAAACTCCTCTCTGACAGTAGATTATGTTGGAATAACCCAAACCACAGTTTATAAATCACACTTACCCTCATTGTGGCCATTTCCCTGCTAATATTGCTTCCATTCAGCCAGGGGATATCAAGTCCAAATCTATAATTCATGTGTTAAACATTTTATTTGGCATGTGTTAAAAATAAAAAAACCTAAATTTGTTTTTGGAATATCTCTCTGACCCTCGAGACCGCGTGCGTGCGGGTCCCCCCTGGCCCCCACAACTCTCGATGGCGAGTGCCATCATTTTCTCCACCTCATCCCAGCAGGAAGTTGCTCCGCGGACGGGTCGGCGTTTACGCGCATTTGGCCTCTGGTTCACACCTTCACAAAAGCGACGAGCGCCGACGAGGCTCCGTCCACCAGCGGCTTTTCCCGACAACCACCAGAGTGAATAACCAACGGCTTGCATCGAAGTGTGAGGGGCCGCTGCGCCGCTGCTCAGGTATTTAAAGTGCCTCGTTGACAGGAGTTCTTTTTCTTGGTTTGTTTGTTGCTGTGGGCTTGTAGAAATTCTTTGGCTTCCCAGTAGAATTTTGGCCTGACAATAAACAACAGTTTAATACTTTATCTAATCCCTGCCAGGAGGTGAGTCCAACAGCAAGCTCTTGCAGATGTTCACATCCAATAATCTATCCATAATTGATGAAACAGGGAGGTCAGATGTAATGGCTGCTGCCATTCCAGCAACAAATAAATGGTTATTGACAAAACAAGCCGCCGTGGCACCGAGTGGGTCGCGCAGGAATGACAGGAGCGAATCAGAACGGAGGGCGGGAGGCAGAGGAGAGGGCCGCCGCTCCTCTGGGGTGGAGGTGATCCCCCTGTCAGAAAATAGGGAGGGAGCGAGGGGAGGGCAAGGTGGGCGGGGGTGGGGGAGGTGGGGGGGAGGGACGTGGCGTGGCGTGGTGAGAGCAACTGTGTGGAGTGAGCTGAGTGCAGTGGGCCAGCTGTCTGCTCCCCTTTCATCTCTGCGCTCTGCGTCACATACAATCTACCTGGCTGTCAAACGTCCCGCAGCCCTCGCTCTCCCTCGTCCACCCTCATGGATCCCCATGCCCCCCAGCCCCCCAGCCTTTGTATTCTGCATCTCTCTGGTGACTGTACAGGCGCTCCGCTGACTCTTCTGTTGAGGCTTTGCATCCTGCCAGGGCTCTTATTTTGCAGACATAAAACATCTACAACTGGATATTTTGCAGAAGGAGTCAGCACACAGGAGTTGAAGTTTAAAAACTTTATTTTGTTTTTATTAAAGGACAAAATAAATCACATATTTTAATGTGTCTAACACAAGTGTTGCTTTTCTTACATACTTATTCATACAAAACACTTTATGGTATTTATGTATCTGTTGTTCTTGTTATACAAAAGGTGTGTTTTATCTATTTCTGTCTGTAATTTGATTCTAATATGAGTGACAATCTGATGAGACTGAAGTGGTTTTAATTTTTAATGATAAATTCCTGATTAAAACCATATGAGAATTCTTTAGAAATGGGATGAAAACAGTTCTGTTTCACTCTGCTTTCTTTTGGAATTTAACCTGATTAAACACTTTAAAGAAAAACTACACCCCATTAAGCCTCATTAACTCTGCAAAACAACACGCATGACATGGTGAGGAAACCCTTCCAAGAATTGCTCAGAAAGAAGCGAGCAGTCTGCTTTTTAGTGCTGGAGAGGAGGGAAAAAAAGAGCATTTTAAGCTTCAGCAGAGGGTTAGTGACTCTCCCTTTTCTGCCGCTTAATTACTGCGCGCCATCATGAATATTTCAGGCATATGCTTTCCCACTTTGTCACTGGAGTTCAGAACTAAGAGAAACAAGTTCATATGCATATTAATAGGAGGGTTGTTGTGGGGGGGCAGGAGGACTAAGGGTTGCCAGTGTGTTGGTGACAGCAGGAGGAAATGGCACTCGTTCCCCAGCAGCTGCTCTTTTTAGATCCCCCTCAGAGGGAACTGCCCGAGGAGGGCCTCCGCCACAAAGGGGATAAAGGAGATGAGGGCTCTTGATGGAAAACAGGCAAACAACCACTGGGACCCCATACTAACCCCCCCCCCACCCACCCTGCCACCGCCCTCCACACGCACACACCCCGCCCCCTACCAGTGCTAATGCGAGTTCGCGCAAAGAGAACCCTTGGCCCACACTTAGCCAACCCCCAGGAGTTGTCAGGACCTCTTTAGCATTTTCCACAGCGGCTACTAAACTGCACATTAGCACCGGAGCTAGCGGAGCTCGCTCTAATGACAGACCGAGAGCGAGCAACAATTTCCTGCTCCCCATATAACGACGACGGTGCAGTCCTGAGGGAGGGGATATGAGCTCGGGCCCCAGAAAACATCTGAGGACCCGAGTGCTGAAGAGGGCCATGCTATTAAAATGACAATATAAATGTAAATCCTAAGTAATAATTCTTAAAAATGGCTGAGGCGCTGCTCCCCTGGATCACGTGCATCACTTCCCTGACATAATTTAGAAGCGCATTAAACATTGTCTAATTGAATTTATGGACTTTTAAACACCACTTAGCAGCCAGAGGAGCATAATAATGTGCTTTATTTACCATATCTAAACAAAGAAAATTACAGCATTGTGCAGGATTAATGGTGCGCAGAATGTTCTCTTTCTAGTGGTTAAAGAGGCCCATTGTGCATGTGAATGCCACTGCAAATAAAAGCCTCCTCTGGTGGTGCACATTTCTACCGCAGCTTGGAAAAACTCTTCATCCGAACCTGGTTAAGGTCCCAATGGAACAGGAACTTTTCAAAGGCAGGTTCAAGCGGAGCGCTAATTAGTTTGACCTTTTCTGTCGTTATTAGCGGCCCCCGTCGGCCGCCCACGTTCCACCGGCGAGAACAAAAAGGGGCGCCGCCGAGGCTGCGTCTCTGCAGAGCGACACTTTCTCCTAAATGCTCTTATTGAACGATACGTGACACCGAGTCCTGCTCGATGTGCCCCCTTGTTTGCACGACTCCGGGCGACTCTGGGCGAATGCACGCCCACAGTGCGCTCGACGTGGGCCGGCGAAATGCAAGACGGGAGCACGTGTGGACAGCACGCAGGGCGAGGCAATTACAGCTCTGGCAGCTGTATCGTGTCTAACATGCCAGAGGTACTAAATGTGATTTATAGTGGGAGTTCCTGCTGGGAGGAGGCGCTCAAATGGGTGAAATGGCTTCATTTTACACGCAAAAACAAATGTTATATTTCCTCTTTGTCTTTTCTTTTATAAGAACAGATAACGTGAGAGTAGATTGTGGATAATCTGCCCTAAGTAGCCGCACAGCTGTTGGCTCTGGGAGTCTTATTAACCATTTATCTGCAGCTTGTGATAGCCTGTGGATGAGATTAAAGGACCAGTCTCGGATCTAAAAAACACATCAGAATGGCTGCCGCGGCTACAACCAACCCATCTGATCTGTATCAGATCTTGTTCCATTTCCCCGTCATTTGTCATCACAGCCACCGTAATTCCCTTTTTAGCACCAAGATCCCTGTTTTTTTTTTTCTTCTTTCAGTTAGAAGGCACAAAGAGAAGAGGACATAGAGGGGTGGCTTTTGTTTTGGTGCCCCTACGTCTTCCCCCACTCCCTCTCTCTTTCTCCTGTCTTCCCTCTGTGGAGCACTGGTGTGATTATTACACTTTCAGTAGAGGATTTAACCACGGGCCAGTTGGGCCATCGCCTCGGGGAGGCCCCGATTTCAATGCGCGTGTGCTACTTTTTCCCCCAGTTTATTGCCTTGCCTTTTATTCTGCCAGACAGTCCCACTGACATCAGGGGGCTCTTAGAATAACTCGCCCGAGGCGATCCGATCCCTGAACCTTAAATCAGCCACCATATACTGGTATAGATCCTAGATCTGAAAATGCTCAAGTAGGTAACACGTAGGGGTTTGAACATGGATGTGTTATTTTTTATTGTTTTAATATGGGTGTTTGCAACTTGTATGTTGATAAAAGTCATTTATTATTCCCAGTGACGCCCGTTCACAACTTCCCATTACAGCAGAGGAAAATTTTGGTTTTACGAGCTGAAATGACAGGTGTTATCTAGGAAAGCACATCAGGCTCCTCCATATCTGTGAAAGAGCTTCAACAGGTTGTTATTCCATCAACCATTTACCTATTTGTGGACACTGAGGTCAGAATTTGATCGTCAGATTCTGGCAGGTTTGTATCAGATTGATCTGTGTCAGCTTTCAGTCGGCTAATTGGTCTATAGAAGAGTTTAGGCCTGAGTAGTTCTCAGCAACATCAACAGGGAGCGTGTTTGGTATCGACGTCCTCGGCCTGTCTGTGCCACACTCAGTACAGGACATGTGAGGATCAATGTGATAAGTCAAGTGTGGGTCAGTCTCATGTGAAAAATTCAGGACGGCTATCATTAAATGAGCGGAGATCGATGTCTTTTGTGCTCCTCGGTGTGGAGCAAGAGGATATGTATATTTTTTTATATATTAAATCTATATGGGCATCTTTTAAGGTGTCAGAAGCAAGAAGAAAGCTGTAGAATATTTCATAAAGCATGTACAATGATCAAAAATGCAAAAGAAAAGTGCAGTTAACTCACTCAGGCGAGTAGCTGGTCAACCATTTCTATCAAAAGGCATGATTTGTTGCAGATGTTGATTTGATAAAGACATGCTGTCATTGTCGTCAGCTGTGCGTGCACGTGTGTGTGTGTGTGTGTGTGTGTGTGTGTGTGTGTGTGTGTGTGTGTTTCTGGGACGGAGAGCTCCTGCAGGGGTTAAATGTTGCAGAAGACCAGATTCTCTGGAGTGGATCAGTATCTGTGGAGCCACTCACCAGGACCACCACACACACCACACACACCCTTCCACCATGAATCCGCCCATTTAACGTCTGGAAAACCGATGGCTTGCCCTTCTGAGCGGAAGGGTCAAAGATCTAACAAGAACTAATTTCATTGGTTTTTCCTTTTTTCCCACAGAACCCTGCTGGGAAACAGGTCGACGAAGCAGCTGGAACTTGGGAAAATGTTCAAAACAAACACTCGCTCAGGGTTTTATTAGTGAATCTGCTGCAAAATGGAATTAAAAAGCATAGCTGATCTGACTGTAAGCGCAGGCCTTCGTGGGGAAAAAGTCACGACTTTCAGTGTCAGAACCGCGGGAGGAGCCAGCAGCTGAAGCTATGCATGAAAGCGCTTGACTAAACAAGAAGCAGCGCTTGAAACTGGAAACAGCAAACATTGAATCATTGTTAAAACGATGTTAAGTTAAATTCATTAATATTGAAACGCTGGCTCGGTTGAAACGGCTTCAAGTCAGATCTTATCAGCCTTTAAGATCTGACTTTAAGATTTCATATGCAGTTTATGCAAGCAACATGGGCCACCGCCACACTGAGCCCTCGCCTCGCTCCTCATTGAAAGCTTTCGCAAAAATGACTGATAAAAGCCAGGGGCATCTTTAAGAATTGACACACTCTTTAAAACATACATCTCATGAAAAGGACTTAAAGAGGGCCAGCTGCAAATTTAATATAACTTGGGGGATGCGGCAATGAAAAAGCATCAGCGCGCGAGCACAAAGTAGCTGCCTGGGTCTGAGAGAATACTACGCTCACATCACATCTAAAAAAGAAAACGCACAGGAAGACAGAGGCAAGGCGAGGCGAGGCGGGCAGCACTGATGAAGAGTGAGGAGGAAAGGCAGGCAGCAATCGAGACGTACCCCGATTTCACCTTTTTGCATCACTTGCTTTTGTACTATACGTCCATTCAGACAAGAGCTCTTTTATGGCAAAAAAAGCAAAAGATTGATGAGTTCATCTAAGCAAATAAACCCGAACAGAGAGGGGGAAGAAAGTTTCATGACATGCCTGATTCCTCCCGTGCCCCTCGCAGACCCCAAACACAAAGAAAACAACCCGCAGTTCCAGTGAAGTCCAAGTGTATCAGTAACTCTGTTCAGTCCGGTTTTGATGCAATCTCTTTATTCCTGCAACGTAAATACTTGATGAAAATGGGTCTAAACAGCAGCTATTTACAGTAACCCCCCACCCCCCACCCCCCAAACCCACCCCCCAACTCACAATCTGTGTAGGCAATGCTAACACAAGCTGTCAACATTAGCGCCATGATTGAGCACATTCAAATCATCCCAAATTGGACATTGATTACTGGATGGAGAAAATAGTTCCTCCTGCGTTCCTCCATTAGTTTCCATCCCATAACAGACCTCAGAAAGAGGCGTTGTACAAACCCAGGACCAAGAGAATGGGACAGAGAAGGTGAACGTTCACTTATGTTTCTTGCAGATTTGCCTGATGCGATGATTTGATTTCTGTGGGCAGTTAATTAGGTTCACAGATTGCTCCAGGTGCTCTTCAGGTAATTCGCCATCATGCAGAAAAGAACAGCACACACTTGCACACACACAACCCCG
Source organism: Pao palembangensis (assembly GCA_015343265.1). NCBI lineage: Eukaryota > Metazoa > Chordata > Actinopteri > Tetraodontiformes > Tetraodontidae > Pao > Pao palembangensis. Next base: position 3,796,996 of record CM027089.1, on the reverse strand, counting down.
AGACCTGACTTTGCTTCAAACATACTGCTGCATTATTGGGAGTAGCTAATTATTTTCACAGTGTCAGAGGTGAGAATTTGTGCCCACTAGTAACAGAACGAAAAAGGAATAATAATTGGGCTCCTCTGAGACGAGGGCACCAGACACAAAACGTAACCTACATTGTAAAATGTTAATGTAATTTACAGAAGTTACTGTGGTCCTCTGAAGGCAACGGCAAAACGTCGTCGTCGTTAATCATCATTAGCTGCCGTGGGCCAGTGGAGAAGAACCAATGGTTCTTCATTTTCCACAGTGGTTTCTTCGGTTTATCAAGCACACAGGCACGTGGTGTCGTGGAAACGACGTTGCTGGCATTGCAATCAGGTGAAAATTGCAAAAATCCGAGCCACGATTTCTCCAGCATCTCTGCTCTCAAAACAACTGAGGTGCTAGCTCCAGGACGAGCCTTAGGCATCTCCCGGCTGTCAAAAAGGGGAAGGTGGGGAGGATATACAATGAAGCTGTGCTTCTTCCACTGAACAAGTTGTTGGGCTCTGAGCGGGACCTGCGGGCCGGTTCTGCACCTTGAAGGTTGGGGTTGGGGGTGCGGCGGTGGTGGGGGGTGACAGCACCTCTCATTAGAGATAACATTAACTCTTCCATCAATGCTGCATCCTCACCTCTGTGGAGCTGTCCTAAGAGTGCTAAAACCCCCAACATAAACATGAATAAATAAATTTCCCTTCTAATTGCCCTTCTAATTCACTCTCACTCCCACCTCTCAGGTATATTTTATTAAATCAAAAAGCATCAATCCTTGAATCACAAATTAGTGGTTTCGTGCCAGTGGTCGTGAGATGTTAAGCTATAACTTAAACCTGATAATGAGACTGATCCACAGAGATCAAGGTCAAAAATAAAAATAATTCTGGCAATGAGACGTAGATCGGGTTGGCATAATTAACCTGAATATATTAATTCTGTAGCGCGTTCGTTTTTGAATTATACATCCTCAATTAGCCTTCCCCAGTCCAGTTTGACGAGAAACAGCGCTGGAGCGTAAGGAGTGCTAACAAAGACCTGTTGGCACACCTGAAGTCTCCGAGCATGAATTATTTTCTCCGTCTCACTGAAGGACGTCCTGTTGGGCTCAAAGAAATCAGAAAGCCCATCAGGATAGACCTATTTGTCTGAGTAAGCTATAATTGCTTTCTCTGGACGAGTCGAGCGGTTTAATATTTGAAGTGTTTCTTTTTTTTTGTTTTTTTGTTTTTTTTTTTTAATTATTATTATTCTTTTAGGCACCCGAAGGCTGCGGGATTGGAACAGACTTCTGAAGGGAAAGTTGCCGCCGCCCATGACACCTGAACTATCAAATGTGACTGGGATGGGAAATTTCCATTTGCATGTGTGTTTATTGAAGTTTCAAGGCAGTGGTCCCAATTAGGAAACTCCAGAAACTTATCAGCCCGAAGGTTCCGTGTGGAACATTCGATGGCGTCTAGCCTGTAGATTAAACAGCATGCCTGCCCTTTTCAGTAGTCTTAGAGAATCTACTGAAGCTGTTTTAGAGTATAAAATGTACAAAATCTTTTTTAAAAAGGCAGCTTTAAATTTGGTAAAAATGATCGTAAAAATACGTGTATTATTATTTAACACTGAAAATAATCAAAGTCCTTCTAGACCTGCATTTAACCCATAATCCCTTCTTCTGGAGATGCCGTAAAGCGCCCTTTGACAAAGGCAGCGACTCTCTCAAACTTTGCTATTGTCTTGTCAGTCATGCTGGGAGAACTTACATCTCTTATTCTCCATTTTTTTTTTCCTAATCCAGATAAAATGGCAAAGATTCTTTTATATTCTAATGAGAACATTAACATCAGACGCCCGGCGTCAGAAAGTCCCGCTCTCTTAGCATCTCATTTGAATATTTCATATCTTCAAGACACGTCTCAGCTCCAGTCATCTGGGCTTTTGTCCCCAGCACAGGAGACCACAGGCAAGTCAGAGACGTGTCACACCGCCAGCCGGGTAATATGTCATGAAAGAACCCCTTCCCGGGATGAAGGTAACGAGCTGTCAAGGTTATAATGACTAGGATAAACATAGCTAATTAATTAGGGAGCAGGTAAGGCAGGGTGAGGCCACGCTCCTGAGAGAATCCATAATTAGCTGATACGGAACGCGGACTCCTCAGAATATGTAGCTGGAAAGGCAAAACAATTATGTATGATGTGAGCATCAACAAGGAGAGACTGATGAGGAGTCTCTCTGTGGCACCTGTAACCACGGCGAAAAGAGCGCACATTATAAATACAAAAGGGAAGACACTCTGTATTAGAGATGAAGACCAAAAGGCACTAAGACAGAAACGGTGTCAGCATCTCTGATCAGGCAGACGTCAGAGATGCCAAACAAGATGAAAAATGGCACGCTTGAGCTCACAAACTGGAGCAAGAACTTTAAAACAATGGCTCTGCCAGAGGACTGAATCGTCCCATTTCAGTGTCCGAGGGTGAAATTCTGCTGCTGCAGCGAGCTGCGGTGATTCTGAGGGTGTGACGGGTGTTTAATCGGACGCCAATCACCTCATAACAAAAGGGATCTGAAGATGAATTTTGAAACATTCCCATTAATAGTTGGGAATAAACATATCAAAGCTGGGTTTTTCCTTTGTGAAGTATCATATTGTCTTAAATGACACCAAATTTCGTGACAAGCTGTTTCTGTGTCAAGCAAAATGCTTCACTGGTTGCTGCATAAAATACAGTATGGCCAGTGAAGTTTAACGATTAATCGAGGAAGAAAATAACACAAATTGTATATTTTACGGCCACTTAGAGTCATCAATGTTTAAAAATGTTATGATTTTGACGTTCATTGTTTCATTCTTTGTGATTTGTGCTTTTCCTGTGCTGACACTCTGAATCCCAACGAGCCTCGGCGCCGGTTCAGGAAAGGAGATTTGTGGAGGAAAAAGGCCGCTCAGCATATTTTGAGCCCCAATGCGAAATGTTTCGCCCTGCAGATTACAGCACGTACAAATCAATTTACATCCATTTTATATGGAACCCCTGAGAAAACGCTGTTATTTCCTCCAAACAGAACAAAACTCCACTTTATTGACCTGTCTGTTAAGTCCTGCTGCTGAACGAATACGTTTCAGGGGGCGGCAGCAGGCTGGAAGGAAGCCCAGGTTGCTTTCAAGCTGCAATGGTCTTCTCTGACAGTGAAGGCTGCCAGCAGACAAATGGAGCATTTCTCCTCACGTACAGGTCCTGAGGGCCTACTGCTGCCCTGGACACATAAGCCAGTTTCCAGCTGGCAGTTTTGTGCTGGGATTTGCACTGACAGTAGATATTTTGGGTCCAGTGATGCCAGATGCTATCGTCTTTTTCTGGAACCTTCAAGAAAGGCCTGCTGAGTTATTATGGAAGGAAAGCTTCTAAACTCATTTTCAGAAGCTAACGCCAAACTGGTGCCAGATATAAATTTTGATTATCTGAAGTTTGCGGTTCGGAGGCCTTGAATGAATATTTACCTGCTAAGTGGTGTAGGCCTGGCCTCGGCGAGGACGTTCTGAAGCCGAGCCAGCTCCTCCGGGGGATTCTGCCGCCATATGGCTGACCCAGACCCTGCAGCCTCCCCAGGGGCGCCTGGATCAGAGTAACGTGTCTGAGTACAAAGCTCACCGCGTTACCCCTCCTTTTCATTCTGATGACTGCGCAGATGTTTGAGCAAATTCCTCAAAACGTGAGTCATAGCGGGGCAACAAAAACAAACCCAGGCCCAGGGTGCTGGCACCATCCAAAGGAATGAGTTTGTGGAAGAAAACTAGAGCACAAGAAGCATTTTCTAGTTTGTTGTTGACATTTTAAACACACATTCACTACTGGTTCCGATGGTCCCGCACCAATATTTGCATGTCTTTTGTCCCTGAATGGAACAACAGAGGACAGAAAAAAGATAAAGAGGGAAAAAGTCGACAGATTTCACACCAACCAAAGCCGTAGCTAAACGTGCCTCACATCTCAGCACCCTGCTAGGCCCTCCATCCTTCTCATCCCTCATTCCTCCCACCTCCTGGAGGGCAGAGCGACAGAGGGGTCCTACCCATCCTTTTATCCTGCCAGAAGAGGTCTGCCTCCCCTCTCGCAGTCAAAAACATCAACTGCAGAAGTGTAGTTAAGATGAGGAAAGCAAAGGGGAGGGACGCAAAGTGTCACATATCCCCCAAAGCACAACCAGCCATGCACAGGTTAGATGCAAGGATATGGAAAGTCATTATTTGCAGGCCTAAAGGGATGTAGTTGCTACACGGGCCAGATGGTATATCAACAACAGGCGAAAAGGACAACTTATTACAATCCTCTGTAGTATACTGGTTTGCAATCAAAGACGTACAACGGCCTTGTTGTGGCGATACCTTGTTATCTAATTTGTGCATGCTTATTTATAGGCCGTGGGTACTGGCTGCCTGTGGGAGTAACAACATGCATTCGCACGTTTCAGTAAAACTCGGCTCTTTGTAAAGGGAAGATTGTGACTGAACATATCACAACATATAGCCGGGAATGAAAGGAGGAGCAATTATGAAAACCTGGATGTAATGAACACGCCAATCGGACAATAACTGACCGAAGAAATTATGAAATCCATCAAAGAAGCGAAGACACAGCGAAGGGAAGAGCCATCAGGTTTCAGTTATTGTTGGGTTTTGCCGCCTTTAGAGGCTAAAAGCAATTATCGGCGAGAACATTAGTAAAAGCATGAAGCTGTTGACATAAAAATGTCCACTTGGCTATTGCTTTGCCGCTCATTGCTGGGAACAGTAAATTGTAATGAGGTGGGCCTGATGGAGGCTTTAACTCTGGGGGCCATTAACTGACAGGCAAATCTGGTGTTATTGCTGACACATGAGATTTGTGGCACGGTTAGGCTTGCAGTATAATCTCTGCTGTCATCAAACGAAATGATGGAGGGATATTTGTATTACAGATGGATATTTTAACTTGCTTTAACCTGCTTGAAAATGTGGACTATTGAAAAAAAAAAAAATCATCTTAAAAAACCTGCTTTTTCTTAACACCCATGTTCATAAAAAGTGTAAAAAAAAAAAAATGCAGAAGCTTAATATTATCCTGCATGATTAATTAATCTAAATCTGCATAATCTATACATCCAATAACCTTTAGAGTAATTTATTTGAAAAATCTTAACGAGGTTCATCAAGAGCCTTATTCAGGTGAACAAATAGAACAGAATGTAGAGCAACGCGCATAAAAAGTTAAAACATCTTCTCTCTGGCCTCTGGTTCTGTAATAGAGGAGTAAGAGATGAAGATGATTATGTTTGCAGTTCCAACAGTGGCGCTGCAGGCGAGACCTGCACCGTTTACATGGTTTAAAGAGACACCTACTGGCCAGATGGGGTACTACAGGAGTGACAGGATCACTTAACCGTCCCAACTTTGACCTTTTTATCTGAGTTCAACAAGCAGGAATGGTCATGCATAACGTACATTAAAACATTTTACATACGCTTAATAGCTATAATAAAAAAGAATACAAAATCAGCCACTTAAAAAAAGAAAAACAGCCCTTCCTAAGGACATACTAATGAATCATGTATAAAAGATAATCATTATTGGTTTATAAATGCTTGCGTATCAGGAGCCACAAGCACACAGTGTTGTCCCGGGATATGCAACAACTGGTAATAGTGCAATTAAAAGTAGAAATGTGAAATTCTCTAGCTTCCACAACACCTCTCAGATAAAACGAGTTATTCCTTCCCTTGAGCTTACTGTAAAATGTCCGAGACGGACTTTTTAAAAATAGACATGCACGGTGAATTTACCAGCGATTTTAACAGCATTATGTGAGCGGGAAATAAAGTTTAAGTATGTTGGTGACTCTGGTTTTGTTCGTTTGTGTGATCTCATCTCTAAATATCATCCAGCAGTTTTGGAGGAAATGCTGCCACTTCCAAGCTGCGCTCATCCAGCTGCTGCTTATTTCCACTCTTCAACAGGTGTCGTTTGGAAGTGGCCCCTAACAGCAAGAAAGACTTTCCTTTTGATTCCGCTTCACCTTTTATGGGCCGGCTACCTTTGAACGACTCACTGTATACAATAAATGGAATAATTCATGATTTCGTCATTAAAAATGAAAAGTTTCTTTTCCTCGTACTTGGGATGTGTTTTGAAATTATACATAATGGACCGTCGATGTTCTGAAGTGCTCCAAACCTCCTCTAGCTACGTAGGGAGACGCGCAGAGTCCCCTTTTGCGCTTCGCAGGAGACGGGTAGCAGGGCTTTAATTACGCGCAGAGCTCAGATCATTAGCATGGATGAGGGGGAGACGCCGAGGAACGTCCTCGTCTCTCCAGTCGAGGCGCTGTGCTCTGAGTCGACCCTCTCCTCCTTTCTCATCTCATCTCGGGCAATAAACGAGCTCCGGCCTTGTTACCGAGGCGCAGGTTAACAAGCGTAGCTCCTCGATGAGAAGCAGAAGTCAGTTGATGACATTTCCTTTATGACCGGCTGTACTCTGATTGAGATAAAAGTTCATGTAAGGTTGCTGAAATTCATTAAAAAAAATATCTGTGCATGTTTTCATGTGACCCTCCATGATAAACCTGCCTGATCCCGCCGAAGACACCAGCTCCGTGCCCCTGGAAACCATCCAAGCATCACCGTGACACAGATACGCGCACATTTATCCCAACCTACTTCCAAACTTTCTCAATTATTCATTAATATGAAATTGTGTTTGTCTCAAGTGGAACAGTGAGATTTCCTCCCGCGACGCGCAGGCATCGTTTGGCCCCCTCTCCTGGGCCGCTCCGCATTCCTCCACCAATTGCTCCGTCGACACACATTGTTCAGGAATCCATTTCCCTCCTGATAGTTTGCAGAACCCTGATTTGTCCTTAATCCTGAGACCATTTGTAATACAGAAGACTGGAATAAATAATAAATTGTATATGACAGAGTCAAAGGAACAAAAAAAAAAAAAAAAAAAGGAAAAGTGGAGCGCCCCAACAAATGGTTTGCTTCATGGTCGGGAAAGAAAATCCTTCTTTATGGCTGCAGTATCACATCATGATGTATATTCACGGTTGAAATGAATAATAAAAAGTGTAATGTGGGAGAAATATGTGGAACAAAAGTATCAGGCTGTCACGGTGATGTGGCCGCTCCGAGACTGCTGGCTGTCAGAACGCAGAGTGTCAGTACGAGCACAGCAGACATGTGAGAAATTAACAGATTAATGTCAGGATGTATCAAAATGTCAACCTGGTAAATTAGAAAAGTTTTTTTTTTTTTTTTTTTTTTTTTTTGTTAGAGCGTTCCAAACTGTGCAGATAGATCTTTTAAAAATGTTTTGGCTGGGCTCCATGGGTTTGTCAGGACCAATATGCTTTTAAAATAACGGTAAAAGTTAAATAACCTCCTAAATCCTGAAAAAAAAGAATCATTTAAAACTGCTTGGAATACTTAACATTAAACCTTGCATCCCGCAGTTCGTCTGACAGATAAACAAATTAATTACGATGCTGACGATAATTTATCACCCTGAATTGCAGGGAACCTGAGCAGATATGAGCTGACCTCTTCCCGAATTTCCCAGCAGCGATTTGCGTCATGAATGCTTGATGATGAGCGTGAATTCATGCATAATTCGGGAAACGCCGTGTCGTGTGATCCTCTGCAAGCTCGGTGCGTTCAGATCCTGCAAACGGCCGGCGAAGAACTTTAATAAAAGATCAGCCATGCTAAAGACTCCTAAAACAACACTCATCCATTTTAATGCCCCCAAATTTCCATTTCGGCTCCCTTTGCTGAGACTAAATTAGTTTGAATAGTGTCATTTGTAAATATATGTTAATTAACCCCTTCCCTTCATCTGGTTTGTTGAGTCAGAGAGAAGGCCAAATGAAATTCAAACTTACCTGTGAGGCAAATCCAGGACCTGCCGACAACTGGAGCCAAATAAAAACACTCCTCCGCGATTTACTTTTTTGCAAACTCAGTGGTTTTTGTTTCAAATGGGGGGCTTAATTGCATTGTAGCTAATGCTTCTAATAATGGCCACAGGACATTTGGGTTTCTGAGCCTGAGCAGGCCTCGACTGTGGGTAAAACCTGCAGAAGGCAAAGGATGCCCAGCGCCGCTCCTTAAATTAAGGAGGGATTAATAAAGTAGTTGCTAGACTTGCAGTTTGTTCTCCCCAAGGGTTGTATTAATAATCCTGGGTTCATCTGTGGAGAGCTGCCCCCGTAAGAGGCCGACAAAACTTTAAAGGCTTGTCTTAAAGGATCACTGATGAGCTGCTCTTACTTGTCTTCTATAATTTACTGTCGGTTCCGAGCAGATTAGATGTTGAAAGAGAATCTGTCTTCAGTATAAACACTGGCATCCACACTGATGCTGCTTCTCTCACACTGGACGCAATTCTGAGTCTTGGTGCCATTTTTACTGCAGCAGAAATTAACTAAATGACTCAAGTAATTCATTAAAACATTTTAGTCAGTTTTACGGATGGGACTCAAAATTCATGTTTGTCCTTTGTTGTAGCACCAAGAAGTAATATGGTACTGTTACTGTCATACATGCTACAGTTTTGCATGCTTGTGTGTGTGATATTTGTCTTTTATTTAAAATGAACAGGCTGATTTTGGGGTCAGTTTTCTGGTCATCATGCCTGGAGAACATGAACCAAATGTCACAAATACAAACATTATCCATTATGTGTGGAAAAGAAAGCCCACATTACTCCACTGACCACCTGTTGGGACCCTCTGCTAAATATTTTACAGTTTTTCTGCCTTTTTAGCCCTTTTCTGTGGACCTTTGATGTTTTTGTTCCACACTCCTTCTCCCTCTCCTATCCTCTCTGGACTGGCTGTGGAATAATCCCGCAGCTTCCTCCTTTCATGCCTGAAACTTTGCATTTTAACATTTGTCTGGAGAGCATCTCGTTTTCCTTCTGCGTGAAAAATCATCTTTAATAAAAGTAAGGGGCTTAGAGGAGCAGTAAATCTCTACTAACCACGCAGCGCTGAGGTCTCTGGGAGACTGATTAGCATCTGGGAGTCTTAATAATGAGAGGAAATGCTGGTTGGCTGCCATGTGACTCGACTCGGCCTTGATGCCGTGTCCCTGCTCGGTCCCTGGTTTTTCCCTGGTAGAACAGCCTATTTCGACTCCGTCCAGATGGCAGACAGCCACTAGAAGCCATTCAAACTTGAAAGATCTGTTCATTTCTAACAATCCTGTCGCCTCATCGGAGAGAGACTGCGCCCCCTGTTGGGCTCACAGGCCGATGTCACAAAGCAAATCTCGGTTAACGGTTAATGTGTCGTCCAAATCAGATTTCTCCCCTTCGTCGAGCAGGTTTGATCAGGTTTGTATGGTTTGTTTATGTACCCAAAAAGGCCGACCTGCTTCCTACAGCTACGACCACGGCCTGACCACCTAACCAAGGCTGTCACGGTCACAGAGTTGACCCCCACAGATGCACATTTTTTTACATTTTTTTTAAACTTTTTTTTATATGAGGGGATGCAGTGAGGACTGGGGTTGATGGAATCTCGACAACATCAGCAGACGTTTACTGTTTTATTGTTCACTGTGAACACTTAGAGAGGCATGTTGCCATCATTTATAAGATTGAAATTTGCGCTAACCTAACCATACTAACCTGCATGTCCAAACTTTTATGCACTGCTGAAGTGTTTTGCATTTTAGACCTATTGTTTTGCAAAAGCATCTTGAAACATAAGAATTCTCAATAAAACTCTTCAGGACTCTCTTATGAAGATGAAAATATATTTGAGGCGAAGCCTCTTAATGAAATTCCAAAGTATTCGGTCCTGGTGTCAGCCTCGACTTGATAATGTAGCATATCCATAATTTTTTTTCTTCTTCCTTCCGTCTATTCCCTGGACAAAAAAGGGAAAGATCTAAACCTTTTCTTTTTTGACTGAATTTACATCTTCTGCTCATTTTTCCAGCTCTCTTACCAAGAGAATTATAATGAAGGGCAGAGTCAGATTTCTACAGGGATACGGGAAGACCTGGAGACAGGAGAGAATGCAACCACTGATGGCAAGAAATTTCCATAAAAGTACAATCAGGTTGGAATTTTAAAAGTGAATGTTTAAGTAGTCTAAGAGATGGTCTTTGATTCACACTCTGATCAAGCCCGAGACATCTCATTCAGAGAATAATGATTTTTTTCCCCCCTTAATTTCTCTCTGTTTCTGTCTCTTCTGTGAGCGTACAGGTAGAGCAAAGCCCACTGGTATTGTTTTCCCTCCAGTGCTCCAGGATCGGAGCCTTTCTTCTGCTGGATTAGACATGGCCAAAAAGAATGGCAAATGTGGATACGCCACAGGATTAATGGTTTGCTTGGCAGCGAAGGTTCTGACCCAAATTACACTCACACTCGATAGCTGAGAGCCTAAATATTTTTCATTTAAAGGAAGGAGAAAGACTTTAGTTTCTGAACAGATTGCTGCGTGTGCTTATGATTAAATGGGTAATATCTCCTGTTGTTGGCAGGAATTACGGTGCGAGGAAATAAAAACCCTCAGACTGACAAACGCAGCTACTGAACAAAACACATGCAATCAAAAGCAAATCATGCACACTTTAAACAGCCAGGCTCTTAAATAAGCCTTTTATTCTCTATTTTTATTATAGTTAACTTACCCATCGCCTTTTTAAATACAAACCAGTGCAAGTAGATGGTGGAAGGGGGCTTCTTAGCACTGAGAATATGACAAATAGTAAGACTTTTTAAAAATGATTGCATGTAAAACAAAGGTCCTTTTCCATTTCTGTGTTCTGTGTTTCTGTCTTCAGGAAATTTGACCCAGTAGGTCAAAAATCTACCAGTTAAGACCCTTCAGTGCTTTAGTGAAATCACTGGTTATTCATAGAAATAACTCCTTTAAATAAGGTTTACTCTTCAACAACCGACACATTAGATTCTCTCTGCAAAGTCGAGTTCGTGGTTTCCCCCATTGTTGAAAAAGTTCAGGAAACTTTGCTTCAACCGGCCATCAGCAACTGAGCATCGATCTATACACTTTCAAATGTAATTTGTCAGACACGCATGTTTTTGCTGCTAGCCATTACTCTTTTATGGCCTCTATTCGGAGAGAAGGTTCCTGACCAATTATTTTCACAGAGATGCAGGGATGCAGAATGACTAGAAGCATCAGTTTTTTTTCCAGGTGATGCCTTAGGTAAGAGGAGAATAGCCAGAGGCTTCAGCAGTCCACTGGGAGCGCGAGGGCCTCATAAACTGTGAAACTGACATCTTTTATCAATTACATTTGCTAAGTAAAAACTATAAAACCCTTGACAGCCCTCTGCATGCCGTCCCCGACCTGTATATATTTAGCATGATATGAATTTGAAGTCCTTTGCGGAGCATTGACTTCCTATAATCAGATGAATGTTAACTGATTAGGGAGGATGTTGAATCTTAGAAAAGGCAACAGTCTGAAACAAATACATGTATTATACTGTAGTTTTCACATCAAATATATATCTATCTCATTATGCTGCCTTTCACGAGCTGCTTTTGTGCGACGTGGCTGAAAAAGGCTGCTTGCACAGTCAAAGCGAGTCTCTTTTTGTCCTTTTTTGTGCCGCTGGCAGCACGTAAAATATAGAAAACATCACTCTTATTGTTGACATGCGAGTTCCCTTGGCGATAAGCCTCGCAGGGTGCAAACCAAAAAGCCTTGCAGGGTGCCTCCAGAAATGTTCCTTTGCTCTCATGGAAGCTCGTCACCGGTCCCCCTCGCAAGGTCACAGTGCCTGAACGCTGTCAACTCCGTTTAGAGACGAGCGGCACCGCAGACGTCTCCCCACAGCTTACTCACAACCTCTCTCACAATCTGCAACAGAGCTGTAATATTAACGTGACGTGGCCAGTCACACCAGCCTTATTTCTGCTTGTGACGAAAGTCACAGAATAATGGAATGATGGAGCTTGTGAAGAACCTAATTTACCACATTATTACTTCAAAACATCAAAACCCGATGCTGAGTTAACAGTGTAGCTCACAGCAGTGACATTATTTTATCGCCACAGATTTGTGATCCTCGATTACCTTTTCAGGCTCTCAGTTTTGACGCAGTGTTCTGTGGTTGACATTTGGTCATTTCAGAGCCTTTCCTGCCACACCCCAGCAACCCCCTCCTTCACAACCCCTAGAATACAGTGGTCAGACATGCAAATAAATGGAGCAACATCTGCAGGAAATACGGATTTTTGTAGTGCTGAATAAAACAAAGCTGGAAAAAAAGAAGCTTAAAGTCAGAGTGAGTGTGTTACCAGGCTGGCATCCTGACTTAAGAACTGGCTGTAGATCAGTCTGCCAGAGGCAAGTGTAGGGTTTAAAGTGATCATGAAGGAAGATCAATGTTTTTAAGGTCATTCTTCTTATTTCTAAGACTGCAGTTGTCATTAGGAAACCATTAAATATTCAACATGCCCCAAGGTATACACAGAAGCCTCCGAACAAAACGAAAGCACAGAAACAGGACATTCTGAGTCCCTCGGTGGTAAGAATGAATGACATTTACTTGCCAATTGCTCTAATTTAAATAACCATCAGTCATTGTGATGGAAGATGAAATAGTTCCTCAGTGTTTCCATGTGCGCCTCCACCGTCTTTTTTTTTTTTTTTTTGATCCTTTCAGTGTGAATCCAAATGGAGGTCAACAGTTTTCAACAATTCAAATTGACCTGCAGTACTCAGGAGAGGACTTCTGATCAATATTAGCACTCTGGGTGCCTTGATAACTACCCTGAAGGTCTAGTAGGCATTATGATTTGCAACCGTGAGAATGCAGCAATCCAAGGATAAAGGACATACAGTACACGACCACCGACGCGGCTCCACATCAGGCCTCTGTAGTGCTGCTCAGAGAGGCCTGAGGATGTTCTCAAGACCTCCAACCTCATCTTGATGGTGGCAGCACCTCATGCCTCATGCCTCACCTCATTTAGGGCTAGGGTTAGTCAGCTTTCTAGAACACAATATATAATGTAGAGCTTGTCTGCTCTAGTCTGGGCCGGAAAACTTCACTTAAGAGTCAACAAGGATGTTAACATCAGCTAAAAGCTTAAAAATAATGACATGTTATGTGTCATATGATTGTATAAAATTGAGACTGAGATTTACAGACTTAGAGTGTGGTTAGAAGTTACGTTGAGTCATGGCCCTGGCCCAGTCTGGACGGAGTTTGGCTTTCACCGTGCGAGGACAGATCCATCAATATTTAGCTTCAGCACCACCTCGGCTCTTCAGCAGATAAAAGCAAGCAGAGGCCAGAGCACGAGGAGACGCCACCTATCCCAGTGATGCTAATTATCCCTGTTTGCTGTCTGGGTAGCTTCCAGGCATTCTGATTGGATATGCTTGACAAACTAAATAAATGATCATCATCAAATTGTAATGCCACCTCAGTGACCTCTCCTCGTACTCGGGCCTTGCCTGTGAAGGTATACTGGAGCAGCTGTTGTTAAAGCCATTTGTGCTGCTTCTTCTCCATACCTCTACCACCAGGTGAGAAAAAGAAACAGTTTAAAACCTTTATGCTTATGTTTTCATGGCCTGAAACTTATATAAAATTATATCAGATAGAGCTTCGGATTGATTATCCGGAAATTTAAGTGTTTCCAACAGACTTTTAAATTAAAGTTTCTATACCGTCAAATGCCTTTTTCACATAATTATAGTGTCCACAAGTAAAATATAATGAAAAACTGGGTAATTATACCGTGCCTCAATTCCAAACAGCTCTATTTTTTTTTTATTATATTATATAACAGTTAATGGACCTGTTAGTGTGAAACAGGTGTCTTATAGATGAATTAAATCAAGATGATTTACTCAATGGCGTTGTTGCGCCATGTCTCCATAGCAACCCTCAGATGAGATGATCAATAAAGGCGCAACACAACACTTTTCACAAGGGCCCACAGAAACTTGCCTGAGTGACCGGGAGCGTGCAGCTCGCCTACAGGCCACAAGAAAGCTGCTCAAAGTCTTTCTTTCTTTCTTTTTTTTCTTCCTGGCCTGCCAGTCTGTCACTGTCTTTCTCTCCGGCTCTGAGGCTCGCTTTATTGTCTCTGTCAGATGTGAGCCGGTGGTTTTTGCCTCCACTTGCTGTCACCCTCCTGTCAGGCCCTGACCGATAAAGCTAGCGCCAGCGCCAATCGCCCGTTCTTCGGCTCCGTTGGCTGTTCCTGGACTCCATTCCACCACTAATTAGCTCTTCAGAGATTTGTCTTCGTGAGATTGTGGAGGGGGGGTTGAGGGGTGGGGCGGGGCAAGAAAGAGGAAGGAGGATGTATCTGGAGGAGAGAGCCTTAATGGATATCATGGCTCAAGACAGTGACAGACTGTAGGCATAGATAGATAGATAGATAGACAGATAGACAGATAGATAGATAGACAGACACACACACACACACACACACACAGACACACAGACACACAGACAGACAGATAGATAGATGGGAAGGGTCAGATTTGGGGCAATAAGGCAAGGGGGTGTCTGGCTGATGTCCTGCTCTGTTGGGCCAACATGACCACTGCAGGTCTTGTGGTGATTAACATGTCGGCAGGGGTTCCTACATGAAAAGACCCCTGTTTCTTTGTCTTCTAGTGTGTAAATATTGTGCTAGTGGAATATGAAAGTAGCGCAACTATAAGGTACAAAAACATGGGGAAAAAAGATCAAGAGTGGGTCTCACATCAAGGAGGACCCTGAGGATGTCTTTGTTGTCAACTTCAGAAGGGGGAAGAGAGGAGCAGAGGAGGAAACTGGCAGAAGGGAGAAAGATGCCAGAGCGAGCTCAAAGGATTCGGTCTGGCCAAGGTGATCGGTATTCCTCGGCAGTCTGCCTCCTGGCTCAGATCAGTGGGAGTAAGCTGGCAGCCAAGCCAGAGGGCATAACAGCACAAACACACCTTCAGCACTACACTGCTAGGGGGTTGGCTTCACAATCTGGTGGGGCAGGAGTTGGACGGGAAGACAGTGAGAAGAGCAGGAGAAAATAAATACGCTGCAATCATCCTCACATCATCACCCTTGACATCCATTGTAAATACACACCCTGTGTGTGCTTGTGTGAGTGTGTGTGTGTGTGTGTGTATGTGTGCGCTTGCACATTCCAGTAATAGGAACCAGGAAGGGTTACGTGTGCAGCTACCCAGGTCACCAGGCAGGCAGAGTCATCCTCAGGCTGATGATGTCATATCCACTCACATCATCCAGGAGAGCCTGGGAGGAATCCAACAACGGCGGATGTGTGAGGCAGGGACGGACAGACCCTGCACATCCACCTCTATGGACAGGAAGCAGATGCGCTTGCCGTATCGGACGCCAGCTCGATCCCCGCCAATGTTCTCCAGCGGCGCCAGCTGAAGGTCTCACCAGGACCCTGATGGGTGGGCGCAGCCAGGAAGCGCTGGTGTGCTCTAGTGTTGTGACAGGCTCCAGACGTACGTGCCTGTGTGCGCCTGCAATAGGTGGGTATGGTGTGAATACCATGCTGCCCCCGCCTACCCAACACACACACACACACACACACACACACACACACTCAGAGCAAACTGTCCATTCTGCTGTCACACTAATGTCTAATCTCTTGTTACACAAGTTCACACGCAGCCAAACTAGAAAACAAAACAGTTCTTTACTAGTTTTACCAGACCAGCAAGCCTACGGGGTCATTTTCCAGCGCTAAGCTTTAAAACTGGCGAATTAACGGTAACCTATAGATTCTACAAAAAGTCAGCATGGGCACATAATAAATTATAAAAATCCAGTCTTTAACTATTTATTACCAAAAAGTAATTAAGGTTTTCATGTGTCAGACCTTGAGTTTTTGTTGTAATGCGCAGAGGCTAATTCAAGAATTTAATTTTTTATGTGCTAAATTCAATAAACCCTTAATGATAAATAATCTTCATGACTATTACGTAGGTATATTAGATAAAAGAGTATGGTGAGCAGTATGGTGCTTTGCCAAACTTTCAGTCCTGTCTGCAGAGAATTTGAAGACTACTGCCTTTCAAGGCTGCAATAAGGAAGAAAATCAAGTTTCCACGAATGTTGTTTAGCATAAATTGATATTCTGTTCATTCTTCCTTAAAGTCACATTCACGTGTCATCACTGAGGTTTGGCCTTTTGATGGAAACGAGAAGAGGTCCTTGCTGGTTTTGGGCATTTAGACAAATTTTAATGTGTGTGTTGCCTCTTCTGAGCAGCGCTTATGTTTGCTGCTGCCCAAGGTCAACACATTCACGTGGCCAGATATGGAATCGAATAAATATCTGTGAGAAACAATTAGCAATGCATCAATAGTCAGATCAATAGTGATGTTGGTAATTATCACTTTGGGGAGATGGTCTTTCCTTTTTGATGCTGTCTAAATCACGGGTATAACCTCAGGGCCTGCAGAATAAATCAAAACACATCAAGGTAAACTACATTCCCAATTCCTTTATGACAGATGTGAATATAGATCAGTTCGTAACTTGAAATATTAAAACCTGTACTCAGCTTGCATGAGTGTGTGTGCAGGTTGTCATGAGACCTCAACTGTTTTTTATTAGGCCTTTGCACTGGTAAAACCTGGTGAAATCCTCAAGAGCTTGTGCACTGAATGCACTTTATTATATTAAAAGTCTGGTTTGAAATCATGTGACTTTATCATGCACAGCTTCTTTATAAGTTAACAAGGTTTCCAAAGCATTCAACCAGTAACTGAATTTACATGTAATTATCAGTGTGTTGAAGAGAAGTACAAGATGATGTTTAAATTAAATTTTATTTAATTATCTATGAATTAAATTAAACTGAATTGAAAAGCTTGACAAGGCATACTGACGTCAGAAGCAAGTTAGTGAGCTAGAGTGAAATGATAAGAATCTGTGGCCAAAATCAGGTATTTATATAGAGATTTTTCAGCGTCTTGATTCAGTAGGAACTATACAATTTTGTTCCTTTCAAAAAAATCAAGCGGGTAAACATACAGTTATGAAACCCTCAGACAGAGTAGCAAACCCTCCTCTCTGTCCTGTCGGATTCCTCTTCTTTCTACTCTGCCCTCTTCATCATTCCCTTGTGTTCCTTGAGAAGACTCTGGTGAGGTTCTGGACCACCGGTTCTCCCACGCGAGGCCTCGCTGCCGTTTAGATTCCCAGTTAAACTCCAATAAGTTGGCTCAGGTTTTCAGCTTTAGGCCTAATTTCTGTTTTGTCCTCACGTACACCTCTGAGCTCACTCAACAAGCAGACTCTGCAGACACACGGGAGAAGACTGTGAGCCTGTGCACCATCTGAGCTCGGGCCCTCCAGGCCCCCTGCTGTATCAATAATGCAGACATGACCAAACTGATTGGAGGAGACAACTGGTGTTTAGGAGGAGCAAACCCAAAAGAGTGCCCCGTCTCCGTGCACAAGTTAGAGCTGCTCTCTGCCCACCTGATGCAGACGTTCAGCTGCTGTAGCCCTTTCTTTGTGATGGAGCTTCGCCACCCTGAACGCACCCCCGCCGCCGCCGCCGCCGCCACCGCTGCTGCTGAGCACAGTCAGACACACTGTTGATGGATCCATTGATTTTTGTAGGCTTGCTCCTGCTTTCTCTTTTTCTTTGATTATTAATTCACAGAAGCAGAAGAGAAGTGTCCACTGCTTTTACATCTTAACCGCAAACCGACGTAGCATCTGTGAGGAGGATGTGCCCTACGGTGGGCCTGTTATAGTGTGTGTGTGTGTGTGTGTGTGTGTGTGTGTGTGAGTATCTAAACTGAGGGAAAACTGCTGTAATAGTGGTTTTATTCCTGTTGTGATGCTGCTAACTTCAGTGTCTGTATGACCCATCAGTAACCTTTGACCTAAAGGGTAAAAAAGGGTTATATTGGGATTAAAAAATAATAATAATAATAATAATAATAATGGAAATATGATCGCAGCATTTATAACAGGAAGATGTCTCCTGTCGCGCTGCTGCAGCGAGTTCATGTCAAGTTTGTCATTTCTAGATTTATTCACTAGAGGGAGCAAACACAAAGGCCTACAGGCTTTTACATATACATACACACACACACACACACACACACACACACACACACATCCTTGTACTTCTATCTTTGTGAGGACTTTCATAAAATAGAATAGAAATACTTTATTTATCCCAAACATGGGATTTATTTTTAAGGCATATTGTATTACCCAGCCCTGTACCCTGTACCCTAACCATCCCAACAAACCCCCTGACCCTTCCCTGACCTAAAGCAAATTTTAGCCCCAACCTTGAAACCAATTCTTAACCCTCAAACAGGTCTTTGAAGTTGTGAGGATCCGCCAAAATGTCCTGCTAAAACTGCAGGTCAATTCATTGCCTAAACTTGTAGCTGAGTTAAATAAAATTGATCAAAAACTATTTCCAAACCTTTCTGAGATACATAGAAATAATGAAAATAATGATGATTATATAGATTGTATGTGTGAGAGGCTGTGGCACTTTGAAAACTGTTTTTGTAGATCTTTCATTCATGGTGATATCTGTGAAAACTCCATTTCCTCAGAGGGGGCAGAGTTCACTTCTCCATTTTTGATCAGTTTACTTCCCCCTGTTTGTTTGTCCAACGCTGCCACGCCGCTGAAGAGCTCGTCCGGATGAATGAATCATAAAAAGGCACCTCAGAAGTGTCTTCTCTGAGGAGCGCCTGCAGAGAAGCCGCTCCTGCATTTTTCACTGCTCTTTGCATAATTAGACATATTGATAAATATTAAGAATTAAGTCTTTCAAAAGTCCTGTTTTATGTGGTGCCAGATAAAACTGCTGGTGTTGAGTGAAAGTCTGGGATGCTGAAACATCTAAGATTCACCCAAAAGGCTGCGCTCTTTTGGCTCTCCGTGTGTTACTCTGCAGGCTCCCTTCGCACCCCTCTCAGTGTCTGCAACCAGCGCCCACCATTCCACTCTTTCTTTCTTTTCCGCCCATGACTTTTTTCCCTTTTTCTTGGCTTGTTTGATATATTTCTTTCACCCCGCTCGCTGCTGCATTCAAAGACTTATACAATATACATGCTCCATCTGGTCAAACTTGGTGAACTTAAATATACCTGTCAAGTGCAACTTTAAAGTTTCCCTCGCAACCCTAAATCTCACCCAATCCACCAAGGCTTTAATTAAAAAGCAGCCCCAGTTCCAGGATGTGCTTCTAAATGAGGGAGTTTGCGCTGGCAGACGAGGAGCTGGGGTCTTGCAGTGGGACCCGGCTTGTGGCTTTCATCACTTCCACTCCACATCTCTGAAGTTCCGGAGCGGCATCTGTCTGACTTGAATTGGAAAGATGGAGAGATGCACAGCGAGAGAAAATTTAGACAGTAGAGAAATTGAAGAGGCAGGGGGCGGGGGGTGAAGAGCGCATCGTGTGGGGGGCTGATACAGTCCTTTTGTTCTGACTGTGCAGAAGGAAAGTGTTAAAGGTAGACTTTCCCCCCCAGTGGTAATGCAGGGATTTGAATGGCTGCTCTTTAATATGGAATCTATTTGAGATTAATCTTTTTCAGTTTTTTATGAACAATTACATGATCTGCCTTTTTGGTGGTGTTGGTGGTGTTGATATTTTTACTGGAAAAAAAAAACATTTCCTGTTATTGTTTAAAATCTATTAAATCATTGGAATGAAATACATCCTTGGTGAAGTCATCTGCTTTAATGAATTACATGTTTCTTTCATTTTTAAGTAATCAAGAAGTTTATGCTTGTACACTCTTCATGTATTAGGGTTAATGTCTGGGATATTTTTGTTTCTGCAAGCTTGCTAACAAAAGCACAAAAAGACCAGGCGACCATGAGAAAACCTGTGGGGGAATTTCAGGCGGAGCAATTCCACAAAACTAAGCAACAGCGACGCCTAGTGGCAATCTCTATAAAACACAGACAGAACTCACAGCAACGAAAAACATCAAATTTTAAAACTAACATTTTAGATATCGTACTTGATAATGTATTTCCAAAACATTAGGTACTTTTGTTAAGAATAACATTTGAAAGCATATTTGATTTTTGACTGTTCCACATATGAGTCAAGTAAAAAAATGTCATTGAGGTAATAAACAATACACTCAAACAAACACAAATTAGTTCTGTTTGTTATTTATCTTTATACAATTTAATTCCTACATAAACTGTAATTCAGTCTAAACTCTGTGCTTTTTGCTTTCAACAGTCAAAAGTCATTAAAGTTTCAGTATCACGACTGGATTTATTTGAGAAATGAACCCATTTACTTTGGTTCATGTTTATATTATTGTTCTTATTTAGGGGGAAAAAAATTGTGTATTTCCTTTGTTCCAGATTAAAGTTACTGTTGTTTTAATTAATGAAAATGCCCTGGATGTCATCCAAAGTTTGGTGACTGTAGGCCGACGGCCAAACCAGACTGAACCCTGACAGAGCTTGAAAAATTCTCACGTACATCTCGGCTGCTCTTGGTGTGTTATTTTTAGTTGCACTTAACCGCAGTCTGCACATAAGAAGGGAATGCTAACTACCACATATCCCTGAACTGAAGGATTACCCAATTTATGATGACTGTAACAATCTAAATGATAAACATGATGAAAATTTTTTTTGTCTTTTAACACAAGACAACTGGCCGCCTTCAGTCCTCTGTTTATCACTCTGTGATATTCCATATCAGCTCAGTCTCTCATGATGGGATTAACAGAGACCATGTGGATATTTTTAGGTATAAGTATTCTAGTTATTTTTATGCTTTCTTAAATACATAACATTCAAATGGGTTTGAATATCATTCTTAAATCGACTACATAGCAACTGAAGGGAGGTCAGTTAGCTGTTGGCAGAGGAGAAATCATCTTAAAGAAGATGTATTTTTCCCATTTGATTCTCTGACTTCTAGTCTAGCCTTCCAAACAACTGCTGAGGACCCATTCCAGCCGTTATCAATTAATCGTTTCCATATGGAGGCCAGATTACTGGCCAAGCTGGCACATGTTAGCAATTAGGCACCAAAGAAGCTATCGCAAATGGCATCAAGGCATTAATATTTTAAATTTATTATTTGACTTTTTTCTTTTTTTAAAGTATGGGAAAATGTCTTGCTCTGAGAGCCTCTCTGTGAAAAAGTCTTAATTCAAATGTTCCTCTGATCTTGAGAGTAAAATGATGAGTGAGCAGCGAGAGGACACGAGCAGTGCCCTGTAGGCTGACTTCCCTCGGACAAAACGCTTGTTTATCAATGTCTGCACTTTTCAGCCTCCTTCGGTCCAACTCCAGCAGCCTGTTTTCATTTTTATAAACTCTGGGAATCGCCTTGTCTAAATAAATCACAAGAGTCACTGGAATCACTCTGGTTCTTGTCAAATTGCTCAACGTACATTCTTTCAAGCATGCCTGTGTGGGCAACTTTGTTTCTAATTTTCTTCTCTAACCAGCCTAGTTTTTCCAACATGGGCCCTGTTTTGTTGCTCTTTTAATGGGATTTATTGCTGCTTTCGTTGGTGGAAACAACCATTTTGAGTTTACCACTGCTGGACTCCCAAACGCCGCACACATAAACACACACACACACACACATTTTTTCATTTGTCTCCTTCTCCCACCTCTCCTTCACTGACACTAAACCCGCTAATGCTCCAGTTATTTATTATTGCTTTATTTGACACCAGAGGCCACATAAAAGAGGCATTGCATGTTTATAAAATAATAACTGAGATGATGATGGCCTACAGCATCAAGGCCAGGAAGCAAGCGAGTCACGGGTGCACATTCAAATACGTTTTTTTCCTAGTGTAATTAAATCATCCCGCGCTCGTCCTCGTGGTTTTCCCCGGAGGGTGAAGAGGCCCACATGGACAGTCCACACAGGTCAGAGGGGCGGCTCTTTTGTTTGGACGTGGTTCATGAGACTGCATCTGTTTCTGGGAACCAGCTTCTTCGGACCACAGTTGCAGATTCTGGAGGAGATCAGTGGAGATCTGGGTCCAACTCTTCTCTTGAGAAAAGTGATTCAGGCCGTTGACCAAGTGTTTATTTCTTTAAGAAAAAAAAAAAAGAAAAAGAATCATTAAAATGATCAGGAGACATATGAGGGAGTTTGGGATGAGAGACTTTGTTTAGGAGGAGGCTGTTTACCTCTGAACTGCAGGCGCCTGTTACTGGACGGCAGCAGATGGGTGGAGCAAAGGGGATGTTCCTGTTTATTATAGTCTAAGATAAACTGTTGGGTTTTAGATAATATAGGAATGATTCCAACACAGATCAACCCTTTATACTGAAAGGTTCACGATTCCTCCTTCAGGAACCATACTTTTAATTTGTAAAAAATAGAGTTTTTAATAAACTGATTGATTGAACTGTATCGTCAAACTTATGCCACAAATGATAAAAGTAAATAAATAACTTTGAGCTGACTGCTGAGGAACACCTCCTAAAAAAAAGAACTTCCATGTATCTAAGAAGAAAACAAGATGAACTTACATGTGATCTACCTAGAAATTCTATGAAAATGTATAGATCGTAAAGCAGAGTATATAATTTGTTAATATAAAAGCACCATGAATTAAAGTATTTTAATCCCAATCAGATGAAAGTGTGCACATCGGTGAGAAGACAAACAGGTCTCGGGGCAGCTCGGACAGGCTGAAATGTTCTTATCTGCTGTTTGAACTGCTCTAAGAAATGCAATTGAAGTTCAGGGGACCGCTTGTTGCTGATTTGGAAACTCAAGTTCAGCCCCATGCTGGATGTATTGATGGCTAGCCCGTTTGGGCAGAGAGCAGCCGGGTCTGGGTTATTACGCCAGATGGAAACGGGGGTATGGCTGTAGGCTGCACTGTGATCCCAGACTTCTAGACATCTAATCCATTCTCCTGAGCTGCTCCCTAACCGCAGGAAGCCTCGCACGCGGCTCCATTGATCTCTACCCTGTGGCCTCGCCCACCTTAGCAAATTTCACCCAGTTATAACAGAAAACAAATAAATATATGGCATCAGACTCGACAGGCTGACAGCCTAAACGAGCGGCCAAATGGCCTCCAAGTATTGATCCAAGTATTTGGCTGCTTGTTGTTTGTGGCGTCTGAGTTGTTTTGTTCAAAGACTCCAGTCAGTGTATGGATTTTTTGATGGGGTTTGTTCAACAAGAATAGATATAATTAGATTGTCTCCAGAGAAAATACGTAACACGAGACTTTCATGAGGATATGGCTGTCTTTCCCAAGGTATCTTCTCAACACCGGACAACAGGGCCAAACTAGCATTTAACATGCAACCACGTTCAACTTTTCTCAGTAAACATGAATTTATATATATTGGTTTAACTTTTTTTTCTGATTTACAGAATCAAAACTAATAAAACATATCGTATTTTCTAGTTTAGTTCCAACGGTCTTATGGGAGGGAGACATTCACTGTGGGAACTAAAAAGGCAAATGTTGTCATTTAACACTCATGGTTTTCATTTTTAAAAAGCATTTCTCCAACTCCATCATGTGCAATTTTTGGGAAGTTACGCTGGACCTCCCCATAATCTGTGGTGCACACTACAAATGGTAAGGAAGCAAAAAAAGTGGGGATAGGTGTAAATAATTCATAGTTATATTCAACTTTCACCATGTCAGCAAATGATGCAGACTTCTCAGAAACACACACCAAACACTGATGTCTGCTGGTAATAACCCGTGTCCCCAAACTCACGCTGGGCAGCGCGGCCGCCCTGCCCTAGCAGTGCCCATTTCCTGAGCTTTGATTAGCCAACACGGGAAACAGCAGCCAGACCTAACTCTAACCCAGCCAGACGAAAGAGCATGACTCTGAGCGATTGCACAAGCGATAAGAAGGAAAACACTCTTCTGGTGAAGAGTTTGATAATGTGGGTGCTGTTGTTCTGTGTGGCTTGGCTGCACATTTGAATGGTGTTACGCTGTGTAAACAATAGACAATGGAAAATATTACAATGCAGTTGGAGCAGGGATGTGCACATCTGATTAACATACAAAATATCAAAGGGCTTCTCAGGGCTTGTTCTGGTTTTTCTGGCCACAGCACGAAGCTCTTATTTAGGAGAAAAAGGTCTGATAACATTTTAAACTGTCAGGACGAGGAACAAACAGCACAGCTCAATAGTGGACAGAGTGGACAATTTTTGCAACACAGGAGGAAAAAATTTTATTGTATCATTTATGTCAAAAGTCAACTAATGCGGACAGTGATTCCCCCGTGGTCTCGGCAGTTCATTGAGAGTTTTAAAAGTCTATAAATCCACATCTCTGATCGTCTCTGCACGTCCCTGAATAACATTTATCACTATTTTATTTGTTGTTCTAAGCACGTAGGGGGATGCGTAGGATAGGTGGAGTTTCTACCTTCATCTCTTTTTTTGTGGACTCGTCTCTTTTAATTGTCTACACAGGTGGACCTCTTAGTATCCTTTGACCCTGGGGGGCGAGTGAGGGGACCCATGGGTGAAAGGTCAGGTTAGTGCTTGAGGCTAGGCGACTTAAGTGGTGCTTAGAGTATGCTTATCCCATGAATTACAGCAATCAGCGTGTATCCCTGTGATTATCAGTTTAAGGTATCAGTATTATTATTAAGTGCGTAGTGTCACTGATTTATTGTTGCTTTTAAGGCTCATTTTTATACTTTAAGTACAAACTATTTAAAAAAATCCAACTTTATCTGCTTAGAATAAGTCTATTTTAGACCTTATGTTGACTTTATTAATTATTGGTGATTTTTATTTGTAAAAAAAAAAACATTTGTTTTTTTCTGCACAAACACACCAAAAAACCTACATCACATCTGATATCCTCACCTGTCATCAGAGGAATAATCACTGCCAGATGGTGTCTTCTCCCCTCTAACCTTCTCTTTGTCTCTCGCTCAAATACACAGGGGAGAAGAAGGATGAGGTCTCGGGAGTCGCAGCTCAGTCTGCTGGAGGAGAAGAACTGGGGGGGGTGGGGGTCATACAGTACAAGTGGCCAAATGAGGCCAGGAAACTCCTCCAGACTGTAATCAGCACAGAGTGCAAACAGAATCAATCCATGAAAGGTAAGTGTGTCAGACAAGGACTTTTCAGATAACCTCAGTCTGCAGCATGCAGAGGTGACGACACCAGACGTCTATGTGTCTGAAACAACCGCCATTATCATCCCAAGCCGTTTCCATCAGGAGAGAAATGTCACAGAAGATAAGAAAATATGAATTTCCCCACCACTTTCATCGCTCTCTTTAATAACGCTTAAAAGAAAAGCAAGTAAAGCACACAGGCGTCCAAACGATCTGCTCTGCTCTGCTGATCCTCAGCTGCAAGTGAGGATTTTTGACGGTTTTTGATTCCGAATTTGACTTCTACATCCAAGTTCATCAGTTGATTTAAATGTCAATTCTGTGCAGAAGTTAAACTTTTCCCAGTCAATATCACCAGGTTTAATAAGAACGGGTCATGTGCTCCTTCATCAAAGGAGCACAGGCGAACGGCTGCGAGCAATCAAGGGGAATAAGTCGTGGGATTAAGTGTTCAGGAGGGAGGAGGGGGGTTATGGCTGGAGGTTGGTCTCGTCTAAATAGCAACTGGATATCACGGTCAGTGGGGAGCAGGACGAAAGCATGCGGAGCATTGTTGAGAGGACAAGAGGCGGCCTCTTGATAGACCGCCATCACATGTTAGACACATGTCGACATATAAACACACATGCAGAACACTTTCAGACATATCTGTGTTTACTCTGCATGGATTTTCGGCTGACGGTGGTTTGGAAATGCTTTAAGTGCAGGTTCATTTTTTTTTCCTCTGGTCGGTCTTCCAAAACCCCTTCAGGTTACCAACCCTGTGAAGGTTTGTCATGGCAACCGTCATCAGTCTCGCCTGTGTGAGGTTTGTTACTGGTGTTCTTCACATCTGTGTTTACGTGTTTTTAAACGGTCCGCAGATGTTTGTCGATTGTGTCAGACCGGAAACCACAGATCATGGCTTCCTTCTGAGCAGACGAACGGCCACTCGAACCAAACGGATATCATAACTCAAACAACGCCGCAGCACACAAGCTTACCAATCTAACAGATATGGAGGCTCTTTTCCAGACATTCGGAGTGTGTACTCATGAGCGTTCTGATAAAACAACTGCGCCGGGCTCACTCTTGCATTCATCAGCACATTTAGGTTCCAGTCGACAAGAGCCAGGCTGTAAGCAAGAATGTGTTCGAGCTGTAAGTACAAAGTCAACAACGGCTCTATCAGTAACTTAGTCACCAGTCATCAGCTAAAGTTAACGTGACGTTAAAGTTCTCATTTTAATGTAGAGTCTGATTCACCTGGCACATAGTCTGCAATTTGACAATAGATGCAAGCAACAAGCCATTTACTCATTTATGGTTGCCGCAACAACCACGTAAGGTGCCACCTGCTCATCAGGAGGTGGTTTGATGGATCTACTTCCTGAGCCACAACCCTAATTGTTTACAGGTGTGTCCGTGGCGGGGCCCCAGCTACTACGAAATAAGACCAACAAGAAAGACGCTGGTGAAAATGCTAATGGTAGCATTACCTGCTGTCGTGAGTGACTTTACATTTTCATTAAGATGTGTGGAAAAAGTTGTAACAAATTAATCTTAAGAACACAAACTTCCGCAGGTCTTTTTTCCCCCCAGCTCATCCATTTTGATCTCCTAAAACTTCCCTCCTGGTAACTATAAGAGTGTATTGATTAATTTCAGATGAAGTTAAACGCTAGCACTAATCAGGCTATTATGAAAATTCCTCCAGGTTGACAGTTGTTTTTTTTTTTTTTTCCCTCCCGAGCTGGATCTTTTGCTACTTTAGAACCAAATGTCCCAAATTAATAATGCCAGGCAGAACACTGAACCTTCTCCACTCTCTCACTCGGTGTTCTCTCTGTTTTTGCACAAGTGTCCCAGTTAAGAAATTGCTTACATCCCGCTCAGTCTGGGGCTAGATTGGAATTTCCCACAGGGTATGTACCAATATGCAGAGAGCACACTTCGACAGATGCCATCAGAGAACAAGCATATGAATTACCAGGCAGCCTGCCATCTTTGAGTTCAGACAGAATGCCATTAATACCTGATTACCATCCAAACAACAACACAACAACAACATGAAAGTCAAAGCAACTGGGAGCAGGTAAAGGTTTCATCATTTATATATTAATGGATTTACTAACAAAGGCTCCAATACCCCTTCAAAAGTTAAAATGTCACAGATGCTGCCAGCAATCAGAGGACTTAAAAAAACAAAAAAAAGAGGAGGGGTGAGAAATCAGATGCCGTCAGCAAATCACGTTCCAATAAATTAAATATTCGCCACCGCTGACCATAACTAATTCAGAAGCCATGAAAAATTCACGACTACAATTAAAGAAAACACGATTCCTTTAATTTTAAATGGCTGTAAATATTGGCTTTGCCCAATTAAGTCACATTTAACTGTAGGAAAAGTACCTGCAAATGAGCCGCGGTAGCGTGTCAGCAATGATCCACGAGGAAACAGTTCAGCTTTATAGTTGAGGTTCGTTAGAATTTCTGCAGATTTTGAATGACTGTACAGATCATCTCTTAAGGTTATGTTTATTAAGTTTAGAATAGAAAAATACATAGAAGTAATGTGGGGAAAAATGAGAAAATGTAAAGTGATCCCCCCTCAGCCTGGGTGTAAATTCAACAAGCATCAAACAGCAAGTGATAAAGTTGATGATGTTGATAATCAAATTCATCCCCAATATGAACACTTACGTCTATATTATATGGAAAATTGTTTTATAAATGGTGTTTTTTTTTCCTATACACAGAATATTTCATTGTTTTGAAGGTTGCATTACACAATAATGTGTGGTGTACAGTGTCAAACAGCAGGCAGACTGTTTGTGTGTGTGTGTGTGTGTGTGTGTGTGTGTGTGCAGTGAATGCTCCTACCTTCCTCCAGATTTCTCTTTTCTTTCATCAGCCAGAGCTATAGTTGAAGGTGTAGCTGCAACTTTTGCAGCATCTTTGTGCTCTCTGTTGAATTACACGCAGAACTCACTCCTGCAGGACGGAAACCCAACCGTCCTGGCAAACAGTGATGGGACACAGACAGGGGTGCTAGTTCGATACCACCAGGAAATTTAAGAAGTAGAGCAATTTTGATTGCTTGGCTTGTTTGCAGTGAAGCAGCAGTAAAAAGGTTTGAGTAGTGGAAATTTGTCAGTGGGGGACTGGTGGCAGTTTAACAAATACACACTGGATTGTATCAGGAGGAAAATAATGCACCGATCTCATTAATTGAGCGTTTTTCTTCTTTAAGCGGCTGCTGCGTCAGCCTTTTGGCAGCGAGAAAAAAAGACTGTGGTGGCTCTGATAGCTCTCTTCCTGCTTTCAGCGTGCATCCTGATAAACGGTCCATTCTGGGATCTGTAATGGATGCTAATGTAAAAGCACTTGTCTACTGATACTGAAATGTTATTCTCGGACTTTTGTAGTCATCTCATGTGTTTGCATTCTTTTTAATTGTATCGTAATAAAATTCACATATATTCACTTAGTTGCATGAATTACTCAACCAGATCCCCTGAACTCTTCAGTTTTTTCTGCTTTTACATTTTGTTTTGTACATATGGGCCTTAACAACAACGCTAACATCTGAAGTACGGTTAAAGTAAGAAATGAGATGTGGTCTCGTCAACCAGACAGCGCTGAGTCTGACAAAAAAAGCAGGTCTGACAGTTATCCCCAACTTCCTGTTGTAATTTCCCTCTGTCCAATTAGGGAAATACAAAATCACAACATGGACACTGAGTTCCTCCAGCCTCCCATCACTCCTGTCTAATCTCTGCTGCCTCAAGGAAACAGTTGCATATAATGTACACAAGATGTACTATGCACAGTGAAAAGGAGGATGAGAGGGGAGGAGAGATTTAAGGAAAGAGTCAGATTGACGGGGTGTTGGGTTCCCAGATATGTGTGTGTGTGTGTGTGTGTGTGTGTGTGTGTGTGTGTGTGTGTTTATAGATGTGCTTAGTGACGAACAGAATATGAACTTCACATGCAAATTGAGGACCTTTTTTCTTGTCACAACTTTTAAAGGCTATTTGAGGGTTTGGGTATTTAGGGTTGGGGCAGGAGGATTAACTATATACTTAAGAGTCCTCAGAAAGATAGTTATACAGAGGAGAGTGTGTGTGTGTGTGCTATACCCTGGAGATGACTGTCAGCAGGCGGTGCCTCAGAGAAGGGGGGGGTGTTTCCAAATGGGGGCCCAGTATGTTACCATTGGGAGGTGGAGATTTACTATCCCACCCAGTCAAAGTGTCTCACTGGTGCTCTGACACACACGCACACAGACATACACACCTCCACACGCAGACATACTGCAAACTCTCCACAGGAAACTCTGAGCCATAATGTGAAGGCACCTCAGAGCAGACGGCTGCGTTGCTCAAACCAAGTGGGATATGGTGTGGCTTTGATAGCGCGTTAATTACTCATGTGATGTGATACAGATGTCTGGGGGCTTCAGCCGAAAGTTTGCCTGACGGTTTCCAAGGGGGCCAGGCAGACATTTTAGAAGAGGTAGGTGAAAACCAAACGTATTTATTATTTATGGATAGATCAGTTTGCGTGCTGTCACAGATCCCAGCAGTGTCATGCTGATGCTAAACTGTGATGCTACTTGAAGGGCTGGCTGCTAAATAGTTCTTTGTGTACTTGGTGACAGCTGGGACTTTGAACAGGAAGAACTCTGGGCTATAAGAGTTTGCCTGTGCTGTGACTTGATGAAAAGGACTTCACCATCCGTGTGACAGTTTCAGACTTGATCCGCTCTTTACCAGAAGGTTTTAGCCATGATCTAGTTTTAATTTTTATATAGTGAAGATGCTGCGCAGTAGATTAAATAAGGAATCACAGGAGGCAGAGGAGGAACCAAAAACATACAAGTAAAACAAAAAAAAGCACATTTTTACTGGAAATCCACCTCCCACCCCCCCAAAAAAAGCTGCGTGTTCTGTAACAGTATGTTTAACCCTTAATTAGCAAGAGGCACAGTACAAACTTGAGAACACTTAAGTACTCTCACCAGAACTTTTGCCTTGTAGCTGCACAGTTCTGAGACAAAGACTTAACTGACAGCTCAGTCTTCCAGGAGCGACTGGGAGCAAACGAGATGCCCGATGCTCTCTGACGCTGGCGCCTCATCCATAGCTGTCTGACTGTAAACAAGCTCGACATCCACCATCTGTGCCCCCTTTTGGCAGAGCCTTTTTGAAGTTGTGAAGAAGTTGTTTGGCCCCCTCACAGCTTTTGAAAGGACAATAATGCTGCTTAACTTTCTTGTATGACACATGCAAAAAGTGCAAAGTAATGGTCAGATGTAAAGTCCAGGCAGAAACATAGGTTGTGTTTGTCCTGTTATTCCTGAGTAATGACCTTCCTTTGGTTTTCTGCTTTCTCATCAGTGATATCCTGGAAGAGTCTTTCTGTCGCTCATATAAAGGCACTCAATGTTTTCAGTAATGGGCGCCTCAGGAGTGCATGTGTTGCTGCTGATGATCTGCGTGGCAGCTAGAGGAATGTGCCAGGTGAACCGGGCCGGAGCGGAGGCGGACCCTCTCCCGGGTGTGCTTGTCCATTCCACCCTCCAGTCTCCCAGCTTCTACAGCACCACCAACCCCAAGGAAGGAAAAGGCCTCCATCGCCTCGGGGGGGACGCACACACAGTGGGATCTGAAAATCAGACGTCAGTCATGAAAAAGCCGGTCCCGCCTCCAATGTGCCTCGTATCCACCTCGATCGAGACCCATTTTAAGTACATCAACACAGTAATTTCAATACTGGTGTTTGTGGTGGGTCTGGTGGGCAACGCCACCCTGCTGAGGATCATATACCAGCACAAGTGCATGAGGAACGGCCCCAACACCCTTATTGCCAGCCTGGCTCTCGGTGATCTCATCTACATAATCACTGTTATACCCATCAACGTATACAAGGTACATTTAGCATTCTGTTGGCGCATATTTAATTGTAGTTTCAAAGCCGGCGCCCCTGAGTGACATGTCTCCGAGCTGATATGATGAAATGTAACAACAATAGAGGTGACGCTCGAAGATAAAGTGGAATATTGCATAAGGTAAAAGGGTGGGGGGGGGGGTTAGGGAGTGAGTATATAGACGGGAAAGAGTAATCAGTTGCACGTCGTTATCGTCCTCATGATGGCAGATTAGTGATGAGAGGTGCAGGGATACGGCCAGCTAAAATAAACACGGTAATAAGGTTCTAGCTGTGCAGCGTAGTGACCCCAGGCATTAGTCACTGGCCCTTATCTTCAGCTTTTATTTTTCCCCCTTAAAAACAACAAAGTCCTCAGTGCTGCACAAGTGAATTCACTTCTTCAGATTTGGACTCAGTGAAAAGCTCCTTTATCACGTTTTAAATAAACAAAAGTTTCTCAGTTGCCCGAAAGATATCAGTTAAATTTTATGTTTATTAATTGTACTAATCCAACTCTTTTTTGAGTATCAGCACTATTACAAAGTTTTTGAAGATTCACTGAGAATAGACTCAATGTTAAATTCTAAATGGTGATAAAACTAAATGCTTGTACACAACTGTAGCATCAGAAGGAAACAGAAAGTTTACATTTGGAACACAAAGAATGAAAATGCTGTATCTACAACTCCCCCCCCGTCCCATCCCCGTTTGCACCTGCGAGCCCATGAGTGTTTCCAAAAATAATCCCCACTTCTGTGCTAAAAACAGTGACGTGGGCTCTTTTCCTCTCAGCTGCTCCTGGGAAAGTAACACGGTGCAGGGAAACAATAGGCTCAGGAAGCAGCGGGGAGCTCCAGCTAGCTCCACCTTTGAAAAAGAAAAAACAAAACAAAACGCATATTTCATTGAGGTCAGTTTGTCCTGAAGGAAAGGTTTCAAGACAGCCATAATAAAAAAAAGAGGAATGACTTCCAGAGGAATACATTAGTAAAGAATATGATGTGTAGTTAGTGATGACAAGATTTTATTTTCCTGTTCTGAAGGACACTTTTCACATAATACCTGTACCATCTGATGAAGTCTAAGACTAAACTCACTTAGCTTTAATAACTCATAAGACTCCCGAGATCCATCCTGAACCAGTAGATCACCCAAACAAGTTCAATGACGAGTACATGCTGAAGCTGTACGTTCCCGTCAGTGACAGTTGTTGTCTTCTTTGCTTCCGCCAGCTCCTGGCACAGCGCTGGCCCTTTGACGACACTGATTTTGGCCTGGGTTTGTGTAAGCTGGTGCCTTTCCTGCAGAAAACCTCGGTGGGCATCACGGTCCTGAACCTGTGTGCCCTCAGCGTGGACAGGTCAGTGCTTGCCCAGGCTTTAATAAAAAGCTTGTAAGTATTTGTATTTGCAAAAGCAGATCTCTGAGGAGGTGGTCCGATATAATGATTTTTTTCTTTTTTTTTTTTCATTTACCAGAATTTTGATGCAGTGGAAAGGAAAAAAACTCAGATTACTGGAAATGTTAGTGGAAAAGAGTTATGTGTTTATCTTGATGACTCAGTTTTGTTCTAATCTGCTATAAAATCCACAAAGACGTTCCTGCTGTGAAAGAAATCAGGGTTCAGGCAGACATATTTGATGACCTTCTATTAGCTTAAAACATTAACAAATAATTATAAACATGTTTTACACTTGTGATGAAGTACAGAATCCCTTGTGTGTTCCCAGGAAATGTGTGTGTGTGTGTGTGTGTGTGTGTGTGTTAATGACTGTTTTTGTATCCTTTCACTGTTAGAGGAAGAGAAAAAGGTGGATCTATTACCACATAGTGAAATATAAATGCCACCATGTTGTTCAACAAAGAAATTCAAATGCGTCATGAAAAATATATTGTTTTAGCCATAAAATCTTGATGCAGGTTTTTACTAAAACATTTCGACAAGTGATTTTCCATTAATGAAACAAACAAGTCAACAAGTGTTGGTTGTGTGGGAAACACAAGCCGCCAACAGACAGGCCCCCCTCCTGCCA
This sequence comes from Pao palembangensis, assembly GCA_015343265.1. Classification (NCBI taxonomy): domain Eukaryota; kingdom Metazoa; phylum Chordata; class Actinopteri; order Tetraodontiformes; family Tetraodontidae; genus Pao; species Pao palembangensis. Next base: position 3,763,913 of record CM027089.1, on the reverse strand, counting down.
ACAATGGGCCGGTCTGTTTGGAGGCATCGCAAAAATATAAATATTAGATATTTAAAATAAACAATTGATCATCTCTGCTCGTTAATTCTTAACATTTTGATCCACTTTGCTGACAGAGCGCTTTGTTGTGTTTGGGGTGCTGCCATGCAGAGAGAAAGTGTCGCCGGGGCCGATTCCGTCATGTGTTTCTGTGCGCAGGTACATAGCTGTGGCGTCCTGGATCAGAGTTCAGGGGGTGGGGATCCCCATGTTGACAGTGGTGGAGATCGTGTCCATTTGGGTGCTGTCGCTCTTCCTCGCCGTGCCAGAGGCCATCGGATTCGACATCATTGTCTTGAACTACAGGAACCAAACCATGCGCACCTGCATGCTGAACCCTCAGAGTAAATTCATGCTGGTAGGCCCCTGCTTTTGTTCTGCCGCTGCTCGCCTTTGCGTGTGGGTGCTTTCAAGCTGGCGAGGCATTTAGTGCCCAGCGTCAGGATATCTGTGCAGAGAAGGGTTCGCTCTGTGCATTTAAGAGACAAAACATTAATGGAGCGCCGAGATAGGAACCCCACCTGCCGGAGGGCTACTTAAAGGGAAAGTGCAACTCCACATTCGCATTTCCACTGTTTTTAAAAGTCAATCCTGTTTGTTTGGAGTTAATGGGTGCTTTTAATGTACAGTTTTCAAAATGGTGGAATGTATATTTAGAGCATGAGTAGAACACTAACGTGTACCATCTGCTGCATTTCCTCCCAGGGTGATAAATAATTAAAAGCATTTCCAACTCTCCTATACTTCGAGATACATCACGTGGACTTGATAGTTAAAGGATTTTGAGCAGAGTACCAGCTTTTAAGGAATAAATGATTTCCACCACCAAGGTGCAGATAATTGATGGCAGGCCAAGTGCAATTACTTGGAACTAACTCTGGGGCCTCAAGCTGAACCAAATGTGCTCAACTCTTCCATATGTTCAAGTAAAAGAATTTTAGCTGAGGTGCCATATTAAGCCTTTTTGGCTTTGCCTCTCAAAGAAATCACATAATGTTGTTGGTGACGCTTAAGAAGCTGTGGTGTTGTTGGAGAATGTGTTCACTGACTATATATGGTTTGTTTTTTTGCACTTTTTTCACTACACAGTGCACATGTGGTCATTCCAGGGAGCCCTGGGGTGGTCATGGGGGGAGGGCGGGGGGGGGTTTCAGGCCTGGATCAAAAAATCAGGACCAAAAAAACTATAGATTCTTCTCAGGAAGTGAAGCATAGCTGTCCCATCTGAGGCATAAATCACAAAACATAAAACAATGACTGTAAATAATTTTTAAGAGTGTGGTGATGCGAACGCGTCTATTCTTCTGTAGTTCTACAGGGAGGCAAAGGACTGGTGGATGTTTGGCTTCTACTTTTGTGTACCGCTGGCGTGCACGGCCGTGTTCTACACACTGATGACATCTGAGATGCTCAACCACAGGAACGGCAGCCTTCGGATCGCTCTCACCGAGCACCTCAAACAGGTCGGATAGCTATTCTAACACAATATTGCTAGTGATCCATCACTCTTCCTCTCAGCTCGTCTAAAACAGTGTTTCTCTGCAGAGGCGGGAGGTGGCCAAGGCCGTCTTCTGCCTGGTCCTCATCTTTGCGCTGTGCTGGTTCCCGCTGCACCTCAGCAGGATTCTAAAAAAGATGGTTTACACACCCAATGACACCGCGCGCTGCAAGCTCTTCAAGTGAGTGACCTGAAGGAGATGAGTAAAACATCAAAGCTCCGCATGAGCGCAGTGTGGCAGCGGCGTTCCCTTTCAGTAAAACTTCCTCTGTTTGCAGTTTCCTGCTGGTCCTGGATTATCTTAGCATCAACCTAGCAACGATCAACTCCTGCATAAACCCAATTATCCTCTACTTTGTCAGCAAGAAGTTTAAAAACTGCTTCAAGGTATGTCTCACACTCACACACACACACAAGGGGATGGGTGGGGGTTAACCACGCCTCTGGTTTGCACATTAGCAGGGAGTTAAAAGAGAGGCGACCAGCAAAAACTATTAAAGTGGACATATTTGGAAAAAGCATATTTACAGATGCTGAGATGCACTTACATTTCAATACTCTCATCCAACTAAAACGTTAGGGAATTGTATTTAATGTATTTTTCTCTTTATTCTTTTTAGTCGTGCTTGTGCTGCTGGTGTTACTCCGACAACCAACTTAGCAGCATCGGACCCATGAACGGCACCAGCATTCAGTGCAAAAGCCCTGAGCCCAACAACATGCACGCCGACCGCAGCGTGCGGAAAGACAGCGACTAATCTGCCACCAGAGCAAGATTCTCATGTCACACACCCAGCAGCTATTCTACGTAACTATCGCACACATATTCACGCAAATATTTTTCAGACAGTAAATGCTTGACCACTGACATGATCCTGGCAGAGACGCACTCCGACGAGAGCGACCGCTGGTTTCATTATGTCCGCCAGCAGAGACCTCAAAACATATTTTTTATATTCCCACACCCACACATGGAGTGAAAAAAAGAAAGGGATAACAGAGGAGGAGTCTGTCAACAGGACGCAGAGGAACGGTGACTTTAAATTACTCTGTCGGTAGCTGAGCGTGCTATTCCTGTAAACGCCACCGCAACTGGGACGGATACTCAAAGCTGCAGGAAGGAAAGAGCAGACCATCTGCTGTCAGCGGGAATGATGGGAGATGTGCATGCGCCGTCCTCAGGAGCTCCATGGATGACAGGAAAGCTGATTTCACTCACCGTTTGTTTTTTACGCTGGGCGGGGGGGCCCGCACAGGTTTTGCTCACCCTCGCCGTACTTATCAGTATTGTGACGGATCCGTGTGAAGGTCACGCGTCTGACCGCAGAGGTCAATCAGCAAGAGATCCTTTCTGATCCTGATTTAGAGGTCGAGAAATTCTCAGACAATGAGACGCAGACACATAGCAGCCGTGTTAAGTTTGTGGTGAAAATCAGCCAAATAAACTTTTACGATGGATTTCACAAGTGACATCAGTATGTCCTGTATTTATGACAGGAAGGGTGTCTTTCTCATAAACACTATGAATTTTGTTCAGATATAGCAGCACAATTATAATGTTTATGCTTACATAACCCATTAATACAGTATAACTCTGTACATACCATATAGGTAGTTTCCACTTTTATAAAGTGCTATAATGCAGTAACAGTGTATTTTACTCTGACTACATTACCTGTGTAATGGCAACGATGCGTTAGTATGGTTTATAAGGCAAATGGTAAGAACCAGGATCGGTGGGTTCATTTTTAGGTGATCAGCAGGCAATAAAATAAACGCAAACAAGTAAAAACGAGCCTCATAGATTACCGAAATGCTGGAAACTGTAAAATACCATGAGTTTTCAGAGATATGCTTCATCATGATGCTTTTCCCTGTCCTGCTCCGACAGACTTGTCCAAGGTAAGCTAACTGGTTACTGGTTTCACCACTGTGTCAGAGGCAAAAGTGTCCAAAGGGTCCTCATTCTGCGGAGGATGTTCTTGTCAACTACAAAATGGCCTTAAATTTGTTTTTGTGAATACTTGCAACCGTGTGTGTTTGACTGTGTGATAGCATATGTGTGAGCCGCGTGGGTGTGTCATTTCGTGCACCTCTTTAGCTGGAGTGTGTCGTACACGTTTGACAGCATCTGCATAATATTATTGTACCACTATACTTTGAAGTGACCGTGATCTGCAAAAGAGGAGTTCGTGTTTGTCGTCAGGGGTTCGACAGATTCCCTGCATGTAAGTGCTGCTGCTTATATCAATAAACTGTAAGAGGCACGCTTTGTTTCAGCGTCATATTAATATTGGTTTCTCGAGGAAGTCCAGCACCCCCACCCCCTCTGTTTTTCATCTGCGACTTTGAGAAAGGACCGTCTGGGAGTGATTTAAAGCACATTGTGACCTGCTTGGCAGCTGGGCCCCGAGGGTTACTGGTGTCAGCAGAGAGGATGTGAACCGCTCTGACGGTGGGAATTTGATACATAAAACCCATTTCTCATTTCTGTTGCCAAGAACAAGATTAAGCAAAGCAAAGTCTCATCATGACTTCTTTTTTTCCTGTCTTATTTTGGGATTAGACTTTTGCTCATGAGGAGGGGTCACGTTCATGAATTAGAAGAGTTTACAGTGGCATTTTGCATGCATTCGGTTTGATTAAGTCAGGATTAGCTTGTTTTCTACCTTTATAATGAGACAATTACCAGAGCTGCGCTATTGCAGAGCCAACGCAACGCTGACAAGCAGCCAAGACCAACTGAGCACCGAGAGTTGAATTTATCAGACACTGTCCTGCACGATAAGCCTCAGCCGGGGCATAAACTTTATGAAGCTGTTCCATATTCCCCTGATCAGAATCGGGGCTCCAGCAATCCTGGACAAACACAAAGTTCGTGGGCAATAAATCACTTGAAGAAAAGAAGAATAATGACGCAGACTAAACAATAAATAGATGAATAATCTGGAATGGGGCATGCAGAAATGTCTTTGTGACTTTCTGGGAAGTGACAGAGACAAATCAGAGTGTGAGGGAGCATCAGCGGCGCTCTGAGGAGTCTGGTGGGAACTCTGTTTGCTGCCAACTCTGAATTAAATGAAGCTCAAAACAAATAAAAAAGCTCAGAGGGTCTAAAGCCCAAGTCCACGTGAGGCTTATTCTGACCTTTTTTTCCTCTTTATGGAAGAGGCAGTGGAAAACTGTTTTCATTCCTGCTAATAAAAGCAAGCATGATTTCATTTACATTTGTGCTTATTCTTTAAAATATTAATTCATTATCTACAGACTCACACTGGTCATCCAGGAACCACTATTTCACTTTAAAAAGTATAAATTGCAACCAGAAAAATGACCAAAGCCTCGATTTTTAACGTCAACAATGGTGAGCCTCCATTTAGGGACCAGTTGTAGATACCAGAATATGTGGAAGCAATTATTGTCAGTAATTTGGGAAAATGTAGTTTATGTCAAATGTATGAATAAGAATAAAGTATCGCTCTTCCTGAAGATTGTTGATTTGTTGCGTGTAGTGCCCATAAACAGCTTAGTAACCCTGAACATTCCCTGCCACGAAGGTCTGCGGCCGCATACTGAGATAAATAAGTAATTGTTGAAAGTTTGCAGACGTGTGTATTGCTCTGACAAAGGAGGTGCACTCTGGCTGATACGTTATATCTCAGGAATCAGACAGTGTGTCTCCTCCTTTGTTGTTGCATTGATTATCATTGCTCCTCAGACCTTTCCATCCCGCTTATCTGCCTAACTGCTTAACTTGCCTGACACGCATGTTTGAAGACAGTGAGACATAATGGACGCCATATCCCTTATGCTGAAATATGTTTCAGGCCTGATCAAACACAGCACGTGTTTATCTACCCTGCCCTCGCGTTGCTGTACCCAGAATGCCACGTTGCATGGCGGTCCCTCCAAGCTATATCCTCCATGGCGTTTGCTCGCTCGACTTGTGGCAAAGAATATTTTTAATTCATAAAAGCCAAAAGGATCAATTCAAAATTCATGAACAATCTGTCCTGCAACAACCAGTGATTTCTCTGACTGTGGGGCAGTGGAGACATGCTGCAACCAAAAGGAAAGTTCTGCCTCCCCTCATTTTACAGGAAGACACACAAACACAGAGATATGCACATGCACGTGCATGGGAGAGCAAGGTGGAATTTTTTTTTTTTTTTCAGTTATGTTGCTAAATGGTAAATTAAATGTGGAAAAGGATGGAAAATAATGAAGGATGAATATTCTTTAACATCTTTAAAGCTGAAGCGATGCCTAAATTACATAAATACATCTATATGTATTTTGAAGATGAAATAATTTAAATCATTTGTATTATTAAATACAGAAAAATTATCCAAATTATAAACTGGCACTTCATTATACTTGATAATGGTTCATACTTTAGTGCCATCCGAAATTAATTGTTGAAATGCATTATTTTAATTTTAAAACAGAGTTATTACATCAAATTCTGATGTAGTAACAGAATGTAATTTTAAAGTTTTAAATTACAAATGATTTGTTAAAGACTAAAATTTAAATTTAAATAATGATGAAATAATGAAACACTTTACACGCTCTGCAAATTTTAATGACGCCATTAACTTACTACAACTTTTTGAAGAAAATGGCATACTCATAGTATTTTAGTATCATAAATGAGAAAGGGAATAGAAATAATGGAAATGGACATTTTGACATAAATGACGTTCTTATTGTTTCAACTCACTGCTTCCTTTGTGCTGCTGAGTCCAGTCCTTGTTAATGGTTAATTAACATTGCCATCTGCTGGTTAAAGCACAAACCAGACCCAGAATGCGGCGCAACCAAACAATACAACTACCGGGTACGTACACTATTCATCGATTGGCTACAAATCACTTTACCCACCAATCATATTCGACGCTGTAGGCGGGACTTCTAAAAAATATCAAAAACAGGAAATACATGCTCCACAACAATTAGGATACTTGAGAAAAGTTTAATCAACGGAGACCTACTGTAAATACTTTTAAGCGTTGATTTATGGGGAGAATTTATCGGTATATCAGTCGTGAGTGATAAATAATCGTTCTAGACGTTTAATTATTTTTTTACAGATGATTTAAAGGTCATTCGCCTTGATTGTTTACATTGTGAATGGGATGACAAGCTAACTTTGGCAATGTAGCTTCGTAAATTTGAGTCACGGGAGCTGGTAATTATCCGAAACTTGCTCCATAAAGAAAGATCGGTGAACAGAACAAGGCATATTATCAGTACAGTTGTTTGGGTTTAAAGTGAGCTGCTGACAGTGTAACAATGCGAAGCTAACGTTAAATTTATCGAGAATTTTTTATTTGTCCGGCGACTTGTGGCTTTATCTGCGGCCAGTATCGAAGACCTTTGAGTGTCTTGTAAGGATGCCTTGTTCCTGTGGCGACTGGAGAAGATGGATTCGACCACTGGTGGTCGTACTGTATATACTGTTGCTGTTAGTCGTCCTACCCATTTGTATCTGGGAGCTGCAGAAGTCAGAGGTCAGTGGTCACCTGATAGAGTTAGGTTATATGTTGCTTCATTTTGATTTATTTGGAGAAAAAAAAATGCAACTCTGTCCACCATTTTTGTGTTTTCTTTTCATGTGTTGACAGGTTAATCCTCATAAGAAAGCCTGGTTCATTGCTGGGATATTTGTTTTCATGACCATACCCATATCATTATGGGGGATCCTTCAACATCTAGTTCACTACACTCAGCCGGAGCTCCAGAAACCGATCATCAGGTAAAGATACCACCAATCTGTCATGTTAAGCAGTGCTCTGGAAGAATTTCTTGAATTGTTTTTTTTTCTCTGTGCCTTTTATTAGGATATTATGGATGGTTCCAATTTACAGCCTTGACAGTGTGAGTTGTGCATTCTCTACTCAAAGCATCTTTAAATCATACTGCAGACAGTAGGAACAATCAAGTCATATCCTTGCTTTGTTCCACAGTGGATTGCATTAAAATACCCCAATATCGCCATTTACGTGGACACGTGTAGAGAGTGCTATGAGGCCTACGTCATCTACAACTTCATGACCTTTTTGCTGAACTACCTGGGAAATCAGTATCCTAGCCTGGTGTTGATGCTCGAGGTCCAGGAACAGCAGAAACACCTCCCTCCCCTGTGCTGCTGCCCACCCTGGCTGATGGGAGAGTAAGTTTCCTGATCATCACTCATGAATATTGGACATCTCACTAAATCCTCAAAGGTTTCCCACAAGTTCCCAAAAGTTGATAACTCATCATTGCAAGTGCTCTTTTATTTAGATTGAGTAATAATAGTTATTGTTACAACCACAGGTATTGTTATAAAGATCATATAAAAATTTGATGTTAAAATCTCTCTGAGTCAGATGTTTCAGAAGAGTTAATTAGTTTTAATGAGCTGGGTCAGAATCAGGTAGCTGAAATTATCAGTTTTCAGCATGTTGATAATATCCTAACAGAATGTGCTCAACCTCCAACAGTGTGGATTTGATAAATTCAAACTTTTTACTGTAGAAGGACAATAAAGTCCTTCTTACTACCTTTTATGTGTGTCTTATGACACTGGGTCAGACTCTCTGTTCGCACTGTGTCAGACTCTCTATTCATCAGTATTCCGATGAGTGCACATGGATGCGTTAGGAAGAAATTCCTGACTTGATTTCCTCTTCATAACCTGAAAATCATCCGTCTTCAGCCTGTTGCCGTTTCCTATGGGCCAGAGGCGGGTTACAGGTCGCCAGCTCGTCGCAGGGAAAATCAACTGGAAAATCTATTTTGTCCGTTTCCTTCACACACATGCTTGGTGTCGTATATCACCAGTGAGCAATTTTGAGGACATCTTTGTAATTTCCAGTTTTCATTACTGTGATATCAGCCATTCACGTGTGCGGGTTAGTGGCTGCAGCGTTGTCTGTTGTCCTGTTTATTTTGCACACGTCCTCAGAGGCCACCGATAAGAACTGGGACAGTGTCATGTCCAGTCTAAGGTTGCAGCCAGGAACCACAGCTGTCAACATTTCCAGATGTATTTTAACCAAATTGTTAATGTCTTCTGCAGGGTTTTACTATGGAGATGCAAATTAGGAGTGTTGCAGTACACAGTTGTAAGACCTGTAACAACCGTGATCGCCCTGTAAGTAAGCTCCCTTCACATTTATAACTTTGTTATTACTAGTTTGTGTTGTATACATGAAGAGTGATGATCAATCCTCCTCCCCAGGATCTGTCAGATGTGCCATGTGTACGATGAAGGCAATTTTAATTCGACCAATGCGTGGACATACCTGGTCATTGTCAACAATATGTCGCAGCTGGTAAAAAAAAAAAAAAAAAGTTATTTTATGAATTCTGGTGATTTTCATCTTAATAATGTATTAATTCTAATGTAATGTACTAATGTTCTATTTTGCCCTAGTTTGCCATGTACTGCCTGGTGCTGTTCTACAGGACTCTGAGAGAGGAACTGAGTCCAATCAAACCAGTGGGCAAGTTTCTGTGCGTCAAAATGGTGGTTTTCGTCTCTTTCTGGTAATTTCTGTGGCCATTTAAATCATTTCTTCCATATTATTCTCCGTATTTGTGTGCGTTTCAATTGTACTGACGGTCTACTTTTATAGGCAAGCTGTCTTCATTGCTTTGCTGGTGAAAGTGGGCATTATTTCAGAGAGCGACACATGGGACTGGAAAAGCGTGGAGGCTGTTGCTACTGGACTGCAGGTAAATCCAACGTGGGCTTCAGAATAGCTTCTGTACGCAAGTGTGCTAAAACAGACGCTTTCCACCCAGGATTTCGTCATCTGCGTGGAGATGTTTCTGGCGGCCATCGCCCACCACTTCAGCTTTACGTACAAGCCTTACATCCAGGAGGCAGAGGAAGTTTCCTGCTTCGATTCCTTCATGGCGATGTGGGATATCTCGGACGTCAGAGCAGACATTTCCGAACAAGTCCGCAACGTGGGTAGGTGCCTCCCTGTTCACACACGCGTGTGTTGATGTGACGTCCGACAGCAAGGACGCGATCATGTTGATTTTTTTCCTCGTTGACAGGGAGAACAGTTATGGGTCGGCCAAGGAATGCTTACTTTGGCAATGTGGGGAATGATAGCGAGCGGTCCGGCCTGCTGTCCTCTGGATCCCAGGACGCCATCTCAGACGCAGCGTCGAACGGCCAGTACCAGGGCCTGGGGAGGACCCCTGCTCCACACTCCCTGTCAGCCCCTGCAGGGCTCAGCTCAGCCACGTGGGAGCAAAGAGAGGAGGTTACACCTGAAGAGGAAGCGACCGATCAAACCAAGCAAGCAGCAGAGACCGACCTGATCGTAATCACTTAGCCTCAGCGGACCCAGTGACAGCCCTGCCATGTTGCTGCAGACGTGTCTCCACGGTAGACACATTGATGAAACATTTTTTTAAAGGCCACATCGACATGATTACTGTTTACTGATCATTGAGGTGTACATTTCTGCCCATGACAGCATCAAGAATGTTCAGCCGAGTTAAAGTTCCACCAAGTTTTATGGCCCAGTAGGCAGAAGTGTTCTAACTGAATGTAATTGGGAATACAGTATTTTAGCATGTCTCAGAGTTTTTTTTTTTATTCACCTCATAAAAGTATGCAACTGTAAAAAGTATAGCTGTCTTAAGCCTGTATCTTTTAGGATGTCAGTTAAGTGGAAACGCGCCAACACTGAAGCATCAGGACTGGTGAAAGCCTTTAACAGTATATGAGCTTTACTTTGGACTCCTGAGGCATATTTATATTCACAAACTGTTCCATCACTACGTTGGATCAGTATCATGATCTTTTGGCTCTACAGTATGCAGCTTTTCACAGATGCTGTGTATCAAGAGTCATTTCCAACTGCTTATCTGTGTTTAGTTGTTTTCAGTCATGAGGAGGTAGCCAGCAGGTATTGCACTGAAGCCATTTAATGGACCTATTCTTTCCAGCCTAGGATCAATCATACAATCATTTTTGCTTTAAGTTTTCTACAAATGACTGAAATGCTTTAACAAGTCAATTTGTCTTTTAGTCAAATAAATCAGATTAACTACAATTTTTCTTTTTGAATTGTGAAAATGTTTTAATACAATTTCTGAACCATAAACAAGTGACAGTTGTATGAAGACATATTAATGTGAATGTGGTTTGGCTCATCCAGAAATGAAAATAATGACAGATCAAGCAATTTATGAAAATTTAATTAAGGTTTATTCATTCATAAAACATTCCTGGAAGGCCATAATGACCATTTAATTACTCAATGACATCATCATGCACAAAAAACCTTGTAAATAACCTGTTTTGTTCATCACCTTTAATCTAGAAATAATTATTTTGGAAAAATCAAGGCATGCTGTGAATACTTGTGCTACCCCTGACATAAGCTGGTTCTTTACAGTACATTCAAGTGTATCTTTTGAACACTGAAGCAGAAAGACAAAGTTCATCATTATCGAGTAAGTGGCTGCAGCAGCACAGATCACTGGGAATGGTCTTTGTGAACTGATATGGAGATGGTGCTCTTGTGAAGCTTCACAGACAGACAGAGCCGTTCCCCGGCTCGTACCTCCAGCGGCTCCTGCAGCACGGCAGCCGCCTGCTTCCAGTGAGAGTTCTGACTGAGGGTGCTCACACTGATCTCCTGGTCCAGGTAGATGTTGTACCAGAAGGGAACCGCAGTTATTCTGCCTGCCGCTGTAGCCTGGACCTGTGTGTGCATCAAACCAGTCACCACACTGTACTGTAAATGTCACATCGGCAACAAATTCAGACAATTCCACCCACCTTTACTTCTCTGTGTGTGTAGTTGGCAGTGGCATCCATCAGATCAAGAACAAAGAGCTCTATGGGCTGACTGAGGTGCTTGCAGTCCAGTGTGGAGAAGTCCAGAAACACGTGAACAGGTACCTAATAAAGGCACACACCAGTTTAATATATACACTGTTAAAAAAAGAAAATCATCAAAAATGGCCCCAGATGCTCCAACATGACCAACAACAAAATGAATCTCCCTTGATTAAAAAAAAAAAAAACAAAAAAAACAAAAAAAGCTCAGTGTGTGGCTGCAGGAACAGATTCATGACTCCATATAAGGTTTGAATTAATGAAAGGTGGATAAGAACTTGTTTATCCACTTAAAAATCTTCCACTTGAACTGAGACAGAGTTCATGGCTGCAGGGCAGCAGGATTAGGAGCTGAAGGAGAAACGAGAGTGTCACAGTTTCCTTTAGTGCACAACAAAAGAATCTTTTCTCCGCCCTGTCACAGTTGTGCAGACCTCAGAGCTGGCTGTTTGATGTGCCTGATGTAATGTGTGCTGATGGATTCAGGTAGGAATGTGTTGGGCCCAGTCGCGTCTTGTGTGACTGTTGTGCTAGAAAAATGCCCTCCGCCGAGGGCTTCAAAGACGACATCTGGCAGAGCAAAACGCCGTCCCCGAGCGGGGCCTTAGGAATCAGAGCATGACTGGGAAAAGAGAGATTTTTCACTCCAAATAACAAAAAAAATGACAGTGCAGCTGAGACACACACATAAAAAAAAAAAAAAAAAGTCTTGGACTTTAGTATTCTGAGTGTTCAACACAACAAAAGCAGCACAGACGGCCAGGATTAAAAATATCTGGAAGCACCATCGGTCTGCTTGTTCAAATCTGTGCAATTTACACTGTACTTGTATTTAACAAAACCTGTCAACGCTGACTAAAGAGTTTGGCTCTAGTGGCCCTATTTCGAATTAGTTTTTTCTGTAAATGAAATTCATTTAATATTCAATATTAGGTCATATTGATTTAGACCTAACCTATCCTTTATAGACTCCTTAGATAGATTCTTTACATATAATTTTGTAGTACAAGTATAATATTTTAGAATAGTACATTTATTTTTTACTGTGGTACTGAAATACAGCACTGTAAAAGCAGACATCACTGCCACCCAGTGGGAAGATTGTAGAACGCAAAAAGAATCTGTTCTGTAAATTAAGAGATTGATATGTTGTCAAATAAGCCATTCCTAAGGCATTTATATAAAACATTCTACTAAAGCTGGTGAAGAGTGTATCAGTTGTTTCTCCTGTACTTGTGTGACGTTCAAGTAATTTCTGTTTCTCATAATGTACTGAAACTTACAGACATAACCCACCTTATTTATAGTGTGTGCAGGAACAAGAAAGAGATGAACAAAGGTCACCGACCACCAATTACCTCTACTAGTAGGAAATGAATAACCCCAATTTAACATCTAACTGTTTCTTTTGGTTTTATTCAAAATTCCTGAGAAATATTAACAACTAACTTGCTTATGTTATGCATTTTCCTAATCTATAAATGGCCAAGCAGTGCCTTGTGGAGTTCCACTCACAGTGAACTGATTAATGAAGGGAGCGATGTTGAACCCTAGCGTTGGCTCCCGACCCTGAACAGCGCTTTCCAGCAGCAACTTGTCAGACTCCACCAGGGTACCATACACCACTATCTTCTCTGGGAAAACACGCCCTCCGTCCTCCAGCAGACACCTTAGGCAGATGATAGAAACATGTCCTTTTTTAGAATATCTGACAGGATGTTGCCTCTCCTGTCTCCTCTGTCTCACCTGGCCAGTGAGGCTTTCTCCATCAGCTTCTGTCTAATGAGCCCACACGTCTCCACACAGTCCAGCATGATGCCGCTCCACAGCTTCTCTCTGGACGGCCTTTTCAACATCCCCTGCTCGTCCTCCACATGGTTGAGCCAGAACTCTAGACGCTCTTCCGGAATGTTGTTGGAATCGGCCAGCCGCTTTAATACTTCCTGTTGCTTCTTCTTTTCCACAGAGCTGTAGGCTTTCACGTGACCGTGGCTGGCGGCGAGGAGAGAGAGCAGAGAGAAGCCCTCTGACACATCCAGGACATAGAGGAGGTCACTGCGGTCTGTGGAGTCCGCTTCAGTGCCAGGTCTTCGCTCAGACTTCTGCCATTTCAGCTGGGAGATGAGTTTGCCGAGGGCGGCGCTGAAACTCTGATGGTAACCGTGATTGTTCAGGAGGGCGATTTCCGAACTTTCCAACATGCAGAAATCTTTACAGGGGGGATTCTGTTCAGTCTGGAGGCAAGACAGCGCAGTGCACAGCTCTGCCTCCGGGTTATGACTTGAAATATGTTTCTCGCAGGCCTGCGTGTCGAGATGCTGGTCCAGGCGGATTTCACGTCCCTTTCTGACCACAGCAACACTGCAGAGTCTGAGGTAGGCGTCTCGGCAGGAGACCTCGACAAGCAGCTCGTCTTCAGGTTTCAGGCGAAAACCTGAAAAGATGCAAATGAAAAAACTAGAAATGTCAGCTGATAATACAGCAACTGCAGAAACACACAATATTGTAATGGCAGAATTTCTAAATCTTAATATTTGTAATTATCTGAGATACGTATGCACTTTTAAGTTATATAAATAAACATTGCTTGACAAAACCTTCCACAAAATTTTCAAAAAGGGTGGAAAAAGCAGGAGCAGGAGCAAGCTCAACAGAGGACTGAGACGTGGAGGTGAGGAGGGAGGGGAGCAAAGAGGATTCCTCCAGGAATAACATCTGTTCGTGTCTCCGTGTCAGAGCAACCCTCATCACAGGCATTTGAGAAAAATGCATATTTATAACCTTTAATAATTTCATGAGCACTAAAGAGTGTCACGGCTGATATCGGTGCACACATCACAGCGGCTGGCGGTGATCACCGGGAAAGCTAGCGGCTGCCTTGATGTTGCCTCCATCAATTAGTGGCACGGTGAAATGATGTCGAGGCCTGTTTGGAAGAGCTGCAGGGTGAACGGGAACACCTCACCTCCTGCCCGTGGCTGTCACGCTCACAGTAGTCCTAGTGTAAAGGGTTACTCTTACAGTACTGTTATGAACAGTAATACTGACTGATACCCTTGGTGCTGTGGACTGGGTAGATGGCTTGCTCCCAGCAGGTGTCTTCCTGGGGTCCCGTAGACAAACTATTTTCCTCATCCAGGTGGAGCTGGAACCACACAGCCAGAGCATCCAACTCCCCCTCTTGAATGACAGGCAGGCAGAGCCTCTGGATCTCCCTGGAGGTGAGTCCTTCCAGCTCCTACAGGTAAAACGTAGAAAGATTAAAAACAGTCTAGACCAGAATGGCTAAAATTGCAAAAACTCAACAAACACCATGAGTGTGGTCTTGTTTTTTTTTTATTTCATCATACCTGAACATTGTTAAAATCTATGTTGAGTGCTGTAAAGGGCTGTGTGAGGGATTTGTATCCCCCTGGCAGCCTGCTCAGTCTCTCTGTAGTGTAAGGCTCCATGGAGTCATCTGGCTCCGAGCTGCAGCTCACTGGGCTGCGGATCTCCCCAGCCGCAAGCATGGAGAGACTGCCCACCTCTGACACACACACCCTGTGTGCAACAAAAGACACCTGATCTGAACTGGGTGAGCTTGTACAAGAATTACATTTTGAAAAGACTGTCTCGCATTAATATTTTTTCTCTCTCTCTTGCCCATATACACAGTGACTGAAATTCAGAGGGACGTCGGGGTCTACCTGTGGTGCCTACGGATCTCCAGACATTCAACAGCCATACCAAACACTGTGGCTCCAGCTGGGATGACCTGGCCGGTTACAGACTGTTCCTGGACTTCATTCTCGCCCCTCTTTAGGACAAGACACACGTACTGAACAATTCAGGTGCGCTATTCTGGCTGTTTTAAAAGCAATATCACCAGCACAGATCTGCTGCTTATCGGTATTTGATGATGTGAGATACCTGTGGAGGTAGCAGCAGGTGGTGCCAGGCATGGATGAGACTCTCTATGATGCCCTCTCCAAACAGGCCAGCATCCACCGTCTCCGTCACCACCAAGGACACCCTGAGAAAAACAGATTTCAAAAACCATAAGGACTTTACCTCTTTGGCTCTCTCTCTATATATATATATATATAATATTGGAGCTGATGATGGTAGCTGCTGTGCTTGCAGAGTAAGTGGAAATCGTTCGGGCACTTTTACCTCTGCGGAATGTCCTTGGGTACTTCCATCTCGAGAGATTTCATATGGAGGATCTTGATGTCTCTGCCCATTCCATTAGCTGCCACCACCTCGCCGGCCAGTTCGTACATGGTCTTAGAGAGCTCACAGGCATAAACTTCAGCGGCCCCTGCCTTCTTAGCACACATACTTAGCAGAGAGAAGCAGAAAATTAGAACAGATCCTGTCCTGGTCATACACAGTATACACCGACCCTGTGTTTGGCTGACAAATCACAAAAGATCTTCAACTTAAAGAAAAAAAGAGATGACAAATTCTCACAGAAAATATCTCACCCAAGGATCCCAGTGCCAGTACCTATGTCAAGTACAGTGGTGCGGCCACTCTGAACAGCTTTCTGAATTGCTTGCTGGTACTTCCAGTTCCTCCCATAGTCATTGAGCATAAAGAAGTGCCAGCGCTCAACCAGCCAGTTGGCTACACGGTGGAAGTTCTCCCTGGCTTCTGTGTAGTCTGGTCTGACCTTCAGGGCTTTATGGAAATGGCCTGCAGCCTCGTCTCTAAAACCCATTCTTTAAAAAAGAAACAGGCACCATTAACACATGTAAGTAATATCACATTTTTGTGTTTGCATATAGAAGTGCTGACATGAAATCATACCTGAACAGGTGTTCACCCATGCTGTTTAAGATAACTTCATCAGCAGGAAACAGCTCTAGAGCTTGCTCATAACAGTCAAACAGATCATGAATGCGGCCCAGAGAGTCCAGCTCTTCAGTCCATTTGAAGAGAGTGAACCTGAAGGACTCCTGAAAGGAAGATGTCATTAAAAATAAGCACCAACCATTTTCCCTTTTATGAAGCAGTGAGAATAGATTGCAGCATGCATGATTGTGACTGACAGGGAAAAGTACACATGCAGGGTTTTCACAGCAGTAGTAACATGAATTACCTTTGCAAAGTCCTTAAACAAGGGTGCAAGATTGAGGACAAGAAGGTAGTGCACAAAGGCAGTTCCATAATCTTGGTTTAACAGGCACTGCCTGGCACTTTCTAGCGAACTGGAAACCAGTTCATTTTTGGCAGGGTCCTCTCTGCCGCGCCTTCGAGACCTCCTTCCATGCTTTGATCGGGCACTGGTATTTGGCATCCCTGACAAAACAATGTTTTATTTAGTTTATTACTAATAAAAAATAATATCTGATATCAACTGGGATAAAACCACGTTTTTTATATGTATCATAAATTTCATAAAACATTTTAACTAGAAAAAGGGTACATTTTAAGTAATTGTTTTCACATTTTCGGTCTATAAGCATATTATAAATTCTATATTCCTGCTACTAATACAAGTATCGTAAAATATATTAACTGACGCGACTTGAGAAACAACTTCATGTTGTAACATATTGTAAGCATAGATGTAATAGTTGTACTTTTTTCCCCACCATTTTAACATAATGCAATATATTTGAACGTTAAAATCGTTCAGTATACAAATATTATACACTTAAGCTACCGACTCATTTAACTTACCGTTTTTTGTTTAAATTACAGCTTTTTGTCGATGCAAATCCTGTTATCATGAAACCCGCTAATATTCCAGCTAGCTTTATGTCTAAGCATCGCTTCAAATAGTCAACGCATAGTCCTTAGAATCCCATTACTTCACAAACACTAGCAGTCATTGTCAGTTTCTAGCTGCATGTCATGATAAGGCTTATCGGGTCTTATTCACGTTGTAGTCGAGTAAAAGTGTAACGAAATCACATTACTCTTCTGGCTTAAGCAAAATCTATCGGAAATTAAGAAACGTGCCCGCATACTAAAAAGCTCGGTAGGAAACGTCTTGCGACACAAAGTTCCGCAGAGGAATTGTCAAGAAGCGTCTTATTTTAAAACAACACATAAAATGGTCTAAACGTAGAATGAGTTTTTTCACAATTTCTTTTAATGGTCATTCAATTATTTTGTCGTAAACACTATCTATTTAGTTTTTCACTAGGTAGAACAAATCACGGGCCGGTCTTGTAGTAGAGTCAAAGAGTGCAAAAAGTCAAGATCATTCACTCTCAGTTAATTTTTTTTCTTGATGTCTGTGTAAATTTTGATTTTTTTTTTTTCTCGCAAATTCGATCTGCCGATCTTTTACGGTAACAAGAATCTATCGCATCATATGTTTGCTCACTTCACTCCAAAATGTCTTTTCTTTTTTTTTTTTTTAAATCGATGACCCTTCTTATAAATAGAACTTGAATGCTGATGTTAGTTTAAATTCTCAGCTGGTGGCTCACGTTCTATATTTTCTTATTGTATTTTTGCATATTTTCACTATATAGGTGTGTTTATGTTTCAGTACCTCTAAAATTCTAAAGTATATTGTCTCGAAATAAGTAACGATATAAATCTATTTCTTTCACCGCTGCTGATTTTTTTCAAAATAAAGTCTCAGTACGAGCAACGCGAAAACGGAAGTAAATCTAGAAGAACAATCTTGCAGGGGCTAGAAGTTGGTAGAAGTTCGCTACACGCACACAGATGTCAGCAGAATTTTTCAATCTGTCACTTTGCGAGGTGGACTACGTTTGATGGGAGGCAAAAGAATGGATTCAGCAACTATTACTTTCTGATTATTTTCCTGAAAGGACTTTCGTTTAATGCTTCACCCGCTGCTCTAGGCCTTGCCGAGTTTTAAGCGTTATACCTGTCAGTCAGTCTTTTTTGTTATTTGACAATTCTGGAACAACACCCATGCGTCTGTCTGAAGTTACTATGCTAACCTCCGTTAGCTTCTGCTACTTGTCGTAGCCATGAATTTTCTGCCAAGCTTCAACCTACCTGCAAAAACAGAAAAAAATTGAAAATATCGGTGTTATTCTTTTTGGTTAGAAAGTAGATTGTCACTTCGACCAGTTTTCCGTACGGCAGAACGAAGCTATCAGAAATGGGACTACACCCGCTGGAATTTAGCGAATGCTATCTGGACAGTCCCTGTTTCAGGGAGAAAATAAAGGCACACGAAGCAGAGTTGGACAAAACCAACAGGTTTATCAAAGAACTGTACAAAGATGGAAAGAACCTCATCAATGCAACGAAGCGTGAGTGTGTTTTTCTTTTCTAAAACTTTGAGAAAAGTTCGAGTTTAGTCTAAAAAATGCGTGTTTCTTTCTTGGGTTTCAGTGTTTTGTGTTGCAATGATTTTATTAGAAATTAATAATAGATGTTTGCCCAACAACTTAAATGATGGTTACCTTACATAATAATTGGTCAAATATTATTGAATACTGTTTGAATAATGTTTTGGAGATGCATTAGGAATAGTTAAACTTTTTCCACCATTGCGTTGAGGCTGATATTTGAGAAATGTTAATCCCTGAGTTCTTGCGATAATCTCGTGCCCTATTTGCACTCGGTCACACACCTCGGATAGTTTTGAAATTGTTGTTATCAGTGTGAACTCTAGTCCTGTGGGCAGGTCTCGTCTTAAGGTGCTCAGTGCTTGCAGCACAGTCATCAGAAAAGGACCTCTGTCTTTGGCCTGCCTGTCTGAAAACCACATTCAAGTGTTGCCATTATACACGCACAGCCTCACGTGTATATATAGAACAAATCTAACGTATTACACCCCATCTTTAGGCACGCTCCAGCTGCAGTGCTCTACAATACAAATGCATTTTTTGCAGCATTTGCACTGGAAACAACTGCATTTGTTTCCAGTGATAATCATTTCAGCCCCATTTTCTGCATGTCAGGATGCTAGCCTTCCACTGGAAAAGCTCCGATTCACTACATCAAACATAATCCCAGCGTCACTACATAAACCTGCCTTTGTTTCATGGCAACATGGCTGTTGTGGGGAGGGGGAAGGTCTTTTGCTTGAGGCTGTTTCATAACACGTTTTTCTGCTCATAAACCTCCACAGCTAGACATTGCCTCCTGTATATTGCCTTTTGGACATGCTAAATTCTTCATAGCACAAAACCAGTCAAGCTTGCATGGCGATATAAGTGTAAAAGTATGTTTACTGGCACATAGTGGTTTTGGAAACTGTTCAATAATTACTAATTAACCTGCGACACAAACTGAAACTGTCCAGGTGTTTTTATAAGAAATTAAATATTTTTTGATAGTATTGTTACAATACTTGTGCAATACTTTGGGGTTTTCTACAAATTTGCAATTGTGTTGCAAGGTAATGCTAACTTTAATGATTTAAGATAAGATCCCACGGTGGGGAAATTTAACTGTTACAGTAGCGCAAAGAACTTTCAAAGACGGAACATTAAATAGTAAAAGAAATAAACACAAAAAGCAGTATAACTAATAATAAACCAAAAAAGAAAAATGGATTTACATACACAGCCTCACCTATTTAGATGTGCAGTGGTGAGGTGTTATTACTCAAGTGAATATGGATGAGTAAGTGAATGAAATGAGTAAGTGAATGGAATAAAAAAAAAGAGCACCGTTGTAGAAAATTATCCAGAAAATGTTTGTGTGATGCATCAGCTTGACTTTGAGTTTCATTTCTGTAGAATTTCTTGCTCCTGGAGTGAGTGCAGGTCACTGTCAGCTCTTGCTAAACATGCCGAAAGAGCAGGTGCTTCATAATTTACTGGAAAGTAAACACTTGACTTGCACTCCAAAGGTCATGAGGTACGCTTACATTTTCAAATGAAGCATGAGTGGTATTTCAGTGCCTCCTGCCTCACAGTCACACAATCATTGACGCTAAATTGATAATTTTACTAACACATTTGATTCAGTCAAGTCACCTAACTGCTGCTATTCTTGTTCTTGTAGTTCTATACATTACTGTGCTCCTGAGAGCATATTTCAGGAATTAGAAACATTTGAAAGAACTGTGGTTTAAATTTAGTTCTCAGCTGGTCCCCTCTTCCTAAGTTAGTTGTGTATTACTTTCCATAAGTTCAGTGATTTTTAGCATTTGCATACTTTTTTTTTTTCCTTAAATGTAGCATTTTAGCCACCATGTTTACATATGTGCTGTTTCATGGCCTTTTGGCACTGTGATGTGATGTTTAATCTTTTCATCTGTTTAATCTTTCTTTCTTACGGCTTGAAATGCAGAACTGTTTTTGCAGCTAAAAGTACCTAGTACACTTAAAAATTACAGCTTTAGTGTTTTGTTTTGTTTTTTCCACTGTTAAACACAGGGTGTCTTGGTGCAGACTGTGACAGTTTCGCTGTGTTTTATACCACAGCTCAGCGGTGTTGATGTTTTAATGTTGATAAGATAGTATGGAGACTTCACAGAATAGGAAACCCCCTATTTTGATAATTTGGCTGCATGACACTGATAGAAGAATTAGATAAGTGATAATGAATATTGACATGGGGATATGGTTGAGCTAATCAAACATTGAGGTGTAGAATTTCAATCTTTCTGTTTCTGATTGAAGCTGAGGAATATTAGCTTGCCCTGGTTGTATCAGATTGACATGATCTGATCAGAGTGCAGAATCCAGAACATGACCAAAATGCACTCGCCTGGTCCAACATTTCCTGAAAATGTCATTAAAATTCGTACATAACTTTTCATGTTATTTTGTTCACAATCAAACAGGCTGCCACATAACCTCCTCGGTGGGAGTAATAGGTGTAATAAAATTATATGCCAGCTTCATCTTCATCAACTTTATCACCTCTTTCCTTTCACATCCTGGCATGAGATGCAACTGATTAATCAGGAGGACAAACGTGTCGCACTCTTCCTCCCTCGTTCCTTCATTTAAGAAGGAGCTGATTAATCTCTCCTGAGCCGAGGAGATGTCATCTTTTTAAATGGTGACGGTCAGATTAATGGCATATTTGAACAACGAATTTGTCACATTGATGACTGATGTAGTTTATATTATTTGTCCTTGCAGCTGGTTTGATGGCTGCTTCACGGGTCTTTTTGACCCCTCCTTGACTCCCGTCACTCGCATGACTGGGAGGATGTGTCGCCATGGAAAGACCTTGGTTGTGAGAGGAAACTTAATTGCAGAATGCCAGGCCAAAGAGCTGTGACATGGAAGTACCAGGGCCATACACATGTTTGCTTCTGTTTCCGAGGGCTTCCTCCACAGGAACCATGTCCTGTCTGTACCCTCGAAACCACCCCTCTCTGTTGTCCTTTCCAAACCTGGGAGCAGAAGATGAACTCATGCTGGATGTGAAATCTAAACCCCTGACTTATTGGTTGCATTGTGCGGTTTGCGTGGTTTTAATACGAATCATGATGTTTTAGTTCAGTTGCGATTGGCTTGATCACGCTCATTTCCTCAGCTGGACTTCCTCATTTTAATTGACCAGTTGACTAATGAAGAAAAATGGTTTCCCCTTCTGCTTTGAAGCCCCCTTCGTGTGAACACACAGAGGACTTTCTATTTTTTTGGCAGATGATTTTAGCATACCCTGCCACAGTGTGTCTTGGCTCGCTGCTATGCGCCATAATCACCTCATTGATGCTGCCAAAGGCCCACATCCCAGTCTTTCATTAAAACTGCATTAGTGCGAGACATGAAGTCATGTGCGAGAAACCCTTAATCACCTGAAGGAAGAACAAGGTCTGACACACAATGATACTGTGTTGCTCACCATTTTTGTGACTGTGTGGACCTACCTTAAGCTTCACTTACCCTACAGGTTTATTACCAGGATCAGGAAGTTGGAGGCAAACGAGTTTGTTGGGATGGAGGGGTGGGGACACAAAGATGGGAGGTGTACAGAGATCATGGAAAAGATGGGAGAGTTGAGTGCAACAGGAAGGACTGTGGAAAGGCACGCTGTGTAAACACCGGCTGCTCATTCAGGGCCCAGATGAGGAGAGCTGTGACCCAAGTGGCATATCTGATGAGACTGTCAAAACGATAACAAACAACACTCTGACAGGCGCCAGAGAATACACCAAGGACATCTTCAGCTGCTGAACTTTGACACATACCTACATCCACTGGTTCATTTTATGGAAAATGTCACATTTCCTGCTTAAAAATCCACATCAGGCTGTGTTTTTTTTTTTTTTTAATTGTGACTAGGAATTGTGACTAGGAAATGTGGAAAAATCATAAGTGTGATTCACTAATGTAAATAAAAAAAAGTTTCAGCAGCTCAGTGGAGTTAGCTGGATTAGCATGACATAATTATTTCTCAGGACGTCTGTGAAGACTGATGCTACAGAGTCATTATCTGGCTGAAATCGTGCAGTCTAAACAATTAAGTGTTGATCTTAAAAATGACTGTTCCTCTTTTGGACCCGAGGAAAGTGCTGAGTCCAAATGTCAGAGTCCAGCAGATGACACGAAACTTGGTCTGATTGTTTAATGACAGCAGATTTCATGTTTGCTGACGGTCTGTTTTCCGATTGGTTGATCATATGGTTGCAGATGTTGAGATGTGTCATTACCATCTAAAAAAAATGAACTTCCTCTTAACCCGTTATCCATCTGCCACTGCCCTCCTTGCTGTGTCATTTATTGGGTGTGTGTGTATGTGTCTGTGTGGGGTGAGGGGGGGTCAGTGGGGGTTCGGTGTTTACATTTTATTTTTCCATGTTTTCACAAGAATTTTCCCTTTGCAGTGTCACAAAGGGATACGGTAGGATTTGCGTGACTCACGCTCTTGACTCGTACGGGTCCCTGGCTTGCTGCAGAGAAACTGTCCAGCTTTGACAGTTCCCAGGTTTGTTCCGAAATGCCTTTCTTTAAAAGGCAAAAAGCAGGAGAAGCCTTTGCCTCGGACTCTCGTGTGCCCTAGTGTGTGTAAGGTATTTGTATCTCGTGATGGTTCTTTCCTCGAGGACCGCGGCTATCATTTCAATCTGTTATGCAGACCTCTCATCTAACAGCTTTGTTTATTGTTCCACTGATTATATCCAGTTGATCTATGCTGTGTTAACTTGGACTTGATGGTACACAGAGACACAAATGCTGCTGCTGATTCTTTTCCTCTCCGAAGGTCCCCTCACACCAATTTAATACCAGAGTTTCATGGAACTAGATAACATTCATTCCGTCTTATGTAATGAAGTCCGCCCAGCCTCGTCTCATATATTCTCATATGAACTGTCCACCCTGCACATGTGGACAGAGTCAAACATGAGTACAGTCTCTAATCACAATGTGGATGGCTCGAATTTGTACATTACGCTCACATATGGCTCTAATAGAAGCCTCGCAATGCACGTCTACCCACTGACATCACTTCTTGGACTTTATGTCCAAAATGTTTTAAACGTGCGAGTGCAAGAGTCGCTGGGATAGATGTCAGTTTAAAGGTAGTAATGCTAAAGAAAAGCAGCAATTATCGGTGGAGATTTTCCAGTTAGAGCACCATCAGTGACCCAGGATAGTGCCATGATCTTACATCAGACAGTCAACTGTGCTGAGTCCCGGAGAGGCATGTCAAGGTTCAGTGGAATGTTGTGAAAGCATATTTTACCTACCAGGGAACCAGCTGAAGTTTCCACTCTACAATTGTGCCTGTTTTTGTCTCCAAGTGTCAGGGATGATTTAAAATAAAACACGTCTGTGTTGTACTGATTATTATTGCTACACGCCAAATTCTCTGTTTTTTTTTTTTTTTTTTCTTTAATAAGATCTAAAGCTGAGATTTTAAAGATGACAAGTATGAAAAGGGAAGAACAGATGGCAGAAAGTGGCCAGTTCAAAGGCTGGATTTAGGGGCCACAAGGCCAAACTAAGAATATCATGTTTCAGCAATTACAGAAAATATTCAGTTTTTAGAATTGCGTTATCAACCTTGGATATAGTGAAAACAGCTGGGGGCATATGATCAGGATGTATGTGAGGCTGTGACTGACACTTCAAAGTGCAATAGTTTGGCAGAATATCTGTTAACAGGTTCTTTTTATGTTGGTTAAAAAAAAGACCAGGCAGTGTTAGGTAGAGCTAAAGGAATTCTAGAGACACTCTCAGGTTTGTTCCTGGTGAGATTAGACTACCTGGTTAATGAATGGAGAGGTGATCGCTCTCTAGATTTACACCGCTGAGAGGCTAGAGGTCATTGGACTCGTTACCTCGTCCGCTAAAGACAAGCCGAACATGAGCAGCGGTGAAATCTGATGATGGTGGTAGTGCAGTCAGCACCAAAGGCCTGCATCCTGTCATCAGCACATAGATAACACTAATCTCGTTAAACCACGTTGAAATATTAAACATCAAATCTGATTTGGTGTTTAGTTCGTGCTCCCTTCCTGCTTACTGAACTAATGTGTTTAGAGAGTTTGTTATAGACCGTACCATTTTAGGATAGTTTGTGTCGTCTGGGGTCATTATACAGGCCGCAAATGAAGGCCTGCTGCCCACAACAGTGTGACCAAGGTTGCATGGCATGGAATTGCACATCCTGGTTGGGAATTCTAGCTGCCTCTGGTTTAGTTTTTATATTCGCCCTCAAAAATTGTCCAGTGTTTGCTACCAAAATAAAGACCTGACATGCCTATATTTGGAATGCCTTTATTTTGAGAATAACCCTCGTAACTTCTACTTACCTGTAAATACTCCCACATGGCCGCTCACCAGGTTTTTTGTTTCTTCCGTTCACCATGAAAGTCAACTCTTTGACAGAAGTATTTTGGCAAAATGTCTGTACAAATTATGTAGGTGTTATTAATACAGTATAATTTTTCCACTCACATCCTTGCCTCACATCCTGTTGTACAGCGTCTTCCCAGATGTAACAGTAAATTTGTCACTTGGGCAATGTCCTCTGTTTGTTGCCTATGTCGTATCTATGGAAAGGACAGACGCTGACCTGCGCCAGCCTTGATTAATGATTAGATCTGGGCTGTGTCTTGTGGACGTTCGTGAGCCAAGAAAGAAACTATGATGAGACATAAACAAAGCTCTAGTCCTTTTGTTTTGCTGAATGCGTTTAGAATAGATTAGCCTATTTTTGCATGATTAAAAAAATATTCCATGACATTACATGGTTGTCTTTAAACATCTTTTTTTAACATTTTTGATTTTAAAATAACGACTATATCACCCACAAGAAAAGAACATTTCCCCTCACGTGCTATATAAAGACCTCCTCAAAGAAGAAACAATGGACACTACTCACCAATTGTCTGGTCTGGATCCCTTCACTTCCTGTAAATGATAAATGGACGCAAGGAAGAGTTTATAGGTTTTCTGGTGTTGTTAAGGTTTCCAATTGATTTGATTGAAATAGAACAAGAGAGTTTGTGCAACACTCGTGGAGATAGTTTCAAAAAGCTTTCACATGTTTGGGCTTGGAGCCACACTGCAGATTTAATTCTTAACATATGTACACATGCTGTTCAGGAAAGAGCTGGATGTAAATTAACAAGACAGAACAGAGGACTAGAATAAATAAAAGCTTGTGTGGATTCCACCATTTTCACTGAGTCCACCTTTTTAGTGTTTAACGTATGCACCATTTTAAGACTACCCAGGATGCATTAAGTCAATCAATCACTGCAGGGAATGACTCCCCCTTTACTATTACAACCTTAAATCCAGGTAGGGACCCCTGTTTACCAGACAGCATGAACAATGACATTTTTTCTTACAAAGTCCTACTTAGTTATTAGTTTTGCACTTTTCCTCTCCTTTTTACTATTTTTTTTACATATTTTGTAGAATTGTAACCTGCATTTCAGACAATATTGAAAGTGCTCTGTAGTGTGAGAAACTCTGCTCTGTGTTGTTTTGCTGTGGATTGATCCCTGTAGGACCCCAGCCATCTGCCAGATCCAGTCACACCACTGCTCAGTGTGCTGCTCATAGCTCCAGTCTTAAAATATCCTCGCCACATTCTGTTATGCTTCCTTCGGGGAGTGCCACGGGTCAGGGAATCTCTTCCCTGTTTGGCTTGTTGTGTTTATTGATGTGCAGGCATGTAGTGAAGGGACAGAATCTGGAATTGTTAATGTATATAGGAGCTGGATGTATGTTTTTATTTTTATTTTTATTTTTTTAGAATCAGTCAACCTGAAGTTAAAAACTGGAGAGGTGTTTATTTATATGCATTTTCTGACTGTGTACTATTTATAGGGTATATAGGCTAAGCTGGTGATTATTCATTATAAACTAATCAATTATCCATTGCTCCCTTATTTTATTATTATGAAGTATCAGCCTCTCATAGGCTGATATTTAGCTTCACTTTTGCTATCAAACAGAATCTGAACACAACTGGCCTGTGTTTACAGTCACACTCTAGCATTTATCTTGACATCATTGAACACTTATTGTTGTGGTAAGCTAATATTTGCTTGAAGAATCACGAGCTCCCTTGTTTAAGTGTGACTTGCTTGACCTATTTAATTTAGTTTTTGTCTTCATGGTCACCTGTGTGTGTTGCACACGGTGGTTAGATGAAGGAAACTCAATTCCTGTCGAGTGGTTAACGATGAGATGACTTAGACCTACTTTTTGTGGGGAGTCAGAAGTAAATAGTATATTGTTACCTGTTACCAACATAATGGTCTTTTAGCGTATGAGAAGATACTGTATTGTATCGACATTAAACATCGTGTGTCTGTTCTGTCTGCTTGTTTTTCAGAGCTTGGCATGGCACAGCGGAAGTTTGCCCACTGTCTCGGAGAGTTTCAGTTCGAGTACATCGGCGACGCAAAGACGGATGATGAAAAATGTATCGGTAGGTGTGGGTTTTCAACTCTGTCATTTGTCCCCATGGAAACAACCACCTTAAATCTTTTTTTCTGGGTCTTTAATTACCAGAAAAGCAAGAGTGGGTTTTGTCTGCACCTGTCTGTGCTGGGGGATTGTTTAGGTATGCGAGTGACGGATTGGTCTTCTCATTTTTTTTTTTTTTTTTTTTTTTTTTTCCAGATGAGTCTTTGCAAGAGTTCTCCTCATTCCTCAAAAACTTAGAAGATCAAAGGGAGCTGATGGTAAGAACAGCCAGTCAAAACCTGCATGAATGCCCTGGAAAATACCTTTGAGTGTGTGTGCGCCTGTCTCTTTGACCCTCCATCTGTCTGTGTCTCTGAATGGGGTAGCACTTCCAGTGCGTACACTTGCAAATGACACCTCCACCTTTCATTTATCAATGCCTGGCTGCCATTTGCCAGAGATCCAGACACTTGTAATCTCATTATCGTCAGGGAACCGGTAGGCAGCACAGACCAGGTCCTTCAGGGTGGATGTGTGTCTTTACTGCCCAGACAGGTTTTCTGTTGTACATCAGTATCACCGTCGCAGCGTTGACCTGGGAGTGGCAGCAGAGACGACATATGCACATCATTACACATAAGCCTTAAATACAACAAGGCACATAAGCCATTACAAGCAACAAGGTCCACAGAATAGTCCGTTACAACACAGCACCATAAAAGCTGATTCTGAGTCAGACGTTGTTGTTAAACCCGCTTACTGATAAAGCACAAAAATACCTTCTGATATGAAGGCTTAGTTAAAACAATTTCTGACGGAGATCGTGACTCATTAAATCCCACTCTAGGGCAGCCTGCTAAGCTTTTTTCTCCTCAAAAATAAATATGTTTAAAACAAGCCTCTTCTCCTGATGATTGGATCGTAGTGTTAAACGCAGCGAACAAACCTGTTTGAGGTTAGGGAGTGTAGCTATCATCAGTACCTGACTTTGATGGCTGGTGGAGTGCCAGACTGTGACCTTGCTGGTAAACAGGATCTGCATGACATCACTATGCAAAGTCAGGGAAACTATGGGCAGGGCGGTCATGCAGGCACAGACATGCCTGCAGCCAGCAGAGCAGAAATGCAGGCGGAATGTGGAAAGACCTTATTAATACGCATTAGACAAAGTAAGACAGGCAAAATGACACTTTTAAAGTGGCAGCCACTCAGCTTGTCTTCATCAGTCAGACATCAATCACACAACCACATCCCCAGGCCAAGGCCAAGTGAAGTACTGCTGCACTAGTCTGCAGTCAGCAAACACAGAAAAGTGGGAAATGTGCTGTGTGTCTTAGGAAATCTTGTTGGGATTTGTCAATGAATGGAGCCGTTAATGAAGGTTGTATCATGGGCCCTTTCTGTCTAGATGAGAAACATCACTGAGACCTTAATGAAGCCCCTGGAGAAGTTCAGGAAAGAGCATCTTGGTACAATAAGGGTAATGTATTATTGACTCTCAATAGATTGTATCAATAGATTGATAGCTCATTTTTACCTAATTGACTTTTAGATTTTACAGAGAAACAAGATGGATAAATATATTGGTTTTCATACATGCCTTTTTTTTCCTTGTGACCTTCTTAAGACGGAGAAAAAGCATTATGAGAAGGAAACGGAGAAGTACTATAGCTCCCTGGAAAAGCTTCTGAATTTGTCTGCGAAAAAAAAAGAGCCGCAGCTACAGGAGGTATTTATCCTTTGCTGATCTTTCCTAGCTCTGCAACATGCAGAGTGGCCACCCATCATGATTATATAGCTGAAAGAAAATGGCATTTTGTTGAGTTAGAGAATCTTCTTTTTTCCTTTCTTCACTGCAAAGCCCGTTGGACCGTGTGAGTTTCCAGTGACGTGCCTGCAGCAGCAGTTTTCCTGGCTTGTTTAGAAAGGAAATGTGCACTCACTTGCACTGATCAAAACAAGGTCAACCCTGGTTGCCTCACTGCATACTCAAGGAACAACTCCACTATAGAGCTACAGCAGATCAGCATTTTAGATAACAGAGAATCCAGCAGCCTCTGGAGAAACAATGGCTTCTCTTCTTTCTAATGCCACGTAGCGATTTAAGGCTGGCCCATATTGTATAAAACAACCAGCTGATACTTGAAGCTGTTGACATTCTGGTGCAGGCAGACACTGAGGAGTTCAGAGTGATTCACTGTTAATGAAGTCAAAGAATTACAGGCACAATGTGAACTTTGACTTTGATAGATGAAAACACAATTATCAATGGCTGTCAGCCATTAATCCTGGTCTAATAAAGAGCCATTAACTCTGTGCTCATCATCCACCTTTGGATAGACCTTTACTCCAACCACCAGTTGCTTTACAATATGATGCATGTCTGCTGTATCATTTGTATGTCAACATAGCAGATCGATCAGCAAAGAACCCCTGGCTGATTGATTCTGCCTCCGGGAAGATTTAGTATACTTGTGTACTAATGCAGATAAACGTGGATTAGGTGACAGCTCTAATTCGCCTCTAAATAGAGTATAAATTTACACTTATTTATCTGTTTACAAATGTGTGGTGCACCCTGCCTTGAAGGTAGAGAATGGCTACTGTTTTCAAAAAATAGAATTATTAGAGTATCAGAAAACCTGATCTGCTTCTGAAAGCATCACGGTGTGTGTTCTTTGTCTTCAAAGGCTGACAGCCAAGTGGAAATCATGAGGAAGCACTTCCAGGAGGAGTCGCTGGATTATGTGTGCAGACTGCAGGAGATCCAAGAAAGAAAAAAGTTTGAATGTGTTGAGCCCGTGAGTCACACTGTTGTCCTGGATCCTCTTTGTCATAATAAAACAGAATCTGTCACACAGTTGTGTGTGTTTAAGTAGAGGCACCATTGTTTTTAAATTCTTTTCCATTGACTGTTTATTCAGATTAATATGTTATATATGTTTTTGTGCTGTGACTGTTTTTTTTCCCCAGATGCTGGCCTTCTTTCAGACAGTCTTCACCTTTTATCACCAGGGTTTTGAGCTTGCCAAGGACTTTGAACATTATAAAAGAGCCCTGCAGATAAATATTCAGAATGTAAGAAATATACTTGCTGTTGTCATTTTTACTGAAAATAGTTAAACCTGTTACTTGTCCAGTATTTATGTGAAAAATTGTCTGTGTTCTTTGTCACGATGGACTAAAACGCTGATATCTTGAGAAGCTCTTAAAAAATTGTGGTGCAGCACAGAAAAAACATGGCTGCTTCAGCTCCATGTTAAAGGTATCCAACCACTTCACTGCAGCTCTGTTAGCGTGGTTGAATCTGTTTTGCCGCATTACAGTCTTATCTCTGAGAGATTATAATGGATTTCAAAGGGAAAGCCTATCATTTTTGATCTGCAGCGACTCCTCACAAGGACTGTTTCTGCTCAACCAGCGAGTACCAGGAAGTGACCTTCTCAAGCGTTTGTTTGCTTCCTCGCCCTCCCAGACAAGAAGTCGATTTGAAGCCACGCGGTCAGAGGTGCACGAGCTGATGAAGAGGATCAGGGAGGCGCCTCAGGAGTACAGACAGACCAGCCCCATCAGCTGTGAAGGCTACCTCTATGTGCAAGAAAAACGTAAGAAGTTTGTCCTGCAGATGTTCCTATCCTGTAGCTGGTGCCTGGACTGTGTGTCACCTTCTTGGTTCCTGCAGGGCCACCTCCCTTCGGGTCAAGTTGGGTCAAACGTTACTGTACATTTGTCAAAGAGCAGAAGATCCTGCACATGGTGACCTTTGACCACAGATCTGGTGGGAAGCTTGTGAGTGGCCACAGAACACATCAAACACCTGGCTGTTTTCACCTTTGCACCTTTCCATGAATATAAATGTAATAAATTGTTACTTTTCATCGTTTCCAGGGTGAGACAGAGTCCGTCACACTGAAATCCTGCGTCCGCAAAACCACTGATATGCTGGATAGAAGGTTCTGCTTAGACCTGGACATAACAGACCGGTACGTCATCACCCGACGCAGTTTCTCCATCACACTGCTGCAGACACAATAGCAGCATGATTTTTCTTTTTTCCCTCACACTTAACTGCAACTGTTTTAATAAATATTCCATTTTACCTCACAGCATAGCACTCTGCAGATTTAGTGTGAAAATTCAAGCCCACACATCCATTTGGATTAGGATGAGTAAAGTGATTCAATCTGTTCTTCGATGACTAAAGATGTAATAAACTAGTAAACCAGCTGGGATGACTAATAAGGCTCGTATTTGTATTCACTATAAATACCATTGTGTTTACGCATTTGTGCACTTGTGTGCGTTTTAAACAATTCTTGCATTTTTTTGTTTTATATTGAAACTAACTTGCCTCACGGTGCGATTTTTGTCAGTCTTGTAGCTCTGTTATGCTGATGTTTTATTATTTTTGTTTCAAGGCCAGGCACAGTACTAACAGTACAGGCTCTGTCGGAGGATGACCACAAGTTCTGGATGCAGGCCATGGGTGGAAAGGAACCTGTGAGTTGGTTGTGCAGTATGTCATTGTGCAAAGTGTCTATATAAAGTGTTTATATACTACCTAATGGAATGTTGCTGGTATCATTTACTGTTTTTAGTAGGAAATGTAGTCCTATATAATACTGGAATAAATACACGTTTCACAGTTATGGGGCTTTTATACTGTAATCTGCAAACAACAGCCGACCTGTTTTTTTCTCTTTTTTTCTATAGATTGGTCACTATCTTGGGAGGACTTACTCCAAAGAAAGAGGAAGTTAGTATTCTATATGTGCTGTACCACAGAATATGATTTCTTTTTATTGCTGTGCTGTTTTTATTTACATTTGTCTTCTTTCAACTGCAGTTGATGCTCAGCTGGATGATGTCGGATTGGATTTTGTAAAAAATTCCATCAGTGCCATAGAAAAGAGAGGTAAATTTAAGATATTTAACGTATACAACCAGAAAACATTTTTTTTTTTTTTTTTAAGTTTAACTTGAAAGCCGTTTAGTTTCACTGGTGTGGGTGCAATGTCACTATTTGAACACAAGGAGGCAGTCTTGTCCCAATATTAAAACATGAACTACAGAAAATGCAGTTTGTTTTGTAGACGATTCAAACGCCTTAGTCCGGTTCTGATAGATTTCATAATCTTTTGTTTGTTCACTACATACAGATTTTTATTATTTAAAAGTCATATTTACAAATATGCTTATTTTAATTCAGGTATAAATGACCAAGGCTTGTACAGAGTTGTTGGAGTAAGCTCCAAAGTCCAGAAGCTCCTCACATTAAAGATTGGTAAGTGAAATTTATCTTATTTCCGCTTTCATAGGACGCAGTTGTGAGCTCAGTAACTGTACATTTACTGTAAGTAAATCAAGTATGGCTGCACTGCAGTAATTCTTTTAATGTATGTCTGTTTGATAGAGAGATGGGCTATCATGCGTTAACACAGAACCAGAGTCAGTCTAATGTAGATTTTAGTTTTTGTTTGCTTTTTTCCGCCTGTGGGATGAACATCAGCCACATTTCCTCCATGTATCTCACTCCTTCAGCCTCTGTCCCTTCCTTTACTCCTTGCATGCCGTTTCCTGTTTCTCCAGCAGACAGCCAGTGACTTTCAGCACTGTGTCCAGAATGACAACAATCTCAGGCAGCCACTACCATCACTTCCTCTCCAAAGCCTTTCACCCTCCCTCTCGTCGACTCCATTACCTCTGTGCTGCAGCACTCTGAATGTTTTTGCAGAAATTGGAAAGTAGTAACACAACCATTTATCGTTAGACCTACCATTTTAAATGCTATTCTCAAAAAGGGTAAAGTATTTGAATGCCAGTGTTTTCATCAAGCGCTGCGGATTTAGTTAATTTTTTTCAGAACTGACTCATGTATGCCAGATCCACATTACAACTACTTCTACACCATCCGTCACATTCACAAAATACCTGCGTACAACACAGTGAGTGGGTGATGCCAGCTTTAAACCCTGAAGAAAGTCTTCCTCCCACTCTTCCTCCTTTTCATTTCACCCACTACCATGGCAAAAGTCCAGTCAGAGAGAACTGAGCGATTGGATTTAAGTCTCCCTTCATGTGACAGTGCAAACAGAGAGAGCAGCACCTATTGACTGTCAGGTAACCACAAACACAGAGGAGCTTATAAAAATGAGCCGCACTCTGTTTTACAGAGTACAGTTTACAGAGTAGTTCCATGCCATGGGATAATTAAAGCTAAGACTTTTTTATATTTTCTGGAGACATTTTTCCAACATGGATTTGATTAAATCTTAGGTTCAATAATTCTCTGAAATCTTCACTGTGTCATATGAGTTTGTTAATGCCCCACCCCCTTTAGGAGGCCAGCAGATGGTCTGTATTTAATATATCTGACCACTTACTAGCATGGATTCTTTCACCCTAATGTTACCAAAGTTAAACGTTGTCAAGGTCAAATCTTGGCCCTTAAGTAGCATTTCTCAGACTAGCAAATGAGGAGAGAAGCAGCCTTGTTCAAGTCCCATCTGAAGTGACCTTTGCATCTGCACTGATCATGTCAACTGTGCAAATGTAAAAATTGTTAAAAAGGTTTGGGTTAGGATTAAATGCGAGCGTGCATTAAATGGCCTCCAGCTCTCAATAATGTGTTAGGAAAAAGGCCTAAAATCATCAAGAACTGTTTGAACTGGCTCCATTACTGCGTTTTAGCAGTGTCTTTCTTGTGAGTGTAGAGAGCCTGAGCAGACCACATCACAATCACTCAACTCAAACATTCTCACAGAGGCACAGCTTTGTCTGCAAACACTCCACACACACACATGGCAGCTTTCAGAAATTGATAATGGACAAAGCATTCTGGGGGCCGAGTGAGCACCGTGTTACACAGCCCACATTGCTACTACGGTGCTTAGTGACTTAAAAGAAGACAAAAAAGACATTTACCCTCCTTAAACACAAAGCTGAAGTCTGCAAACTCGCGACATGTCGTACCTTCACGCATTATTTATTTTTTGCGAGGTTATTTGAGGTGTGACCCCAGGTTTTTTAGCACTGCTGTGTGGCAGAGATGATGAAGTAGTGAGGGATTAATTAAACTTGTAATGAGTATGAAAACTGCAGACATTTGCAGAAGCTGCAGCTTTCTGCTACAGTAACACCCCCTGGGACCAGACCTAACCTGCAAGCCTGGTGGCACTGTTTTTATTCCCACATGGTTCATTACAAACATATTTATATTGTATATTTGGACTTTCTAGTCTACCCACAAAAATTGCACTTTGGTTGTTTGGAATTAATTAAAGTTAATAGATGGGTCTTAGAGTTTTCTAGTAAGAAAATATGTTTGCTGCATGTTTGTGATTCATTCAGATGAGAAGGCCAGTGAAGTGGATCTGTCTGCCAACGACGACTGGGACATAAAGACAATAACCAGTTCACTGAAGCTGTATTTGAGGTAAGGATAAACTCCAATCATCAGCAGTCACTTAGCTGACCGACACAGGGATCATCAAATGTGTTTATTTCCTTCTAATCTTCATTTTTAGGCTTAAAAACCACAGAAAAGATTAACGGACATTTGAATGTACAGCCTCATTTTATACATTTTCAACTTTTATTTTAATTTCTATCATTTTAATTATTCGAAGTGTATTGGAATATTTACCCCTTATGAGATCGCACTGCTTCGTGTTTGCCTGTTCCACATTTCACCAACTGCTTCCAGGTTGACAAACAGTGTGGGCGACATTTAAGGATTAAAGATCAGGTTTGGTTGCAAGAGACTAAGACAAATATGCCAGTTTGATTCTGTAAACATGGGCTGTTAGCAGCTAATTGACTTGACTTGGGCTTTATTTAAATGAAGGAACGGTATTTGTGTATTTAAGAATTTGGTTCTTTCCTGATTCCTGCACAGCCACAGTTAAAATACTCCTAACAGCCTGTAATTATATGCTTTAGAGGATAGCTGGACCAACCTTTCATGCGCCATTAGAACGTTTGCTTTTAAATAGCTTTTAAATTCTCTTTCCTAATACTTGCTCGATGTCTCACTATTGGATGCACGTCCTCTAGTGCCAGCCCTCAGAAGCATTAATCTCATTACGCTAATATTAATTGGCTGGTGAACATATTTGCGTCAGATGGGAACCACCTGCTATAAATACCACCTGCGGACGTCACCTCTTTATTCAGACACCTCTTCTTGCCCGAAGCTCTCCCGGCGTCCACTACGGTGAGTGTGAGCTCAACTGTCCACAGGCGGAGCCGAAAAAGCTTGGTCGATGGGTGCTTGCTCCCCGCTCGCCAGTGTTACGCTTGCGCTGTTGCTAGGTGTTCTGCACTCCGTGCTACCGCGTTAGCTCGTCGAGCGCTGTACTCAGAGCCTCATCACGACCTTCGCATGTGAACGGCAGCGTGACCACCCCGCCCTATGTGTCTTGCTGGTCAATCGCCATTTCATCGCACTCCAGGCATGATGGCTGAGAAGGACTCCCACACCAAGGGACCTGGAGACTCCGAGCCACGTTTGTGCTGTTGTGGGAACCTGATTTCCAGAAGGGACCCCCACGAAGTTTGTTCCAACTGCCTCGGGCTGGAACAATAAACAGCAATCCCGGCTCGTGTCGACTGTGCATGGTCTTCACGCTGAAGAGTCTCCGCCGATGGCTAGTACGCCAAGTTAGCCTGTCTGGCATGGAACCCTGTCTCCCCTCCACCACTCCAGGCGCCGAAGAGGAGAAGGGATGGGGCAACACAGCTGCAACAGCTCCCAGCTCAAACTGGCCTTGGATCCCCCAATAGATGAGGACTTCCTCATTTCGGAAGACGACGATGACGTCGACATCTTTGTCACCCCGACCAGAGCTGTACAGCCCGCCGCACCGCCGTCCGAAGAGAGCAGCACTCCAGCCCCTCCTCCGTCTACCATGTTCATGCTGGATGTGAGCAAACGCGCGGCTGCTTGGTTGGACGTCCCCTGGCACGCTTCCGTAGCCAAGTCCTCCAAATCCCGCTACGAGGGGAAGACATTCCGTCCCCTCCTGGGTGAGACTTCCCGTCTCGCCCGGGGTGGGGGGGTGACGTCACTGCGGGATCACCAGCTGGTCTCCGCGTGTACCACCCCTCCTTCATGGGACCTCTTGCGGCGGAGGACTGCCCCGAGTGGAGCTACACAGTGGCGCTCGGGTGCAGCCCTACCCTGCCGCCAGCAGAGGTTTCCCTCATACCAGAGTTGGGACCGTCTGCAGCAGGGGAGTCGGCGACAGTGGCCCTGCCGCTGGGCCGCAAGTAGTAGTAGTAGTAGTACGGACGGTCACGAGATTCTATCGTTTGCAGTTCGCCTCCGCCCCACCCTGCTTCACCGGCGTTGTGCACTCCCTGGCTCGGGGAGAGTCGGGCCGGGTTTTACAGGAGGAGATCTCCTCTCTGATAAACAAAGGAGCGGTGTGTGTCGTCCCTCCCATACTCTGTCAGAACGGCTTCTATTCCAGATATTTTCTGGTACCCAAACGGGGGGGTACGGGAATCCGCCCGATTCAGGATTTACTTGCTTTGAACAGATTTCCCAGGAAATACAGGTTCAGGATGCTCACGCATTCCTCCCTGCTGCGTCTCGTGCGACGGAACGACTGGTTCACGTCTGTCGATCTGAAAGATGCTTATTTCCACGTTCCTATTTATCCCCCCCACAGAAAGTATCTCAGATTTGCTTTCAGAGGGGTTTGTTACGAATACTGTGTCCTTCCCTTCAGTCTCTCTCTAAGCCCAAGGGTGTTTGTGCGGTGTTCAGAGGCGGGGATCGACCCGCTACGACGGAAGAGGATCCGTCTGGTCACGTATCTTGATGACTGGCTGCTTCTGGCTCAGTCGCGTCGGGAAGCCAAAGCGCACACGCGCAACACTTGCAGGCTCTGAGTTTTGTAATAAAAAGAGAAGAGCATGCTGACTCCTACATAGGAGGTGGTGTTTCTGGGGCTGTCTCTGAACTCTGTCTCGTTCAGGGTGCGCCTCTCCTCGAAACGAGTCGTGAGCTTCAACACATTTCTCGCGCTCTTCCGCCTGGGCAGAACCATCCGCTTTAGCCTGTGTCTTCATTCGCGGTTCGCGCATATGTTGATAGGATGGCGAGCCTCAGGAGCAGCGATCAGCTGTTTGTCTCCTGGGCGGGTCCTCATAAGGGTAAACCTGTTACAAAACAACGCCTCTCCCATTGGCTGGTCCAGGCGATTGCTTTGGCCTACTTGTGTCAGGGTCTAAGTCCCCTGAGGGGTGGCGTGCACATTCCAACCGTGGCTTAGCCACGTCGTGGGCTCTGTTCCGGGGTGTGGACCTGCGGGTTCTCGCCGCTCACTTTTGTCCATAGGACATCTGTTGCCCTGAACGTTCGGAGGGGTTTGTACCTGGTGGTTGGTGGACGCATGGTAAGTTTGTCTGGCAATACGGGAGCTACAATTTCCCATAGTGAGACATCAAGCGAGTATTAGGAAAGAGAACTTGAGGTTACATTTCATAACTTCGGTTCTCTGAGTAATATGAGTGAGATGTCTCACCAGACAATCCTTCTTGCCTGGGCGGGCGAGAAGAGGTGCTTATCGTGAATAAAGTGGTGACGTCCGCGGGTGGTATTTATAGCAGGTGGTTCCCATCTGCCGCGGACGAATACGTTCACCAGCCAAATTATATTGGCGTAATGAGATTAATGCTTCTGAGGGCTGGCACTAGAGGGCGTGCATCCCATAGTGAGACATCTCACTCATATTACTCAGGGAACCGGGCTTATGAAATATAACCTCAAGTTTTTTTTAACTATTTAACTTCTGATCTGGATCCAGATCCTGAGTCTGCATCTGTATTTCCATCTAAATCCAGATTCTTTAACATATTTGTTACTGGCATGATGATCAAGCACTAAATCCAAATTTTTCCCGAGTTATACTGATTAAAAACATACAGGCTAATCTGGATCCAAATCCCCACCCAGAGTGCAAATTTACTGAGTTGGTAACTGAGCCAAATCTGTGCACCTACACTGGAACAAACAGTGTGGCGCTACATTAACACATTGTTATTGTTGGGTCAAGACTCTTCAAGATAGCCTGTCTTCTACTTTGTGTCTGGCCTGTTGGAATAAAGCCGGGTCAGTCTCCTGTTTCCTCTGAGGCTAAGTACCTTTGGCCACGATCCAGCTGCAATGTGCAAGTACCTTCAGACGAACTTGGTTATCTCGACGCGTGGGCCATTTGATTCCATCCCCTGGCCTAGCCTCATTAATCACGGCTGTGTTGTGCAGACCCTATAAAACAGTGCGCCAGCTATTTCTGTCCCTCCTCCCTCACTCCAGCTCTCACTTCTTCACCCCACCTCCCCCATCCCTCTTTTCCTTTATCTTTTTTAAAGGAGCCTTCCCGAGCCGTTGATGACCTATGGACTTTACAAAGAGTTTATTAGCCCTGCAAGTAAGTTCGACCTCCTCTTACTCACCAACAGACCATAAGAAAAGATAGCTTATATGTTTTCTCTCCGTCTGAAAGGACTCTGGCTTTGTTCTTTTTTACCGAGTTATTGAAGAAACGCAGTCAAGTAAACAGCAATTAAATTACTTTTTGCAAACTTTTTATTTGTGTGTTGGATTTAGGGAAATGTATAAATATATGAAACTTGCTAAATAATTTCATTACCTTTAGAAGAGGCAGGTCCTTCACTGGGAGAAACAGTGATGAGAAATAGCTTCTTGAAGTGTATAAAGGTTATGAAACACTTTAAGGAGAATGTCTGTGTGTGTTCTTTCTGTTTCCTGCCACAGATTATAGCACGGTGGAGCTTTAAGTAATGGTCAGCTGTGTTTGTTTATTTATTGATTCTGAAGGACACTGTTGTTTGCGTATTAAATGCTAATGAGACAGAGTATCCACATTGCTCATTATTGATTTGACACAGGACTTCTATTCAACACACTTTCGACTGTGCTGTAATGGAAGAATTGGTCCAAGTGACTTGTAGAAATGCAGATTTGTTAATACTGAAAGTTTAGGTTGCCAGTACAGCCATTAAAGAGAGTAAAGTCATTATAAATAAAGACAATCAGGGCCTCAAGATAGTCAATAAGAGTTTTAGCCCCAAAATTATTCATTTTGGCCAACTGATCATTTATTTATGAAATGTTTTCAAAGCAGGCCAAACTTGAATCTTATTACAAGTGCTATAATTGGATCAGGTTGACGTTTTTATCAGGGGCTCGCAATGCCCCCGTAGTAAGGGAAAAATTGGAATCACTGCAGATTTTTTTTTCTTTCTGACAGATGACAGCATCCATAAGAAGCTTTTTTCCACATTTTAATCCTTGTCGTTCCCATGGAAATGATATTTTGTGTGTTTTTGCGTGGGCAGTCAGATGCCCAAGTGTGAGGAAACGTTTAAGAGATGATCTTGGGGGTTTTAACACAACCCTTTTATCCTGTAGTGACAGTAGCGTAAAGCTATCTCTCTCGCCAGCATGAGGGTGCCACCTGCCAAATTCTAGGTGGCTTCTGACCAGATATGCTACATCATGCCTTTTTTCACCCTATTGCTTACTGGAATGTATGGTTCTCCAAACCTGTGGACTCGAAAGTGTTTCCTTCTGTGAATATTTGTTTTTCCAATTTCAGATTAGCTGTTTATCCTTTAGTGCATTTGCTACTTTTGGTCTTTATTCAATTCCCGCCGTCTTGGCCACGTGTCACTTGAGGAGCATTGAAGGCTCCTTGTGGTTTAATGTGAGTTCCTGCCTTGTTTTGCTTCTTTAACAGAGGGCGAAAGTCCAGAGTCTCGCATCCAAGCCGTCCATTGCCTGGTTCACAAACTACCGGAGAGGAATCAACAAGTCCTCGGGCTGCTTATGAAGCATCTGGCCAAGTGTGTATTCATAGTTCCTTTGGCCAAAGTGCATGCTGTCCCCCCTCCACTTCCCACCCTACTCTCTTAGCTCTCTACTTTTCCATGTCTGTCTCCTCATTCTCACTCCACATGCTTTTTCTCTCCATCTCCCTCACTCCCACTCTTTTCACTCCCCCTTCCCTGCTGTCACTCCATCTCTTCTGTCTACTTGGTGGCTGCTGGGTAGGAAAACCAAGGCTGCTAGAATGAAAATTTTAATGCCTTTTCTAAGGTCATCTGTGCCTGTATATTCAAATGTGTAGTCCAACACTTCTAATGGGAACTTAAACAGACCTGAAAATGGAATTTCTTTTCAGATTACTCTTTACACTCATGGATGGAGCACATTTGTGCATCATTCCATTTGTGAGATTAGATAGAAAGAAAGATTTAAGAAATAATGCTAGCCAACATTACAAGGTTTTACCTCAGCAAGCACTAAATATGAGCAAATTGAAGATAAGTAAATAATCCCTCTTCCCTGAGGCAGTGAAAGTCTGGTGGATCTTATTTCATAGAAACCCGCTGCAGAATCAGGCTCTGGTAAAAAGGCAGCCCTATTGAATTTGAATTTGGATTATCCAGCGTGAAATTCTCCAGACTGGAGAGACTTGAATATTTTTCTGAAGTTGGCGTGTTTGCATGTCCTGCAGGGGAAGGAAGCAAAGCCAGAATTTCACACTGCTATCTGAAATGGTTTCAGAGATGTTATAAATGTGAGTTGTCACCAATGTTTTTGTCTTCAAAGGCATCCTTTGAAGCTATTTGAACTGTCTTGCTACTGATGCACTGCACATTATCATATTAGGAGTGTGAAATCTCTTCACCTGTCCATACGAGTTCCTCCTCAACTTGGTGTTTTTTGCTTTTTTGACCTCCTAAAGCAAAATCTGATCTATCAATTTTCTCCTGAGCTGCACAGCAAAAGGATTTGGAAATAATGTGGCTTGTAAAAGGCCTTATCGACAGAGTATTAAAAGTCTTGTTTTTGAGGTTTTTAAAGAAAGAAAAAAATGTATGAAATATTAACTTTATGAGAAAATTTCCCTAAGTGC
Source organism: Pao palembangensis (assembly GCA_015343265.1). Classification (NCBI taxonomy): domain Eukaryota; kingdom Metazoa; phylum Chordata; class Actinopteri; order Tetraodontiformes; family Tetraodontidae; genus Pao; species Pao palembangensis. Next base: position 3,722,804 of record CM027089.1, on the reverse strand, counting down.
CATAAAAACTGGCATAGTTGAAGGGTGAACAGTATGGCATTTCTCTGTTTTGGATTATATATCATCTGAAAAAAAGATTACCTGACTAAATTGTAATTTTTTTTTTCCTCTCCAGTGTGGCAGCTCACAGTAAAGAAAATCTGATGACTGTGGCCAACTTGGGCGTGGTGTTTGGACCCACATTAATGAGGCCACAGGAGGAGACGGTTGCTGCTATCATGGACCTGAAATTCCAGAACATTGTGGTGGAGATCCTCATCGAGCATCATGAAAAGGTGAGGGTTTGTACTGATGTGCAATTTGCATCAACAAAAGGACGCAAATTGTGTCTTCAGTTGTAATTTCTCCACACCAAAGGGCTTATAATTGTTGAAGTTTCATATTGTGACACCAGATCATTACAGTGAGAGAAGAGGATTGCTTGAGGAAACTATTTTTCCTTTTTCTTTTTTTCTCACCATGCACATGTTTAAACCTTTATTGAAGTGTATGATCCCTTAATAATAATTCTGGAGTGGCAGTAGGAAAACTACCTTCTGGAAACTCAGAAAAGCAAACATGTCAACAAATGGAAGGGAAACGCTACCACATGTCCCCATCCTCATATATTACTTCACTGTACATGTAAAAATGAAAATATAAGTATATGTGACAAACCAACAAGCCAAGTATCTTATCCAGTTGGTCATTTCTGGCCTCTTTACATATCTGTATTTTTGCTCTTTGCGTGATGAGCAGTAATAGTGTCTCATGTTGCACCATCAATTTGAGCCGGACCTAATTTCATTTTGGCCAACAGGGGGAGCTCAAAGAGCTCATACAAGGATTGCACACAGCTGCGACTTGATTTTTCTGTAGGTAATAAGGATTTATTATATTGTCGTAAAGCATGTGATAACTTATTTTATTATACATTGTTTATTGATTTGTTTTAACGGTCCGTTCCTGCATCAATCTGTAGTTGATCAGATAGTTTGATCTTAATTAGTGTGTCATGGACAATATTTGTCAGAAGAGGGACAGCAGCACTGCAATCAAAGATTTAAAAGAAACCAGAAAATCCTCTTTTTGTTCATGTGTGCCCACCCACCCAACAATCTTTGAACTAGTCTTTCAAGGAATACAGGTGTGCTGCAAACCAACCTGGTACATAAATTCAGTGGCAGCAGTGCGAACCGCTGCTCCCTGAGACTGACACCATCAGGAATGTAGCGTTAGGATGCAGCAAGAGCATTTTGGAAAGTACAGCGTGTTAGAGCAGGGGAAAAGTTGAGCCGACAGACAGGTATTAACTTCCCTCACAGCTCAGTCCCTCTCCATACTGTTGATACCTCCAGATATCAACAGTAGATTCTGTTTTACATTCACCTCCATCTGCAGGGAGAGGAGGAGGCTGCAGAAACTCTCAGCCATATCAGATTTCTCACTTTTTCTATCCAAACTTTCTCTCTCATGGCCCCTCCTCTGTGTCTGCCGCTCCCCCTTCACACACTCTCACTTTTTCTGCCTCTCTCTCTCTCTCTCTCTCCCTCCCTCTCTCCCTCTTCCCTACCTCCCTCCACACTTTGTGATCCTTTTCTGAGGCTCTGCTGAGACTTCCTCCTCTCTCTTCCTCTGCAGCCCTATTCTCTTTCAAGTCTACATCTGAAGTTTATATGTAAACACGGCCCGGTGCAAACAGGCTGCACCAGTTGGCCAGCTCCCGTCAAATACACGCTGAGTTTTATTTAACTTTTCGTTCTTTCGGAGCAGGTCATATTTACCAGGAAAAATATTCCCACCTTTCCGGGTGGGAAAATATTCCGTTGCACCTGTGTGGTTGCTCTCATTTATGTTGGTGCAGACCAGATCTTTTCACATGGAGTGTTTAGGGTCCAATGAAGGAGCTTTTTAGCTCTCCCTTGGAGTGCATGCTGTGGTTGCCAATGGCCTTTCCCATTCATCTACAACTATATAAGGCTTTCCAAAGTCTGTGTAATTAGCAAGTTCGATTAAGGACACACTGTCGCTGCTGCACAGTTCTCCCTGAATATCTTCACTGTGATTTTGTTTTCCTCTTTATTTGTTTGGCACTAACTCACTCATTTTGAATACTTAGATTTTTGCAGATGCTCCGGAGTCATGCCCACTTTCACCTGCTGCCCCAGTATTCTCCGCCCCCACGAGACAGTCTAAGAAGCTGAGTCGACAAAACCGGCCCCTGGCTGTCTACAACCCACAAGCCCTAGACATTCAGAATGGTAAGACCTGCACCTGCATGTTTTTCCAGGAGATTTTTAGCAAACCTTGAGTGGTCAGCCACTTTTTTTATTTTGCTTAGTCACTTGTTAAGGAGAAGATTGTGCAGTTGGTGAAATGAACAGTTTTTGTGCAGCATGCATAAGTGAATGCAGACGTGCTTAATCAGAAATATGAAAGTTGTCTTCCAGATAGCTTATTATTATTGGAAGGGGAGATACTGTTTTGGCCCAACATGCAAATTTACATTCCAGTCATTCAAATGTCATTACATCAGGCTCAGTTTCAGTGGAACCTGGACTCGTTGTCTTAGTAGTTTTTTAGCAGACATGTCACCTCTCATCCAAGACAGAGCTCAGCAATAGAAGTCCATTTGCTCTAAAGCAGTAGGCTCTGACCCGGATAAATAAGGGCAATGGCGATCACTTTTGCTTCAGGTGAGCAGAACACCTGACCTGGTGACCCACAAAATCCAACTTCAGAAGAGTCTCCTTCTGCTCAGCTCCAATCCCCTCCACAATAGAAAGGAAATCCAAATCTGCTTACCAGCTTGCCTCCATTTACCTCCCTCGCTCCAGCTTTTACTGTGTGGGATTTTAATATCAGGACAGATAATCCTTTTTGTCTATTATATTAGTGCCATATAATGGGTTTTAAACCAAGTTATTGCTATAAGTGAACTGAGGCACAAAAATATGAGAAAAGTAAGGTTATGTATGACTGTGTGCGTAGTCATGATATGTGTCTTGCATTCCTGTTGCTGTGCTCTTGCATTTATGCTAAACCATTTTTATCAGATGATCTCTATTGTATCTTGTGTTGTTTATATAATTTTATATTAAGCTATTTTTGGTAGCAGAAATATAGCTGACTCAGTACTGATATAAAGCACTATTTTAGTGTGGGGGACTTTTCAGAATAGAATAGAATATATCTTTATTATCCAACAATGGGAAAATGTCAATGTCCCAGCAGCAGCATACAGAGCAGAAAATGAGAAGACAATAAGAAGAAATAAAATATTTACAAGACTTTGAAAAAAATATAAAAAATAAAAAATAGAATACAAATAAATAAATATATGGCTAAAACCTATGTATTTACAGTCCGGTGCTAACACGAATAGCGTTTCCATTTCCCATGGGTGTGTTTATTGCACATAGACAGATATTGCACTGATTGTGTGATGCTAGGATGCTGCATTAAACAGTCTGATGGCTGTGGGGAGGAACGACCTGCGGTAGTGCTCCTTCCTGCGCTGAGGATGCCTCAGTCTAGTGCTGAAGGAGCTGCCTAGGGCCTCCACAGTGTGGTGCAGGGGGTGGGAAGAGTTTCTCCTGATGGATGTCAGCCTGGCCAGCATCCTTCTATCTCCCACCTCCTCGATGGAGTCCAGGCTGCAGCCGAGGACAGAGCCCTCTCTCTTAACCAGCTTGTTAAGTCTCTTCCTGTCCCTGTCTGTGCTGCTTCCCCCCCAACACACGATGGCATAAAACACTGCTGAGGCCACTACAGTGTCGTAGAAAGTCCTGAGAAGAGCCCTGCTCATACCGAAAGACCTCAGTCTCCTCAGCAGGTGCAGGCGACTGTGGCCCTTCTTGTACAGGGCCAGTCTACCAGTCCAGTTTCTTGTTGAGGTGCTATATACCACCCAGCTATTTGAAAGAGTCTACTATCTCAATGTCCGAACCCTGGATCTTCACCGGTGTGTGGGGTGTGGATGTCCTGCGGAAGTCTATCACCACCTCTTTTGTTTTACTGGTGTTATGGAGAAGGTGGTTCTCCTCACACCATTCCACAAAGTCAGCGATGACTCCTCTATATTCCTGTTCGTTTCTCTATGACACGCAGCCAACGATGGCGGTGTCATCAGAGAACTTCTGGAGATGGCACTGTTCAAAGTTGTGTCTGAAGTCCGATGTGTACAGTGAAAACAGGAATGGCGAAAGCACGGTCCCCTTTGGAGCCCCCGTGCTGCAGACCACCACTTACGATGCACAGCCCTGCAGCCTCACATGCTGTGGTCTGTTGGTGAAGTAGTCTGTTGTCCACGCTGCCAGCTGCTGGTCCACCCCCACGTTCTCCATCTTCCTCCTGAGCAGCAAAGGCTTGATGGTGTTGAAGGCACTGGAGAGATCAAAGAGCATGACTCTCACAGCCCCCCAAGAGGTCTCCAGGTGACACAGAGCCCGGTGCAGCAGGCAGATGACCGCATCATCCACGCTGATGCCCAGTTAGCTAAGAATTGCTAATTTTGACGTGCCATCTTTATTGGGTCTTGTTCCTACTGATTCGGCTGCAGAAATACTCATGTGTTCACTCTCTGGTCACCAACTGTCCAGTGTTTTGTGCTGAGCAGCCACTGTGCAAAAAGTTTATTAGAACTTTTTCAATAAACCAGCTGTCTGCTGCATCTAAAGCAATGTCAGGAGAGTGAACCAAAGCAGAAAGGCTGTGAGCCAGACAGCTAAACACTGGACTGGACTGAAACTCTACAAAGCCACACAGGGGAGCCAAGGTTGTCATTTGATATATGTTTTTATTAGAACAATATTGATTATGGCTGCTTTCCTTAAAGCAGAGGTGTCAGAAGTGTTGGCAGAGGTTTAGCAGTGAGTGACAGGGATGCTTCACTTTCTCTTTAAAAAAAAAAAAAAAAAAAAAAAAGATGACATGCCAGTGGAAACAGATGTGACTTTTCCAGCAAGAGCAAGAAAAGTCCCCAACAAAAAAAAACAATTCATAGTGTTTAGCTCAGTAAAATAGACATGGGCGTGACTGTTGATGTCTGTTTCACCACATGGTAAATCAGTTTTACATGATAATTAAAGGCCGCTCGCACCCACACTCCACCCACGTGGGTGTTTTGACTTATTGTGTCTGATTGGGCCGAAAGCTCCAGACTGTGTGGGCATGGATAGACGGCGCTTGATTGACATTTCCCTTTCTTCCCTCGCTGCGTCTGGGGTGGTTGCCATAAAACTTCACCGTCCGCGACTCTGGAAGTTTGTGGTCTCTTAGGTGCACCGTAGTTCCACCTGAATTCAAACCGAGCTGCGGCTGGCACCTCGTATGTCATAATTACATTACATTTTATTCACTTAGCAGACGCTTTTTTCCAAAGTAACTTACAGTGAGAGACACTGTAATAACAATTGAAATGACCTGCGCAGAGGTGCCTGTCCAGGGTTTGCCATCCTGCTGTTCTAATATTTGAATATTGTAATATATATATATATATATATATATATATATATATATATATATATATAAAAATTGGGGAATAATTAAAGCTTTATTCTGAGGTTTCTGAATATGTTTGTGGGTGAAAAGACAAGAAATGCTTCTTTTAAAAATGCCCTTTTTAAATCATTGGCAGTTTTTCCAAACTTGTCAGATCCTTGTCTGGTTTGACTAATTTGATCGTCCCTGGTGTTGCAGCACTGCCTTATGCGTTTCTATTTTATATACAATATAAATTTCATCTAAAACTCGAAAGTTATTATATTATCTGCCGCCTTTCTCTTCCATTTAAGTGTCAGCAGTGGGAGACAGCTCCAGCATCACCACAGATGAGACATCGATGGGCAGCAACGAGTCCGTATCCTCACAGTCATCCTCGGCCTCGGAGACGCCCACAGACAGGCCCATAGAGAGCAGCGAACATGCCCCACTGTGCTGCAGCCTGAGCTCAGGCACCAACAAGTGAGTCAAACAGCACACTTGAGTCCAATATCCTGGAAAGACATCTGAATTTGTAGGGACTGACGTTATCTGTTCAAGACCTCAGTTGTTTCAGCCTGGTTTATTTACACAGTGTAAACATGGTAAGGTGATTCATTTTTTAGTTAATCTTTTGTTACGGGGTTTGTGTAATCAGTTTAAAACACACAATTAAGTGGACATTTACATACACTTCATTGTAAATAGAGACTAAGTGAAGAGAATAAGCCCCGGCTCCCTGCAAGATTTAGACAGCACTCTCATTGTTGCACACCAGTTTTGAAACGCTGTGTTTGCCTCACTGGTTTAAAGTAACCCCAGTTAAAACTATTGATACAATTAAAATGGGGTGAAATGTTGTTATGGATAGCTGATACATCCCAGAGATTTTAGCTCCAGGATGGAAGGAAGGAAGGAAGGAAGGAAGGAAGCAGGGCTGCATTAACCATCTGGTTTTTATCTCATAAAGGCAGCAACTGGTGAATGTTGATCCAGTTTTTATTGAAGGAATCATTCTGTTGTTGTGTTTAAAGAAGACATCTCTAAATATCTTTGCAGGTTTAGATGAATTTGTAATTGTGTTTCGTTCTTGTAATGTTGAATCACGTTTGTCATGATTTGGACTCAACACTCAGAGCTTTAATAGTGTAGTCACAAATGTTAAGATCTGATGTTTTGTCTTCTTTAAAAAGACATCTTGCTGTCATTGTAGATTCTGTTTGACTTTTATCTTTTTTTAATCTGAGGGAATTCAACATCTAAATATCATTTTGAGTCAGTTTTTAAAGTTGGTAATCACATTATAAAACTATTCTTATAAGGACCTTTGTTCTTGAGTCCACTAAGGTGATGTTCGTCATTCTTTTTTTCCTTATGTTACTGTATTAAAGAATTTATAAGTTAATCAAAACTGAAGCGATGGATTAATCTACAGTGGAATTATTCTTTTGTGCCTGCTCGATAATGATGCTATTAGTCAAATGTCAGCTGTTTGTCTCTTTTCTGGCATGGAATGGAAACAACTTCACTCTTTCTTTCTCTCTTTCTTGTGCTCTCTCTTTCTCTCTCGTCCTTGGTCCTTTTTGTTGTTTCCAGCCCAGGACTTGTCTTGAATGTTGATGTGAGAGATGAGTTATTGGGTTATGCTGCAGATGTTAGACGGTATGCTGTGTCATGTCTACAGCCTCACCTTGGAATATCCTTTCTTTTACCACGCCATCCCCCTCTCCTTTTCTCAGCGATGAAGAATGCCAGCATAGAAACAAATCCAAAGTCAGCCGACGATACATTTAGTCATTTTGGGAGCATGCACGTGTTTATACTAAGAATTTTCTTCAGTTTACATCATTAGACAGACAATACTTATTATTTATGTAACCAGCTCCTGTTTTCTTTTCCTGTTGGTGGTTTTTTTTTTCCACACATATGCAGCATCATGTTGGAAGACGGAAGGGACAGCCAGGGGAGGTCATAAATCTCGGCTCTTATTTGTGTGGAGGACAGGTGGCCAGCCATTGGCCATGTAAATTGTATTGACATTGAGAGAGATATTCATCTTGTTTACCCCTATAGCCACAGCCCCGGTCCCTTTATGAAGACTTGTGCCATATGTCACCGATTGTCGCCTTGGCATGCTTCGCTCATAAATCGTAGCATGCAAGGTGGCTGAGACCTGTTAGCGCAGCACCTCTCTGGACTGGAACACAGGGATTCTGCTTCAGTACTAGCCAGAAAGAGCAATAAAGATGCAGATAGTTAGATGGCCTCTGAGTTTCTCAGAGCGTGGGGAGTGCACCCTGAAAAGAGCACGGTTGTATCACAGATGATCATATCATCCAATAACTCTCTGGCCTGACATGTATTATTGTCTCTGTCACTCTTAAGATCTTTCCTCATTTTTTTGCTTCCTTTTGGATTCAGTCACAGCTTATCACTCCAGGATCGTTTCGCCTCCAGTCCTACCCAATGAGTTTATGTTATGTTATTTTTTTTCAGCCACTCCCCTCCTCTGCCTCTCACTGGCAGATGTGAATCATAAAATGGTGGATCAGGGGTTATTTCCTGCCCAGCCACTGCAAGTTTGGGTGGGTTTGGGTGGGCTTGGCTGCAGATTTCATCCCATTTTTTTTGTTGATACGCTGTAAAATCCGAGCGCTGCCGTTCGTTTTTTTTTTTTTTTTTTTTTTTTTTTTTCACTTTCAGCGGGCGAAAACCGGCTCATCCCAGCGTCAGCTCCGCGCCAGGTCACCGAGGCCTGGATGCTGCAGGGAGAAATTCCTACAGTAATAAGAACCAGAGCTCTACTTCTGTTGATGAATTTGTCCACGCTGTTAACCTGGCAGGCTGTGATAATGTGATAATAGCACATGGTTAGCAAGGTAAACCAGATTTTTCCAGAATTTCCTGAGTATTTTCTTTGTGTGTGATACATTAAAAAGAAAGAGAGCTTAGGTTGACAGATGAACGCGTTGATAGGAGATTTATGTGATTATTTAAGCACGGGAAGCTACATTTACGCAGAAAAATCTGTTGAGTTTGTACTGTGCACCTTCAGAGAAAATAGAGAAAATATTAACCAGACATTTTAGTGTTCCTCAATTCTTAAATACCCAAACAATGTTGATATTGATTAATACTGATAAAGGATTTGATTGATACTGATTAAGGACAGTGGCCGTGTGCCACAGCTGTGTCCAGTGCGAACAAGAAGGCTATTCTTCAGGTATTGATGCGGAAATAATAAATGATTGGTTACTTATCTGTGACATTAATGTGGTTGAAGCCAAGGAGATTTAAAAAAAATCGAATTTTTCCGGGATATCCATATCATACACTAAAGTCTAGCTAGAACCTGAACTCTAGCAATTTAAGAGTGCGAGGAATGAGACAATTTCATGTTTAGGTGAGCCTCGGGAACTCTAAATCTTCTTTTTGATGCTAAAAGCTGATGTTGCACAAACAGAATGAGAAGGGTCCATTATAAAAACCAGCCAGAGATGACATCCTTTTAGTGCATCCATCTTGAAAATTTGACTCCAGTGTGTGGGGATGAGCTAATCCTCCGCTCCCTGCCAGTGCTGTGAGAAATGATCAAAGATGATCTCTGGACCTGGATTCTGGAGTCCCCGTGGAGAATTCCTATCTTTTAAAAAGATGTGTCAAGGATGCAAAGATTCAGTATCATGTCCCATTTGCTTCTGTGAGATAGCACACATTTACTTGCCTCACAAATATTGGTACACATTAACCCTCAACTGTCTAACGTGCCACAATATGAGTGTTGATGTGTGCAAAACTTTAGATGTGTGAAGAGAAATAACCTGTAGTTCACTTTTCTCTGGAACTTGGCAACATCCTCACAGTCACAGCTCACTGGTATTGTTTTTCTATTTTAAAAGTGGCCTTTGTCGAGACACTAGAGTCCACCACACAAAACTGAGCTCCACAATTGTTTGATAAATTGTTAGATTTAAATAGCTCTGTTTATTCTGGTATATTACTTATCATTGGTACTTTTCCCCTGTGGGTTCTACCCAGGTGTAGCAGCCCTCCACTTCATGGCCTCCTTTACACTTTAAAATGCCTCTTTTGCATTTGGATTGCACTGGACTTGGTAAAATACATGTGGAAAATGCAACACATAACTCATGCACTGTGATGTTGTCTGCCCTGTCATCTAGAAGGGCATGCTGTGACCACGTAGGATTGTTGGAGTGATATGTCTGTTGGAGCTTTAGGGGTTTGTTTCTAGAGATGTCGTTCTCCGCACTGACAGCATCATGTGGTGGTGGTGGTGTACCAATGTTTCAGTGAGGCTGAAGCACTGGCAAATCTCACCCTGCAACCTTTAAACATTTAGCTCAAAACCAAGTTCTAACCGCAAAACCTGGTCTTCATGTCCCACTGGGCTCCAGACAGCAGTCCTCATTGACAGACTCAGAATGTTGTGTTTTTTTGAATTTCTAAGTATTGCTGTTTTGTACATTTATAATATCACCATGTTATGATTTGATATTATGACTTATTTTGCTTATTATATACACTTTCTTTAGAAAACTGTAAAATGTAAATTCTGCCTTCCTGAAATAAGCATTCACATGTGGAGAGGGATTTTCATAAAAGCCTCGCACAGTGCTCTTTCCTGTCGGTCCCCATTTACTCTATTTAATCATGTTTACAGAAGAAGCTTAGCTAGGTCTGTGATGGGTAGAAACAACGGATGAGCAATTCAAAGCTTGATGCTATTTTAGTTAAAGAGAAATGGCAAATGATTTCCCTCAATTTGGCTTAGCTATAATTGTGAAAGCAATTTTTGGATGAATCCATTTACCTCTGGTACATTAAACAAGTTTCTAGGCCAGCCACGTAGCTTTCACCGCTTCTCCCTGTTTATCCTGTAATTATTTAGATATCTGTCTATTTTCAAGATTTTCGCAGATCTCTTTAATACTTTTCCAGCAGTCCACTTTTAAGCTCACCAATTGTCTAACGTTTGTTTGAATTTTCAGTTAAATGCATGTCAGGAGGTTCAGCACCTGTGAGCGGGTTTGACCGGTATAGTGCTGGTCTTCCTCAGGCTCATGGTTGTTGTTCATGGGCCCAGGTTAATGAGCTAGTTTGCTACACTGCAATGCACTTGCAGTGTAGCAAGTTTCTGTGCTGATGTGCAGCAGCTGATCACCACATCGGCTTCACGCTGCTGCAGAGCTATAAATCACCCCCAGTCAGGTTCGGCTCGAATGGAACAGCCACTGCTGGGAGTGGACAAGATCACCAAGGAGGGAGGGTGGCTGGAGAGAGGAGGTGTTCACCTCTGCCCATAACCATAAATGATCTCCTGCCTTGTTCCCCCTTAAGGCAGCCGTGCACACTCACTCTTCCAGCAACTCCAGCGCAAACACAGCTCACAGCCTCCACACCTCAGGCCCCTCCCCAGCTGCTCCCTTTAATTGCCTTTATTAGCGTCTCTATGGGAGCAGCAGCTAGGAGCAATTTGCTCATTATGTACTGTATTAGCACCGGCCCTGGGGCAGGCATGGAACACAGGGGGATGCCTAGCTTAGACTTCTGCTCTGCTCTTAGCACAGTGCCTTTTTCTATTTTATAGATCTGGGTTCCTCAATTCAGTCATACGAGGGACGCAATCCACCAGGTTTTCTTTCCTAAAACCTGGTGATTGCGTCCTACTATAGTTCCATCTCAAAGACTTCCTGACATCAGCTAGTGTAAAACACAGCAACCACAGTCGGAGACCAAAGATAAGAAGGCAGACTACAGTTTTTGGAGTAGTTCTCTGTATTATCAGTATCAGTTGAATGTGTTGCAATATTATTGGCCTTGAATTTTAAGCTCAAAAGTTTCCAAAGTGTCAAAAAAGTGAAATAAATAGGTGGTTTTGTAAGATGTGATTGCAGACCTTATATATATATATATATATATATATATATATATATATATATAGAGTAATAGAAATGTAAAAGTTGAAGTTGACGTCTACTGGCAAGGGTAGTTTTCTTTCTGAGCAGCTTTTTTCTGTAGGTACAGCGGAGTTAATGATTTAATTTATCAGGCTAATTGCTGCAGGCTACATTACATCAGAATTTAATGACAGACAGCTGTGCCATAATGGTGCACATATTTGTTCTCTTTTCAATGGTTTTAACAGATTTAGGTTTTGTGCATTTACAGCTACTGTATTTCAACCAACACTGTCAGCAGAATAACTTTCCAGCATCTTCAAGTCATGGAATATAAACCCTGAGGTGGGGGATGGTCACATAAATAAAGCGCCACTGATACTTCTGCCTCACACTCCAGTACAGGAAGCATGTATGAGTACAATATTCGAACCTAACACGTCCACCTCCCCCACAAAGAGGCTTCGTTCCTTGGTTACCTTTGTGTGTGTTGAGGGCAGAAAGTGAGGCAGCTCACACAAATGAGAAGTGTTTTAAGCAGTGGCAACCCCCTGAAATGAGACTTTATTTTGCCCTTTGTTAATTTCCGCATTCATACTCGCACAATAAAGGAGACATCAGCCAGGCGAGGTTGTGGAAGGTCATAATTTTGCATTGAACTACCTGCACCCTAGCTTGTCTCCATAGTAACAGGTTGCTCAGTTTCTTTATAGTCCACCACTTATAGTAGCTGTATAGCACAAATGCACCCCGAGCCCACTGGGTTTTGTGCAGCATAAAGACATCTTAAATCTTGGGCTTTCTTCCCTTTTTTTGTGACTGCAGGTCGTCTCCAGCAGCAGTCTCCTGGTCTGCACCGGCACTGTCAGGGGTGGCTCAACCTGCTGCCCCCATCGCTGCTCCTGAGAAAGAAACGCCTGACAAGTAAGAGTTCGTCTTTTTTGTAGTCTTTCCTTCCTGCCCCTCCTAACAGATCAACCTTGTGACAAAATGAGCTGATTTTTTCTCTCTCACACACACACAGACTGGTTGAAAGTCACACTTCATTTTTCACTCCTGCCATTACTTGCTTGCCGGCCCTTCCCACAAACGGGTCGCCTTGTTTTTATAACATTTACAAGTACATGAAACCGTGTAATCATTTAGATTGCTTGAAAGTCTAAAACGGGAAACAAAGGTTTTACAATAAGGCTGAATGCATGATGGTTCACAAGGGCTTAACGCTGAGGTGAACGTAACTTTCACCTGTGAAGGGGTCTGTTCCCTCTCATGAGAACATCTTTTAATAGGTTCTTAAATGGTTAGTTCGCTTTAATTTTTTAAGGGAGACACAAAACAAAATAATCACAATTACTTTCTCTGTCACTGCCAGCCTCTTTATCAAGCAGGTTTGAGTTTATTAAAATCAGTATGATTATTATGAGCCTCTGGGCATACCATGTGGACAGCAAACCATGAAAAAAGCCCTCGACTCCTCTGAAACTTCTGGTTCCTCTGTGCTTGTCTCCTGAGCCAGGCTGTTTATCCTCCATGCTAATGGAGATATTTCATTTGGGAGATGTGCAGTTGGCTTTTGTGTGAATTATCTCTCGCGCTTTCTTGCCATTTGTGTTTGTTTTCCTGTTCCATTCTACACCGCTGCGATCACTTTTTCTTTTTTGCCACCGCACTTGACTGGGTAACGTCCGCCAGCCAATGAAACTAGCATCGCAGGCGTGTCTTAGCAGCTCTGACAGTGCTTTCTATTGGTCAAGAGATCCTCATCCTCGTAGCAACTGTAAGCACACAGCAGCATACCGGTGTCTCACTGGTCAGCGAGAAGCTCATTCCAGATGGGCAGTCACCAGCGTCATCCAAAACTGCCCCATTTCACTACAATAAAAATCAAACAACGTGAATTTACAAAAATCCGGGAAAATGTTTATTGTCTAAATACAAAAAAAGGACGATTCCATATTCTTACAGGGCGGTAGGTGCCCCTAACTTCAGTTGGGCTAATTAAGAACCAAACTTGTACTGTTGTAATGGTCCATTGCTCATGGACAATCTAAGATTGTTGGTTGGGTCTTCTTTTTTACTTTTGCTCCTTTCATCTCAACACCGTCCAGCTCTCTAGTGTTTACACCTGGAGAGATCGGAGCGATGCACAGGTCTGTGGGCAAAACCAAATGGCAGGGGAGGGGGCAAAGAAATACATCTCCATTTTGTTAACTGCTAAATTGAGACATTGTCTTGTTCATTATCATTCATTATCAATCATGACATGACATGGGGGGTTGTAGTGGCTGGTTTGGATTTTTGGGTGGCGCACTGGACACTATGATGGTTCACAGTGGATATCCAGTTACAGATGTTCAGCTTCCCTATGTTTAGGAAAGTTGAGGAATATTCATCCAGGATAAGCATTTGCTGTAGAAGACTGCAGCATTTCTCTCTCTCTTCCAATGTTTTAAGTGACTGACTTATGTGTTTATTGTGTTAGTTGTGATCTGTGAATAAAGTTGTTCGGTAAAACCTCAAAACTCTCTCTCTCTCTCTCTCTCTCTCTCTCTCTTTCTCTCTCTCTCTCTCTCTCTCTGTCACACACACATACACATACACACATATCTGAAGAAACCACATGGGACTCTATACAATCTGTCCCCTACATTCATCTGTTGCTCAGCTTCCTGGAGAATACATGATGAATTCATTTTTAGTGCTTTCACACGCTGTGGAGGAACAGTCACACAGCTCGGTCATTCTGGATGTTATCTGTTGACATAATTTTAATGTGACTAAAAAATCTTCATATTTCCTAAATGCGCAGTCTGGCAAACCTCAGAATTTGGCCTTTGTATTGACAACTGTACCGACAAACTTGAGTTCGGGCTGCTCTTCGTCTCCTCCTTCCTCATCCTGCGTTGTTGGTGCTCTGCAGAAAGAAATGAAATATTTATCAGGGAATCATCTTTTGAATGCTCGAATCCTCCGTGGTAATGTTGCTGGCATTCCTGATAACTGGTTCAATGGTGGGCAAAACAAACCTTTCATTGGGATATTTTAAAGAATATTTTCTCAGGACATACTGTAAATGTGGCTTTTTTTTTACCGAGTGCTGACCGCGGTTTCTTTTATATCACACTCATTTAAAGTCAGCCTCAAAGCTCATGAATGTGAATTTGAACACTGAGGCCGAGTGGAGAGAGATTGCTATTCCACTTGTGTTTGTGCAGAAACCCACTTCAGATTCCCTCTGCCACTTTTTGATTAGTTCACCATAGATGGTTGTCTGCCTGTGCGGGCCTGACGCATGCACGCCTGCAACACCAGCCGCAGACAACCAGCCACCACCCAATAACTCACTCTGTTTGTGCGTGTGTGTTTCAAAGTGTTCACCGGTGTGTCTGCACTTGAGATACGGCAGCCGTGTGTGCCGGCCTGGTTCTTCTCTTGGTACTCTTGCTTATATTTCAGCCTAGCCCGTTCCAGCTGTTTCAGCCTAGCGAGTGAATGAACAGGCCCGGAGCCCAGATTGAACTGCGGCGTAATCCTCCCCAAAGCTCCGCCAGCTCACTGATTGCCTTCATTTTTCAGCGTCACCAGCAGGAAAGCCAAAGCGGTGTACCCATGTGAGGCCGAGCACGACTCCGAGCTCTCCTTCCAGGTCGGCGCTATATTCAACGCCGGTAAGTGATATCGCTCACACCAGTTGCTCACTCAGAACCGGCCCAGAATATTGGATTCGGCCGAAAAACGTACGCCCAATCTGGTCTTCAATCGAACGGAGAGATGAGAGGAGAAGCGAGCGAACAGGAAGGGAAGTGGGAGACACCTCAGTGAGCCTGGAAGAGGCTCGACTGATCTCTAAACACTATCTCAGGAAATGAGGATTTTGTTGGTCCTATTTTTCTTTTAACGTCTTTTATGCGGTTCAGACTCTGCAGCGATGCTGAAGAGTTTGCAGGGGAACATATTGATATTTGGCAATTTGTTTCTAGTTACGTGAGTGAAGAACTGAGCATCAGTTAATCAATAAGCATATAATTAACATTTAGGAATTCACTTTTCTTTTCACTTCCTGGCGCATCTGCGATGATCAGCTTACATGATAAGGTCATCATTAAACAGTCAGAGCAGCTTGAAGACCTTTGACATGTTTCTTATTCATGTTTCCCTTTTTTGCCCTGTGAAGCACTTTTCAACTTCTGTTGCTTTTTTTTTTTTTTTTTTTTTTTTTTTTTTTTTTTTTTTTTTAATCATGCCTTTAAATGACCTCAAGTTGACCTGTCAGAGCCCTGGGTGTTACAGAAAGGTCAAGAGGTCAAAAGAGTCACGCATGACACTGACCATCCTATACAACTTTTAAAAAAAAAACTAAAAGTGTAGCTTTTCTGAACTGTTGAAATTCATATTTTTGATATGAGAATAATCTCAAACCAGCATGTGAATCTGGCAGCAGTGGTTCAAACCCCGTGTTTGATGGTGGGTAACTGTCTACACTCTGACTTTATCGTACATTCTGTGAGACACAAAGGCTTTGCCAGACTTGTAAACATATTTCTTTAGTGTCCTCAGGCTCCTCACAAGAGAGAACAAATGAATTATGAAGTATTGAATTAGTTTAGTTCTGTAGGTTTACATATTCCTGCTGGCAAAATGCGTTAACATTCTTCAGTGTTGACTCCCAAAACTTTTTTGTGACAAGTCAAGAATCCTGGGAGGGTTTTTAGAAGGCACAGCATAAAAAAAAAAAAACCTGCACTTTGACACTTGTGTCAAACTGTTTGTGAAAACTCAGGCTGTCCAAGCAGGCTTGAGCTTCTCGCTCCACATTAAATAAGTTCATACAGTCCGACCGTGCACATAGTGAAGTGGAAGGTGACCTCCGTCCGCTTGTTCTTGTGCTGTTCCCCTGCAGTGACCCATTCCAGAGAGCCGGGCTGGCTGGAGGGCGAGCTGGACGGGAAAAGAGGCCTCATCCCTGAAAACTATGTGGAGATTCTGTAGCACCAGGCGAACATTTTAACCACTTCCCTCCTGCAAATCCCCAAATTCTCCCCAGCACGTGATATTTAAGTCACCGGTGGATGAGTCCTACAGGGATGTATGGGGTGCTGTCAGTTTGCATGTCCAAGCATGTTTATTTTTACTTTCATTTAAATTTACATGAATGTCTTGCTTCTAATTACAAATGTGGTTCGCACCTATCGTCTGCTGTAAACAAATCAAGTATCCCACCGTAGCTTTCAGGTAGCTTTGCGAGCAGCGTCAGAGAGTTAGTACCTCTCTCTCTCTCTCTCTCTCTCTCTCTCTTTCTCTCACACACACACACCTCACACACACACACCACACACACACACACAACACACACAGTCATATACATGGTATCCATGAACTGCCCAGACAGAATGTCAGAAAGCAACTCAATTGCCACAAATCCAGCAGCTTCAGAACCTTTGCCTGTGTGTTTTCATCTTTGAACTGATGAAGCGTTCTGTTCCCTTAACCCCCAGAACACCTTTGCAGCTGTACGTTTGGACCTATATGAACAAGAATTGGGGTGTTACTGCTATAGCTTGTCAGCTTTTTCCTGACATTTAAAGATTTGAGCAAACGAGGCACATCACTGTTGTAATTTAATTGTATTTAATTGGCACATTGATTGCATGTATTTAGACTCTCAAACACTGTACTATTTAGTTCTTAGTTTCTCCTTCACAGAAACACAGGGAAGCACTTCTTTTCTGGATGGTCTGTTTTAGTAGGTGGTGAGCAAAAACCAAGTTCCTCCTCTTTTGTTTCAGATTTCTATCCAACATTGCTCTGGTTCCTTTGAGCAGAGAAATGAGACACTCCCACTAAGCTGATATCTGACTTTTTTTGTTTTTTTTTTTTTTTTTTAAACTAGGTGGAATGTGATTCAAAAGGAAAAAAAATCCAGTTCCACCAACTGCAGTGTTTGTGTTTTTTCTACCGTTCAGCCTGGATTCCAGTAGGTCTACATGTGCTCTTCACGTCAGGCCATGGGATGGGTTTTAAATTTTTATTTGGTTTGGTTTTAGAATTTCATGTTTCGCTTCAACTCATCCGTCAGCCGGTAACTTTTTAATTAGTCTGAGAGCTTGAGTGGGGCAGACTGTTTTCAAGTGGCCGTGATTTCCGACGCTGATTGATGACTCTTGTAACGGGCCTCGACTTCTTTCCTTTTATATCTTGGAGCATCCTCTCGATCAATGTTAAACAAATAAAGATTCTTTTGTTTTTATTGTATTATGTATTCTTGCTCTAAAATAAATGTGATACATGATTTAAATATATCAAATTGAAGTCTTTTGTACTTGCATGTATCAACCGGTTCGATACCAAGTTGTGGTAGTAACACGGGGAAGTTGGTTCCGTCTGGGTTCGTGTGGTGAAGGTAACCCTTCCGCTACCTCTGTACGGAACAGCCACTGGCCTTCAGAGCAGATCACCATCAGACCAAGATGGTGCAAACCCACATCACTGGTATTTTATACTTCAGCGTTTTAAGCGTATGAGTTAATGTACGCAACACATACAATAAGATTTCCAGGTGCACTGAAATCATTTTACACACATACACAGCATGTGTGTATACACATTATCACTCTATGTGCAAGTATTTTAATTTGTGCAGTGTGCACGCACAATTTGCGTGCACATTTTAAGTGTGTGTATGTATGTGTAAACATTTCAGTGCTTGGCAGGTCTGCATACTGTGAATTATATGCATTTATTTTTAGCTTTTAATAATCAGCAGCAGTTAAATAACAGCAAAAATATAATGTTCAGTTACCATGGTTACGAGGGGCCTTTGATGTAACTGGCAATATTACTGGTGTTTCTTTGACTTTAGATAATACTGACCGCTTGAAGATCAAAGCAAAACATGAAGGACATTTAAGCTTTGATCAAAGACAATGTAGAGTCAAGACAAATGCATCTTCAGGAAGCACAAACTATAAGGTGCCGTAGCGAACTTGCATTTTAAGAACTAATGATGAGAAAAGGAGGCGCAGAAAGCAAGACTGCAGAAATTCAGACAACCGTGATGGAAGAGTCAAAGAAAGACCTGGTGGAATTACACCAGGTGAACAACGAACGGCAGAGATTAGCAGAACACTGGATGGAAGAGATCATCCAGCTCAAACTAGCTCTGGCTGGCAAAGAAGATGAGCTCAGCAAGTCCAACAAGAGATGGCAGATGGGGACCCTTGATCACGTGGAGGTTGTGAAGCAGCTGAGCTCCGAGAGGGCTAAACTGGACAGGTACCACCAAAAATGTGCTGCTCTGGAGGAGTCTCATCTCAACCAGCTGCAAGAGATGCAGGAGGCACACCGGAGAGAGATCTTTGACATGAAGCAGCAGTTTAAAAAAGAGCTCACTCAGCAGGAGCAGAGACGTTTGCGGGAGATCTCTGAACTTGAAGAAAGGTCCAAGGAGCAGCTGCTGGAGCAGGAGAAAAGGTTTACTAAAGAGCTCGATGAGAAAGATGAGCAGATGAAGCTGCAGCTCTCGTTACATGAAGACATTTTTAAACGGATCCTGCGTGATAAGATGGCCATGTTCAACCAGGAGCGCGCAGACCTGGAGGAGGAGATGAAGAAGCAGCTCCTGTTAAATGAAGAAATCCGCAAAAAGGAGCTGTCTGATGAGTTGGCCAAGGTCAACCAGGAACGGGCCAACCTCGAGGAGGCCATGAAGTCGCAGTTGTCTGACAAAGAGAAGAGTCTGAAGACCACGATGGCTCTACTCTGTCATCAGTGGAGGGTCAGAGAGCAGCAGTGGCACCAGCAGAAGCAGCAGCTGGAGGAGATGCTGGAAGAGCAGGAGATGACCAGACAGTGGCTAGTGCTGGCCAGCAAGATAGAGATCCATCATCTCCGAGAAAAGATCCTTCAACTTAAGGTCAGAGGATGTGGATGCTGATCGTTGTCATCTCATTTCAAATGTTTGGGAGGAAAATCTGAACCGCAAGTTCTCTTTTTCAGGATCAAGGGAAAATTAAAAAGACTGAGACGGGTTTCTGGAGACGGCTGACCTCCATGTTTAGGAGGCAGAGGAAGTGAAGAAATGGATGAGGGAGACGACAGAGAGGAACAGAAGATGGTGAAGCGGGTGGAAACGCACGTGAAGCATTTGATCTCCCAGCCTGTGTTCAAGAACGCGACAAAGATCCCAACGGGAGAGCTCTGCGTGCCTCACGCAGCCCCAGCGGGGATGGAAAACGGCCTCAGCGTGGGTTCAACACAGGAAAAGGAACAAAAAAAAGTTAAACGATCCTGTCTCGCCACAGCACAAGGAAAAGTTCTCCTGATTTTAAATAAAAATACTAATAAAAAACTCATGTCGTTGTGAGTCGTCCTGATCAGTGACTCTCCGAACCTGATGGGGAGAATCCTGCTCAACTGGAAGCCTCTCCAAAAAGCAGTTAGTCTGGCTGCATTAAAACTGTGTAAGAATTTGTAGGAAAGCAAATTTCAAACATGAGAGTGATTCTGAAGAGGGGGGAATAAAGCCTTTCAGCTCAGAGAGTGGGCCACAGAGGCGGCCATGTGCGCGGGCGCAGCCGTGAAATCAGCCTGATCCAATAGATTCTGTTTATCTGGCGCGGCCGCAAGCGAAAGCAATTGGAAATCTGGGGGAGATTTGGAGAGGGCTGCAGACTTGAGAAAGAGAAAACGAAATAAGTGAAAAAGAGTCATGTCTGCTCTACAGTCTGGCGAAGCATGGAATGTTTTCTGATCAGCTTTTAAGGATAATGGTGGGGGGTTTTTTCACCTTCATAGGCACCATTTTCACTGTAAACTTGTGTTTTAGTCATAGTTTGCTCCTTTATTCTTTTCTCCACGTAAACGCTAACCCCACTAATGCTTTCAGCTCGATATTTATTCCATCTTTGCAGTTGTTTTGAGTTAATCCAAGTCAAACGACATGTTTATTTCTCAATTACAGGTCTTCTTTTCATCACTCTGGTACATAAAACACAGACCAACATTCTGCCAAATGACCAGTTTAACAGTTTTATTAGAATCTTGCAATCATTTGCAAACACAATTATGGCAATATCTGCATCAAGATATACAGTAAGAACTGAAGTCAAAGGTGTTTTATTGGTTTATGTCGAAGAGTGTCTATTGTATATTTGCTGTATGGTTACTGAGAACTATAGTACAAAGTGTTGAGTTAAAAAAAAAAATAAACAAAAAAACAGCATTTTTTTTCAGTTTAAACCCAAAAAAGCAACTGTATATATTAATTAGAAATGCACGGCCATGGCTGTGGAGATATGGCTTAGTCTTTCTACACTTTGATTCGTTCATCTTTGCACAGAAACTGCTAACGCTCCACATTCCACACACGGTGATGCAGGGAAATTGGCTGCAAACTAGCAGTTTAACACATCCCCAGCATACAAAAGGAGCTCGATTTAAAAGGTGTGATGACTGATGCCCATTAAAAGTAAACTATGTCCATTGTTTGATGTTTTCTTAGAGGAATAGTTCAATAGTTGTGCTGTAAGAAAGATTCTGGAATGTTGGCTTAGCATTAATACTGCAAGTAGGCAGTATGGTTCTGCCCTCAGTACCGATTACTAACAGCGTTCATAGCATTTTGTATTTTTGTCTAATTTATATATTTTATTCTTTCACGGAAAGCATTACTTTGGGCCTTTTCGTTAAATCCTTAGTGCTGTAATTGTCTTGTTTTTGTCTCGCTCCACCTCCCTCAGTAGTTTTTTTTTTTTTTTTTTTAACTTCTATACAAATATGAGAGTGAAACTGTCACGTTCAAGTCAAAGCTGATAAATTGGGAGTTTTTCTTTTGATGGGAAATTGTTTCAACAGCGTCCACTCAAGGATCCACCTAGGTACAAAGGAAGAGATTCCTGTCGTTTAAACACGAACGTCGGCTAACTGGAGTGACATGGACAATGATGCAAAAAGCGTTTCTGAAGGTTGAAATCAAATAACGTCACCCAGTAACGAGATGATAAACGTACTCTAACATTCAGGTAGTTCCATCAGCCTCTCACAACGTATGATACATTCATTTCTCTGTTTGGCCCTTTCTGGTGCCAACCTTTATTGGAAATTCTTCTCTGTCATCCGAAAGAACATCGAGAGCGGGAAACACATTTCTTTTTCCAATTTTCCAACAAAATGGTTAAAGTAGAAACATGTCATACTTCACTCAACATAAGGACTTGCCGCATTATTTACAATATATACTGTAAAATTGTAAATCAGGTGTAAATCAGGATAAAAAGGCACAAGTTTCCCTTTTTTAAATACAATGTAAACATCTCTTCAAAAAAAAGCATGCATTAACATTTTATTTTACAAAAAGGATATCACTTTTAGACAAAGTACTTAAATATGGTTTTCCAGCAAAATATAATTCTCTCAAAAATACTTTCCCATTCATCCCGTGAACCTTTAGACACTTAGTTTTTCCTTAAAAATGAGGGGGGGAGGGGGCAAACTAAAGCAAAGGTGACGTTTACTTCAAAATCTGAGCACAACAATGTTCATGAGAGACAGAATGTAAAATGAGGCCTTTATGAGTAGAGTCCAGAGGTTCGCACTCACCATAAAGGGAGATCAAATTTTCCTTAATTCAAACATTTTCCTTGGGCGCCCAAAAGCATCTGCAAATTCTGTTTTAGTCCATGAAAGATGAAACTGTTACAGTATTACAGCCTTAAAAAATAAATACAATCCTAAAATTAAAAATGTTCAGATACCCCCACAGAATTAAAAATAGCCCACCTTAATATCGCCTACGTAAATACAGTGCCTAATGACGGTCTCCCACCCAGCCACGTGGTGGAAAGCGGTGACCACACGGATCACCTGGCGGAACTTTGGGGCGTCTGAGCAGGATGGCGGCTGCTTCTGGGAACAGACCATTCTTGCTCTAGCTGCACTAATGCCTCATTTCACATTGGATCTCCTCTGTGCAAAATCTAAATGTGGAAATAGAATACAGATAACCCCGAAACATTAAACGCATCATACTCACGCACACACGCTTGCCAGGGAAGAACACGCACGCATCAACCTCAAGCCACGCTCGCTCCATTCACACATGTAATACACAACCATGGGCCACAAAAAAAAAAAAAAAACCCTTAATAACCACACACCCCCACTGATTTTTTTTTCCTTTTTCTCCTCCTTTGGCTCTTTTCGCTTTTCAGTAGCATCATAGCGTTGTTCCATGACCTCCCAGAAACCAGTGGGGTGTGAGACGGGTTAATGGTCCAAATGACTGGGCTCTATCATACCTAAAATCGTACAAGTCGGCCCTAAGGTGAGAACACGGTGTGGTGGGGGGGGGGGGTCACGCTAACGGTTCTTCATCAAGCATTCGTCAGCACCTACTCCCAAACTCATCTGTACAACAGCTCAATAGATTGGGTCTAAGAAGTCGTTAATACCTGTACACATCTGGATCGGATACACTGAGCCGTTAGCTGTAAGCGCTGTAATGTTCTGGATTATAAGAACTTTACAGATTATGCGTGTTAAACTGGTGTTCGTTCGCGTGTTCGGAGAGGAGCCGCATTGCGACGCGCTGTACACGTAGCGCCCCGCCCGGGCTCAGAACGAGTGAAGCGACTTGATGTAGGACGGGCGGCTTGTCAAAAACAGAACCTCTGCGACACACTTTTATAAAATGCTCTTTTATTGTTTCTGGGAAGGGGAGATAAGTGTTGGTTCACAAAGGGCTGGTTTCGCTTCATTGTGAGTAAAAACAGACATTTGAACAGCTGCTCTGGAGATAACACAAAACACAATTACTATGGATGTACCTCAGTCAAATCCATTACTCCTGAAATTGTCTCCATAAATGCTTGTTGTTTTCCGTCCTGCAGTGATTCTGACCGCTTTTGCATCAAGGTAATAAAAAAGCAACAGCTCGTCCGCGCCGTCTCGATTTCTCTGCCTAAAACAGTGACGACACGGGAGCATCAAGTGCAAGCCTTTCTCTTTATTTTCAATATTTCAAAACAGATTTGGACATTTGCATATTTGCTTTGATTGCGTCTTGATGTGGTTCTATTGAAACGACAACGACGAGTAGCCGGTAAAGACTGGAGACCAATTAAATTTAGACTCTGACTTGGATTTCCCATAATCCTCCAGCTCATGCTAATGCTCCTATAGCCCTTGAAATATATTCAAACTTTAACTTTTTTGTGCCTCCTCGTGTTGTCCTTCGCCCTAAAGTCTTGCAGCATGTTGCTACACCGCAAAGCAAAATCTTTTTAAAAAAAGTAGTGGCGTATTATTTTTCCTAGTGCTTTTATTTTTAAAGACTGCATAAGCCACAGGTAATCTGTAAGGATCTGTTAGTCTTTTTCTCTACTCTGGTTATCAGATTTTTAGTGCATCTGTGCGTTTCTGCGATTCCATCTATATCTCCGCGTGAGAAAGCGCGAGTGTGTGTGAGTGTGTGTTGTAAAGGTGTCTAACGCGTCCTAAGAAATGTATGGCTTTATCTCCATAGAAAACACTGTTAAGATCTTTGGGGCAGCGGGGTGTAGGGGAGGGGCGGAATGGGGACGCTTTGTCGTCACATTTGTCACAGGTGCTTCTCGCCGCGTTGCGCTTGGCGCGGCGGCCTATTCACAGCTCTGACCCGCTTTTGCAGGGGGTGAGAGTCTTAAGCGCTCTCCTCTTTTTCATTACTGTCACCACCCGACATCCCCATCCAGGAGGAGGACGCTGGCGTCCGCGGGGCGGCAGAGTGCAGGCCGACTGCTCGGGACCTCCTGGCACGCGTTCTCCTGTGTTTTCGCGCAGCCTCTATATCAGTTCTAACTGCGTCGTGTCCCAGCTGTTATAGGAGTCACTTCTTGTGGAAGTAGATCGTGTGAGTGAGGCCCGACTCCACCTTTGGTATCTGGTCACTGATGATCTCCACCAGCATTTCCGGGAACTCCACCTTCAGTGGCTGAGACTCGCGAAAGGTGTAGAAGCAGAAGTCCAACAGGTTCCCCACGAGCTGCACGACACACATAAACACACAATCTTTATCGTTTGTTGTGTTTTAACAATCCAAACTTCAATCATCCATAAAACCAGAGCGAACCGCCAAGACCTTCCTGCACGTTCAGACAACCATTGAAAGGCGCCGCGACCCCCTGGCTTAGAAGGGATCCATCCCTAACGCCACATTAATGGGCTGCTGAAGAACATCAGTCTCTTTAATATTTTCTGACCTTTAATAGTGAATTTGAATCCACATTTGTGTGAATCACTCTGTAGCGTATTCATGTATTTCGACGTTGTCTCACAACGCGTCTGGTGGAGCCTCCTTGCTCTGCGTGTGAAGGTATGGTGATTCCTGGAAGGATGGCGGGAAACCTGTTGTGTCGCGTGGGCGGCCGAACGGCGTGGCGCAGCGCGGCAGACAGAGGGTACTTACATCATGCATGGCGTCCAGTAGCTTGGTGAGCTGGAAGAAGCGCTGCCAGGTCTGGCCGGAGTTGTTGGTGGCTTTTCCCACTGAACGCCGCAGCTCCTTGATGTAATTAAGCCTCATCTCCTCAAACGCTGCCTGGTTCTTCAGACCCTCTTTGGGAACTGGCAGAAAGAAAAACCCCCAGTCAGACTCCCTGGTTCTGTATCTTTACATCCCTTTAATGTGGAGCCATGTAAAGGGGAATCACACACTCTGCTACGCAGCACCCTCGTTTCTATGACAACTTACGCTGAGCCTGTTTAGGAAATGAGTAAAATCACTTGCTCTGCTCCAGACATGGCTGATCTGGAAAGACTTTTCTGCAGAGCAACCGTGACAACTGCAGGCTCTAGCGTCCGCGTGGTGACCATTTTAACTCTAATATCAGCCAACTTCAGTTATCAGTGAGCACGCTCATGCCCGCTGCGGCGAGGCTGACGCCAGCACCTCGTACCTTCACCGTCTTCACAAAGTCACGGACGTGGACGTCCGCCAGAGCTCTTAAGACTTTCAGATACAAGATTAGCAAAGGCCGCACCTGTGCTAGGGGGAACGCCTTCAGCTGTGCGTCACCCAATATCATCACTGGCTCTTTCTGCTACAGGCAGGACCGATAGATAACGGCAACATTATGACGCCTCCATTGTATTAATGAATATTTATTTCTGAATAGTCTCCATCCATATTTCCAGAAAATGGGGAGCCCAAGAATCAGGCTAGCGATTAAAATGATGAAAAGGACAGCATACATTTGATTTTAGACTGTTAGATCAGAGTAAAATTAAATAACAGGGCAGAAAGTTAATTAAATGATAGTTTAATATGTTCATCTGTCAGAAAACATTTAAATTTGAGGCTAAACCGACTTGCAGTATATGCAGAACTTCCCAATCAGCTTTAACAGATAAAATCAAATAAACGCGACACGTCCACAAGTGTGCACTGTGAAAAAATGAAACATTAATAAATTATTGTAGGGGTCTTTCGCTCAAGGACGTCTACAAAGACAAAATGAAGACAGCAGTCAAATTCTTCCTAAGTCCTAATCAGAGTCATGTGGGTGTTGGATTCAGTCCCAGCAGTCACTGGCTGAGGCAGGAGCACAGCCCAGACAGGTTACCAGTCCATCACAGGACACACACACACACGTACTAGAGTGTTAGATTGAAAAACACTGCAGATAAAATCATGAAGAATCACAGTTAAGAGTGAGCAGAGAGTCTAAACTAAAGTCCAAAGTCATTGTTAAACAGAGCTTCTTGTGTAACTAAAGTTGTTTTTGGAACCCTCATTAGAACCCTTTTGAGAGTTTTGAAGACTCAGCCTTAAACAAAAAACGATATTTCTTTATCACTTTTATGAGCAAAACTAGAAAACAAAGAGAAAAAAGCAAATTAGTTTGTTCTGTGCAGGTAGAACAAGCAGCCACAGGCGAAACCCTTCATCTTAGGATTCTTTCGCGAGGTTGCTAACTGTGCGCGCGCTTGTTTTGCTGCGGACTCCATTTTTTTTCCATTTCCAATCATCTGCATTTGACTTTGCAGCTGGGTGAAAACAGGTAGCACAACCCATCTAGGTCACGGCCCCTGGACGTGCTCTCTGCTGCGGTGGGTGTGATGAAAATGTGCTAAGTCCCAACTTTTTTTTTTTTTGGTTGTTTTTCCTCCTACTGACCTACATATGCCCCGATTAGGACCTGACCCGGCTCTTAAGGGCGTTACCATGACAGGCCCCAACACGGCATTAATACCAACGTAATTGGTGTCAAACAGATTTTCGCAGCAGTGCTCCTAAACGCAGCTGCGCTTGTGCTTGAAAAGGGCAGAGAAAGCTTTGAAATTCCCGCAGCTACAAGATGCGGCTTCCCGCGCCGTCGCAGGCTCATACTGCACCTGATGGCGTCTGACTTTATTATTGTTCATTAGTAACAGTATTTTACGAGTGGCCCCGAGCAAGACAACTGGGAGAGGCCACAGGCTCTTCAGTGAGGCTTCACTCAAACAAAGAAGAAGGAAAACAAAAAAAAAAAAAAAACGCTTTGTTCGCTGGGTAACTGTAGAATTCTCCCAGATTTGGGCCAGAAGAAGTGTTTGCTCTGGGAACAAGCGCGATAGTCATGCAGTGTTATCTGTCTGCATGTGCGGACTGCTTTGAGCAGGCCGGAGCGAAATCCAAACAGGGTCAGGAGACACCCCAGGCCCAGAGAAGCCTTAGAACAGGTGCAGTCCCACACAGTCCCACAGCCAAGACGATGTGCACAAAAATCCATGTTTTCTACAAAGCTTTTTTTTTTTTTTTTTTGTTAACTGGCCTAAAGACATGTGCAGCGATTCCCCAGTAGTCATGGTTTTTCTTCCACGAGGCCAGAGGAAGATGCCAGCAGAGCTGTACCTCCACGGTTCCTGGAAATGGTGGAAGTATGAGCTGAGAGCGCGTTAACTCTGGAGGCATGTATCGCTGTCGAAGGACGGAACGTGCGCCGCACCTAAAAACAGTTTTTCATTCACACGCTTTTCCCTCTCTGAGGCTGAATCTCTGTGAAAGCGTTCCCAGCTGAGGAAATCCAGCGTGACCTCAAAGGCACCGGGCAGCACACTTAATATCTGTCTGCTTCTGCACAACATGTGGCTGCACAAGCAGCGCCGTGACAACCTCACGGAGCCAAAACTACATTTTCCAGCTGATGACATCCCTGAACGCGGCGCTTAAATAATGTAGGCGTCAGCCGGCATACCATAACTCACAGGTGTCACTAGAATTTGGGAAAACAGCTCTCGGCGGTTGGTTCCTAGAAACCACTCTGTGTGAAAACTGCTGAAATTCTTTTCAGGGCGGTTCTTTGATGATTGAAATGTTCGTGTGAAGTACAGTATAAGTCAAATTCCTCAAATGTTTCGTTTCCAAAAAAATAGACAGTAAATAGATTAGGACCCGCTGTTGCTTGAATTCTTTCATGCAAGAGCATAAAATCAGATCAATACTGGTGATAACTTCCCCTCGCTTCCCTCTTATATCGATGGCGTACATGCACCTATATTCTCTGTCACAGTCCGGCGACGCAGCTACTATTAATCTGCAAGTGAAAAATAGCAGGTCTTGGAGTGCGGCCTGCCGCTTGACTGGCCTTTATTAAGTAGCGCGGGGTTCTTTGGAAAGCCTCCAGAGGGCTGGCGAGGAGCACCAGCTCTCCCAACCACACCCCAGACCTCCCTTCGCCTTTCCTGGCTCTCACGCACCTGTCTCTCTCTCTCTCTCTCTCTCTCTCTCTTTGTTTTTCCCCCACTTTCAGTGTTTCTCCCTCGTGGTTTGTCAGCCTCTCTGGGTCCTCCCAGACGGAGATCCTCTGCTCCCAGGTCGGTTTATTTTGATGAAGCGCTTCGGCGCCGCCTCTCCCATATGTGTCACCGCACAACAGAGCAAAGCCGGAGGGATACGACTGGTAGGGGATGTTTTGCTTAACGTTCCCATTTACTTGTTTAAGTTCTCAGCGATGAAGATTTTCTTGTAGCGCTGCCCGCGAATCATTAAAAACGCATCTAGACTGGAATTGGGCATATTGGGGTTGAAGTTTTCTAGGTTTTGGCTGCTTCGTCGTCCAGTAATATTTTTGCTAACTGTACTGCAAAAATGGTTCAGAAACAGGGCTCGAGCCGTTCTCATGCCTGCTCTCACAAACTGTATAGAACTTTATGGCTCATTCAGTAATTTAGTCTGTGCTTCAATATGTAAACGCTGTGCCAGTATTGCCCCAGACTGGCCCTGGTGCTCGCGGGTCAAAGCGGGCAGACTCTCCGTATAGTTTAGAGACTACTGCCCCGACTCTGCCAAACCTTTAGTGAGACACTAATACACAAAGAGAAACGACGCCCCAAAGGGACGTTTGCCCAAACAAAAGCCTGCAGCAGCAGCACCGCGGTGGCTTTACCACAAACCCGATCAAATCATTAACCGCTACCTCCGAACCAGCAGCAGCTCCGAACCTGCTCCCAGTTTCCTACTGAGCCACTGGGTCTGAGGCGTCCCCTCTGAGACATGCCGACGCCTTCTTTAAGGAGAGGAGGGAGAGACTTAATCTGCTCTTTCACAAGCAACGCAAAAGCTAAAGTGCCATCAAACAGGCCAGTCTGACCTCAGGGTGCGTACAGAGCATGCTAATGTGCAAACAGTGGAGATAATATCATCTCTATACGACCACAGTTGTCAGCTGACTGAAAATATTCCACATAAATGCTATAAAACAACACACCAGGGAGGCAGAGGTAGAGGGAGCTGAAATGAAGCCTCTGTTATGCACATCCAGGCTGATACAGTATTTATTACAGTCATTTTCACTTCTGATATTAATATCACTGTTTGAAATTTAATCAATTTGACTTATGGATCCTCCAAAGTTGTTATTCACGTTGCATGCTTCAATAAATGATTTCCAAATGACACTTCAACATACTGCCGGTCATTCGCGCTCAGGCTGAATTTAGGGACACGTGACGGTACCAAAAAAGGGGGTGGGGCTTAGCCTGATGGGGACATAAATAAATCAGGGCTCCTACCTGTGCTGAGAAGCAGAAGGACCTTCATGGAGAGGAATTCATCATAGGACAGCTGCAGTCGTAGGAACTCCTGGCTCACCTGCCTCATGCCCAAACACAGGTCGTACATGGCCGACTGGCGCATGCGCTCCCTGCAGGAAGAAGAGCAAAGATGAGAGGAGGAGTTACTGTCAGATTCTTCTCTTTCTTACAGTCCATCATCAACACTCAGCCATTACTCATTTGTTTATGTGCTCTATGACTAAGTCGTTCCCTTCCGGACATTCCTAGGACACTTGTTCAGCACACTGGAACCATATTTTACGGAGCGCGAAGCGGTTCTGCAGGTCTGGACTCCGAGCAGAACAGCAAATCCCCTCAGACTGCGGTGCACTGCGTACAGTATCGCAGCGCAGATGAACCGCTTTCCTACAAAAGACCTCATGGCAAATCCTAGTCGCCATAGCAACATTATCAAACACTGGGCTAGCCGTCCACATTTTAATGTATATGAGGAGTGAGGCCCTTCCTCCAACTGTCCTCACATTCACACACACTTTATCAGCACAGTGATCTCGGTTACATCACAGGCTTCACAAAAACAGGAAGGAAACATTAGACAGGATTAAGCACGAGCCAATCACAGCTGCGCTCTGGAGACACCACAGAGTCAGGGCTTTAGGTGTCACTTGTTTTTGCAGTAAACTCGCCGTCACATCGTGACTCCACTAATTAAACACAAGTGGTGTGGCACGACTTGAAAGAAGCGAGGATGGGGGAATTTCGCTCCGATAGCAACGAGAATAAAACACTTTGTATCGGGGACTGGGAGCAGCCGATTGGAAACAAACGCATAATGTTCCCATTAAATTGTAAGAGTGGGTAAGGCTTTGTGGTACAGCTGCGTTTGTCGCTCTAACGGCCAGTCAACGGCGACGAGCAGACCTGTTTCCACACCACGTATGTGAGCGGCTTCACCAAGTGCAGCGCTTTCCTTCATCTTCAGGCTGCAGCCTCTAAAGTCTCCACACGTTTTCTCCCTTTCTCCCTCTGTCTTCCTGAAATCAATTTTGCTGAATCACTGGCCAAAATGAGCGGCTGGTTTTTGGGGGAGAGGAGGAAGACAAGAATTGGCAGCGACGTCTCTCCACCCCTCCTTCTTTTCATCTCTCTTTCATGCTCTCGCTCTCCTCTCAGGCTTTTTGTTTTGAACCCCCCCGTTCTCCTTTTCAGGAAAGTTAGAATTCACTGCTGGCTGGAGGAAGCCAACCACAAAGAAAATAGTCTCAAATAGAATCAAACTGCTGAGGAGTCAAACACTGTCGAGTATTTATATATGCAGAGATCATGATCTTTTAATCATGAAAATGTTCACGTTACTGTGACATTTGTCACATTGAGTACCGATGAGGGCTGCTGACGTGATGAAACAGCAGACACAGAGTGACTGTGTGACATTTCATAGCCATATAAAAGATGGACGTTCTCGTCTGTTCGCACGAGTTCTGGTTCACTTAATGCAGATCGCCTGAACGTTTCCTGCATTTTCCAAGGACAGATAATATTTTGTTTGCAGTGACAGAGTCCAGCATCTGCACTATCTGACAGATGCAGGTTTTAACTGGTTCCTAATCTTTGGCCTTTGTTGATAGATCAAATTCATATCTGGGCTGCTCCCTCTTGTTATTCATGCAACTTTTTTTTATTTATTTATTTATTTTTGCAAAAGGTTCCTGAAATTGCAAGGAATGAGAGAGCGCACACTGAACAGGGGTGCTGCTGCCTAGACTTATTTTCAGGTGAGGCTGACTGAAGAGAAAAGTCCCATCTTCTACTGTAGCTAGGCTATCTGTCCACTCACTCTTTATAGGTTTGACATCTGCTCTGGAAATAAATAAGAATTTACTACAGTTGGCATGAATGAGAGGGAAAAGTAAAAAAAAAGGTTGACTTTTAATGTAAAATCCAGCTCGTTGAACTCTCTGACCCCCTAAAGGTTCATCTTTTTAAGCGGCTATTAATGAAGACTTTACTGACTGCTGTACGACCGCTACAGCCTGGCCTGCAGGGAGGGCAGTAACATCCATCATGTGACCAAAATCCAGGCCAACGCCACCTCCAGCCGACTTCCAGCGACTTCACTCTGTCAAGCTGAATAGCAGCCTGCATATCTGCCAGTGGCCCGACTGTAAACGCAGCACCACTGTTACACAGAATCAAAGCATATATGTTTGTTCCAGTATTGTCAGCTCCCCCCTCAGATCTCACGTTTCTACTGTGCTCTGAGGCTGTGGCGCATAGTTATGTAGTCATTTACTGACTGTTGACAACCTGGCCTGCTGACAGCGACAGCACAGGCTGTTATTCTGCACCCTTGAATGAAGCCGCTCCTAAACCAGGCCTTTTTTCTCTTTACTTTGTGTGCCTGACATAATTAAACGACCGCTAAAAGACACAACCGTGTCCTCGTGAGCGGCTCCAGGTCAGGCGCAAGACTGCTTTGCTTGATTCAAAGGAGGCAAATTCTTGAAAAGCTGCTTTTCTGCTTTTAAGTGTCAGGTAGGCTAACAGAACAGTCCAAACACTGTGAAAGGAAAACTCTCCACGTAAGTTCCAAAATGTATAAATGAATTAATTGCAAAATTGCTGCCTGTGCATGTATGAATGAATACAGAGAGCAGAGGAAACTAAATATTTGTAACCACAATAAACAGTGCATTCTAATTCTAATGTGGCTGTGAAATGATGCCTTCACTGAACGCTTCTGTTCCTTTGTTATATTTAACTTAGCACAAAACATGTCAAATATCAGAAAAACGAAGCAACTGCTGCACATTAGAACCGCGCTTTAAAAAGAGATCAGAGCGACGTGCGCAGCAGTCTGCAAATACTGACGTGTACACCTACTCGTTAAAGATTAGGTCAGGGGCAAAGTAGAGCATCTGTCCGTTGGTGTGTTTGTAGGAGCGCCAGCTGAGGCAAAACGAGGACAGACACATCCACGAGTACTGGATCAGGGTGATTTGGTCCTCGATGGGCAGGCCCCGGAAACCTGACACACAGAAGCAGAGAAAAACACACAGGTGACGATGAGCTGTCACCCAATATTTCCATCAACGGGCATTAATGAGGCGATAACGAGCACCTTAACAGGGATTTCATCCGAGCGCGTCTGTACCTGCGTCTGCGCGATGCATGCTCTCTGTTTGCTGTCATGTGATTTATCTGTGCCAATATTTGTTTGTAGGCAATAACCGCTGACGAGCATTCACCCATTCTTGTTTTACACAAATCCCACAAGGCCTCCAGTCATTGGCATGTCGTCCACAGAGCTCCAAAAATAGAGGAGAATAGGAAACCCGCCAAACTCGCAATCAAACTCTGGCAGGAAACTCATGGAAAACACGGGCCAACTGAGGACACACCAGTGACTTACCATGGCTTAGGGACCATTTTAGTGAAAATCCACTCTGCCAAATATAATCATGAATAAACAAATAGGCTAATATATAGATCTGGTGTAAGCGTATGGAATGGTGGTATGTGAATATTTTCTGCTACTTTGGGAGAAATTCTTTATTTTAATTTTTGTTACTGATTCCTTTGTTATGTTAGAGGAGCTAATATTTATATAAGTGTATGTATATAACTCTTTTTGCTAATCTAAAATCCCAGAATTTCATTTTCTACTCATTCTCACAAGCAGACAGGTTGTCTCACAATCCCGAGAAAATAAAAGCCTGAACACTAAGCCTATTTTCAATTTGTGCACTTAATATGACACATTTAGCACAGTAGCATAAGTAGATATATAACCGTATAAAATCAGAAGCATATTTAATAGCTACCTTAAAAGGAACATGAGAAAAACATGCACCCTTATAAATCTACTGTCTGTAGTAGCAGCAGTCCGTGTTAAGGTGCAGGAGCATGGCTAAAGGTCAAATTCTGACTCTTCTGTGTGATTTCTTTTCATATAGCAGCGGAGCAGCTATCAAATATTTGCAAGATAACCTCAAAGAGCTTCCTGAGAGGCATCTTCCGCCCACCGACCGGCACTGTCTTTATTTACTTAAAAACATCTAGGTTTTTTTTTTTTTTTTTTGCCATTTTGAACGTTTTGCAAGCGAAAATGACTGACACGACAGCAGAGGTGTGAATGAGTTCTCTTTAGAAATCCTAATCTCGGTTCTGTGAAATGGTAAAATGTGATTTTCCTCCTAATCTCGTCGAAGCTTTACGGGATCATTTTATGACCTAAAATTAAAACTGCGCCCCGGCGAAACTAGCGTCGCATTTTCGAAATGTGAAGATCAAAAGTAAAGATGTGATCATCTTCTTTAAAACCTCAGCCCATAATTACAACGCCGACTGATTTGTTGTAGTATGGAAATGATCACACAGGACGTGTGATTGCTCCAAAACGATTTACAGGCTAGCTGGAAACCCAACTGCAGTCAAACATGTTTTCTCTCTGTCCGAACATTAGTGCGATTTAGACTGAGAAGAATCCCACAGTTGTCCTGGTCACTCTTTTTGCTCAAACTTTGTATTTCTCTGAGCTCGACGTCTGATTTAAAACTCCTAGCACCGCTAAAATGAGAGCTGAAATACTGCAAATATTTCAAATAAACACAGCTTTTAAGTGACGTATGAACTTCTGAGCATTGATGGAGAGTCACTGAGTACATTTACAAGTCACATCTTCTTTTCAGTAGTTCGTGTAATAACTGCAGTTAACACTTCATTTTTGGATTTTATGCAGGTCCAAAGTACTGAATCCAATATAAACTTTTATTGTATGACTTTTACTACCTTTCTTTTCTTTCGTGATATATATCTTTTATTTAAGTACACCAAAACCATCCTGGTTTTTCCCACAGCTCTTAAAAGGTGATCCTCCTCCCGCTGCTGTAGCAGTCACTAACCTGGAAGTACTTTGGCCCACTTCACCATGCGTACCATCTGCTTTCCGGCCAGGCGGTTGAGACTGGACAGCAGGTGGTCGGTGGTGTCAGGCTGCGTGTTGTCATAACCCGAGTACACCTCTTCGGGCTCGATCAGCTCCAAAATACTGCAGATGGAGGGCGGCAGAAAAGGTGTGACCACCCCCGGCCCGTGTGGCACAAGGGCACCGGCAGAACTAGCATTCAGCTCCTTTTCGGAGGGCAGATAAGCGCCACTGATGCCACCTGTGGACGAGTGAGCGTCTTTGGAGCCCGGCAGGTCGTCACTGACCGCCTTCAGCTTCCCGAGCTTCTTGGACTTCCGTGCTGGTGGAAACACAAACAGCCATCACCGATAGGATGGTAAAAGTGACAGTTGATCATATAAACAATGTGTTGACACTGACATTAGCTTCCACCTGAAGAGAAGATAGATAGACAGATAGATAGACAGGTAGATAGATCCTAGAAGACTTGACAGTTTAAGGCTGTTGTTCAAGGCTCCTGGAAAACTGCAGAAGACCTGCAAATATGTCAGAGATGGTACTTAAAGGTTTGTCTTCCTACGCCTGAGCCTGTGTTCCCTCCCACAGTCCAAAAACATGCACATGTCAGGTTGATTTAAGACCCTGAATGTGGGTGTGCAACAGCAACCTGAGCATACGACCTTGAGTTAGCATCATAAGGCTACCTGGAGACCTTAGATGCTCTGTGAGCACACAGGCCGGTGACTCAGCATCCTTTGGCCTCCTGAGACCAAATCCAGGCCGACTCTCATCTATCCAGGCTTGTAAGCAGAGTGAAGTTGACTCAGATGTCACGTCTGAGCCACATGGGAGGGCCAATCTGCACTATGGGTGTGGGAGGAAGACCACTCACCTCCCAGGTTCATCCCGGCCTGGAAACACTTTCGTACTCGACACGCTGGACAGTTTTTCCTGCGGATCTTGTCGATGATGCAGTCGTTCCTTCCGGCACACAGGTAGTTGTGCTGACCTACGGAGAGAGGCAGCAGGAGAGAATCAGACGGGCAGCAATGCGCAGCAAATAACAAGAACAATACATGGAATCTAGATAAGCAAACAAACCTGTGTGTATTGAATGACTACAGGTGACCGTCCTGTAGTGGTTTTTCTAATATAGGTCATTCTAGAAAACCTGTCGTTTTACAGTCGCTGTGCAAATGTTTAGAATTGTCATTACTCTACTCTAAACTCCGACAAAGCATGACTAATAGTGTATTTTACAGTATATGCCATGAGAGCATAAATATTCACCAGTGCCAGGACGCTGGCTGCAGTTGGACTCTTCCTGACAGTGATGCTAACGTGGCGCGAATCCCTCCTGCCTCCCTCCTAGCCCTCAGCTAAACCCAATGATCTCCCGTTTCGGAGCGCTTCCTTCCGCTCCACTATTTCTTCACTGTACAGCTCCTCTCCTCCTACACTCTTCTGCACGTTCTACGCCTGCGTCCCCCCCCCCCCCTTCTTTTTCCACACGTCCGCCAGCTTCAGAGCTCCATACGCCCACACACAGGCAGGCTCATGCTCAAGAACACGTACGGCCATTCACTCCCTCACTCCCAGGCGCGCACACACATACATATACAGTACACATGGCCAAAGCTGCTCCAGTTGGCAGTTATTTAAAAAAAAGAAAAAAACTCAAACCTTATAGCCGCTTTCACAAAAGCGCACATGGAAATGAGTCCACAACCCAGATAGAGCGATACAATGTTGAGTCTTGATCTGATACCCTGGAACATGGATTCAGTGAATTAAAGTTGATAACAAATTTGCGTGCACATGTCAATCTGTGCACACAGGCCCATGCATGCACGTTGACACTTGGCTTATGTGCTTCCATTGACAATTCCAGCCTTTGCTCGTGTTTTGTTTTCCTCAAACGTGTAGATTCTGTGCACTGGCTTTGTGCATCTCCAGCACCGAATTTGTGTTTGTGTGTAGGACTGAGCAGAAGTTGTTTTCTGATCTAGCGGGGAGTAGTGCGCAGTGTGTCTGTCTGGCTGCTGCCAAAAGCCAAGGAACCAAGCTGCAGGAGGAGAGGCAGCAGCTGTAGCCCCACCACTATTTCTGGCTAAATCACATGACTCTTACATAAGCCCATTTTTCTTGCTCTAAAAAACAGTAAACTGCGACACAGGAAATGCAACACAGCCATCCCCCTTTCTCTGCCCCCCTCGAGCACACACACACACATACACACACACACACACACACTTACGCTTGGATAGGCTGGACCAAATGGCGAAACTCTGGAGCCTTACTGTCAACTGTTTCACTCATTTCTGCAAATCTTGCTAATGATGGCTGTGAGAAAAATAGACAAGACAAGCCAGGCAAAGTCCAGGCTCACTGGTGTGTATGACGCTGTTTATTTAGTGTATGCACTCGCGCGGCCGTACGCAGCTTTTATCCTTCGTTACTTGGATATACTCATACAAATGCAGCTATTTTCATAAAATACAAGATTTCCTGTTCTGCTCTGTCAGCATTCTTCATGTAATGGAAGCCAGTTGCCAAATTCTGGCAACCAGCAGCGACATTGTCCCCGCTGTCTGTCAACTCCTGCACACGTCAGTCATGCGGGCATTTGTGAGTAAGGGAAATGCTCTCTCCTGGAGACCCCACTCACACCAGAGCGATCCGTCTGGCAGCGTTCCCGCCACCGGCGCGGCTACTGTATGTCTGCTTTTCAGACAAAACGCAGGCGCATACAGGCCTCAGGCCTCGCAAATGCAACATTTCACCACTAAAACAAACTGCGACCACTGAAGTAATTTAATTATCTGCTCGTCATTAATATCTACTGCTTTGAAGAAGAAACCACCAAACAAAAACAGACAGTTTACCACTTCATTGGCAAATCTTTGCACCTCCTCTCTGCACAGAAGTAGAAACTGTTATAGTGTTTACTAATGTTTACAGTCCCATAATATTGTGCTACATCTTAATTTTCCTCTGTATTGCCGTCTCACAGATATCTAATAACCATCTGCTGTTTGGTACGCTGATGCATTCAGCCATTGTTCAGGCCTCAGTATGGTATCTAAATGTGTTACACATCCAAAGGCGGAGAGTTTTTATGGAGGAAAAACAAGACAAATTATATGGCAACTCTACAGGTACAGCAGAGAAATTCGCCACCTGTGATAGCATATATTAACATATTAATGACCAGTGAATGCACTGCAAATGGACAGTGATTAAACACAAAAGGTGTAATCCGACAACCGCACTGGATTTTGTTTGCCCCGATACTAAAGAACAAAGCCGGGTGAGCAGCTTATGCTGCAGGTCGGCTCGTTTCCGCAAGTGACTCGCCAGACCAGCGGGACTGCGCAGGGCAGAGCGACAACGCTGCGCATATACAGGTTGTGTGAGCTTGTCGTCAGACATGCAGCAAAGCTGGAGGACATTAACGTTGATTGTGAGCGTGATGTATCACAGCGACAAAACCATCCATCAGTCGTCACGGAAAATGATTAAAACCCTCTTAAATAATTAAGGTGGTGGAGCAAAACATTGTTAAAAAAGAAAACAAACCGAATTTTACAGGCCCTTTACCTTAATGCCAATTAGCAATGTGGGTCATACACACGCGGCAGGCTTTTCAGCTTACATTTCTACTGGAGCAGCCAACTGCTTACAAAGATGTGAGTGCACGTGTGCGCTGTAAGTTAGCCCCTGTGCTTGCGGTCAGTAACTCCAATAACTCACATTGGGCTTCATGGTGTTATGTGAACAAACATGCCTCACCGTGTGTATGTGAAGTGCCTGATCAAAGAAAGCCAAATGCGAGACATGTGCGAGCGCAACGCTGGGGGATCCAGCATGTTGCACGAGCCTCCTGCACAACATCTAAAGGCATTCACTGGCACGGAGGCCAGAAACTCCTTCATTCCCTCGGCCTGGAGCCGCTAAAGACCTGATTGGACCGCCAAGCTGCCAATCAGTGGGGAAGCGGTGTGGGACGCGTCCTCAGATGACCCCTCTCTCAGAGGCGGTACCAGCATAGAAGTTCTCAGGTTGACACCAGTGCTGCGGTAACCCAGTCAGGCTGCAGAGCAGCACGAGGCCATAACAAGATTGATAAATGCCTCCGAGTTCAGTCAGAGAAAAGCAAAAACAGCAAGTGAGTTAAAAAAGAAGGCCGAGCATCATTACAAAGAGCAGACATGCCAAGCCACTGATGACATACAGAGTAATAAGCTAGCATTCAACTCTTCAAACACGCTCCACATGGAGCCATTTAGTGAGCACAGCTGTCTCGAATCAACAAACTGGCCTTTAGAAAAGCGGGCAGAGGAAAGAAGCACATAGTACTGCACTCAGCTATTTCCACATTTCACTCTTGCTGATAATGAATTCTGCAAAGTGCTGTTCAGTGTCAGAGGGCATCTTTCCCACAGCGCAGGATCAGGATTTCAATTGAAGACTCCTCAAATCTGAACACCATTGTCTGGTCTGGAAGGACGTTCGCTCAATAAACGGCAGCAATGCAACTGGGGTACGTGCAAGCATCCGAAAAGTTAGAACAGTTTTCCAACGCTCAAAACTTCCAGTCCTCTGCTGCTAACTTCAGTTGTTGCGCAGGCTGTGAAAGTGTGTGGCGAGGCTTACAGTCATGCACGAGGGGTTTTATACACGCAGAAATGCTACAAATTCCAAACTAACCCTTTCAAAAAAGTCAAAGTTATTGTTGAAGTTTACCGAAGCAGCACTCATGAATTTTCTTTTATATGAGCGTGAAGAATGTTTCTTTCATTCCGCACATCTGAATGTAAGCGTTTTAGGGAGTGTTCGGGCTGGGATGTTGCAAAACACGTGGCTAAATAATTTGTGCTGTAAGTGAACAGTCAAGGCCCACAAATGATTCAAAATTCCACCAATGGAAACAAAGATGTATCACTTGAATAAAATGCCCACAGTCAGGCAAACCCAGATTCGTCCCTGAGTCCTGAAGGCTAACTAGCTCTGGAGTGAAGAGCTGTGAGCAAGTCACTTGTCTAATGAGCTGCAGCTGATCAACAAAGTTGCGTCCCCCAAGGCGGGCAGCGCCAAAAGAAAATAGGCAAAGGCAGGATTATTCTCTTTACCCAGATGTCTGCTCTCTTTTTTTATACCTCATGTGCCAAGTCAAAATGTTTTTTTAAATTTGAGAGAGGAGGAGAAAAAGGAGAAAAATCCTGGAGAAAAAGGAGGAAAATATCTCCTCGACGCGTTGTATCACCTCTCTGGCACTGACTGCTGACGCATCACTTTCCTTGCCCTCTCGCCGCTTTTTGGTAACTCTCTCACATCCCCCCCTCTTTATCTTCATCTGGCTTTTTCTGTCTTCCCCTTCTCCTTCGGCTGTATCCATTTCACTGTCATCCGTCTCTCTTTAAAATCTCCTTCTCTCTTCGCGCCTTCGTCCCTCCCCGCCCTCTCTTTTTACCTCAGCAGGAATAACGGAGGGGTCAAGTGAGGTACTGGCTCACTGGCGCATCACGTGGGCGCCCACGGCCTCAATGATATCACACTGTGTTATAGGTTGCCATTTTTGGGCTTTTTAGCTAGTTAACACTCTGGAACTGAAGGTATAAAACTGCTCTGTAATTATTAAAAAAAAAGTGATATCTGCTGCTTTTTTTCCAAGTGCAAGCATGCATGCAAGTCTTTTAGGATATCACATTAATAAAATATCCCAATACACACATTATCTCAGATCATGTGATCTGATTTGTTTATTGCTCTGGTAAGCATATATGCCAATAAAATAACACTGAGGATTCGGTGACACAGCCTGCACAGCGTTAGCATGACAAAAAGGCTAGCCGTATGCGCAAAATGCTACATCCTTAGAATTGTTAAAAGCATTTTATTGCCCACTTCGTTTGCTACCATAGCAACCGCAATGCACTTGTTAAAAATAGGCCCAAACAGGCTGTGATATGTACTTGAT
Organism: Pao palembangensis; assembly: GCA_015343265.1. Taxonomy (NCBI): domain Eukaryota; kingdom Metazoa; phylum Chordata; class Actinopteri; order Tetraodontiformes; family Tetraodontidae; genus Pao; species Pao palembangensis. The sequence continues at coordinate 3,682,507 of CM027089.1, read as the reverse complement.
GCAGTAAAATATGTCTTGATAACTGGTATCAGCGTCACCCATCCCCTTCAAAAGATGTAATAAACAGTGAATGAGATTCATAAAGATATATTAAATGAAGGGCACCAACCAAAACCAGTGCCAACAGGGTTTTAACCCATGAAGCTTTCAGCCTTTGACACGGGTTCCCCCGAAGCTTGAATAATAGCTCATCTGATGACCTCAGACACACAACTTCACTTCTCTGAACAGGGTTGTGTAAATATTATCATATTAAGGAATGATTCCACTCAAAGAGAAAGCAGCCCCTTTAACCATGTTGTGCCCCTGCCATGAGGTAGGTCAGGTAAACACCTGAAGGGCCCGATGGCTGCCTCACCCACACATCTGCTCCTTTTTCCCAATCTGAACTGGTTCTTTGAGGTGTGTGTTTTGCATTCAAACACTCGTCTTAATGAGTTAGGTCAATGCCTCAGGAAACTGGCACCAAATGAAAAGCGCATTATGGCAGCTTCTGACTTTCCCCACGCTAAATATAACTTCAAAGAAAAAAAGGAAAATCTAAACCTTTTAATCTACTTTTAAGATGTAATGTTTTCATCAGTTTTGGGCTCGTCGGTAGGTTTGATCATGTGCTTTTTGCGTCCGTGCGTTTCGCGTCTCCTGACGTGTTTATTTCTGACGTAGCTGCGTTTCTGTGTCCTGTTTGGTGGCCTGAGCCGATGTCGTACCTTCCACGGCTCTTTTGAAGAAGACTTTGCAGCTTCCACACGTCACGACACCGTAATGGCACCCCGATGCTTCGTCTCCACAGACCAAACACACTTTGGCTGTGGAGGTCGGCTGTCTCAACGGCGAGCTGAAACGAGACACAAACGCACAAGTTTAAATCAACGGGCAGTTTCCAAAAGTCTTCAGCAAACCAGGGCGCACAGTCTCTGTTCTGACTGTGCTCCACATTGTGAAACATTCTTGGCTTTTACGAGGCACAAAAGCAGCGGCGACACAGTGTGGGCAGTCGTAAAGATGTCTGCCAAGGCAGCAAAGAGAAGGTTTTGCAGTCGACTGATTTATAGCTATCAAAAACGACAGTGATGGAATCAAGGAGGCGATCGCAATAAACAGGGAGACGGAGCAGGCTGTCAAATTAAAGAAGCATAAAATAAATATATAGTGTAAAATGTAAACGTCTCCAGGTCAATAGAACAGGAAGTGAGAATACTGTGACAGGTTGTTGTTATTTACTCTGAGCCGCAACCAGCGGGCGACAGGATTGATGGCGTTCTGCTGCGACTCTTCCTGATCCAAAGCATTGTTTACTCTGGCATCATTTGCTGCTTTCACTGATGACTGATTTCTGCAATTTCCTGACCATTAAAGGCTGGGATGTAAAGCGTGTTCCTACTGATGAAGTGCTAAATGGGGACATCAGTTATCGGACGCAGTAGGTGTCACAACCAATGGATGAGGTCTGTCCAGGTACACAGAGGTATTACCAGAGCACTTTATTACAGGCTGTACACACGTAAAGAATGCAGGAAAAGTCAGGCTGAGAGATAAAACCTGCATCAACAGTATGTCCGAATTCATATTAGCATCATGATGATGTAATTTAGGCTTTTGATAGCTGTTTATTTAGGGTATGGTGGGCTGTTGGGCAGATTCAGCTGGGAAAAGGCTGCTCATCTCTGGTTATGTGACCACCACAGTAATAAAGGTGAGGTGATAACAGAAACACAAAAAGATGCTGTGATTTAACTGCTCTGAAGTACAGAATCTTCTACTAATTGTTCATGACTTTTGCCTCATTAAGAGGACAATCCATCCATCCATCCATCCATCCATCCATCCTTCCATCCATCATCGCACTCACACCTAAGATCAATTGAAATCTGGTTCAGGGTACTGAAACCAGAACCCTTTTGGTGTGTGTGAACAGTGCTTATCAACACCTGAGAGTGTTACATTTAAGCTTAACGTGTATTAAACACGACAGTAAAGCCCAACAGGACACGTTGCATATGAACGCTGCTGCACGCGCCACAAACAGAGATTTTCCAAAAACTATCATTTTTGACAAAACATTAATTGCATAAACATACACACACCCACAGGACACACAAAGAACATAACATGTAGATGGGTACAGAGACAGAACACCCTGTATCAAAACATTAAAAGTGGCCTCAGCTTCCCCTTCTTTTCTGTGCTAATTACCTCTCTCCCATTTCAATCAATAGCATGCAAGGTGATTGTCTGGTTAACATTCTCCTTACATCCTTCATCAAACCAGCTGCCAAGCACTCTCCTCCTCTCTCTCCCTCTCTCTGCCTCTACCTCCCTCTCCCTCTCTCATGCACGCACATTTCCTCCAGGGGACTAACTGGAAAGGGGTACAGCGGCAGCACACTCAGATACAATCAGCGCCGCTGATCTAATTCCCTCTTGTCCATCTACACACACATTCAATTTGTTGGGACGCTTCGAGGAGTCTCTGGTGAGGTGTTTGTCTGACTGGATCATTCTGGCGCTGGGCCCCCACGGTTTCAGCTACTGTGAGCTTGAGTGTGTGCATGCACAAAGCCCCACAGAAGCATGTTTTTCGGCATATTAATCCAGTGAATATTCCTCCATACGTTGGCCTTTCTGTACAAGAAACCAATGCACAACATAAAAATCTGAGAGTTGTGGAAGGCCTTTAATCATGCGGCATATTAAAAAGCCGCTGCTGTGTGCCAGCTCGACTGCCTGCCTGCCGGTCCACCAACAAGGTGACTTCCCCTCCCTCAGAGAAGTATATAGGTCATTCACTCTCTCTGCTTATGAAACCAGAGCAGACAGATCGGGCTGCAGTGACTGTGCACCATTGTCTGCCAGTAGCCCACAACTAAGCACGAGCTATCAGACATTCTCAAATTAGGCTTTTTTTTTTTTTTTTTTGCCTACAATTTGTCTGCATGAAAGGACAGTATGGAAAAATAATAGAAATGTGTCTCTATGAACAGAAATGTATGTGGAAAAAGAAATAGGGGTATCCACTACGAAAAGAATCAAAACTGGAACGTGGCACTTTAATGGCGTGTGCCTGTGACCACAAGGCCACAGGGACACACCAAATGAATTTCCCTTTTGTTTGGCTTGTCATTTCCATGGCTTAAAATATTCTGAGGTTGCAATTTGTGCACCAAACTAAAATAATGATGTCCCTGCAGCTGACATTGTGTCGAGGCTGGAAGTTTGAATGGTGAATACCTCCCTGCATCTTGAAAAACAAGAAGCCATTTTGAGTAACACATTTTGACAGATATTAAGGATAAACAAATACTATGCATAAAACATTAGATCTATTTCTGCTGTCTCCCTGTAGATGGCGCTTTATCTCCCTTGTCAAGGGATGGCTTTAGTTTCTAACTAGCCTTTCTGTCACAGAATGACGACTGTGCGGGCCAGTGCTAGAATATCAAGTTTCAACTGTGTGAAGACTCACACCTACAAGTTGCCGGTGGGCTGCGGAGACGAGCCACAGACCCTCACTTCTGATGTTGACCGCTTATTTCTGTCATAACTAGTAAAACATGGCAAAAATGTGATTTATTACTCGAGCTGGGCCAGAAAATCTGCAGTGTGCTGTGTGACCCACAGAAAAGCACAATCATAAATAGCCCTGTTGCTGTTTTGTGTGCACGCTGGGAATGGGACTTTAATGTTGACCCCTGTCTTTTCTATTTCTGGTGCAGACTCGACTAACTGAACGGCGCTGACTGCTGGGATCAAAGGTCTCATTCTTTGCTCCAGTTCTTGGTTCTTCCCCTTTTCCTAAAGAAACCCCGGGGGCAGCAGATTTATTGTTTTTAGCCTTTCATCTTAACACAGAAAAAAAAAAAAAAAACGAACAACTGCTGCTTAATTCCAGTGAGGATACAGATGAGTGGGAGAACTCGGTTCTTCCAGAAATTCTGATCTTTTGCTAATTCTTATTGCCCCTTTCCTTGTTGGAAAGATAATAAACTGCCAAAAGAAAAGAAATAGGAGAGGTTGAAGTTAGTGCGCTTTGCCCCTCAAGTTGTGAGAGGAAGAAGCCACAGGACAGATGTTTGGGAGTAATTTGGATGTCACACTGGGAGCATTCTCCAAATGGTTCAAATATCGCCACCCTCTTTCAGCTGTGCATGGAACGCTAAGAGAAAGAGAGGATGACCAAAGATTCACCAGGATGTGGAGATATTGCGCATAATAATTGCAACGGGGACGGGAAAGGGGGTCACAACGGGTCACAAGCGATCCAAGCAGCGTCACCACAGATAGCTGGGAAGAGAAGAGAAAAAGAAAAAGTTGGAGATGCAGGAAAAGCCAAAGGGGAGGCTGTGGTGACTGAGTTTATGGCGATAAAGTCGTTATTGTGAAGAATCAGACATGACAGGATTTTATGACGGACTACAGCAGGATGCACGTGGTTTGAATGAACTCAGTGGCCCTTCTAAGTACATTAGCATGACAGAGTCAGTAAATAACATCATGCAAGTCCATGACACACTCGTGCATTTTCTTTTCTGCATTTATGCTGCTGTGCAGGCTTTTACCCACTGCAAAGACAAGCCTGTGTGTGTGTGAGAGAGAGAGAGAGAGAGAGAGAGTAGATGCACTGTCTGGTCCTTTCTAGAGTCTGTTATCAGACAAGTACCGCTGCTTTCCTGAACCTAACCCTCATGAAAGAGAAGCATCCTTGACTCCTTTGGTAGAAAAAAAACACCTTCCAGAGTACAGTACCTCTCTACAGTCTGGCCTACAATATTTATATAATACACACCCTTGCAACCTTTCTAACCACTGAGAGGTTATTTATCTTGGCATGGTATAAAGGTAAAGGTGGATTAGTTTAAACAAGTCAACAGAGAGCTAGGGGAAGACAAAGAGGACAAAATGGCTTACATAATGAGCAGACAGTATAAACATTAGGCTAACACCTACTCATCGCCTCTCAAAGTGAGCGAGGTCGTGCAGGTAGCGTTGGAGAGACACCAGGGATTTATTTTTGCCTGTGAAGGTGACCCAGGCATTGGGCAGACAACCTGAGCGTGCACAAGTGTGAAATTTCTTTTCTCTTGTGCTTGTGTTACACCAGTGTTAAGGACCCACCCCCCCAAAAAAAAGTGTTATCTCTTTTTTTGCAAAATCCTTTGCCGTTTGCTTACATTTCCAGCTAAGATACTCAGAAGGAAGACTTGCAATATGAAAAAGTTTGGCAATTTTACTATCAAAACTGCAGTTCACAGCAAAGATGGCAAAGTCGCTGTCTGATGGAATCTGGTATCCCGGCTGTGCTTTGCATTCCAAGCTGTTGTGTTGTCTCCCCTCCAAGCTTATGCCTACAAACTTCAAGTGACCTTCCCCGCAGCAGCAATTCATGCCTGCCTTTCTTCTGAAAAATCGACTGTTTTTAGTGTAAACATGTCGCCGCAACGTGCACAAGCGCAAGAACTTGCGGCAGGTTGATAAAGGCTACATTTTTAAGCAGATTACAGTATCAGGCTGATCTTACAGCGCTCGGCTTGTGCTCTGCAAGTCTGAAATTGCACTGTACCTCCATTGAAAGAGAGGGAAAAACAGTCGTTCAAATTTCACCCTTGAACTGAATAACCCGGAAGACTCATCGAGACAGTGACAGAGTACACGTGTGTAACTCAGCTACTTATAACTATCTCCACATCCTGTTTGACCCTTTTAACATTGTGCCCCTACTGTCAAATATGAATGACATTAAAAACCTGCAGTATTTGGAACTGGTTTCCACAAGAATGTGGTTCATCTAAGCAGCGCTTTTCAAACACAAACATATCCTCACCTTTTCAACAATTAGGGGGGAAAGGGGGCTAATTTGCACAATAAATTAGAACAGGCAACTTTAGTGTCTTCCTAGTTTTACCTTTTATCGCTGCAGGTTCACTCAACAAGCATGTAAATAAAGTGACCAGGGATTTCTGCTGGAAAGCTTATCACCTGTTTATTACATTATTTGCAAATGCAGCGACAGTTGCATTATGTATCTGCGGCACGCATCTGAATAGATTGTTTGGGGAACTGTGCAGAGAAAGACTTCCCTCCTCTCTGCTGTCAAACACCAAGCAGCGGCCCAGGGCCGATGGAGGAATGGAGGCTGGTCCACTGTCTGTGTTGCAGGACATACTTAAACTGTATATTATGTGTACCACTGTCTGCCTGCTGTAGTGCAAACACATACCAAATAAAACAGTTCAGCTTTATTAAAACTGTGCTAGTGTATAAACAGTTCCTTTATAGTTTATGGGGTCAAAACACCCTCTAGTTATTTTTGTCCATGTGCGGTACTCAAGTTCATTTGCACACAAAGCCAGGGCTCTACCAAATCATCTCTGGGGAACCAGAAAACTGAATTTCAACAAAGCTCACACATGAGCTTTAGAAACATTGCACAGCAGAAGTGGACGAGGCATTAAACAGCTGTAAAATGACCGTGTAATGTCAACATATTTCAGGACAGAAAAGCACAAATCCTGCCCTGTCTGTTCAAAATTCATCCGCATGAAAACAACCCTGCTATTCATCCGCGGCTCCATTTTTGGCCCCGTCAAATCTCCTCCCAAAATCCCGCCTCTCTCCCCTCTGCGACAAAAGAAAAGTTACTGCCTGGAAGAAGTCTCGGTCCTCGAGTGGTCCTCACACTGATGGGCCACCAACATGTTCTCGAGATGCTCGGCTGAAATCAGAAGCCGCTGAGAAAGCAATTAAGCTCACGTGTGTAGAAATACACTGTTGGGATTTTCCAGGCATTTGAAGTTAAATAAGAAAATTAAAAAAATAAAAAACATTCAAGACCTAAAACACTTGCTGAGTGAATCGAACCAAAATTCCCCTTTGAACATAACCCTTCATGATCACAACTTAAACAAGCACGACAGGGGGGCTTAAATCTAACTAAATAAAGATGTCCGATTTCAGCACCTTTGTTAAAGCCCGGTCAAAAACCACCCTGATCAAGCTCACTGCCACGAACATAAACACAAGTGGATCTCTTCAAAGCTCTGCAGATAAAGCTGCTTTTGTTATGGACCTGTATCCTTTGATGCCAGTGGCGTTCGGATTGCAAATCTCTGCTTTCTCCGGCACCACTGTCAATATCTGTCGTCTTACAGAGGTGTCTGTAGCCAGGTCGCGGCCCCACAGCCTGTGCAGCAGGTGACCTCCCAGCGCAGCTTAGAAACCCTGGGACAAATGAGAAAAACAAATCCCTAGAGAGGGAGATTATCTTTAAGGGATCAACTTTGTCCTCAGCCACCTCTATGCCGCATACTACTTACCTCTGGCCTCTACTATTTAGCCACAGTCACACACACTCACAACTTTCCTTGTTCTTAAAGTCAGTGACATCACATACATACTTAACAAGGGAATTTATATAAACAAAAAAAAAAAAAAAGGCACAATATGGGCCCGGAAATTAAAATGCGCCAAAGAGGATCTTATTCAAAAAGCGACCTTTTCCTCTCCCATGTGATTCAAACAGGCCTCACTCTGAATGTAGGTTAATGTACGCTGGCGCTGACACATGTTGCCAACAACCCTACACATTAGCTGTCACATGTGATCATCCTCAACTCCCACCAGTCATTTACAATTCTGCCGGGATAAACATGGAAGGAGAGCAGGCAGAGAGTCCAGCGGGCGCTCAGCAGCAGCTCCGTACAAACAAACCACACTCCGGCACTGTACGTACTGAGGCGATACGGAGGCTCAGCCACGTATTCTAGTGGTTCAGGGGGAAAAGAGACAAATCTCTGGCTTGTATCCAGGGGTTAGCAGCACATTCTGCATGTTAGCTCAACACCCGCATACTTCCTCAAAAGCATCTGACAGGTTGAAGAGGATTGCCGAATCCGTAAAAGGTCAAGTCACCCCTGACAGCGTTTATCAGGGGATAATCAGGTAAAGAATTAAAATGAATTATTACTGTTAGTTTGGTTGTACATTATGTAATAACTGGCTGTTATCATACTTGCACAACTGCCTCGTTTGGTTGTTGCATATTTAACCAAAAACAATGATGTTTACCGCTCTTCTTCTCTTCTTCTTCTCTTCTTCATGCCCAACTGTTTAAATTTTTAGAAACTGGCACAAAAAAAGCTCCACAGTAATTATTGCAGAGGCTTAGATAAGATAAATGAGCATCATCGCTGCACAAATGTAGTAGGACAACAAAATCCTTAAAGGCTAAAATAAAGATTCAGATCTAAGTACAAAGGTTGTAGCACAAATACAAGAGGAAAACAAGCGGTTGGAGGGAGTGTACAAATACACAAGCGCACACATACACACACACACACACACACACACGTTGGGTGGAATGTGTCGGTGCAATGACCTTTTTCGAATTCAGAGTGTTCACCTCCAAAGGATTATAGACCCAGATGGCCACTGGATGAACAATGCAACACCTGCTGAGGGACACAGCACAATTATGTTCTCGTTAAACAAAAAAAACCTCCAAAGCACACAATGAAATATTTGGGGAAAGCGTTTGTACCTCGAACAGAAGGCAGCGTGGTTCGATGTCTGAAACGTGACTCGATTGCCTCTAAACAGGAGGAACCACTAAAACCATCCAAAGAAAGACAGAGAACTGAGCATTTTCACGTGAGGCATCCTGGACGGGCTCTCCTGCATTCCTGCCTTGGTCATTATCCCATGATGCCCAGACTTGCTCTAATCGTGTGGCACATGTCCTGGCTACACGCCGTAAGAATGAGAACGTGAGTCAGGAAGAGGAGGAAATCAAATTCCTCTCATCGCTGTAGCCCGAAGCACCATTTCCTTTACAAAACCAGGGGATAAGAATAACGGCAGCTGCTGTAGCCTCGGCTCAGGTGAGGCCTGCCTGACATATGGCCGACTACTGATGTTTCTTTAATAAGGTGAAAGATTTGCAGTGGTGCGTGTGACTGCCCTTTCAGATCATGTCACCATGTTTTGGGCCAGCTACTTCCAGGGATGTCAGTCAGTGTGACACAACATGAGGAGTGCACAGATGAAATGAATTAGAGAATTTTTTTTTTTTTTTATATATATACTTTTTTTTAAATTATTATTATTATCCATTTCTATTGTGCCACAGTTGAAGGAACTGTTCAAATGTTTTGCTTAAATAATGCCACTGGAATTTGTGGACTGTTACATCACATGGTTTTCAGTTTCAAGGATGTGGATCCAAATCAGTTGAATTGTAATTCGGGTTTTTAATTTTGATTTTAATACGTTTTCTCTGTTTCATTTTTCCTCTCATCATTTGACAACTTTTGCCAATCCAACAGCGCATCAGCTTGGCTGCTCTCAAGGGAGTTAAAGTCAGTGGTTTGGCCAAAGCAGGGGACAGCTTGACAACAGTCATTAAACTGACCAACAGAAGTAAAAACGTTGCAGGAAAAAAGTAGAAAAGTCCCCCAAAAAATAAGGGAGGAAGGATTACTAGACTACTAAAAAACAACTGTAGAGCAAAATGTTGGAGGGCTACAAGTTTAGGGGGGTTTCTCTGGGGATGGATCTTAGGAGCCTTTTTTTCCCTCTTTTTTAGCCAGTATTTCTGAATGTGTCTATTCCTTCATCATGCTCCTTTAAGCATGTGAGGACAAACACACCGTTGAACCTCGCTTGACGCTGCACTTTCGGTTCTTAGTGACATAAAGCTCTGGCACTGTGCTTTTCAAAGAAAGCGTTCACACACCTGTATACTCCAGGGGCACAGAATATCCTCCATATGAGGAAAATAGTGTTGATTCAGAGGTGTGCCTCTAAGCCCTCTCTCTCGGCAGCTGCTGCTGCTCCTCAACGTCTTGCACACAATCCTGCACATCTCAGTTTTAAAGACGTTTAAAACCCTAAAGAATCAGGAAATGATGAGAAAAGCGCATTGAAAATTAATTTTGTGTGTGGAAGGGTAATGGGCTTTTTTAATTTAAGTATTTTAGCATCTTGTATAAAGATGGAGCCTGTTTTTAAAGGAGCCTACTGTTGATCTAATTTTAGTTGATTTTTAAAACTATTTCGATTCGTTTTTCTGCGAGCAGAAGTTTAGTCTCAAGTGACAAACTGAGCAGAAGGCCACAGGGAGTTGCGTAGTGAACAAAGGAGTCCCTATTGAAACACTGGCTTTTGTGCGGGAGAAAAGCAGCTTGTAGCGATGCATTTTATCTGTTCATTGTTCTGCTTCATGTTGCGAAACCAGCCAGCGCTAATGAGTCGCTTTTTAAGAGGAAATAGAGCATTTTTTTTTTTTTCTCAGCTGTTCAAAGACAGATAAAAGTGTGGAAAATGAGCGTCAAACCCACATCAAGCGTGCACGTTCACTGTCGGGCTGACTGGCACCCCACATCCAGATTTTTGACACCATGTTGCGTGTTGCATGTTGACAACCTCTCAGTTGTGCCACTGACTCCTCTTTATGTACGCTGCCCCCAGGGTCCGTCTGTCCACAGAGGCTTAACAGGAGAGGGCTTGTCATAACAGCCACGTTACACCAAGGCTAGCCCTTTTCACCGGGATCCCTGGCCAATGCATACAAACTCTGGTTACTGTAACTCCGGGAGAGACACCAGCTCAACAGATCTGACACAACCGGGACGGATGTCAGAATTCCACAAGAAATCCGTATTTTCATTTAACAGGATTTCTGTGCAATATTTCAACTGTTCCGTGAGATTAAGCTCTCCGATAGATGAGTTTTGGCAATGACACAGGTTTCTTGTCAACTTTCAAACGGAAACACTTAAAATAACTGCAAACTGAAATGCTGGTAAATCATCCATCTGTCCTTATGAAAAAGCTGAGTGTCTTCTGTCCTATCACTTCACTAGATGTCAGGATTTTTTCTCTAATTGTTTTTTGCTTTGGAGGATTGACTTCTACAGACTGCACAAAGGTCTTTAACCATCTCTTTTACTGTGACTGTGTAATATCTCTGCTCCCTCACATTCTCCCTCTCTTCTACACACACCCACAACCGTGTTCTCATGGAGATTTAGGCTGGAGACACACATCAACTACATGCCATTCACAAAAACTATTTGGTAACAAGGCCTGGACTTGTTTTCTTTAGTCGACTCTTCTTAGCTACAGTTGGAAGCTGATACACAGAAAAAAGGAAGTTAAAGGGTTTAACCATCCCTCTTGCTGTGTGAAGCTGTTCCAAAGGTCCAGCACCCACGGTAGTCACACCAGCTCAGGTCTGTGCAGAATTTGCATGTTTTTCTCCTGGGTAACAAGAGATTCAGTTTTGCCATTTCTGGCCCACCTAAATCAGTGGAAGCGGTTGAGGTCAGCAGAGCGGGGATGATGCGGACAAAAATTTTCCTTGAGAGGAGTGTTAATGGGAAGAATACAAGGTCAGTGCTTTTATAAAGGTAACTCTGCCCTTGCCTGCAACTTCCTCCTCTGTCCTTCCCTCCGTTTCGTCTCACATTAACACATACACACGCGCGCGCAGGCAGCCGCAGAGTCCCCTTAGTGGTTTCTTTCTCCTTCATCGGTCCACTCTCTCCTTTTCCCTCCCTATCTCTTTCTCTCTCACACACAGGATATATCACAAAGAGTCAGTTTTCGCTCTTTTCTTCTCTCCTTTCATTCTTTCTGCATGGTTCAAAGTGTCTCCTCACGTGTTTCAGGCTCTCGAAGAGAGCTGCAACACAATTGGAACTGGCAGACAAACATGACGTAGATCAATCGGGACTGCTCGCATTAACTCGAATGGTCAAAAACCATTGAAGCACATGCAGTGAGCGGAACAGGACTGGTGAGATGATCCAAAATGAATGGCAGCAAGACATCAATAATTGCACATTAGACTTTAAAGGAAAATATACTCCCTGTCCTACTTAGTCTGCTGCTTTTGGATCAATAGACTATGTTGCAAGTCCTACACTGAGCCCAGCACAGCCTGTCTGCAGCAAGTCAAGCCGTCTTGGCTTTCTTTTATGTATTAATGTCCAGATGGACGGTTGTAATCTCCAGCCATTCCCTTTTACAGCCAGGTACTCATATAAATGGCCAAATAACATTATCTTTACTGGCAGGCAATTCAAACTGTACAGAGACTGAAAAAAAGGATGCTTTAAAAGATAATTGGAAAGTAATTAAAAGGTCACCACTGTACCTATCTGACCAAACCTTTCGACTAGGTTTATTAGATTTGTGTAGTTAATAATTGCATTAGCAAAGGGTTTTTGCCAAACTCTATATTGACTCAACCTTGAAAAGAAGGACATATTCAAATTCAAAAGGCTGGATGGTTTTGCTCTTTTTAAAAATGTTGGGTGGCCACCTGTGTGTGATTCTTATGATTATTTATCATTTCTGATGCTGTTACATCACATTAAAGTAGTTTGAACATGGACAACTAGAATGTCCTAATCACAGGAGGAGTAAAATATGGAATTAATGACATAATTGAATGTATTTAATTTCAGCAGGAATAGGATCATTAATATTTTATATTTGCTTTTATTTCCCCTCAAAAGCCTGCAACTCCCCCTCAAAAACAGAAAAGTTTCTTGCACAGAGTAAATCGGCTCTATGGCATGTCATGAACCCGCAGATGGAATATCGGTTTAGTACACAATCAATCACAACTTCTGAATTCAGAATGCGTGCACGGTTAGACCTAAAGCATTTCTTTTCTGGGTCAGGAGCATAAACATTGCAAGTCTGCCATCGTTCCTTAAGCAGCAGAACACAGGGGGTGGTGGGGTGGTGGGGTTGGTGGTGAGATGGGGACTTTTTCCCCAAGTTTTCCAAGGGAACCTGTTTCGCAAACCCTTAACTTCTGGTGTGGAACAGAAACGTTGAGCCCCTGCACGGCTGTCAGGTTGCAGAAAGGAGGCTGTCGATAAAAACATTACATCTGAATTGACACGCTGGCAGTCTTTCAAACAAAAGCCCTCCACTGTCATTCTGCTTTACCATCTCTCCAAACGCACGCACGGCTGTCGAGACCCTCTCTCCACTTTCTCTCTCTCTCTCTCTCTCTCTCTCCGCCCCCCCCCAAACCTTGGTAACATCCTCCGGATTTAAAAGCTTTAATGTCACTCCCATGATATCAGCTCCATTCAGATTAAGTGCTTTAAATACAATGTAAATGTGTAAATGTATAAATGTAGGCCAATGAGTGGGCACCATTCAATCCAATTAGCCATAATGAAGGTGGTCTCAAGGAATCTCAAAAGGAATCATTTCTAATCATTTAGGCTTATTGACTATTACACTCAACAGTCAGACAGTTAAGCACTGCCTTCTCCATCTTCAAATCGCATCTGGGAAATTTATATATATATAAAATTTATATAAATTTATATATATATATATATATATACACACACGCATGGTGTGATCTATTGGCGTTCTTTTAGGTAATCTTTTGGGAGATTTTCACAATTGGCAGCAAGTGCAAGCACTGCGGATGTGGCCTATGTTTTTCCTTTGTAAAATGTCAAGTCAACAGGGGTCCTAAATGGGGTTCAGCGGCCAAACGGTGCCGGTTGTAACTCAGGGGCAAACAAAAGGAGGGGCAGGAAAAATAATAAATATAACATTTTATATATATAACATAACATTAATATTTTTCCTGTTTAAAACCAGTGATTTTTGTCATCTTGAGGTAACATCACTGAGCTAAATCCATCCAGAAGCACTGCACCGCTTTTCCCTTCGACCCATATTCACATGCTCAACACATTTTTGTCACACCTTCACCATCTGAGAACCTGCACGTTTCAACTGCATCTCAAACCTATTAAATACAAGCAGAGCCGTTGCAACTGATTTCATGGTTGTCAAAATCACATTGTTGTAACATTTTCTTCTCGCTGTGTTTCTTCAAGAAAAATTCCCATTTCAGGCTTTTTTGCGGGTTTGTACATCTTATCGGACCGTGGCTGTATAGGTGCTGGTCTGTCTGAGGCCAAAACGTTGCAGAGAGCCAGTAAATGTTGACGTTATTAAGGATAGAGGCACTGTCCTAAATTTTGGAAATGCCTGTAGGCATTAAAAAAAACAGTTTAATTGTATTCGTTTAGATATGACTTTAAGTTTGACTTCATCATTCTTTGTGGCTGTATCTTTTATAAAAGCATGTGTTCTTGTTTCTTTCTACATTTGGGAACCCAAAATGACAAGAAACCAGCCGTGTGGGATTCTGGCTACATCAAAAGGGTCTCTTTGCCATAATTTATTAAATTTTAGGGTGAAACCTGGGTTAAACTGTGCGTAAGGCTGAGGATTATACAAGTGGTAGTTATGGTTATGGTTTGGGAACATCTCCAGGAAATGAATTTCAGTGTATGTAATGTCCTCACCAGCGATGAAAAAAAAGTGCGTGCTTGTGCAGCATGTCTGCCGATAGAGTTTTTATATCCAGTATTATATAATATTAGTAGGCCGCATTGATTTTGGAACAAACATCTACCTTCTCGAGAGCTCGGTCCACCTGCCAAGTTTGTCTGGTCTGTCTGCTCACGCTTCCTTTGCCTACGGTGGAAATACTTGTTTGCACCGCCATCGGGGCGATTGTCATGTGCTTTTTTCTTCTCTGATGGCAAACATAGAGCTCGAAGTACATTACTTATCTGATTAAAACATATATAAATACAAGAACTGCGTGTGACATGTCAAACTGAGTAGCAGAGAGACGCGTGCTTGGCTAAAGTCCTAGTCTGGTGCTTCCAGTCGGCAGCGATGCCTCCCAGGATGCTGGCTACCAGCCAACAGGAAATGACAGGAGGGATGAGATATGACATTCCTCACTTCTACCAAGCATCTATTTTATAGATAAAATGCACGCTGTGTTGCCACGATCATGTTTTTCTTATTAGTAGTGCTCAAAAATACAGGGCAGCTTATTCCAAATAGTTGTGCTGACCTTTAAATAGGTTGGAGCAATTATTTAGATGGCACATAAATGTAATTTCCAACACGATGGCTCCATCCTCGCAGAGCATCATTCATTAGGATATGATAATAGATAAAAGTCATTTCTACATGATTAAAAAAGGGTTGTGATTATTTCAATGAGGCAACGATTTGGGGGGGATCAATTATGGTCATTTGGTGCAGTCGGGGACCTCGAATGAAGTGCAGGAGAAAAGGGGGCTGTATATGTGCCCTTTCTCTCTGCCCTTTTCTTCCCTTTCTAATTACCTTACAGCTTTATCTTTCCCTCTCTGCAGCTGTGCCTCTGCCTCTCTCATTTTCACTACTTTCTATTTCCCTTAAACGTGTTTAACTATACAGCTAAAAAAAAAATAAAAATAAAAAGTGGGTTAATTGATTTGAACAGTCTTGTGAGCATTCTTTCCCTTTGCACGTACTCAGAGTGAGAGCAGCTGTAATATAATCCTTACGTGTGCATTTTTCCTAAATATATATACAGGTGTATACAAATTATAGATAATTCAGATTCCTTATTAAGCATTTTAATAGTTTATTTAAGACATTTTAAGACCGAAAGTTACTTTTTAAAGAATCTGGCCTCTGCCAGCGAAATATTGTTGGGCTGTAATAATGTCAGAATGCTGTAATTTTTATCAGTGTATTCATAAATAATATAAATACTCACTATTCTTTTTAGTACCACAAATGGAGTCAACTGTGAAGCCACTGAACTTAGGTTTTCAGCATTAACTGATTAACGTTTTGGCAGTTTGACATTATTTTGACAAGCAAACCTTCCGTGCCATCACAAGCAGCCAAAACCTGAACCAATGAAACCGCTAAAAGAAATATTAGGTCTAAGCATTGTTACTGCGGTCAAACGCAAATACTTCTGAATCAGATAAATTCTGGGCGCCAAACCGAGTGTCTGCTTCACGGAGGTGAAGGGCAGAGGTGTGCTAATACACGTGAACACAGTGCAACCCTCTGCTCGGCACACCTCTTTCTGTGTGAGGGCCTAATCTGATTTTAATACACCGTGGAGTTAACAGCTGCTAGGGGCCGGGCAAGCACAACCCCCCGTGTGGACATGTTGGATCAATTACTCGATCTGTCTATAGGAGCCCGTGGATCGCAGGAATATATTCTCTATTAATCAGAGTCGCCACGATGACCTTTCATCAATGCCATCTTCCCCCTGACCAATGAGGTGTGATGAAAGAGGAGTTGACAGCTCTGAATGTCCTTCAGTCTCTGTCCTGTATCATTACCCATCTCAAAATAGATCGAAGCCATCTAAAAAAAGAAATCCGTTGTCATGCATCCACGGTGCCTGGTGGAGCTTTGCGCCCTCTGTCCGACTGTGCTGTAGGTTGTGGCTTCGACTGGAACGGCATCAGCGAAGGGCTGGGCTTCAACCACACCAAAATGAAACCAATTAATCTCTCCTCCGAGTTTTAGCATCTTTGCGACACACAGCTAACACAGATTAAAGCGGCTGCAGTTGTTGACGAACGCATACTGAGGCTGTTTGTGTCTCCCAAAGGGAAGGAATCAAAACCAAAGGAAGCCCACTGAAGGGGAATAACTAAATCACATAGTGATCAGCTGTTTGCTAAATGCCACAGAGGGACTAAAAAGATAGACCCAAATCTGCCGCATTGTTAGCTGCGTGTAGTTTGCTGTGTGACTAGCAGCGAGCATGCATTATACAAACATGGGCAACATCGGGTGTGAACAGGAGGACGTTAATCTCAAGACAAATGACAGTGAAATAGCATGCTAGCTACCCTGACAGTTGTAGAGAAATGTTTATTTCAGTGTCAATTCAAGAAAAGGACTTACGGGATAAAACACATATTAATAAATTTGAATCGGGAACATGCAAAAACTAAATCCTGACATGACTAATGTCTAAAGATTATGCAAACACAAAATGATGAATCAGTCGAATCTTTTCGCCTGCAGAAAAGCGTGTGAAGGTGATCCTACACGCAGAGTCTGTGCAGTAGCTGCACCTCTAGGCGAGCTCCGTCGATGCCAGAGTCTTTCCATTCCAGTCCACACATGTGACGTGCCCTCGTTTTCAACACCATTAATCACAGAGGAGGGCTTGGGAGTTGGGAGGGTAGCCTTTATTCACTAGATTGAACGTTTGACTCAGCATTTTGACTTGTCCTTCGTCTTGTGACTATGTATTTGGACGGCTGAATTCAGAAACAATGTTGCGAGGCGGGTGCATGACTGCGGCTGCGGTTCACACCTCAGACAATTTTTTTTTTCCTTATCAAGTAGTTATAACAATCTGTGGGCTTTTGTGCAACCCTTTCCACTCAATTACACCTGTCAAACAGCCGTGTCTCCAACAGCTGCAGGAACAGCCAAACGTCACACCTGAGCAGGTAGCTTCGTCTACTGCTGAGCCTGAAATACCACGAGACGGATGACTGGGAGTAAACGAGTTGGAATGAAACTGGAATCGCTACAGAGACATTCACAACAACCAGGAAAACCTTCTGGCGCTAAAGAAAAGTTATTGCTTCTCTGCAAAACATCTCGTAAAATCGGCATTCCATTTCAACTGTCATGGAGGCCTGATCCACAGTAATTCAGCTGATTAGAAAACAGAAATGTGGATCACTGATATTTTTTTGGCATCTATGACAGAGAGCAGCAGGAGGCGCAGGATCAACAGAGATAGCTCCGATGCTGTCTTAGCCCACGAATAATGACCCAAACAGATCTAACAAATGATGCTGTTCCACATTCATTACGTCTAAATCAGCTCCATTTCACAAGAAAGTGAAAGTTCAAATTTGCAAGTTAAGCCAACAGAAATGTAACTTTCTAACTCAAACTCATATAGGGGCTAGATCCTAGAACAGTTCTATTGATTAGAAAACACAAACAAAGCTGCAACTATTTTTATATTCTTAAAAAGACACTTTGGTTATATTTTTCCCCTCGATGTGATTTCAAAATCATTTGTCAACATTGAACAGTTTTAATAGGTAAACAAAACTGAGTATTTTTTAGATTAAATTTAAATTGCTGCTGCTCTGATTTGTGGAAGAGAAAATTGTTTTTTATTTTTATGATAAGACAAAAAAACATGTTCAAAGTCATTTTTCTGTTTTAACCCTCTAAATCCCCAGTAGTTTCTGATCACTCCTGTCACATTTTTACTTACTCTGGCCTTGGAACGCTCAGACACATGACGATTACACCCGGTTTTTTTCAGCTTTAGGATTGGACAAATGGTTTGTAAATGCTAGTCCTTGAAAAATAAGTTTTGATCACTTTGATGGGATTCAGAGGGTTAAACATCCTAATAGAATCCAAAGTTAGATCTCTGTGTGCTACTGGACTGTAACATACTAATAGAATAAAAACTGCACGTAACAAACAGAAACGAACGGAAACCCGTGTGTGTGTGTGTGTGTGTGTGTCTGAGCCTAATATTAGAAACACTGACACGAATACAGGTTGAAGTAGTATAATTGAACAGCAGCACTGGTTAAACCTGATCATGAATCACATGCAGCGTGACGTAAAATCTAAATTACAACCAAGCTGACCCGCCGAGGAGTGAATTAATTTCTTCTTCTGGCCAGCCCAAAGTTTAGCAGTTCAGAACCCAGCAGCTGTGCAAAAACCTTAATAAAAGGGGAAGATGGCACGCCACAAGCAAAGAGAATCCCAGACTGTTACAGTCAGATTGAAACAGGCAGCTGTGGCTAAGTCAGGGGAATAAAAAGCAGACGCTGAAGATGGGAATGTTCGCTTGTGCCAGGCAGCGTACAGTAAACAGTACCAGGACAGCAGCCAGATCAGACTGTTTCCAGAAGCCGAGGACGGCGTCCATTTGATAAGATCCTATCAAAAGTGTTTCTGAATGCACTCAATGCAGCTCATTTCAATTCTCAACCACATCAATCATAAAGCTCACTAGAATTATACACAAATGCTGCCTGTAGTCACTGGAATGAAATAATGGCCCTGAGTAAGAACCACTCCTACACATCTAAAATCAGGTTCTAACAGGTTGAAATACTATAAAATGATGAGACCTTTTTTTATCCTGGGTGCAGAAATCTGAAAATTTAATTACAAACAATTATACATGACTTGAAGTAAGAAACTGTGAAAAATTTAAAAACAAAAGTTTAGTACTTTTTCTGTTTGAGCATCTGGAATTTTTGGTAATAAAACACACCAAATCATAATGAGATGTGAGTATAAAAATAATGCATTTCTTTTTTCCATGAAAATAACTGCTAAAATAACAATATGTTAACAGTCACAATTAACTTTATTGAGCTTTTTTGTGTGAGAAATGACATAAAGTGCAGTTGTGTGTTGCTTTATTATTTTTATCCTCTCCCCACATTTGTGGTAGAAATAAAGATACGGCTGAATTCAATGAAGATTTTTTTTTCCCTGCACTGGATCTTCACATCAGGGAAAACTGGACTGGATTCATTTTATTAGGAGTAGGAATAACAGGATTAACATCTCCTCTGCTCGGTTCAGAGTCAAAAAGAATACAAAGAAAAATGGATAAATTGAGTTTTCCCTGACTTTAAATTCTAATTTTAAAATTTAATGATTTTTTTGGACAGAATAAAATCAGATATTTAATGGGCATTTTCTGAATCCTGACCAAAACATAATATTCTATAGAAACAGAAAACAAAATCAGACAAATAGCAATTAACGAACATCTTTGAAAAAGGTAAAAACATTAATCAAAATTTTCTTTTTGATTAACGTTTCATCTGAG
This sequence comes from Pao palembangensis, assembly GCA_015343265.1. Lineage (NCBI taxonomy): Eukaryota > Metazoa > Chordata > Actinopteri > Tetraodontiformes > Tetraodontidae > Pao > Pao palembangensis. The sequence goes on along the minus strand of CM027089.1, from coordinate 3,662,799 downwards.
TTGTTAATTAAAATGTTACCTCAGTAGTAACACAGGCGTATGAGTGGTTGCAACAGCTAAAACACCCTGAATTAAGGGCATTTCCCCGTCATATAACCACAAATAATGATGTTTTCCCATTAACTGAATTAATGCATTTATGTGATAAAGTTCGTAGAAAAGTTGTGGAAAGGTTTTAATACTGTAAGGCAGCTGCACTGTCATGTAAACACACACACACACACACACACACACACACACACACACGGATGGATGTGCACACACATGCTATTCAGGCCAACTGTGTATGACCTACTTTGGGAACCTCAAACTGAACAATTAACTTTTTATTTTTTTTTTTTCAAACCCATTCCTTAATGGCATCCTTTCCATGCAGAAGAGTGAGGAATAATGAGTTTAAATGTAATCATTCTGGCACCGACACATGGGCAAACTCTAATTAAACATGAACGACAAAGACGTGGCCTGTTTGCTCAGCAAACAAGAGGAAGAGACAACAATACGCTCGACCTCCGCCGCCCCCCCCCCCGCACTCTCTCTACAGAAAAATGAAATATAGATCGTACTGCTATGTGCCACTCCACAATAAAAGCCAAAATTAGACACCTGCCTGATTTTACACGCATGACGTGTTAGTGGCTGCACAATTTATCATTTTAGAGTAATTTTAAGACCCATAAATCAGAATAAGTGTCCCAGCCAGAGCAGACTGTAAATAAGGGGCTTTCTTTTGTCACCACTTGAAAGATAAAATAGGACCATCGCAGGAGGGAGTGTCAGATGTGGGTAATGGAAAGCAGATTTTCAAAAGCAGGACTGGGCTGAAGCAAATCTGATGTTTTAAGTAAAGTTCAAATGAGGACAGGATAAGCATCCAAATCCCAGAAGCTAGGGTTGGGAGTAGCCAACTTTCATTGGGGTGTCACATCCAGCCTGAAGCACATGTGTGTGCGTGTGTGTCTTGTTGTTGTTCCTGGCGGCCTTATTGCATAGTTTTGTGTGCATCTGTGTGGGAGAGGAAGAGCCAGGGCTTCTAACCTGGTCTCTGTCCTGAATTTTCATCAACAGGGGCATCAGATCGCTGTGCAGCATATTGGCACAAGTTTGGGAGCAGCGCGGGGTAAATACCCATCCATTCATAAAGTTGGAAAACAAAGCTAGCATTCACTCTGCCAACATGCTTGTACCTATTAAGATAACATTGTGGGGTATTTAGAGCAGAGTTGTATCTTGATTATGTTTATCCTCAACTGTAGCTGAAATGTAATAAAGAGGAAAATGCCTGCCACGGGATCAGAATTTATTCCATGATTAGAGATGTGCTCACTCTCAAAACAAATGCAGGGATCAAAAGAAAACCTTTATTTAAACTACTGTAAACCATCCAGTTGTTAGAGATCCAAAACTTTTATCTATCAAGTTATTATCCTTAGTGATGTAAACTGTCTGTTTACACCTTTTATTTTCCAGACTTTAATCTTCACAAAACCACGGAAAGAAGGAAAGTTTAGTTGCTAAGCACTCGACAGTTTGACTGGTAATTACTAGCTGGTGGTTAGCAGGTACAGAGCAATTTAAAACAGGCTTCGAGTGTAGATCAACAGCCTTTCACACATTTTAGCTGTATGAATTCACAATTGCATTTGTCCATTAAAAAAAGACATTAAATTGACTGGAAATTTATGCACTAGATTTAAGCATTACTTTATATTTTAGGAAAAGTAGTAGCAGTAGCTGTCTTCTACAACACCTCCAGTCCACCCACACTCAATGGTTGTGTGGCCAGAAAGAAAAACTACTTTATGCATTAATATTCATTCATGTGTTTTGTTTTGTTTTTTTTTCTAATAGATGTTAATTATTCAGGATTTTTGAGTGTCACAGGGGATGCCCAAGCATATTTCTATATTTTTTATTGAATATAAATTTTATTGAATTACACCTTGCGCTGTATTGTCCGCTAATCTTGATTTTGAAGCATTAAAGACAGCGCTCTTATTTTCCTTGACTGTAAATGATTGCTAGTGGTGATCAAACGTTCCCAGCATCCTTCAGGAAGACATCAATTAAGGCAAAAACGTGACACTTTCACCTCATGTACTTTCAATCATAAACTGCCTTTTGATGCATTCAGGGCATACACACGAGTGGAGCTGCAGCAAAAAAGAAATAAATCTGAAAAATGTGCATTCAACCGAGCACATGACAGCTTTAACCCTGGAGCATTTGAACCCAATTTATTCATTAATACTTGAAAATCCTTGTCCTCGTTGTTAAAGATTTTTTTTTTTTCCATCAGTATATTTGCTGGTCGTCACATTCATTCAATTAAATGAGACAAATTGATTTCCCATACACATTTTTACAGAACCAACATTATATTATCTGTAAAAAGGTTCTTTACATGGCCCCTTTACAGCTTTTCTTAACACTCAAATCCTTAATCTAAAGGTCTGTACTTTCTAATGCTGGGTATTTTGTTACAGACCTTACAAAAGATTAACCTCTTATAAAAGACTGGTTCTTGTCAGAATATAAATGTACATGTAATATTTAGTCCTAGTGAGCATAAATTACATTTAATCCCCAAATTAGGTATTTTTATGGAAAACAGTACAATTTTCTGTGTCAAAGTATGCTAAATCTGGTATACAACCTCTGAATGCATCGCCACAGTTTGAATGGCTGCACATCATAAGATGAAGGTGACACCTTTGATACTTGTCTCTGAGGAGTGAATAAAGCACCATTTACTTTTGTGAAATGTCCCCAACCACTCACCTGAACATGTCCCACATCATCATTAGCAGTGGCTCTAGCTGAACATGCACAGGTGACAACCGCCGCCGCCATTCCAACACCTCCACCTGCAACCCCCCTTCTACAACCCAAACAAACAGCTGTGTACTTTATAGCCAGGAACCCATAATGCACTGGGAGCCCCCGTGCATGCCTGGTGTGGGGATCTAATTGGATATTAGTATCCAGCAGTGTCTGCATTAATCAAATCATTTCCATCCATTAATTTGGTGGAGGAACATACAATTAAAGGCTGATTAGTGAGCTCTCAGGAGTACGCCTTTTCATCTCTCTGCAGAACATTGAGAGTTGACCACGATGGACAGTCCACAGCGGCAAAGTTAACATGACCAGGATGTCAGAAAAGCACCATTTCTTCCACCAGATGAAACAAACGCATTGTCGACTTCTGTCCTCTGCATATGGCCACATGGCAAATTAAGAAATTATTAGATCAGAGGCCTGACAAGAGTAATTCGATTTAGTGAAATATTATTGTGAGAAATCAACGCCAAAAGCCCCAAATAGGATAAAAAGAGATTTGTAGACTTGGGAAAGGGAGCAAACATAATCCTGTAAGCTAATGTAGGTCTTTTTATTCCCGTGTTTATGTATTCAAATTCATATTTGGTAGTGGATGCTAACCACAGCATTATGTGACCTTTTTCTCCTCATTTGTAAATCTAAATTCAATTCTATTTGCAGAAAATAACCCTTTAAGTGTTTGGGGCGGGGGGTGGTGCTGTCATCCATCTGAGGCCTAACCCTATTAGCTGGCCTTTTAATGGTTATATAACATGTTTTGCCTCTGAAAAACTGGGCCTGGGTGCTGTATAAAGAGCTCATAGCACCACAGGTTTACCTCAGCACACTCTCACACTTCTGCAAGATATTATAAAAAATTGCACTGGTGTATTGGCACAATTTTACTGACATAAATATAAATGCAGTAACTGCATGTATGTACTGTGTGTACATGTGCAATGTTTTGTTGCCTGTCTGACTGTTGTGCAGCCCACCGCTTACTGTCTGACATTAGGGGCTAAGTTAGATCTCATTAGGACCGAGGTGGCAGCGATCCCGTCAGCATCACTTTGGCTGCTGCCATATGGGCTGCCTCCAGGGTAACGGGGCTGCATCAGCCTCCACTGTGCTGCAAAGGTTGTTATGGCACATGAGCACACACTCGGGTGCAATGCCCACCGTCTGGATTGATTGTGTGCTTTACATATAGTGATAATAAGGCCGAACAGACACTTGCAATAGGAAATATAGCGATAACAGTTTTATCAGAAATGAATTAGGTTAAGTTAATTAAATGGTTTCTCTGAACATCAACATAGCTTTATATTACAGTGAAATATTGCATTATTGTGTGACAGAAGCCAAGATCTTGTTTCATAATAAATAATGACTTCCACAGTCAGAACACCCCCAGTAGCGTTTGTCAAAACTCTTTCCAGTAATATAAATCATAAAAATGAAAACAGACAACTGGCATACCAGAACTATCAGCGACATCTGCAAAGCTGCCTTCTGCAAATTCAATCAAGGCAATTTTTTGATCAAATAAATCTCCATTTTGAGATTCTGCACAGCATCACTGCTCAGAGTCAGCTGTGGAACCGTCACAGGAAGATACAGCTTAATAAAGTAGAGCTCCATCCCAGCAGTAGCTCACATAGCGTATGTCTCATCTGACTGGAAAGCCACGAAAAGTAAACAGGAAGTTCTTCACGGCCAGAATGTGAAGACCACATTAATAACATCTGACGCATAGATAGATAAGAGCAACATGTTTTGCAAGAATAGCAGAAAACACAAAAACATCATGTCACACTAAGACCATCACTGTGAACAATTCATTATAAATAAGCCTTTCTTGTTAGGTTACCGTCATGCTTTTGTATAATTAATAAAGTTGCCATATGTTTTGTTGACTAGATCATGGTTTCCATATTCCCTTTCAAGGTGTTGGAGTAGATTTACTTCCTTTTGCTTTACCTGCAACTGGGAAACCAGAACACACTGGAAACTAAACAACTGTGTCAAAGTTGAACCTTTCCACATGGAAGGCTATTTTGGATTTTTTCCTTCAGTAGTTTGTTTGTTGTTCACAAAAGTAACCGTTTATTTAATCATTTTCGCAACAAAAGCATGAAACGGATTAGTTCTTTACTGTGCTCTTAATGGACTCAGATAAAACCAGATATTTGCATTACCCTTTCTCTTAGCTGACCAATAATTTATATGTGTGTATACACCTGTTTTAACTCTGCCACTCTGTTCCACTACAGAATAGCAGAGTTGACACTGACCTAGACAGGTCCTATTTCTGCTCCCCCTAGCCTGTATCCCACTGCCTTTCCCAAGCCCTGCTGGTATTATTGTTGCACTATTCAAGCAAACGCCCTAAACCCCTTGTGAAATTAGTCTCACTGTAACAAACTGAGCTGATAACCTGAGCCAAGAAAAACGTACATTTATGAAAAATAAAAGGTGAAAAGCATTAAAAGTTCAATTCCAACTGATGAGAAGACACCCGGAGTAGACGCCTTCATAGAGCCTACCTTTCAGGGATGCAGTTCTGACCGGGGTATCCTTCACCCCTGCCTGACAGTGACCCTTGAGACACGCCTGGCCGAGATTTCCACGACTCCATTAACGTTGTAACGGGTGAAATTAGATTCAACAAGGGGTTGGACTGGTCCCTCACATCATGCCGCGTGAAAGCCATTGTTCGTTGAGCTCCAATCTGGTAATGGAATGAATGTCCACTGGAATTAACTCCAACAATGGCCGATGAAGGCATGCTGTTATTCTCTTGGTAATAGCTGCCGTCAGGGGACTCCTGTTTAACTCCTTTAGACAGGACACTGTTGGAGAACACATCAGACTCATAGTTCCCATTCAAAGAGGATACAGGGGTTCCTAGGATACCAGAAAGACTGTATTCGTCAATGTTATTCCTCAGGGACAAGTAGGTGGTCTCAGACGAAGGAAAAAGGCTAAGAGATTGTGACGGCTCACTGTAGGGCTGCTGGTTCATACATCCATCGTTTTTGTTTGGCTCACTCTTAATCTGTGTGATGAAGGGTGTGCTACTGGTGTTGCATTTGGAGCTTTCTAAACACATGCTCCTGAAGTCAGAACCAGGCTCATTCTTAATGTACTTTACCATGCCCATATGGTCTACACCGACACTGAACAACTCCCCGTCCACCATCTCCACTTTGGGAAACTCAAAGTTCTTGAAGTCTGCATCTCTGGTCAGACCTGCAGCTTCTGGGCTGTTAGTGTCATTCTGCACCAAACCTAGTCCACCAGCTGGACTAGACACGGGAAAGCTGCCTACAGAAGCATTCTGAGGGCTGCTTGATGCGACTGTACCACCTATGGCTGGACTAGAGATGGAGGGTCTTACTGTGTTGCAGTTGTTGGCAGTGCTCGTGCAATTGGCACTGGTGGGGCTTGAGACGGATGACCTAATGTTGCAAGTAGTGCTGCAAGATGGAGGCGATCTCACACTGCTCATGCTCTGAGGGCTGGATATGGGGGACCTCATGATATTGAGTGGGCTGGTGAGTGGCGGCGAGCCCACGTTGCTGGACTCAACGGGGCTACATGTGGCTGAATTCCTGCGCTTGATATTGGGTAAAGTTGAAGCACAAGACGTCTGGCTCAGGGGACTGCTGACAGAAGAGCACATCTGTCCGAAGCACATAGGAGGACTAGTGGTTGATGACACCATGTTGTTGCTACCCCCGGGGCTAGAAATGGAACTGGGCGTCTGGGGGCTGCAGGAAATAGATGGAACCAGCACTGAAGCTGAGCTAACTGTAGTCCCGGCGGTGCACTCTCTGGGTTTGGTGTTGCACTGCTGGGAACCAAATGGCTTTAACTTGAAGCTCTTTGAGAAACCACTCTGAGCCTCCTCCAGTGAGCGGCCGCATACTGGATACATCTTCCCAGGGCTGGCACTGCCACCATGCTGGCTAAAGGCAAAGTCTGCTTCCCTGGCAGCATTCATATACAGGCCCATGGACTCAGCAACAGTCTTGGAAAGCTCCTTGGAGTCCATTTCCTGCTTATGACCATGGAGAGAGTTGTTAAAGTGTGGGAGAAGAAATGGCTGGTTCTGGCTGAGCTGCAGCATTGGCTGTTCCTGCTTCTTTGTACTTCTGTCAGTGGCAGGGCTTTCAGCAGTGCAGCTAACATTTGCAATATCCATCAGGATATCACTACCAGTCAAACTTGAATCCTCTGTGTTGCAGCTGTCCATAGTGCCGGAGACCTGTGACCATCTGTTCTCTGTATCACATCCCTCAAAGTAACTTTGGTATCTTTTGGTCTCCATTGCTGGCTCATTGATTCCCTAGAAAATGCAGAAACATGAAAAAAAAAAGTATAATGGAAATGCTCAGTATGTACTACAGTGTAGGATTAATTAAACAGGGAAAATCACAGACATATTACTGTTTACGATCTTAGAATCTACTGCTTTTCTTATGTTATGAATGTTTCACTTGTTTTACTGTTGTTATTTGGGGGCCAAAAATTTTATTAGCATATTATGCAGTGACACGTTTGAACTTAGATAGATAGATAGATAGATAGATAGATAGATAGATAGATAGATAGATAGATAGATAGATAGATAGATAGATAGATAACTGTATGGAAAGGGTTAATGCATTTTCATGACGTATTAAAGGTCTTTGTTTAAGCCCCGCCTTCACTAAGCTCCCATTGGACATCTGGGCCAAATATCCACCAGCTCTTCCAATCCATTCACAGATTGGTCGGAAGACTGTCAATCAATAGTTATTGCTCTTCCAGCCACAACAAAGCTGCGACATAACTTGAAATGTTGCTTGTTGCCGCGTCACGTACCAAAGCACCTCAAATATTTGTTATAGCTTTATCAGATAATAAATTCCTGCCGAATGCCACCAGAAACTGTGTCTTCCGGTGGACTTTTGACGTTTATTTAATGTATTTCTCGGGCGCACGTTTGAAAGGCTCGCAGCTCTTAAGAAGCAAAGATTACAGCCGAAGTTATTCAGGTTACTTTGCAAATAATACTGTCCTTATTATGTGCAAATTTTAGGTCCAACGTAAGAAATAAGCGATGTCAGCTTGAAAAGTCCTTCCTCTTGCTCCTGTCATGATTTCCCTGCATTTGCAGGATATGCGTCTGCCTACTTTGCGTGTGCGCAGAATAAATATTCGGCTGTTTTTAAGTTATTAAAAACTGTAGAAAAGTCATCTACGCTGGTGGAACAAATGCAGACAACATAAATCAATTATAAAATAAATATTTTATATATATATATACTGCAGCACCTTTAACAGGTGCAAACACGACAGCTATTATTTTCATCAAAAGTACAGAAAGTGGTTTGTGTCCAGCCTGCGTAAACTTCTTGGTGAGTTCTCTGACACACCAGGGGTCCCGATTGAAAGTTATTAGATTTCTCTCCCACTGCAAATATCCAGTGATCCGACTGTCTTACGTTATCCTCCCAGACCCAGCGCGAAATTAACTCGCGCAGGCGAACGCTGAGCGTTATCATTCCTTACCTTAAATTACGACATTCAGAGTTGTTGTCAGGTGGTCGTGTTGCCGGGCAGCGATAATCCAGAAGAAAAGAAATATACACATGCGCCGAGCAAAGTCAAGAAATGCGTTCCTGCTGCTCTTCCTAGGTCATACTTTGGAGTTTGACAGCCCGACGCTGGAGAAGTCTGCTGCGTATTACGCGCAGTAATCCTCCACAGCGAGCGGCAGGACGGACAGGACGGACGCCAGCAGAGGGTCGGACGGCAGCGGCAGTAATCTCCTCACATTATAGCTGCAGTTTTTTAGAATATAGATTCAGGACCCCGGATTTTTTTAAAAGAAAGAGTAAGGTATTAAAAACAAACGGAGGAGTCGGTCGGAGTTGAAGTCAGAGCGACGTCATTCTGTGCACATGGACCGCTCTGCAACGAGTGCGACACAAACTCCGAGGAGGAGGAGAGGAGGGGGAGGCAGCGGGGAGAGAGAGAGAGAGAGAGAGAGCGAGAGAGAGAGAGAGAGAGAGAGGAGGGGCTCGGCGCAGGTAGAACGGATCCGTCTAGAAGTAGGGCACCGACCTCCTAGGTGTTGCTTGCAATTAAACACTCCCCCTCGTCAATACTCTTTCCTCCTTCCGTGTCAGATCGTGGCTCCTCGCTTTCATATTTTCTTATCTTTATTCCGGACTGTTCGCGTCAGACGGATCCAGATCAGGAGCCTTTGAATAGTGTGCAAATGTTTGCGAACTGAAATCAGGCTGATGAACTCTGACACCATAACAGCCGCCTCCACCAGGGGGCGCAACATTTCTATTGCTGATTAAAGTTATGTCGTAAATAAAATTTGTCCACACAAATTACATAATTACTCACTATATCATAAAATGCACCACATGTTTTTTCTTCTGGAAGGCCAGCTTTGGTGTTCTCATGAATGGATTTGCTCACAAAGAAGATTAGGGCCACAGGGTGGGGTGGTGAGAGGGGGGTATTAAAATTCAGACCTCAGACCCAGATTACAGTCAGAATTACAACTTCATTCTTAAAATCCTGAAGTTGAAATCATGAATGAAGAGGTCTGAATTTCAGAATGCTGAAACAAAAGTGAGAATTGCATTTTTATAATGGACTTAATACAGACATGGATATAAAGAAACAAATGGTTTTGTTCTTATTTAGACTAAAAACTTCATAGTTTTGTTTTTTTTTTTTTTGGGGGGGGGGGGGTGAGACACAGCAGGAACAGTTTTACAGACCCCCGTAGATATAATATACTGTACATTGTTTTCTTTCATTGCATGTCTTGGGTTTCCAGCCTTTTGTCATCACCCCAGCGAGGCAGCAGCAGTCATAGTAACCAAAACCATCCAAGCCAGACTTCCCAACCCTCTGCTCTGCTTCCTAATCACCCGTGAATGGGGGACCTGCGGCAGAATGGACATGACATAACGAGCACTTTCAAGGGTGCCGGTCAAACACATCACTGTGACAGTGATTTCCTGGCCAACGGCAGAACAGGGCTGATGTGAAGTCAGGAACAGCCTCACGGTTGGTCATCAGAGCTCCACTGTAGCCCAATCAGCCCACAGGCGCAGGCACTTTGATGAACCAATAATAATTGCAGAGGCCTCAGAATATTAGATATATGTACAGTGTTTACACACATGACAGTTAAAAATAACCAGCTCTAAGGGGTGGTGGTGGTGGTGGTGATGATGATGAAAGCTGGGTTTTACAGAACTGTGCTCCACACCAGTTCAGAGCAGCTCCAGTGGCTGAGAGGGCAGAGAGGTGTATGCTGTGCCACATGAGGACGGGTGAATTGGAGCATGTTAACTCTGAAACAAAACACTCGTCAACTCAGCAGAAGACCCGTCCCCACAGTCTGTGGTAATTACAGAGGTAGCTTTAATCAGGGGCGAAGTCTGTCACCACTATATGTGCTCAGCTGCTTCCAATTTATCACATTTTCTGCAGGACCTTAGTTATAATGAAGAACCTTATTTTTTATTATTATCTCTCTTTATTGGCTAATTAAAATCTTTCACTTTGCATCTAACGGAGCCTATTTACAGAACCTTAAACTTAACACAGGTTTTAATGGTCACTAGAGGGCAGTGTAATCGGGCAAAGTATTATATTTTGTGTTGTTTACCTCATATAAAGGGCGATAAAGATAAAATGACCATATTGGGATCAATTTTGATGCTTGACTAATAGAAATAATTTTTGAGAATGTAATTACATCCCTCTGCTTTTTACTAGCTTTTTTCTGTATGTCTTCATGCAATGTCGCGTGTCCTGAAATAATTTGAGAAATTAATAAATACAAAAATAAAATACAAAAACACAAAATATGTTGAAATGTTCCCACTAATTCTAATCTGATCAATTATTACGGTGAAGATTTGGGCTATAGCAGATTCAGATTAGCAGAAAAAAAAAATCTTTCTTTTTTTATGGGTACTTTTGCTCCTAAAGTGGGTTGGCCAACTGTTCAGTAACATTGCTGGAGTAAGAACAAGGCTCACATACCCCCCACCCCACCACAACCCTGGACGATGCTTTTTGTGTCTGAACGCACGTGCAGCATGCAGCACATTTCAGAGATATTTGTGGCAACTTTGAGCCCATCTGTGCTAGCGCCGCCAGTTTGTTTTTAGTGAACGAGTCCAATAAAAACCAGTTTAACAAATGTACAAATCTATGGTGGAAAAGTATTTCGCACAAATCCCTCTTTATAACTGATGTATCTGGCACAGAGACTGGATAACACTACAGCTGAATGACAAGACTCTTACCACTGAAGGTCAAAGATGGAGATGTCATGCTATTGAATTTCACCAAGAGTTGCTATGGGAACTAGTATGTTTGGACACCTCAGCTCTGGTCATTGTAGGCAGATTGAGAAAGAAGAGCCTTGGGCTATATAAGTGATTTAAAAAACAAAAAACTATAGAAAGGATTATTTTCAATGATGGTTGAAATAGATTTTAGTCAGGAAGTGAAAAAGAAAACAAATGATGGAAACAGGCATTTACAAAAATAAACTCATGGACATCCATCTAATCCTTTCTATATTTGCTCATTAACACTTGTAATCATTTCTGTCATGCTGTATTTTTAAACACAAGATGTCACACGGTCTCGAGTGTCGTATGAACATTTCTGATAAAATAAAGATTAGATTCAGCCTAATCATATATATAACTATTATTGTTAATTAACTAAAACATATAAACGCCGTCTGTCACAAACCTCCTTGCCAGAGGTGTGTTTGTCCTGTCAGGGATCTACTCCTGTCTCTCGTATGCCGACTGCTGTAAGACAGTCTGGATGGGAACGTGAACATTCCCATTTCAATAAAGCATGTTTTGCAAGTTTGACGAGGGTCCAGTAGCATAAAAAGGTTCTTTTCAATCCCACTTTTGACACAGATTACTGTTCACCTTCAGTTGCTTACTACACGGACGGCACGTATTGCTTAAACAGAAAATGATATGCAGGCAGCCAGCCTCCCTGTGGATGGTCTCTCGTACTATGTGTTCACCACCTGGGGTTTGGTCATTCCACTTAAGCAATGACTATTAAAAACCTGTTGATGATTAAATAACATGTTTATCCTTTGTGCAGCCACTAATGCATATTTACAAGGAACACGGCTTAAAAGCGGCAGCCTGGCTTGAGATCACATTATTAACATGGAGAGAATTATCACTAAATGATTTGTTGTTCGACAAAACTGTGTCAAGTACATTATGAATTGATATTCCTGCTGCCTGCCTGCATCCAGCAGCATCTTTGCACCAAAACAAAAGCAATCACTGCTACATTTTGTACATTATTTTTTAAAAGCTGAATATTTGAATTTGAGAAGTCTTGTGTCATCGTATTCAGGGTTGCAATGGCGCACTATCTTCCTTGTTAGCAGAAACGCACCCTCCTTGTTAACCTGCTATCCTTCCACTCTTCCCCTCTGTTGCAGAGAGAGGCTGTGGGAGCCAGAGGTTGGTTTGTTGAATATATTACATTGCCTGACTCATTGATCTTTTATTGTGCTGGAAAATACACCCCTGACCGTGGCCCTAAAATATCTGATGCCTAATAAATCCACGTTATTTTGAAGGATGAAAATGTAATCACATTTTTCTTCAGTCAGTTGCACAGTTTATCTTTATTGTTTTAATTGTAACAATAAATTCTTCATAAATCCAGTAATTCCAGAAATGATAATACTAAAATGGAATTATTTTTCCAAAATGTATGCATTTTCTATTGCAACTCCAGGCCTATCAAAGCATCCAACCATGTCTGCTAAAACCACCAGGGTGATTATGGGTGAGGGTGGAGCCAGGGTGGGGGTGATAGATCCAACACTAGATGTCACATTCTAACACCTTGTTGCACAATAAATCTAAAATATCTTTAAAGAAAGGGTCAACATGCAACTACAGCTGCACAGATTTCACCGGTGCTGCTTGCCTAGAAGTGTCCTTCACATTCTGCTGCACTGAGCCGATGGAGGACGGCAGATGAAGCCCTGAGACAAACACACCAAGTCAGGACAATTGTCAGGGAAACATCCGAGCTTATCTGTCAGTCTGCCTCAGATGGCGATTTAGTTAAAAAAAAAAAAAAAAATCCAGACAACAGGAGGACGGAGGATTAAAAAAAGCCACCTTCACATCTGATACACTGTCTAGCTGTTTGTGTGTCATTTTTAAAGGTTACCTTCTGTTCCCCTGTCTGTCTCATACAGTATACACTCTGTAGTTTCACAGGGAGTTATAAAAGAAATAAAACCATTTCTTTTCTTTTTCTTTTTCATCCATTTATGATGGTCTGGGTCATGACGGCAGTTCTGCCACCCAAAGTATCAGACCCCCGATGGCTCCTCCTGTGAGCGGTGGGTCCTCTGGAGGTCAGATCCACGAACATTTGAGAGCCTAGCCATGTCAGACCTCGTGGACATCTGCTGTCATCCACCCCTCCAGCTTCTCTTACAATCAAGATTGTCTCTAGGCACTTCACAGAAACCTGGAGTCTGATCCCAAACAAGCAACAGTAGCAGGAAAATCCCTTTTAACAGAAGGAAACTTTGAGCAGCACCAGGCTCAAGTGGGGGAAACCCTCCTGCTGATGGCCAGTCAGGTTCTGGTCACTAGGCCCTTCCAGCACAATAAAGTAGCTTCAGTATGTGGCCCACCTCATCTGAAATAGATTAGGATTAGAATGGGATTTCAGTTCTGATGGTGTGAGAATAGCTTTTAAAGGATGATCCAGACTTATTGGAGGTGCACTACTACTAGGAGCAACCCAATTCATCTTTGAACTTTATTTACAGATTTCTTCTGTCTTGAAGATAAAACCTCATGTACAGCGGTGTGGGAGCGAGAACTTTTACTTACCATTTTCTTTCTGAGTCATCTTTGTCTGTTGTGCAGAAACCCTCTGCAGCTGCACTCCATGACCCTGCCTCAGCCTGACTGCCTCAGCCTGACTCCACATCGTATACAGAGGAATCATACTGTACAGTCCTCAAAATAGCTCCCCCTCACACTTGGTGAGGAGACGTTCTGCTCCCAGTGTAGAAACACCGGGACTCTGCTCATCGGCCTGTTTCTCAGGGAAAAAAGAGCCCCGATCGAGGAGGCAAACAGTGCTGCTACATTCCAATCATGAATTCTGTGAACGATCATAGACAAACACAGTAGTGTAGCGGACAAACAAGTATGAGTTTATGACCAGTAAACAATATCTGACTTAGATTTGAATAAAAATAAAATGCTGAATTTGTGCTTTTTGAATAATTAAGACTCTAGAAATTAGCACAGGTTTCTCTACAGATTTGTGCTCTGAAGAGCTGCGCGTCACATTAATTATGCTAAATATGACTGTACTGAGTTTCTGGAGTCTTGCTTCATGTTTTTGTCACAAAGCGGGCAGCGAGCTTCTCCTGCCGCTGAAACTGTTAATGTTATGCATGACTGGATCTACTGTAAGTGTTTTCCAGTACAAGGCCATGGTTTATAAATAGCACAGCGTCCCTGTGTGAGCTACCATAGCTGTTTTTGTAATTTGTCAAAACATATTTAATTATTTCATTCATGCCAGCCAACATGTTCTCATAGTCAAATCCTTGCTTGGTGTTTTATCCTCTTTTCCCTCCTTTTTCCATGCCGATGCCTCCTTTTGCACCTGCTGATGGTTTGAGAGTGCCTGGTTCTTATTGAGACATCAGTGTCGGCGCCTAAATCACTATTTGTGTGCATTTGGTTTATTAATTAGGCTCCATTGGCTGGTACAAACTCAGAACACTTGGCGCAAAATATCAAAAGCTGACGCCTGTGTCATGATTAATTTCACAGTGAACAGTCTCCACGATGTCAGTGGTAATTAGGCATCACCCATTGCATAACACACCATGTGTCGGGGTGGGTGGTGTGTGTGTGTGTGTGTGTGTGTGTGTGTATGTGTGACAGAGAAGAGGGTAAGGTAAGGGAAGTGGGGGGGTGGTAAGAGGACTAAAAGATGAGGCTTTAAATTGCTAGAAAGGACCTTTTCGATTCAGTAAAACAAATATATCTACAAATATAGAATGTGTTGCTGTTTATGTATGCTTTTCATGTCATTCAGGCGTTTCTCTCTAATCTCACATGTGAAAACAGAAGCCCTCGGCAGTTCAAATCTTTTCACCAGGTGGTTGAACAAATGCAGCAGGACTACTTTCATCCTCACAGCATGATTACTGTCCTACATTGTAGTCTGTTTTATTTATAAAATGTCCCATTTATGAATGTATCTCTCCGTCTCACACAAAGCATTTTTATCTTGTAGCTATATTAAATCTTTATTTTTGCCAGTTTGGAAACATGTAAATTTCATCTGTGTCTTACGGCGCGCCTGGCGAATCCATCTGCATAAACTTTAGTACAAACTTTTACTACAAAAAGCAGTTTATTAATCCTGAGAGTGTTTTTCCCCTCTTTTTTTTCCCCAAAGATAAACAAAGGCCCTTAACACTCAAATTAACACAGATTGGGATTTGATGTGCGGTGTAGCCAGATGGCTTGCGCGCTCGCTCTCTGGCGGGCTGGCAGTGCAGCTGAGGACGAAGGCACTTCCAGAGAGGATTTGAAAGAATCTAGGCCAGAGAGAGTGGGGCTGCTCTCGGAGACTCACCGCCAGAGCTGTCATGTTTTAGTGCACATTTTCTATTTGAGGAAGCAGCTACACAGACGCACTCTGTGTGTGTGTGTGTGTGTGTGTGTGTGTATGTGTGTGTGTGTGTGTGTGTGTGTGTGTGTGTGTGAGCAGCCACTGGAAGTGGAGGAATGCCTTTATAAGAATGGAGGAGAACTCATCTTGGAGCTCCATACTGTAAACAAGCTGGTGGAAACACTAAAATCTATTCTGCACTTCCTCTCCTGTCCACCTTTAGGGACATTTTAGGATTCTATCCCATAATGCATCTCTATACACAGTAGTGCAGACGTTCATATGCAACTTTCAGTCAGTCATTATTCAAAGCCGAGCCTCCATCTGGAAAGTGGCAAACTTGGCTGTTTTCCTGGTGTTGTTGCTATGGAGGGAAACTGCGCCTGTGTGAAATTGCAGGAATCACGATACTTTGCTAAGGTGTAAATTTGTCTGGCTTTTGATGGTCATTTTCTTTGCAGCCAAGACTGCGCCAAGGGTTAAAGTCATCAGAGAGAGACAGTGGAGAACGTGGAGAAAGAAGAATATCAAATACAATAATTCCACTAAGAGTGCCCAAAAGAACTCCATGTTTTCTTACTTTTTCTTATTCTTTTAAGCCATAATTAAATGAAATTTTTCAATATTTGAGGTTTCAACCAGAAATAAATAATAGTGTGTAGAGAAGAAGTGAACTAAACATGTCATATTTTCACCATTTTGTTTTCATATAACCTGAGGTTCAAGTGAAGCTCCAAGTCATCAATGTGTTATCATTTGTGTTATCATTGTGTTAAATTTAATACCATTCACGCTTATTTTGCAGCCTTGTCCTTCAGAACACCTTTTTCTTCCCGAAAATATATGCGCAACACGTCAAAATGGCACGCTAGCCACAGAAGAACAGGGCGCGCTAAGCTAAACAGCAGATCCACATTAATTGCAAACTGGCAAAGTTGTTAATATGACTGCACTCAAAGCCAGGAGTCTGTGCACATGGCCTGAAGTGCCAGACAACACCTTCTGTTTCGATCTATGGCCATCAGCATGGCACCCCCCCACCACCACGCTATTAATGTTGTTCTGCTGCACCGAACAGGCACCAGTCTCAGGTGCTGGAGGACAAATGTCCTTTTATAAACTAACTTTTCTTTCATTTGTCTGTTCTTTAGCAACCTCCTTATCTCTATCTGTGAAGGGCTGCAGATGTGCTTCCAGCATCTCTGAGGAATTTCATGTATTTTTGAGATTAAAATAAAGACAGCAGCTGATTCTACAGCTCAGCAATTAAAATTAAACGCGTTTGTTTTTGAAGCCGATGAAGTCGGCGATGTAGAGGGTACGTTGCAAATGTGCTGTTTGTGTGTTCTGACAGGATATAACTGGGTTATCTGTAATTAGTGAACACCTTTTCCTCTCATGTAAAACAAGGACTTATTTAGAAAAACTGTAAATTGGTGTTTTGGTGTGAAATGATGGAGCCCATTAAACAATTCATTAGCTAACTGTAACACAGCAGCCTTTCATTTTTCCGAGTTTCCTGTACATTGAAGACATTTTTCTCCCACAGTGATCAGTGTTTCAGTCTTCCGAGTCACACCATGGATGGATGGATGGATGGATGGATGGATGGATGCTTTGAACAGCAGATTGCTCAAATTAGTCAGGATGACATGGGCCTTGCACATAGCGCTGAGGTTATATGGACTGTTTAGGGTCACGCCTGCAACTTTAACCAGACCTTGCACAAACCTAATCTTGACTGATATTGTAACTCTTTCCCTCTTCCTGATGTTGCTGTCACTCTGATTTGCTGCAACTATCATGACTGTGTCTTTTCTGCTAAAACACGACCACATACACTTCCTCTGTCCACAAAAAGACTTGTGTTCAGCATTGAGCGTTTTCTTAAGGGCCCAGAGGAGTTTTGTTTGATCAGACAGGGGTGAAAAAACATGTTCTGCCCAGAAAGGTCCCTTTTAAAACCATGTCTTCCCCCCAAAGAAGAGTTGGCAGATGGGAGCTGTGTCAGTTGCTGGGTGAGATCTACAGAGGCCTTTACATGTGCCTCAATGCTAATACTCTAACATCCTCAGAAAATTATTTTATGCATTAATTAACTTTATTGTTGTCGTTGTTAAACCACAGGCTTGACTCCTCCTTGGGTTTCTGGTGCTGCAAGGGTCTGATCTCAGTTTAGTTGTTATGCAGGCAGGAATTGTGGGTAAAAAAGGAAGAAGAAATCAGGATATTGAAAATTGCCGGTGTCTATTAACATTGTGCACCCCACAGGCCCTTCCAACAGAGAAGTCTTGTTGTGATTGGTGCAGTGAGTTTGGTGGAGTGAGAGTGGCGAAGCCATCCGTTAGTGTCACCACTCAAACTCGAGAGCGCAGAGCAAAGCCCATTTGTTGCATAATCACTGCACCCAAAATGAGAAAGATGGTAACGAACAAGAGAGTTTCCTGGAAAAATTAGATGAAGTGTATTTTTATTGAGAGGGAAATCCCTGATTTGCAATGGTGAGTAGATAAAAACATACAACAAGACAAGAACATTGAATTAAAAGCAAGCACATCGAGCTAGTCTCCAGTCCCTTTTGTATTCACACATGCTAATCATTTTGTCTTCAGTTTCTCGAGATTAAATATTTTTGTCTTTTGGCAATGTTTGCTGAGACACACGACTCAAATATAACCAAATAACTCAGAGGGAGACGAGTTAGCTTATATCCTTGCAACAGCTGTTTCAGAATTCCTGTTTTTTTCTTCTGCTGCTGACATTCTTCATTGTGTTAAAGGCAAAAATGGCAGACGTAGACATCTGGAACGACAATTTATATTCCAGCTTAAGATAGCGCCGTCTGCGGTACTTATCGGTCATATGTTTGCGCTCTTCTTGCCTCTGTCCGCGTTTGGTGCGTCCAGTCACATTCTGACCCAGCTCATGTGGCTACATGAATTATCTCTGTGATTGCCTGTGTAGGAGGGACATTTACTGTAACAAGTAACTTGGAAACAGGATTTACTGTTCCATATACCTCTGAATGACATTACTGTCATGATGTGATGATGATGATGACAGTTATGAATCGATCCTGATGGTTTATAAAAGATGAAAAATGCATGACATTTTTCGTTTGAGGAAACTATGTCATTATATTGAAGCTAAAGTCATTAAATTATTTTAAATGATGATAAAGAGTTGATATAAGCCTGCTGTGGAATGATCAGTACCGCTCACTATTTCAATCAGATGTCATGTCATATTTATTCTAATTTCCAAAGGATTATTAAGTGCTACGTTGGGGGAAAAAAAAGCTGATTTTATTTGCGCCTTGAGTCTTTTCCGGCTCTTGACTGATTAGTTCTGCATTTCTAACTGCAAGTGCTGCACAAGTCTCCAAGGGTACTTCAGGGTTAGTGTTTGAGCACCACACACCTTAACGGACCATGCCAAAAGCAACACTACAAAGGCACTAACGTGTCACTTGTCTTCATGGTCACCGTGTGGAGTATAGAGACGTGCATCATGCAGAGGTGGGATTAAAGCTGCTGCTGCTGCTGCTGCTGCAGTCAACACCTCTAGTTTTAATTTACTGATTATATGCAGGCAAATCCAAAGGCAGCATTGGACCCCAGGTCAGTAAGTCACTTATTTGACTTTGATTGAATCCTCAACATGATCAGGCAGATGGGTATCTCTCGCTGAGTTGCGTTCACCTCATCTCTGTCTCTTGCAAAGGCGTCATTCCTCATCCACCCTGTTATCCCGCCACATGTTCCATTTCCCGTGCATTAATCTCACTTAGCTTCAAACTCCTCTCTTGTCTTTTCCCTCAACAGCATAAAAACATGTGCTAGCCAAAATTAACCATCCCTGCAAAGTTGAATATTAAACCAGCATTACTTGCAACTGCTGTTGTGGTCTCAAAATTCAGGATGACTGTGCAGCACAGGCAGAATCTAAGAGAACAAAATCCCAACGAGGCTGGTATGAACTCGTCTCAATGCTCCCGAGCTAACCTTTTGATAAGCCCTAGAGACGGTGTAAATTAAAGGCATTAAATCATGATTTTGTGGTGTGTGGGGGAGACATCCCCTTCACACTCTGCTGGTCAGGGTGGAGAGGCACACTGGTCAGTGAAGACAGGTCATCCCACAGTAGTGATGGATCGCTTTCATCAAGGGGCCTATGGGCTCACTGGGGAAATGCAGACAGTGGCCGCTGCCAGAGGAACTGATATTTATCTGTCGGGAGCCCAGCTCTCAGGACTCGAGGAGACAGAATCAAAAACGTGAGAGTTCAGCGATGACAGCCAGGGCGAACGGCGATATTAAGAGTCATTATTCAGCAGCATGCCTAGTCTGCACACAGCGGTTAGAGCAATGTGCAATGTGTCAAAGAAACCTGCCCTTTTAACTTGGAAACACGGCATATTCATACAACATGACTCACTGCAGCACATCACTGCCATAATTTAACAGCAAATTGGGGCATTCTGAGATTAAAATGAAGCCAATTAGTGAAGACACAGCTGATTTTGAAGCAATAATTAAGAGAAACACAGCAGTGGTTTTAGGATTTATTCCCCCACTGCAGACCTGTCTCTGCCTGGGCTACTATTAATATCCCATGAGGCATTTGGGCACACTCCTGGCAAACAGCCAGATTTCCCGGGTTTCCTGTTTAAACAGTGTTGCAGGCTATTTCAGGAAGGCCATAATTAACTATGCATTTTCAGAGCTGTTACTGTTTTAATCAAGTGACATTGTATCAAAATCCCAACTAATGAATATTTTGCAGAATTTAGATATTTTGTATTTCATGCTCACTTTATTTTATTAAGTGTAATACATTTCATCAGCAAGACCAACCTATGTTTTAATGTTTTTGTTTTTTGTTTTTTTTTGTTTTTTTGTCAAATTCAAACTATGCTGATGCAAATATTCCGCTGCATTTTAGTGATGAGCGACTCTAATTTCTTTTTTTTTTTTTTTTTTTTCAATCCTGAAAATAGCTGCTTATCTCTGGAACCACTCCTAAATGCAGGACCACTTAATCCTTCATAACTGTGTAATTGTTGTAGGATTGGAGTGCAGTATAGAAATGCTTCTGAAGAATGTGATGTTAATGAATGGCACCTGGGTTAATAAGCCTTTCAAAGCTGTGCAGCCCACAGTAGCGTAAAACTTAAATGAGAACGAGGCTGGCTTTTGCAAAAGTTTTGTTGAACTGTAAACTGATTTAGGAGTGGAATTCCTGATGGATACGAGGAGCTAAACACAGAAAATTAAGTATACTCGTCATTTATTGTTCATATAGCAAAAACTAAAATAAAATCTTATTCTGATGGAGTTGCACTGATAACACCAAGATCTTTATGCACTTTCATGTTCATTTTAGACACAAGTTGCTAATGGATGTTTCATAAATGCCTGTTTGAACCAAATGGAAATGCTAAGATGCAACTGGTGCCAGAAATCTGCGCCCAGCTATCCAGACAGAGCATGCAATCGAGTTTGAATTCATTCTGAGCTCCAGCAACCCACACAGCAAGTCCAGTACAGTAGACACACACATACAAGCACACACATGCCACACATAGCTGCAGAGAACCAAGACAGAGAGAGAGAGAGAGAGAGAGACATTGAAAAAAGAAAAATATATGGCCATAAAAATTTTCATTTTAGATTTATTTGACGTTACGCTATCATTGAAAAGTATATTCTCAAGGAAATAGAGACTTCTTATTCTCTTGAAGTTTGACTATTTCTCTTTTCTCTTCAAATATTTTGATCTAATTGTTAGTTTGACTTGAACTCTCTCAGGTAGGCTAGTTTTGTATGTGTGTGTGTGTGTGTGTGTGTGTGTGTGTGTGTGTGTGTGTGTGTGTGTGTGTGTGTGTGTGTGTGTACTGGCTGTGGAGTCTCCCATGGGTCCGTGCTGGTGGGTGGCAGAATCCACACTTGAAGCCACAGAGTGCCCACCAACACGGTTACTAGACAAGACATTCTACTCTAGCTCTGTCTTCAGAGACGCTTCTCTCATTCTCCATTATGTTTGCTTTTCTCTTCCATTAATTATGACGAGAGAGAGAGAGGACTTTTGTAAATCGTAGAGCTTTGATGATTTGGTAAATGTCATCATGTATTTCTCTGGCGTTACACATGAGTTTAACACCAGCCAACAGAACTGGGTTACCCAAAGTCCCCAGTGATGTAGATCATGTGACTCAGGTTAAACTTCTCTGTGTCTTCATTTGTGTGTGCGCGCGCAACTGGGTTGTCGCTTCTGAGCCCAATTAAGCCACTGTATCATCAGAAGTTTCTCCCCAAAGCCGTTGCCACTGACTGTGCTTTATGAGAAAAATTAGTCGGCAATATTCTGAATTCTGGTGCTCCAGCAGGCCCAGATCTCCATTCCTTCAGTAATGTGGGAGGTAATGAAACCTCACAATTCACTGCAGTGGCAGCGTGGAAAGCGACCCGCCATTTATGATACCCGAAAAGCCCGGAAGCAAAGCTGGATGACACCTTCCTGAAACTGCAGCTTAACCACGGTGGGACTACCTCAACGCCATCTGAGTGGAATTACCTTTGCTATGTGAGATTCTCCCTCAGATTATGATGTGACTTATTTTGAGTTAGTATTGACAGGTGAATTCAGATCCAATCAACTGCAAAACCAGGTAGCACAGCAAGAAAAAACGGGCAACATTCCTACATGCGCTGACGTGGCACTCCAGTTTGGTCAGGATTTGAATTCCAGTACTTTAGGGCTAACTGTTGAGGGGGGTGTTGTGATGATGCACTTGTCTCGAGCGCATAACACTCGGAGGCGGCTGGATGCTGTAAAACCTTTCGTTTTCCCTGTTCTTTTTGTTGTGAGTGTCCGTCAAGTGGTGCGGCACATAGAAGATCTGGGGAGTGAAGGTAATGCAGGAAAACAAGGCTTTTGTTTTCGGCACTCTCCCTCCCTGTAATAAGAAAAGCCCAACTCATAATCTGCACAATATTTGTTATCATTTGTACACAGGAGAAGCGCTAACATTGTTTCCCCCAGATCTACTGTCTGCTGTCGGTACTTGTGTAAAGCCCCATATCCCCTATTTTTATTATTAAAGGGCAGAACTGGATTGTCAAGCAGCAACTTTACTCAGCTCCGCCAGCTGCAAGTCAACAGAACGAAAGCAGACATGTGGAGCATGAGCAAGGATGCAGGAAAGCATTGAAGTGCTGTACAAGTGTTGTGAAGCCCAGCATTTTAGTCCTTCAGCACAGTAAATATATGCCAGATTAGGACACAGAAGGAGGGGCTTGTCAGTGCCAGCAGGACGGTTAAGACAAGAATCTTCTCCAGAAACCAAAAGTTTACCTGAATGTTTGTTAAATATTGATCTGGAGCAGTGAACAGTCTGTGCTTTTCTGCAGCAGATGAGTGGAATGGTTGGATGGGGAGATGAGGAGGAACCAGGCCTGTGAACTGTGCCCACTCACTCTGTGGCTGAGAGGGGAAGACAGAGACACAAGGACAAGAACCTGAGAGGGGAAACCAGGCTAATGTTGCTATGGTTACAAAAGCCTTATGGCTTCTGGTCACTATTGAAAAAAACTAGACTCCTTTGCGGCCGTAAGTTTTGAAAAATACTGATTTATTTGGCCTTGTGAGGCTTGCATAAAAGGTGGAGGTGACAAATTTTAAAATGTGCGCTATTGAAATGAAAGCGGAGGTCTACCGGAGCAACATATCCATTCAAAGTGCATGTGGTCCAACAATTGTGTCTTGTTTTGTCATCGACTCTAATAAGTTCCCACTTATTATCTAAATGAGACCTTGAACCAAACTCTCCTAATAACAGGAGGCCATCTCAATAATTAGCAAACACATAAAGGAGACGCGCATTGCATCAAACTCGCGGGCCTCACATCGTTAAAGCACATATGTCAGCTGGTGGATCTGACTGGGATCCAACGCTCGCTGGTAATGAAACAAGGGGATAAGGGGTGAGTCAGTCACTGGCCTTTGTTAATTGCATGTCTCACATCATCCTGGCTGGGACACATAATTGGAAAAGATCAAGAGGATTTGCAGTGTTAATGAGCTTCCCGTGAACCCGATTCATATTTTGAATACCAGGGGAGAATTTACTCTTTACTCTCCTTATAAAGCAAAACTTTTCCAGACTAAGGGGGTCTCTCTTGCTGTGTGTGAGGCAATCATGGAGAGAAATAAGTTCCAGAAGATCATTTATTGTTACATAGTTATGGTTTTATTTATAAACACAATCACAGGGAAATAAAGATATCAGTTCGTTAGTAGTTCAACCACAAGAGAATATAAAGAAGATTGGTACGTATTTTGTGCTAAGAACAGCATTTACTCAAACATAGGGGAGGTTTAGGGACTCCAGTCACATAATGTGCATGTTTTTGGTGTGTTAAGAAACTGGAGAAAACTGAATATGTGCAAATACCTTTAAATAAAAAAAAAAAATAACAAACCACTTTTAGTCATTTTTTTCAAATTGGACAAAAAAATATGTGTTCTTCCAAATGGATCGGGTATATATAATAATATATATTAAGAAAACAGTTTCAAACCTGTTTCAAAAACAGGTTATTACAATGCATTTAAGATGGAAAAAGCATTTTTTAAAAAACATTTAAATTTAGAAGTGATTAATGTGGAATTATCATCAACTGTTCTGACAGTGCTCATTGTAGAAACATACTGCAATGAAGCATCATTTTAGAGGCAGTGAGATGGTTTTTTCATTGGCAGAAAATCGTATTTGTTGCCTGTTACTGTGTGAGAATTCTCATCATTCACGCCGAAACACCTGAAACGTTTTAATAAGAGAAAACTGGCAAATGAAGTGTAAAAATGTTTTGCATATGCATGAAATTTCATCTTAGGTTCTTAGGTAAAAGTGGATTTCTGCAACGTTAACTCATTTTTTCCAATTGTTTCAGGGCGACGCGCTGTAAAGATAGTATGTTTTCTTGTCATATAGGATGTAAATATTACTCAGTGGCACAAAACTTTTGCTGTGAAGTATTTCAGAATTTTTGAGAACCCTCAACGTGTGAGGAAAGCCTGTCAGCTGTCCTGATGCCAGGACAGAACTGTTCTCGGCCCGGTTCTGCAGCCCCGGGGGTGACTGCAGAACAGTAATGGTTTGCAGCACACAGACCTGCACAGTCACACCACACAGCCCCTGCGATCTGAAAAATTCAAACCAGCTCTTGATTATTTACCTCAACAAGTCTGTGCACAATCTGTTCCCATTGCTCTGGGGATGCATGAGACTTTTATTGCTGCTGGCTCATTTGGATTCAAGATGGCCACGAATGGAACTAAAGAGTTGTTTTAAGCTTCTTTTAACCTTTTTAACCTTTCTTATCAACTCCCCCCCCACCAAAGATCTAACACACACACACACACACACACACACTTCTTTCAGCTTCCCTAACATCAGCCAGTAGTAGCAGCAGTCAAATCTGAAGTAAATATGAAGATCTTTGCAGCTTCTTTTTTTCCCCTTAAATTTCTCTTAAAGAGCTGCTCTTTCTGATGTCAGTCTTCCATTCAAAGCTAACAGCCACTGAGCAGCCAAAATGTGGCTAACCGACTAAAGGGCGAAAAAAGGACCTATCTGTTGGGAACACGTGTACAGGTGTACAGCAAAGTGTGTTTATGGCTGTGAGGTCAGGAGATGCATTTGGGTGCAAATTGAAATGTTGGCCTGCTGAAAGGTGGTGATCAATACAGCTTTTTTTTTTTTTTTTTTTTTTTTTTTTATTTTGGTTGGAGCTCTGAAATGACTTTCACCTGTTTGGTTATGTCTTTGCAAGGATGAACGAAGCTCCCTGGCAAACCTCATGGATGAAAAGCAGAAATATACATGTAGTGTTTGACATACACTCAGTGGCAGTTTTCAGGGAAAGGATCTGACCAGACTGTCTACGCCGACTCAAACTCAGTGACCCGTGTTTCCATGAATGCGGACCGCTGAAAGTAGAGAGCGGGAGCTTTTACTGGATTTAATCACAGTAAAACACTGAACTCTTATTGGGGATATCAAACATTTTATGAGAGCAGCTGTTCCAACCTGCAACACTACAACCGTGTCCCAGTCCAAAATAAATCAGCAGCAGCCCTCTAGTTCACCTTCTGCGCCTCATTTAGAGTCTAATACAGCACTACTGTGCAACTTTGGGGAAATAAGTTGTTGACATCATTCGTGACATCATAGGGGCCAAATTTACTTTAGAATCCCTCATTATACAGTAAGGTCTGTCTTTAGATGTGCAAGTGTGCGTGTTTTTTAAATATAGAGCAAAATAACAATATGGAATGTTTTCAGTTGTAGAAAAAAATGAAATCGCAGCAGACAGCAACGATGGCTGAATCTGAGTCTCCCCAAGGATGAAGACACACAGCAGAAGTAATGTGAGTGCTTCCGAATCTAAAGATCTGACTGCGAACCATTTTAATTAGACTTTCCACTGAAGAAATACTTGAAACCTGTACATACCGTGTTCCAGATATCAGTCCTAGCATCA
This sequence comes from Pao palembangensis, assembly GCA_015343265.1. Lineage (NCBI taxonomy): Eukaryota > Metazoa > Chordata > Actinopteri > Tetraodontiformes > Tetraodontidae > Pao > Pao palembangensis. Next base: position 3,636,676 of record CM027089.1, on the reverse strand, counting down.
GGGAGAGGCTCTCCGCTCACCTTCGGCGCTTCCTTGGTAATATTTTATGCTGTGCGCACCTCCGCAGTATCGAGGTACTAGCAAAAGTTACACCTGAACAAATCAAACGTGAACAAGTAAAACCAAAAATGCAGATAAATATTTTTTTTTTTTTTTCAAATGGAATGGAAAATGCTGCTTGTATTATGTTAAAATACAGCACTGGAAGCGGTTGAATGAATATTTCTAATGCTAATCTGAATCCTCAGAATTTGCAAGGTTCCAGGGCCAAACTGTGATGGACAGATATGAAACAAGCAGCAGATGGTCATATTTGATTGAGTGAAGAAATGACAATCCTGAGTGGAACAGGAGTCATAATAAAGCATTTATTTCTCCAGTCAGAACAGAGCACTCGTGGAAAACCAGAGCCACACTCTGCTCATTACAGGGAGATTAGCTGCGAGCTGATGTGCGTTCACAGACATTAAGGACCTCACCCTCCCGAAAGATGAAAACAACTGAAACCTTTGCCTGGCCATGAATATTGAAGCCTAAAGTTGAATTCATCAACATTTTCATGAGAACAGTGGGTCACATGATGTCGTGTCAGGTTAAAGGTCTCGTTTCCTTGCAACCCCAAAGAAACAGCCAACAAAGTCTGCTGTTCCCTTCAGGCAGATTTGGTTTTACTCTCTGAAATACTGATTCGGTTGAGTCTCTAAGTCTTTACCAGCATCAGTGTCAGAATTCAAACTTTTCCAGGCAGCCATAAACTTCTCCTATTGTGCAGTTTAAGACATCTCCTCCATTAAAGTACTGTATTCTCTAAACCGTTGAGCAGAATTTTGCATGTAAGGAAGCCCCGACGTGTGTCTCTGCAGTCCACTCATGCTCAAGTGTGAGGAAGGATTCACTGGCTCTGGAGTAGAAACCGTGAGGAGACCCGTCACCTAGCAACCGCAGCAGTTGTCTCGTGCTCCAGGTGTAACTCCAGCAAAGACGGTAGCCCCTGTGAACCAAGTGGGTGCTGTACTATTTGAAAGCCTGTTGTTGCTGCATGTAGGAACGCTCACGCTGGGTTTGTGCACACCGGGGCAGCTGCTGAGCTGGGTGAAGGCTCTCACCTCGACTCATTAATCATGTGCGTCTGTCTCTCATTGTTACATGCTGCAATCAATGTATTATAATATAATATAATAATATTCACACTTTATTAATCCACACAAGTGGAAATTAAACCTCTGCATTTTTCCCATCACATGCATGTACAACACACACACACACACTAGCAGTGGGCAGCCACTTAAGGCGCCCAGAATTCATTAAACAAAAGCGTGCTGTTGATCATGTGTTCTAATATAAAACCATATTTCTCTTGGTCTGGAACTCAAATGTTGCCTTTCATGTTTGATTGAGAGCCATTTTTAACCTGACTTGTGAAAAGTTCCTGACAACCACATATGCTCATTTATTAGAAATCTATCAAATAAAACATTTTAATAGTGCTCTGCATCTTTAAAATAGAATACACCACATTTTTACGGTTGTTATAACATTATAAATGTACATTTACTGTTCTTTTACTCCAAAATGCAATCATCATCAGTGGAGAAGTGCTCAAACCCCTTCAGACTTTTGAGGGTTAATGGCCCTGCAGTCAAATTCAATACAGTTGTACCTTTAACCAAAAAAAACCTGCTGTCATGTCACATAAGCGGGTTTGCAGCCGTTGTGATTGTTCTTTCAATCGGATGGTTCAACAGGATCTGGATGTTGGCGTTTTTATGTCGAACCTGGCTGGAAAAACAGGCGGTGGACATGGAAACTTCCCAAAGCTTCTTCATCAGCACCGTGGTGACATGGGTAGTAAAAATCTGCATTTTAGAGCAATGCTGGTTATTTTACTTGTAATGAAATACGAATGGGAAATAGCACCAGAATGTGACATTTTGAGTTTATTACCATTTATATCTTCCTCTCTGTGTGATAAACAAACATTTTAAGGCCCCATCATGTCAGTGCACAGAACAAATGTGTCACGCTGCTACAGACTGTATAAATCAGCCTCCACTCCCACATTTAATTTGTTTAATCTGCACAGGATAATAAAAATGCGTCTTGTGCTGGTAATCTTGTGCATATTTCTAATTCAAGAACTCTCATAATCTCATAGTCGTTTATACAGCACTTTGATATCTTAAATGCACTGATTTTTATTTTTTTTTTTTTATTCCCCCGCAGGATTGTGCTTGAAGCGGTTCCAAGATCACTTCAGCCAAGAGTCTGTTCAATTTTACTGAAGTAGATGAACAACGACGAACTCCTAGGAGAGAAAAGTGACGGGGCGGTTTAAAGGGCTGGGAGAATTGGGAAACAGCGCCACCTATCGACTACTTCGTCTGCTGCGTAAGTAACAACGTGAGTTTCTGTTACTGTAAATATAAACAATACATAATCACAAAATACGGAAATTCTGTTTTTTAAACTGTTATAATACTTATTTGCAAACCTTGCAAATGTTAGAATATAGTAAATATGAAATTACAGCATTCTCAAACATTTCGTAATATATTGTATTTAATTTTGTAATTATATTACCATTTATATCTAACTACTCATAATCGTCTTTCTTTTTACTTTTACCTTATCTTAAAATAAAATGTATTTGAAATTTATCCTCGTCCACACATATGATAACGCATATTAAACATATGTAAAAACAAACAAAAAAAATACTGTTAAATGTATTTAAAAGAAACGCAGAAAAACGTGTGATCGAAGCAGTTTTCCACGGAAACCATTCAGTCACCGACAACCGTTGCTGGATTATGAAGTTATCGGGGAGCTTACAGTCAGTCAGCAGCAGATTTGGGCCGACAGACTGGCTCTGACATCAGAAATCCCTGTAGGTAGGAGTTTGTGAAAAGACTGGATGAGAAAGGACTTATTCACTGACACCATAGTTGATATTCACAGTGAAAGACATCCGTCAATGCCCAACTGCTCACAATGCTAATTTCTGACACATTTCTGTGAATTATATGCCAGATCAGTGGTGACATGCAGTGGCTGCTGTTGCTGTGCATCATAGTTCACATCACATTAGAGGTGGCATAACGCAGTTATACTGGCAGTGAAGGCACCACTGACTCCACACAAAAAGTGGCTGCTTTAACAAAGCTGGAACACATTTCTGCCTCCCAGTGATCAGAATTACTCTTACCTGCATAAATCATCTTTATTTGGATTTCAACCCAGTGAATTTATTTGGAAGCAGTTTACATGAGTGAAAAAAACCCATAATGATTTGATATTTTCATAGTGTGAGTTCAACTGACCTTCTCTCCTCCTCTCGCTCCTCTTTTCTTGTTATTATTATTTCAAACTTCACTATCTGCAGAGGCCCCCTACTGGCCGGAGTGGAAACATGCAGCGGTGTAAAACGTAGTTTTAAAGCCTTTATGTTTTGTTTTGTTTTGTTTGTTTGTTTGTTTGTTTTGTTTTGAAGAATTTTGAAATATTGATTTTACTAATTTAACTACTGTGTCAACAGCTCTGCTAAAGATGTGTCAGATAAAGCTGTTACTAAAATTGATGCACAAATATAACAGCAAGAATTATGTTTTTTTTTTTAAATAGTGGCCATTATTTCCTTCTGCTCTCCATGCTGTGAAAGTAAAGGGAAAACAGTTGGTGATATTTAAACTGTGATCGCTGTTCTTTGGAGTACAAAAATGCCTTCAGGTCTCCCTGGATTACTGCAGTGCTCACTGTAAGCATGTGACATGTTGGAGCGTGCTGCTGCTGCTTCTCACAGAGATGAGACTGCAGGACCAGTGATTTCCCTGAGGAGGAGCAGGATGTCTTGGATGAAATCAGGCCCAGGCGATGTCTTACTCTGACATGTGTCAGGCTCCATTAATTCTGACTGTTCGACGCAGTGACCTCTCTGACTGTAATCTACCATAACCTGCTCTGACAGATTAACAGTGCTGTAATGTCTGCTGTAAGTTTTTCTCTTTTTTTTCCCCTCCCTGCAGTTTAGTGACTTTGTCATTGATCTGAGCTGTGTCCTGATGTTGGCCAAGGTGGAAACAGCAATGTAAAAGATGGTTTGGTGGAACTTTCATTGACTTAAACAAAGTCAAGTTTAGAAAAGTTTAGAAAAGTTTAGAAAAGTTTAGAATTCATGCATTCATTCATTCATTCATTCATTCATTTCTACTCTTTATAGAGTTGAAAGAATCATTCAATTCTCGACTCATATCATCGTTTTCTGTGGCTGGTATAATGTCATTCTCCTCTACATCCCTTTACTCAGGTGTAGCAGGTCAAGATGAATGCAATTATCTGCAAGCAAAAGCACAGTGTTGAAATGTATAATGTTTTTTGTCTTTTTTTTTACTTTCCCCCATATCTATTATGGCCAATGTTAAAAAAAAAAACGAATGTTGTTTGATCATTCTACACTCAATATCTCAGAATGATAGGAAGGCAGAGAGAATTCTTCAGAATTTGCAAAGGAATTAACATGAAAAACTAAAATTTGCAAGACTCCATCATCATCATAAAAATATTGGAATTAACGTATTTATACACGCGTCAGCGACATTAAAGCCAAAGCTGGTATTGAGGCGCTCTCTGTTGGCCAGTCTTGAAAGTGTATTTTTTTTCTTGGATTTATCATAACTGTATAAGCTTCAATATTTTATATAAGATCTTCATTTGATAATGAATTTATGAAAAAGTGTAAAGGCCAGTTCATGTCTGTTTGACAGCAGGACAACGTCTGTTGAAAAATCTATTTGAAAACAAAATTAAAAAATTAATCCAAATTTACCCATTATGCTATATTTACTTCTTATATTTTTGATAAAGTTTGAGACATTTCATGTGTTTCTGTGGCAGAAACTAAAGCTTAGAAATAAACGTCTGGTTCTTCTTCTGCGTTAAATTCCAGCATTTAAGGATTTACTTCACAAGCGATTTGAAGAGAGTGATTTCAGTTTAATTATTAGAGACAGATGAGCAGACAAATAAACGGACAAAGACATTTCTTATTCTTTTGCTTTTGCATTTATAATGTGCATCTTTAAGTTATCCAACATATTGTATTTATTTATGTACCTATGAATGAGGCTTTTTTTATTTAATCAAGAAAACGTTGACTTTTACACAATTGTAACACTAGATGGCGATGTGGGGTTATGTTCTTTGATTTATACGAGCTCGGATATCTTATTTTGAACTTGATTAAATCAGAGAAGGATATAAATTTGTTGCTACAGTTACAACCTTATCCAACTGAGGCTTATTCCTGTCAGGTTCTCAGCTCACTCACCACCTGCATTTAGATCAGAGTCTAAATTGCGATCAAGACTTAAAAACTGTTAATTTGCATTGTTGGATATGTTTTCACTCTGTAATAAATGTCACTGCTATTCTGTTTGTGATCACATAAAAATGCAGGTCATCCTTATGACAAAGTTTAAAGGTCATGTTGATATGATGTAATTCTACATTATTAATCTTATTTAGGGTCAGGGTTAGAGGTAGGGTTGGGTTAGGGGTTAGGATTAGAGAGTTAGAGGGTTAGAGGGTTAGGGGTTAGCGTTAGCAGGTTCAGGTTAGGGGTTAGAGTTAGGGGTTGGGTTTGGGTAACCCTTAATCTTGGTTCAACAAATTCCCCACATTTTTAGATAACACCATATTTATTTAATATTTACTCCCAGAGCAATAATTCAGTGAAACCTGTTGCTAATCAACAATATAAGAAAAAAAATGATCTTTTCATGTATGTATTACATTGTCAAATGAGTGCTTCCGTATAACTGGTGCCTTTACCTTGCGACATATTTAGATGTATTATTTTGAACTGGATCCGGGCTGCTGCAGCCCTGAAAGTGGGTTAGCTCATCTCCAGCCTGTGCGTCCTGCTTCCTGACAGGCTTCACTGACTCGGTCAGACTCACCTCCGCCCTCAGTCTGCAGCAGGTGGTGGTGCAGGAAGGTGCAACGGGAACAGCTGATGATGCAGGCAGCTCACCAGGGGGTGGGTAAAAGTGGCAGTGTCCCGTCTAATCCGGGTTTAGGCTGGTATTTGACATCCTCTTATACTCTCTACAGAGATCTGTCTTCGCAGACTGTTTGTGTGTTTTTCCACGCACAACAAACTGCAGTTGTAAATTGTTGTTTTGTTTTTATTTTGAGGCTCCGCCGCTCAGCACAGGGGGTACACATATGCCTGCCTGTGCTGCCATCCATGTTCAGTCAACATGAAGGTCTGAATCTGGTATTTTCTGTTGATTCATCATCCCAGAACTGGTAAATCTATGGTCAAATAAAACCCTTATTTATAATTTAGTTGTTTTTTCGGCACTCTGGGGTCATTAGGACCCTGGGGTGTGGAGCCTCTCCTCCCTCTAGTTATCGTGACAGCTTGAGAGGCCGACCAGTCACTGACTGGACCTGAACTGGGAAGAGTTTGGCACCGAAAACGCCAACTCCAGATCCATTGCGATGTCTCTCGGTCACTGCTGCTCGTTATTCTTTGCGTTTTCAGCAGAATCACCAAGAATCTGCGCTTGGATTATTTCTCACCTCACTCTTCTGTAGTTACAAAGAATCTCCAGAACCTTTTCTTTTTTTCTTTTCTTTTTTTCCGTGTGTCAAGGGCTTAAAAGCAGCAGTCGGATCAGCTGGTCGCTGCTCTGGACTGGAGAAGAGACTGGACGCGCACACGTGTTTTCCTGCCTCCCGAACTCCTCAACACAATTTGGACAAAAGTTGCGTTTTTGTGCTGGATTTCGCTGTAACCCAGGAAATAAAGTAGCCTACGACATGTCACTGAGCAGAAGTCTTGAGTTTGAACATTTCGAAGAGAGGGAAAAGCCCCACCGGACGCCAAGAACCAACTCCGGGTCCCAGTCGGGCTCCAAAGGCAACGGAGTGGTCCCAAGCCCTGCGCACAGTGCGCATTGTAGTTTCTACCGTACACGCACTCTGCAGTCCCTCACAACGGAGAAGAAAGCCCGAAAAGTGCGATTTTACCGCAATGGAGACAAATACTTCAAAGGTTTGGTGTACGCCGTGTCCAGCGACCGCTTCAGGTCCCTCGACGCTCTCCTCATGGAGCTCACACGGTCCCTGTCGGATAACGTCAACCTTCCCCAGGGGGTCCGGACGCTGTACGCGCTGGACGGAGGCAGGAAGATCACCGGCTTGGAGGAGTTAGTCGAAGGTAAGGCTGAAACCATCACAATCGAGCTATGATGAGGGATATGTTTATTGATCATAATGCAATTGATTCGGCAAATGGGAGTTTTGGGGTTAATGACGCATGAACGGCAGCTCGGCCTCAGGCAGGAGAGAAGTTCAAAAGGTCTCTCAGAACATGTTAATATCGCTGTCATCGGGTTTTTAGTGTGAGCCAACGCTTAATTTCAGTTTGAGGCTTCTTTATATGCAGATCCAGAACTCGTTTATCTCTGCAGAGCATTATGATAAAAGCTCTCAGCGTCATTCCCATCACCCAGGCACTTCTCATGGTTATCCCAGTGCTGAGGAGGCAGATTAGCAGAACAGTGAAAGTTCAAATGCAAAAGCACTCTTTCCTAAACCCAAAGTCAAATGTTTCCTCCAGTCCCATTACAGAAGAGTCAGGTCATCTTAAAGAGTGCATATTTAGATGACGTCTGTGGACGTGGAGCACTGCACAGATAAGTGGGCCACACTGTCACTGCACTCCTGCAGATTTACTCACCCTGCAGCGACAGCCCTCCCACTAATGAGGTAATCTTGATGTTCAGCTCGTCACTGTCTGTGACCTGACTGCAATCCTCAAACACGCCCACGCACGCACGCACGCATACACACACACACACACACGCACACACACACACACACACACACACACACACGGCTGTTTTTTGTTCATTTCATCTCACTTTTGCTCGAAAGTCAAAGTGGAAACTTTAGAAGTGGCGAAGATCAATGTGGGCATCTAAAACCAAATTAAACAGAATATTTATTCTAACCTCACATCAGCTGCGCATCCAGTCAGTCACAAGCACACAGGGTTAATTTAAGTTAGCTTAAAAAAAGAAGAGAACATTTTTATTTTTGCCATTGTTGGGTCTCTTGAGTTGTGGTCAGAGTTTTATCTTTCTGCGTTCATGGGCGGAGGGGACCGGTGGAGAACACAAGTGCACAGCTCAGCAGTCTGCCTGCAAACACGGAGGCTGCTGCTGGGGCTCTTTTGTCTGTAGACCTAATAAGCAGCATTCACATGTGTGCCCCTCATGGCTGGAAGGGATTACTGATCCAAAAAGGCAACTTTAGGCCTTTTCTGTTGCCCTGTCATGGCCTGTATGCACAGCAGCTTGCTGTTTCTTTACATGCAAAGACGGGTTTAGTCTGGACAGAGTTAAGAGGATAAATGCATGAGTGTGGACATGTGCCTCTTAATTCATTTGTGTTGGAGGCAACATTGGTTGGATGTGTGGTAAAACCAAAATGTCATATTTGTACAATGTTTCTGGTGAATGTCACTGGTGACTCAGAAATGAAAAATAGATGTGTGTGTGCAGCAACAACCAAGATGTCTAGTGTTAGTTATCTTAGCACAAATTCTTCTAGTGAATAGGAAGTGTTCTTCTCATTATTATTGTGTCTTTTTCTTGCTGCGTAATTTTTCCACTGAGACATCAGAGCTTTGGAGCAGTTTTAGCTAGCGGCGTTAGCTCATGTATGATGAATTTGACTTGTCTAGGTGGTAAAAGTCAGCCTGTTTTATTCTTCAGTCGGTGGCCCTCGCAGATAATTACCTAAAGGTCTCTGTGAAGGTTGACCTCAGGCTTCCTGCAGTGATAGACGTCTGGGCCTCTCCTCACACCTGAGATCTCTGCCCCTCCGGGAATAAACCTGTCACCAGTCACCATCTGACGGTGTTTCAGTGTTCGGCTGGTGCCTCCCGGTGAATGACAGCCTCAGTTATCTTTTGTTATTTTTCACATTTGGCGCATCCCTTCAGCTGTGGCCGAGCCTTTTAATTAGCCTTCAGATAATGACGGGCCTAATAAACCTGGGTAGAGTGGGGCACACGGTCTCATATGGCCTTCCTTCTCTGTAGCCCAGTTTTGTTCTGGCACAGATCAGATCATTGTTTTAATTTCTCAGTCAGTATCTTCACAGGAAGCCAGTGGATTATGCTGCAATTTCCAGCATAAAACCTTCCGGTTTCTCTTAACCATAAACACAGGCATATAATTCAACTTTTCTTCCTTTTCTCATAAGCAAGCGACTGCATTCTTACCATATTTTAGGTTTTCCAGTCACGCCCCTGTACGTGTTCACCACTTTGTTCTTGGGAGGGAAACATTTGCACGTTGACTGTTCAAATGGAATGTTGGCGGATAAAAAAAGTGCGTAGCTTTGGAGGAAGGCCAGTGAAGCAGCTCAGACAGCTGAAAGGGAGAGAGGACAATGTTAGCCTGGCCTCTGAAAATGCGTTTTTGTCTCAGCTGAGGAATGTTAACTCTTGGTTGTTGGGCTGTTTTTGTCGATCCAATATTTGATTTAAATTTCTCAACTTCCACCTGTTTTTTCCTCCAGGTGAGAGTTACGTGTGCGCCTCAAACGAGCCGTTCCGGCGGGTCAACTACACCAAGAACATCAACCCTAACTGGTTGGTGGGCGGCAGGTCTGGCGCCTCCCGCTCCCTCCCCTCCCTCCTCCCGCTGAAAAGCGAGCTGCAGCGCGAGTCCAAAGACTTCATCAAACCCAAGCTGGTCACGGTCATCCGCAGCGGCGTCAAGCCCCGCAAGGCGGTGCGAGTGCTGCTCAATAAGAAGACGGCACACTCCTTTGAGCAGGTGCTGACTGACATCACAGAAGCCATCAAACTGGACTCTGGAGCCGTGAGGAGGCTCTACACTCTGGATGGCAAGCAGGTGGGTCCCAGTCTCGCCAGCATGTGTGAATGTGCCCATGAAATACCACCATTTTTAGCAGGATGAAGCAGAGTGAGTTCTGCAGAAACCCCAGATGGAATCACTGAGCTGAGCACTTTAGCTGGAGGTTTTATCTCCAGAAAACTGCTGCAACTTGTGGTCTTCAGCTGTGTCAGCAGTTTAGGTTATTACATCCTGTTTAACAGTCCGCACGTAATTAGAATTATTTCTAAAAGGCACAAAAAACCCCCCACAGATTCATCCCTTTATTTTTCAAGAAGTCACATGGGACCACTAAAATATCATCACACATACACACACTCATTGATGCTCTCTGTTGTTGTAAGAGGAGGGGAGTTTCTGCACATGGTGCCTCAATCAGGTGGATTTATGTGACGTCCCATCTGGAAGAGATCTGAGACTATTGTTATTTTATAATGCAAAGTGAATCGAACATAGTCTCAATCATATCTTTTTCTTCTTTTATATCAGCTCCGTCACTGCACATTTGGCCGTGTAGCTCAAAGCGTGTGTCGGGGCAAATGGTCTGAGTTGTTGGCAGCTGTGCAGAGCCCAGTTCTGCTGTTTGGGCCCATAAAGAAAAATGAAAAATGCCCTCTGGGTGGGGGGGTGGGGGGGGGGTATATAGTTTACAGGAGTTAGAATTAAGTGTATAATATAGCAGTCATAATTATCAAATATCCATAAATCAATATGCTGCAGTGCCACAGGACAGAATTTCTTGCATGTCAGATGTTCCAACACCGCCCCTGAAGTTCATGTCTGACACGGGTTCATCAAACCCGTGCCAGCAGAGTTCTGTAGGTCCAGATTACAGCCGTCTCTGGCAGCTTTAACCCTTAATCTTCCGTCCAAAGAGAAATTACAGGGATAATTTGCTCAGGGCGACTTAATTAGTACCATGTAGTCTGATCAGAGGTTTACTGTGTAATCAGGTGATGTTAGTAGTGTTTGGTGTTCAGGATTATAAAAAACTGGATTACTGCAGTATCCTGTGTTGCTGCGGAGAGTACATCAGCTGAGGATGTTTCCAGGCAAACGTCCTCGCCCATAAAACTTGTGTAGATGCTGCTATGTGATGTGGTTGTTTTGTTTATTGCTAAAACTGCTTGTGTGGGTTTACCAGACTATTTAATCGGCTAATCCAAAACAAGAGAAGAAAATATGCTGATGAGTGCTTCCTGAGGGCTGTCAGGAGCTGTCACCTCTGGCAGGGTCTCATCCTCTCTGTTGACTCGGCACCACACAGGTCTGGATTCATCTGACCTGCTATGATTACGTAAGGTCTGACCCTATGGCATGACCACGATGATGCGTTTAAACCTTCAAAGCTGTCAGCCCTCCTGCTGACCAGGTTCTTCTACTCTTGTCTTGTTGGAGTTGCAGCTGATAAACAACACAAATGGGTTTATGACTGGAAAAACTAAAGTCACCTTTAAACCTTTAACTGTACGTTAAAGATGGAGACATTATTCTGTTAATGAAGCATCCTTCATTTTTTCCCCCCAAATCATCTTAATCGCCAGATTCTGCATATGCACCCATAGCCAATGAGTCCATAACAGGATGGAATAGCTGCATTTAGTTGTTACTGTTTTTGCAACTTATGCAGAAACAAATGTCACAGGGTATCTACTGTTGGTTTATGGTCCCCTAAATTTCTAATTTCTGTCTTCAGATGTCTCTTTTCCCAGAATACTTGCCCATGAATGTTCAATATATTTAATAATATATATTTAGTATTTATTAAAATCATTGACCCTCCTCTAAAACACTATAAAATCTAAAATCAGTTTTATAGACAAATTATATTTACAAATGATCTCAGACCAGTGTGTTTTAAATGACACACCCATGCTCCAAATGCCTCTCAGAAGCATCCTGCCATCTGCTCCTCCAAAATCAAATCAAAGGTTTCACACACACACACACACACACACACACACACACACACACACACACACATGCACACAGACCCTCTCGTCAGGGCCCGTCATCCCCGGATAATTAGACTTTCAAGCTGAACGGGAGGGTTAAAGTGCAGCTGTCAGGTGTGTGTGTGTGAGTGAGTGTGTGTTTGAGCTTGATTCCTAAATACACCTCTATCCTTCCTTCATTCAAAGCTGCAATTCAGCCTGAATGTTAATTCTAGATTTGGGATATTTGTGCCAGCAAGTTTAGCTTTAGAGGGAAAAAAAATTTACATCCCAGAGCTGAGTAAGCAGGTGTGTGTGTGTGTGTGGCACAGCTTTTCAAAAGATAATTGATCAGTGTGCAACATTAGCACATAAAACTGAATTGAATTTAACGGCAGCTGATTTGTTTTTGGTGGAATGTTTTTTTTTGACGTGTCCGCCTGTGTGAAGGTCTTTTCCGTCTGTACTGAGGTATTTGTGATGCCTGTTTGGCTGTTGTATATTTCCACAGCAGTCAGGTGTCCTCTGCTGCTGCTGCATAGCAGAGTGAGGAGTGGCTACACCGGTGCACAAGTGTTCAGGTCAGCAGCTCACGGTCACGCTCCGGTTCTGACACTGCAGCATGGTATCAGAGCGCAAAGTTGTGACAGAGTTGTGAGCAAACCAAGGCAGCTGCAGGCAACAGAAGGTGCAGAAATAACGGAAACAATCAGGCCCAAACAGGCCAAAGACACCAACAGGACCATTGAAGTGTCGGCCCGGCCTCCACTGAGGTGGTGCAGGGGCTCCATCCGGCTGTCTATCATGGGCTGTTCTCAGGGGCCAAGTCTGGATTAAACATCAATATTCAGGTCAACTGAATATGAAGATGCAAACTCTCCTATTGTTCTATGTCATTAGTGCACAAACTGACCTCAGTGGGAGGACTTCTCCCCCCAGGAATGTTCTTCGATATGTTCTCAACCCATCTTATTGTTCCCGTAAGTGTTCTAATGCTTGTTGATCTTGTTTGTAAAGAGATCGCTCATGTGTGAAGCTCAGAATGAGTGAAGAATTGATGTATCACAGACACACTCACTGTCTGACTGGGATTAAACATCCCCCCGCCCTGGCAGATGGCACGCACGTACCCATGCACATGCACATGTGCAATGCGATTGCTGTGTGTGGTCGTACTACACTCCGCTCTGGTGTGAGCCCTTCAGTCCCTGCTCACACCGGCAGGAAAACAAAGAGCCCGCAGCCGTCACGGAGCGGGGGCGAACGGGGCTGTCGGCTGCTCAGAGCACGCGGAGGCCGCCCCCGGGGAGGACGTCCATTGTGTGCGGTGTGATCTCAAGTGTTGTTTTGCTTCCTTTGTGCAGGCTGAGCCCTGGTCCATTTTTTACTCTGCCAACACGAGTGCTGACGTTCAGAGTTCAGCCCACACGCTGCTGTTTGTCTGCGGGGCTTTGAATCACGCCAGCAGGCTGCCTCTCCTGGCTCTGGCCAGTTTTGGTGTTAAAGGATTTGCTGCAGGGGAGATTTTCAGCTCTGCGTCTTGGCACTGCTGACATCTCTGATGCCTCCCTGGTGCTGGTGGGGGAGTTACATCTGCACCTCTGACAGGATTTAAGTAATTTTATCCCTGCACCATCTGTTACTCCTCCTCTTCTTCTTTTTTGTGTTTGTTTCAGGATTGATCTACCTGGTCGTCTTAACTAATCTTTGTAAATGAAGTTGCATTGAATACTGCGATGGGTGCACAGTGGTGGCCTTGGGCAGCTCTCCCTTTGCCTCCTCCCCTGGCTGTCTGATGCATGGGAGATTTACCTGCTCTAATCCAGGAATTAGACTGTATCAGAAAGCAGCCCGTATGTGTGAGCGAGAGTTCAAACGGAGTTGATAATCCGATCGGCTTTAGATTAACGATCACCCTGACAGACTTAATTGGCATCTGCAGGAAAGTCACTGCTTTCGCTCTTTGGAGGATCCGCATTTTTCTTTGAGTCAAACAGAGGAGCTGGGAAGTTAAAATGTGCTGGTCTGACTTTTTAGAGGCTGTATTCACTGATTCAGTCAATACTAAGTGAATTCTCACTGCTCCTGGCCCACATTTCCTCTGTTGCCATGCAAAGCAGGGCAGAAAGCACAGGCGGCATGTCAGGGATGCAGTCAGGAAACGAGAGCAAGACAAGGTCAGATACGAGAGGGAAACTTCAGTTTACCCTCCAGACGCATCACCCAGCCGAAACAGAACCCTGGAAACAAAAAAAGGAAAAAAAAAAAAAAAAGTCGGCTTCGCTGATTGGCTGCGACAAGAGGATCAGTTGCCGATCAAGCTGCAGATGCATTTAGAATAGAATAGAAATACTTTTATTCATCCCAGACATGGTAAATTCACTCGTTACAGCAGCAACCATCAGCAATAACAACAGTAACTACAATAATATTTACAGCAAGATAATTTACAGCAAGAGGGCTAGGGTAGAAACCGGTGTGGCAGATTACAGCAATTAACAGCAAGCTAAATGTACAAAGGCTAAGGCGCAAAATGTGCAACATGAAAAAAAAAGTGCTAGTGAAACATTTGTTGTTTAATTGTTCCAATACTACAAGACAAATGGATCAAAAATCACTTTATTAAGATAAAGTTAGAACCATCAAGGCTACATAAGGGTGTTTAAATCCACACACACTCAGGATACTTCAGGTGGAACGTTGACACTTGTCTGTTTATGTGATTTAAGGATTTTTACAGGACTTATACTAATAGGCTGAAAGGCTACAGATTTATTTACATCCTCTGTTTTCCTTTCAGGATTAGTTTAGAGGATGACTCAGCCTCACTGAAGTTAAAATTAATTGAATGTGTGAGATTAAAGTGAAAATTAGGACACCATTCCTGCCTCTTCCAACGTGTATTATGAGTTAACTGCTAAATTAGACAGTACATTTTTCAGAATTGCGCAGTTGGTATTGAATTTTTCAACCCAGCAAAAAAAATTTTTTTCTTTTATTGAATATTGATGTTAATTAAGGAGTTTAACATCATATTTTTATACTTCATCTGCTGAATAAAACCCATTTTGTCCTCTTTTTACTCTTTTAGCCTCAAGTCCATGCAGGAACCATGCGTCTCCATTTGCCTGCCCTCTCCAGGGTGTCACAGGCTTGCTGAAAAGCACTTTGTCACAGGCCACAGCAGCGTTGCTAACCTTTCTAACAAAGACAGATGTGTTCTAGCCCCTCTCTTTAGCCTCAGATCTGTGCTGGGCCAAGATAACCTGATAAGAGAATTGAGTATAGAATTCAGACGAACACGATGTGACCCCTGACCTCAACACCACCCAAGTTATAATCAAAGTTAACCATGAATGAATCATCCAGCAGACCCTCTTTCAGACAACAATGAGCTGCTGAAGCGTCACTCCTACGGTAGCCTGTAATGGATGGAAGAGAGGTCACAGGTCACCAGTCCATCACAGGTCACACACACACATACACCTGCAGGAGTCTTCAGTCAACCTGATGTGGATGTTTTACGGGCAGATGCATATTCCGCATATGAATTACAATCCCTGAAAATATGATAAATGTCTGTATTTGTATACTGGGGAGGAAGCCAGAGCGAGCAGAGCCAGCAGTTTTTTTTGTCTTCTTCCAGCTCTCCTTTTGCAGCTTGGCCCTGTTTCCTTTTCTGGTTTTTGTTTTTCTTCTCCTCACCTCTTTCCTTCTTCTAACTGCAGCTCTCTCATTCCACCACGTTTTCTTTTCATCTTTTTTTACTGACTTCAGTCCATCACCATCTCTGATGCAGGTGAATCTGATCTTTACGTTGTCATGGTTATTTTTCTTATGTCCTTCTACTTCCTGCTGCTGTTTCTGAGAAACTGAACCGTCCGATCTTCAGTACAGCCGTTCAGTTTCAGTCTGAGCAAATTTACCACTCAGCAAAAACAGTCGACCCACAGATTCATCAAACATCTAGATTTATATTTACATCTGCTCATCAGTTTAATTCATCTATTTGGTGCTTTTCTGCATGTCTGCCAGTGTGTGAGTACTGGTGTCTGACGGGATGATTAGCAGTTTGGCCCTCCCACCGTACCTGACCACCCACAGCTGTGTAGGCCATTGCTGCATGTGTGTGTGTAACTCGCAGGCATGTGCAGAGAAAATGACGCTCCTGCTGCGAGGCAGCATTGTTCTGACCTCGTCACCATGTTTTGTTCTGTGTTTGTCAGCCTTGCAAATTCACCGTGACAACTGGGACGTGGAGGCGAAGCAAACACTGTTCCGTGTGAGGTGGTGCGCTGCTGAACCTCACACTGCGCTGCTGAACACGTTTTAATGTCTTAATATTACTTATATGGTAGATTTGATTTATTTACTGTAATTGGTCAAATATGACTAGTCTTACAGAGACATATATATCTTGAAATTTTAGTGACAGAGCTGAATCAGGTCCAATTTATACAATGATGGTTCAATCAAATAAAAGTAAGTCAGACCGAGAATGGGCGATTGTGTAATCTGTCCAGGGGACTGAAATAACTGACTCTAGGTAATTGTTTTTGTTTTTCTTCTTCATTCCATCATTCACTGTTGTCCTTCCAGATCACATGCCTGCAGGATTTCTTCGGCGACGATGACGTGTTCATTGCGTGTGGACCAGAGAAGTACCGATATGCCCAGGATGACTTTGTTTTGGATCACAGCGGTAAGACTTTCCCAGCTGCAAAGACTGGTAGGCCTGAATTAGACTAACTTAACATCCGTGTGTGTGTGTGTGCATGTGTCCTTCCTGACCATTCTTCACTCTGTGTGCATGCAGTGCTCACTTCCTCTGGGAAGCTGATGGCAGGAGTTCGGTGTGGGAGCTGAAATCCTCCCCTCCACTGATGTTCTTACAGGATCCGTTTGAATCAAATTTACTTTGAATGTTAATGCGGTGTGTTTAGGAGTCAGACCAGTATCTGCAGATCAACACACTGAGTTCAGGTTAAACAGCAACAAAAATGGATTAGCAGCAGTCTATTATTGACATCCTGTTGGGGGAGGGTGGGCTTCTCCTGACATCCTCTCCTTCTGAGGAGGAGTGACGGCGGGTCGCTCACACTCCGAGAATTCACAGCTTTCGTCCTAGTTAACAGGCCTGTGTTCTACTTTTAAGAATTAAATAGGGTCACAAAAGGCACTCTGTGCTCTCTGCTGAAGGATTATTTTAACTAAATAGGCCCAAGACCCTCTTCTACTTCTATTTTGATGGAATAAAGATGATCTTTGCCAGATGCTAACAGTGGTTTATCAAAAATGCTCTCTTTGTTTCTGAACAAAACTAGGGTGACAGATTTTCAAAATTAAAAACTAGGACACAAATTTATATATATATAGCAGCAAGTTATTTAAAGCCATGACAGTGCATTCTGGTTGGAACTCGTCTTTGGCCCATGTGTATGTCAATCACACACATATATACTGTGTGTATATATACTGTATGTATATATATAAAAATGATGAAATGGTCCTGAGAGTCGAACCTGCTACAACACCGCTGGCAACTTACCGTAGTCATGTTCTTTGCCCTCTGCGCCACAGAAGTGTGTGTCTGAAAAGATCTGGCGTATTTATCTTTCAATGATGACATGAACCGACAGAACCTCAGCGCCATCCATCTGGATGCCTGGAGCCACTCAGTTCTTCCTATACTATTAAAGTACTTGCTGCATGGGACTAGATTAAGAATTTGTGATGCCAGAAGCATTTTAGCTTTGCATTGTATGTAAATGATATGTCCATATAAATAACATCATCATCATCCCCATCAGGGTGGCACCGTTGCATTAATGCACCAACAATGAGGCTGTTGAAATCCGCCGGGACACAGGACACAAGACTGAAAACTGGGACTGTCCCGGGTAAACCGGGACATCTGGTCACCCTAAACAAAACATAATTTTCTCTAAAGATCTCTGAACTTAAAGCCCATGTGATCATGATCAGTAAAGCTATTTCGCATACAGTAAATATATCTTATTTGTGCATTCGTGGACACAGTAAAGTGACGTCGGTACGCTGTTTCTTGCAGAAAGCAGAGCACTGAAGTCAACTCCCAGCCGCGCCGTCACGCTGAACCGGACCCCCAAGAGCTGTGGACCGTCGCGCCGCTGCAAATCTCCACATGCAAGTAAGACATGGTTGTAAACATGTGATCCCACGTTTAATCTGCAAAGGTCAGATCTAACGAACATTACGTGTGTTTAATCGTAGTCCCAGTGATGAGAATTTGCCTGTATGTATCTAGTTGACATGCAAACCAGCTGACCTTGACGGCACTTGCAACAGTGACAGTCGTCCATGATGGCTCTATTTTGTTTTTTTTCCACTTGTGCAGCTAAACACACTGTCCAGTACTCCATCAGTCAGCATCCAGTCAAATCTCCAGGTGAGACAGGTAAGGATGTGGTGCTACTTCATCTTGTGTTTCCCTTCTTTGTTGTATTTATTGGCGAGCGGCCTCGTGTCCCACCTCTGACTTCTTGCTGCTTGCTTCACTGCTCAGCTGCAGCAGCTTTTGCTGTTTGACCCTCACCCCCTGCAGAGGAAACACAGCTTTCACTAACAATGCACAAGCGAAGACGCCATCCTTACACAACATGCACCAGATGGATTCACTTGAAAATAATCCTGGAGGTCAAACTTTGCTCAACTCAGGAATGACTTCAGCAGTCATTGACATAGAACCAGACACTGACATAAGATTTTCCCCCCACCTTACCTCAGACCAGTTTAAGAAGATAAAGAGTTTAAGTGTAACTTTGACGCCTTATGTCTGTTTCTTTTCTGGAAGCGAGAACAGCGGGGGGAGAAATAATCTGTTCTTGAGCGGATGACTCACTCAGTTGAAACTTGTCCTTCATGTTTCATTTTAAAATTTTATAACAAGGAAGAATGAGGCAAAGAAACAAAATGGAGGCTGTCTGTTGCACACAAAAAAACCGAAAAACTTTATTTACATAGTGCTAAGTGCACAAAAAGAAAGGTGGAAAAAAAACAGAAAATACAAAGTGAACGTTTCGGTCACCAGACCATCACCAGTGGTGTTGATGATGGTCTGGTGACTGAAACGTTCACACTTAGCGAATGGCAAACATTTTCGTGCTGTAAGCAGAAACAGCTTGTAATCATAGGCCTGTGCTGTGTTTCCTGATATAATGGCTCATTCTATTCTTTCTGTAATTACTGAGAAATGAGCAGCAGCAGGAGCTGTTTGTGTTGATTCTGGAATGAGAATGCCAGCGGGAGCAAAAGTGCTGATGATTAAATGACAGAAGTTGCACAAACAGAATCAGCAGCTATAAGATTTGCATTCATCACTACAGTCGCAACAGAACATCAGCAGACTAGAGGGACCTGCAGTGCGCCCTCTTGTGGAAAATCAGCACCTTGCAAAAAAGTTGTATATATTTAACTTGCAGACTTAACTTGCATCTTTCAGTCAAATGAAACATTCTCGTGTTCTTCATGTTTTCCCTTCTGTTCAGTAAACGGTGTTTTGAGCGGCCAGGTCTCAGCTCCACGGTCTGCCGAGTCCTCGACGCCATCTCCCACCAGCCCTCGAACTGACCCCAGTTTGAAGGTGAAACTTCATCCCATATATTCGTAATGTACACGTTAGCAGTGATCATGGTGTCTTGTACACAAGAAACACCTGAGTACCTACAGGGACGAGTATCTAGTTTCCCATAACTTTCCGATTTGCTGCAAAACTCCAGAGTTTCCATCGATATTCTTCTCATCTACTCAGATTATCTGTCAGGAGTCACTTCAGAGAGCTCAGATTTGTAAATTAAGGTAGATCTGGGTGGATATTTTGACCATGTTTACCTTTAAAAAGAAGTCATCATGTCCGTAGCTGATACACGACACATTTGTGTTCACGTGTTCAAATGTTTGGTATTAAAAGCTTTTTTTAGAGTATAAAAAATTTAAATGTATAATTGTTTCTATTTTTGTGGGGTGTTTTTGTGTTTAGATCCCGCCACATCACATCTCCTCATCAAATGGATCACTGGACAATCACCAGGAAGAATTGACCAATCAGCTGAGTCCAGAGGGTAACCTTATTAGACCTTATAACTGGTTTTATTTTCCCACAAGTCCCTTTGCTTCCTCTAACCTCCGTCTCCTCCGCAGTTAACGGTAACTTCTACCAGCCAGCCTCCACCATCTTGGACAGATACAAAGTTGGAAAAGTGATCGGAGACGGCAACTTTGCCGTGGTCAGAGAGTGTGTGGAGCGGTAGGTGAACCTAGGTCATGTGATCACACAGCAGGACGCCAGGAAATAACCCCTGGATTAAACCCAGCGGTGAGCCTCCTTTAGTAGCCCACTAATCCCCACTATGCCAGCGCTACGCCACTGACCAGGTAGAAGGCCTCCACCCAGACACTGCACCATCCTGGAAAGTTTCTTGTCTGAAGGCTCCAAAAGTCTTTGTTTACCTTTCTTAGCTAATAAATCTAAGTCTATCTTAGTCTGATTTTATAGGATATTTACATTTATCATAGTTTTCATCACTGGATTAGAGTTGGTCACCGGCAGATGTGGATCACCTGTGCATCCTGGTGTCCTGCAACAAAAGTCTCAGCACCACAGAGAAACTTCAGAATGTTATACAGTCTTCACACTTCTGACTGATGTTCTGGATGTGCGGGTCTCTTCTGAACTTTGACTGCACCGTTTCTCTTCAGCTCCACGGGAAAAGAGTTTGCCCTGAAGATCATTGACAAGGTCAAGTGTGCTGGAAAGGTAAAGGTGAAGCAAACTTGATTATGTGGTGAAATCACTGCTAAAACAAAACATGTTCTGAGGCCGGGTGTGCGTGTACAGGAGCACCTTATCGAGAACGAGGTCGCGGTGCTGCGAAAGATCAAACACCCCAACATCATTATGCTGATGGAGGAGGTGGACACGTCCTCTGAGCTCTACCTGGTGATGGAGCTCATCAAGGTACATTAAACATCCCAAAACGGCTTAAATTTTGTCTGCGTGAATTGATGTCACTCATCATTTTGTGACATCAATAGGGGGGCGACTTATTTGACGCCATCACGTCTTCAGCCAAATACACGGAGCAGGACGCCTCGGTCATGGTGTCCAATCTGGCTGCAGCTCTGAGGTACCTGCACGGCATCAACATCGTCCACAGAGACGTGAAACCAGAAAACCTGCTGGTGGGTCCACGCCAGAGTCCCATCGTCTCTAAATCCAGCTGCAGGCTTTAACCCAGCACACGTTCCGTTTTCAGGTGTTTGAGGATCCGGATGGCACCAAGTCTCTGAAACTGGGTGACTTTGGTCTGGCCACTGTGGTGGAGGGGCCTCTGTTTACCGTGTGTGGAACTCCAACTTACGTGGCTCCTGAAATCATCGCAGAGTCTGGGTGAGCTCTAGTCTTTAGACTCACCGATGGCAATTGGAAGGAATCGGAACATCTGTTTAACGGTCTGCTCTGGGCTCCTCAGGTATGGTCTGAAAGTGGACATCTGGGCTGCAGGTGTCATCACATACATCCTTCTGTGTGGGTTCCCTCCATTTCGAAGGTATCGTCTCTTCATTTTCATCCAGCCGAGCTTGTCTCTGAACCAGGCAAGCGACCGGGTGGTCTGAACAGAGATGACAGATTTGTATGGTTCATCTGTGTTCGTCTGCTTTGGCCTGCATGCAGTGAGAGTAACCAGCAGGAGGACCTGTTTGACCAGATTCTGCTGGGGCAGGTGGACTTTCCCAGTCCTTACTGGGACAGCATCACTGACTCAGCCAAGGTTGGTAGCGTTGACACACACACACACACAAACATCACAGGAACCTACGTGGCTCAGTCTGTTATGTTTAACATCACTGTTTTCACTTTAAACCCACAATTTTGTCCCCTGCTCCTTCACCAGCACAGTTAAGACATCAGAGTCTGACAGTAGATGCATTTGTCAAACTCCCTAAATAAACCTTCTGGCGTCTCACATTACGTAGGGCATACCTTTAATGTCAACATCCCTTCACAAAAAGACCTGTGAAGATTCTTCACCTGACTTCATCTTCCTGCAGGAGCTGATTGGAAAAATGCTGCAGGTCAATGTGGAGGTGCGATACACGGCACAAGATATCCTCTCCCACCGCTGGGTCACGGTACCTCACAGCTGCATTTCTCCACGTGCATGAAAGGTTCATAGAGTTTGAGCTCATTCTAGTCCCTTTTCAGGAAGACACGCTCTTTGAGAACAACATGATGATGGAGGTTACAGGTAAACTGAAGACGCACTTTAACACTGAGCCCAAGCACAGCGACACCACGGCTGGGGTGTCGGTCATCATGGTAAGCACCGAAAACATCCACAGAACAAACATTAATATTTGTAGATTTTCTGTACTTTCAAGGTTCTGACTCTGGTTTATTGATGAATATGAGGCAGCTTTTAAGACATTTACAACACAAAATGATGGTGTGACCCAATACTGAAGACTGAGCTCCTCACTAATGACTATATATGAAAATCCGGCCTCAGTCATCGTCACATAAACCTTGTAAACATGCCAGGTGGAATTTCAAGGCCCAGGCAGGACAGACGACATCATCCCCGGGGTCGTCCGTCTTCCTTCACTGTCTGTTTCAAACCTTGCATCACTTCTTGTCGTACAGTTTGACTTCCACCGCTGCTCGTAGCCCATCAGCCATCACGCTCTTCAGTCTGTCCGTCTGAACTGGGGAGGGGGGCGGGGTCATCTCATGGCAAATGATATTTGATCTTCACTGCTTCATTTCTTTGTTGTAAATCTCATTTGACAGTTTGAGGTGTAAGCCTGGGCCTCGACCTCGGTTCCTCCTCCTCCTCCTCCTCATCCTCCTCCTTCTCCATTCTTCCTCCTCACCCCCTCCCTCACACCTGACCTAAGACCACAGGGGACGCCTGGAGCCGAGAGCCGGGTACATGCCTTCACGCCCCTCACCATCCCCTGCTGGCTCCCTTCTTTCCTTTCCAGCCATCGCCCTTCCCTCCGTTGTCTTCCCTTTTAACTACAACAAATCTAGATCCCCCTCCTCCCCTGCTCCCTTCCTTCCTTCCTGTTTTTCCTCAGGCCTCCTCCGTTTCTCCACCCACCAAACACAGTAACTGCCATCAGTAACAAACGAACATGGTCCTTGCATGCGTTCTGCTTCCTCTTGTTTCTGCACTCACTAACATTTGTGTCATCTGCTATAATCCTTTGTGGAATTTTCAGTGATATTTCAATCTTAATGTGTTTTTGCATGTTTCCTGATCTAACACAAAAGACGTTTGCCTCCATTTCTGCCGTCACTGACTTAAAAAGTATGAAAGCCCCGAAGGGACATAGGGGGAAAAACAAAAAAATTAATGGTTGGGGGGAAAAAAAGGATGCACTTATGCGAGATCCCACAATTACTTTTTATTTTTAAAGCAGCGTGCTTCTGGGTTTTATTGTACTTTGCTTCCACCTTGTGGTCAAATGTGGACGGCGCAGCCTCTGCAGAGGTGGACGCAAATCCTTATGGCTTTACTACCTGTAGCTTTTCTTAATTTTTTAAAAGGGTAAGGCTGATGCTATTCTGTATGTTCCAATTGTCCACAGTGTCCACTAAAAAGAGGACAGCAATCAATACAAATTATTGATCTGGTTTCATTTCCTTCCTGAATTTCAGCATCTAAGCTGCCACATTATTGACAACCAGCTAAATACATAATCACACCAGCCTTCTAAAATTAGGTGTGGAAGTTACATGCTTCCTTCTTTAACATTGTTCCTCCTTAGCCTCCTGAATTTAAAAAGCCAAACTGACTGCGAATAAGGAGTGAGTTGGAACAACTGTCCACTAGCTGTAACGTTGCTGCTTGTGCTGACTTGACTTTGTGATGCTGTGAGTAAGACTAGACCTTGTGCCTCTTTGCTTCTCCCTTGTCCCTGCATTATGCCCACCCACCCCTCTCAACATAGCTCCAAGGTGATGGTATGTATTGACGCTTGTCTGTTCTGCAGCACAAGGGCAAATGAGAACAGACTATCTAATGTTATCTCATAAAACAAAACCTGCTGGTTTCTCATTAGCCCTTTTCTGCATATAGAATAGTACAGCTCATCGGATTTACTTTATTTTGGGGTGTATGTATGTGTGCTTTCTGAAACATTCTTTTTCTTTTATTCATTTAAGTTCATTTTCATTGGCTCGTTCATGTGTTCATTGAAAGTTGATCACTTAATCGTTTTAGACATGAGGAAATATCTGATGAAAGAGCTATTGTAATTCAAAGCTCCGCTGTATGGAAAGATCTGACTGTATTTTCTTTTTAAATTTTAACAGAGCACAGCTCTAGATAAGGAGACCCTCCACCTGGCCACCCGTCGAGGGCTGCAGATGGAGTCGCCTGGTCAGGAAGTTCCATCTGTCCCCACAGTCCCAGCAGCCTCGCAGGAAAAATCTCCAACCAAACACACTAAAGTCCACAAACCTGCCGCAGGGGCACCACCCACAGTGATGGCTGCCTCCAGCGCTGCCTTCTCCTGTCCGCCTGCTGACCATGTTGATTTCCTGCCACCTGCTCCTGTTGGCTCACCTTCTGCCAAAACCTCATATCCTAAAACAAAAACTCCCTCCCCTGCACCCTGTGTGTCACTGGAGACCCCCACATCCCCAGTCCCCCTTGCTGGGTTCACCAAAGCAACATCCCCTACATCCCACTCCTGCACATCATCTCCATCCAAACCAGACCAGAGCTCCACTCCTCCCAATTCCCTTAGTAAACGAGTTTCGAAACAAGCCTCCCCCTCCCCAGTCTCACCCATCCAACCAGTTGTGTTCTTCCCTCACTCGTCCCCCCCCATCCTCCCCACCCTGTTCCCCTCTCCTCCATCCACGCCTCCTACATCCCAGACACCCCTTTGTTCCAGCGTAGAAGAGCTCATGGAGGTGATTTAAACCCCCCCGCCCCCCCCCCAGGTCGAAGCCTATTTTCGGAGTTTGACCATCCTTGTATTTATTGATGGAGGGTGTGGAGGGACTGGAATGAACTGACTTCTTAAGTCTCTCTGAGACTTTGTGATGTATGCGAGTGTTTCATGCAGGTTTGAGTTCACATCTCCAAGTATTTTAGCATATACCGTATCTGTCTTTAAAATAATGCAACTCCTGCAAAAGCACCGTCTGTTACTGAACACATACACATATAAATACCCCAAAATAATAAATAGGAAGCAGAAGCAAAATATTTAGTCACTAAAACCAAAGATGAGTGTAGGAATTTAACTCCATCCACATGACAATGCTGCAGATAACCCCCTTCCCCTCTTAGGAAACCACTGCTCCTCTATTACAAATAAGACTGCTGTACAGTCTACTGTGAGTAAATTCAGGCTCACAGAAAATATTTTTGAATCCATCTGCTTTGTAATTCTTCATCTGAAAACAAGTGTCATCTTTGTTGTTGATCTAATTTCCACTGAAAATGGATGTAGGAAATTGAAAATATATGCTGTAAGACTTTATAAACCTAATAGTTGCTGGAAAATTGGGATTCCAAACCCATTTTTTGTTGAGCACCTGTTGAACGAGTTTTAAAGTGGTTCACCATTGCTGTTGACCTCTTCGGCTCACCCCTACTTCTGCTAAAGTCATTTAGCTTCCTCTTACTGTACTTAAGAGGCTTGTAAAAATATTTTCATCATTTCAGCTGGATTAAGTTTTCATTAGAAATAGAAGCTTGTAATGTCTCCTGAAAGCAGCAAAGAAAAATAAAAGTACACAGGACTTTGAATGACTGCCGTTTGTATGTTTTACCGCTGTTGGCCACTAGATGGTGGTGTGTAGACATGGTTAAACTTTTAAAAACCAAAACCGGTCGATTCACGTTATAAAATCCTGTTTTTATTGTCGGAGCACAAAACACTCAAATGATTGCAAAAAATAAAGCTGATACTTAACAGCTGTCATAACTGGATATTCAAACCACATCAAAGCGCAAACGCTGAAGGAATGTTTTTTTTGAGAATCAAAAGTAGAATGGATTAGTGAAGAAATTTAGTGCTTAATCATAAAAAGAACAAAGTTTCTCTTTAAACTACACATTGTGATGTGTCGTTAGCTGCTTTGGAGACAGAAGTCAGGTTATACATTTGGACTTTAGCTAAGATGACTAAGACGTGCCTAATTAAACCAGATCGGAGATTTATGACAATTAAAGTAAAGGTCAAATCTTTGACATGGTCTTCCTGACATCCTCCTTATGTAAAGCTTGTTTCACTCTGAAAGATACGAGCCTTTTCAACCATGGACAGAACTGTGACTCAGCAAGCAAAGATTTACAGAGGGAATTAAATATGGACGATGACATTTAAACAGCATATATAGATATTTATGTGTAAATTCTCTCTTTGTATATCCTTCTTTATTCACTTAATATTGAAGATTTTCATATTCGTCAGTCTCTGGTGTCAAAATATCAAAAAGCTCAAAAAGACTTTCAGAAATTCTCCCTCTCATACGCACACCTACAGAAAGAAAACACCCACTCACCCTAAAGTACACAAATATTTGGATTTTTAAGTCAAGAGAAAAGCCATTAGCTACCTGATCCCACCTTTCTTGTCAGAGTTGAAAATAGATTCTCAGAGCTAAAAATAGATCTGTTTACCGGTACAGTAACACAACCCCCACCCTGTGATTTATATGAAAAATTTTATCTAATCTACAAAATATAGTAATGCCCATTTTAAAAAATAGTTTCTACGTTAACGGGACAGATTTTTTTTCTCTTCATCTTTCATCAGAAATACATTCAGGATATAGACAGAATAGTGCTTTTGATAAAGGTTCAAAGTGGAAACCTTTTCTGGAACTGTTCAGGTTCCACTTCTGTCAGTCAGGCTTGTGGTTCTGGACCAGCTCAGTATCTGGTCTGGTACTCGTGGTGCCATCTGTTGAAATCGTTGTAGAAAAGGACGATGCTTCCAGACGCCATGCCGGTAATGATGCACCTGAGGGGCGACAGCGTTGAACAATGTGATATCTAGTCTGGATTAAATTTAGAATTCAATCCCTGCAGCAGGTCACTTAAAAACGCAGCTTTGCAGAAAACTGCAGAAAATTGAAAAAGAGAGCCTCACAATGCAGTCCGGCTCTAGCTGATTTCCTCAAAGTCTCCGTTTATGTGCCAGTAAGTAAGTCAGATCATACTGGGCTGATTGTGCTGCTTTGTGTGTACCTTTGGTCATGTGACATGGCCATGGAGCGTATTCCTGCATCGCAGCCAGGGTAGGTGAACAGCTGTTTGAGGTCATGGACCTGCCAGACGGAAACCACACCTCTGTCTCCGCCCATCAGCAGGTACTGACCGTCACGGCTGAGGAACATGGCCTGAAGGAGGAAAAAGGAGAGGATTAGACGTGAAAAGCTGCACGAATCAAACAGAAGACTAAAAGAAAACCACAGGAAGTTGTGCAACGTGGACTGATTCTGATTGGTCTAAGTCACCCTGCAGCGTGATGTGCGTGGTCCCGGGTCAGTACCAGAATCCTTACGGGCTCTCTGGACACTGACCCTGCCTACAGAGACGGCTCCTCACTGTGAAGCCCGGTGATTTACTGGTCTCTTCTGCTTCTCCAGCCAACTGTAACATCTGGAGGGGTCTCCGAGGACGTGCACGTGCACAAATCAGGTCGTGTTTGGAGTCTATTACGGCTCAGTGGAAGCTGAGGCTGGAGCAGTCCGGAGCATCAATCAGCGAGTAACTGTAGCCGGTGAAATGACGAGGCAGAATGTGAGTTCTAAAAGCGGCAAATGACACTAATTTAGAGCTTTACTTGTTTGCGGTTTTATGACACCGAGGCCTCTCTGAGACGCCTCCATCGCCAGCAGCATGTGTGTTCAATCAGGCTCATATGAGGGTGAAAAATGAGACTCGGCTGCAGTCATTTTCAGGAACTCGACTTGGTAAAGCAAACATAAATAAGCCTTCACCGGCGGTACACAGCGGACGGACGCCGAATGAGCGCAGCCTAAATTAGGCAAATGTTTTGTATAAAAGAGCTTTTGGGGAATTTCCTACCACACTGAAGATTAAATGAGCTCTGTTTCTCATTCTGATCACTAACAGCAGGAAAGGGAAGGCCACAACTTTCACACACAAACAGGCGAAGGCAGTGATGGGCACACGGGGACGCGCTGGCAGGCTGGCGGGAGGCCTCCCGACTCCACCCACTGTAACCGTGGCGTTAGATCACCGTCCAGGAAGGCTGGGAACGGAGCGTGACCGAGCGCGGCGCTGGGCTGATTAGCGTGCTGCGGGTTCGGGTCTGTGCGGAGGGTAAAGCTCAGTTCTGCCTGGGCTGATCCGCCCAGCACGACTGAGGAACGCTGGGAAGATGTTTGAGGGTAAGAGCCAGAAAGAGGCAGCGCTGGTACACGTGAGCCGGTCCATGTTTCCAGCCTAAAACTGTTTTAAATAGGTGCAACTGCAAATGCGTTTTCTATAGATGTCACCCTGACAATGAACTACTGCCCTTCCATTTACATAAACTTTAGCCAATGAGTCTGGCAAAGAGTATGAAATAAATCCAAGATCACAAATGTGTATACAACTAACTTTCGACCATACAGCTTAATAATAACACCAAAAAAATGGAATTTCAGAGCTATTTTCTAGAGTTTCTTTGCATTAATGCAGCCGAGTATTTACTAATGGAGTCCATGACCTTAGCGGAGCCCAGCAGGAGTGCTGGAGAACTGGCAGACGTGTCAGCGGGGCCAGGTAGGAGCCTGCGGACAGAGCTTATAAATCAGCCCTCTGCCACTGGCCACTCAAACAAGATGGCCGGCGGCTCTGTGGGAGCTGAGATGGCTATATGGGCTCGGATGACTTAAAAAATGACTCCAGCAGAAACACGTGCACTTTTAATGCCCATATTTCCTACTTCTTTCAGGGGAACGTGGGGTGGATTTCGAGACTGGGGAAGGTAAAAAGTTTATTTATGGTGCCGTTAATCCCCCGTTACCCGGGAAGACAGCAGTGAAAAAAACTGCTGGAATTGTTATTCGGCATGAGTTATATCAGTACTTAAAAGACTGTAATCCATTCAGGATGGCTTCTGTTGCTCAGCCCCGGCCATTAGAATAAGATGCCGACATTCTGTCTCTCTGGGTGGACGTTGCTGGCCAGGACGGACCCTTATTTATCTTGGAGTCGTAGCGCGCTGAGACTGAAGGCTGAGAAGATTGATTCTGGTATGTACACGAGTGCACTAAATACAGCTGGAGCCGGAGAGGGTGAGGTGGGGGGGGGTTAAGCCTCTCACAAGCTCGCTGCGAGATGTTAGGATTTCCCTAATGCTGCCTTACACGGCTGAGTTTACACCAGCAG
Organism: Pao palembangensis; assembly: GCA_015343265.1. NCBI lineage: Eukaryota > Metazoa > Chordata > Actinopteri > Tetraodontiformes > Tetraodontidae > Pao > Pao palembangensis. The sequence continues at coordinate 3,607,399 of CM027089.1, read as the reverse complement.
AGAGAAGCTGGAGAGGTGGCACACAGCGTTCCCAGTCACAAACTTTACGAAGGAATGCTGGGAATGTGTGCAAAACATTAGCACAGGCTCGTAGCAACTTTGCCAATCAGCATTTGTCTGCTCGTGCTCATTCATCATGTCTAGCAGAAGTTAGATTTGAGGCTCCGAGCGGAAACGGGCTGGTGGGCAGCTTAGAAGCCCGGGCGAGACGTTTCTTAATAGGAAACAGGCCTGCGGCTGTCTGTCAGAGCTAGCTAACATTTCCCAGGCCAAACCGGAAACAAAGGGTCAGGAAAGTGAAGGCAGTAGCTGCTATCTTGTGTCACTCCAACCGCAAGGAAGGAAACCTGGGAAATGGGGAATATGTTGTCCTCTGCTGGCGGATGCTTAATGGTGCTAGAGCCCAGAGATGACCACTCCTCGGGAATGTTCTCTTCCGGCGCTAGCAACGCAATCGGATCCGACGGCAGCGACGCGGATCAAAAGGCCCCGTTTACTCTGTTGTTGTTGCATGTGAGACAGAACAAAACGGACATGAAGTCACAGCCTGCTTCCTCCCCACGGACACGGTGACCCCTACTCAGAAAGCCTTTAATCAGTGACTTTCAGCACGGATGTGGTGCAGACGTACATGTTCCCTTGCAGCTTTGAACGTGCGTGTGCATGCACGGCTCCCTCACCTTGATGCTGTCCTCCACCTCCACGTGTCCCAGCAATTTGCCGTTGATGGTGAAGAGACAAAAGTGCCCCTTCTCATAGTAGATGATGCAGTTTCCCTCAGTGGAGGACTGGATCAGACGAGGACACAGGCAGCCTTCTGGGGCCTCCAGGGTCCGCAGCAGGTCCCCGTTCATGGAGTGGATCAGACAAGGACCCTCTGAACAAACAACATGGTAAGTTAAGCAAAAAAAATACTGACTTTTTTACTGGCTATCAGCCCAGTTGTTGTTGCCAAGTATAAATGTGTCTCACCTTTGCAGCCACTGATGACGAGACCCAGCTCTGCACACACACTTGCACATGTTACCTCACAGTCGTGGCCTGTTAGGATGGCGCGTGGCGTGGTGAACTCTCCTGAAATACAAGTTTTAAAAAAAAAAGAAAAATGACATATCGTGGCCACTAGAGGAAGCAACACATACGACTTAGTCATCAGAGTAACTCAATTCAACCATATCAACTTGATTTTAATGGTTTCAGATGACTCAATATTTATTTGAGGTTTTTGTGCACATTTTTGATCCTCACTCACTCTCCCTTTCTAGCACTTGTCACCCTCTGCCTCTCCCCATCTTTGAGATTTCACCCTGACTGCCTTCACTGGATCCAGATGGTTTTGTGCAACAGGCCCTTGGAGGGAGGGAACGAGAGTGAAGTACGGGCCAACTCATTGTATGACTGTTTTGATTTGAGATGTCAGGGTGAGTGACAAAACAAAAATCGCCTCTCATTTCTCCCTCAACGTCCGCCTGCAGTTCAGACTCTTGTTGCTTTATCAAATGCGATTTAACAAATGTCGACAGATTGATTGCAGGCAAATGCTGTGTCCAAACATTTTGTCCCGTGTAAAAGTGTTGGATGGATGACAGCAATTCTGTGCTTATTCATGAGTGGACTGGTGAGTTCTTTAAGAACAGAGAGTTCTTGTTTTTAACAGATCTTTGGTAAAAAAGACAAACATGGGAAAAGTCCATTTTTACCCCAACAAGGTCAACTAAAGTCTTAATTGAACTAATGTCTTAATTGAAAGCAAATTTCCAGACTAACTGATTCTATTAATTGTTGTGATTATAAAAACACAAAAAGTAAAATTTTTGTATCAAACTACTAAATTGAAGAGGCAGTTCCCAAATGCTGATATACTATCAACAACACAAAAAACTTTAAGACCAGTTGTCCATTTTAGCTTCCTGCTCCTCTGAAGTCTGGTCACATCAAACACAGCCTGAACATCTACTTTGCTTAGACTAGTTTAAAAGAAGAGATCTTTTTAATTCTGATTATATATAATTGTAATTACCTGTAAAAAATACATGAATAAATATAATGCTAATAAACTGTAAATAAACCCTGCCTTGAACACTTTCCCTATCTGTCCAGTAGGTGGCAGTGCTGCCCGAGGAATATCAACATTTGCCTGCAACAGAAATCAAGTACTCAAGGTCAAAATGTGTATGTACATATAAGAGATGAGAGGCAAGGATGTTCACAGGGTGTTGGTTATCAAAAGAAAGGAATGTGCGTGTGTATGGATCTGATCTCACTGGCACGCATGTAGAAACTGAAAGTGGGTTTGATTCCTGGAAGAGCAATAAAGGAAACTCATGTATGTCTGCCTTTTCTCTCTGTTTCGATGAGCCTCCTGCAGTCTCGGGAAATGGAGCATCACACTGGCGGTAAGGGGTTGGGACGATGAGGGCTTTGTCTGCTACAGCAGAGAACGTGCAGATCTACATTACAGAGCTTACACGTGTGCAGCTCGGGCATCGGAACATTTACGCATACATTTCAACTGTAAACCACTCGTCGTCTACACCTTTTTCTTATATAGAAGAAATATAATTATATAAGAAATAAAATGGTGAAGCACATGCAGTAGAATCTGAAGGAGCAATGCTAGATAGATAAATGCTGAGAATGAACTTATCAAAGTAAGAAAATGTTACAGTTGTTAGAATCTAACTTATTTTTTAGTGAAAAGCTGATGTGGCTTATTAAAAGAATTAGTTTGTCATAAATTTCATCCCATTATTTCCAGATTGCTTCACAACAAGTATTCCAACATGAGCTGACCAAATTAGCACTAAGAAGCAGGTCAGATCTCTGCGTGTGTGTGCCTGTGTGTGTGTGCGTGTGTGAAGCTTTGATCATGGCTGCAGCCATATGTTATGGCAACGCCATGGAGGCCTGTGACATTTTTCACTTTTATCGACTGGAGCGACCCCGTGGCCCTCAGATGGCGGTGAACTTTCATGTGCAGGCCGATGACCCCGACATCACATTTAACGTCCATAAGTGGCCCTAACTTTCACTCACATTCAAGACAGGTTCTCTCTCTCTCTCTCTCGTGCACGTGTGCATGCACAGCCCAGTCAGGACACAATCCCAAACACATTTCCGAGAGCGAGTCTGGTGCGACAGCGCTGCAAAATCCAATCTGGCCAGTTACACGAAGCCTGTTGTTACGGTATATGGAGGGGGAGGGGGTGGGGGCGGTGCAAATCACACAACTGTGTGAGAGAGTGAGCACCGGGTGGACACCCGCGTGCCAGGCTGCTGTGCTTACTGCCTGGGCTCTCTCCGATGCTGTTATGCTTTCCGTTCCAGTACCACAGCAGGAGGGTGGCGTCCCTGGAGCCCGACAGGATGTAGCAGTCTCCCCCGATGTATGACTCGGACCGGGCCAGACACGACACCACGTCACGGTGCCCGAACACAATCTGAGTCAGTTTGCCTGCAAAAAATGCACAGATTTATTTAGAAAAACTCAAAACATGTGGTTATAATGCATAATCTCATAGTAGAGGTTATGAAAACTCTGTAGTCCTCCTGCCATGTTTGTTGTTCATCTGTCCATTTGGAGGCTTACCCTATTTATTTTCACCTCAGATCACATGTCTAATAATTCCTTGGCAACAATAAATATGTTTCGACTGCCTGTGTGTATGCACATGCTGTGAGCTGAGATTGTATATAAAAAGAGGCTAATTGCTGTCAGATTTCCAGACCACAGCTCCTCCGTCAGCTGTCTAATACTCATTCCATTCATGGTGTGACCCTGCAGTCAAACAGTGTTTGGCGCTCGTGACATATCCACCGTGTCAGAAACACTGTCGTCGCGATAATTGAGCTGTATCTCGCGGGAAAGATGGGGGCTGTTGTGAAATTGGGCGGGTCACCGACTCAACTTCCAAAGTGCGCAGACATCAAAGAAGTCCAATGTTTGACATCTTTATAAACAGTGAAAATAACTTGTGATGGCTGCAGCAATAATGGCTACCATGCAGCTCATATTCAACACACACTCGTCTGCTCAGAGGCGCTCGCATGCGCAGCGGCAAATTACGCTGGATGAGTGTGCAGGCAGGCGTACGAGGCCGTGTGTTCGGTGCATGTGTACCAATCAGGCCTTGTAATTGATAAAATCCCCCGCAGTTCTTCGACCTGGGGGCTTCGGGGACGCTGGTGGCAGCTGTTGAGCATATGCGATTAAACTGTGCTTCACGTTCCAGTCACAAAGCCCAATGGCAGCAGCACAATAGAGCTATCTCTGTCCTCCCAGCCCTCCTTCCCTTCCTCCACCATCAGAGACACAGAGGCCCCAGCCTGCAGAAATTGAATCAGAGTGTGCTGGACTGCTGATTCTACGCGGGGCTGCTGAGAGGACCTGAGGAGCGGGGCACAGACGAAGGCTGGAGACAGTCTCATTTAGGACCCCTGACCTGGTGCGTGCGTGTGTGTGTCTGTGTGTTTTACACATATACAGGTGTGTGTTTTACACATATACAGGTATGAGGTTTTCACTATGGCATCCTTAGAATTTTTTTTTCATCTAAGTTTAATTATTTCTTACAATTTACTTAGTGGTTTAAATGTTTAAAATGCATAAAAATGGTGCCCAGAGATGACCACTCCTCGGGTGCATTTTTTTTATTTCCCCTCATTTTTATCTATCTAAAAGTCACGTAAAGCACAAAACTGTTTAAAAAATGATTTTTTTTTTTTCCTGCTACTTCACTCAAAATTCCACTAACTGCTGCAGCGCTAGTGATCAATTATCCACTAATCAAATAGAAATGTACAATAAATTTTAAAATAACTATTGGTGTTTTTACTGGAATGAATGAGATTCATGAGGTGCAGATTTAGAAACAGCTCAGACTGTTCATAGCATGGACAAACTAGCAGCAGGGAACAAACTCAACAGTGCGTGTGTGTGTGTGTGTTCAATTATTTTCTGTATTAAAATGAGGAAACTGTCCTGAGGATGGTGCTAGAGGAGAGGCCAAGGTCCTGATTAACTTTAAGAGCGCTTTAACACCACAATCTGCTTAATCTGTTCATCTATTTCTTAGACACAATTAGGAGTTCAGAAAGAATAAATATATTAAAGAATATATTAAAATGCCTAAATGATAATGAGCTCAATGGTTCAATTAAAGTGTTAATTATATTCGCAAAAGCACATCCTGATGTGGCTTGTTGGGTCGGTACCATTATGTCTCATCTGACAGACTTGGAAGTGGGTCAGAGACTCTGAGACTACAAAATACATAACAATTCATTCAGTTACAACCAAAAACAGGTGTGCATTTGCCGGCCACATGTGCAAAAGTAGACTGAATTAAAAGTACAAGTGTCCGATGATCGCGAGTAGTTTTCTGTCTGTTGTTGAAAGTCGTAAAAACAGCAAAGTGAAAATCTGACGGTGAGAGAAAATGTGCATGCTGAGATGCCAAATATGATTTACCCAACTGGTGAAGTGATATATGGATTTTAAAAAGTGCATGCACTATTCTGAAAGTTACAGTTGAGGCAACAGATTCACTGCCTGTAAAAACGGCTCTCTGCTAACGTTAGTCCAGTTTTTGTTTTTTGTTTGCAGTTCACCCAAGTGTTGTGTGGGTATGTGTGCTATGCCAACACCTGAGTCGGTGGAGTAAACCCGGAAGCTCTTGTCCCAGAAGCCACACAGGAGGATGAAGCGGTTATCAGCTGTGACGACGAAACACTGCGAGCTGATCTGAATGCTCTGATCCAGCAGGTCGGAGATCTGACGCCGATGACTGCCCACGTTATTGGCTGCAGAGGAAAGAAAACAGGTGTGAAATAAACAGATGCACACAGGAAAGATAAATCTACAATGCGATACAGAGTTTACATAGATCAGCTCTTTTGAAAGAGCTTAGACTTCCTCGCACCTCGGCTTAACGTTTGCAGCGCACGGCAGAGATGATTTGTGAGGGAGTACATAAAACATCCTGGAGGTTAAGTTTACAGTACTTCACATTTTTCGTGAGAGTCTAAGAGTCTATCCTGAGTAATTGTAGTCTTGGAAAAAAATATGCAGACTATTCAAACTGCTACACATTCTATTCCACCAAGGACTGGTTGGAAAGCTAATTTATTGATGACCTCTCTTCCACAAAGTGGTATTTTGTGTTACTTTTGCAGAGAGATGTGTCCAATGTGAAATATTTCGCATTTGGTGTGACAAATGTTGGAAAAACAGGTGTCGGAGGAGACCGTTTAGCACGGAAAACTGAGAGTCCAGCATACCTACTCAGGCTAATATTTCATCCCATTTTTAGCATTTCCCAAAGCCACAGTTGGCTCAACGCTCATCCTGAATTTACTGTGTTTACTGCAGACCTCTTTGGGAATGCAAACAGTGCAAAAATATTACTGACACACACAGGAACACCCACAAAAGTATATCACTTAGAACACTAGATATGATTTAAGGTGACGAAAAGGGAGATCGGGGAGAAAACAACAATGCCAGTCAAGAACATAAATTAAAATTACCAAAGATTTAATAGTTAGGCCTGCTTTAAAAGTGTACTTTCCGTCACTAATAACACACTCACTTCACTCACTTGCTTTAAAAAGTGCAATCCTGTATTGTGTATACGCCCTGAGCCCTGTTTCTCTTCAGTCGTCTAATGAAAAAATAAAACGTGTGGAATAAAACGTGTCTGGTGAGACAGAGTGACCACGACGTCAGAGAAGAAACAGCCCCCCTTGCAAATGTGCGTGAGACTGTGAGAGGCTGCAGGGTAGCGGCGGAAGCGAAAGGCGGAGGGGCTCTTCTCTCTCTGCTCCGTCCAGCGAATCCCATACATCACCGGGCTCGGCACTCTTCTCCTGCTCATCAACAAGTCGTGAAGGATGAGAGGCGCCCATATTGTCCTGACAGCCGTCCGCGGCGCATTCTCAATCACACATTATTACCACATTCATATTCATTTCCACTGACACGCGTCCTTTCCCTCCGCTCAAATTAAACCAAAGAGGATGCAGAAAGGGAGGGAGGGTGGAAAGGGTCGGTGGGGGGAGTTGATGATGAAATGCTGGCCTAGGCCACAGCTCATTGCATTCCAATTTGCATGCAAATGGTTCCGCGCGAGAGCAGGGCCTATATCATGAAGAGTGAACCAGGGCAGAGGCTGAGAAGCAACTCTAATCTACCGTCCAGGGACACGCTACTGCACGCTGCCATGAGTCACCACTGCAGCGGCTGGATCCACAACAAATCCACAAAAAAAAAAAAAAAAAAAAAAAAAAAAAATCAGCATTTCCCGCATTTATGAACTGGCTCTATATTTAAAAAGGTACATGTGATTTCTTTTATAGTCCAAAAATGACATCATACCGATCAGAGGGTCAATCTCGACAGGAAGCTGGTACTGCTGGTCCTGCGCCACTGAGCTCTGATGAACTGACAGAGAAGAAGACAGATTGGATTAATGCCGGAATCATGTGGCCTTGTGAAGCTGGATTATAATGCACTGAAAATTAACATAAACATAAAGTCACAATGTCCTGACAGCGGTCATAGAGTTCCCTACATTGCTATTCCTCTCAACGGCATGGCAAATAATTACATAAACGAATTATTTTAAGATGGACAGAGAACCTAAAACTGAAACCTACTTTTAAAAGCATTACTTAATCACCCATTCAGTTTATCTTAAACCCCGACTTGCATTATTTTGGTCTCTGGTGCGCATGGTTGGCTTAAAATCGCTCATCATCCTGATAAATCTGAAGATATCAAATTTAATGTTCCTCCCAGGGTCGGGTTGGATGTTGGGTAAATAAGGTCTTATGAAGCGAGAGGCTGATGTATAGAGGTGGACGTGAGACCTAACGTCGGCTGCTGCACGTGTCACATTTGATACTGCTATTCAGCAGACACAGTCAACCGTCTCCCAAATCAATGTCTATCCTGTTGGGGGGGGGTGGGGGGAGGAGGAGGTCGACACGGGAAAATTAAACACCGAGGACGAGAGGAGGAGTATGGAAATAATTCAGTGTTTGTAATACTGGCTGTTGAATATTTACTTCAAATCAATCTGTCGCGACTTTTACACGCAAAGACCTCGGGTTGGATACAGGTCGTGGACTGACCTGTCAAGCCGTGCCACTTGTTGACGGCGAAAAGGCGGTTGGCAGTAACGGTGATGATGGCGGGCACTGTTAAGCCCGGCTGGGTGTTGGCAGCAACGTGAGTCACGGGAGAGTTGGACGGGAACTTCAGCACCATTATGACGTCCTGCTGCATCTGCTCTGTGAACATCAGCGGGGTCTGCAGGAGAAGATACTGTTCAGGCCCGCCGGACGGGACAGAGGCGATCGGGCACAGACAGGAAGAGCCGGGTAGCCACAGCAGAGGAAAAGGACAGGAAGAAGAAGAAGAGTGGCGAAGCAGCAGTTGGTGTTCGTGGGGACAGAAGAGAAGAAGAGGGAGAAGGACAGACAGAAGGTTAGGGTTTAAGCAGGACAGAAGTAAGTTAATACTGAGGTTAAGATAAAGTCTGATTGGAAAAGAAGGACAGACCTGCCTCCGCTTTTATATACTGCTACGTGTGTTTCACAGTCAACTTAAAGAGGGGACCTCACAAATACAGGTCATTTATTAATTTATTTAAATCTGACAGATCAATAATTCTACTTCTCTCCAACACATCTACCACATTATCAATAAATGACACTGGCACATGTTTGGCATTAGAAGACTGAAATGTGTAAAAGTGTTGAGAATACGGCCATCAAGCTGGCTCTGCTCAGACACGGTCTCACACAGCGTGGTTGCGCTAAGCAGCGCTAACACGGAGCCGTTTTCCTCTTTGCGTGTAAAGTAGAGGAACATCAGTGTTAACATCAGGAGGAGACCCGAGTGAATCGGGTGCGTCTGACAGCTAACCAGACGCACTGACAGTATCATTACCACCAGCATGGGCAGATCCCGACACACTGACAGCACGCTGGTATGAGGGAGGACTGGAGAGAGAGAAAGCGCGGGAGCACTGAACGGCAAAGAGAAGAGGGTGTGCTGAGGCGGCACAGAGGGGTGGAGAAGGTTAGGAAAGTCTCTCAATTATGATGTCGAAATATTAGCAGGAGAACTGTATGTGGAATAAAAACAAAAACATCACAGATGAATGTAGCCTATATTTATTCAAAGGCCTGCTATTGGTTTGTGCCCGTGGGTGCATGACTGTGCTGGGTGGTGGTCTACGGCCAGCTGTCAGCGCCACAGGGACACCACACTAATAGGGACTCAAGGGGCCTTGGCCCATCACCATCAGGCCCTCCCCGGCCCTTAAAAAGCTGTCACTTCAGGGCTGCTGTTCATTGCTCTGCGGCTGATCTCCTGTGCTGCAGCTCAGGTAGAGAAATCTGGCCCGGGACCAGATTTCCAGCATAGAGCTGTACCTCCCCCCCCACGCCTTCTACTTGACACACATGTACACAAATGCCAGTGGCCTTTCCCTTTCACCAACACCTCCCTAATGATGAGAAAAGAGATGCTTTCAACCCCAAAAACAGTATTTTCCCACAGTTGCAGGGGGTGAGACAGATGACAGATGAAAAGGGTGAGTCAAAAAGGAAGAAGATGAGACATGAAGCAAAGCAGAGAGCGGACATCTGGGCACAGACTGTTTACCCAGCAGAGGAAGGGTTAAGAGCACAGCTCCGTTAGCTACTGACTCACGTTATGTCATCATATTTGCAGACTAACAGATTACTGCCACAGTGGGCTGCCTGTGTATGTGTTTCGATCGCACGTCTGTGCGTGCGTCACTCACCACTTGCATGGCGGAGCTGCGGGGTGGGTGTGGCTCGATGAGCAACTGGCAGGGCGTCTGTCCGAAACTCCTGATTTGAGACTCAACAGCCTGAGATGAGACAGACAGAGGAAAAAGGGACGATAAAAGAAGAGAAATGTTACTGTTGTGGCTCAGAATCTGCAGCACATTGAAACAATAAGGCCTCAATCATGCTGATCTCAAACTCCTGCAGAGATGTCAAAGCTGAGGTTTCCACAGAAACGAGACAATAAAAATCTGACTGATCAAATTCTATTACACACATCTTCGCCTGACGTTGTATTATCTAAAACGGATAAAGTGCTTTACAATATGAAAGCTGAAGACAAAAGCTACCAAATAGAAGAGGGAAAAAAATGTGGTCATAGACGCACGCCATATGTGTTTTTGCGTTTTTTTCTGCATACAAACAGACACGCACACCAATTCATCACACACACATACATACGCACACACACACGTCAGGACAGGCGAGTTTTTCTAGGCTGTTTAGGTGGTGTTAATGAAGAGGTATGGACCATAAATGTCATGTGGACTCAGCTTCTGGACATCATCACGCGGCTCACTGTCAGATCAACTGCAGCAGGAGACAGAACCCCACTGGAAACGTGTGGAGATGCACAGACGTCCCTCAATGTACTGGTTCCACTTGGCTTCAATTATTTAGGCTAACAGTCAACAATTACTGTGTTTGCATCACACGAAAGTAGGAAATTAGACATTCACGGCACAAAAACAGAAATACTCTGCGCTAATCTGGCCCAACACATGACATATTTTAAAAAAGGGACCAGGAAAAAAAAACAGAATGATGACAGTGCTGTCAGTATGTCGGTGTGTACAGTGACTAGTGTTTGGGAGTGACAGCCCTTGTGTGCAGGCCGAGACGTTTGAGTCCGACTTGGCGAGGCGTTTAAGAATGAGCTCATGGTTGAGGCCTCCATATGGTATTTCCATGAGAAAAAATGAGCAGCCGGTCGGCTTGTACTCCTCATCTGAACTTAACCAGAAGTGGAGCGACGTGAAGGAGAGCATGCTCGAGTCTTTTAAAAAGTTTTAACGGATTAGGAATTGTGAAATGATGTATCTAAACTACATTCTAAATATATCCTTAAGGATTTAAGAATGTAACTACAGAAAGTATGAGCTGCATCCACATCTCATGCGTACTTTTTCTCATCTTCCTCCCCGTAAATCTCTCTCTCTCAGTATTGGTTTCCAGCTGGTAAAACTGGAATTGCTCAGGTTGAAGACCAATTAAAATAAAATAAAAACAATCAAAGAAAATGTTGTGCTATTTTCGGGTTTCATCGTTTGATCCGTTGTGAAGACCACAAAGGGAACCGGCTGTTGGTGTGGTCTGGAGACATTTAGAGGAGAGTTTAAATCATTCTCCTTGTTAGCAAGAGTATTTGTGGTTTAGTGTTTGAGTATGTATATGTGTATGATCCTGCTATTTCAGACAAATATGCATCCGTGAGCCGCTTCTCTGTGTCTAACAAATTAAAATGTAGTTTTTAAAAAAGCTTTTTGTTAGCAGCGTGATCACACAGATCACAGCCTTGCACATGACCTCATTACTGACCGGAGCGCACAGCGTTAACATTTCTCTTTGGTTCAAAGACTCGTAGCTTGAGGACATCGGTGCATCATTCAAGGTCGTAGTTTGTGGCATGTCCTCTACCTATGGAGTCGAGCGTTTTGCTTAAACTAATGCGAGGAAGACACTCCTCAAAGCCACCCAACCTATCTTCATTAAGCTGAGCCCTGACATTTACGAGACTGTGTAACGTAGGAAAGTGGCAGAGTCTAGGTCAGCGTGTCCCGTGACTGTATGCCAATGCGATGCTCAGGTGATTATATGAGGGGCCATTCAAAAGGCCAATCTCTTTCGGAAGCACTGGCCCGTGTCTGATGAAGGTTTTCTATATTCTATACATTTAAATGGCTGAGGCGCCCTCGGCTTAGATGTCCCAGCATGCCCCCCTTTGATTTACTCAGCCACTTGACAAGATGAATCCCCATGTAAAACACAATAGATTCATGCAAAATGAGCCAACTCAGGGATAAATATTCATAGTTTCAGGTGAATAAAACAGTGAAGCGCAATAAAATAAACCAACGAGCAGCGTTAGCTAACCGTCACATAATTTTCTCGAATGTATGTGTACCTGCCCCCACTGTCTTCTGCCGAATTACGCAAATGCTGTTCAATTTCAAAGTGTCTGTTTTGTTGCTGCTGTTATGGGCCGTGGGATTTTCCACAATCCCAAGTGAAGGAGGGGAAGCCCTTTACAACTACCAAAAAAAAGCAATGCAGGACTCATTTCTCTCCATGTGGCGGGAAGCAACACAGATCTGCAGGCACGCACCGACACACAGCCCTCTTGAACAGAACGGCAGGGCGGGTGAGGCAGGACTTGCGGCGGATGCAGGACAGGAAGTAATCATGGTTTTACAAAACACAGCAGCGGTCTCCACAGCATTCCCTAATCCGTGCTGAGCTATTCCAAACTCACTCTCAGAACAGAAACTTACACATAAACACACAAGCGTATGCATTTATCCTGATGAGCATGCATAAATATACAAAGGTATGGGCGCGCCGATGGACGTGTGTTTACATACACATGTGAATGCACAAACATATCAAGGTGAGATCCATCTAAATCTTCCCAGTATGTGTGAGAGAGTTTGGATCTGGGTAGAGAGGAGTTATACGCTGCCAAAACAGCGTGGCAGGGATTACAGGATCCTGCACTCCGTCAGAGGCCCCTCCCCTGACAATGAACAGCCTCGGGGCCGGTCCTGGTGCAGCCTCACTTGGCCCAGATCCCAGCCCAGACTGAAACAGTTGTCACTCAGTAATGATGGACTCTGGGGACATTTTCCGACCAAAAGTTCCAGCAGGCCTCAGACAACCCCAGGATTGAGCCGCCATGAGGCCCAGGTCTGGAACCGGGTCACCTTCTGCTCAGACAGGGGCAAGCCTCCTTCCACACAGACACGGTTTTAGGGCCCCACAGGAACACTAGCATGGTTTGTTTGACTAATTCAAAAACACACACTGAGGGTGTTGCTGAACGGTGAAAATCAGCAGACCAGCCCTGACATCAGTAGAGGATGTTCAACTAGAGGACTTTCAAGTGTGGATCAAACATATTTGTTCGTTAGTTTTAGGTCATGCAGTGAACTAACAATGTGTGTGATTTTTATTAGGTGGCAGGAAACATTTTCATCGTGTTTTATAGTGATCCAGTACGGCATGGTTTTGTGTGTTTGTGAAATTGTGTGAGCGGTTGGCTAGAGGCCAAAGCACATCTGGACAGGAATTAGGGTGAATGGGGTGATAAATCAGTGATCTCGTCCAAGTGCCCATGATGCTCCAGTCACCGAGCATGAAGGGCAGCAGAACGGAGGAGGCGAACGGCTGCTTGGCTTTTGATGTCGTCTGCACTCATCACCATTTAGGCTGTAATGTGGCAGGGATCTTGGCTTCATTCTGGTTTATTACAAATTAGGTGTTGTACGTATTCTGTCATCGATCATTTGTTATTGGCAACGGCGTACGTCACTGCCGCACCCAAACACAGCAGCAAAGGCACACTTAAGCCTCAGTGCTGGTTTTATTTTAAGAATGCTTTCAACAAACCACTGGTTGCTACTTTTTGGTGGCTAAGATCATATTCTGACCCCTTTTGTGGTTTTTAGAATAACAACAATAAATAAAGTGTTTCCATTGCAAATAAAATCACGTCCCAAAGCAGACTGTAATAAATAGATTACTCCTCTGAGGGAACTCTTCAAATCTTTGTTATTGGACGCATACGAGACTAAAAATAGGACACTTTAAGCCACCAAAAAGGTTGGATGCAAGTCAATTTAGCACACTGCTTTTCAGTACAACAGTATGGTGAAGTTGTCAGAAGCGTGTTAAGATGTGGGCATGCTAACTTTTCTTTTCAACTCTGGGTTTTGTGTGGTTCTTGTTAGGCAATGCCGACTGCAGCTCGCGTGCACGGCAGTTCAAAGTGAGGGAGATGAATAATGAATGAAAGCCTGGGAGGAGGCTGTAAGGCGCTAAAGTGGAACACTGGTAGAGTGCTTTCAGAAAAGCCTTTGCTCAGCAATACCCCGACAGTTTGTTGTTAGCTTAGCACTCTGGTATTATTCTCCAGCCCTTCTCATGTGGTTAATGGCATCAAAACATTCCTGAAATACATACGATGATGGACGGGTGCTTTTACACTAGAAATCTTTTCAGATTAAGCAAGCATTGTCAAGTGCTAGTGCTGCAGCGCACGTACTTTTTATCTTACTCAGCAGCTACAGTTATCGATGCAGGATATACATTAAGTAAAGAGTACATGCCTACGCGTGCTGCTGCATGATTTGAACATACTTCTCTGAGCATGGAGTCTCCGATGGCGTTGAGGTTGACGGCCCCTTCATATGTCAGATAGTAGAATACATTGAGCGCTCTGGTGGCTTCGGGACCCTGCTGCTTGTAGCCAAATATCAGATCGATCCATTGATGTAGCTGGCAGGACACAAACTCGCTCTCCAGAGCCTGGAAACAGAGCAAAGGCAGAGCAGTGTAAATGTCATCAGAAGCATTTACCAAACCCGCGCCGCACTTTAACGAACCGTTCCTCATCCCATTACCGAGCAGCAGTTATCGCTAATTCCCCTCCAAGATGAAACGCTAACGTAACGAGGAAAAAGAAGAAAGAAAAAAAGAGTAAATCATAAGTGATCATAATAGAGCGTCAGAACATTACAAAACTCTTGTCGTTCAGCAGGGAGCCATTTCAGCCCAACTCTTTGTTCTCTTCTCTGGTGGTTGTGGGTGGATAAAAGTACCGTGTTGCTCTTCTGCAAATGCCTCATCATGGGGCTGAGATACAAGCCGTTTTCCCTCCTCATTAGCCGGCAAAAGAGGGAAAAACACATTTATGGTTTCCTCATAAAAACAGGCAATTGTCCTAATTTGTGTAAAGCTGTCGGCTCACAAAAGCCCTCTGAACACGACCAAATTAGAATGAGACAGCCCTTGATTGTCATTGCTGCCTTGTGTCACATTAATTTGTGACAAAACATTAGCCTGCGCTACACTTAAATGGCAATTTATATCATTTAAATTTTACTGCAGAGATGAACGCATCCCTCATTTAAATGTGACTTTCTGACAGCTCATTCTGCATCTAATTCCTCCCTGCTCTCTTAATTACAACTTTAAATCAGGGAGCAAACGCAGGCATGTGGAGAGGATGGAAAAAGCTTAAGGTATGATCATGTTTTTACTGCTTTTTATGTTTTATTCCATAATGAATGTTATTTCATTATGGACCAAATTCTTGATGCATCATAATTTGAACTGATTATAAGAGGTTTGAGCTTTACTTTAAAAACATCATTTAAATAATTCACAGTAGAATATTTTTTTCTATCAGAACTGTGTATTTGGGCATATGAAGGGATGTATTTATGCAAATGTGTATTTGTTAATGTCCGTTATTCTTTTTTTTTCTTTAACTGTATTAATTTTCCATTTTTTTTCACCACGAATATAAATACAGCACTTATTCCACTTTTGCTTTTTTCCAAAATTATGCCCAGTTGAAAATGCGTCAGAGATGTTACAGTGTAACAGAAAAAATAAGAAAATTATGAATTTCAAACACTTCATCACATCTAAGCGATCAAAGAAAATAATCCTACATCAACAAAGCCATGCAGACTTGGGGCAGTTTTATTGGTTTAATTGTTTTCAGGCCTGACCAACGAACTGACTACATTATTATTGTGTTGTATTGCCGCTCTAATGTTGCAAGAGTTGCAAAAACCCAGCAGTCTACCCCCATGAGAGGCCGAAACCACCTAAAATACACAGAGAACATGAAGAAAAGCAGGTGTAACTGGGATAATGTAGCAATAATCGGCTAATCTAGCACAAATATATATTTGGATCATTTCTGGCTGAAAGACTTTTGGATTAGTGACTCTTTACTGTGTATTTGCAAACTTTACAAAATGTTTTTTTTTCTTCTTCTCTGTGACTCACTTTGCATATTAATCAGGCACAGGCTGAACTAAGGGAAAGTACAAAAACCAAGCCACAGTTTGTTCAGATGAAAAGAACACCTACGCTGAAGCAGAACGAGAGTCTAGACTTCACGTCTATCCCTCCCTCTGGCATCAGTTGTTTTCATGGCGTTACGTGTGTTTTTAAGGCTTGTGTCATACATTAATGCTTTTTAGTAAGGTTTCCGTGTGGTGGGGTGGTGGGGGCGGGAGAGAGAGATCAGTTCATTATGTGTGCGTATTGACCTTTGATGGGCCCTGCTCCCCTGTTTCCAAAACTAAAGCTGGGCCTGATGGGCATTTAATGTACACTGCAATCTACTGTCAATCAGGACGGGGGAAAACAAAGAGCAGCCGTGTTATTGCAGCTCCCTCTCCAGAGGTCTGCCTTTATGGAAATCACTTGCATGTAGCGTGTTTGGAGGGGCTGAAGAGAAAGCATGTGTGTATAACTGCATTATTGCATATGTTTGTTCTGCCACTCCTCTCACACAGAGCTCAGCAGTTACTGACATTTTTCCTCAGTGAGCGCTACGTTTAACAGATAAAAAAGAACTTCTTCTTGGGAGAAAAACTGCTCTGATTGTTTCCTTAACAGTCGGGTACAGACAACACAGCCCACTGGAAGATCTGAGTAAGACTAAAAGCATTCAAATCATCATTTACAGCTTTTCCCCCCCCCCAAGCCTTTTGTTTTTCTTTTTTTTTTGTAATACGTGCTGAACAGAAATCTGGCTTGCACTCATAACTCATTAACAACCGGCCAGGTGAGCAGGTGTGGAGATGTCCCCTTCTGTTGTTCCACACGGCGGCAGAAGGTTGAGGCCGATAGCGGATTCCTGAGGTGGGATCTGCTGTTTCTACGGGGGAACCGGGCAGGATTATTGATGTGGCAATTAGCAGCTAGTGTGTGTGTCATCCTCATCCACGGGGGACGCTCTGATAATTAATGAATAATTTAGCATTCCTTTATGTAAATGCTGATAGGGGGTAGAAGGCGGTGGAATCCCAGTCCTTTATTATTGAGACTTTGACAAATACACCTCCAAATCACAGCGAATCTCCTTTGTTGTGCACCGAGATTCCTTTAATAACTTTGTCTGCACATTTTCGTTTCTATTTTTCAGAAACATCTGCAGATCATACTGTGAAATTGTAGCCTGAGGAAATCCACATAAACACAATGACAATTTAACTCCGTATCCATCAAATATGTTACTCTTTAGTGGGAGAAGGGCTTTCTCCTGACTCAGCCATGTGATTCTGATTTCAGACAGCGACCGATTGCGATTAACCAGCTGGTGGACATTAGACCAGGATTACGCAGCAAGTCCAGAGCAGAAAAATCGCCCGACGTCAAAGCAGTGGCGAGTCAGCAGAGCATCATCCTGGAATGCTTTGTGTGCTTAGAAGCGGGCGTGCTCTTTTTCTATCTCGGCTTTTATCCCACTGTGGTTGTCCTTTGGTGATTATCATCCTGAGCTCAAAAGTAAAAGTATCTGTTAGAGGCCTGCGGGACTTTATCCGACGGCCCTGCGCTCATTGTGGCTTGTGGTTAGCTTTACGGTCTGGGCCGAGCTTTAACGAGGTGATCGTGAATGCTCTCCTCTTTCCCCGATCGGCCCTAAAAAACATCCTTTTAAGGCCGTGCAGAGAGGGTGTGTGAGGATGTTAAAATGCCACTTAAATCAATGCCCTCATTTGCATGCCATCGGCGAGTCGGGCGTCTCACGGTGTGGGCTGGAATCGAATGCACATGCTGCGTGGAGATTGTTGTCAGCAGGAGACCGTTTTCTCTTGTATCGATTCCGGATGGAAAAAGCAAACACTTGTCTGGTCTGTATACTCTGAAACAACTGCCTCGAAACGAGCTGATCAAAACATCCTGGAAAGCACATTCAACATCTGTGCCATTGAAACAGATTCTCAGATTTCATTTGAGAAAAATTACACAGCTAAACAATGGAATTAGTGCTGCAGTCCCTTCAAATTTGGTGTAATCATACTGAATCCCTAATGCGCACTATATTAAATCAAGCCAGCGTGTTTCCAAGTTGACTGAACATCATCACACTAGAAGAAGCTTTTAAACATAGTGTCAGTTTGTTTTTTCTTCTTCCAAGTTCAGCAGATCCCTTTGATTTTCCCCTCTACTTATCCTCTCACTGTTGGTGCTGCTCCCTCTCTTCCTCCTGCTTTTCTTCCAGCCATCTGATCCTTTGGATCAACTTCTCTGGAGTTTCCTTGCCCTGAGGTTGACAAGCGCTCTGATTAAAGGGCTTATTAGCTTGCTGTAAATGAGAAGCCGGCTGTCATTTTGAAGTCGGGGGCCTGCTGCCAGCCGGGGGAGAGCCGCCCCACCAACGTGGAAAAGGGAAGGGAAAGCAAGGGATGACGTAAAGCATGAGCATTTCCTTTATCCTCATATTCACACACCAAGAAAAACCCCAGATGGGCTGTTTGTGTTCCTTCAGCCCTCCCGCCTTCCTGCTCTAGTAATTAGACAGGTCACAACTGTGTGAGTTCTGGACGCGGGTCAACAGCGGCGCTCGCGCTGGCAAGTGGAACCTGAAACTCTAGCCCCAACTCTCTGCTGCTTACTCGTCCCAAAGCTCCTTTTACCCCTCACCCGCTAAAAAAAAAAAAAAAAAGAGCAAGAATATCAAGTTATGGTGAGGAAAGAAGAATGAGCCATGATTGTGGATTGAACTTTACAAAACAAATATTTTTTGGTAGATTCTGCCATGACATGAATGAAAAAGTGCAGTTAGTAGTGCAATTCATAGAGAAAAAGTAAACAATGCTGCTTACAGGAACAGGATGAAGGGACAAATTTTTATCTACTATGAATGAATATAGCTGAAATAATATTCTTTGTAATAAATACTAGCTGAGAGAATAAAAAAAAAAACATCTACAGGAGCAAATGTCCAATTCTCGTCTTTACTACAATCTAAACAGCAGCTAACAAGCACCTGCAAAGAACACCATCTATCTGCCTCCACACTGAACGGCTAACAAGCTACCAGATAGATCACCGGGCACAGCGTGAGCAGGTGAGTAGAGGCTAAATCAACAGTGGAGCTGATTAAAGGTGACACCATGGAGAAGAGCATAGCCTGCAGAATGAGTGAACATTTGGGTATTTGAAAAGATCGCTGCTGTCTGAGTGGATGATCTCTGAAGCTGTCTGAAGCTCACGCTTGTGTGATTGGGATAAATGACTCCAGGATCAGCTTGACAGAAGAGGTTATGTCATCTTATTTTTGTGGTATTCTTGTATTTTTGTGCTGCATAGTACAAATGCAGGCATATAATGATCACCACAGAAGACCTTGCACAACACAGAATACCAATTAAAAACCCTTGACTCCATGTTGGACTTGAATCTTGACGTCTGATCAGTCTGCATCAGTCAGAGTTTATTTCTCAGTTCTGTGCAAGTCGGCATCTGTTTGCTCCCTTGGAAATATGTGAATTAATTGATCACTGCTGAGGACGGAGGGCAAAGACATCTGTTCAAACGGAACAAAGATGACAACACAGATGTCTGAGAGGCAGCAGGGAGCCTGGAAACAGGCAAATGCTGCAAAAGAGTATCTCAGTGGACTTTGGCAGAAGTAAAAGAGTGTGGAGGAGTGCAGGAAAAAGGGAGAAGGACAACATTAGTGAGTGAGTTTGTCAGCAGCAGTACATCATCTCATTTCTCAGGCTCTCATCGGCCTCCTCCATTACATCACTGAAGAGGAGGACGAGGGGGAGCAGAGAAAGAGGGGGACAGCTCGTAAAACACTGAGCACACAGTAAACATGTCTGCCCTCATGCATGACAATACCCCTACAGTGAACACTGCCTGACATTAACCAGATAACCCCCCCACCGCTGTCCCACGTGCTAGTTCCCATCCAACAACACAGCTTTTGGCAGACACCAGGGAAACAGATTAGCGCTAAGCTATCAAGGCAAACTCTGTTGCTCAAGACCGTGTAGTTGATTTTAAGATTTTCACCCAATCAGTCATTCATCAGTGTGTAAGAGTACGTTAGTGGTTAGTGACTGGTCTTCGAGGTGGTTTACCTCAGCTCACACATGAATTCCTGAGGTGGGGGGGTGGGGGGGGGTTCTGTGAGGATAAAACATGGAGGCTGGTGGGAACAGCAGTTTGTGCATCCCAGCTGCAGTCTGATCAGAAAGTGCTATGTGGACAAGAGGTGAATGTAAACAGCAATGATCTTTGACTTTGTGGGACTCGGAATCTGAGCTTGGGAGCTTCCGTGTCTTGTGGGAAAAAATAAGTGGGACGTGCTTTTGTCTTCACGACCCCGGCCTTCCTCGGAATTTCAACAGAGTATTTCAAAATATTCTAAACATGTTAATGAGTTGGGAAAGTAAAAAAAAAAAAAGAAAATACCAAGCAACCTCAGCTTCACCCTTATTTGATCACAGACTGGTGGGATAATGGACTTGTCGACCATGATGGCGTGGTTTCTGAACGTGCGAAAGGCTGTCAGCATATAAAACTGACAAACTTCAGACTTCCAGAGTCCTCTGTGGAGTCTAGGCGGGGGGTAAAGGTGATTCGGCTCAAATTAAATGACATTTGTCTGTTCGCACCAAACAGCCATGTAGACGCTTACCTCACATGAACAGCTGGGGGAGCTATGAAATGGAATGGATAAATGAAATGGACAGGTCAAAGATCATTTTAGGCTGAGATACTTTCTGCTTATTTATGTCATTTGCTCAAATGCCAGCCACTTGTTCCATTTACATTTTAAAGCATTTGGAATACAGCACGTAGGGTTGCTATTTTTGCTAGAAGCAGCTGCCAACTATTCTGTGATTTAACATCTTCAGGGCAGAGGTGATCTGATTAATACTAGGATTTCAAATCAGACTGGCTGTTTATCAGTAGGATCTGTAGGCTCAAAATGTCACTGTTTATTCAACGACACATTTCATCTCAAGTGGTTTGAATGTCAACTTTAAAACAAGACGCCTGAAATAGAACAAGTACTTCAGAGTTTTAGAGTCATATCTGATAAACAATGGCCTAAGAAACCGCATGTGTCCTGCAGAGGGGTGTGGAGCCAGCTCCATCGTGCGTTCTTAATTACACAGGCAGTGTTTAACCCTTTACACAGCCCTGCCTTCGTGTCATACCAAGATGCTCGATTTGGCAGTCTGATGTCTGAACTGCCGAAAGGCACATCACAACAACTGAACATGGTCCACCATCTTGGTTGGAGCCTCAGAGCAATCACTCTGTTGCTTTTGTTTTCAACTGAAAAGGCTTTCTATGAGGCCTCTGTCCATGCTTTTAAAGAGTGGATGCTTTAAAACGGGAGAAAGGCCAAAGCTGGACAAGGCAATGCTGCAAAGTGCTTTCTTCACAAGTAAACTTCAAGTAACGTCTATGAAGCAGCTTGGTTTAAGTGTTGAACGGTCGTGACACTAAATCTAGTCTTGAAATAAATAAATAAAAACCAATGTGTGTGTTAATAATGTTTAAACAAATGTTCACTAACTCAAAGCCGGTAGGAGGTAGCCAGTATAACATGTGGTGGTTTAAGCTGCTCCATATCAGTGGGTCCAATGAAGCCTGGACTCATGACAGCACAGGTAAACACTTGTAACCTTACACAAGCATACACACGCGATCACCTGCTAATGGTAAGCAGACCCAAGACGTGAAATGTGGCCATATACAGTGGAATGTCACAGCGGTTGATATCACCCAGAGACAAGTATTTATCTGGCAGAGGAGGAATCAAGTTCTTAACCTCTTGTTTGACCTTCTGGTAAAAACAACGAGACCTCTGATCTATCTGGCATGTCGCTTTAAAATCTGTGTTTCTGCATGTGCATGCGTGTGCGGGAGCATGGTGAACCAAGAAGAAAATGTGCCTTCACTAGCTTGCATTTAAATGTTTAATATAAGATAATGTGTGTTGCAGCTTATCTATAAGCAATAAAATAAACATAAATCAGGCGTAAAGTTCGGCATGTTTACATCTTGATTCTTTTTTTTTTTTTAAATGCCATTTTTGCACAGAGGCACAATCCTTTACTGTGAGAGGATTTTAATGGCGTTTCCAGACTGAGCCCTAATTAGCTGTTCATCATCTAGGACTCATAACCAGAGTGGAGACAGCAGGAGTGTGTGTATTTGAAAACTGGTGTGCATTTGCGTGTGTCTGCGTGTTCTCTCCGCGTGTCGTGAGGCCATTAGCAGCAGACAAGCTAACGAGAGCCAAACAGCCCATTAACTCTTTCAGTCTTCCTCTGGTCCTCACCGTGCTCATCCCTCTCCCTGCAGAACCACAGTTGCCAGCTGACACCTTCTAATGCCAGCTATCTGTCATGACCAGAGAACTGTCCACCCACACACCCCTCTGTCTACCACATCCTCGACTGCTCTTTCTTTGCTCATATGACATTCTCTGCAGGGTCACCAGGTATCCATAAATGTTAAAATCAACACCAATGAAAATTTGACCTCTCAGATTCCCGAAAAACTTCACCAGCAGTTCAACAGGGCTTGTTATATTTGTGTAGACCCACACCTGCCTGCAGGACTTAGCCATGAGCTTGATCAATACCTCACTCTGCACACAGCAAATAAGGAAGCCATGGGCTGGAATTTGATTAGCCTGAGAGCAATACATGGGCAGGTGGCTGTGCATGAGCGTGAGCCATTTGGATAAAGCCAAATTGCCCCCACCGTACTAAATTGGACACAAAGGGAAGGAGTAAATTCAGGGAGCGGAGGTGGATGAGAGCGCTGCACTTAAAGAGGCAACAAAAAGCTGCTTTGTGCTTGCAGGAGCACAAAGCACATTAGCACACAGATGTTAACAAGTTGGCTTTTTCAGTGTTATTGTTTTCACAAATTTTTTGTAGATACAATACGCCATCTAGATTATGAATATTTTAAAAGGTATGGTCCACAGCTGCATGTAGAACAATACTCAGGAGAACAGCAAAAAAACATGGTTTCATTATAAACTAAGGCTTTTTAAAATCCAGAACCAGCATTGCCAAAACACTCAACCTCAAAGTGTATTCCTACAAATTTAACTGCGCAAGCTTCCCTTGACGCAGCCACCATGGCCTGGACCGCGTTGACAGCCAAACGCGGAGACGTGTGTGATTAATGAAAGGGGCCTGGTCGTATCAGTGGGGTGGTTAGCAGACCCAACCACCAGGCTGTGCAGGTCACTGAGCACACCCAGCCCCATCAACACCCATTACCACTGTGGGCACACATCACCCAGGAAGCTGCAGCTGCTTCTAACCCTAACATCTGCCTTAAGTGGAACACTGCCTACAGAGAATTCATCACGGTGTTATCAACACAAACAAACTTTTAAAGCTGAAGGAATAAAAGTTCCAACGATAAATCACTGCAGCGCAGATACAATTTGACCTTCACGATGGATGAAGTCAGTGTGATCCAAAGAGTACCTTCGCTTTCCAGCTTTGCGCATGTGTTTGTGTGTGTGCATGTATGTGTGAGAGAGAGAAAAAGAGGGAGAAAGAGAGAGAGGGAGAAGGAGAGGAGATCACCTACAATAAAACTATGAAAGTTGGTCTGATATCCGGCATTCATATACACAGAATGTATTTCTGCAGCCAGGCAGGCAGGAAAGATAGATCAGAAACAGGATACTGCATCAGTTCTCTGCACAGAAACACAACTGCACGAGCTGGTGCACACCAGATGTGTTTGTGCGCAGAGCGAGAGAAGAGAGATGGCGAGGTGGATAAGGACGGAAGGTGAGGTGATGTTGAATCACTTTTCCAACACGGCAATCCAAGACTCAGGGTATGTTGAAGGAGCAGGAGGCTCAAATAACAGGAAGGACTATGAGGCGGTCAGGAAATAACACTGTCTCTTTGAATTAGCATTTCCAGGCAAAGTATTGAGGGGGCGGCACAAATCCGGACATGTTTTTGCATTATTCAGGGTTAAATAAGAATGGACGCAGAAACAGAAACGTGTGTAGGTTTACAGTGCATAACGCTGATGTGTGCAGAAATAATCAAAACAATTTGTACTGAAGTAAACAGCAAACTTCCAAAAAGTGTTTACGCATGAGAACTTCTCACCAGGCGATTTATGCGCACAAACTCCTCTGGGCTCTTGGCCCAAGGGGGCAGCTCCACATCAGAGACCACTGTGCCATCCTCCATCACTCCCAGGCTGTAACTGTTGGCATTGACAAACATCTCAGGGAGGTAGTAGAACTCTGGGATCAGCTCCTGCACGGGGACAGCATAGACATGCATTTCAAATCGTGTTCGGACACTTCCAAACATGTAAACAAAAAAAAAAAATGAACACCTCAGAGGGTTGGCTTGGCTGCAGTTTTACTGTGATCCAAGTGAACTCACTTGCGTTAGTTGTATTTAAACAGCAGAGTTTTCTATCTTCCAGAGGTAAAAAAAAGGCAGCCAAATTCATTCCTAACTAGGATTATTTTATTTGACTGTCCCAAACAACACAAAGCATTTTAAAATTGGCAGATACAGAAGAGAAGTGCAGTTATGACAGGGGAAGTAATCCCATATGTGTAGCTATTTGTTATTCTTAACAAAGCAGAACTTGCCACAATAAGCATAAACACTGGGACAGAATTTGAGCTCAAAAGCATATAGAGCACGCCACAGGACTTCACTTCCGTGTTGCCGTTACATCTCACTGACCGTTGAACACAAGGATGCATCAAGATACTGGAGAAAGTCTAATTTTTTAACTGCACAAATGTGTACTTATGTCAAAAAGGCTTATACACTTACAATGATGCAGAACTACTTTTGCATCTATGTAGTGCATAGAAATACAAGCGATGCTAGCAAGCCAACAAAGTGGTTGGTAACCTGGCTGCCTGACAGCATGTTGTGTGACTACAAGTGCTGACTGGCCTATTTGAGAAGGACAGATAGATACAAACATGTTGACAGTCTGACATTAGAGATGAGGAGACCACTACCAGCATCAAGCTGACAGCCTGTCAAGTAACGATGGAAGCATGCAAATACTCACTTCAGGCCTCACTGACGTCTTAAACACTGATTTAAAAAAGCTTGATCAAAATTAGATCCAAAAATGAGCCCCTTTTTTTAAAATTAGCTATATGATACAGCCATCTCTCCTCAGTGGGAGAAAACATCCAATCAAATGAGCAAGCAAATACACGGGCTTAAAACAACAGAGCACTTCCTCACTTCTGAAATGTCTTCACCCCACAAAACCTGACCTCAAACTGAAAGGTCAAACTCTTAACGAATCCTCCAGCTCACCCAGGTTCACTGGCTACAGCCTGGTGTAAATTTGAGCTGAAGGTGGCAGGGTTTACACACACGCGCACGCACACACACACGCACGCACGCACACGAGCACAAACACACACACATACAAACCTGGAGGGCTTTGCTCACCCAACACTCAAACCTCTTTGCATGGACTATTATGTGCAATGGCCCCTTTGCTCTGGCCTGGTCAGAGGCCAGCCCCTCTGATCCCCAATCCTGTCCTGTCATGGGTCACTGGATGGGGCTCTGGCCTCTGGGCCTCTCTGCTACACTTCCACACTGGCTACTTCTAACTCCTCTGCTGTTCTCTCTCCTGCGCCGATGCCTTTGGGCTTAATCTGGAGGTCAAGGGATTGGGAACCAGAGGTCACACTAGCGTCACCCAGGCTAGAGACACATTGAATCTGGGTGTTGTAACCTATTATCACCCATTCTTTACTAGTGGTCTATGAAAACACTGGGACTTTCTGCCCTCTGGCAGGGACAGAAGTTTGGTATGAATGCTTCCAGTGCAAACGCTAAATGGTGTACTTAGCATACTAAATTGATACATCTCTTTGCTAATTCCTCTTTTGCCTAGAACAAGAATATGTGCGTCCAAGTGGATAAAGTCGACTGACTTTCAATCGAAATATGCAAAACAAACACTGGAACAATGCAACAGGGTCCAGATTCCCCTTTTATTTTGATCTGAGGCTGAGTTCTCACAGCTTGATCCACACTGACAGGTCTAGACTGAGAGAGCAAACGAGGGCTCTTGTGGGGTTTTGCAATCAAGCATTGGCCAGCTACGTCGTAACGCAATCCATATGTTTTATCGTCAGGGTTTGAGGGGGGGGGAGAGGGCGGTAAACGCATCCAAGCGTCAAAACCTCCCTCCCCAGCACCACCACTGTTCTTCCATCTCGTGACCCACTGCCAGCAGACCGAGCAAACCCCAGCCTTGACACAGAATGTCTGACTGTAGTCGTAAATGTTTTAGGGGAGCAGTTAAAGTGTATACTATGGGGGTTCGAGGGAATGACCTGCGCTGTTGCAGGGCAGCCCTGACGGCCCAGGAGTTTGGGGCCCAGTGGGTAAAGATTCAAGTCCAGGTTAGAGCTGGCTGAATGGGAGACAGACAGCCGGGAGAGATGAGGATTAGACTCACGCTTTGATCAGAGGACCAGGAAGCTTTCATTGCACTGGAACAATGATTGGTAATGACTGGACATTCCTCTTTAGAATCTTTTTCTCATTTCTCTGTAAAGATGCTTTTTCTTAATAGTGTGACGCTCTTTATCTCTTTATCTATTAAAAATCAAAGGGTTTGACTTTCTGAACCCGAGTAGAGTACCTTGACATCAGATGTGTCTCTCTGGCAGTTTCTCCAAGCCCGGGACACTGAGGAGAAGGTGCGATCAGCATGGTCAAACTTTCCTCCTTGGAAGTTCAGGAAAAACGTGGTAAAGGGTTCCTGTGGATCAGGAGAAAAAAAAGAAAAACCCTTTGTTAGTAATTGGCAGCAGCTATGATGAAATAGATATATCTAACGTGAACATAATGCAAGACAGTGTTCCAGCTTCTGACTCAATACAGCCCCATGTCAACAGCTAAGTAACTCTACCCCTTCTACATGCTCTCTACGAATCTGGAATCCACAAAGGAGCAAATAAAATAACGGTAATCCATGAAGAGCCAATACACTTGTGCAACTGATGCATTTCTAATCATGTATAATCTGGTTAGAACAGATTCATCTGGCATGAAAGGCTCCGAGTGACGTGAAAACAATATGCTGAGCCCCGGCTAAAACGAATACAGTAAATAGCTAATTAAATTGAGCTTGAAATGACGTAAGCCTCAGTAGTTTAAAAGGGACTTTAACCACATTCTCTCTCTTAAGGCACTCAACACAATAGAGCAGGATTAAGTGCTACAAAATGCACAAAACTGACACAAACAGTATTTGATTACATTCTGATGGTGGGCTTGATCTTTAAGTGGGGTGTTTCTGTTAAAGTGGCTTTAAAATAAGCCCACTAATGATGTGCAGGGATCAATGAGGTGACTCTACTGGGAGTCGCTGAGACAGTGAGCTACTGTGACAATAACACAAGAAAAGTGCACGCGAGAGAAACTTAGTAACCTCTTTCCCTCCCTCGAGTGCAATATGGAAAGATTGATGGCTTCTATTCAAAGGTGCAAAATAACATGTTAGATATTTTAAAAAGCCATTTGACTTATTTTTCTGCTAGTGTGAGTGTAAGTGTAAAAAGGCTAATGTGTTAGCATTATTTAGCAACTGACAAATTAAGAAACAGTAAAAGAATTATTAAAAAAATAAATGAACAGAAATCCAGACATGATGAAATAATGTTTTCTATATTATATTAAAGACCCACAAGTTACAAATTTAAAATTAAGCATGAAAACAGCTAAGCAACTCAAAACTGGATGCATTAATGTAATTTTCTACATTTTTTTCTACATTACATCTCTTAAATACACTTACAATGCGCAGTAGCCACATGAGGGTGAAGCTGGAGGTGGAATAATGGGTACCATAGTGGAACTTCGGCACCTGATCATCCTCCCAAGACTCAAATCTGTCCGAAAAGAAAGCTGCTCTCTTTGGGTT
The DNA here is from genome assembly GCA_015343265.1 of Pao palembangensis. NCBI lineage: Eukaryota > Metazoa > Chordata > Actinopteri > Tetraodontiformes > Tetraodontidae > Pao > Pao palembangensis. The sequence goes on along the minus strand of CM027089.1, from coordinate 3,579,541 downwards.
CAGAGCACCGATGGGCTGTGGGGAAAAGTTTCACAGAAATTCATTTTTATATAATGAAAAGTTCTAAGAAAAAAAAGATGTAATTTATTTCTGATCTTTGGCATAGATGCACAGATGCAGATAAATGTTACATCATCCGCTGATTTAATTTTGCTCAGAATACAATCAGGGATCTGTCTTTGCAAAATAAAGGTAGCAAGGCAAATTAAACTGGTAACCTTTGTGCAATCTCACATGAATATTAGATGATGTTTCCCTTCAGACAGAAATCAATCCTTTCCCACAGAGTGCTTTTTAGAGGCTGAGATACGGAGCCCCTGCAGCTGTAGTCTGTCAGAGAAAACTAATGTGCTCCAATGAAAGAGGACCAACTAGGAATATCAATAGCCAGGCTGAGGGCTCCTTTAATTTCTGCTGTTATTAATATGTATCTAATATACTGGTCACTAGTCAAGAAAAAAAAAAAGGGGTAACTTGCATTAATTTTACATTACTCTCCAAAGCCAATAACCCTGAGCTGCTCAGCTATTATTTAAAGACTCATTTATAGAAATCACTTTCAGGCTGGTTCAATTTTTATTACTATTTGGCTCGCTGTGTCTCATACCCACAACCGCCCCCCACCCGCTCTCTCACTCTCTCTCTCTCTCTCACACACACAAACACACACACACACACAAACAAAGGCATACAGCAAATCAATAGTAATGGAATGATGGCCTTTTGAGGATGAGGGGCTGGTAGGGAGTGGATCAATTGGATCTTTTTCATATCAAGGGGGGGGCTGTCACAGCAAGACTCATCCAGGGCCAGGCATTGATATTGATCTGTGCTGTGGCTACTGTTTCGTGTGGGTGTAATGGGGTGTTTGCGTACTTGTACTTCTGTGTAGTGGGCGTGATGCTCACAGCGTTTGTGCAGAGCAGGTTGCTGTTGTTGTTATTTATTGTGAGCGTGTATTCTGCAAACCCGGGGATTTTAGACAGAAAAACTCCTCATGCTAGCACACTGTGCAGCTCCGCTTTGACAGTGATACACTGTGGGCTTCCTCAGGGCCGCTGGGGGTGGGTGAGTACACACAGTGAATTATACATCAAGCCCATTGTTCTGATTTATAGCCCTAATAACAGTGGGCTCATTAAAAAAAGAAAAGGGAGAGGAGGCATATAAAATAAAAAAAAAAGACTGAAAGTGCCACAGTGACAGAGAGCGAGAGGGAGAATTGTGTGTGAGTGCATGTGGGGGCTGTTGGTTTGCACGAGCCTGACATTGTTTACTGCTGTAAATTACTGTGGGGCTAGTGCTCTCGTCTTACAGTAGCTACAACGGAGCGGCGGTGACAGCGCCGTACATCAGAGCACAGCACCACGCTGATGGAGCGTCTGCTGCCGCCCAGGACGCCTTAATATATTGTGGCAAAGAAAAGCAATTGGAGGAGAATTCAGACAAACGATCCAGTCTTGTACTTTTAATTAGACTAAAACAGAGCTGCGGAACAAGATCGCACAGAGGCTTTGTAGAGGTAAACATGGAGGACTTAAGCTCGAAATAATCGGTTCTTCGACAGTGGAGATGGTTTAATTAAAGGTAAAATGAATACTGAAACAAATATTCACTTGCTACTCAAGATAAGACTTGAGAATATTGTTTAAAATGTCAAGGACCGGAGCAAAACAGACTGGAAAGAGGAGAAATGTCATTTATACAGCAAAGGCAAGTCTGGGCCCACAGCGAGATATTAAACAGACCGCAGAGACTATGACTCTCCACAAATGTCCCCCTCCTCGAAAATATCAAGTTTAAACATTTACTGAGTTACTGCACACCCAGCAACAATAAGATGACTCAGAACTATTAAAGAACATAATCCTTTGTTGCTTTGCTTTTAAAACCATAAATAGGTTGCTGGTGGTGAAGCATAATGGCTTTCTAACAATCTGAACATCATTTGAGCTTTGAATCATAAATCAAACGAGTCTTTTGAAAGAAGTGTTTATGTATAATGTCCTATTTAAACAGTGAAAATGGCGTAGAGGGCCTGGGGGACAAACATATGGGGCACGTATGCTGAAATCAATACACCATTAGCTGATGTGGCTGTGAGTAGTAGGTAATAGCGCAAAGGTAAAGGGAGCGCTCAATAAATCCTCACCGTTTCTGCTGCTATGTAAATGTAGAAGACCTGATGTTTGGTCAGGTGGTTAACAATTCCTTTAACTGTTTGCTGTGCTTCATTAAAAGCTGCAGAAAAGATTGCCTTCTTTCCAAAGGAATACTGAGAAAATTCTACAAACAGGAGTATCTCTTATGTAGGAAACGATGGAGAACTCAAGAGCATGAAAGGCAAAAAGAAAACAAGAGAGCTCCTGCACTTGTACTGGGTTCTTGGGCATGCTTATCATGACTACAATGTTATCTCGGGGGTCGGCGTTTGATGTCAGGTTGAGGTTAGAGTTTATGATAAGAGAGTCCCTGGGGTCAGAATGGCTCTGGCGGTGGGGGACATAAATTCCGTGTGGCCTCTGCTGTGCGCTGCGCGTGAGCCACACGTGCACTCGATGCAATTTGGCTCCTCAATGTCACTGGACGGTTCTCGGTTGACCCGTTTCTGAACAAGACGGCCACCAACGTGACAAAAAAAAAAAGAGATGTGGATGGTGAGAGGCAGTGAAAGGCGAAAATAAAATGGAAACAAAGCAAGAGGAGAGTGATTCAGATACACAGATATGCTGCAAAAATGTGAAGGTCAGAAAATATTAACATCCACAGAAAAGAACAAATGACCGTGGATAGAGAGGAGGGTGGGTGGGGGTAGCTGTGCAGTGCTGCTTGCCCTTTCCTCAGACACTGCACTTTGCCATGCTCCAGTGAACATGCACCAATATCACATGTGAGTCAACAACATGAATAAAACAGATGTAATCAAGACTGGCTGCAGTCCCCTGCCCCCGTCTTACTGTTGATTTTCAGCTCTGAGGAAAAAAGACACACAGGGGCAGCAAATGATGTTGCTGATCTCCTGCGTTCTCTCTCTCTCTCTCTCTCTCTCTCTCTCTCATGCTGCTGCTCCTCCTTCCACCTATCACCCCTTCATTTGCTTGCTCCCCTGGGCTGTGAGGCATCACTGAGCACAGAGGTTGATCTGTCCAAACTCAAAAGGCGGTGCAGAGGAGAGGAGCAGGAGGCACGCACGCCATTATAAAACTGGAGGCTGAGGGCTGCACGGTTGTGAAAGCCTGTGTGCTTTTGTAGAGCAACTACAACTGTCAACACTGCAGTCTACTGGGCAACATGAAGGCAGATAAACAGAGGAATTACTTGGCTTCGTACGGCTACACTGGGAGGGATAAAAAGCAGGGGCACAGAGGAGCAGATGGGAAGTGAAAGGAGGTCTGGGAGAACCTTCAGCAACGTGGTGCTGATGGAGTGAATGTGTGTGACGGGGGGTGTGAAGGACAGAGTGTGACTGGATGCTTCAGTTGTCTGAAGCATTGCTGCTGCGTTGCTGTATTGAAATACAGTTTTTAATTTGCATTTTTTTTTCCTTTTTAGGCAACAAATTGGACTGAAGAGCTCAAAATACAAGCAGCTATGGAACTAAAGCTCTTTGCTGTCTGTATTAGAACTAAAATCAGACTGATGCATTCCAAGTTAAGACTATTAAAAATGCTGGATGAGCCAAATTGCAGCCCAGCGAATGCGGTAATGGACTTGAGCCTTCTGGCTAGTAAACACATAGCCCACTTTTAATTTCATAAACACAGTCAAACATGATTTATGCATTTGTACACCGACTTGTAAAAAAAAAAAAAAAAACACCATCATTGAATGACAATGAATAAAGCTTCCAACTAACTGGACAACAGTGATTCACCCCTACCAGCATGACTCCTTACATGCTTATGGCTGGACAATGTTCCATTCCATCTCAGTCGCCAAGCGCCCCCGCTCTTCCTCACACCGTAGGAAGAGGAGATGCTCCCAGGACCAGAACAAACATGTTCAAGTGTACTGTAACTCATAAATGTGTTTCCTCCAACACGTCCCATGTCCATTACTGCATGCCTTTTGCTTTCCATGGCTGATTTATTCGGCCTCTTTGTTTCCAGCATCTAGACATCTGCTCAAACATTTCACTCTTTAAGTAATCTTCTGTCCTCCTTCTGCTGGACAAGATCACATGGAAATGAGGTTCCCTCTTAAGCGGAGAGTTGGCAAAATAAGGATTACCTTCTCTTCCTTCTGTCTGTGTAAGAAAATAATTGCATGTCTGCTTATAACACAAGGGAGGATCTTTTCAAGCGGCCTCAGCTTTCAGAGTATGTGTCTATGTGCAGGGTGCATTTAGGGGCAAGTGTCATCGTTTTAAACCTGATAACTTAATACTCCCTGGTAGCTCCCTGCATTACTTCATTTCCTGTATTACTGAGGAAGGTCAAACGCAAAGGAATTAGATAAAAAAAAAAAATTTGAATTATAGACAGAATTCAACAGCTGGACCATCAACGGAAGTGACAGAGAACAGAGATGAGATACTTCACCTCAAACGGTCGTACGAGGAATATGAAGAAGGGAGCCGGACCTTTAAAGGTTATAATCAGCCACTGCCAGTGATTAAAGAGCTGATTTACTAATGATCATGGAAATTATTAATCTCTGTCTCTTACACACACACACACACACACACACACAGACGTGCAGTTTTATTTTCATCAGAACTGATTTGCTCTTAACAGAAAAAAAGTTCTGTTGAGGAAATGAGTGTCTGACCTTTGACAGATCTCTGAAGTTGCTGGGCAGAGTGAGGTCAAGTTCCTCTGAGTCGTAGTTAGTGATGACCCAGGGGAAGACCGGGTACTGGTTAAGGTCATTGTAGGTTCGACCTAGTGGAAGAAATGAAAAAGTGAATTCGGCAACGTTTGTGTGATCAACAATGCGACCTTTGTGAGCTCATACATGTACAAGACGTCCTTACCAGCGATGGTGTTGACAAAGATGAGGTATTCAAAGTTAGTTATCTCTCTCCGCTGCCAGCGCTGGGTCATGTTCGCGGCTTTGAAAAGCTGCTTTGGTGTAGCAAGAGAGATTCGTCTAAAAGACAGGAAACCAGAAATTACGTCAATTAAAGACCTCCATGTTTCTTTGACAGGAATCAAAGTCTGTCTGTGAATCACAGGAAGAGAATTTGATAGAATATAAAAGAAAGAGGAGAAGCCGTATGCTTCATTACACCACTGTGATGCAGATGTCATGAAATGAATAATCCACTGAACTTTCAGTCTTGCAAATTAAAAAGAAAAATTGGTCATTTGAGATCAATATGTGTCTTTCCATGCATGTGTGCACACAGAAGCCAGTGCCTGATGTAGTCTGTGCTGGAGGACAAAAACAAATGACCCATTGTCCAATTAAAACTAAAGAAAATTATGAAATTAATCACTGTCAGGTAGTGAGATTATAGCCATTAGGCTTCTCAAAGGTGAAATACACTTATGAAAGAAATACAAATGCATTATAAAACATGCTGTTTCTTTATATTTTGAAGAGCCACCAAGCAATAACCTCTATTTACACAAATGGATTTTTTTTAATGCAAAAGACGGTCTCTATAGAAATGTAAAAATGTGCAACATTAAAACAAATAGGAAGTTTGGTTAACTCAACTCAAAATGTGCGCGTGTGTGTTAGCTATGTCTGTATGTAGTTATGTTTGAGAGGAGGATGGTTCCGCCTCAGCCCTGTTGTAACAGCCGTGTTTCACCTTGTCTGTGGCAGACCAAAATTCGTTCCCACTCCAACTCGCGGAAGACTGTGGACCACCTTCTTGACCGTGGCTGCATCTGGGAAGTTAAACATGACCGCCACTGTGGAGAGTCACAGAGGAAGGTCGAATTATCCATCTATATACAGCCAAAAATGAAGAATTTCAGAACATCTCTATCAACAGTTGAGTGTCTTCTCACTTCTGTTGGCCATGAAGATTTCCACAGCAGTGTTCTGCAGTAGGTATCGTCTGGAAAAGATGGCACGGATCTCTGTGAACAGCCATTTTCCATGAAGACCTTCTGTGTAAGCTAGAATCTGGGAAAGCAAACAGAAAATCAGTTAAGTGGATTAGGTTCAGTTCAAGAAGAGGGGAGAAGGAAAAAGACCACAGTAGGACAGAATTCAGGATCGGGGGAGGGCAGGCAGGAGGCCGGGTTATCCATTTTTCACTCAGTGATGACACCGACGCCGGAACAGGAGGATTATTGTGTTATATTGATCAGCCTCGATGAAAAAGAGATTCTTTTAGCTAGATAATGGGTGCTTCAGCAGGGCAGGGAGGTGTGAGGGTAATGTTCACTTCACTAAAACACAATCCATATTACAGCATACAGGTGGCTCAGAATGCCACAACTACTCAAGAAACAGAACAAGTTAATAAAATATGTAATATAAAGCTCAATATGACATGAATTCTGTTGGAGCTACCTGACAAGGTTGCAACGTTAGATACTTGTACTTTAAAAAATAGGTAGATGGGGCCTCTCGAGAATTTAATCCCACTCCTGCCAATAACAGCACGTAGATTTTAGCAAGTGAGAATCTACACAGATAGATTTTAGCAAGCTTAGCTCTCTTTTGCTAACTAGGATTTTGTTCCAACCTTTGAATTCATTTTTCTTATAAGTGTAAATCTGAGCTGATATACAGATATATGGCAAAAAGAAAAAAGAGACACGAGGGTTTTACACCGCGGCATGTAGTAATCAGAAGAAAATTCAAATGTGAGCTAGCTAGCTGGCCAGATTTAAGTTAGAGGGGCTCATTAAGGTAGAGGACAGAAGAAGGGTGCAGCTGAGGCCCTGGCTAACCAGCTGAGGACAACCTCCGTTGCTGTCATGGTGAGGAATAAGACCCGGACAGACTCACTTGAAAGTCTCTGGAGTTCAATTAAATTTGGATTAGTGGCTTGGAGAAGCTTCCATACCAGGAACCTAAAGATAACTATACCAGTCACCACTGGCCCGTAGCAAACCACAGCACGTGTGCAGCACCCCCGGGAATAAACAACACAACCTACGACCCTTCATCCACAGGAAAAACAGAATTCTGTAGAAAGTATTCAGCATTGTAGGAGCCTTATTTTCTAAAATCCCCTCCAGCACGCGGTACTGAAATAAGTAGTAAACTGGGAAGATACATTTGATTTGATAACTGATTTTCTTGTCTGTCTGATTACTCAGACTTCAGAAGATCCTGATGAAATTCCTGTTTTTAGGCGTACAGTGAGTGAACGCACGGGGAGTAACCTTTCACCTCTAAAAAGTGGTGCTTGGCTCATTTCATCCCAGAGTACTCTCATAACCCTCCAGAAGGGTGTCAAGAAAACGACCAGGGCTGATGTAATATAGTTGCAGTGTCTGATTCCAGATAGATATGACACCAGAGGAGGCAGCAAGGGATCATTTTTCCCTGGACGAATGAATCTCCACGAAGGCGCGGGGAATAGCGCTCCACGTTCTGAGATCATTGTCCATGTCGGCAGCAGCCTTTCCTTCGCAGATGAAAAAGCCGAGTGGGTGACAAGAAGCGTGACAAACTATCCGCCGCGGTAATGCTCCGGACGTTCTGACCACATCTGGACAAATGGCAGTAGTGTGAAGGTTATTGTCCACGCTGGAATTATGTCTGCAATAGCCTTCTCCATGATAAATAATAATGGCCCAACAGAATCAGTCACGCTGGAGGAGATGATAATGGTACAGAGACAAAGAAGGGTTTCAAACCCACCAAAGCATCACTGTGCTTGGTTATTCTGTTAAAAAAAAAAGAAATAAATACCAAAATAACGCAGCGTCAAGTTGTGGAGGCTAGCTGAATAAAAGATTAGAATGGGATTAGTTCATTATGGCACTGGTTTAATCCCAGGATTCAGGTCTGCTGCATTCTGAGAACAATTTCAAAGCCCCACAGAGGAGGACGCAGCCAAACAGAAAACAAAGGAACTAGATGATTGCAATACTCTCTCCATCTCTCCCTCCTCCTCCTCTTTCAACCTGTTTGTGCGCCAGGCTGCTGCTCATTTTTGAAGCACTGTCGTTTGTCTTTGTCAGATGCCCAAAAGACTATGGAATGAAGAGGGACAGATGAAGAGGGGCTGGGTGGCTGCGGCTGTGGTGTGTAACCACATGCACGTGCACACACACACACACACACACACTGTCACTGCAGAGGATTCTGTAGACAGTCCTCACCAGTGATCCCTCTCTATCATCCCTTCCCTGGTTTCCTTTACCCACCGCTACCTCCTTAGAAACGCTGGTAAAGTCGAGAGGAGCAACATGAAATTTAATTGAAACTGCACTGAATTGGAGGAGCGTAAAGGAGAGCAACAGACCAACAATCACCCGCACGGTTCAAGATAGATGAGCCTCTCAACTGCCCGAGTGTGTGTTTGTGCGTGTTTGGGCTGATAAGACCCATGAGTTGAAGAGGACCGGAGCTTGTGCCGTTTCTAATAAAGCCAAATTGATATTTGTCATAAAATATGGTATGAAATTGTGCCGTGCATATTTGCTTGTTGGGTTTAATGTGCTGTGTAGTATTGCTGAAAGAAAATGGCTGTGATTGAAGTTCAATTTGTTGCCTGTTATTAAGTATTTCCGCATGGCTGCCTCAGTTAAAGGATAATGGATGAGGGATTTATTATTACCTTTTGGTCAAATGAAGTGGTGTGGGAGATAAGGTGATGAAATTAATGAGCGGGCGGAAGAGAGGTGATCCATCAACATCAAAACGGAGACGAGGGACAAGCCGCATTGGTAGAACTTGATAGAATTCATTAAAAAAAAAAAAAAAAAAACAAAACCTGTGGACTCATCAGTATGTAGTTGATGTTTTTCATTTCTTAGAATGAATGCTTAGCTCCCCGCCCCTTACACACTAACTTACCCACAAGAGCCGCTCAATGTATCTCATCCCAGTGAGAGTTAATTAAGAAATTTGAGAAATATTGCCTAAAAAGCATACGTGATTTTAGAACAAAAGCAAATATGAAAGGGAGTGCAAAGAAATATTAGCTAAAATATTATTAACTCCAAAGGGCACTATAGTTGCCTCAGCTCTGAAGCATGACGTCATAGTGACACGACACCACTTAGCTGACCAATAAAAGCGTAATGAGGGATGTCCGTACCACCTGGATCGTACATGCCGCATGTTAGCCTGGTCTTTTATGTAAAATATGATTGGTGAATCCTCATGCTGTGGTGACGCTCCCTATTGTAATGACTTACAATATTTAAAAGTGGGACGATATCGTACAAAGGGGATAGTTCTATTGATATATTAGTGCACTGTGGGGTCTGCAGCTCCACTTTCTGAATAGTATTTGAAAAATGTTACAGTGTGGACTGGTCACGTATCATTCCAAACTGAGGTGAACTCTACTACCCCTAATTTTGCTCTCACAGCTTCTTTATACATATTTTCTTTTTTTCACCTCCTCCAGTCATCCTCAGCCCCACCATCCCTCTGTTCCTGCCTAGTAAATGAGGCCTTGTCAACCCCCATCAGCAAATGAGTTCATCAGACTAACGAGCAAGCAAAGACCCCGACACGCTAACAAGGGTCTGTTGGCTGCCTGTGCCTCTGGACCAATCAGGACCCTCATCACCACTGACTCAAAGCCTCCCTGAGCCCTCTGGAGCCAATTAAGACAGATTTTGGTTTTGAGATTGACTGATCGTCAGAAAAGAAATGTTGGAAGAAGAAAGCAGGACAGTACTGGAAGCAAAGGTAGAGAAGCATCCAACTCTGAAAACAATGCTGCTTCCAAGACAGAAGAATGTGCAATCATGTGACCTTACGACAGCGAAGCCACATGACTCTACTTTCACAGCTGAACAGTTGGGCTGTAACCTTTGCACCGCAACAGGATGGAATCCAGTTATGTCTAGTCTTGTGCTCAGTGAGAATAGTAAATCACTGAAAATATTGACATATAAAGTGTAAATAAGCCAGACAGACTGTATTTATTAATGAGGAAACTGGACATCATATCTTTCCTGGAACGTCCTGCGCTCGACCACGAATCCTTGTTTTGACACACATCTTTGATTTGCGAACAACAATAAGATAGTTGCTGCATTGTGTCACCTTTAAGCGTGCAGCTCTGTTCCCCGTTTCCAGTCTGAATGTTGAGCTAAAGCCAACCGGCTGCTGGCCACAGTTTCATTTCCAACATGCTGATATGACATTAGTATCAATTCTCTCATCTAACTCTTGGCCAGCAAATATCTGCATTTCCCCAAGTGTCAAAGCACGTCAGAAACTTAAAGGCACCACTTGTGTTTTTAATCACATTTCTCTGAAAGGAAAAGGGTCAGTAGATATTACCATCTTCTGTAGAAAAATCTTTTGGTATAACTTCAAGACGGGAAAAAAAGGGACGAGTTCATGTGTCGGACGTGATTAATAGATTACATTCTTTCTCAACTTCACATGTCATGAATATGTTTGTAAAATGAACATGAACAGACAGTATATATGGTTTCCAATGGTGTTGCAAAACCTCTATTTTTTAGTTAGAACTATAGAGCGTAGAATCATGCATAAAACACACCAAGCTAGCAACTTGCCAACTATATTATATATGTCGCACAATGAACCAAAACTGTACACTGCAAAATTTGTATAACTCATCACAACTCTGATCATTATAAAAAACATTCAATAGCATTATTATTTTTTGTTTTTACTAATCTCTATTGTTTGAGGTTTGATCGAGTCACTGATGACTGATGTGTGTGATTGTTCAACCATCGTGTAGCAGATTTAGCGTGTATTCACAGGTCACACATAAAGCTCTAGTTGCTTCAAGGGGAGTAAAACAAACTACGTTGTCCAAAAAAATAAACATAACTAAGAAGCTGCACAGGCGAGAGAGAATTAAAGCACAATAAACAAGCCCAGCTTGCGGCAAGTGTAAATTTATGAAGGCTAAAGGCTCAAAGCATTCAGTCCCAAACGTCACTCAGTAAGAGTTTGCACTCCCTGAATAAAGTCCCCTTTGAAAGGATCTCTGGGGCCACTTAGTCTGAATTTAGTCTAATAAGGATTAAACCCCTTTTTTCAGCCCATTCTACTGTTTGCCAACAGGTTAGCCTTTTTTTTTCCCCCCTTTCTTGGCTGCTTAGCCTTTTTGAAGTGTGAACAAAAAAAAAGGTCTTGTGTGGATTTAAGGAAATGCTGCGATGGTCTCGGGGTTAATTGGTGGGGATGTAAAGACTTCAGCGTGATACAACTCATTAACATTCAGCCTTCGGGCAGAAAAAAAATGAAAGCAACAGAAAATCCCCAACAGGAGCGATGCCAAACAGCAATGGAGGATAGGATGACGAAGCATGAAACTGAGAATTGCAACTAAAACAAACCATGTGTAAATAAGAAAATAGGAGTTGTTCTATTCAATCTGTGGTGCTTCCTAAAAATCTACCTGGTTTTGAGTATAAAAACTAAAACACATTAGAAGTCTTTAACTGGATTTGGGCAAAAATGCAGCTTTTTTGCCCAGTCAGACAAGCAGCACAAAGGCTGGTCGGGAACAAATGACGACTAAGGCTGCAGAAGCGAAGGGGAAGAAGGCGTGAAATGCAGCAGACGTCGACAAGCGGAGATCTTCTCTGCTCTGCAGGCATCGTTATTATACGTCCACGGTTCTGAAAAACGTGCACAGGCAGCAGCCGCTACAAACGTTAAGAATGTTCATGCCTTTCAACGATATTTCGAAAATCAAGGAGACAATCCAGAACAGGAGTGCTTTTGAGCTCCTCTCGGTTCTGCTCTAAGCTGCCACAGAAAACATCAGACAGGTTAAGATCACTGACCGGCTCCTATCACATTCTCCCCGCTTCTCTCCAATCTCCCATTTCTCCCATTTAGTGATGGATAGGCTTTTTTTTTTTTAAGGAGGGGGGGATTGATGTGAGGCTTCGTTGGTAAATTCTTTTCTAATCCAGCTATTGTCACTGGCTTAAGTGGGTGTGGGGTGAAAAATACACCCCCTCATGGGGAATTTGGGGTTAGCCCGTTGGAAGCAATAGAGGATAGAGAGAATGAGACTTTTTATTTTTTAAAGGAGAGGACTTTTGAGAATTTTAAGGTGACTCAATCGGTGCTACAGGTCTATTCTGAGTTTCACTTGCAGCAAATGTGAAATGAATTACCATTATATCCATTATAAAATATACAAATAACCCTAACTCTAGATTTGTTACCAACCGCGTATGATATTTGAGCTTCATTGCTAGAAAGAATTTGCGGATGAGGAAGTCATGTGCACAGTGTCCCAACGGACGTGCCATTTCAACCAGACATTATGGCTCATTAACCGTATTGGCAATAAAGGCACCAGAATTCAGTAATGTAACATTCTGCTCTGGATCACACAGAACATCTGCGCACCAGTACTATCAGTATTCCTTAGAACAACTGCATGTGGCATGAACAGATTGTGATTTCCTGTACTAAGAGTTAGACATGTCTTGATGAAGGGTAGGAAAAAAAAGACCACACAATTTCTACAAACCGGATACGGTTGTAACATCTAAAATGCAGCCATGATGTTCCTAACAAAACATGATCGCGTTTACAATGCCAATTTCCAATACGCTGGGCCAGACATCGATCTTTCCGTCGGAGTCAGGTGTCTCTCTGACCTCGGCTGAATATCAGAAGCCGGTGTGAACAGCAGGTACACAGGTGCTGATTGTAATATCAGTAGCCTACCAGGCAGACTGGCATCCATAAACAGGCCTATCCATCAGCCTGCTGTGTTGCCTTTGACACATGTGTCAGAGGCAAGCGCAGGGAATAAATGATGGAGAGAGGGGATCAATCAAACAGAGGGAGGGCAGACGCCTGGGCCCTGACTGGTCCAGTCAAGCCCAGAGATGGAACATGATGGAGGGGCTGGGCTCAGGTGCACAATGAGAATGGCACTTCTTTTTCTTGAGACGCTCGGTTAAGTGTGAGTCTGGTCTGAGCCAAAGCGGTCTGCGGGTCTGTTCAGGTCCCAAGTCTGGTCGAGAGACGGAGAGGCCAGCAGTGTTTATCAGCAGAGAAAGAGGACGGGGAATTATATTTGTGTTTGTTTGTGAGGAGCGAGCAGTTGGAATAGAGACATTAGTCATCATTAGGCGGGGAGATGTCACTGTGCCTAATGGTTCTTCATGTGATTGCCAATGTGGCCATTTTCTGTTCTCGACCTGTCCTACCTGGTTACCACTCGCTCATGAGATATAGGAGGCTGCTTAGCAAGAATTTCAACTTAAAAAAGAAAATATCCAGGGAACCGAAATCACACAGATCAGACTTTTGAAGCTGTCCAAACTATTAACGTTGCAGGTGTACAATGAAAAAACCAAATAAAGTCAAAGCGATAAATAAGGTAATGTTATCACTTTAAAGAGAAAATTACGTCTTTAACTATTAACATTTTCCATCCAGTGTAACAGAATGTTTAAGATTATCTTGACCATCATAAACATTAATGACTCAATATCATGAGTGAATGTCAAGTGGGATGTAATTTAATAATTTAATAAATGTGATATTTTCCTGATTATCTTTAACCACCTGGTTACCATTAAATTTAAATTAAATTTTAAATACAAAAGAAAACGGATCGTTGCCGTCAGTCACTTCATGGCAATGGCTCAAATCAGCTGGTGAGAAATGAGCCGAACAGGATGAATAATTAGAGCTGCAAAATCTTCATGGCAACAGCAGGAGAAGCCAGACTCGTTTGCCTTGACCTCATTATACAGGAATATGCAGAAGATATGATCCACAATAAACTTAAGGAGAAGCTGGTATCGCCTCTAAGTTCGTCATTAACAAGTATTTCCCCATCACTCTTTAACTGTCCACATCTGGCCAGGGAAGCACTGACCTCATCTGTACAGAATGAGTTCATCATTGTTGATGGATAACCTCCCTCAAACAAATGGAGTGAAGGATGAGGAACTACAACACAGCCCTCGACATGGTTTCAGACTCAAAAAGGTGACTAAGTTGACACAAAAAAAAAATATGTCAACCGTTACTGCTCTACTGAGTTAAGAAAATTCACTCCATGGATCTTTATTTGGCCTTTTTTGGCTCATATTTATATGGCTCGTGTCTTTATGTTGGAAAGTGCTTTGACACCAGCGAGATAATGAGATAACTGAGTTTCTTCATGAATGGATTACTCAGCTGTTGCTAAGGGATGATGTTTTGAGCTAAAACTGAACAGATAAGATGAAATACTGAAGCGGAATGACACATTTTTCAGTTGTCATGAACACCTTGCTGTAATATACAGTGATGTAACGTCAACGGCAGCTACCTGCCATGACTAGATCCAGATTCTGCAGAAAGAAAAACAATTTGTGAAAAAATTCATTAAAAAGGGAACATGTATTCCCCGTCTAAAGTAAACGCTTTACTGTAATACTGAGAGAAGCCGAGAAGGGGAATGAAAGAGAATGAAAAAGAAGGTCATCTCAACATCACTCCACAAGCTGTTGTTGCAGCGCAGTTGAGCGATTTATCGACCATCTCAGGAACCACTCTGTCAGAGAGGGACGAGGAGGTGGAAGAGCATGAAAGAGGCAAAGGAAGAGACTGACGCGGGCCAATATGAATGACCGAGAGTGAGGGGATCCGTTTCCTTGGCCTCATTGATAATGACATACCTGCTTGAGCTGTCCGTTAGTCCTATAGCACACACTACTTAGGCTCTAACTGGAAAATCAATAGGATCCTCTCTCAGAGACCCTGCGCTGCCATGGCTCTTTGTGATTGGCAGCTGCAGTCGAAGGTCGACCCCGACGACCAGAGAGTTAGGGGAATGAGCACAGCGGCAGGGGGAGGGGGCTCGGTCCCTGTAGTTTGACACTTTAGGGAGAGCTTAACGATATGGGACTGGCTGCTACGTAACACCAGGGTGGTTTTCCTTGACTGAGTGACCATCCATTCAACCGCTCACGCTAACCCTGAGGAGCCATCACCACCCCGCTAATTAGAGCTACCAGTGCCGTCTGAATGAGAGTTTTTATGAGTGCATAGTCTGAGGCTGAACACTGACCTTTTGGAAAAAATTAGCGGTATTCCTTCCAAAAATATACTCCGCTAGAGCTTTTGGAAACGCTACAAAAATTCTAATTGTGCATGTTTAACAAAACTGAATACAGTTAATTTATGTTTTTCTTACGTTGGAAAGAAAGAGAAGGTTAAAATAACATGAATAAAAAAGAATGTACTACAATTGTTGGTTTCAAGCAGGTTACAATGTCTAAATTGTACTAAACAAGCTTCAGTAGCCCAATATAAAATGTTAATATTACAACTTAGCAAAAAGAAAACTCTTCCTTCTAAATTGTAAGAATTAATAACAAATGTATAAAAATGTGCAAACTGTATGAAATATATAAAATATAAAAAGTGGCTTTAACATTTTTCCCATTTCTAAAATATTTAAAGAGTGTTTAAAATTAATCTTGCTAAAATTCACATTTAATTTTTTCGATTAATACAGTTTTAAAAGTAGTTTACCTAGACAAATAAAACATTTGTCTACTTTTTTTTATTTTACAATTTAATTATTAATTATAGATGAAATAGATGGTTAAATAAAAGTTGGAACCATGAGTAATTTTCAGTCAATATCACACTGAAATCAAGGATCAGGATTTTAGAGATAGTTCGTCCAATCAGGTTTTTGCTGTACTCCCTGTGACCAATGAGGTCAGAGTAAAGTGAATTCACTTCCTCATTCATGCAATATGAAACAGTCTCCCGGAGAGGCTCTGCAACAATAACTGTACATTCAATATTGATGCTTCCATCTAGACACAGTATTAACACGCACACACACGTGCACACACACACAACAAGCATCTGCTCCGTGACTTCATCAGCTCTGCACTCTGCCAAACAGATGCAACAGCCTGCTAGGCAATTAGCTGCCTGTGATAACTTTCTTTGAGCCCTCTGTGATGAGAGCAGCTGGGTTCCTCTGGGTTCAGAGAGGGAAAAAAATGTGTGAACAAGAGAGTAAAAACAGCTCGCCCTCAATCTGCGTGTGAGAGAAGGTCACTTTCAAGAGCACTATTGAATGAAGCCAAAGCTTGACCTCTGACTTTATCATTCAAAATGCAAAAATTCAAGTATTTTAAGAAAACAACTGGTATAAGTAACTTGTATATGGGGTTCCCATCCCGAAGAGAGGATAGAGCCAAAGCACAAGCGGGACAAATGGAAGCAGAGAAGATGTGCACATGAGTGGACACCGTTTTTCTGCTTGTAAGCGGATCGCTGTGAAGTGGTCACACAGGCTCAGATCAAAGAGCTCTCTGGCAGAACCCCGATCTTTCCGCCCGTCAATAGAAAGCAGGGAAAACTCTTTAGGAAGCACAGATAATGCTGCATGTTTTCGGCAGATAATGAGAACTCAAAAAAAGCACGAGAGGATAAAGAGTTGCACATAGAAGCGCCATAGATGTAAACAAACTTGGAAAAGCCACTAGATAGCGGCAAAATAAATAAATAGACTGCGATGGTTGAAATCGATGTTTTTAGAATCATAAAATGTCACATATTTCACTGGGCTTTGGTTCGCCTGCCTTTCATAATGTTTGGACACTTGCTCTCCAAGTGGTGTCGATTAATCTCCTCGGAGCTACGAGCTTGATAATAAACAGCCATCCTTAAAAATCAAACGGCCAGACGTTTTTTCCCCCTCATTTATGCGTCTCCGTTTTTTATCTTTCTCTTAATTCCAAACATTTGGATAACGACTGCCTTCCTTCAGCGTGATGCCGAGGGAAGGAATGTCAAGTTTCAGCTTGACGTTTCTTTTACATTTCACAATAAATCACATCAAACCATGCCTGAAATGCTGGGGCGCTTCACGATACTCGGGCGGTTTTTGGAAAAATATCCCATTTGATGTCGTGTGTTTGTTTAGCCACTTGTGCATTTAACATAAATGACACACCAGCAAGTCTATAGTAGTTTTTTCACCTTTGTTGGAAATGGCTGGATTTTAAACTCAACATTTCTACAGAGGCAGAGGCTCCAGTGCCTATTATAAGCGAGAGGTTGACCCCCGGCTGAGTGCAGGCTGAGAACTGTGATCCATTCAGACAAAAACAGGGTAATGCAAGTCCTGTATTTACTGTCTATAGTTTGTTTGATCAAATTCTGGCCTTTGCCCCATGCAAAACAAACACGACCCCGTCTCGATTGGTGTGCGTTTCGGCGTTGAAACGCACTTGTCGCATTGCTCAACTATTCAGGAGGTCTTAAACTAAATCACTTTTTTAATTTTAATCAAAAACAGGTTGGCTTTACCCTCCCTAAAGTGTCATCGGCTCTTCCAAAAAGACTATGTGATGAAGTACAGAGGATATGAGGAGAATTAAGAAGAGCTGCAGAGTCCTGCCATTGTTGAACTGTTTGTGGTTTGTTTCAGAATCCTGCATAGTTGGCTCCTTCCTATCAGTATGTAATTGCTTTTCTGGAAATCACAGTTGAGTCATGATGTGCATTAGGCAATAAAGATGTAAGTTAAACTAAACATTTGAACATTTCATGTATGCAGAAACAGTTGGGGGTATTATGGCATGTGGAAGCGAGATAAGACGTCAGAATTCAGGATTTTAGGAAGCATAAATAAGCTGATCATGCGAGATGAGAAGGTAGAGTTGCAGGTAGTTCTACTGCAGCATGCTTGTTTTTATTTGACATCAGAAGATGTGAGGCAAACATATTTTCCGAAATTAAGCCTTATAAATAATGTTAACCCTAAATGTGTAAATTGTTCTGAAAAGTGAGAATGTCTGGATCAGAATTTTCATCATAAAAAAAAATAATGTACAATTAAGCATGAGCAAATGACAGATTAAGTGTAACTTTATCCCACTGCAGGCTCTAATGACCATGACCTCATTAAGTGAGATTGCAAATAGCCCTACAGAGGATATATTTTATCTTTAAAAATACATCTAAAATACGCGTCACAAAACAAAATGTTGCGTTCACAAGTGCGCATCTTCAGGAAGACAACTTCAAACAGAACCTCAAAGAGCCACTGAATTATTAAACACGTAGGTTAACGGCGAGACCCCTGGGTAAATTAACGTGTGTGGGTGTGTGTGCCTGCGTGTGTGTGTGTTACAGAATATCGAGGGTGGAATATTTTTGAAATCGATTATTTATTAAAAATCTTGATCGGATTAATTCATTGAATCGTTAATGGAGTTCAGATCATACTCAAGCTTAAACTGTCGCGTTAAATGTTCATTCCAAAAACGGACAAGGATTTAATTAAGAAGTCCTTAAAAGATACATTTACACCAGAACGCAGCAAAAACGCAACGACGAATAGATTAAGGCCACCATAAAAAAGTAAAAAATAATAGATTCAACAAATTATATTGCTATTTTGATTAAATTAAATGTGTAACACTGTGGCGATCAGACTGACCATGGCTTCCGTTAGAGGTCAAATTCAGACGGGGAAAAAAAAATAAAAATCACACTCCGTGAAGCAGCTGTTAGACCAGAGTTCAAGGTTCTAAAATCTTAGATTAAAATAAAGACTTCTCCATGGGCATTTCGGCTTCATTTTACCTAATTTTTGGGGATAAATTTGGGGAACTTAAATGAAAAAGTAAACGATCAAAAGATTTAAGGCATTAATGCGCCCATAATCCCAAGGGGAAAAGGGGTGGTATTCTGAGCAAAGAGCGACGATTTCCAGTGAAGAAAATGCTTTATGGCCGGCTTAGAGAATAAAGATTAGAATTCACCCGTACAGCTGGAAAAGCGCGCAGCGTTTCTGCTGTGCGGGGCGCAGAGCGGCGGGGCGCAGGACGACGCACAGCTCGGCGCGTCCAGATGCCGCCGAGGCGGAGCGGCGTTCCGCCGCTCTGATTGGCTGGCCGCGCTGACAGCTCCGCACATGATTGCAGGAAGAGAAGCCCGACCCCCTTTTCACTCTTCCTAAAGGAGCCATTCATAAAGTACACAAGTCCGGCTCACAGCTGAGTGTGGACGAAAAGTGAGCGGGTGCGCGGAGGAGAGAATAACTGCGGGAGGAGGAGATGAGTGCTCCCAGACGCTCTTTCAGCCCTTAGGCGTGTGTGTTGCAGGAGTCGGATGGTGACACACGACCCGAATATGAATCTACCGAGCAGCGGGAAGTGCTCATGATTTGGACTGATATTTAGAAAGCTATTACGTTGCATCCCTATCCGCTTCCTCCTCCTCACACTGACGTCCATCCGCTGCAAAAGCAAGAAAAAAAAAAAAAAAAAAAACAAACTTTGATTACACACAACTTTGATTTCCTGCACGGGGAAGCGCTTGCCTCTGGCTCTACCGGTAAGCATTGGATCCGTCAACTTACTGCGACTCTCCGGTGTACAGCCCGGACCTCTGCCCGAACATGATTGCGACGCAGGCGAAGCTGGTCTACCAGCTCAACAAATATTATAACGAGAGATGTCAAGCTCGCAAGGCGGCCATTGCGAAGACCATACGGGAGGTTTGCAAAGTGGTGTCGGATGTCCTAAAGGAGGTTGAAGTGCAAGAGCCTCGCTTTATCAGCTCCCTCAGTGAGATAGATGCGCGCTACGAGGGGTTGGAGGTCATCTCCCCTCATGAATTCGAGGTCGTCTTGTATCTCAACCAAATGGGGGTGTTCAACTTCGTGGATGACGGCTCCCTGCCCGGCTGCGCGGTGCTGAAGCTGAGTGACGGCCGTAAAAGGAGCATGTCGCTGTGGGTCGAGTTCATCACCGCCTCGGGCTACCTGTCAGCCAGAAAGATCCGCTCCAGATTTCAGACTCTGGTGGCGCAGGCTGTGGATAAATGCAGCTACCGCGACGTGGTAAAGATGGTAGCGGACACCAGCGAGGTCAAACTGCGGATCAGAGAGAGGTACGTGGTGCAGATCACCCCGGCGTTCAAATGCACTGGGATTTGGCCTCGGAGTGCAGCTCAGTGGCCCATGCCCCACATCCCGTGGCCTGGACCGAACCGGGTAGCAGAAGTAAAAGCCGAGGGCTTCAACCTCCTTTCCAAGGAGTGCTACTCGTTAACGGGGAAACAGAGCTCGGCAGAAAGCGACGCCTGGGTTCTACAGTTCAGCGAGGCCGAGAACAGGCTGCTGATGGGCGGCTGCAGGAAAAAGTGTCTCTCCGTCCTCAAGACACTGCGGGACCGACACCTGGAGCTACCGGGGCAGCCACTCCACAACTACCACATGAAGACCCTGCTGCTGTACGAGTGCGAGAAGCACCCGAGAGAGACCGACTGGGACGAGTCTTGCCTCGGAGACCGACTGAACGGCATCCTGCTGCAGCTCATATCCTGCCTGCAGTGTCGCAGATGCCCCCACTACTTCTTGCCAAACTTGGACTTGTTTCAGGGAAAACCTCACTCAGCCCTGGAGGCTGCTGCTAAGCAGACGTGGAGATTAGCGAGGGAAATCCTCACCAACGCGAAAAGTTTGGACAAATTATAAAAAAAAAAAAAAAAAAAAAAAAAAAAGAATAAAGAAAAGACGTGATTGTCGACGCAGAGCCGAGGCGCATTTTGGGATAAAGGAAGAACAGAGACGTTTCAACTGATTCTCCAAGCAATGTGAAAAACAAAAAACCTGAAACTAAATAATGCACCGAGCAAACAGGAGGCTTTTTAAAAAGGAGCAGTTGGGCCACTGCCAGAGACAAACCGAAGGTACATTTTCAAATAAATGTCATCACTTTTGTCTTCTTTAAATGTTTTCACAAAGTGAAGAACTTTTTATTTAAATACATGCACAAAGTCGTTAAGGAAAATGTAGCGTGCCAAGTTCCATTGTTTTTCATTATGTGACTTCAAAAGAAATGTTAATAAAACGTTCCAAATTAAATAACTTGACCCCCAGCCTTGGCGTGTTTGCGCAGCTAGAAAAAAAAACTGTTGCATTTTATTATTTGCTCTTATGTGGTCAAGTGTAAAAAGAAAATCGTTTATTTAGAATTGAAAGATGAAAAGTGCAGCTTTTTAGGCCGTAACTTATTATTACAAACCCGTCTTGAATGATTTTCAAATGAGTGTAAATCAGCAGACGCAAGTTTAAAATCAGCTCTGCTCTGATTTAATAGCAGATGACCTCAAGTTTGACTCTGTGTGTGTGTGTGTGTGTCAGAGAAGGTAAGAATCTTTTGTTGTCTTGTTTATTTTAGGATAATCCAGTTTTTAAAAATAGCAATGAAATAAATGTAAATAAAGCGAAAACACGCTTACTTAAATAAAATACTACAATTATATAAATTGTTAATGACAGTGAATTTATAAACAACCACCTGTGGGGTCAGCAGCTTCTGTGATGACAATTTTGCTACAAAATTAGAACTGAGAACTTTATTTCTGTAAAGACAAATATTAATTTATAACTCATTTTTAACAGTGCTGCAGAGGGGAGGTCTGATCCATGTGTCGTCAGATTTGACCCCCAAACAGTTGAACTATTTATTTGAACTATACCCGTTACAGCACATTTAAACGATGTCTGTTCTTAAAGATAATTTACTTGCCTGGTAGTTGGAACAATTCAATTAAAATTAAGCCAAAATGATTAAATATAACAAATATTTCTCAATTCTATTAATCCAAGTCATGTAACTACAAGCATCTAGAGTCAAAATACGTGAATATTTCTTCTGACACTTGACAAAACCTACATGACTGTAGGTTAAAATATATAAAACAGTAATAATTGTTGAAAACTGAATCCCACTCATCTCTGCTTTACTGAAACACCAAGCGCAAATGCGTCGTTCACCGGTGACAGTTTGAGACTTGATCAATAGATCCCGAGACTCTTACCTTTGGATCGATGGCCTTGAAGCCCGGATCGTCCTCATCCACCTCAAAGTAGAGCTCGGAGGCGGTGACGGACAGGGTTCCCTTCAGCACCGCGGCAGGAGCCACCAGCTGCGCGCTGGTGCTCAGGTTGACTGGGCCTGCAGGAACACACACACACACACACACACACACACACACACACGGCATTCACAATGGAAGCAGTGGCAGGGACGATACTTTCTTCTTTTACTAATAAAAGAAAATACTCGATAGTGTTTATTGACACTGCGCCTTCGATAAATGTCGTGGGTTAGGGGGAAACCCGGTTCGTAAACATACAAAAGTAAATGATCAAACTCTTTCCACTGGCGTCTGTAAAATATAATTTACTTTACTATGACATACCAACATTTAAACATATATCCAAACATCGCAAACTCACGCTTAAAGGTTAATAAAATCGTGGCAATCTTTGTTATTGTCAAAAATCGACCGTCAATCAGAGCGCATTGATCGCGGCCGGCTGGTCGAGCCAGTGTTTAATCTCTCATTAATCTTAATTCATGCCAGTATGACAATGAAAAGCCGGCTCGGGGGAGCTGTGGGTGGAAGCCCTGTTCGGCTCTGCTCGCAAGACGCTTTGTGTTTGCAGATGTGAGCCGCGGAGAGGGGAGCCTGAGAGCGCCGGCGTGATTTCCCCATGCGCCTTGCGCGCATACAAGCGGATGGAATAAACAGATATTCATCCCTCTATCCTTTTATGAATTCCCGCAGGTACTGACGTGTTATATGCGAGTTGAAATAACACTTTTTTTTTTTTGCCGCCATTCGGTTAAAGACATTCAATTACGCCTGCAGCAGACAGCCGTTTACCGGGATCTGAACCGCTGCTGACAGTCTGCACTCAGGTTCCAGCGATGTATACATCACTTTATTAGGCAGGATTCAAGGCTGTAATCCTATTGTCACCCTTTTGCGTTATTTTAATAGCACTCTGAGCCCCCCTTGTGAGCGCCTTCTCTGCATATAAAACTGCGGATTACGCACGCAATCCGATTAACGGACTATATTAAATTTGATTAAGATTATTGACAGCTGCATCACACGTGACAAAAAGGGTAAAAATGTAGAGAGCTGGACTGAAATCAGTGGTTTATTTAGGGGTTGAAACTGCTTTTATTTCAGGCTGAGGACGGTGGAAACTTGGTTACTGTTGGATTTAAAAAAAAAAAGTTTGTTGCTCAGGCCTGTGAGTGTCAAGCAAGGCTTCCAGTGACAGTAAGAAAACTACAGCGTTTTCATGGTGCAACAGTGCCGAAGTTAACAAAATAACACTAGATGATGCTTGGTTTCTCTCTCAACCTTTAAAAACGGCAACAAAAATAAAATGTCAGTGCACTTTGTGATGGAGATAGAGAGCCAGACAGAAAAAAAACAAGAGTTTATCTGCACCTGTGGGAATCTGAAGCTTCCATATATTCCTTTTATTTTGTCTGGGCTGCAGCACAGGGAGACGTGGAGAAGGGGAGATGAAAGCGATGAACCATTTCTTTACCTGTTAAGTTGTCCAGGTCCTTCTCATCCAAGGAGGACAGATTGTCATCTTCTCCGTCTAGTAACGTCTCACTCTCAGAGTTTTGATTTCCCAGAGCCTGACCCCTGATCGGCTGCTTTCCTTTGAGGATGTCCTCCTCTGACACTGGAGGAAGGAGAAGGGGGCTTTTGATTTTACCTTTAATGCCACCATAAGGTCAACACAATAAAACACAAGTTAAGGTTCCTATAAAAATACATACTTAGAAACACACATTGAAGAAAGAACAGCGATTAACTGAGGCTGTCCACTCACATCAGCGACTTTGCTAACAACCACATATAGAATCACTGGGGTATATTTTCCTATTTTACTGTCAGAAGTGCATTCATTACCACTTTTCATAAATGTCCGCATTGACGGGGACTAAAATAAGTTATGGGTTTTTAAGTAATACATTACAGAGTTTGTTTGGCCCGAAGAAAAACCCTTTATTCACAGAGGGCCGATGCTGATTTATGCTGCGTTAACACACACACACACGCATGGAGTATTACAGGCAAGCAGCAGATGAGGCAAAAGCAGCGAGCGCGCCCTCAAGTTCACGTGTTAACCCCCAAGGCAACGATATTATTGAAGCAGATACAGTATCAAAATGAGACTCGCACACATGCCCTGGCCCTTTTCGGTTACTAGTGAACATGGCATTAACTTCCAAATGGATCTTTTGAGAGGAATGGGAACCTGCGCACGTTTACGGAGTTTCCTGCTGCTGCATGGTAAGAATCTGCAGAATAAAGCCCGGTCGCTGAATCTTTCCTTTTCGTATTAACACAGAGAGCTTTTTATTTGCTTCATTGTCCACAGGCAACAGTTGTAATCCAGTGGGATTAAGAAAACACGGCCAAAGGTTTTTTTTTTCTCTCTTTCATCATCACCTGAGACAAGATAAATTGCACTTCCTAAAAGTGTGTGACCGCATCATCTGGATACACACTTTGAAACTAGGATAAAAAATCTCTTGTCACGGAAAAAATGCAGCTCACTGATATTTAGAATGCCTTCCTGTAATTAAGCCTCCCTGGAGGATTCTTTAGTTAGCAGCACTGAAATTACTACCAGCTCCTCTAATATGAACCACATGCCCATGTATTCACACCAAAGCAAGTGGACGGCGGGACACACCAGGAGCTTACAAAACACGGACGCTTGGAACTTTTTAACTTAACTGTAAACACACCGGACAATTTTCACCCCGATGCAGGGTGATGCCTGAGCGCTCTGATCTCAGACTGGGCTCCTCCAGAGAAGTTAAGATCAAGTTATGAGTTAAGTGTAATTCTGCAAGGAGCAGTTAGCATTGTCTCACCCAACAAGTCAGAAAATATATTTGCAAACTGTTTATTTATATTGAAAAACAGTTGGACGTAAAATTACACTCTGTGTTTTCTCAATAAGGGTGTTAATCTATTTTCAAAACAGACTTAAATTAAAAAATGTAATGCTGTTGATTCCAGAGTGTCGTTTTCATTAAAGTGTAATTCAAACAGCTCAGTGACAAACAAGAGTGCCACACACACGCACAGGCATGAAAAGCAGTGCAACCCAGCCTCATCGCTCAACACACAGGCAGTCGCGACGTGCATAAATCCCAACAGGTTATGCTTTTTCCGAGAAGCCATTTCCCGACTGAGAAGTTCAACTACCTGCTTATACAACTGCAAGCGTGCATGGGGGCTGCAATTAAATTGTCAAAATTAACAAATTTGTTTTTAACGGGAGCGTAGCCAGGAGTGAAGTCGAGAGACAGGTATTGATTACCAGAACAGAGACATTAGTCTTTAGGTATTTACTCTGCCACCTCTGGTACACGGGCCCGGGACCAGACCAAATCAATCCCTAGAAAAGATGGTCCTTTCCAGCCATAAACAGCCAACTGAAGGCCACTGGCACCCACCCACACACACACACACACACACACACATTTGTAAAACTGATATATTTCCATTTTTTAAAAATGATTGAATTATTTCACTATAGGTCACTTAGCAGCTAAGTCTAATTATTTTCCAGTGCCGCTAATTTCCTAATGATTCATAATATTTTGAGACTGCTGACACAAGGAGCTGAGACAATTTCAGTTAATTCAGACTTGATCTCATGCTAAATATTTTCTTAGGGAGTGAAGCTGCATTTTCTCTTCTGCATCTGATGAATATAATTACAGCCAGATATGACCTTTGTGCTCCGGTTGAAAACTCAACCCTGCGTTCTCGTCTTGAGCTGCACTTCCGTAACAAATGTCGGGTCGACTAAAACAAGACGAAAGGTTACATCAGAAAATGGATGCCGTCAGGCTTCAATGTCAGAGAGTTATTTTAATGATATATTTCCATATTTCAGCCAAGCGGTGTACTCTCCTGAGGTAGCATACCACTGCCGCAAATGGCTGTTGGATATTTTTACACAGACTTGACTCTAACCAAATGTTGTTTGCAGGAATTTGACTCTCCCCCACTCTCAAAAATTAAAGTAAGCGGCCGTAATGTTTTTGGATAAAATCAAATAACAGATGAAAATACCTGGATGGCCTGTTGAAAGACTTGAGCATATTTTTATGAACTCCGAGAAGCCAGTGACGGTTTACAGAAGGAGCTTTGGGAAAAATATAGAGCTATTCAAATAATAAGTGAAATTCAGAGGCTCGTTGCTAAAGAACAGAGGCCAACTGGACTCGGGGCTACTCTTGGTGTCCAG
Source organism: Pao palembangensis (assembly GCA_015343265.1). Classification (NCBI taxonomy): domain Eukaryota; kingdom Metazoa; phylum Chordata; class Actinopteri; order Tetraodontiformes; family Tetraodontidae; genus Pao; species Pao palembangensis. Next base: position 3,553,359 of record CM027089.1, on the reverse strand, counting down.
ATACTGACGTGCTACAGTCGTTACTGCACGCACGTCTCCCACAATCCTGGCATCCTGAAAGCGCACTGCTTTTTGATTAAACTCCATCATACCTGGCTTTTATGTGCGAGTGAAGCCAAATCTAGATGGAATTTCTTCAGCTGCTGCAATGGGGACATTTTGTTTCCGGAAATGTTCATTTACTGCACGGCCATTATTACAAAGCCCGTTACAGGCTGAATTTTTACAGAAATGAGGGCCTGCGTGCACTTTAGGAGAGGATTATGACTGCTGGTGTCAGTGTAAACACCCATCATTTTCACACTGTAGTTGTGACTTCTGTGGAGAGTTTCTCATCAGCAACTGTATTCAATAGAAAGTGGCCTGAAACAAAGAGATATTGATCTGACCTATTCAAGTAACATATAAATCTGTCTTGTTAGCTTTAACAGCAGCTATGTAGAGAAGGAAGTGTATTTGTATTTTAACAGAACAGCGTGTCCACATGTTAAATAGCAAAATGTAATCTAATGTGCTAAAATACTGTTTCACTTGCTTGTTCCCTTGAGATCAGACTCTCATAATATCAGTGAGTTTTGTGCTGACATGTTACTTTATTCAGTTTTGACTACAAATCTTCAAGAAATTCTAATGCATAAAAGGCATAATTGGAAAATGATCTGCATATCACATGCGTAGAGAAAAGAAAGAGTGCATCACTCACCACTGATATCAGCAACTGTTGTGCGGCAGAAGGGAAAAAAAATGAACAATTTACGGTTGGAGCTGTCAGTACCGCATGCAGTCACTGCTAATTAGTGCATTTGTGCAGAATGGGTGGTCGTATTTAATATTGTGGGTGTGAAATTCAAATGAAGGTGCTGTTTTACTGTGTAATAAATCTTTTATAGAAACGGGATTTCAGATTTTTACGACGTGTACCTGGTGCTCGGGACTGAAAACAACTGGTGGGGATTTGGACTGACCGTGTTCTGCCGCGGCTTTGAGCGTGGCCTCTGAGTGAGTGGATCCGAAGGGGTTCCTGATGAAGCGACGTCGACGCCTTAAATCGTCTTCCCAGTAGTCCAGGCGCCAGAACTCCCTCGGCCGGCTGCTGGGAGATAGAGTTAGCACATGTGTTAGCAATTACGAGCCAGCATGGTATAGAACCCCGCATTAGCACTCGGTCCAAGCAAGCGCACATAAAGCCAGCTTTGTGTCTGCTGTTCCTTTTAACCCACATAATGACTCTTTTTAAACATTGCGTAGGTACAAATTCGGACATTCGGTGTCCCGGCTTGTACCCTGTCTTTGATAGTGACGGTTGTTCTGTATGACAGAACAAGGAGTTCCCCTCCCATTTTTTTTTTCATGTCTGTCAGTGCATCACAAAGGAGGCAAATGACAGCTTGATCAGTTTCCACACACTTCTGTGCCATGTGCTTCCATTCACCTCATTTCAAACGCAGCAGGATACCTCAGCACCGTCTCAGGGTGCGCAGCAGAGGGAAAAGGCCATTACATGGAGGGAAAGCATTATCAATATTAATCAATGTCTACAGGACCCATTTTTCTGTCCCATTTATAACTCCCTCAATCAGGCTGAGTCAGTAAATCACGTAACACTCGAGGGGAAAAAGTGTTAACTTTTAATGAGCAATGTCACCGTCCCGAAAGTAACATGTGCTGTAACTGCCTCTGCCTGCCGTTCAATAAAACCAGTTAAACAAAATAAAGGAACTTGAATTCAAATAAGAGCTGGATCTCTGCTAATAATCACAAGCACTGACACAGGTCACAGGGACTTCGATCTACTGGTGAACACCACTCTGGTCACCAGCACCTCACAAACCTTCACTAATGATCACACTTGGGCCACAGAAAGAACATCACACAATAACAAAGACCAAAAGCAGTGTCTTAAAATGGATTTAGGGTGTAGGAAGAAACCCAAAAGTCTAAGAGTAGAATTGTATTTATATCTGAAACAAGAGGAGATAATGGTACATTTGTGAGAATGCCATTTGACATTTAAAGTGTGCAGAGGTTGGAAAGATGCAGGCAGGCCCAAATTTCTCAGCAGTGACAAAGAGAGTGCTCCATGTTTGCTTGTGATAGTCTCTGAACCCAAATGGCCACTACATCATCCTGCCTGCGGCGGTATTCATCTGTGAAGAATAATTATCAAGGATGAGCATGCAACACAGCTCCAAATCTGGATGTACTCGTCTCTCATCTCACAGCACAGGGAAGGGAGGGTGGGGTGGGGGGGATATGTCCCACTTACACAATACACATTAATCCATCAGGAGGGGAGCCACTGGCTGGAGTAGTTAGTTAAGGCATTTTTTTGGTGGACGGGCACCGCTGCCCATCATAATGATGGGATTCTGGAAGAGGTGGTAGCACAATGAAAGATTCCCCATCATCAATCCCCAAATACAGAGACGCCATAACAACAACGGAGATGCAATGCTCCCCCCCCCCCACGATACCACACAGAGAGCGTGTTTCCATAAAGATGATAAATTATTCAGAACTCATTCATCCTCCGAGAGTTTACTTGGAACAATTTACTGAAGCACCATTCTTCAAAATAACAATTAAAGTAACAAAGGAGCAGCGTTGTGCCGCAGTTCCTGCAAAGCGCTTGTGTAAGTGGCAATTAGTTCGGTCACAAAAGGTGCCTGGAAAGATGGCTTGTTAAGTTCGTTGAGTTAACGTTGGAATAGGGGAGAGGTGGTGGGACACAGGAAGGATGTGTCCTTTGAAATGTTATCAACAGTTAAGAACAAGCAGCTCTTTTTTGATTTTCTAACATTGATCACAGTGGCTAAGGAAGGCACCCGAAACCGCAAATAGTGATTCCTATTTTTTGAACGCATCTTTTAAAAACCAATCATGTTATACAATGAAAAGTACGTGGAAATGTCCACGACAGTCCAAATCCCCAGAGATATATTAAGGGATAATCCCATCCTGAACACAAAACTAATCTAGCATTAAAAAAACCCTAAAATTAACAATCACTAACCACTTTCAAGTAATCGCTATTAATCATCATTTATCATGGGGTTATAGGTTTCTAAGTTGTATATGAGGACCTCCACTGCTGATCATTATCAAACGGTCATTTCAATCATGTAAATAGATTCTCTCTATTTCAACAGGACCGTTGTTCATTTGTTGACAAGGACAAATGATTGCAGGCCATTAAGATTCATAGAGGACTGCCCTGGCTGGCTCCCGTTGTTTACCATATTCAATCAAAAAAGCCCGTTTTCAAAGGCATGTGTAGAAACTGCTTTGAGTTATCGCTTCGCAGCTTTTGTGAAGACAGAATCTAGCCTGGGTGAGTAAGATGGTGTCTGAGAAATATGACTATTTTCATGTGGCTTTGATACAGTTTGCAAATAATAAAAAGAGCCGTATCATAGCCAGCACGAGCAGAGTGAATATTCCATGATAAATCACTAAAAGTGACTGCGCTTTGGTGTAAACACATATTCATAACCTTCCACCAAATTAATTTAGGTAGCGTCAATGCGAGCTGCATATGCAGAGTAGATTTCACCCCTTGCTTATCTGACATTAATGCTGGTTCCTATTGGCAGCAGTCAACATCGCTGCTCAGCCCGAGATCATTTTGCTTTGATTTGCATAAACCATGTGTTTAGAAGAAACGGGAGGGCAAGTGCAGATTGAGGATTTGTCATGTGGAGGACTGGTGGAGCCCTGGCTCTTTGTCAAACGGTGGCAGTCGATGGCATCTCCAGACTTAAATTAAAATGAAACAGGACCAAACGCCTTCCCGCTGAAATTGTTCGGCATGATTAAGTCTCGCCAGAGTGATTTTCTACATGTGCATTAATGCCCACCCTTCCCATTCCAATGAGGTTTACAGGAGACGCCACCTCTGTGTGCATATGTTAATTCGCCTCAGCTAATGTTGTTTACAAGATTTACCAGAGGTAACTTTAGGGTCACAGTACCAGAAACATTTCCATCTCGGCCTCTTAAATCACACTCCACTTGTCAATTTCTACATCATTCTTATTAATCACACCCACAAGTCTTTTAATTTGTCTATTTTAAATATTTATATAATGCTATGTAATGCATGACACAGTACTGAATCATATCTGAGCTGAATAATGTTTGAAATATGTCTAAGAAAAGCCTTGATTGCAGAGAGAGAAAGAGAGAGAGAGAGAGAGAGAGAGAGAGAGAGAGAGAGAGAGAGAGAGAGAATCTGAATCTTGGCATAAACACGAGCCAAAGATTTGCTCACTGAAACAAAATCCACATCCACTACGTTAAACCTTTTCACTGAAGCACAGGCGCGCGAGCACCTCCCACTCCTCCCAATTAACTCCAATTTATCCCAGAGCCTTCAAAAATGGATCTGAGAACAGAGGGAGCGAAACGGAATCTCCGCAACATCGTCTGCTTGTGAGGATCAAAGGAATCCCATGGGTGGGAGGCAAAAGGCTTCAGACTCCCCACAATGCAGCGCAGCCAAATGAAATAATGCAAATCAAGCTCTAATTACCACCAGCTTATCGTGCAGCTCCCAATTAGCTGCAATTACACTCAGCGTAAATTCACCAACAAAAGGCCGCGCAATTAGAAACTAATTACATGGAGATTTTGAGGGAGGTAACAGAAAAGTGTTTGTAAATCCCGACCAGCAAGAAAAGCTCGGAGAAAGATTTTACCGTTTAATCTAACAACAACTGGATGGATTTCCTTGTTATAATGATCATCAACCTAGTAATAAATAGCACATCCAGACTACTGCTGTATAGTGAAGTGGTACCATCTGTATTTCTGATGAAGGGTCACATTTCTCCTGCGATTTTGACAACTTGCATTTAAGGCCATTCATCACCACTCCTGCAAGGTAATGAGGGCATCCACTGGACCGGAGTTGCATAATTCAGCCATTACTGGGCCATTGTAATAATCTTCTGACCTCTAGCTTTCAGTGCTGATCTTGAATAACATGACAAATCTGAGCTCGCACCCATGTTTCCAACATACAAAAAAAACATGACACACAGGAAGCTCAAGGTCAGCTTGGACCGAGAATTTTTTTTTTTCCTCCCTTTTGTCTCAAAGAAGAAAAAAAAAAAAAAAATCAGTTTCAGCTGCTCATCGCCGTTCTCATTAGTTTAACACTTGCAGTCCCTGCTTCAGTTTCAGGAATACAACACAGGGCAGTCTGTTATTCATGAGCTCCTCCTCCCCCCTCATCTCCATCATACAGTTCGTGCATGTGCATCTGCACTGCAACATGGTTAAGCACCATATAAACAAAATTCTCTCCAAATATGAATATTGAGTGATCTTTTTTTATCAAAAAGGCATCGTTTATCATCTTTATATTAGAAATTCAATAGATTTTAATGCTACTTCTCAGAAATAGAGAGTATATTGGAGCTTTGTGTTAAACATTTAGCTCAATAAGCGTAATTCACACTGATTTGAGCCGCTTATTGGTATAATTGATGCTGCTTTTGGAATATTATAGCATGTAAATACGGTTTTCTGTTAATAGAATGTTTGACTTTAGTTTATAGAGTAAAAGAACAATTTTCTGAGAATGCTATGCCTTGGATGTAAAGTAGGTTTCAGACACCAACAGCAGGATTAAAGAGGAAAAGAGGGACTCACAGTTTTGCACAGAGGGATTTTATAGTGTTTTGTTGTGCACTAGATACCCATGAAGTGCTGAACTCAAAAGATAAAGGTGATTTTTTTTTTTTCTTTCTTTTTGGCAAATGGTGAAAGTTGTTGAAAATAAATGACCTGCTGGTCCCACGATGTAATTACAGTGGCTGGAAGCGTACCAATCTATCACGAGAAAGAGGGGGCTGACACGCTGCAAAGGGGTTAGTCAAAGGAGATAGCCTTTGACTAACTACTGCCCCAGACAATCGATACTGTGCAGGTATTGCATCAAGCCAGAGAGGAGGGGGAAAGCCTTTAAAAACTTCCCAAATGGTTTTTCATTCAGATATTGATCAGCACCTTTTATCATGACCTTGCTCCACCATGGCCATATGCCTTCTTAAGGGTATATAAAACTCATAAATCTGGGTTGCAACAGAGTCACTGGTGTGTTTCTGGGCTGGAGGGATTCTTCTCCTGCTTTGTAACAAAGATTCCAAGAGGATAACAAGAGGATCAAAATGATGTCAAAAATAAAAGTGTAATAAAAAGATGTATTTAAGTCTGATTTTTCACTTCCCCTTTTCTTTAAATGACAATTTGAGTCAAATTGTTAAGTCTCTGACTCCAGTGCAACGCTCAACCATGCTAACATATGGACATCATCAACTGTTAATATGTTCTACCATGACACTTTGTTATTATTCCTTACAGCCCCAGCCACTGTACCGTATATACAGTGGAGGTAAATGTTATCATTGAGGCTATATTCTAATTCATATCCATGAGTCGGACTGCACGGTAGGGCCTTCGTGGCACGTTATTTTATTTAACTGATGGAACGTGAGCATGTCAAACCTGAGCCGTCTCCCTAGAGATTTAAGGAACATCCTTTTCATCCCCTTCACAACTTTTCTGCCCCAGACACGTGTCACCGTGCATGATTAATGAGGTGGAAGGTTTCACATAAAGCCCGTTTAAGGACTTTTGGGTTTGGAGTCGTGTGTGTGATACTAAGAGTCAAGTTTATAGAGATGAGCATTTACCAAGGGTTTGCATTGCTCAGTTCATAATGTTTATGCCATATGTTTATCCATGACGGTGACTCGAGCCCCAGCTAATTGGTTTTGAAAAAGTCAGGAGGAGGGCTAAAGGAAACAGCTGTCTCTGCCTTGGACGAGTCGGAAGCTGCGGACCGCCACAGCTGCCGCCACGCAGAACATCGGGTCATGATTGTGTTTACACAACCAGCGTTCATAAGCAAACCAAGAGCCATTATCAGCTCTCTGCAATTGCTGCACAATGTAAGGGTTCAACGTAAAGGAAAGCGAATTTTATTAAGTAGTAAATACTGCAGATGGACTCAAAATATTTGTTCTGAAAACACAATTATTATAAAGATAAATCTAGATAAGTTTCCACTTTGAAAATCTGCTGTATAAATAAAAATCGGGAGAGATGGAGGAACCAGTCCCAGTGTTTATCCTGTCCTTAGATGCTGCAGAAGACGATCTGATGTTCAGATAAGATCACAGATGTAGACTTTGTCATCCAGAAAACAGTCGTTTACATACTTGTCAGTGCACTTATTTTTTAGTTCATGTAAGTATTTAAGGTATCAAAGGGAAAGGACATGGAAAAACGTCTCTGTCTCTTCTTTGTCGCCATCTTGACTTTTGATGCTCTGGCAACAAATCTCTGTCTCTGATCTCAGCTCCATCCATCTCTCTCTCTCTCTCCGTCTTCCTGCCCCTCTCCAGCGGTGCATTTCCGAGAGTCAGTGTACTCTAAACAGTTATGTTCTTGTTTCCTATGGTTATGATCTCCGCTGACATGCTGGAGTCCCATTTCCTTTTTCAGCTCTGCCTGCACCATAGCGCCGCAGCCATAATGTACGGTCCATCCATAAAACGTGCACGCAAAGCCACTCAGATGCTGTGCAGACCTCAGCTTTAACACATGCATTACATATCATAATTGTGATTTAAGCCTGGAATGAATGCACACAAGTGGAGATGAATGTTGCTGCAGCGGTTTCTCATGCAATCACTTATTGCTCATGATTAAATGATTACTGAAGAGGGCGATAGAGCTGCAATTCAAAAGACGAAGTTCAACATGGTGTACAAAAATAACACTGCAGATAAAGAACAAAAATGAGATGTATAGCTGCAATTACATAAACTGCTTATAATAATTAGGGCAATCTGTTCCGTTAACTTTTGTACATATTCTTCAGAGCAAGCATATAGGAATATAAATATCACTAAAATCACCTGATAAATGACACAAATTCCATTCATGGTCTTTAGCTGAATGTAAATGCACAACTAAAATTGTTTTCTTGCAGCATTTTAGGCAAAATCTTGTCCCAGTTATCATCAGTGCTAGTTTAAAACTTCTGGGCTTTTCACCTTTAAAAGGATAAAGCATTTAGGACATTTTGCATTTTTCAAAAAAAAATGTTACTCAAGTGTAGTCTTAATTTTAAAACAACTTGTTAATATGAGGACTAAAAAAAAAAGGGGTTTTTTTCCCGCTTATAAGTGGAAAATAGTAATAGGATTATGCTCAAATAATAGGAAAAAAATAATGAAATAGAACACAGCCATGCCATGTGTTATGACGTTTACTTCAAAGGGTTATGTATTTAATTATGTATTTGTATAGGTATGACTGGTCACTGAGATGCATGTGATTTAAACACATGCAGCAACCCTCAAAATACACTGTGGAGACTTCATTTCATTATCAATTCTTTAGAACATGTGATGAAAAAATTTCTTTCTGTAGCTGGGTACGAGAGTTAAATGACAGACGCAGAAGATAAAATAGTAATGCTAATATCAATAGTTTGTCCATTACAGGTCAGCTAACTGTCCAGCAGAACAGTTACAAAGCTGTTAGTTTTCGATCCCACAAGGCCGATCAATACCAGACCATACTGTTTCAATTTTGCCCACATTGATTTTCTCTATAACACTACAACCCTAAAGCATTCGTCTTTCTGAAGGAAGGATGATTTGATTTACTGAAGAAAAATTGGAGTGCACATCACAAAGATTTTTTGCCGGGCGGGAGTGTGACACGCCAAAAGATGGATGTCCCTTGGCTGGGAAGCCTCTAGCCTAAGGGCGTCCATTAGAACAGTGCTGCTGCAGAAAATGAGCTGCTTATATGAGGGAGGAGGAGCAGAGGGAGGCTGCTCAAGGTGTGTGTGTGTGTGTGTTTCGAGGCGACCAGCTGTAGCACAGGACTGTGGAAGTGAACCGAGAATAAAAAGGATGCTTGCGCAGCTTTAAAAAGCAAAGAGGAAGACAAAGTGGGTGAACAGCCGATGCCAAGGCCAAAACCTAAAGCCCCACATCTTGAGTAATATTTCACTTCAGCTCACATGGGGCTGAACCGCTGAACCACTGTCAACAACAACTCCGGATTAAACAAAAAAAAAAAAAAAAAAAGTGCCATGCTTTCACATAACTCCCACCATCTCTCAGCTGCTGCCACCTTCCTTTTACACCCAGAGTGAATTTCCATGGTACATTAGTCTGCCTATTAGAATACAATAGAAGATATGAGAGGGGGAATAAAGAATAGTGTGCGTCCTCAGAGACAGAGTTGGTCCTCTCAATCATCTGCTCTCGCCTCGCCTCGATGTCCATCCACTTTGTCTAGGTGTCGTACACATGAAAGATGATGCCTGACCCAAATAAACAGTCTGGATGCTCAGTGGACCTGAGCTCAAAGAAAGGAAAGGGGAAGAAATGAAAAGCCATTTCATTTGTGCCATTGTTACCAGAGACAACCCCTCCCCCCCCATTTTTCTAAAAAGACAGCAGGCTGGCACGTTGTACACCTGAGTCTCAAGGCGCCTGGACAGAAATGTGTGGAGGAACAGGTAGCCGACCCAGTTGTGTGACTGCAGGTCTGTCTCTGTCATGACACAAGATGAATACAGCCTCTGCGTGCTGGAGAGAATCCTCCCTGGAAATCAGGCCATACAAGTGGAGCAGATAGGGACACAAAAATTACAGTGTGAGAACCCAGGGAAAGGAACAGTGGTGCAAATAAGGAGACAAGCACAGCCGGGAAGCCAGGAAAGAGAATGGAAAAAAGAAAATCACCTAACGCCTCTGTTCTCTGGAGGCCAGAGGTGCCCTAAGCTGGATATTAAGACACAAATTGCATTCAGACGGGTCACACCATGTCAGGAGATATTACACGTCTGGCTTGAGGAAACAACACTTCCCATCAGCTTGTGAGAAAATAATATTTTCATTTTCAGACTCTTTATTGAATGGAAACTTTGGGGAATACATTTTTATGGCCCGAGCGGCCGGGCGGGGGTTTTACACCAGAGCAAGCTGTAATCATAGCCGTGTATTGTCTGTGTACCTGGATTTCATTTTCACAGATGGGAAAAGGTTGCAGGTTTCACCGTGTGCAAGTCTACTTACCCCCCTGTTTGTACTTACAGGCAGCACACAATACTGCCTGTAAATAATTAGAGAAACCCCATCTCTTATAGTGGGATGCCTGCAGGGATTCAGGTGCACTTGTTTTGTTCTTGTTTTTGTTTTCTCTCCTCACCAGATGTTTCTGCCGTGCCCACATACCATAGGCTCCCGAGCGAAGCTGCACCATCTGACCTTCGCAGTAATTGACCAAAAAATATTGATGTAATGGCACTGGACTGATTGTGATTTATTAAAAGAGGGCTGCACTCCAAGGCCCAATGCCAATCGCTCCCTGTTCCCATCGGCAGCCATTAGGAAAACCATCAATAGCTCAACGGCATAAGGGGCCAGTAATAGAGGACTTTTCTAGCCAAGCCTCACAGAACATAATCTCCATGGTCAATAGCTGAGAGTAGTCTAACACTGAGAAAAACAATGCTACATCCTGCTAAAATAGAAAAGGAAGACAAAGGCAGAGCCAGACTTTTGAACCAACAGCAAACTAACCCTCACCAGACGAGTCTCTGGAGAGTTGGTTCAGCCTAACAAGCGTGAGCCAACAGGCCGTCTCTGCAGCTCACCATTATACACTACCTGCACAAACAGCCATCATTAGGGAATAGCTACATCGGTTTCTGCTGCCCATTTGGTGTAAGGCAGAGGATGTGGTTGCCGCTGTTCTTAATGGCAGCAGAGCTGTTTAAATGGCTTTGGTCTCCCTTCTGAGTCACTGCACGATTCAGCCCACTAATGATGTTTTTACCTTTGCAAATCTAACTCACTCTGATTAATATATATATATGCATATATTTGTAGTATATTATGGTATTTCTAATTAAACTAAATGGAAACTCAATATGTGTTAAATAATACCAGTGCCCAGATTCTTTTTTACCTTGTGGGAATGCTTCCCCAGGCGCCATGTTTGTCTGTCAGGATGTTGACGATCTTCTGGATGAGCTGCATGGCCGTCACATGGTCGCGGTACTTGGCTGCCCGGATCAGGTGGTCACACATTCTCTCCTCGTCTCGCTTGTCCGCTGTGTACTGGGCGCACGTGGACTGGGGTCGAAGAAAGAAAGAAACACATTACACATTCTGCTAATGGACTCATCCACCACGCCAAGAAAATGTACTTTCCAATACATAACCAAGAAAATGTGCAATGTTTTCATACATGGAAACTCTTCGGTGAGTAAAACCAAATGAAAAGGGTCATTTCTGCCCTTGTGTCACGTTGATTAATAACAGTGGACACATATTCACTAATGCCCTCCGGCGCACCAAATCACACCGCACCCATAATGCACAGCGAGGACATTTTTCTCTGTCGGAATTTGTTATCACAATGGGCCTTTGAACTCAGCAGTAATTCCAAAAGTACCACACCACCTGCAAAAAATAACATCTATAATTCAAAACAGTATTTTGATTTCCATCTTGATATGAGACTCAATTTCACCTGCAAACTTGCAGTTTTCTTTGAAACACCCATTTCACTTGTATTTTGATTAAAGTTGAGAACAAGAGTGAGTGTAGACATGAAAAACGTGAAAAAAAAATAATGGGTTTGTGTTTGGCTATTATTTTAGTAAATGGCTGCAGTAACAAAGGTTCATTCAATTATAAATGCAGTTTTGGTTCGATATTACGCTCCTTATCTGATTAACCTTAAACAAACCCATTGCTACAGGAGTCACGCCAGCAAGGATTCACTCTAATATGGGGACAAATGCAACCTGTTTTTCAAAAGTTACCCGTAAACGCTTCATAATGGGCCTTCCTCTTCAATTTCAATGACAACATTTCACATCTGACAGAAAATCCATACGTATAAATCACATTACAGTGGCTTCTGCTGAGCTATTGGGCCAAAATGATCAATCTATGTCTCTTTGTGTGGCATTAGAGTGGGGCTTGACCTCATAGCATGACAACTAGTAACATTAAAACAAATACGGAGAACATATTTTAAGTAAATGCATTAAATTCACCAGCAGAGAATGTTTTGTTTCACTGTGTGTGTGTGATGTATGTCCATCAATCTTCATCTGAGGCAAACGAGGAGCTGGATCATGGAAAAGGAGTAACAGGACTGCACAAGATGCTCGACACTGGGTCCATCAAATCAATCAGACTTAGAAGAGGTCCATTTCAGCCAGATGAATTATTACATGATTGTCCATTCATTAAACATCTGTAAGCAACATGTCTGAAAGAGTTAATTTCCATCTGCCTATGAGAGACACATGAAGTCTACAGGGCTAATTAGCAGCAGTGGGCTTAGCTTCATAGCCATAAACAAATACTTCATCACCTGCGTGTTCAGCACTCAAACCCGCCATGCTTTTCTCTTGCCTAAGGTCCAAATTCATAGATGAAACCCAGAAAAGCTGATGCTTTACCTAGCGTTACTAAATAACCCAACTCGGGTTTGTTTTTAAGTGCAAGAGAGGACTCGCTGGTAATTCCAGAAGTCATTCCATCACCATGAAGTCAGAGAATTATGGTAATGTGGAGATTAATGCAAATACTTCAATGTCAGCCACATTCTGTAATCATGTCTCTCAGAAATATGGCAGAAGCTAAGTATTGGGAGCAGAGACAGACACTCCAAGGCACACCCCTCTTAAAAAGTGAAAAATCTTTTATTCATGGCTAAAATAAAAATCTAAAACATATAAATGTGTTCCAGTCTGGATGATCAGTGTATTATTAAAATATTTAGCATTCGTATCCAGAATTACAGTATGACCACCGCAAAAAGACCAACGTTTCCATTCGTGAGGGTAAACGAGTGCAGCTGAGGTAAAAGGGACGAACTCTCTGAAGTTTGCTTCCTAGCCATCTCATCACCGGGGTGCAAGTGAGACTGTTATGACTTGCGACACTGTAATCACAGGCTGCACCTTCCATTATATGGTCTGGCTGACAGGGTCGGACTCGGCGCGAGTGCCTGCTCTGCCAGAGGAGACAGCTTGGCAAAGATGAAATGATAATGGCTGGCATTAATCGAGTCAATTACACTGAGCCGTGTCACCCGCAATTCATCAACGGTTCAAATAAATAAGTATGGATGGGTATCAGAGTTTGGGAAAGGAATTGGGACACACAAAAAAAAAAAAAAAAAAAAAAAAGGCTTTTTCTTTCTGAAAACAAAGGTACTTATTACGGAATGGTGATTTTGGTTTGGCTTGTTTTATAGCCTGCTAAATCTACAAATAATAAGCTGGAAACAGCAAGATAGGCTATGTCAGCCTTATCTAAATGCTGTAGTTGTTGTCAGATGATGCCTCGGCTCCCCTCCTCCTTCCTCACTGGGTTGAGAGGGTTAACCAGTGTAATAGGCTGGAGAATGGAGTCTCATTAGAAGATATCAGCCCCGTGTTTATCAATTAGAGTGACAGAGAGGTCTAGCAGTGCAGTGGTGCCGTGAGCTTTCAACATGCACGCTGACAAAAAACCGGGGTCTCAGGATTCTGTTGGAGAAGAGTGGGAGAGAAACAAAAAGCAGCAGAGATGCTATTAAAGCCCTTCATTTGCAATGTCTTGACATCGGTGGCACATCAGGGCTTCCCATTCCAGCAGCTGGGCTATCGCTCGGCGCAAATCTCCAATTTCTCACATCCGTCGACAAGCACTCCCACAGGGTTTCATTTACAAACGGGCAGAGACATTGTCCCGAGGAAGGCGACACATCAGCCTTGTCCTTGTCGGGTATCAAAGAATGCAAATACACTACAAGTAAATTCCTTCTGGAACACAATGGAGGTCTGGGGAGACAAGACGATGAAATGAGAAAGGACGATGGGGGGGAGGAGGGGCTACAAAACAAAAGTAGATGTTGAACCAGTCCACCATTATGGCTTCACAGAGAATCTCTTACACTTGATCTCTTGCCCTCGAGTTTTCCAATTTGAACATAAAATGCCACCAGGGGAATTCAGACAATGGGCCAGGGAAGAAACGAGTGAAGGGAAGAGGAGGGGGAGAAAAATGAGGGCTTAAAAGTACAATGGCGAACAAAAGTCACCAAATGACAATGCCTGACAGCCACTTCAATTCTGGAACGATCCCCCTCTGTCATGCCGTGCTCTCGAGTATTGATTTTTTTCCCTTCTTCTTTTGGGACACAGCAAGGGAAAAAAATGACTCCTGCTGCTGCTGGCACCAGAGCTGAGGCTACCGACCATCAAGGTTAACGCAGGCACCACACTTATCACCACGTCTCGCTCCTCTTCCTCAGCTCACGCCGTCGGTGGCTGATCCATAACAGACTGGTCACCATGCTCAGCTGGCAGCCTCTACATCTTTACCCACAAACCTCTTTCCTCTGCAAAAACATTGTCCTCCCCTCGCCACATCTGTCTGCGTTTACCGCAATCTTTTTCGCCGTGTCGCCAGCTCGACTTCAAGGTCACGCCGCGTGAAAAATCATACCTGCTAAACTGTCATGTGTTGGTGAAAAAATAGTCAAATTAAGTACGGACGCCACCAGCTGGGAGAAAAAAAAAAAATTCATGTCTTCTTCAGATTAGAAATGTGCTGTTAAGTGTAAATGTCTCTCCATACTAAAAGAATTGAAATAAAACATAACACAGCACACTGCTACAATTTTGGCAGGCTTTTCATTCGAGCTTTCAGGCTTCTCGAAGGAAAAACAAAAGAGAGAATAGTCTTCCTCTGACTTTTGAGGTGAGGTGGTCAAACATGACGATGGCAGCTGCACAGGAAGTACCTGGGGACTTCATTATACGGGAAAGCCGGCAGAACCAACACGGCCGTTTCAACAATCCTGTGTATGCCCTCCTGCCACTTTCCATGCTGTACAATAAAAAAGGACGTTACTGAAAGACGTAAATTTGTCATCTTCCATCATAATGAGGGTGTGCAAAAAAATATTACCCACAATTAACAATTTGTTACCTCTTGGAATTCAAACAGCGATATAAAGCACAGCGATATTATGTCATACGTGTAATGTATTTGCATTTATGATGTATGTGTCCCTCCATATGAACCTGGTCCACCTCGAGGTTTCTTCCTAATATAAGTGAGACACTCTTGACTCTAACAGACACTATATAAATAAGGTTAAATCGAACAAATTATAATGTAATTTAGCCTAAAAATACAGTAACTTAAAAATCTGTATGTGCCACAATTTCTAAAATACATATATAAAAAAAAAAGAGTTTTGACTTAATCTCTGTACTGATGGCATTATCGTCCTGGGATTGTCTCCGCCACCACATCAACTACACTGATGTGACACCAACATTACAATTCTGGCGCTGTTTGATCCAAGTCTATGCAAAGATGAACTTAAATTCTTAAGGTTCTGAGCAGGTTTGATACCATTTCAGTTTTTGATTTCTTTGTTTCTGAGGTATCAAGCCCCTTAAAAGGACACAATTCCTTATTTCAGCACCATGATACAAGAGCAACACCATGAGCTCACTGTTGATGCCATTAGGATGAAAAGAAAGACCAGATGACCTGACATGTTCAGCCGAGGAAACACAATGATGCAAAGCGCCTTTCACTGGATCTCTGAGACAGCTGATTCATTTACTCCACATAACAGCAGAAACCAAATCAACTGGGCATTAAAAAAGTGCACGAATAGAAGAGACAGAAAGAATAGAAGTGAGTGGCTGGGTCTTGCTCGTACTTCCCTATCTGGACTCTCTTATCTGCCCTTGTGTCCCTGAGCTCGCCACATTTCATCCCTAATGAACAAGCCCATAAAAAGAGCCCGTTCGATTTCTCTCTCCTCTTTTCTATCGCTTCCATCCTCGGTGTTCCTCTGGAAGATATCAGAGTCTATCATTTGCTGGGCTGGGCAGCAGTATCCGATCTGCAGATCTCCTTTTACATTAAGGATCCTTTTAGATAGAGTACCCTAAGAGGTAATTGAATTTCCCCCAGTTATCTTCATCTGTTTCACTCTGAGCTCACTGTAATAACTTACTCTCGGAGGCAAAGATAACTCAATTCTGTCCAACAGAGAGCAAGTGATGGTGTGAGTGAGAAACAGAGACAGCATGTGTTACATGTCCAAGGCAAATGGACAATCTAAATCCTCTCCATGCTTTCACAAGGATAAGATCTCTGAAAAAGCAGGATACATCACATAAACTTATACTGTTGTACTGAGTTATCTTGTGGGCATATTTTGGGGTTAGATACATCTGAAGCTTTAAAAATGGACAAAATACCTGGAAATTAGAATCAAAATTAAGAGAGAAGTCTTAAAAGTCTTTTTTTTATGACTGATTTCAGGACCTTAGCTTAAGGTGGAGGGTCTATTACATCAGCACTTTTCTGCCATAAAAATATTACAGTGAAAGAAAATCATTCACCTAACTTGTTTTTCTAAACCGCACAAGCTTGGAATGAATACATTTGGGTGTAAATCTGGATGTATACACAGGAATTGTGTTTATAAAAGGTAATTCATTGAGTTCTAATCCAGCTGCTTGGATTCACGCAGAGCCATGGAAGAACCTTCTAAAGAGAGGTTAACCCACACGTCAACTTCTTGTTTGTGTACAGTCTGAACTGGCCTCCTATTAATTAAAGCAGAAAAACACGTCTCCACCTGGTTAATATATTACTGAAACCAACAGATGAAAAACATTTTTTGTAAAACACAGGTGTCCAGCTCTTTCTTAATTTTAATTTTTTGGTTGTGGCTGTGGTTAAATTTCTGCCAATTTTATTTCCAAGAATTTTAACTATATAAATATATTATATTTAATGAGTGAGATTTAAGATGCTGGCGCTAAAACACACCTCATTTTCAGTCCATCATGCCTTGAATTAGTCATTCTAGACACTTTCATTGGTTTCAGCACAACAATAACCTATACTGTTACATCAACACAACGGAACAATGCCTTTTTTAAAAAAAACTGGGCCACAGCTTAAAATTATTTCAAATCCCGCCACCCTCGCCCTCGGGGGGATGTTTCATGGGCCTGTTATTTTATTGTCGCAGAGCAAAATGAAACCCTCGCTTCTAGTGGGCTCAGGCAAAAATCAATATGGCAATATCAGAGCGAGACTTATCAAGGGTTTTTCTTCTTCTCGGGGTCACTGAGGAGCAACTGCATTTAAGTGTGCAATTCAACATAGTTCGGAACGAGCTGCAGCGAGTCTGATTAAAGTCACTCCCGAGATCAGAAAGATAAAATCAGTTTTAAATTACCACACGAAAATGAGCTTAATGACAAGTATAGGTTGAATTTCCTGTGCTTCTGAACCTGGCCCAGCTATGATTATTTTAACTGTTAAAATTATTACCATACTTATTCTAACAATATCATAACATTTAGTTTTAGTAACATCTAGTGAAGATCCAGAAATATGGTAGGGCAAAGAGCAAATGGAGCAAAACACACACACGAGACTAATTCAGGAATGAATTAATCTAGAGACTGAGGTAGGAACATTTGAGGCCTCCCTTGTGCAGATGAGTAGCCAAGTCATTCTGTCTGTCGGTCAGGCTCCATATGAAGAGGAAATTTCCCATGAGCTCCCCTGATGAGGACAGCCGTCGCCGTGAACATACAGTTCACTGGTTTCTGCAAAAGCATGTGCACTTTTACATCAAGCATTTAAGATGCATCGAGACGGCGAAAGCATCGGGCAAGAGGCGAGGCTACACCCTGGACAGGACACTTGTCCGTTACGGGACACACACCCCATACACTCACACTTGAAGACTGGGAAAAATCCATGCATACATAGAAAGAATTATTTAAATTCAATATCGAACCCAATATCGAACAGTGACCCGGAACCTTGTTTTATATGTGGCTACTGTGCTAACCATTGCACCACTGTCCCTTACAGGCTCTATTATTTCACAAGACTCTGGTGCACAAGGAAAGAAAGAAAGGCTAAAATTTAGACATCAAAGGCAAACTTTGATGTGGAACTGTCCTGCCTCCCTTCTGACAGACTTTCAATACCCCTTTGGAATTTGACTCTGTGTGTTAAAAAAAAAAAAAAAACCTTCTTTGACTCTAAAAAGCATCACATTTTACTGCGGTAGGAGGCGCAGGGTTTACACACAGTCAGGCCTTCAGGTCTGCACCTCTGCAGCTTTTAGTGCTGGCAGGTTCCTGAGAAATGGGGCAGAGAGGGAGGGAGGAGAGGGGAAAATGCCATATTCCTGTCACTGGCGAAATACATTCCCTGTGGGGGGATAATGACAGAATCTCAGCAGGACAGGAAAAGATTTGATGAGATCTCAAAACCAGAGCAGACAGGACTCAACCTGAGCTTCAGGGGGGAAAAGGACAACGAAGGATGCCCGCGGGTCAGGACTGAGTTGACCAGTCAGCAACATGTGAATGGCAACATTTGTGCCCAGAACTGGTGGACGGCATTGGGCCTATATTTTAGAGGATAAATTAACACTAAAAAAATGTTTGTTTAGTGATAAATGCAAAACAGGCTCTCCAGCTTTAGACTACCTCAGTATGTGTTTTCTTGGAGTGTTCACGACCTTGTTTAATAAGTCAACATTTATCCGCCAGGTTTGTTCTGACAAATCTTCAAACTTGATGGACACGGGTTTGGGAGAAGTTGAATCAACGGTTCTATGCTCTCACTGCCTGGAATATACAGCTATTAAACTGTTGTGGTAAAAGAATCTTTCTGTAATGAGCCAACAGCTACAAAGAGCTGTGTGGTCACCAACTTGCTGTTCATCTCAAAGGATAGAAATTGAGGGAGTGCTTATGTTTGGTTAACATTTGGAATTCTATTCATAATTGTACTTGAGATTTTTTGCAAAGCTATGATTGTATTGTATTCAATATTAAATTAAACAAATGAGAAATTTACTGGGGCTGAATTTATTTTCCATTTGATCGGGCAGTTATATATATATATATATATATATCTTACCTCAAACTCTGCATGTTTATGAATGTCTTCGGTCCTCTGTCGACTCAGGATAAACTCGGCTTCATTAGCGACACGGACCAGGTGGTCCTTCATGGTGTGACTCAGCAGCCTGGGCAGAAGACAGATGCAATAATGCATTTCACCTCGCCTCCTTCATACAAGATAAAAGTGTCACGCAGCTGTTTAGCAATATCATAAAATCTTAAGCATCATTGTATTCAAAACATCTGGGTGACTGTGTGAAACCCTGTGACCTGAAGGAAGAACAGCCATGTAACATCCATAAAATCCTGAAGAAGCACTGCGTAATATAGCCAGGAAATTTAATTTAGGAAGAAAACTGCACACACTGATGACTGCTAACTGGGATGCAAGGGCTATTAATTTGTTAATGATATGAATCTGACAGTAGGAAGGATCTCTGCACGTGTTGCTACATATGTAGTTTAACTCCCTCTTCTTATCATTGTTAATGAAACAGAACATGGTTTGTGTTTGTGTGTGTGTACATTGAAGAAACCTCTCTACAGCACTAAAGGTCAGGACTGTGCAAAGTGGAACAATAACAGACCAGGGGCCAGAGAAGAGGGATGGGGCAGGCTGGGACTGACTGTTGGGGGGAGTGACTGTAACCTAAGCCCGCTGTTTCAGCACAGGGCAGCAGGGGAGCGGAGGTGCTGGGGCCTCTGCAGCCGCTATGGCCCCGTCGAGGCCCTGCTATCAATAACCGAGTTACTGCACGTCTTTATGGAGCTCGGCACTGCCAGAAAAAAAGTTCTGTTTTTATGTGCAGTTTGGTTTTTTGGGGGTTTTTTTTACCCCCAGTATTTGTTAATAAGATTGAATAAAAAAATCTCTGCCAGATTAATCTTGATAACTGTTTAACAACATATTGAAGTCAATGTAATACTTTGCCAATCCAAATTAAAAAGAAGGAGCTTGTATGAAAGTGGCAGAGTTAGCATTTAGCACTGATGTAAATGTGCAGGTTTGAACTGTCATTAGAAAACAGATCTCCAGTTATAGCTGTTTAGGGCTGACCTTACACAATCTTCACTAAATGGATTTTAAATCCAATTCTCCCAAGAAACTCAGAGGTCTACGTCCCCAGCCTTATTGTAGTTACTATGGATTAGGCTCTGGGAATTGTTATTGCTAAGGATCAATAATGTGAAATGAATGGCGTGTAAGTGAAACTGATGAGGAAAGGAGAGAATCTTAGAGAGAAAAATGAAGGCTTATATGTGGGGATAAATGAAAAACAAGTTAAAAAAAAAAAAACACAAGACGGCGACAGACAGCAAAGATAACTACAGGTAGATAAACCAGAAAGACAAACACTGACAGAAGGACAGGAGGAAATCAACAGCCATTTCCCATGTGTCACAAAGAAACCAATGATCAGAAGCCCTCTCACCTTCTACCTAACCTCTCTCATCTTCCAAAATCCCACTGGGACGAGCAGATATCGAACGGAGACTTGAACTCAAAGATCATCCACCCTCACTCTCCCAAGCTCCACTTCAACCTCCCCCCAGCAATCATTGATCCCCCCACCCCAGCCCAGAATCATAAAGAGCCACCCAATCACCAGAGCCGAAGAGATTTAAGGAGGGGTCCATGAAGTGATGGAGGACTGGTGAAACTGGAAAGCAGCTGATAGCGAAGAGACTGGAAATGAAACTATAAGTGGTGTCACCCACCTGCCCTCATTGACCAACTCGATAAAGGCTAGACCTGCATTCTTCTGGATGGAGTTTTGCCATTCCTGCAAGTAAACACAAACAATAGCAATGATTGGACCGTACAGCAGAGGCAAAGAAAGTAAGTTTCATTCCAATTAATATTTATATTCAAAACTCAAAGAAATTAGCCACATGGATGCAGAATTATTATACCAACACTTCTGATCCGGCCTTATTCATAATGTAATCTGACCACACCGGTGTAGAGGCTGATGGTGGTGGCCTCTGAAATTATATCATGGACCTGTGAGCAAAAACCAAGATATGGAACACGCAAGTGTATCACCTCATCATGACGGTATTTTGGGATGAAGCTTCAGCTTTTAATATCAATAGTGGCAATGTCAAAAAAGAGCCTTCAGATACTTTAGAAACATTTATACACAGGATCTTTTGTGTTTAGAGGAAATTTAAAAAGGTGCACCAGAATGGGAACATCTCATGTGCAAAATCTACAAAATGTTGCAATTCGTGAAATGATTATTAATCCAAAGTACTGTACATTCTTCAAAGTGAAAAATATTAATATAATATTTTCAAGGAAAGTGAAGAAAGAACACATTGTTTTACTGATCCTGTTTTGTGATCCTTTTGGTTGTAGCTTACGTAACGTGGGGACAAGCTAGTGGAAAGTACTGCAGGAGCTGTGTGGAGAGTGCATTTATCATGCGTAAACATGCAAATTTCCTTCTTTGACCAAGGTTATGGTTCAAGGTGTCAGTCTAAACAATCCGGGCGCAGACGCATGCGACCAGAACTTCTCGACTTTGAAAAGGACAACAAGGGAAGGTAAACTCGGCAGTCATCATTTCTCATGTTCTGTTCAATATTTCAACACCCTCAACACAACCGTCAAAAGAATAATAAAGCAACAAGGTCATGGGGCCTGTCGGAGCGTCGCAGCATTTCGCCCCCTTCTTCCTCTCAGGGGATGTGGAGAAATATGCATGAAAAAAGCTCAGAGAGCAAAGAAAGTTGCCATACATTCTGCATTTTAGCTTTCAATAAAATGTTGCACAATTGGGATTCCAGAAAACCACAAAGTCACACGTCACGTGTATTTCAATACCAAGACCAAAACAACAAAAAATTCATAGGGTTGGGAAAATAACACGAGACATGTAACGTGAACTTTTTAAACTGCTGTCATCGTCTCTTGAGCTGATAGCGGAAACTGTGTGTTTATGTAGAGACTGGCCTTTCAGTAAACCTCCAGAGCCCACTGGGGACCAGGATATCAGCGCTCCATCGAGGAAGGAAAAGATCAATTTACAAGAATTTCTAATATAGATTAAAACGCGACCCTGTTTGAGAAAAAAAAAAAAAAATCACGCAGTTTTCTTCTTTCAGCACAACAAATGTAAAACCATTAGCAGCGAGCGTTCCAAGAGAAACGAATCTCTGAAAAGTCTGCACACCATCACACTGTAACCAACTGCAAATCGCAGAGACAACAAACTAACGCTTAACCTCAGCTCAGAACTGCTTTTTGTCCTGAAGGAGCATATTGGCACTGACCGTGTTTACAGTACATTCCAAATAAAAGAGGGCACAGCGGGAATAAAAGTCCGGGCTCGCGAGTGGAAACAGAGGTTTGGAGTTGAGTGCTGGCAGAGGGCTTCTGCAGCCGAGGTTTGCTTTAGAGGAAGTGTGTGAGAGTAGCCTTGGGGGCCTCTGGTTTGAGCTGAGACTGTAGTTGACGGACATTAAACATGAGTGTGAGTCTGTGGCCGTGGGGATATTCCAGACCAGGCCAGACTGTGTGAGCTGGATTTCAAATAAACACCGCAGGAAGTGAGACCGTAAATAGAGTCGGACTCTGCGGAGAGCCAGGAAACCGGTGACATTAAATTTTCTTTATGTGATTTCTTTAAAATTCTCTGGGCTTTGAAACCAGAGACGAGGAATTCGGCATAGAACTGAAGCTAGAATAGGTTATCGTAGAACGGCAGCTCGGAAACGGGTCTGGTTCTAAATTAGGTTTGACGAAGGACGCGGAGGCCATTGGCATTTGGTGGACGCAGAGAAAGGTGATAGCAAGACTAATGGTGTCATTACGGGCTAAGAAACGGCTCTTCTAGCTGAATTAAAAAAGCAATGACCCTGATCTGAGGGACATCTCCCAGTGACAAAAAGGAAACAGGGACAGTTCACTGATAGAATATTGGATTTTGGCTGCGCTGGTCAGCACTGAAGCAGCTTTTATGGCCAGAATAGGGGCCATGACCACAGAACTCCTGATGAGTAGATACAAGCAGCCATTTGTGACCCCTCACCTTTAACCTGACCTCCCAGCCGATGATAGGGAGACGAGAGAGAGAGAGAGAGAGAGAGACGCCCTCTGATTCCGATCAGAAATGTAGCCGCTGTTTAGCAACGGTAACTGCCTTTGGCTGCCTCCTCCTTTGTGTGAGTCGAGTGCGTATGAATGAAAGTTTAAATCTATTTATGGAACTGTCCGTCTCAATCAGAAGGCAATAAGACAGCTCTGTTTGGTCTGTGCTCAATGATGATGGCATTGAGTCTAAACACACATGCCATGCACTTCCGTCATTACAGCTGATTATCCATAATCAACATCTAAATATACCACTCCCGCTGGTGAGAAAACACAGACCTCCTCAGCAAAATCGCCTTTCAAACGTCAGGCTCGCCACAACACAAGGAAAAAAATTCTCTGACACTGAGGGGGGGAAAAAATGTCCCGACTCTCCAGAAATAATAAATATTTCAGTTTTGCTTTTTGGTGGCATCACTCATAATCACAAGTATTTGTTGATTTGAAAAGGCTGTGGGAAACAGCTATAGAAGGGACCGCTAAGTCCTCATGTAAAAAGGAGCTAAATTAAAGAGGCCACAACCTCTTTTTTTCTTTGATTACACAAAAAGACTGAACTGTTATAAACAAAACAGGTGCTGCCGACTTAAGCACTTAAAAGCAGAAATTTCATTCAAACATTTTGTTCTGAGGAAGTTTATCTTCGTTTTTTTGGCTAAGAGAAGAACCCACATGTGGAGATGAGTTACAAGAGCGCAAAACCTTTTTGAAATATTATTCCTTTGACTGATTAAAGCAGAAGTCGAGGCGGTAGTTGCTTATTCATGGCATGTGAGAAACATGTGCGTGTGAATAACTTAAGACTGGCGTCTACCTCTCCGCCATCCACATGTGCGTGTTCAGATAATATCTGGTTAAAGAAAAACAGACAGACAGTCATGAACACATTCACAACTACAGGAACACTCACTGATATTAAAGTATTTACGCTTTAGGGTCTCCAACAGCTGCCCCACACTCGTTGCAACAGCTAAGCTAAGACGAAAAAGTTGGAAGTTACCAAACAATCCTAAAACAGGAGAGAGAATTCTTCCTGAAGCCTAAAGAATTTGTATTTATGGGTCAGTAGCATTTAAACCTTTTATTTACATACTGCACATTACAGCTGCATCACTGCAAAATCCAAATAATCAGACTTTCTGAAATAGAGTTTCATAAGCAGAACAGCTACGCACCTTGATTTGACCGAGTGAGTTACAGCCAGACTAAAGACTTTAGTAACTAAACATCTTACATTGAGTTTGCTTCTTGTCATCCATGTGGAAAAAAAATAGGCAGAAAGAAATGATTTGGCTAATTAATATCTATTTCTTTATGTTTAAAAACATAAAACGTTTAGTCATCCACTTTGAGATGTTATAAATGCATTAATAATTACTTTAACAAGAAATAAATGATATGCCATCGTTTACCTTTGTCATCTCATCAACAGTTGTGAAATATTACTTTGGTTCAAACATTTAACAAAACAGTCAGTGTAATTTCCAGATCTGAGTTGATGCTGTCGGCAGGAAAGGAGGAGGAGAAACTTTAGAAGGTCTAATAACATGAAACCTGTCACGTTAAGAAAATATTACATGAATAGTGCCACTCAGGAGGAGCTCAACTTAACTTGACAAAAGCCTTTTTCTTCCACTTTTAAATGTGTTCCGAAACTGCTCGTAAACAACCACATAAAATAATTAAAGCATCTGATTGGACATCATGTTAAAGTCTAACTTAATATTCTTATTTTGCTGAAAGGCGCCTAACCGTTCCCCTCCCTCTGTCAGACTTCGCTTCCTGTCCGGAAGTCTCCCCCCTGACCCGGAGCTCCCCCAGCACAACACACCCTGCTGTTGCCCCCTTCGTAGCTGCATAGTTGGCACCAATGGGGAGCCTGTGGAATTAAGTGCCAGTTGGTGTTAGTGTGTTTTCTCTACATCTCACAGGAGAACACCGTTTCAAAGAATAAACAGCATGAGATGATCCTCTGAAGTACGAGCGGGGCCACGGTGCCGCGTGGCCCCATCAGCAGAGCAGAACACTGGGGTGAAGCCGGGCAGTGAGGGAGGAAGAATAACACTTTGATTTGCACTGATCTTGAACCCAGCGTGCCTGTTTGACTCCGCGGTGGGGAGTGTGTCTAGCTGTGAGGAAAATGATGGAGAAAGTCGTTTTGTCCCTCAGTTTCATCGCATTCCTCGCCGCTTCTCTCACCTTCCCATGTGGTTCATGTACAACACAGCCCGTGCTTGGTCCATCAAAGCAGCGTTTATGTGTGAAAAGAGGAAACGCATTGAGCATTTACAGGGAAATGACAGCGCAGTTTTCAGCATCACTTCAAATGTAACCCTCTAACAAAGCTAATTTTGTTATCAAATAGACAACGAGGCATACTGGAGGCGTTTTCACACTTCAGGGTCACTTAGCTTCAAACCCATTCTAACACAGATTATGCTACTGATCGCAAAGAACAGGACGAGCATGCACTTATGACCCGCCTGCTTTGCGACTGCAGGGGTTTAAAACTGCCACTCTTGCTTCTAACCTGGGGGTCAGAGGGTCAAGGGTCAGGATGAGCCAAGTGTTTGGGGAAGTCAATGTCTTTCTCCCTTCACTGGAGAGGGATGGTAGCCATCTGTTAAACAGGTTAACTCTGGGGACACTGGATGGAAATCTGTAATCATGTGTGACTACTGGATTAGCAGATTAACACAGATGTTATCAGATTACTATTTGAAGATTTCCCACATGAGTGAACAATACACATTAGAATTATAGCAGATCCACAGCTACAATAAGCCCCTCAGGCCAGAGTATCAGTGGTTCACAAATACTGTCAACAATTACTCAAACTAAATTTGAAAAGTTGATTGGGCTATCCTGAAGCCATGATAAATATAACCTGATGGGGTCTGGGGAAAGCAGTCTTTGGTACGTGCACCATAAAATAAGAAGAAATATGGATTTCCTACTTGTACTATAATTACAACATACCGATATCAAAGGCTATTCTTCTTATCGGAGCTTGACCATCAAGAAAATGGAGCCTCACAAGTCTCTTGTCTGCTACTGCTCCATGTACCGGATGTATTTTTGATAAATGGCAGAAGGATGGATGGGCTGACAGAGGGGCCGGACAATAATGGCTGATCTACAGGACACAAATGCAGCTACTGAGGAGATTTATGGGCCTCTGCTCATCGTAGAGTGTCCAGTTACCGATGAGATGATTTCTCAAAGCACTGGAGGAGCAGTAGCGACCGCAAGGCAAAATTCTTAGACACCTACAGTATTCAGAATTGTTTTAGGTACACAGTGTAAGAAAGAATACAGAAATAATGGATTTAGATGTGAGACCAAGGAGAACACCAGAGTCAATGACCTAAACTGTTAAAGCCATTCTGGAGCACAGGAAGTGGGGAAGAATGGTTCCTCACATATCCATAAGCAACAGGAAATGACTTTGTTACTGAAGGAAAATTACGGTCAGAAATTATGCAGAAGCAATTTAACAAAAATATCCAAATATCAAACACCACATACTAGATTTGGAATTTTTTTTGAGTATGATCTCACAAAAGCTATAATCCGATAAATGATTTAACTCTAACTCCATCTAAAAAAAAAATCTGCTACATTTCTATTTTTCTATGACCACAGCCTTGAACTGAGCGCGTTACCAGAGGCAGATGCAGTTTGTGACAGATTTTGAGCAATAATGTGTTGTGGCGACAGTGTATGATCATCAATCCTCATTTTGTATATTCATCATCAGTCATCAAGGATCAATATTCCTGCAGAGAACAAGGCAGCATGCCACCTTAACGCTTAAATGGTCCTTTAATTGGGAGCTCCTGTGTAGTTATTAGAAATTGGGCGCTATCAAACGGCGTTTTACAATCCCATCCTCAAAGCCGGGCTGCTGTGGCCGCCAAAGCAACTTTCATAGGAACCCTGATTAAAAACTGCTCTGTGGTCCCCAGCCTCCTGACCCTTCACCCGCGCTCCACTCCATCTCAAAGCTCAGGAAATTAATTAAAATTTCACAGAGACGCCATCGCATCTCAGATGAAGGTGTGGGGGTGCAGGGGAGGGGTAAGCAAAATCAATCAAAATCATCTCCATCTAGTCCTGCCAGGAGTGGGTGCTCGAAGACGGGAAGTTACGTGGCGGAAACAATGGCACTTCCTGTGGAAGAACGTAGCAGTTCCCGTGCCAGAGGAGCCAGCAAACTTTTTTCTTTTTTTTTTTTTTTTTTTTTTTTTTTTTTTAAGTAACATCATCAATCACTGAGCTGGCTCACTCTCACCATCCACAAGAGGAACAAACAAATAATTATGCATTGTAATTTAGCCTGGAGGAAAAGTCTGCCCCTGTTTTCCCCTTCTCCCTGGTGGAAAGCAGCACCCCCCGACCCCACCTTCCTCTCTCCTTTCACACAACAATAAAATTACATTTGCATTAGCTCTGTGAGAATTTGGTTGGATGATTTATTGACGCAATCAACACTATGCTGGCCAATGCCTAGTCCTTTCAGACAGAGAGTGTGTGTGTGCGTGTTCTGGAGATTGCATGGTGTAGCTTGGAGCACAGAGAAAGGAAGACATATCTTGGGCTGGGAACCAAAAGGAAAAGCGTGGTTTGAGCTGCAGCGGAGCAATCACTGAGATCCTGCCTTTGATTAGATTAGCATTAAACAACACCGTGACAGATATGACAAATAGGTGCATTAGAGCCTGTCATTCTTTCCTCATTCCTATCTAGGTTTTTGCTCATTCTTTTCGCTCCTTTTGAACATTTTCCTTTTAGGTGTCCCACTCACACATATCCATGGTCACTGAGATCCAAACAGATGTGTAATCTGACTATATTACCTATATAGAGATGAAGTGAGGTCAAAGAGAGAAGTTAGAAGACGCGAAACCAGCCGACAGGTGCTACTTCTTTAAGAAATAAAGCTGATAACAAATAAAAAAGCATGTGCAGTGTTGACTGGTGTCATTAATCAAAAAAACTGCTTTTATCTAATATATGGGGCCATGGGGGTATTATTATCTCCCGTCCTATTCAATGCATGTGTATGAAGGTACAGTAAGTGTTTGTGGTGTATGATCTGAAATTGAGCTTCTACAGGGAACAGGGACTGCTCATGAGATACATTTACATATTTTTTTTTTTATGTTTTTGTTATGTTTTTGTTATTTATGTTATGTTAATTTTTTTTATGTAAATATATAATAGTATAATATATAAATATATACTGGCAGAAACAACTACACTTAAAGGGACAGTACACCCAACAATAAAAATCCACTCATTTCACTCCCCACTATTAAAAATAAAATAAAATAAAAAAAAAACAGAGGCTGCCGTGTCCAAACGCACATATCCAAATTTAAATGGATGATATGTCGCTGGGATGCTTTCACAGAGTCATATTTGTGTTTGTTTGTACAGGATAATTGAGAGTACTTAAAAGTTAGGTCAGCTGTATTGAAGTGGTTGCAACACTGTTTACCTCTAAAACTCTAAAACCACACACATTAACACAATGGTGAATGGTGACAGGCGATGAGTGAATTTTCATTTTCCTTACAGTCACCATTCGGTTATCGTAATTTTTATGCTAAATATTTCAATATTGTATAATTTTCCACCTTTTTCAAATGTAAATCATGTCAGCTTTTTGTACACCCACAATATTTATTCCACAACACAACTGCAGCATGCATGTGTCATTTCCAACCACCTTCCTCCACAATCAACTGGACCGCATGCAGCACTGTGTGCACTAACAACTCTGTAGCTTTCCTGTTTGTAAATGCTAATCAGACTTCCTGCAGTGATCTATCGATGGCCGGATCATTGATCTGCCCACACCTGCTTATGATCCCTGGATTAGTATTCATGAATCCAACAACAGCTAAATAAACTTGGCAACAAACACCCACAAGACAACAGAAAGGAGAAGGATAATCAATGCAAAGCACCATCAAATCTACATTATCCCTCCTCATCAGTTTTGGCCAGGCCGCAAGGGCCAGCACTCGGGTCAGAGGTGATGCAGACAGGTCGACCACCCTTGACCCTCAAACCAATATTTGCTGCAAGAGATGCCTTCTCTCCGGTTTCCCTCCGCTCTCCAAGGGACGAAGCGAATGCGGAAACGTAGACAGGGTAATGCGCGGGAGCGATAAGGTGTTGGCTGACTCACTATCCGCTCAGATTTACGGCACTCAAGGTGAACCTGATAAATCAGATCAGCAGGGGAGCAGAGGGTGGGGGGAAGCAGGAGGTAGAGACTTGCCTGTGAACACAGCAGCATGACGAGCTCCACCACTGAGCTGCTGGACTTCATGCACACCAGGCCTGGGGAAGCAGACAGACAGGCAGTCAGAGGGATGGTCTTGTATTTCACTAAATATTCATGCCACTTTCTTATTTCAGACTGACATTCTGCTTGTCATTTTTCAGATCTTGCTCTTATTCATGCTCTTGCACTATACTGCTTAAAAACATTATATGCCGTTTTTGACTTTTTTTTTTTCTCTCTCACACAAAAATAGCCGAGAGGTGATTTAACCTTGTGCCATCTGCAAGGGAGAAGATAGTATTGATGGCCCTAATGAGTCAACATGATATTACTGTAAACTAATACATATTTGGTCCTTGTATTACAGGTCTGACATGACCAACATATGTCCAATTGATCCTTAATGGGGAGGTCTGGGCTTTCAGGGGGGCTGAGGGCACTAAAGTGTCCAGTGGCTGAGATGGTAACAGAACAGCCTTAGGTTTTTCTTTATACGACACATGCATGTCCATACGCATACGCATGCACACACCTCCCCCTACCATCTCTTCTGCCACCCCCTACAGCTATCAATCAAGTTTCCATTTTGTTTGGAGGCAGCAGACATCCCAAACACTGCTATTAGTGGCCTGGCCTCTGACCTGGCCCCCTGACAAACATTTAGCACAGCTAGGAACAAAAACCCAAAATCATTACACTCTATCATTAACAGCAGTAGATGTTAATGCATTTAACTTAGTGAGTTCTATAAAATGTCATATATATATATATATATATATATATATATATATATATATATATATATATATATATATATATATATATATATATTTGTATATATAAAGAAAAAAAACAAAAAAAAAACAAAAAAACACACATTTAAAGAATGTGTGCCTGATAGTTGCTGTGTGTAGCACTTACTGGTGCCCTCAATAAGGAGCTCTTGTCCATGGCTGCCCAGCAGGGTACGAGAAAGGAACGGGGCAAAATCTACAAAGATCTCTCTGAGGAGAGGAGCAGCCTTCTCTAGAGCGTGCTCCAGGCGCTCCGAGATGCTGCAGATGGAATCCAAAGAACATACAATTACAAACAATGGTAAGTAAAATGAAACTGACAAAATCCAAACCAAACATGTGTAAAATATTATTTATTTTAATGTGAAGAGCTGACAAATCAACAGTTCTTGGAAGCGTGTTTAAAGTGGGCTGTGTATGCTCGTGTGCATAAAAGAGCAGACAGCGTAGCGTGCCTGCTCGTGTGTATGTGAGAGCAGAGAAGATGAATCACCTCATATTGGGGGCTGTGTTCTGGGTCACAGGGGAGAGTGGGGGGACAGATGGCAGGCTCGCACTGCCTGGAACCTGGCCGCCTGCTGCAGGGAGAAACCAAAGATCTCCGTTATTAGTCTGGATGCTGGACAAGAAATGGATGCCGTGCGTGCACACACACACACACACACACACACACACACACACACGCGCAGCGCTACATTCGAAGGCCGATGAAGCACCGTAAACCAGTGCAGAAACGTGCCTGTTGTGAAATAATATAGTGGCATCCATTCAGTTGTATAGAGTAGAAAGATTTATGGACAAATAGTGAGGCTACAAGAATAATTTTATGATTAGATAGCGGATGATGTACTTCAAGCGCAATATGTCTTTCTTATCAACCTTTTCCTTTCCTATTCCTAATCTATTACTCAAATTGGTTGACAAGAGGAAACGAGTTGTCCCTTGCATCCTTCAATTTGATCAAGCAGTTCTTCAAGTATGGGCAGAGCTGTGGCCATTAAAAAAACTCATAACTTGACTTGACAATTGAGTAATAGATTAGGAATAGGAAAGGAAAAGGTTGATAACCTTGAAGATAAACAGAACATACATTTTGTATTTGATTTGCATGCATAACACTTGATAGTGTAAACATTGGGCAATAGCCAATATTGAACAGATAATGCAATCATCAGTTTATACAACAAGTAGCAAATGAACACTACTACCAAACATTATTACTAATAGAACAAGTATTACTACCAATAGGATGAGTTTTACTACCAACAGAGAACAGTTCAGTATGACCATTAGATAATACAATCAACAGAAATACAGTCTTAATTAGACTGTAATTAGACTTCAGAGACATTTCCATGTCAACTGTCATATTTCACACTTTGAAAGACTTTTTAGAAATATTTCAGCTACACGCTTCAGCTCACATGCAAAATCAAGCACTGGATATAGCTAGTAGACCATGGAACACAAACATGGACGTCTACTTTTAAACTACCACCTTTCCTCTCTAATGGTTTCCATTCATTTAACCATCACATACCGTTTTAACCGTTTCTCTGACTGTTTCATTGTGCAGCTGAACTGTGCTTGACAGCTTTATTCTGGAGACAGAGCTACAAAGTCGATGTTTGATTGATCTCGCAGTAAATTCACCTCCCTGTGGCTCATAAATAAGCTAATGCCCAGTTGAATATGGAGGAGTGGGATTCCATGGGTACTCCAGCAGACGTGTTTTTCCAGGCAGGACGGTCTCCAAGCAGGGATAACTCTTGAGGAATGACAGACAGTGTAATGTGGGCTGGAATGTGTGTGCGTGTGTGTGTGCGCGCAAGGTGTTAAGCAGCACCATGTGGGCCTGTGGTGAGAGTATCCCTCTCAAGCTGAAGTACCTCCTTCAAACAAAGAGGAGTAAATGAACGTCTCCATTAGTCCTCCAGCTGCCCCGTTCAAACACACAAGCGCACAAAGCATATTTACTCAGCACAGCTCACTGACACAAAGCACCCTACACACACGTTCCCTACGTGTCATTCCCTCTCTCAAATACTAACGATCGCATGATCCTTAAACTAGCATTACACTAAATATGGATGAAGAAGCAATAAAAAAATAATAGATTATATCATTTATATTCACAAAGTTTTAGTATGTTATTTTATAGATTAAGGAAAATTGACACTTTAATTATCAGATTAATGAGTTGTATAATATTATCTATAAATTTAACAATGGAAAATACAGATGCATTATTTCTATAGATAGAAATATTAATAGTTTTCAAAGACAGAGGGGTAAAATTCTTAACAAAAACAGTAGTTCTGAGGCAGGTTAAACCAGATCATAACTTCACACTGGAGCGTGTGTCCTCACCAGCTGCAGCTTCTGCTGAGGTGCTCTGGGAAGCATCGCCGGAGGATACCACAGCTACACTGTCCATCGGCGTTCCGCTCGACACGGAGGCGGCAGTGGCTGCTGGGAATGCTGCGGAGGCGCTGATGGATGGTGCGAGGCCACTTTTCTTTGGTGCAACAATGACACTTCTGTAAAAAGACCGTATGACTCACATATCAGAAACACTCACACCCAGCTTAGGGCAAAACTCATTCATGTTTTATTTTTAACCATAACCATACAGCTGCCTGCAGTACAAATTCTATTCCTTTTGTTTTTTTAATTGCATAGACAAAGTATACAAAAACTTATTTTAGGCTTTAAAAAGTAAAACCTTTAAATGGTAAGGATATAAACTCTGATACTGAGAGACTGAAGAGTCATTCATTCATACATGTATTTACACTATATGTTATTGCAGGAAAATGTCCAAATTTCAAAGCAGTTAAATTCATTGTTCTAAGAAAGAAGTAAGAAAATAGGGAGTGCTTGTAGTTATGTTTCATTCTAGACATAGATAATTTCTGCAGCTATTCAAAAGATCTGTTGTTCACAAGTTTTATTGTCACGTAAATCAAAAAGACAACTTTTATCATGATGCCTGAGCACCAACAGATGGAATAACTAAACCAGCTACAGTATCTTTAAAATGATAACGCCCTTCTTTAGGGATGACTCCTGCAAGGTAACAGGAAGTGTTTTCTCATGCTGCTGAGAGGAGTTCAATTCCCATCCGGCAAAGACCAGATGGGAGGAGAGCAGCATGCAGATAAGCTGTCAGTTTAGGCCAAGGCTCTGACAGACCACTGGCCATATCAAAGAAAGCCTGGCCCCCGCTTATCAGCGCTGACACAGGGGAAAGCAGGGTCTAATCACTGGCTACTGATCCTCCTCAGAAACACAAAGCAGGGCAGACTCACCGGGACGGGCAAGAATAAAAAGCAAATCCAGGAGATTTAAATACAAAAACAAAGTAACAGAAGTATGCAGACAGTCCTGCATGGTCCCAAAATCAGCAGGATTCTGGGATCAGACACACACACACAAGCTGTTGGGCCTAGCTCCCTGTGAAGCAAACAGATTTGTGGCTTCAGCACCCTGGGTTGATTTAAGGCAGATCTATTAATAGTTGACTTCAATGTCAAATGGAGAACGATTCGGCATTTCTGGGAATAACAAAGCTGTATAAGGACACGAGTGACATGAGTTTTTAAATAGAAACAAGTACTGAAAATGTCCAGAGTGACGCAGAGAAGCACTGACAAAAATGACTGAAATCAGTACCGACGGCCAGGGAGGCAGGAGATAAGAGTTTCTGCTAACTTTTCTGTCTGTCCCGACAGTGAGCAGACCAGACGGTGGTATCAAGCAACAAGGGTGGTGCTGACAAGGTGCACCACAAGTGTCAATAGCGGGCGAGAAAGACGAGGCAAAGGGAGTGTGTGTCCACCAATATCTACTGTAAATGTTATGCATATTGAGACTACAAATATATGCATTTGTGCATAAGTGTCAGCAAACACATCCATGTATGAGTGTGGCCTTCCATCTGTTCCGTAGCAAAGAGCCAGTGAATTATTCAGCAGGTCATTAGCCACACTTATCATGAGTGGGCCGCCCCAGTCGATTAATCAGCCGTCAGCGGCCCCGCTCAAACCACAAACAGGAGCCCAGGGTGTGTATCTGTGTGTGTGTTTCACTATAGTTGAATTATTTAAAGGTTCTAGAACAAATGCATGCAGTAAATACTGTGATTCTAGCAATCTTTGCTATTTCTGGTAAAACAGAATGAGTTAGAACCCGTCAGTTCACTTTGTGTGCAAAAATGCCTCTCTCTAGAGTCGTACCCTCATACCAAGCTAATTTAACCTTACAGGGAAACCTCACGCAGGTGAATAATCTTTAATTCATCATGAGATCTTGTATTAAAAGATTTGTTTTAAATCTGCTTAAAACAACTTACTTAAATCTCAACTGTGGTGATTGAAATATTCTCAGGCTGTGATTGGACACTTTGCACAGGTGTGGAAGAGGCATTAACATGATGTCATCTGTGAATTATACAGGTGCGATTTGATATAATTATGCATCAAGAAATGACCAAAGAGCAAAGGAAAGAAATTAAGTCTCAAACTTCTGAAAGAACGGACGTGGATATACAACTTCACCAACTACAGTATGACTAATTTAAGTACCTTTGTTGCACTGTAATCCAAATGTAATGCAGTAAAACCAAAACAAAAAAACTGAACAGGGGCAAGTGACCTGTGTTTGTGCCTGACATACTAACCATACTCCATAAAACGTACACTAGCAACTTCAACGTGTACAAAACTCATCTGTAAGTAAACTCGCACATGTATGAACTGTCTATTGCCAGGAATGCAAACAACTGCAGTATGTATATTCCAGTGTCTAACACACGCATATTCCGCTCAAACATGCAGACTAAATCACCGGCTTGTACAATGACACTGTTTAGTTCTGGTTAGTGTCAGCAAATATTTGCAGACTGGCTGTCATAACAGGGGCATGGCTGAGAAATGGATGGGAGAAATCCAGCAGGTTTCTACTAGTACATAAATCAGCGGTGATACTTTACCCCCTGACCAACCCGCCACGGTTTTTATCTGGGAGATCCCGGCTTCGTTCATACATTTACTCTCGTAAATCCGAGCCCCCTTGGTAAGTGGAAGGGTGCCATGTTTTGGCAGGAGATGTCAGTGCAGAATGTCAGCTCTGGCTTGTACTGGTGTCACTGGGAGGCTTACTGGTTCGTGGGAGATGCTGAGCAGTGATAGGGTCATTAAAACAAGGTAATAAACACAGAACATGCCTGCATGCATGGTAGGTAGAGTCAGCAGAGCAAAGGATTAGCCATAGACTGATATACTAGTAAAAGGAGGAGATAAGAAAATAAACATAGCAGAGACAGAACTGACTGCAAATTAGCACCTGAGAATAAAGGAAAAATACATCTTGCACATGAATATACAGGGGCATGAGCCGAGTTAGTCTCTACTCTACGGTTTTATATCAGGGCTACATTTTAAACATTGAACAAGATGGAATTTCAGTTTCACAAATGACAAAAGTTCACTTTTCAGATTACAGGATATTATTTATGTAAGTGACACTCCCTGTCTCATCAGGAGGAAATGTATTTCTGATCCAACAAATTCACTTGTGCTGCAGGCCTTACAAAAATCATATTTATGGTGAATAAGTCCAGAGTAGTGTATCACGCATATATTTCTTGAAACAACACTGGTAATGTCATCAAAAACATTTGTTGTATGCGTTTTAAGGCACAAAGAATCACTTGTTGGCCAGAAAGCATCAAGGTTACAGGATTCCACTGCCAAAACCATATATGAGAGCAGCACTGCTGTGTTTACACAGTTTAAATAAAATGTTAATAATGACAACGTGAATATTCAATGTATTCAAAGTGAATATGACAAAGTGAGTGTATTCCATTTTCTCTTAAAAAGGAGCTAGCTTAAAGTCTGTCATGTGCACCTGGGCTCCCACAGGCTTCAAGGGAGCTGTTAACCTATGTTCTCCAGCTCTCCTGACGTCCTCTCTACATACCGAGTGTGCTCAGCGGACAGGAGCCAGTCTAATCCCCCTGATATGAGGAGCGTCCTGAGACCTGACAAAGCATTCCTCAGATAAAGACGCACGATCACAGAGATACTGTGGAATTCCCACAGCTGGGGGTAAGCAGGCTGAGTGTTTCAGAGTCAGGGGAACAGAGAAATGTTTTTTTGTTTTTTTTTACAGTACATGCAAACTGTGACTTGACATAAACCCCTTGGAGACTTGGTTAACCCCTCCCAGCTCCAAAATCTACCACCCTTGGCCCCCTCTGCACTCTGAACATCTCTAAATGCAAACCAGACCGGTGACCATCTTCTCTCACTTGCACCCTTCTGTGGCTATGGTACATGGCTCAGCTTTTGAGCTCTTACTCCTGACTGTTCATCCCTGCACCTCTAGATTATACAGCTTTTATGCCAGACAAAAAAGACAGCAGCTAATGCTTCAAACATTAGATCAGCAGCAAGAGAGATGATAAAAGAGTGTCGCTGAATATCAGCGAGATGCTGAAATGAAACATTTCTGTCAACTTCATCCAAGACAGGACTCCTGTTTGTCCTGAAACACATTCCCTGTAAGGCAGTGCATGTGTATCTTAAAGAAAGAAGAAAAGTAAGGAAGAAAGAAAAAAGAAGAAAAAAAACTAGGAACCCGATTTGCTGGTTCAAAAGGTTTTCTGTTACAGAATTTTTCACCAAAGCCTTCTCTGACAATCCTACAGGGATGGCTTCAAGGTCCCCCGTAGATATGTTGAGATGAATGAACAAAACTATCAAATGTGAAGCTTGAGAATCACAGGAAAATATATACCATATGGGCTGTAGTGACACTGATGAGGTCTGCACTCCAACCAACACTGAATTAATTTTAGACTCATTTTTTTCCCCCACAATCACCATAACAGAGCAGAAACAGACGTGTGTATCATCTTCTCACATGTACACCTGAGCTCTCACCTGTCAAACGAGCGGAACGATTCTCTGGTCATGTCTCCCATATTCCCCAGAAAAGACGGTGGCAGCAGATTCGGGTCCACTGTTACGTCATCGGACGGAGGGCTCACTAGGCTGCGAAGAATGTCCTTCACATTCTTCCCCTTTGAGTCAGCAGGTAGAGAAGGTCTGACCTCCGAGGATAAAGTCGACAGGGCCTCCGAGATGGCGTCTGGACCGTGAGTCACGCCGGTAGATGAGAGGTCTCCCTCGCTAGCAGCGGTTGAGGTGTGGTCATCGCCGATGCCAGAATCATACCGTCGGATGGAGACACCGTTCTCTACTTCACCAGAAATGGTGCTGCTATCTAAGAATACATACAGTTACGTAAACGTGTGAATAAACGCAACAGGATGTGACTGGAATAAGAGAGATTACAAATGTTACAGAGACTAACAGGCTCTGTAACATTGAGGCTAGTATATTTTAAAGACATAAAGCCAGAACATTAAGCGCAGATGTATTTCTGTTTTAGGCATAAAATTGTAGAATGAGCTTAGTGACAAATTTAAAACAAACAGTACTTTGTTAAAGTTCAAAAAAATCTTTAAAATATAAGTTAATTAACAATCACTAAGAAATGTAAAAAATTAAAACTTAAGGCAAACATGTAAAAAAAAAATACAGGTATGCAATATGATTTAGTAAGCTCTTTGTCTGGCTGACTTTCTGCGTAAATTAAGAAAAACTTCAGGATAGGCTACAATAAGACAGGCACTTCAGCTTACTCCTTTTTTTGGTTTTTGATGTGAACTTTTAAAGTACTGTGTATTGTGATGTATGGGACCAAAAATAAAAAAATTCATTCATTCAACACAACGCATTTTTTCTTGAGGAGACATATTTCAGAAAAGATGTTCTTTTTCTGTTTGCACTTGTATACCTGTGCTCCTGGCTGACTGGGACCGCTGAGGGTGTTTCTTGTCATTGTGGGGCTCCAGGATGTCGCGGTACTTGGACACCATGAGGACTGAGATGAAGTAAACAACAGCAAGAGCCAGAAACTGAGCCTGCTTACTGTCCTCCTGGAACAAACAACATCCACTAAACGACCTGGGTCTTTACGGCTTCGTCATGGGTGTTAAGGTGCTGAACTAACTGTGGCTTGTGGTCAACGTTTGTGTTCCACTCACAATATCTCTGAAGACAACAGCCCTGAGGCGGTTGATGTCCATATCCTGGAGAAGCCTGTCCAAATCTCTGACTGGAGACATTCCACCTGTCACTGCATCAACCGGACTCTGCACATATAAAAATCAACCATCAGCCAAATGGCACTGGCTGCTTTTACACCCACCAGGAGGCTTATTAATCCATGTGCACTTTGTGGAACAGAGTAAGGTTTCACAGCTTAGGGAAGACATCCCTCCAGGGAGCATGTCCTTAACATAATAGCTTTTCTATGGAGTGAATGCATTATAAATGAGCTTTAACACCCCGTTCAGGGAAAAACAGCACGACTTTACTGGAAGCAACTGTATCAAATCAAAGGACCAATGACAAAAGGTCTTGTGTGGTACAAATAGTGTGGTAGCACAGTAACATAGGAGCTAATGCAATAACACTAAGGCTCCTACTGACCTGGGAAAATTAGTCCAATTAACTATGCACCAGAATGTGAAGGAATTCAACCTTGCACTTTCATTCAAACAGTTAAAATAGACCAGGAAGTAAATGTGTTTATGCTGAAAGGAGGAGATGGAGACGGCGGGTGACTCGCCTGGGCAGATGCAGATTTGGAGGTTCCAAGTGCATTGGTGGGTAACGCTGTGTATGTGTGCGCTGTCCCTTCCTTGCCCTGCTTAAACTGGGCTTGTTGACACTCCAGGCAGTTTCTAACTGCCATGGCGCAGACTGGAGAGGGATAAGAGATACAGCATGACATCATGTAAATACAGCAATTCTCAGAGAAACATCCTTAAAAAAAAGAACCACTGGCAGAAGCCGAGAGAGACAAAAAAAAAAAAAACAAAGAAATGGAGTGAGGCCATGACAAGGTCAGCACTCTGGCCAGCTGTGGCAGCACCGTTCACTCTTCCCTGCTCCACCTATCCTCCCAAGGTCAGAGTGTGTGGGTGCACTCTTGAATCAAATCCACAGTGCAGCTCCCATAACAAATGACAGCGCTAGTGTGGGCATGTGCTGAGCTGGCAGAAAGATACATTCTTTTGTCACATAAAAAAAAAATATGGTCAACAGTTGCAGTTGGGTTTGAAACTGGCACACTTTGTAAAGCTCCTCCGCTGGGGACCCTCCCAAACCCCCCCCTTTGCTCTGCACTTGACAACTGACAAATGTTAACTCTGAGCCATTTAGATTACCAAGGAGGGAATTATTCTGTCTGGAAACAGGCTCGCTTTTTCCATTAGGACTACTCTTTCATACGGCCATTTATAAAAGGAGAAGGAAGGGAGGGGTAAAGATGCTAAAACCTTGTTATAGTCTTACAAAATCAGATTAGGTGCCAGCAATGGGGAGCGTATACCTCATCAAATATTCATTCTATAACGGCTGCTTTCTAAAATGGGACCTGTATTATGGCAGCATCAGAGAACCCCAGCAGCAGTGAGGGCAGTAATATGAGGGAGAAGTGTTTTTTCTTTTTTTTCATCTTTGAAGTGTTTTTGTCTACACACCTTCACAGTAATAAACAATTTAAAGTACGAACTGATACCTGCATATGCATCACTGCTCACACAGAGCACAGCATGAAGAAATTATTCTAATGGTGTGCACATTATCGCACCACTTGCAAAGTGTGTACACAATGTTTATCTCTTTGCAAAAGAAATGTGTAACATAAAATGAATAATGTAAGAATTTTCTATCTTTTATTCATCTCAAGCGTGGCTCGGCTTTTGATGCAGTCAGAGGAAACTGTAATGTAACCTGAAACGTGCGTCAGAAAAAGGCCTCAGGCTACGATGCACTTCAGTACAGGCAAGGCCATTATGGAAAAATCACTATATCACGATAGAAGCTTCTTTTTTTTTTTTTTTTTTTTTTTTTTAAGAGTGTTGCCATGCAGTGGGGTTATAATAAGATAAGAGTGAGCTGATAGGAGTAGAGTACAAGAGGCAAGGAAGCTGGAGAAGAAGAAAAGGCAACTGGGAGCCATGACTGGAGCTAATAGGAGGATACTGCCTGCTGATATGAGATAGATCAATCATTGGGAGGATAGTGCGTCCTATTAAAGCAGAAGAAAAAGATGCAAAACCAGAGAGGGAAGGAAGATGACTAGCAATACAGCTGAACTAAAACAGTTATCTGGCAAAGAATTCATTAAAAAAAATTAAAGCAAAAAGCTTTGTTGTTGGATAAAA
This sequence comes from Pao palembangensis, assembly GCA_015343265.1. Taxonomy (NCBI): domain Eukaryota; kingdom Metazoa; phylum Chordata; class Actinopteri; order Tetraodontiformes; family Tetraodontidae; genus Pao; species Pao palembangensis. Next base: position 3,512,844 of record CM027089.1, on the reverse strand, counting down.
TAATGGTTAAAAATACCAAGACGAAGACACTGTCGGAGGATGCCTCCGGACGACATGTTTTTCTCTGCTTCTATCTCTGTGAAGTTGAGGGAACTGGCAAAAATGAGAACATCCACCAGGTTGATGAGGCGCTGTAGGAAGGTGACGGAGGCTTCCACGGTTAAACCTTGTGAGGGTTCTATGTTCTCCAGTTCATGCTGGTAGAAGAAAAATACAGACAATAATAAGGATGTGTATGTTTGTTTTATGTAACTATGTTTTGATATTTTTACATCTGTTCAGCTAAAGTTGTATCCAGGCAACAAATTAAAAGGACTGCAGACAGCAGCCAGATCAAAAACACTCACCGTGGAAGAGGTGGCAGCAGAGAGCAGGGGTAAAATGCCTCCACAGGCCATGATGAGGTTATCCACCACCTGGGAGATGAGGTGTATACTATTGTGGACAAACACAACGTTCTCGCTGCTGTTCACAAAGTCCAAAATCGTCTTTGTGGAGTGACTGAACAGTTGGAAAAACAAAGAATTACTGAGATTCCCTGCAGTAAGTACACCTCGTCAAGTTTCATCAGTGGGCAATTTTCAGAAGTACTGTGATGCTAAGCTAATGTTTTAGTAAAAGGCAATTTGTTGCCCCACCTCCTCCACATCTGGATTTCTGTTTCAATGGAGAAGAGCAGGTCAGTGAGGAGGCGCTGGTGCATGTGGGACCAGCGGAACTCTGGGATGCGAAACATGGTGGAACGAGGGCCTGACAGGCTGCCATCTCTCCTTGGACCTGAAGTTCCTCCTCCATCTCCTGCTGCTGCTGCTGCCGCTGACTGGGTGTTTTCCTGCACGGCCACACGTGGGGTTTTGTTTCATACAAAATCAGTTTGTGAAATAAAATCTAAATTAATGATACCTACCGTCTCCTTCAGTTCAAGTCTCTCTGTATCCAAGGCCACATTGGACACGTCCAGCCTGGCGATTTTGACCTCTTTGGTTTTGCCAGAGCTGGAGGCGGCAGTGTTTCCCTGCTCAGACGTGGTTGGTTCCTCTGCAGTGGCTGAAGACTCTGAAGGCTGCCTGTCTGAGGTGGAGGCTGATGTTGCTGATTCCTCCTGGGCTGTAAGGGGCGTGGTGGTTTCTGAGGTCCGGTCTGCAGGCATGGTAGGGGTTATGGTGGGAGACTGCTCAAGCTTATCTTCATCTTTGGGTGTTTCTGTCACACCATGCTCAACTGGCGGAGTCTCAGTCTCCTTGGTTTTTTCTTCTGGTCCATTTCCCTGCTTTTCATCTTTCATTTCTTCACCTTCATCGTGTTCATGCTGAATTTCATCCTCCTTCACTGCCTCCTCTTCCTCTCTGGCTGGACTAGTAATAGAAGAGGTCTCCTCTTGGTTATCATCAGCATCACTGGGCTGAACATGGTCACTGACAGACGACACATCCACCAAGTCTTCGTTGAAGACCGAGGCCCCGCCCAGCACGCTGGACGTTTCTTGCTCTGAAACCACAGGTTCTTCCGTATCACCTTCATTCATGGAACCTTCTTCAGCATTGCTTGGTCCACTTTCAGCTTTGTCTTCCGTAACAAGCACCTCTGTTGTAGAATCTTCTGCCATTTCCACGGCGCTGCCGTCATCTGTCACCTCCTGATCACAAACCAGTGTTTGTGGATTATCAGTACTCTCTTCAGTAGATATCTCTGGCTGCTCTTTATCCATCTCTTTACTCTGCTTCTCTTTCTCTTGTGTTACAGTAGCATCAGCCTCTTCATCCAGCGTTTGCTCTTCTCCTGCCCCTTCCAGGATGTTGGAGACGGTGATGGATGCAGGCTCAGCTTCATCAGAAGGTTCCGTTGGGCTGGAGGCACTAGTTGGACTAGATGGTGAGTCAACTGTCAGTTCAATGACAGTAGAAGGAGCCAACTCCTCGGTGGGTGAACCATTTACACTTTCCATTTGCTCCACGCTTTGGCTGACGCCAGAAATGGTTCGGACTGAACCCGCAGACTCTTGCTGCTGGTATTGACGAAACATACGGGACAGATTCTCTTTGTGTTGTTCAAAGGTTACCTGTAAATACAACAGATCTACTTAAGTCTTAGAACTATTAAATCTGTTGCAGGAAACCTTAAAGACAGAAATACAACGCACACTGTGGGTCAAATTTCCTTGTTTCTATATTTCAGCAAAGAAATGTGTAAATACTACTGTTACTGATTCTGCTAGCACTGATTTTGGAGCCTTTTAACTTTAAACTTTTCGTCAATACTTTGTTGTGTAGCCATTAGTTTTATAAAACTCCAAACAACATGACCATCCTGTGTATTTAAATAAAGCCTCGACTCTTTAAAAATGAAATAACAAAGCCAGGCGAGCAAGTCTTTAATCATCTCTGTGCTTTCTCGTCAAGGCCCACGCACCCTATTTGATCTCAAGACATCACCTTACAGTTGAAAATCTTCTTTTGTTGTCAGGTTATTGGCGCCCGGCAGGATCATTTGTGGACAACTGGAAAATATTTAAAACTTTTCCATTCAATTATGTGAGAGCTGCCCACGGTCTCTTAACCTCTATCAGTCTTCTCACATCTGATATGGGTCGAGCAGACTGCTAGTCTATAGCAACAATGGTCTGCAGTGGCATTTGAGGAAGAGCCCATCCATGTAAGCAGTCACAGATTAGCAGTAGATTCTATTAGTGTGTGTCTGTTAGCTGCGCCCAGTGTGTGTCCAGCATCGGCAAATCCTCCCACGCCTAATTTAAGACCCTGCATTAATTTGGCTTAGAGGACAGAAAGGTAAAGATGGTCTGGTGCGGAAGGGGTATGAAAATGAGGCTTGCTTTGCTGCCTTTTTCACCTGAGGCTATTTGGACGAGAGAGAAAGAGTGGAATGAGCATGAAAATAGCCGAAAGAACAAAAAGGAGGGGAAATATGACAAATGGTAAGGAAGGAATGGGGAAGAAAGTGAGAAATTGAGAAAAGAAGGAAGAAAGGAAGAAAGAAAGGGAGGCATTGGCTGATTATTTGTAATTAATTAGCCGTTATTGTTCTAAATTAGCCTGCAACACGAGTGCTCATTAATCTTCTGTAGCAGGAAGCAGTGATTGGTAATCTATAGCTGCTTTCTGAGTGCACAGCCTGTTCTAAATGCACCAGTAGTGTGCCTCCCCCACCCTCTTCTCTACCGTTCCTCCCAATGATCACACCGTGAGACCTTCTACCCCATTGGATTGAGCTTAATTTGACATTTAGCATTTTTAGCAATTAAAAGGCCGCATTCAGAGTGCTGCTTTGGAAAAGATGCGAGAGCTCACTGTTGAACATCACGTCATAGATTCAGGATGCAGTCTGCACATTAAGATGATATATGTTGGCCTTAAATGGGGGCTCCGCGACAGATCCAGTTACCATTTGACAGAGGTAGTATATGTCTCTGTGGTTTTTGAAAGAGCATTTAGCCTTGCAACAATATATTGAAACTGCCTTGGGTGGCTAAAACATCTGATTTAATCTAATTTCATTCTCCTCGATGACTTAGCCTGGCCTCAGTGGGGTATGGAAAAATATTATGGTAATGTACATAAACACAGTGGGTTTTTCTAATGTGACAGGTAAGATGGTATTAACTGAACACAGCTTGGCCAGATCATACAGATGACAGGAAAAGGCCACATGGACATAAATATAATGCTTGCTGCAAGTTTTACTGTGTGTAAAACTTTTGGAAAAAAAAAAAAAAAAGAATTCTCTACATAAAGAACCTATACAGGGCCGTGGTCTTGCAGTGTTTCCATTCTTGGACTGCGTGCTACTAAATGAAGGTCAGGGCGGTAAAGTGCTGATCTTGGGAGACCCACACAGTAGGAGCCTGGGAGTACCCATTTAGATAAATAGATAGGGATCAACCACAAAACAAAGGGGGGAACAGGGAGGGCAGCATGACTCTAATCCGATTAACTAAATGCAATTCCTCCTCCTCCTCCTCCTAAAATCAATGTCATCTGCTGCCGCTGCATTATCTTTCTTCCGTGCTGCTTGTAAAAATATTTTAGTGTGCAGTTTTGCCCTCCCTATCTGACCCAATAATATGCTGGAGTCTTTATCTGTAATTTCTATCACAACAATGAGAAAACTACTGTACGTGGAACTGGGCTTTTCCATCCCTTTTTCAGCTGACTGCTCTTAATTTCATGACAGTTCAATGGTTTTGATCCGTATAATCAGTGCAACATACATAAAACGCTCATCGACATCGATGCCAATGGCAACTAGTTTCCTGGGAAAAGTGTAAAGACAACACTTGATGCTTGGCTATTATTTAGCATTGGCTTTTCTTCTCTTCCTCTTTCCTTTGTCCACTTGTCAATGCATCCACCTGACACTGTTTGCCAAGAACCACCTTCACTCTCAAGTGTATAAGGTCTCAATTACCCCAGGGGTGGTGACAAAACTGTGTGGTTATACTATTGAGAATGTCAGCGTTAACGAGAAAATTAGCAGCAATTAAAATTCTTTCAAAACTGCTCGAATTCTCCACATCATTGTGAAAAGACTAGCTCTACTGTATATTAAATTTCCTTTAAAAGAGCTGCTGGCTCAGTTGTTCTCGCATTTATCTCCGTGGTAAAATGTCTGACAGGCGTAATGAAGTTAGCCGACAGTGGGAGGCTGAAGGACGGAGGGACCTTCATGCTCCAGTCTTTTTCTTTTGGTGATCTACTTCTCAAACTGATTTGTGTGCAGGGATGGACGAGGGGCACCTTGGGTAGGGGTGTGGGCTCAGGGCAGGAGGGCTGTTGTGTCAGCGTGCACACCTGCAGGAACATCTGTCTGTGCACAGAAACACAGACAGACAATCCGAGTGACGACTGACACAGAAGGATATATTGTGCACAAAGACGAAACTGAAATATGTGTTTACCAGCAGAAAAATAAAAGAAATTGTAATTTTAAATAAGTTTCAATAAAACTATTCTGAAATTTGATGTCCCAAAGCTTTAACTGTATTATGTTAGTGTGCCAATAAAAAAAAAAATATATATAAACTTGTTAATGATAAAATTTGAAGTTTTTCTTATCAGTGGGAAGATTTAAAGGGGTTTAAAAAAAAAAACTAAAAAAAAAAAAAACTAGGTAATATGCTAGTGGGGTAAGCAAGAAAATCTAGAGAAACTGTGCAAATGTGTCTCTGTGAATGCATTTATGCACTTATCAAAAAGCTCCCAGTGGGCCAGTTGCATTTTCGAGGCTTGTTTTTCTGATGGTTCCTGCACAGTTCTGATGAATATTCATTAGACTCTGAGAGAACGACTTCTAGAGCTCAGGAGAAGAGAGGCCAAAGTGAAAATGTGCTTGCTAACTCACATTCTCACAAAATAGGTTTCTGTGTGTGTCTGCCTGTGCTTGCGATCGTGTGCTCGCACGTAGCCCTGCAGCAGTGGGAGGAGAGAGCAACAGTGACAAACAGCTTTGCTGCTACAAAGGTGGCAGGAAATCTATCAAACGGGACAATAAAATTGCAATTGAGTTTCTTTAGCTTTTTTATAGCAGATGCATGGATCTCAGAGCTTACTTCCCACCCCACCTTTGAAAGTCATAGACAGGGTCTCTGCAATTTGCACATTTAATGCACCTTAAAACTGCATCGGTTTTTTTCCACAAATAAAATGTATACAGCTGAATCTAATAATAATGTACTGTACGACATAAAGTCAACCCACCTTTAGCCAAGTACTAAAGAGAGTGGAAGTTTGGTCGATAAATAGTTACAACAGTAAGACCTGAACTGCTATATGGAATACATCACTGAAACACACAGTGGACTCTTTACATGAGATAGAAACAATACACTTTCATTCTCTTCCATCTACAATATCTCCAAATGTTCACTGCAGGTTAATTCCAGTCTTTAGAGGTTTTCAAGAGATGCTCTGGAGGTTTAGGAATCAAACAAACAGCCCACTCACCATCCTGCTAACTGCTGCCTACATGCTGTTCAGCAGCCAGCCAGTCCCTCTCTGCCCCCTAGTGGAGATCCTCTCGCACAGCACCTCCAAGCTACAGTCCAGCGTCTCATATCATAAGCACTTTTTTTACTAAACCTTCAATCTGCCAGACTTAAAAGGGCCCCAGACCACAATCTGACACCAACCTCAATTACTTCACTGCAATGGAACAGCGCAGTGTAATATGATATAAACAGTGAATTTCTAAGGCAGTGTTCTGAGTTCTGCCTGTGGAAATAAGAAATGCCAGAAGTTTATGTTTTATCTGTGCAATGTGAATGAAATAAACTCTGTGCAGAAATTAAGACTGGAAGAGAAGGTGGACTCATTCCCTTTGGTTTATTCTGAAACTTGCTCTTAAATTGTAATCACTATACATCTTGCAGAGCTTAAACTGACGGACACTGAGAGGCAAGATTCAATTACCCCGCTCGGCAATGCTGCAAGTTAGAGGGTCAAATGACAATGTGCTCTAATTTCTCCTTTGGTGACCTGCATTATGTCAGATTTAAACATAACGAATGGGTGACACAGCAGACGGCTTTGACTGCTGCAATCCTTTTGGCTGGAACCAATGTTTCAATCAAGGGCTGAACAAATATGCATTGTACTGCCTGTTTACAGGAAATACATAGAGAAAATAACACAAAAGATAAAAATGAAAGCAATGAGGAGATAGAAGATAAACAAGGCTTTGTGTCTGTGTGTACTGCTTGGATATAATGAGCGCCCTGACCTTGGAGTGCGTGATGGACAAGGTGTCCACCCAGACGCGCCAGCCGCCCCACTCATATTTGATAGCGTGGTAGAGCAGGATGCGGAAGACGGCGTACACCATCTCTGTGATTTTCTGCTCCTCGCTGTTTCGTGGGTTGATGAAGCACAGAGAGAGCATCCACTCCTGCCAAACGGAGCACTGCAGCAAGCTCCTACACACACACACACACAGATGTAGATCTTTGTTGTGCTAAACCTCTCACGCCACGCGGTTTAGTGTGAGACGTGGCTCTTAATCTTGGGAATTCTTACCTGCGGTTCTCTCTGCTGTTATTGAACAGTTTGATCATGTCTGACAGGAAGACCCTGCGCACCTCCATGATCTCTGGCGACTGGGCCGAGTTCTTCAGCAGAATAGCTATTACCCTCAGGATTTCTGGAAATAATAAACACATCCTGTTTAAAGGCTGAGGTGAAGATTGTTTACACTGCTGCAGAAATTAATGTACCGCAAAATATGAAAATGCTCTTTTGCTGTTTGGAATTTTGTCTGTGTCCCGGCATTTTAAGGATTCGAATTTTAAAACAGGCTGGGTTTGACGCCACTCAAGAATTTGTATAAATCAACAGCTAAATCATGCATCAGTTTCAACACGTGCAAATGATTACGGCACAGACTCTCGGCTGAACACACCTGAAATCTATGCATGTGGTAAGAAAAAGAAAAAATTCGAGCCAATGATCTTTATCTTCCTGTAATGGTTTCAGGATTGTTCCAAATGAGAAAGCCAAAGTCAAAGGCCTTTGTGCAGGGCTTGGCTTTGGCTGAAGCACACAGACTGGCTGCTCAGATAAATTCTCTCGACAACGTCAGCGTCTATTTGCTTTGAGTAGAGAGACAGTGGAGCTTGGATTTCACTTGTCTCTCTAGACCTTGGCACTAGCCGATGCCCCCTTGCCCCAGTAGACAGTCGTGTTGTTTCTACGCCTTAGTCACTCAAATTATGAGTCGCTGAACCTTTACCGCCAGAAAATTACCCCAGCGTGCTCTGCAACGGAGGCTGGAGGGATGGCGTATCCCCGGCTTTTTTCCATTTATTCCTGGTTCCGTTCCCTCGAGTTAATTTGAGGGAAACGGTACTTCCTTGGTTTGTTTGATTGGCTCTGACGTTACTAAAGACTGCAATCAGGAGGCCATTTTGGAGGTTTGTCACAGATTAAATCAAGAGATTGTAGCGCAAAGGGGAAACAGACGGCCACGCTGTGCTCACATGTAGAAACGCAACACCAGGGTTTTATGATGTGTACCGTCTGTCGGGGATGGTTGCACACCAGCGTTTTTAACACAATAAAGACTTAAGATAGTCAAAGTGTGACAGCAGCAGGTAAGATTAAGGGCGGTTACGAACAAATCGGAGAGGTGATTATAGCGCCTGTGCTCAGATTTCAAATTGATTAAAGCTGTGCTGCAGGTTTCGGCATTGGTGTGGAAACATAAGGATAAAAGAAAAGATTTTTGTTGTTGTTGTTGTTAAAACAAACACTTTTTTTTTTTTAAATAAGGTATTTTATGAATCAATGCAAAATTTGAAGATAAATGACAGCAAAAAAGAGAATATTCTCAAAAATGTTTGAATATGCGCCTATACCTCATAACTTAATTTGATTAGTTTTATACTAAATCTGAAATCTGAATAGTTATAGCTATGATTATTATAACGTATTATAAGATATCACAATGACATAGAGGCAACATTGACACAAATCTGATCATTTGTTTTTTCTCAGCAATTTGCATGATTTGATGTTACAAAGCAAAGAAAAAACATTGAAACATAAAATATTTTCTCCATAAATTCTGTGAAAATATTGGAAAAAACAAAACAAATAGAAGAAATTAATAATGGAATGAAAAACTTATTTATGCACAAGATAAAAAGTAAATTAAATAAAATTACATCACATTTATCATTCCTTTATATGTAAATGAACCCTGACACAATGTACACAGGCTTCTAATAAAAATATTAGATGTGTGTACATTTGTCACGTAAAGTGTTTGCACCCTCCTCGTGCGAAGTTTACAACAGGCCTTTGCTTGTATGAAAATACCCTCTGGCTGCAAAATTTATGCCGCGCCTTTGTTTGACTGTATACAGCAACCGCCCGCTTCCTGGGGGAATTATTCCTCCTGCCAAGAGGAGCCGTAAGAACGCAGAGAGGGTACTGCAGAGGGTGATTAAGGAGAGCAGAGGAGGTGCTTACGTGGGTTGAGAATCTTCACGGTGGAGTCGGGGTCCGGATGCTGTTTATGGATCACCTGAGTGCAGATCTGCTCTGTGAGAATCTACCAGAGATTAGAGCCATAAATATGAGTTTAACAATGACAGAAAAGCAAAAGAATACAAAAATCTGTTTCACTAGCACACGGTACATCGCTGGTCAGCCGTTAACTTTTATTTTTATAGCTTGAATGAAGCATAAAAAAACGATGACATAAAATGCCAAACTAAATGCTTTGATAAATATAGTTGGGTTTTTTTTCTGTCCTATACTGCTGTGTGTTTTTGTGCAGGTCACTGACCTCAAACAGCACATTGTAAGTCGTCATGGTGCACTGGCTAGAGTGGAGCATCAGGCGTTCAGTCAGCAGGGAGAAAAGTCCAGAACTCAACATAACCTCAGATTTCCTCCTGAATGAGACATCAGCAGGTCAAAGGGGAGAAACTTTAGCCTGGGCTGCTCTCTGGTAATACACGCTCAACTTGTTATTGGAGAAACTAAGACCTGAAGTCTAATAGTCTAGATCTGCAGCTCTTGATAAATTGAGTCGCAGCAGCGGGTGAAATTGTTAACAGTGTAAATCAGCTGAGCTCCAGCTGACTTTGACTGGCAGGAAATGAAAGAGAGAATCCCCGCTGACAAAATGGGAGCATTCTTCCCAGACAAGTTTTCTTTGCTTTCATCTGTGATCATGGATCAACTTCAATTTTAGAAGTGTAGCTCAGCAGAGAACCAGAGAGCCATTCGCTGCCATTCTACTGCTTCTTCCATCTGGATCCACCTATAAACTGCCAGGTCAACTTGTTTGTAGTTCTCTAGTTCTCTGTTATTTTTATTTCATCTTTTTTTTTGTTTTAAACACTTTAGCATCTTAAAATTATTCTGTAATCATTAAAAAAACATATGGATTGAACCTTTGCCTTTAAAGTATTTCTACAACCATATGAATAAACTTTATTTTATTACTTTAATTTCAAGTAAACTATTCAGTTCTTGTTTTAACTAATTTCTATAGGCATCATTTGATCACTGTAGAGAATTCCACATGAATACAGTCTGAATGTGTTTAAACTACAGTTCAGTACTCTGGATTTTAAGTTTCTTGCTGTACTTACTTTGCTGGCATGTTTTTCAGAAAATACCCCATTACTTTAAGCGCCTGCACTCGTATTCCTTCACTTTTTGAGGCCAATAGCTTGAAAATCACACTGGGGAAAAAAAAGAATAAAGGTTCAATATATAGGATAAAAAAGGTTCCATCAACTAGAGGTAACATTCAAGCCCCAAATGCATGACAAAACTGTCCAAAATATGTGTGTGTGGCTGACATTAAACAGCCATGCTCACCGAATGCCGTTGCGCTGGTCAAAAGCCTGGCTCATGGAACCAGGATGTTCAGACATCAGAGCCACCAACAACTGCAGCACATCCATGAGGTTGTCATCCTGGGGGACAGAACCAGCCCAACGTGAGGATTCTCTTTATTAATAACGATTTGCTTGTAAATACCAGAGAAATGCAAACATATTCTGTTGATCTCGATGTTTTCTAGTGGCTGTAACAGGAAACAATAGGGCAAAGCATGCATTTGAATAAAAATAAAATATGTTTGTACATAACATGATAGGCAGGAAATATTGTAATCGCCTTTAATGCTTATAAGTCTCACTGAATTACTGATTGCTTTGAGTGATTTAGTTGTTATGCCTCATTCTACTGTAAGCAAAACCACTTCTGTCTGTACTGCCAACTGGCACATGTGGAGAAATAACAAGTTAAAGATGTTGCTTCGAACAAAAGAGATTGCTCTATTCTGAGTATCAAAACCTGTGTACCATACTGCAGTAACGTGGTGTTGTGTTGCCATCTAGTGGCCAATATCTGCCTACCTCATGCATGGTTAGGAGGTAGTTGAGGATGCTCTGTAGCTCATCGTCCTTAACACCATGATCCTACAATACAAGAGCACAGATCAAACAGTTTTCAATAATACCTTTGAAGCAGATTCCATGTTTGGTCTCATCCAAAAATATAACAATACCGTATGTGCAATAACACGTCTGTTATTCATAAAGGTAAACAATTACTGCATTTAAAATCTATGCAGACGTGAAACGCAAACAAAATCAGAGCTCTTCAGGAAGTACTACAGGAAATTTGAGTGCTCTGCATTAAATGCGTGAAGGTCATCAGTACAGGACACAGTAACCTGGCTGAATGATTCCAAGTGGCAGAGTTTTCTGCACATCCAGAAATCAAATTAACTGAACAATTAGCATCTATATTTACCTTCATTATGAGCTGTTTGACAAACAACAAAAGAAATGCTCGCAAAGAAAGTATCTCCTTCTGGTTTGGCCTTGGACCATCTGAAAATATCACAGGAAAAAAGAAATTTTGCATCATCTAGCTCACTTTCTAACTCAGGGCTACATTTTATGTGACCGTTTGAACCCTTACCTAGCCCTTTGGGCAAGACTCCGCTGCGGTCCTGGGGGTTGACAACCCAGTAGAAGTATTTGAGCGTATGCATGACCTGCAGGACTGTGCTCACCCTCCGAATGGTGTTGTAGATGGTGACTGTGCTTATGAACTCTGTTGCCAGGTATGTGTACAGTGTCAGCTGCACCTGTAGATAAAAACACACCAGACATGTGGCTATATTTAGATTATTTTTTTTTTGTTTACTAATGTAATGAAATTCAAACACTGTATAAATGTGAATACTAAAGTGACCTTGGCAGGCGCATGAATCCAAATGGCGGGGTTGAACAGGATGTGGTCACATAGCTGTTTGAGCAGCATGATACCGTTGTGTAAGTTGCTAAGGTATCGGGAAAAAGCCAGTACAATGTCCAAGACAGACCGTGTCACATGAACCTTGGAAGACTGAAAAAAAGGAAGAGTCAAAGCGTCAGAAACAAAGGGTGATGATGTCAGAGTCAGATGTCTGTTTAGAAAGTTAATGCAGAAAGAAAAAAAGGATGGATTTCACACATAAAAATGTTAAAGGAGGATAAGGAGTAACTTCTCTTATGACTAACAAGCACACAGGGCAGCGTGAATAAACTGGAGCTAAAGGAAACAACAATGACACGCTAACACGGGAATTTGAGCCTTATTAGTGGGTTCATTACGTGAAACTGTTGTACAGTGAAGACGCTGTTTGCCTCACCTTCTCCAAAGTGTGGCCAATGACGAGAAATCCTTTGCAGGCCAGGACCTGCTCTTGCATCGCCACCGAGTTCTTCAAGAGCTCCATCACAAACGAGAGCAAAGTGCAGCTAACAAACAGACAGACGGCAAATGGAGAGAGACGGAAAGTGAAGAGACAGTGACAATAATCTATGTATGCTGCTGACAAAGCCTTGGCTGTGACATGAACATTCCAAATGAAATGTGACTGAATGAGGGTGTCGCACTCCTGTTGTGTTAAGGCTGCAGTTAAAATCACCTTGAGGGCAGAAGATATAAAGACGTAGCACAATATAAGCGGGGTAGCTGTCTCAGCTTTCAATCTGTGTTACAGGAAAGGTCGTGTACTGCAAAACAACCTTTTACAATCCTAACGCGGGCCTTTTGTTGACAGAGCTGTGTTAGCAATGAAGCGGTAGAAACGGTTTTATATCACCAATTTCCATCAATGGCAAATGTTCCTATTAAACTGGTGAATAAATAAACTCTGCAGAGTTCCCAGTTTCAACAGTTTTACAAAATCCTCATCAAGGGAGCGTGTGCGTGCGTGGTTACCAGACAGAGGTGTCCAGCTCATGGCTGGAAGGCTGGCGAAAATCCAGCTGTGCAAACAGAGGAAAGAGGACCTGCACGCCTCCGATGGAGTGTATGCCACTCTGGACTGAGTGAGTCACCACAGCCTTCACATCCTACCGAAGCAAACACAGAGGTGGCTTAATTCAACATAACCTGCTGTTACTACTGGGATTATCAGGTGTTACAAGCGTGCAAGTTATTCTTTATGTGCTTGTATTAAACATGTTTAAACTCGAGTTCAGGATGAAGACATTTCTTTTATATCAGTGGCTTAAAGAATGAAAAATGAGGATGAATGCAATGAATGAGTGTGTTATTGTAGCTTGTTGCTCTCTATATTGCCCTCTGCATATTTGTGTGCATTTGTAAGTAGCTTGTATAAAAAGTCACTGTCCTCCTGAGTAAGTGAAACGCTTCACTTGAATGTACTTCCCTCCACAACAGAAGGCTAATTCCATCATTAGAGCACCATGATTCCATTTTTCATTAGCTGCAACAGTATGACTAGCTCAACACATTCACACCTCTGACCTAATGAGGCTATTAAATACAAAGACACCTACTGTGCCAAAATAATTACCACAGAGAGAGGTGCACGTGGAAGATCCAGGCGGTGAATAAATTCATGCTAACGTTGCTTTAATGTAAAGTGCAGCAATGCGAATTGAAACTAAATTGGCAAAAGGATTTTCACCTCTAAAATGAAATGCTATTATATGCCATGGAGTCCAACTTTTAAAATAAAGGAGACAGTTACCTGCAGCATGAGTGCATGAGGCGAGTGAACAAAAATGGAGGCGTTGTCCTTTGGGGAAGACTCAAGGCAAAGCTGGGCGTCTGTAGCACGAGGGTTGTAAGTGAAGGCAATACTAGAGGACAGTTTGCCATCATAGAGTAAGGTCTTGTGATGCTCCGCAAACAGCAAATCACTTTCAGCCTTGTACTTGAATGTGCCCTGAGGTGCAGAGAAGGGGGTCACAGATTTAAACTTTGCTATAATCCAACTGTTACAAAGACATTGTTGGCTTTACGCCTTCCAACCTGGTAGCCTGGACCCAGCTGGTAGATAGCCAAGATCTGAGCGGCGCTGAGAGCTTCTCCAAACAGGTAAACCGCCCCCATCTGCCCGCAGAACACACGGTTGGTGTCCGCCGTCTCGGACGATCCCAGGAAACACTTGTCAAACGTCTGCAGGGTAAAACAAGAAAATGGGAAATGGAAAATAGCCTTAACTGGCTGCACATAGCTAAAAATAAAGATCTGTCTTCCTCTGACCATGGTTGATAATACATATGCAAAAGTAAGAGGAGGCCAAATCTCAGCCGACTTGTTAATTTGCAATTTGATGTATGTTTTCTGACACATACAGAGGAAATAAATACTACTCAGGGGAATATTTATTTCATTTTTCCAATTTTGATTTAAGAATGTGGTATCACCGTATATGAAAACGCAGTCCTGAGGACTGAGTTCATAGAGTGAAGTGTGAGAGGAGCAGAGCATCTGCGTGTAAAAGCAGAAATTTTCCACTCGAGTCTCACTAAAATTAATCATAGGGGGGGTTCAACAGCCTGTCCTCTGAAATATAATGTATCTGAGGAATGAGACAGGAAGGATTTTTGGATTATTTCTGCTGGAAAGGTCCTTCCTTTCAGTCACCTATCTACGACAATGAGAAACAATGTCCACCGACAGCGGAAATAACAAAAGTGCTGCTACTTACGTCACTGGTGTTGACAAACCAGGCGATGTCTCCAAAAGAAGCCAGTTCTCCATTCACATAGCAGCTAATTTCACTGTTTTTCCAGCGGTTGTAGACGTGCACGAGAGTCACCATGTACCACTGCAACAACAAAGCAGCAGCATACACTCAAGCAGGAAATCTGGTGAAGGGAATCTTAAGTACCGATCACACACAGACACACAACAGCACATACAGATCTCCTCATTTATTCTAATTAGCTCGTTTTAGCATCCAGAGCCCTCGAGGTAAAATCCCACCTACATAATTTTTTGATTTTCCAGGTCTTACCCAATCAAATAGGTTAATATTGCCATAGTGAAAATCTGTTATTCTAATAGAAATTTAGGCTTTACAGCAACAAAAGTGGGTGAATTTTCATGCAATCTTGTGTTAAGATGCTGCCTTCGTGTGAAGGAGGAGGAGGATGCTGAAGTGTCCACAGTCAAACATCTTTCTGACTGCAGTGGTCTTCAGCGTGAGCGATGCCTGGAAGGGACAGAGTGTTTTGGATAATCCTTCTCTCCCTCGCCCTCGTTTCTCTTCCCTCTGGCTTTGCTTTCCCCCCCAGAGTCAGGTAAGATGTGAAGGATCCGACTAGATTTATTACGTGAGCACGTCTGCACACACGCGTGTGTCTGGATACGGATGTGTTAGGATCTGATTTCCGTGATCATCTGCAGCGACGTTTCACCGTTTGTATTCTGATGTGCTGGAATATTTTGTTTGCTTGGGCCAAAAAGTCAGTTTTCGCTTCCTTTCCTACCTTCTGGGGTTTGAAGTCGTACTTTACACAGTGCTGGAATCCTTTCCCCTTCGATTTTAATGAGGTCACTATCAAACAGCCGCCCACAAAGTGAGCAGAGTAACCCAGGCCTTTACTGGTGCGGAAACTAGAAGGAAATGAAGGGAAAACACATCAGCCATCTTTAGCCACACACTGTTTTATATTGTCTTAAATCTGCCTCTTAAATGGATAATTATTTATCAACTTTACGACTGGTCCCAAAAGTGCTGTGTCTCCACAGGGGCCCTTCATGTGATTTAGTGAATTCATTTCTTTTCAGGAGAACTCAGATGCGAACAGGAGCCTTTAGTTAAAATTCCCAAAAGTACCCGGTTTCTCATCATTCTCTCACATGCTGAAAAAGATGCTTTTTGTATAAATTAGACTGTGGACAGAAACCGAAAAATGATGCATTTATCGTGCATCCTCCCTATGCTCAAAAAAAAAGAAAAACATACAGATGTCCAAGATTCAGTCAATAACCAGTTTAATATACGGTTTTAAATGTACTAGTAACATAATATTATTTCCTACCAGTAGAGATAAGGCTTGTCCTTGTCTACGTTGATATTGTTAAGGGGATCCATCCGGAGCCATGTGTGGAATGTAAACCCATTCTGGTACGGCCATTTTGCAATGGGGGGTAAAGCTATAGCCTGAAAACAGAATAAAAAAAAAAAAAAGGTCTTTACAAATTTCAGTACATCGCCCTCTGGAACTCCTCCATCAACACACTGATAAAGAGTTAATGCATGAATGAAAATACATGACATTAAAATGGTTTGGATGTCATTTTTCTTTCATCAGAAATGTTATGTTTCTGTTTAAACCACCCCCCACAGGTCTGTCCGCAGCGATTAAAAAAAAAAATCCGAGCATATCTGAAGTGGACGCCGACGTCCCAAGATCCAAAATGCACCACAAAATGCACAAAGTTTCATTTCCCCCTTTGAGTCCAACCCCAGTACCCACAATCTGTCAGGACTGGTTCCAACTTAAGTAGACGTCCTCATTTTATATCACCTTACTGGGACTGTCCTTGGTTAAACAGGTTGCAGAAACGAGACATGAATTATAAATAGTCTCGTAGCACTTTGAAAACCGTTAAAAACTTGAAGCTGCCGCCTGACTGCGACCTCAAAAGCTCCGTGCAAACAACCTTGAGGGGCAGTGATAGGTTTTATGTATACTCACAGCTGCGTTTTTCCCCGTAAAGCTGAAAAAGGAGTCGGGGCCGGTCCTGTGAGCCATGTACCTCAGCACCGACAGCAGCTTCACTGCGTGACGGGGCTTGGAACAACAAAAACACACATGTGAAGGACTGATGACTGATGTTGATGTCAGAACAAGCAAACGTTCAAGCACCTAACTTCAAACTTGCGGTTCTGGCTTCTAAAAGTGAGCAGGTCTGTACACCCTTTGTTCTAAAATTACCTCTCAGGCATATCACACATTCAAAGAGATTTATTCAGGCAGCAGCGCAGTGAGAACTGTCTCCTTTGTCGCACTGATTACTGTTTAAGCGCTGCGCTCCAGAAATTTCAGATCCTGGTGATATTACGACTACTAACAAGAAAACTCTCACATTTTATGATTTTGTTCGCCATAACGTGATAATTTAAAGACCTGCACACATCCAGCCACTCCCCTTAACGCCTCAGCTCTAAGAACTGCCCAGAATGAAAGGAGAGAGTAAAATTTAGAAGCACAAAATCAACTTGACCCACTTCCTGACAACTTGATTAGTGTCAGCGATCGATGAGTACACTTTTCCTTCTTGCCTCATCCCTTGTGTCCCCACTGTTTCTGCTTAGATATAGTAAATAGTCTATTACGCTGTTATCAGTAATAGCGAATAGCTCTACGCCCGTGACTGCCGTGGAGCGTGAATGCTGACTTATCTGTGTTCGTCTGCCGAATAAGAGCATTGTTCTGTTGGGCAGCGGCTTTTAAGTGTTTTGCATTCCTGATCCCGGACGACCGCTGGGGGGATTCGGACTCACCCACTGGCCCGTCTCCCCTTGCAGCTTGCTGAAGAAGATCTTCAGTTCTTTGACTGTGATGCTGTAGCTGGCCAGTACGCCCAACATGTCCACCAGCAGGTCTGTAAAACCAGCAAAGTCAAAAATAGAACCATGGCAGAAGCGTCCAGACAAAAATGACCCAATTACAACAATCTTTATTGACATTTTCAACATATTAATAATACAATGACGCCACTGCCAGGCATCAAAGATTAAATTTAAAGACCCCCTACTGCTAAAGTCGCTTTATTTCTTACTAATGGTGATGATGGAATATTGTGACAGATCAGTGACTCGTGCGCACACAAACGCACACACATGAACCTTGGTCTAATCCTACCAGGCTGAGGATGAGTGGCAGTTACACGAAGCTGGTCTTTTTCCTCTTAAATATTAAAGCCGAGCTGTTTGATTCTGACTGACGCAAATACCGGCTAATGGGGATAGGATGAAACGTCTGGATATCAAGAAATGAGTTGGATTAAGCTGCGAGAGTAAAAAGAGCATAATACTGTCTGTGAAGCTTTTCGGTCTGCAAAGGTCATCTGAAAAAGGTGACTCTGAATACATGAGTGGCTCTTTTAGCCTATGAGGGAATTTGGAGGAAAAGATTCTTGTGCCCAGCAGTTACTGCTGGCTGATATCACCCCTGCTCGCCTGCACAAACCCTCCAGGCCAGCAGTGTTCTGGCGGGGGTTCACTGATCCAAACACATTAGGCTTAATTTGCACTAATTTGCAGATGGGCAACAGACTGAGAAACGAGGGAGGCTGTGCTAAACATTGGTGCCTGTTTGCGTGGACCATAACGAGGGCAATCGTAATTTTATACACCATAAAGGAACATTTGTAAAATTCCACTGATATTTCAGGTCTGCGTTGTACCCCCCCCTCCCCCAAAATTAAAACAAAGGTTAAAACAACAGTAAGTATCTCCACCTGCAATCATGCTGTCAGTTGTGGTTATGCGATCCAGCACTTGCTGGATGAGCCCCACTTCGGTGCACGCCTGCAGGTTGCGGACGCTCTTCTTGAGGATGGCGGTGAAGATGCTCCACACCTCTGCCTGACAGGTGGGCTCGCACTTGTCCAGCAGCTCCACCATGCAGCCGATGCTCTCTGGCTCCTGGATGATGAAGTTCATCTCCAGGTCAAACTGGCCTCCAACCAGCTGAGACACAACAGAAGAGAAAGAGTTTCAATTTCAATCCACATTAAAGAGATAACGCTGCAGCCAATTCTTCTTATCAATTTCAAAACGTGACAAGGAAATGCTCTCGCTACTATGGAGGCTGCTCACTCTTGCAAAAATCTCACGCATTAGACATGCTGCATGCCAAGAGGATTAAAGGTCAAAGGAGAAACACGCCTCTCCTTCATGTTGTACGTCTTGACTGACACTACATTCGCTATATTTCAGCTGGATTAGAGACACAAATAAAAAGAATTAGGTCTGAGAGACACTACACTGATGCACACACTGATGTGAGATGCAGGGCAGCAAATAGGAAGCCGGGTTCTGGGAGGCCATGCTGTCTTATAGAACAGGACTAATGCTTTTTGTGTCAAGAAATAAATTGCCCAGAGCCATAAATGTCATCATTTGTCTCTTTGTAATAGTTGTGCTGACATTTTTATTATTGAACCCTGCCTAATAGAAAAAGATAAGGAAAATAACAACGCTGATGTCAAATTAATATCACGGGTGAGGCTGTCGTGTGTGGTTAATGAATGTAAGGTGGTCGTACATGGCCGCAACGAAAACAATATGCGGGATGCGAAAACAATATGATTTGATGCTGGGAATGGAACCTGTCCCAACAAGATGAGTGAGGCTGGATTTACTCTGAACCTGTGTGGATGGGAAATGAGGTCCTGTAATGCAGCTGCGACCACATCCTTTACTGGTGTATAAAGTGATAACGCAGACACACTTTTCACCTTTTGTCCCTTTAACCTTCTCTCGGCGATGCCAAATAACATGAGAACAATAACAGTGAAAGCCACCTCGCTGACAGGATCGATTTGTTTTATCCTTCCGGCTGAGCAGTTAATTTCTCAGCCGTTTGTGAGTGAACATTTCCTCATGTCAGGATCAGAACTGGGTGGAAATCTGGGCAAATGTCACATCAGTGTTTTCCCGCTGGAAACTGTGATGGTTCAATGCTAATATCCACTAAACCCGAATTATTGGAATTTAAAGAGATCCTACAGCCACAGGTTGTTTTTGGATGCATCAGAGACAAAAGAAACCCAACAGTTAATACAAAAGAATATAAATACAGAAATATATTAGAAATCAAAGATGTCCCACCAGGTGTTACAACCCACAGTCGCCTTGGTTTACCGTCTATTACTGAGTCACTGATCACGCAGATCTCTGCAACCCAAACATGTAAATGCTCTGAAGACATTAGCTGCCATTTGGCTCAGTAAGATTTGATTTATGAGGCTGACACTTTGAGCGAGTCGCCAATCCATCAGAACGGGTTGACTGAAGGCACGAAGAGCAAAGATGAGGAATGGATGCTTGACCCCAGTGGGGAAGAGCTTATCATGTACACCCAGAAATGACAATGCTTCTGATGTATAAACAGGCTTTAGAAGTGACATTTTGGAAACTGGGGGATGATATTTCTTTTATAAGCTGACAGGAAAGAATAAAAACCTGATATATGTTGTGTCTTTGCTTTGACGTTGCTCGATTTGATCATTTGCATTGTTCTATTTTTGGAACAGGAGTCCAAAGGTTGCCAGTTCCAGCCTCAACCCAGGCAGAGCTCCGCTGGCTTTACTGCAGCTAGACACCAGATCCCTGGCGGAGTAACCCAGCCTGGCTGTTCTCCCCTGAGGCCCGCCTGAATTAATCATGGCTGAGCGGACGAGCAGCCACTGGGCCGTAACACAAAGCACAAACAGTCTTCTGTGGGCTCCATGAATAACAACAGTGAAGGATGGCAGGGTCAAATGGTAAGACCAGCACCAGAATTTAAAAGCCCCGCAAAAAACTTGGATCTCAGGTCACCTGACACTCGTACAATGGTTCCAATTGGCTTCAGTCAAAGGTTATCAATACTTTCTCACATGTTAATATATCCTACCTAGAACGTAAATCGATTTGTACAAAATTAGGTTTCAGTCCAGATAAGGGATTCAACCCTAACTGGCGACTGGAAAAAAGAAACAAGGAAAGAAGGAACTTTAAGGCCAGGTTAAGATGAAACAGGTGAATTACACCTGGACACTCATTTAATAGGAATAGCATGCATTTATTCTTATATTTTAATAAATAATTAATTCAGAGGGTGACACTGAATAATGAAGTCGTTTTCCTGCAGCAAACAATAACAGATATGAACGAGACAGAAGATCAGAAACAAATGTGTGTGTGTGTCGAGCCGAATGTGTCAAAAGACTCAGAACAGTTCAAATTAAATAAATTATATAAACGGTATGGAGAGTGTCCATTCCGATAGGACTTCTATGACTAAATTAAATGAAAAACAACCAGCTCTTTTAGGAAGTCTTAAATACGGAAATTTAAAGGTCATGCTAAGCTTTGTTTAACTTAAACTAAATTACGAGCATTAAATACCCAACAAACGGGCTGTCTGCTCATGCTGTCACACAGCAGCCACCTACTTCAACAGCTCTTATCAAATCAATGACCCTTCAGCTGTCCAACCACACCAACACGACGCTGACCCCCCCCAATCTCAGAGATCCACAGTATAAGGAACATATTATGATCATATCCCAGATCTTATGATCACGTGCTCCTCTCTGCTGAAGCCAGGCCCTGCGGAACGCCAGCAGCAGCAGATGGGGAGGTGAACCAGATAATCTGTCCTACACAAATCACTGGAGGGCTGCAGCTCACACGTTTATGGGCTTCCATTGCCGGAAAATTGTGAAGCAAGATGATTTATATCAAAAAAAATATTGCAAAACCCTCACACGAATAAATAAATTCTGTTTTTTATGAAATCTGTGGGATGCAAGAAGATATTTTCTATTATCAGTTGGTGTGTGCATAAACATACCACAAGTGGCCAGTGGAATGTCTTCATCCTGGCCAATTATCTGTCAGGAAGTGGAAGACCACCACCTTCTAAAGTAAACAACTCACAGCAGGGTAAGAAATATGGAGGAAAGTCAAAGAAAAACAACTTTTGAATAGATTTCAAACGGTCACAGGACCATTCTGATGGCGCTAAAGGAAACAAAACACAAACAAGTTCAGCAGATCTGAAGGAGATATATGGTTGGACTAATAAAACCAAACAAAATGTGCTCCTCATGGAGCCTCCAACACGACTCTTAATTAGGAAAAACAAGCCCGGGCGTAGCCATTGCTGCTCCTCTACCTTTGAAAATCAGGGTTAGAAACAAAGATGGTGACAATTATATACTCATTGACCATGAAAAGCAAGTGGTTCACTCAGCTGCTCGCATTAGTTGTAGTTGCACAGCCTGATGTCATCCAATTGTGCAAGACCACTCTGCAAACGAATGCTGCTTGTCAAACGTTTGGAATGTGTGCTGGCAGTGACGGACCACGGTTGTTACTCCAGGTCAAGTGGGTGGTGCTGCAGTGGAGTGCATCACATTGAATAATATTAATTTGGGCCCTCGTGTATGTTAATTATACACATCCTTTCATGTTCTTTAAAACCACTGACTGTCAAAGAAACCAGAACGTGGATTATATTAGATTTCTTCTGAACCAGTGATTTTTATACCATCTGTTATTCCAATTTTTTACTGTATTTTTTAAATAGGTTTTTTTTGCAGCAGCTGTGACATGAAAAATGTGTTGACACTAAACTCACTCGGAGCTTTGATTTATAAATGGTGACGTTCCAGATTTGAAAAAGGATCACCTGTGTCTATCAGCATTTTTTTATTCTCATGCAGACAGAAGAACAGCAGCAGGAGGGATATTTTAATAACTGGGTTTCTAAGAATATCTTCATGTCGGCAATCTGCCAGCCTTTTGTTTTAAAGAACTCGCTTCACTTTTACTCGGTGCTGAATGTGAGGACTGTATTTTGAATCATTATTTCTTTTGTTGGCGTAATAGCTCAGAATATTGGGTACATTATGCAGAAAACAGCAGCTGGCACATGGATTCTGATTATTTTAGATTGGATGAGAAATGAGAGCATTTTATTTGTGGATGAATTAATTGATTATGGACTGGTTAATGAAACTTATAATGACGGGCACTGAAATGAATTTAGAACAATAATGTTAGGACACTGTCTGGAATTTACAAAGATTGTAATTTAAATTCCAGGGCAGCCACTATTGTCAACAAAAGGAAATGGCTCGTCAGGAAACAGTCCTCATTAGGCACCAGGCCTCTGGGAGGATTTTGCTTTAGAACACTGTTGATAGACAAATCTGCGGCTTCTGAAATAAGATATGCAAACTAAAATTTATGCATGACGGCGATCCATCGACTTTCTAATTCAGGAAATCTTTATGTCTCCTCCGCCTGGAATAAGATGTCGCATATTCACGAGGTTTGTGTGGAAGAATGAATTCTCAAAGTTAGTGCGAGGCCGCTACCGGATATCCGACGTGGATGAGGGTTTGATCAGGAGGAAAACCAGTTTCAGCGTGTGACACAGCGGTTCAGTTTGGCTCAGGGACAAATGATAAAAATAGCTGGATCGGGAAGGTAAACAGGGACGGAGCTTAAGGAAGATCGAGTTCCAGAGCATGTTACAAAGAATGATTCCAACATGGTGGACCCACAGCGGAGAGTAAGAGCGTGCAACTGTTCCAATGTTGTTGCTCTTTGAAAGTATAAATCTACTGTCATGTTTATGGATGTCATAGAAATAGACGATTCCTCGGGGTAAACAAACTTTTCTGGCGAACCTTGATGACTTAATTCAACTCAACATTCAGGATGCAAAATGCCAAAATGACATCTCTGTCGATGTGAACAGACGTGACCTTTTAACATTTGCTTTGAGTGAGTTTGGAAGCAGGTGCTTCCTGTCTGATGGGCCAGTCAGCGCATGACATGGCCTGATGCTGCGACAGGTAACATTTACAGGTTACTGCATCCATCCTAAAAGATCCATCTTGAAGAAATGTCTGATAGAAATAACTATTTATACTACATGAATGCCTTTTAATGCCATCTCGCTATGAAAGGAGGTCAAATTGATCCAAATCATCTTTGAATATGTGTTGTTTACAAACTCGTAGTTTGCAGATAAGAATGTAGTCAAGATGAAGACCTGGGACTTATTTGTGGCCATTTGTCAGACTATTATTATATATATTGTAGGAATAAAGAAGTAACATCCAATTCAAGACACTAGAGTCAGTAGATTGAGATAACCAAAACTTTTGGTCTAAAAAGAAACGTTAAATGGATGAGAAAGCTAAATGTAACTAAATGAACACGTGGAAGACGTCACAGGCTTTTGCTGGGGACGGGAGGGGGAATACGCTAAATGGTCTCAGTTGTGTGCATCTCCAACATTCCTTTTACACAAATGGTCTTGTGTCTGCGGTAAAACATAGTTTTCGCTTATTTATCAAATGAGACAGCTAAGAATACAACAAGCACTTAAACCAACTGCTTATCAAGCAAACAAAGTGCTCACTGCAAACAGCAGCACCGAGAGGAAATAACCATCCTACACCCATTACTCTCAGGTCAGAGTTAGCATTACAGTAGTAATGGGATCGATTTGATTTGACGACTTTATTCGTCCCCGAAGGGAAATTGGTTTGTCACAGCAGTCCAGTGAAACAATAAAAATACAACAGTATAAATTAAAATTACAAGGACAAACCAGTGTTTTTTTCCAGCCATTTAAATTAAAGTCTCTGCTGTAGTGGTTTATTTAAATTCAGCCAGCCAGGGTTGACAGTCGCTGCTCAAAACTTCCTGAAACAACCAGCAGTGTTGTGTGAACATGCTTTATTGGTGGCACTGTTTATAGAAGAACCAAGGAGGAGTGATGTAGGCCAAGACGGAGAATGCATTATGGTCCAGTTTCCTGACAAATGAATGAATTCACTGCAGCTGCTGTTGCACAGGGGGTGGGACGTGCATGGGGCTGATTCTTCTACTTAAGAAATGGTACAAATGAGAAGGAGTCATTTCATTTTAACTCAAATGCTCCGTGTTTCTTTGTTCCCTGAAGCTTGCCATCATAACACTTTCAATACATTTTTTTAAAGCACAAAAAAGTTGTTTTCATGTCGGTCAAAATCAAAAATGTCATCTGCTCCCTGTATTTGGCATTTTTATCTTTTATGGCAGTAAATTGGAAACAACAACAAAAATTACTGTTAAAGTAATTTCCATATGCAAAAAAGTTATTAGACACCAAAAAGGGCAACAATCAGAAAATGTAACATGTAGAGGATAAGAAGAAGCATGTGTAACAAGTATGGGAATGTCTAGTCAATGATTTGAGTCTTTCCAAATCCAAAATGATTACAGTAATAAAAATGAAAAATAAAAAAAAAAAATTATAAAGTTTTCTCACAACTGTGGACAACATCAGCCATGTGGTGACAATAAAAACTAGAAAAGGTTACACGGTTAACACAGAAAAGATAAATGTCAAAAAGATGCTGGACAGTCCAAATATTTGCAGGCCCATAGTGCCTCTCAGGCTAACGCTGGCTATGCTCACAGACAAAGACCCATCAGAAAGACAAAAAAACCTCATCAGAACGTCATTCGATATCATACCGGCTCCTCTTTAGTGCGCTGACTCTTTTTTTTTGCACGAGTCAAAACCTGCCTAAGGTCACTTTAACCTGATGTCATAGTAAATATATAAATCAATGCAAACCCAGGTTGTGGAAGATTGTGTTTCTGCTGCTGACAGGAGAATGGTGACGATTCCATGACTCCTAATGTATACTTTTATGCAGGTTTTAATTGTTAATCGCTTGTCGCTAAAGTAAGTTAGTATTTGGAACCTGTTTGAGCAGTATCCAAGCCAGTCAAACCTGCACGCCCCACCTCAAGGATGCTTCAGAGTGTTGACCGTTTATCAAATGACTGGTATCCTTAAAAAGAATAATAATGAATAAAAATTAAAAATAAACCAGCTCATTTGGCAGTAACAAACACTGCTTTCAACAAGAGAGGAGAAGAGGATAAGTGGGTGCACAGAACTGGGCTGATGCGACAGATAGCTGAGGGATGGAGATAGTGTTTCATTCATGTGTCAGATTAGAGGAGTCTTTGTTACGGCCACAGAGGGCAGAGCGTGCCCAGAGGACGGACAAGGACTGCCCTCACTCCCCTGCAGCTTTTGTTAAGTGTGCAACCGTTGGTGCAGTCAGGGACTTGCTTTGCCTTATTTTTCAGCCTTCGTTTGTACCTCTTTGAGATGCGGGCAGGGAAGCGCCGTCTTACTCATTAAGGTCATGCATGTGACCCCTGTACCCAGAACAAAGACACCAAGGTCAAAGATGTAGCAGAATCTGCAGAACCAGGCAAACATAACTGCTCAGATGAGCGCACGCTACATGCACAGCAATGATGCAGGGTTCTGCACCAAGCCTACATATACAATCAGGAATCGCCTTCAGCCTTTTCTTCCTATTAAACTGTCTCCACATTCTGGCAAGAGAGCCACACAGTAACAAACAAAAATACAGCACGCACTCTGTGAGTGTGACTTTGTGTACTCGGTCTTGCATCACAGTTGTATTCCCACAATGTCACTTTAATCAGCTGCATTAAAGAGGTGATGCTGCATTAGAAAAGCAACCACTTCATAGTACACTCGCGAAGTAAATAAAAAAAATGAAATTTCATTTGCTCCCATGTTATTTTAGTGGAAGGAATAAGCACAAGAGCCGCATATTTAAACAACAAAAGTACAATTTTAGGGCATCTGGCCAAAAAATTGACTTAAGAACCAGAAGGTGTAGGAAATCTGAAGGCAAATATAACGTAAACCTGCTCAAACCACAAATAAAGCGTGGAAAATCCATTTTAAAAAACTGGTAGAAGACATAATAAATACAGCATTTTTTAAATATTCTCCCTGAGGTCGTGTAGAAAAGAGTACAAAAAGGACTATTTCAAGCAGCACAACAAAGATGCAGTTTGCAACAATTAATTTTATCTGCGACGGCCCATCTCAGAGGAGGATCCTCTGTCATCCTCAGAGTGATCAGATGATAGCGGGCAAAACCTCGCCATCAAACAGATGCCAGTAGACAGAGAAGGAGGCCAAATTAATATGCCTAGTTTCTCTGCAGCTGCCACTTAAAAATAAAACCATTTAGGATTAAATTACTAAATTACTTTTAAGATACTGCTACAATCTAATAAACTGCATACTTGCCAAAACATCAAAACATTTTTATTTCTAAAGCATTTTCTTCACAAGTATGCAAAATATTAATAATTAATCAGACTGCCATTTTATAAATAGTTAAGTAATATACTGTAGTAGAATTATTTAGATTGAGGCTCTGGGATGTAGACTATTATTTTATTCCTCTGATTAAAAATGTATCACCCAGTTACTTCATGTTATAATTTTGGCAGGAAAAGGTTATCAAAGGAAATAATACAATGAATTTGAAAATGTGCAACAAAGGCTCCTTTGGTTTCTGTTGCTGTTGGAAAAGCCAGCAGCCAAACACATGACTCTGACTGGAGGTAAAGCCACTTATGAACGAGGTGGCCCATAAACCTGGAAGTAATGCAGCTTTACATTAGTCACTGATTTACAGACTCAACACTCGGCTCTACGTAAATAACATGTAACATACATACTTAACATAAATGTACTTTTTCTTTCAGTCTTGCTGCTCATTATCAACAAGTTATTATTAGACTCTCAAAAGTAATAGCACTTTTTGGGTCACAACAGTAGTGTTAAGTTTAAGCCACTGTTTTGACTTAAAGAAATCACTTCCAATCATGTCCTAATAAACTGTAACCTTTACCCTCCCTAAGCTAACCTCGCCTTAGCGCATCAACTGGAAATGATATCAGAGGAGGTGGCTACAGCAGTCATCGGCATCTCATGCAGCCTTCAGTGTGTTACTCTTGTTGCAACGGCGCAGAATTCACACTTCCTGTGCAACTGTACGCTGCCGCCTACAGCACCGACTCTCAGTCTGACTGTATTTCACATGCTTTGAAATGCACATGTGACATGTGACCGGTGAAGTCAAACATTTACCAGGCCCATTTTCCCTGCGTTCTTTTCTCAAGACCTGGCAGATCGAATTAGAGCTGAAACACCGGCGACCGTTGGACTCCTGTACAACACGCAGGCAGAAGGCTTTAGCTTTGTCTGGCATGCAGGATGTTCTTCATCTTAGCGCCGCAACAACAAAGCAGCAAATGCACATGCATCAAGCAAATGCTAACTCTACCAACCTACCCACTGTACAACTTCTGGAATTCAAATGTTTAATGTTGGAAAATGTGAAATAAAAATGCTGTGGCTTGCAGAGTGATACACATGATTTAAATAAATGTGAATTAAAGTGATAAAATAGCATAATTTGTTACTTCGACTGGAATAATTCTACTTCAAACACTGCGAGTACCCCTGGCCTGAAGTCTGACTGTAAACATCTACAGCATGAGAAGCTTCAGAGCTGAAAGTGGATGCGATGATGACTGAATCTTAAGCGGAAAAATACAAAACCCCCAGGGGGAAGAAGAATGATATTTACATGACAACAAGATCTTATCAAAGCCAGGCTTTAGGTCTAGACTATCAGCACCTGCAATTTACTTGTTCCACCCAGAATTTCAGTCTTTTTCTGTTTCTAAAGTCTGACTATTGTTAACTAAAACAGTGCAACATTATTTTCAGCCACTGGTTCTTCCACGTTATTGTGTTGGAGTTTATCCCCACTGAGGCGTGACTAAACCCTGGACAGTCAACAGTCCACAGCTCTGCCTTCATGATTTCTTAGGAATATACATCACAGAACTAAATTAGCCCTGAAAACGCCTACAAATGAAATGCTGAGGAGACGGCAACTCACATCCGACCATGAACTACTGAAGAAAAACAAGAAAGCGTGAAAATTAAGACCCCGGTTTTCATTTTGAACAAAACAAAACACGTTATCATGTTAACCCAGTCACAGGTTTACTGGTGGATGATGGGAGTTCTGTGTTCTATGAAGCAATGCAGCCTCATAAGGAAAAAACGCCAGTGTCTCCAGTTTCGTTTGGCTGGAATGTGGGGGTTGGTTTTGGAGAACAGTCTGACTACAGGCATGGAGGATGAGCCTCCCTTTTCTCTGATAAAGCCTGCGCTGTGTTTACAGTGACAAAGCTGTTTTGCAGGTTCCACCTTGCACGTTAAACTTCCTTGTTCAGTCGGGACAGTTTCATTCATTGAGATTGCGGCAGCTCAAAAGTCACAGCAGCTGACGAGATATCAGTGCTGCAGACAGACCGAGCTGCATCAGGACTTTCAAATGGCCAACAGGTACTAAACCTACAACCCATTAACATGGCTTAGCCTAGATCTGCCACAAAAAGCTCTTTACCCACATCGTTTCAAACATGATGACTTTTTCCACCTGTTAATGTGTCAAATTTAATTAGATAATCTTTTTATAATGAGGAAAAAAAACAAAGGATGAAAGAAATTTGTGGAATAATACAATGCTTAAGGAAATCAATATAAGTATTCAGAACATAGGGGTGTCTAATATTGGTTAGAGTTTAGGTTAATCATGTCACCTTCTTCGGGGTGACAGATCTAAACGTTTAATCTCACTGTCCGTAACGCAGCGTGACGGTGCTACCCATCCATCCAAGGCCTATTCCGAGCTTCATAATCAGCTTACCAGGTTGAACGCCGTCTCCACGATGTCCCTGTTGGAAACTTCCCCAACTTCCACCAGGCCAGCAAGCACGGCGAATTTCATCTTGATTCCCCTGATGGGTATCCCAGGGTTGAGCGCCATGGCGCCCGATCTCTCGTCCTTTCCTTCACCTGCTGTCTCCATTGCTGGGGGAAGGCAGGAAGGTCGGGGGAGGTGGCGTTCACAGGTAAAGCACCTGTTCACCGACGGTCACAGAGGAGCCCAAATCGGAGGAGAAAGTGGGATCTGTCTCACCTTCAGCTGAATCGTTGAAAGTCTACAGACTATCTACAGACACGCAACTTAAAGATCTTCCACCCCATCCAAAACAGTTTAAAGCCCGTGCCCGGAAAGTGGGTAAAGAATATTCTTTAGCCGCTGACGGTCTGGAAATGTCACCGAAGAACTCCGTCTCTGCTCCGTAACTTGATAACAGGCGGCTGGGATAACACCATTAAAAGCCGACAGGACAGTAGTTGTAGCTTGCAAGGACAGAAAAGGCGAGAACTTGCAAGTAACCTGGTTTCTCCTCCGGTCGACCAAATTAAAAACTGGGATCCCGTGACTTTGTTATCTCCGCACAGCCATGGAAGTTGCTACTGACTCCAGACACTTGACAGGTAGCGCGCCTGGAAGCGGCAAAAACTAACAAACTGGAGGGGGGATAGGTCCGTCACCAGCCTCGGGAAAAGTCGACGAAGGCCTGAGGTCCTCTCGGTCACCGCCGGCTAGTTCAGCAGACTCACTCGTTGTCAGTTGAGCCAGCTGCGCTGCATTCTCTTCCTGATTTACCCCAGTAGCCTCAGCTCGTCAGCGCCATGACAGTGGAGCTCTTGAGTGTGCCGCGCATGCGCAGTGGAGAGCAGTGTCTGCGCGGCTGGGAGGCAGGTGAGGCGCTCAGGTGGCCTTTCCAATAGGATGAACTAGGACTAAGATTTCACAATAAAATAAGTATTTGTGTTCTTTGATAAGGTTTTGTATAATTTGAGATGTGATAAGCGGGAATAATAAAATATATTATGATATTAGAAAGCCAGTGGTGTGCAATATATTCAGAATTATTTATAGGGCCAAAGATACAAATCCAACAGACATAACGTGTGTATTCTCTGTCATTGTTTGAGTCCTCTCTTAACACCATGAATAATGATCTCTCTAAGCTATTGGATG
Organism: Pao palembangensis; assembly: GCA_015343265.1. Classification (NCBI taxonomy): domain Eukaryota; kingdom Metazoa; phylum Chordata; class Actinopteri; order Tetraodontiformes; family Tetraodontidae; genus Pao; species Pao palembangensis. The sequence goes on along the minus strand of CM027089.1, from coordinate 3,482,506 downwards.
TGACAGAACTTTTAGTCATGTAAGCCAACAGTCATCGAGGCAATATTTCTTCACCACTTTGGTTCATTTCCATCACCAGATATGAGTTACAGTGGTGCTTTCTTTAAAAAGATGCATTTAAACTGTCTGAGCACCTTCAGTCACATATTAAAATTACAAATATTTAACAATAAATAACAAGCACCACGTGAACGTTGAGCTACAAAATGATACATACAACCCATGAAGAAAATATACTATATAGTAATAGTTTATTTTTAAAAGGTCTGAGAAGATTTAAGCTGTTAGGATGCACAAAGGTGGCTAAAATGCATTGAGTTGACAGATGTCTGCGTCCTGCGGCTGTAGAACCGAAACGTTAAAGCAAAGCGACAACTCTGCTTTGCTCGCCTTTTTAAATAACCACAAACAACTCATGCCATAGATGGAGGTTCCTCTCTGTTACTGCATGGGCACTACATCAAGTTGCCACCAGCAGATTAATCAGCACACTTCTTCTGCAGGAGGGCTGAGAGGGTTGTTGCCAGAGAGGCAGCTGGCGTCACCGTTACTGTTGACCTCCCAATAAAGTGTAGCTGTGCCCTGAGGGAACCTGGGAGTCATGGAAGCCAGCAGCACAACCCATGAGACACAGGCCTCGTCTCCAATGTAATGACCTGAAATTATCAGTTGTTCACTGCAGCCTAAAGGTAGATCTTCCTAAATAAGGCTCTGAAACACTTTTACTGACCTTTGAATTAAATATAGAACATTGCTTTTTTTTTTTTTTTTAGATGGAGATTCGAGATAATTCTAAGGCATGGAATTTTACTACAATTAGCTTCCCTCTAAAAAAGAATGCAAAAAATTTTTCCCCCAAATCATTAAAATCAATTATTTAATCTTTCCAACTCATCAAGTCTGTCATTATGTAACCCAATACTAATTATATATTAAACACGCAGCTTATCTGGGGCTACAGGAGAATTGTCACCATGGTCTTGTGCAAACTTTTAACCAGCTGAGCAGCACAAAGGAAGGAGACTAAACAAAAATATGTTGCAACAAATAGATGACGCTTATTTGAGACAGCTGTTTGGCATGAAAGTGCAATTCAAGGGAAAAAGCTCAGAGGAGGTGCAAAAAGGTTTGGCGTTTTGAAAAAGAGAAGCAAACTCCAAGAAAGGTTTGATTAATGCATGAGGGCAGTTGGAGGTGCAGTTCTAGTAAAAAGAAGAAACTGTTTCCAAAGTCGAAGAGTCACTGATGAATCTTTTTCAGCAATAAGAGGTCAGGGTGCAACAGAGCAACCAGCAACAATAACAGATGGAGGTGATGCTGGAGGAGAAGGAGAGGATAAACAGGAACCAGAGGAGGCCAGCAAGCAGGAAATACAGGAGATATATATTTCCTGCTTGCTGTCTTCCTATATATATATATATATATATATATATATATATATATATATATATATAAATATAAAAATATATATATAAAAAATGTGAGCCCTAAAAGTACTAAATGTATATCCAAACTCTCAACATAAAAATAAAACAATTCAATTTAGTTAACTCAGTAATATATACATTTCTTCAATTTCAGTCTGACTTAATTTCACAAGCAAGTAATTTAGTTATACATATTTTTAATTTTTTTACAATTTTTTTAAAATTTAGCCGCTTGCCGTCAGGGGGCACTCATGTAAATGCAGAATCTCGCGAGATAAAACAAATCTCAAATTCCCTGTCTTTCTCTTTATGTCTCGCGAGAGCTCTTTCTTCCTCCTCTTTCACTCCCTGTAGCCAACATGGCAGTCGGCAAGAATAAGAGGCTGACTAAAGGCGGCAAAAAAGGTGCCAAAAAGAAGATGTAAGTAGGAAATCTATGCATCGTTATATGAGACAGTCTTTGTCTTTTCCATCGGTGCGATAGATTTTAATTACTTGGGTACGATGGGCCCGATTTAAAATAGATGTTACAAGGCCACTGCTAATGCCCGCATCGCCGGCCTCTGTGTCGGTGGTTGGGTTTCTGAAGTGCTTCGTTCCTGTGATAATTTGTCATGAACTAACATAAGTAGAGGCTAGTTGTAGTTCTTATTTTACCTTGTTTCTATGCAACAAAGCTAATGTGTTTGTACAAGTGTTAACGGTTACCATTATTTCGTATCTGGTATAAGCTAGCATGTGTTTAGCTGAGCGTAACTTAGCTAGCTGTCAATATAGCAGCGAAACTTGTTCTCTAACGAGTTTATGAATTAATTTATCAAATCTGACACAGTACACCAAAACTGGCATGCAGGGCGTATTAATTACCAGTAACAATGTGCTTATTACCTGCATGCTTGATAGCAAATGCTTGATAGCAAATGCTTGGCCAAGCCGGTCTCATCTATTAAGTTGTGCAGATGAATTAATTCCTCTTTATTTTACAGTGTGGACCCTTTCTCCAAGAAGGACTGGTATGATGTCAAGGCACCAGCCATGTTCAACATCCGCAACCTGGGCAAGACCTTGGTCACTAGGACTCAGGGAACCAGTAAGTTTACATGAAACAAATTCATCATACACTATGTGGTTGTGTTTGTCATAGCTTAATTTCTAAAAATGTTCATAGCATATTAAAGGAAATAATGAAACTAAGATTTTAATAAACCGTCTGAACTTACGAATACTTCTAATTTCTGTATCCAGTGATGGCTGCTTGTAACTTAAAATTGTCAGTGCTGTTGTCTTACCTCTGTGCACTTTTTGCAATCTTTTAGGAATCGCCTCCGATGGTCTCAAGGGCCGAGTGTATGAGGTGAGCCTTGCTGACCTGCAGAACGATGAGGTGGCCTTCCGTAAGTTCAAGCTCATCACTGAAGATGTTCAGGGCAAGAACTGTCTCACCAACTTTCATGGCATGGACCTGACCCGTGACAAGATGTGCTCCATGGTCAAGAAATGGCAGGTAGGTCATGTCGTGCGGGGTGTACTTTAGCCAGTGTGTATTCAAACTTGGTATGAAGCAGGGTTGTGGTTGAACTTCTCAGCTGGTAATCATCTGGTGTCTGACTGGAATACAGTATTAACTGTTGTTTTCTCATCTCATGGTATCTTACGTATTTTACTAAGTGTAAGGTTAAAAGCAACCACTAATTAAATCATAATTGAAGGATTTGTTAAAAATGTCATAACTTGCAGTTTTGGCTCAGAATCGGGATTATTAAGAGTTTGATTTTGAGATCCACTCATGAAGTCTTGTGTGCTGAGCACCAACTGAAGAATAATTCTGTACACATTGAAATGGGGGACTTAAAAAGATACAAAGTTGTTGCTTTGATTTTGGTGCTAATGTTGATTTGATGTGTTTGCGTTCAGACCATGATCGAAGCCCACGTGGACGTGAAGACCACCGATGGCTACCTTCTGCGTCTGTTCTGCGTTGGTTTCACAAAGAGGCGCAACAACCAGATCAGGAAAACATCCTACGCCCAGCACCAGCAGGTCCGTCAGATCCGCAAGAAGATGATGGAGATCATGACCCGTGAAGTTCAGACCAATGACCTGAAGGAAGTTGTCAACAAGCTGTAAGTTGCACTTTTCTGTGCTTAAGTTGTTATAATCTTCCTTGGTTGAATGTCTTTTAATGCGGTCAGTGTCTGGAATTTGAAAATGTTCTACAGTGAAAATTTGTAGAAAACAGATTTATTTGCATTGGAAAAAAATCCTTATGGGATTTGCTGTTATGCTAACCTTTTGAAGGACACCATGTAAATTATCAACACAGTGGAAGTTGTGATACCTCAGATTCTGCTTTGTGTCTCTAATCTTGAATACATACAGTGACAGCAACACATTATTCCTGAACATTCAACCTTGCCTCATCTATGTCTGTCTATGCTTTGGCATAGTTAGACTAGTTAAACTAGTTGGCAAACGTGAGATTTTTACAGGCTGTTGCAAGTTAACAGCAGAAAGAATAACTTGATTTTTATCTGAGCGGTGCATTCGTCACACATACTGTTGTGTTTCAGGATTCCTGACAGTATTGGCAAGGACATCGAGAAGGCCTGCCAGTCCATCTACCCTCTACACGACGTTTACGTCCGCAAGGTCAAGATGCTCAAAAAGCCCAAGTTTGAGTGTAAGTGGTCAACGACGATAAAACTCTTCGGTCAGGGGGAACATGTGATGACAAAATGTTTTGGTCCCAGCTGATATTACCATTCGATCACCCACCTCGTGGGAAGAGCAAAAATGTGACGTATGAAAATTGGAGATGCCAAAATGAGTTTTGTTCTTTTGCAGTGGGCAAACTGATGGAGCTCCACGGTGAAGGTGGGGCAGGCAGTGCTGCAAAGGCAACCGGTGATGACACTGGAGCCAAGGTGGAGAGGGCTGATGGCTATGAGCCCCCCATCCAGGAGTCAGTTTAAAGATTTAATAAATGTAAATGGCCCGACTCAACTGTCTTGCTTCAGTACTGGTTCATAGCTTTGATAAATTTTCCTTTAGTGTACATTACAGGGAGTTAAGAGTTGGAACATGTTTCCTTTAACTTGGGAGATAAAGAAACCACTAGATGGCGCAAATGGTCAATAGATCAGAAAGCTTCAAGTTTATTTACCATGAAAAAATTAAAGCAGCAGGTGAAAAGATTGAGTTCAATTAATATCACATCTGCTGAAGGCACGTCTTCAAGATTTCCAGACAAGGGATCTATTAAAGTACTTGGATGTAATTTTTGGGAACCAGAGCCCGTTTCCCTCTCGAGTCACCCAGGAACCACTCTTCATCAATGGACTCCAGATTGGTTATTATGTCTCCAACCTAAGAAAGAGACCATCATAAAACAGCTGTAATGCTTGATTGAAAACCAAAAAAAAACCTCCATACCTGCAGGGAGAGTTCCTCATCGCAGTCTGAGGTGAAGTTGTACAAAGCTCTGCCTCTTACGCCAACAGCAGCGTCAGTCCTGTCTTCAGGAGGCTGGTGGCCTGGTTGAAAGAACTTGTATTAAGTAAAACATTTATCATTTCTTGCTACTTCATGACTTGTTAAAAAAATTCAGATAAAATGATTTGTAATGCTCAAATCAATGAGCGTGCTGGGATAGACCTGACTGGGACACGATTCAGAGGGTCAGGATGAATGCCAAGTGTGCAAAATGGATTCTCGATCATTTATATCAGTAAGTTGGATAAGCGGACTGGTTATGACGACACAGGCTAAACTAGGTCAGTTATAAATGGGAGAGATGCTAAGACTGACGAGCTAAAATGTTGCAGAGTGCAAGTTTTGAATACATGACAGAAAAGTGTCTATAGTTATAATTTGAAGTATATGACATTTCTGTCACCTCAACATGTGACTGGGGAGAACATCGTACCTGTGCTCTCAACAAAAGCCCTGGGGAAAATGCCCTCTCTGCCATTGAGTCGACCGCAGCTCCACCCAGAATCGATATGCTGGATGACCAGAATGTGATCTCCCTGCTGAAAGGACAGGTCTCCCTCTGGATTTCCGGCAAAATCGTACAGAGCCACCACCCACTCCACACCAGCTGGAGAAGCCTACAGAGTGAACAGAGGTGATGGAGCTGCTGGTACAACAAATATGAGAACCGGTACGATGTGTGGAGTGGCAAAAACCACCACGCTCGCTGTTTACGTAAATATCGGATACCTGAGCAGGTTTGGCAGCCTCGGGCATGTTGTTGGGCTGACTCGAGGGTAGAGGCAGATCTTCGATGACCTCCACAAAGTTCAGAGGGAAAATGCCGATGATGGTGCCCATCTGCCCCCGGGCCCAGTCCTGTCCAACGTAGGCCTTCAGCTGGATCACGTCCCCCTCAGAGAACGACAGCTCGTCGCTGTGCTCCCCCTCAAAGTCGAACCGCGCCACGCACCTCGGACCACTTTGGGAGATGAAAAATTGTAAAGATCAGGTCAATTTCTTTGATGTATCACATTCAAAACCCAAAGATAATCAAAGCAGTACCTGACTGTTGCTGCTGGTGGCTTTGTTTTCCGTGCAGGAAGAGATCTGGGTGAATTTGACTGTTTTAAAATCAAAATCATTTTTTAGAAAAATTCTTTAGTGACTGATTTTTATCTAACATTTTTAACCAAGGTGTTATATTTTATCAGTGAATTATTAAAGGAACTCACCAGGAGTTTAACGTAACTGATAGGGAAGAACCCAGTAGATCCCCTGCAGGTTCCTCTGTACCATTCTGTGTCCATCTGCTCCACCCTGGTCACAACATCTCCTGCTCGCAGACTCAGCTCTCCTGGACCTTCTGTAGAAAAGCATGAGCTGCTTAATGAAATGCAAACTGAAGACTATTTGTGAAGCTTGAGTGAAATTAATTGTTGCCAGAAAAAGACCATTAATCTGTATTATGGTTAGCATATTTCTCTCCTGCTTCAGGTCCTATGATTTGGCAAAAGTATTAATCAAATGTGCAGGTCCAAAGTTTGTTTGATTCTCTCCAGTTTGTTTCATCTGTACAGTGATGACATCATTCCTTGATGAGCAGCAGAGAGGGAATATTCTACCATTTGAGTAAACTCAGCTGCTATGAAACGTGTTTTTCCTCACAGAATCATGATATTTTCTGAACATTTTAAGAGGCTCAACATGTCCGAGGACTCCACTATGCAAGTATCATTCGTCATTTTAATCAAGGGGAACCTCACAGTGATGGTGTGATTTGAAATTAGCTTTAATTATGTCAAGACGTCTACTGTACGCAAGTTCAGCTCCTGAACATCGCAGTCTTGCAGGTAAGATGATGAATTCATAACCTTGTTTTGTTTTCATATGTCTTACCTGGACTAAAGTCATATAGAGCCTGAACAACGAGCCCGCTGTCAGCGTACTAAAGGGATGGAAAAAGAGGTCAGAGCAAACAGAACACCACAGAGCAAATGTGTGATTGAGACAAATGCAGGGGAAAATGAGGATGAATACCTGTGGCGGTAACAAACCCGCTGCAGAGTTGAGGGGGGTTATGATCTTCATGTGTGACTTGTGGACTCTGCCTCTGTCCTCGCCGACCTGGCACTCATACGTGTTGTGGTCAATCTCCTCTATCAGCAGGAGCACCTCGTTTTTCTGTTGGCAAGGATAAGAAAGTTATAAACGGTGTCAAACATTTCCAAAACTTGGGCTGGGGAAAATGTGTCTCCTGACCTGGAATGACAGCTCTTTCTTTTGACTCCCACCATAGTCGATGGTGGCGATCCCATGTGGAAGTTGAAGCTGGTGAAAGAAGAAGAAGCAGCTGCCATTAAAAACATCTGTTTGTTAATGGAGGGATACAGCCTGGGGGAAAGTTTTCTCACTGTGTATTTGTTGTAGAGACGGTGGCCTGGGTTGGGTCTGGGAGGCAGGACCAGGCCTTTCCTGTGGGACTGCTTGTTTGCAGGAGTGTCCCATGATGCTGAGTGGGATCGCCCTGCGCTCTGAATGCTGGGCGGGGGCGGTCTTCCTGGGCCTGTTTTGGCCAGAGGGGGGCGGGGAGGAAGGGATTTGGTTTTAAACAGTCTCCTGAGGGGAAAGCCATCATTAGGTAGGAAAGGACCAGGACCATACCAGAATGTTACAGCTCTACTGTCTTACCGGGGTGGCAGCACTAACTCCCCGACTGCTTTCTGAGCAGGAAGAGGAGGGGGGTTGTCCTCAGTATTGTCTGACAATGAGAGGAGGTCTGGCTTCAGTCCTTCGACAGTCACATGATGTAGATGAACGGAGGATGGACTTACATGCATCAGACTTGCTGGGGACCCGGATAGTTGTTGGTCTCCGTGTTCCACTTGGTTTGGTGAGAGAGCTTCTGTTGATCGGGATGTTATCTAAAAACACGAGTCTAGAGCTTATGCAAGGCAAAGAACAGGGATTGGAACTTAACCTATACATGGAATTGTTGCTTTAAATCCTAAAATATGCAGTGCAGCTAGCACTAATCGGCTCAGCGTTCTCGCTATCCTCCCTGTCTCTCCTCTCCCCCTCTCATTTTTTCTCTCCATCTCCCCCTCCTCTGTCTCTCTGTGTGCAACTGGACTGTAAAGTTTCAGTTCAGAACTGGAGCAGCCTTCTGGAGAGAAGGAAACCTTGCAGTCCAGTTGCACACAGAGAGAACTAACTTTGGATAACTGTGACCTCGATGAGTTAGAATCTACACAGACTAAAATGCTAACAAAACAAAAACAGAGAAGAATAATTTATTATGACAAATCCCACATTGTGCAAGGAAAATTCTACTACTCACTTGATGGGCTGTGCACATACTGGTTCTCTTGGAGCACAGAGGTGGAGTTGTGGTTGTTTATGTTAAGGTTGGGTTTCAGCGGTTCTTTGGCAGGCCTCACTGGAGGAACTGGCGAAGGGTCCTCGTCGTACACGCAGCTGGATCTGGTCAGTTCAGGAGGATGCGATCTGTTCGGGACGGTCCCTTTGCTGTGTAAAGTCTCTAGTTGTGCTTTAATGGACAGGCCCACAGGTTTCTTAGGGGGCTGGGGTTTGGGTGCTGGTGCAGGGGGGACGTCGATATGTGAGACATTTTGACTGTCATTATCCACACTGCGGTCAAACTGAGGTTTGAGAGCTACTGAGGGTTTAGCAGCAACTGGGGGTCTGTTCGTAGCCTTTCTGGGTTCTGGTTCTCGTTTAGCCGGCTCACTGGCCTCCGCTGGGCCGCCCTGGCTCTCAAAGGCCTGGATCCGGGCCTGGATATTGCGATGATTGTTGCTCATCTCGCCACCAGCATCCTCCCCTCCCGTTACACTCTCTGCTGAGTCGCTGCTCTCCACTGGCTCGTAATTCAGGTTAAACACCTCCAGCAGCTCATTTAAATACTTATTGGAGGCGGTTTCTCCCGGATCAGAGGAAACGGTGTCAGGATTCTCGCCCAGCTGGACTAAAATGTGACCCTCGTTCTCCTCTGCCCTTGGCTGTTTTCGTTGTCTTGAACGTGGAAGTGGAACAGGTACTTGACTCTGTTCTGGGTGTGAAGATGTGGTTTCAGGTGCAACAGCACATAAAGGTTCTTTAATAACGGTCCAGTGTACTGTGACTGATCTGGTGCATGCAGGAGAACCTGATCGATGGTGCTGATCTTTATCGCCACTTGGCTCTTTTGGTTCTAACTTTTCATCTGTGGGCGCGACAATTTCGGGACTTGGTTTTCTGGCCGCTGACTTCGGCAGCGACGGTCTCGGGGGTTTCTTGGGCTTTTTACCTGGAAAGATGAGGACTGAACTTTAGAACCGCCAGCCGGGACGTTCACTTTGAATGTGGCGTCACGCCTCACCAGCTGGTCTTTCCCTTGGACCAGCGTTGCACTCTGGGACGTTGGTCGCTGTCGCGCTTGTGGTGGCGCCAGAGGTCCGACGGGGGGCTGCAATGGGCCTCTCTCCGTGGTCTTCCCAGGTCTTCTCTTGAACCACCTGCTCATAGGATGGTGGGGGCTAAGTTGTGGAAAAGAGATGCATTCAAACAACTGCACATTTTTTGCATACTCCCATTGCTTCTGGCAGAATTTGTACTAACTTTTGGCTGAGGATTATGGGCTTTTTTTTCTATTCAATTCAACTTTATTTGTAAGTGTTCCTTACAATCAAGACTGGCTCTAGGTGCTTTACAGAAAACCAAGAGCCTGACCCCCGAGCAAGCATGAGTGGCAAGGAAAAAGTCCCTTTTAAACAGGAAGAAACCTTAAGCAGGACCAGACTCATACTGGCGCACCCTTCTGTAGATAGTCGGATGAGTAATGGAGGAGGAGGAGGAGGAAGAGGAGGGGAGCGGACAGAAAAACGAAAGGAACAGACATCTATCAGAGCTCTTATACACGTTATTTGAGGGTTTATATATATATATATGTAATTGTTTAGAGTGATTAGGATGACCAAACAGCATCCATCAGATGAGGACTACCTGGGGAACAGGCTGAATGGCTGCAGACCAAACTGGAGGAGGAGAAGGTGGGAAAACCACTGCAGTTCCAGAGAACCAAATATCACTGGCCAGAGGTTCTGCTGAGATGACAGTGATCTGTGGCCGTCTGAAAGACAAACAGGGCAGATCTAGAGTATCAAAACACACCACTGAAGCACAACAGGGTCTACGAGGCCCGTCCTTTGGAAATGTTTTTTCCATTACCTTCTCTCTCTGGTGTGGTCACTTTGGCATGCTTTTGCTAAAAGAAGGAAAACGGGTTTAATTTGTCTTAATTTCAGTTATTTGGCAAGTTTTGTATCAACGTTTGTCCAAGTGAACCTACTGCATTTGACAGCTGCTTGTAGAGAAGACAAAGGTCCCTGGCTGAAAAGAGAGCAGAACAAGGGGTGGAACTCAGTCAGACAAGAGGGTTCATACTTCACTGATGACTCCATTGTCAAAAGAAATCTCTTCCCATGGGCTTTCTGCACAAATAATCTTCATCGAAGCATCTGCTTTCCATCACTGATGCAAAGGAATTATGTTTACTAGTTTACCGAGTTAGAACATTTGATGATAACAAGATGGCGGCATGCATGGGTGCAGCAGCTCTTAGCTACATTTAGGATTTGGGAAGAATTAACTCAAGATTTGATGTATATGTGGAGAGGGGGACAGAACAAACAGGTGAATTTATTTTATATAATACTTGTTCACTTCTTTAGGCCAAAGGGATGGTGGGCATGCAAAAGAACATCCACACAAACTGCTTTAATGTGGAGGATTTCCTCTCCTTCATGTTCCCCAGTCACAAATGAAGCACACCACATTCATGTTCACATTGACCTGCACTCACACGTGAACGGATCAGTGCTTTGTTTGGTTCTTTCTGACCTCAACATCAGCAGATCTGATGTTAAAGTGACAGTGGCCTGTTCCCAGCAGCAGACACGCTTCATAACACTGGCATCACAGAAATTTAATCCAAAATTAAAGGGAATAATTTACCTTAGTGGTAGATAATCTGATTGGGGACTTTCGGGAGGATCTGTAAAGTAAGACAGATTCAGGTTTTTAGTTCGTGAGCATCAAATCATAACAAAAATTCGAGTTTGTTTGAATAATAATGTTAATTAAAGTAATGCAAGTCAAGACAACTTTATTTATGAAGCAAGTTTAAAACGGCAGACTTTGAAACATTCACTAAAGGCAAAATAACCCTACAAAAAATGAGCAACAATAATAACAGCTTCAGCAGAGCACGGGGTGACAGCAAGTGTCTGCAGAAAATTTATCAGGAAAAAGTGAAAATAACTGCCACACACATACTGGCAGTTAGCGACGCCATCTCATATAGAAACGTTTTCTATATGAACACTTGAGTATCAACACGTTTGACGGCGTGAATTAAAACTACCGTAAGTATTTGTCGTTGGTACGAGTACAACACGAAATTGTGACGTCAGCAGGTAAGTACTGCGGTCAAATGAGCCGCTCTTCGTTTTGGCATGCGCGAATAATCACGGCCATACGGTAATAGCGCCGAAACGTCAACACCGCTGTTTGACTTTATTAAAACAGTTAAACTGACAACACGGTGTAGGTCTATACTACAATCCTAAGTTTTAACTAGACAAAAACTAACTACCAGTTTATTTAATTACTTGTGGACTATTTATGTTTTGAGTATAAACCTCATATTGCCCATCTCGTAATGAAAATGTGACTTTTCTGCGATATTTAAATGAAATAAAAATCTATTTTGCCATAAGTTCCGGATCAACCCTAGATTTTTGTAACTAGGAACTACTCTGAACTACGAAAGGCGGCTCATCTGACCGTAGTCAGGTAACTCCACCGGTCGCACCTGTTCCTCGTTATCCATTAGCCCCACACACCACTGCTTTTAGTTACACTTTAACAACCCGGAACTCTTCCAGTCACTGAATCTTAGAAATCAAAGGTTTTCTAGCAGCAGAGAGACGATTTGCCTGATTTACATTACCGTGCAGGTGACTCGGCGGAGATTGTGGCGGAATTAATCCCCCTACCGGTTTGGAATTTAGGGAATTAAACCCCCAAATCCTCACCGATCACAGGGTAATTCAGCAGGAAAGTGCCTTCTGATGGACGGAGTGAATGTTTTTGAAGACCAAGTCAGTCACACACCCTCACACAGAGGGAGGGGTCCATGACACCTCAGCTCTGGGGTTTATACCAATCTGATCGACTGGAATGTGGTCCTTCAGGAAATACAGTCCGCGACGCACGATATTGCATTGTAGTTCCCCTTTTCACCATGTTGGTCAAAAAGACACAACAGGAGACTTTTTTTCTGAGGTGTCTGAAGAAGATCAGCTATTGAAGGCATCCTTGTCTGGTGGGGCAACATTACGGCTCAGGGCCATAAGGTCAACAAAAAGACGGGAAAAACCGTTCTCTGTGCTGCACCTGCTTATGTTCTCTTAGCTCCACCCTCTGGGTGAATTTTAGTCAGTGCTACCTGTGAAGAAGAGATGAGCTCTGCCCTGAGCTAGTATAATCATTTTATTTTTGCACATGTAAATTCACTTTAGAAGCTAGTGAACAGTGGTTCTCTCTCGGTCCAAACATACATATTGGATTGACTGGAGGGTTTCAATTAATTCGAATGTATGAGAGTGTATAGTGTGACCCTTCGTGACCTTTGATTGGCAGCAGTTAACAGGAAATGACCAGAAGTCAGAGTCCTGTCTAAAAAGATAACATGGCCTGAGTTTGTCTACTTTTCCAATTTTTTAATCTGGTGATTACGGTATTCACAGAAGCCGCGCTACTTTGATATTCACAACCACTGCTTGTTCACAATCAGAGTCACAAATTAATTTGACACTAGAATTAGCAGTCTAACTGTATGCTGTGTATTGCACGTGTAATCCCCCAAACAGCGTATCTCTTGGTAGCTGTCGGCCAATGACAGGTGAAAAAAGCGCCCCCAAACACAGGGGAAAGCAGTCGAGTCAGCGGGAAGCTTTTGTTTCACAGTCACACTCTGACTTGAACACATGTTGAGGTTTGGACAGCACAGAAAAAGCAGTCACCGAGCAGCTGCTGGAGCGGACGGCGACCTCCACGGACATGACGAGACAATAAAGAACTCTAAAGTTGTAGCCATCCCAAACCCCAGGTACATCTATCACCACTAATCCTTGACTGGAACAGTCACACCAATGACTCATACCAAAAACACAATTCTGAAAAGAACAAATGTGCACTGAGCTTGTTCTCGGTGCAGCCCGTCAGCCGGCCTGACAGCTGCAGTCCGGGTGTGGTTCAGGCAGGGTGGCGGTGAGGCCCGGCACACTGGTACCAGATAGTGTTTGCACACCAGGTGCCTCTTGGAAAAACAGGGGACAAAGACAACTGTGTAGAGGAGAGGCTTGTCCAGGGTCAGTGCTACCGCCTGTGTGAGACAGCTGAGTGAAAACGAGTTCAGCTAAAATCACAGAGGTAACGCAGATCCTGCAAACTGAAAAAGTTTCCTTTTCTGCAGCAGGTGACACCCTGAGGTGCACGATTCCACGATGCCCAGGAATTATAAGGTATCTTTCATTTTTCAGCTTTTATTTTCAAGCCGTTTTTTTTTTTAGGAACTAAAATTGTATAATTTAAACATAAGACTATATGTATCATCAATATCACAGTTTTTATTATTCAAAAATATTTTAGAGCAGCAAAATTATGACACTAATGTTATTTAAAATCTGAATGCAATTTTAAAACATTGGGATAGTTGATGATAATAACGGAGAACTAAATGTATCCACTTGGACTAACAAATATAGTGAAATGAATGTTTTCGTTTTCTTTAAAAACTTTATTGATCAAATATTTAATGATTGACTTAACATGTCGAAACGAACAGGCCAAACTTTCATTTGAAAGTTTCATTAAATTGCATATGTAAACTTATTCCCGTGGTTTCAGCCTTGTTTTAAACACCAAACCATCATGTCCCGTCAGTTTTTCTCCAAACCGTTATCGGACTTTCGGAACCATCAGCTGATGGTGAGCGCTTTTGTCGGCTGAATTTCCGCACATACCTGCCGCACTTTGGTTTCTGATCCGGACATCCCGCACATCTCCGCGCCCCTCCGCCTCTTCCACGCGTCGGGACTCGGCCATCGAGACTGAAAGAAGCGATGAAATCAGAATAAGAACCTTCCTTGATTACAAATGCGGCAAATGCGGTGATTTCATCTGTAAAACGGTGGATGAAACTTGGGATCCCGTCCGGGATGATCGTTGGTCCGGCCCACGGTCTCTCTCTCTCTCTCTCTCTCTCTCTCTCTCTCTCTCTCTCTCTCTCACTCTCACACACACACACACACACACACACACACACGCCCACCATAAACTAGGATTTGCTGCAGCCAGCGCAGATGTTTTGGTGCATTTTTTTCCAGCTCAGAAGAACCAAAACTGTTAGTAAGATAAATACAAGGTTATTACAATCAAGGTTCCAGACTCCAAACAAAATATACTGTAAATGTTTAGAATCGCCTAAAAAACAAGAAAATCTATTTAATTTTCCGAGTCTCAAAGTGTTTTATGGGTTGAAATAAACACGAAATAATAAGTATTTAGGTATTTTCTGTGTAATCACATCGCATTAGCGATTTGACTTTTGCCGCTAGGTGTCGCTGCAGACCTATTGGTCACCGTGGAAACGTAACCACAAATTAATTCCCTGCTATAAACAAGATTTTTTTTTTTCTTTCAGCTTAAGGAAGCGTATTCAAGCTCGTCAATCAACGTTATAAAACTACTAAGAGTATTTAAAGTTTTGTAGAAACTTACATGGGACAGGTGATGTAAACACTTTAATATGGTGTCTGTGTATTGGTGTCTGGTGTCTGTGTGCACACAGTTGCACACAGAGAGATCTAACTTTGGATAACTTTAATATGGTGTTAAACATGACTATCTCTGTAAGAGTTTGTGACATACACAAGACAAAAGCGGGATAGAAAATATATGTACATTTTAAAAGACAATCTTGTCTTGCCTTATATTTTCTTACAGTTCCTATGCACATCGCCAGGGGGCGGTATATATCAAACATATACTGTACGTTTGTTTAATCTGAAAGAGCAACTTTTTATTTATTTTGCGTGCGTGCGTGTGTGTGTTTATCTCACATGTTCCTTCCTTTTAAAAGTGTTTGGGAATCTTAAATGTAAATAAAAAATAATTTCCAATTCGGGAGGCGGACACCAGCCAGTCTATTTGATTTCTATTATTATTTAAATCTGATTTTTCGTATTTTTCGGGAATAATGAGTAAACAGTGAGCAGCAGATGGGAGTGGGCCCGGCTGTTGGAGCTGAGTGGGAGGAGCACCGAGACGAGGAGCGGTGCGGTTTCACCTTCTGTGTGCGCGCCGCGGAGCAGGTTAAGAAGCTCGGTTACGCACATAATCTCCGCGTACTATTGCGAAAGTGGCCTAAAATATGGAGCTGTGACGGGGGATTTGCTCGGTTATTTCCGTTCCCGAGAGGAGACAGAAGATTCTGACAGAGTTTTGGGTGAAACCTGTTGAAGTCCTGCGCGCCTTCCCCCTCCGCCGTCCGGCCAAAGGATCCTCCTTGACGGTAAGACGCGGCAGACAGAAGGAAAAGTCGACAGACGACATTTTTACGTTGTTCACAGGCTGATCTTTAACTCTCCTGTCAGTGTTTCAGGTGTCGGAGCTGCTGTTGTTTTTGGACCGCGTGTGCGTGG
Source organism: Pao palembangensis (assembly GCA_015343265.1). Lineage (NCBI taxonomy): Eukaryota > Metazoa > Chordata > Actinopteri > Tetraodontiformes > Tetraodontidae > Pao > Pao palembangensis. The sequence continues at coordinate 3,466,839 of CM027089.1, read as the reverse complement.
TTTCTGTGACAGTTGTGAGGTCTGTGATTGACATGTGCGGGTGGGTGAAAGGGTCTGGGAAGATCAGAGTGTTTACAGAGAGAATGCAGCCGGCTCTTTTAGCTTTTTCAGCTCTTAAATTTAAAAACGCATACGTCCAAGTGCGGACCTGTCCGTTTAGTTCAATTTTGCGACGTCAGCCAATAAACGCGTCACCGTTCAATGACGCGTTGGTTACGCAATCCTGTGAAACGTCCACGTGCTTTTGTTGACCCCTCACACTGGACAAGGTTATTTTACAGACAGGTGAGCTCTACCTTCTCTTGACTCACCTTCCTGCCCATTGCTTTTGGATTTGTTGGGAGGGAGGTGCAGGCGGTGTTCACTTACCAACCAGACCAGCAGAGCTCGTTAATGTTTCATGCCTGTCATTCCACCACGGGTTCTTCCACCCACGGTTTGAAATCAGTCTTTGCAAAGTTTTCAGGCTCCATTCGGCATAAACTGAGCTGAAACGTCCTGGTGAGAAACTGTCAAAGGGCAATAAAGCGGATTAGCTCACATGAGGAAGAAGTTAACGAGGAATGTGAGCTGGCTGAGTCAGTGTGTTTGCTGGTGGTCGTCAGAGGGGACTCGAGCGACACACCAGCAGTCGGGCCCCAAAGAGCTTAACACACAGGATTTCTGCGGGTCTATGGGCTGGAATGTCAATAGTAGTCACGCTAATGTGCTTACACGTGAAGGTTTGGGTCACAAGTTCCACACTTCAGCAGATTAGAGTCAGATTTGCTTCACCTGGCTGGAGGATTCGGAAATAATCAGACTTCAAATACGGGATCATGGTGGCAGATCTTGCAGTCATCGGCGTGTGTGTGTGTGTGTGTGTGTGTGTGTGTGTGTGTGTGTGTGTGTAATAACCTGTTTCCTACCACAGACAGAGCCAGCTCAGCTTTGTCTCGTGTTCAGGATTCTCTTCACATCCCCACGTTGACCCTAAGATCTGAGAGACGACAGAGCGGAGGGGCGAGTAGCCTCGCTGAGCAAGAAGTGTGAGGCTAGGAAGCTTCTGCAAACTCTTCATCCGTTCCAGGAACTCATTCTTTTTAGCAGTAGGCAGACCGGCGCAGACAGCTGTAGGCCTGTCAGCCTGCTCTGCAGATCAGTATCTAAGATCACTCCGAGCTGCCCCGTGGCTTGAATTCTCTGAGTGAAAGAAATACGATGCAGAAGTTTATTTTGCAGCAGTTGTTGTTGTTGTTGTTGTTGTTGTGCATCAGGTCAAATTTCATCCATTCTGATGACCAGCATCGGTGTCTTAAGCAAGCAGTTTCTTGCAAAAGCAGCAAAGGAAAAGCTCCTTTTAACAGGAAGAAACCTTCAGCAGGACCAGAATCATATTAACTGTGCAGTCAGACTTTGGAGTTCTTCTCAGACATACCTTTGACCTTTAAAGGGCTGGCGCTCATTAGCTTAGCCCCCCGTAGGCTAACGACGCTCCACCAAGCACCAGAGTGGTTGTGCTGTCGGCCATGAGGTGGGATCTGTGCACATCAGCGCTGTTGTTCTGTCGACCTGGAAACAGCCTCTTCCCCTGGTCTCCCTGTTCTCTCTGGAGGGTTGCAGAACAAAAAAAAAAACAGACGGAATATCAGGCTGTACCACTTTGGTCACCTAAGACCGAGAAATGAAGTTTTCTACGCGGAGTTTTCGGCGTCTTCTCAATAGTAAATAGTTAGGGTAAGGCCATCGCAATCTTTTCGCGCTGCGGCCTGCTCTCACCTCTCCCTGATGGGCGTGTCACAGTCACATGTGGCACATCCTCCTGCCTCTGCTCCCCATGCAAAGACAGCCGCTTCCTCTCGTTTGGCCCTTGTGTGAGAGCCCGATGCAAACGAGAGGAAGCGGCGGGTGCACAGATAGGATTTACCCGCATGTAAACACATCCTTATCACCAACAGAAGCCTGTTGTGGTGTGTTCGCAGGCCCCTATACACGAGAGTAAAAGGGTGACGTCATTGTGCGTGTTCAATGTGATAATTAAACCTTTGAGGGTCAGAAGAAGAAAACCCGGTGAGGAATGTGAATATGACCCAGTCACGTTTGGGTCGTCGTGATCTTTGACAGATATGCAGTAACTGCACGCCACCCCACACTCCCGCCTCGTCTCCCACCTCCACAGTTCTCTGAGTGCACACCTGTGTGTGTTTGTGGAACCAGTTTGGCATGAAACCAGGCCGTCCTCCAGAGCTGACCTCTGTGGCGTGTCATTGCTCAGCATCTGTTGTGATGTGTGACATCAAAATGGGTCCTCAGCGCCTTCACCTGCAGATTTAGATATTTTCGCAGCTGCTATCGCTTTAAAAGGCTTGTCTGTAACAGCGTTGTCATGACTACAGTCTGCTTCCATACTTTTCCAGTGTTAAAGGATGAATCGGCTTTAAATTCTGCTTTAGTCTAGCTAACCTGCGTTCAGCCAGAAAGATGAGTGGTATCTTGTGTCAGGGCATGTCCTGCCTCAGAGGTATTTATCCAGGCCACACCTGTGTGAGCGCAAACCTCCAGGAAGGCACAAAGAGGTGACAATGCCAGAAAACCTCAATCAGAGAGGGGAGAAAAGAGACAAAACCCCCGGGGGCAGACATTTATGTTCACGTCTACTCTTTGTTTACCCCTGTCCGTCTCAGGCTTTATCTGTTTTTGGATTTATCAGACTTGACTGAAACATGATAGGCGAGTTGTTAAGGGTTAACAGCAGCTTCCATCGCTGTCTTTAACTTCTCACCACCTACCTAAAACGCTACACGGCGACAAAAAAACAATTATTAAATATGATTATGATGGGTTTTTATCTCATTACTTATGGCTCTTTTCAAATGTAATATTGCTTAATTACTTAATTAAAAAAAAATAAAACTGATAGGCTGATTACACCAAAGCTGCAATTGAGAAATATAAAGTTACTTATTTTCATGCTGCTTATTTTCCTGGTGAATTCAGCTTCTCGGTACGCTAACTAGCTAACACACACACACACACACACACACACACACACACACACACACACACATACACGCAATCAAAAAGACTTTTAAACAGGTGATCTGTTTGCCCCAATTCTCCTGGAACCCAGGTTAAGGCACTTTATGCCTCCTGCTGGCCTTGACTTCATTCATCAGTCGCAAAGGTTCACCTATTATAACAAATACGCTGTAGTCGGACCCTCGTTGGTCCGGATTCTGCAGACCCTTGCTAACTCTGCTGTGCCAGAGTTGGTAGACAGAGTGTTTGGCTCCATGTCTGGCGCAGAAGTTCCCTCGACCACATGGAACATATTTGTGGAAAGCCGTCATGAGCCATGGATTGTCAACAGGCTAATCTGGTTGACTGTTGCATCACTGAAAAATCTCAACAAGGAAATAACAAGAAGGGGTTCTGAAGCTGCACAGACACACCAATGATTTCCACGACAACAGGAAAATCAGAGGAGAAACTCCATCAGCACCACAAGAAAACTGAAAACTGCAGAGTTCCACACACCTCCATGGGTGGTCTGACTGTCCACCCACAAACACACACAGACACACACACCTCCATTTGCCTCCATGTGTTTACATGACGCTGTTCTTTCCCTTCACGCTTTTCAACGATTCCAGACTCGTGAACTAAAGCTGAAGCAGAAACACGGTTCCTCTTCCCCGGGATCTTCTGGGATCTGGTCGAACTGAATTCCTGCTTCCTCAAAAACTGACACTCCTCCCTCTGCGCCGCCCGCTCGCCCTCAGCAGCCTCCTCCTCTGCATCTCCATCCATGTAGCGTTGGAGCAGCACAGCCAAATGTCCTCTCGCTTCCCGCCACGCCTCATGTCCCATCCGCGCACGTGCTTCCTGCAGCTTGTCTTTACATGTTGACATATCCTTTTTTGAATTTGTCTTTCTACCGACAGGATAAGAATGAGGTCCTTTTCTCTGATTCGTGCCTGATAAAGATGGTCCTGCTAAGGTATAAACACACACACACACACACACACGCACGTGCGCTGCTGTTACATTCCATCTCAAGAATCCAACCCTCTGCTCCTAACTGGAAGCAGATGGGGAAAGTCTGAATCTGTTGTTATGCCTAAACTCTGTGGTTGGTGGGATGTTTCTGTGGTACTGGGGCAAAGTCGACGTCTCATCTAGGGGGAGGAGCCAGGACGGTTGTGGCACTCAGCCGCTGCGTATCTCACAGCTGATCCCCGACAGTGAGAGCATAACTAAGATTGCATTTTTTATTGTCAGTGTGCAACGGCTCTGATTAACATGCTGTGCTAAAATGCTAGATTTGGTTATTATACATGTGCTGTTATTTGTTTTGTTTGAGCTAATGTCAGCATTAGCGTGCTAACAAACATGACAGTAAATAGCTGCTAAGGCAAGTTAAATGTTTTAGTAGCACACCCAGAATTAGCTAATCTGCAAGTTCTAGGTCCACTTTAGCTTGCCATTCCCACAGTCCGAATTGTTCACACCCGGTTGCCGTTTGCCTCCTGATGGCAAAAAATGTGGGTGTTAATGAGAGTGATGTCAACAGGCCTTGTGGCAATCCACTTTGAGATATTCTGAAAGCAATCTGGCAGCTCAGCCTGAAGTCCAGGGTGCAACATGCAACACTCCAAGCTAAAGTTAAACAAGACATGTCGCTCTCTCTCCTCAAGCGAGTCATCTGACTTTGCCCGTTTTTCTTTTGGAATTGTTCTCTGTCCTGCGTGCTTGTCATCGCTGCTGTCCGCCCAAGCAGCAGAAGGAAAAGGCTTTGAGCAGTCATGTTTAGCATCTCTGCTGTCGGCTATTTTTGGCTGCTGGTGTTTACTTTTCTTTGCGTCCTCAGGTCCTCCGTCATTATCTACCAACCAGCGGTTATGGTTGTGCCCTGTAGGCAGTCAGAAGCCTCCTCCTCCCATCTATGACATGGTTTAACCCACCAATGATCCGGTCACCGTGATGGCCTCCATGGTTGCCAGTGGAAACAGAGATGGGCAGTCCCTGGTCTTACAGGGGGTGGATCCAGAGACCTGCATGATTGTGTTCAAGAACCACTGGGCTCAGGTAAACTTCCTGTTGTTCAGCTTAATTCCTTTGTGTATTTACACATGATTAGCCTCATATTTGCATGCTCACTGATGCTAATTAGCATAGAAGAGAAGGCAGGCTGATGCAACTGTAGCCAGTTGTAACTCAGGTCAGCGGGTTCTATTTGTCATCAGTAGATTAGCAGTAGATCTTTAACCTTAATTTGTTCGGGATCAAAGCACTTTAAATGTTTTTTTTTAATGGGCAATCAGCATCCAAACTAAACGAAGCCACAGAAGCACTCGACTGCAGGGCAGTTATGAAGTCAACGGTATGAAGCTGATTTTGGTGTCCTGGTTTCAGCCTTGTGGGTCCTGCAAGGTCTGCTGCTCCCTCGCTGCCTGCACAGCTCGTGTGAAGCTCATGTCCACATTCCCAGAATTCCACTGTTTCTTTTCTGCTTACCCCCACAGGGCTTTAGTGTGAAACTGTGGGTGTAGATTTTGAAAAGGAGAGATCTGATTTGCTCAGAACTGGGATCTGACTCCGCACTTTTTACATTCAGGCAGCGTGATTTGAATGATTCGTGATCCAGAAACTCGACACCTCTGGACTCAAATGAACTTTTCACAGAGACTCTCATGTCCCGGAGCTCCACAGAAGCTGGGTCCTTTTTTTCCCTGAGAGGAGGCAGATGTGGTTTTTAGTTTAACTTTTTTGGAGCAAAAAAACAAAACACAGCCTTCTCTAGCCCGACAGACGTGTCCTCCATGTCTTGGTTTAGTTTTTATGACAGGAAAAAGTTCTCCAAAGTAGTGTCCAATCCAAAATGGAAATCAAACACGAACTGAAAAATAGCAACATTCAGATTAAAGCTCGTTTTTACTTAAGGGAGCCCAGCAGCACTAACTGAACTCCTGCAGACTCACGTTTTGCTTCACGTTTTGACGTTAGTCTTGGTTCATAAAACCCTGAGAATGGTGTTACGCATCGTTAGTGCTATTGGCCTAACTTTTTTATTACCATATTAGATTCATGTTAATTTGCTGCCCCACTAACAAGCTATCTTCGTTTTTCGAACACGTACCTGCAGAGTAGCGATTGGTTGACGTGGAAACGTCACGTGAACGCTTGAAAACATCTTTAGTGTTAACTGTTTTTTTTATTAAAGATGTTATTCATAAATATGAGCTATAATTTCATATTTTATTGAATATGCTGTATAAGGTATATTTTGTCAGTATGCCGACTGTGTGAACAACTTTAATCCACGTGGCCTTCTGAAAGGTCAAAGTTCACACTCATATATAAATCTAAAAACAGGAACGCGTCGGGTAACTGTGACAGAATTCTGAAAAATTGAGGATTATTCTGCAGGATGATCTAAGACAGTTAGTTTGCACTAGTCGTTGCATCACGTAAAGGTTAATGTTGCGCAGACTTTTTTGTCACTGCTGTAACAGCCAGCGAGCCTGAAGCAGACCCGTAAATCAGCCTGAGCCTGGGCCGCTGCGCTCAGACGGGAATTACAAACGGCGTTCTCTTCTTTCCACCGTGGCCGGTTCTCTTGTGTGCAGCCAGTAATTGTCGTGGCAGGAGTGGCGGGCTGGGGACACTGGCTCCATTATTGTGACTCCGGTTCCTACGAAGCGGACTCACGAGGGAGGGACCGGCTGCACAAAGGGCTGTTTGACTCTGTGACGCTGGGCCGAGTTTATCGGCTGTGCTGCTGGTCCATTTACACTCCAGCATTGTTGATATTTAACTCAGTGGGGAGGGAAGAACTCTACCTCCAGAGGACCCATTGGGAATGCTGCAAACATCTGTGCCGTCATTAGTGTGGGACAAAGATCTTTAATGAATAACCCAGGTCTGATTATGAAAATCTAAAGGTCAAATACTCATAATTCATTCAATATGTACAAATGTTGGCATTTTGAGTATGTTTTTGTCCTAATTTACTGTTTAACAATCTGGAATGTGTAAAGAAAAATGTGTCTTTATTACCTTTAAGGAACATGATCTCCACAGAGAGGGTCATAGCTGTTTTTGTTCTTCTCTCCTCCTGTAGGTGGTGAAGATTTTGGAAAAGCACGATCCCCTGCGCAGCACCTCCGCCCTACACCCCCTAAGCACCATCAACCTGAACAGCGGCTCCGGCAGCAGCCCCCGTTTCGGCGCCATCCCCGGCGATGAGGCCAACGCGGTGCAGAACTACGTGGAGCACATGCTGTTCCTGTTGATGGAGGAGGAGAGCGGCCAGTCCGGCGCCATGGGGCCCATCCTGGAGTTTGTGGTGATGGAGAACGTGATGGAGCGCCTCTTCGTGTGGAGCCTCCGCAGGGAGTTCACCGACGACATGAAGATGGAGCAGCTGAAGATGTATGAGATGCTGGTGGGCCAGGCGCGCCAGCCCCTGCTGCACCACAAGCCCATCCTGAGGCCGCTCATGATGCTGCTCTCGTCCTGCTCGGGGACGGCGGCGCCGCGGGTGGAGGCCGAGCTGGTGCTGCTGCTCAACCAGCTGTGCTGCGTCCTGGCGAAGGACCCGTCCATCCTGGAGCTGTTTTTCCACACCAGCGAGGATCAGGGCGCCACCAACTTCCTCATCTTCTCCCTGCTCATCCCCTTCATCCACAGGGAGGGCACGGTCGGTCAGCAGGCCAGAGACGCGCTGCTGCTCATCATGTCGCTGTCCGCAGAGAACGAGCGAGTGGCCAAACACATCGCTGAGAATACCTACTTCTGTCCGGTCAGTCCTTCTGCTTTCCTGGAAAGAGTTGAAATCACAGCTATTTTCCAGCTGTGGCTAGCAGTATAGCCGGTGTAGCAGAGAATTGCCAGCTTTTCTTTGCCGGGGATGAGTCAGGGATGTAATGAAACTGGAATGCTGATGTGATGAGGTGCAGGCAGCTGCAGTGTCCTGCTCTTGTAGACATGAATGCTTCGTTTTTCATTGTCCTGTTGTTGTCCTGTTCATTGTCTTAACGGAGTGGCTCCGTGCTCAGGTGCTGGCCACAGGGCTCAGCGGCCTGTACTCCTCCCTGCCCACCAAGCTGGACGTCCCGAGCGAGGACTGGCACTGCCTCCACAGGGACGACTGGCTCCAGATGCCGTCACTGGTCCAGTTCCTCAACTCGCTGGAATTCTGCAACGCTGTCATTCAGGTGGGGCTGCACCGCACCGCACCGCACCGCGTGTGTGTTATAAACAGACCCTCAGCTGGACTACAGCCGCTCTGACATGCTCACTGACTGCTCACAGGTTGCCCATCCTGATATCAGAGACCAGCTCGTTGGCTACATCTATAATGGTTTCCTTGTGCCCGTGCTGGCACCAGCTCTCCACAAGGTCTGTGCTCCTCCTGTTCAATGCACACTATGTGGAGTGAAGTATTAGCCAAGTTACCCTGACTTAGTTTAGCCTAGCAAAGCAGTTATTACTATATTAATACTATATAAGAAATATTCTAAATGGGTTTCCAGTCACAGGCTAACTAGCCTATGGCTTTATGGCTACGGTTCACACACCATCAAGGCATCCTGCTGTAAACAGACTAAAATATTAAAAGTCATCTGAGTGGTTTCATCCGTGCAGATTCCAGTTTAATACCTCGCTGTGTTCACTGAGCTTCCAGTTGTGCTTGTTGCCCTCCTGCTCGTGTGCAGCTGACCCTGGAGGAGGTGATGACCACCACCGCATACCTGGACCTGTTTCTGAGGAGCGTCACCGAGCCGGCGCTGCTGCAGACGCTCCTCTCCTTCATCCTGCTCCACCAACACGAAGGCGTCCACATTTTAGACACGCTCGTCAGCCGGATCAACACCCCTTTCCAGGTACACATCATCCCCCGGGCGTTCTCTGCAGCACGCAAACGCAGCATGACTCAGGTTTAATAAACACAGGATAAAAATGAACCCAGAGGCATTTTTGCACGCTGAAAACATCAGCATGAAAGCTGGCAGGATGTCGGCGGATTGTTGCCATGGTGATGCAGTTCCAGTGGCATACACTATTGGAAAAGCAACTGACACACAAACACTGGATTATACTGGGATATGTTGCTCAGAACTTCAGGCAGGTCTTAATAATCATCATCAGTAAGTAATGTGCTGTGTTGTTATTTTGATTTCTTTCTTCTTTGAGTGTTTGCAGCTTTAACTCACCTGTGTGTCACCTGCCTTTCTGGAAAAGAAGAAACCTGTTTGCTCTTTAAATATTTGAGTTTCAGGCAAATTTGACTGGCTAATAAGCAAAAAGCAGTTTCGGGTACTCTGACTTCCTATTGACAAATTCAAATGAAGTTTGCAACTTTAGAAGCATCGACCTACACACAGAAAAAAGCACTTGTTTGTTCAGGGAAAAAAGGTATATTGATCATTGTAAGCTCTATTTAAAACCTGTTGATCAAGTCCACTCTGGTTCTGTGTTTTACAGTGTTTTTTTTAAATCTCCTCAGTTAGGCACCGTGTCTCTGGCACTTTTCCGCACCCTCATTGGTTTATCCTGTGAAGACGTGATGCTGCAGCTCATATTGAGGTGAGCCGCACACACCTTTGTACTCCTACCATTGTGAGGACTCCTGAGGACCTTTACCCTAACCTTAACACCAAGTGTTTACCCTCAAAGCACCAACGTGTCCTCACTTTGAGCTGCAGTGTGTGTTCTGCTCCTCGCCCTGACTTCACACACGCGGGTTCCGCAGTGTGACGCGTGTAATCGGTTTAGCCGTCACTTTCAGCCCGCTCACCTTTTCTCGCTGCAACCGCCCGTGGATTTTTCCTAACAGGATCCGTTCCCGTGTGCCTCCTCAGGTACCTGATCCCCTGTAATCACATCATGCTGAGTCAGAGGTGCGTGGTGAGAGAGAGGGACTGCTACTCCGTGTCAGCATCCAAAATCCTGGCATTAACACCGTCCTGCTGCTCCCCGGATCGCAGCCCGCCTCCCCTCCGGCAGCTGGACTCCATCCTCTTCTCCAAGGGTACGGAGACTCCCGGCAGCACCGGCGGCAGGGGTAAGAGCGGCTGGGCATAAAGGGGACATTATGATCGCATCATTCCAGTCCAAGTAACTGCACAACTGTGGGAAGGAAGGGCTCAAAGTTTCAAACAGGAATGTACAACAACAATAATGTTGTTACCGCAATAAAAAGGTTTCCTTTCACAGAGGAGAACAGGAGCGTCCCGGAAGGAGCGGATGACTCTGGTCACTCGTGCACCATCGGCTCGGAAATCTACCTGGATGTCAGTTACCTCCATTACCTCTACGACGCCCGCCGGAGCATCAGCAGCTGCTTACGGGCCTGCCGGGTGTGGTCCGCCCCGTACGACGGGAAGGACCCGCCCCCCGACAAGTACCACCCAGGCGTCCTCAAGGAGCCGTTGCTGAAGGGTCACCAGCCTCACGGAGCTCCGAGGAAAGTCCCACAAGCGCTCGCACAACCTCCACCCTCCAGGAACACAGCAGCAGTGTCCGGAAACCCATTGGAGTTGGAGTGGGACGACAGCTACGACGCGTGCCCGGTGCAGACGGCCGAGGCCGCCGAGGAGAGCGAGCCGCCGCCCGCCGAGCCCCCGAAACACATTCAAGAGATGAGGAAAACGGCCATCATGTTGGTGAAAGGCTCGTACGTTGAGGAAAACGACTTCCAGGACGACGTCATGGTGTACGACCTCGTCGCCAAGAAGGACAGCAGAGACTCGGAGCGCGGCGAGCTCAAGTCCGGCCAGTCTGCGTGTAGAGAAGCCCAGCCGGGATCAGCAGAGGCTCCCCTGGAAAAAGGACCGAGTCCAGCGCTTCCACAGAACACCAAGGCTGGTTTGGACCCGACGCTTCCGAACGGCGCCGCTGCAGAGCTTCGGGACGACCTTTTGGCCCAGTATGAGGACCTCTTCCGCACGCTGGACGCTGGTGCAGCAGGGAAACCAGTTCCAGCTGAGGGAGAGTCAAGGAAGGCTGTGACATCTGTGGCAGAGGAGGAGGAGGAGGAGGAGGAAGAGATGGACTTCTCTTTCATTCCAGAGACTCCGGTAGCGGAGAACCTGCATCCGCCGTTCGGGAAGTTCTTCAGCGGGAGCGTGGGTCGGAGCCAGGCGGTGCCTTTCACAGGTCAGTCCCGTGTTTCTGCCACAGGTGATCACACCCAGAGCAAAGCAGCCACTTCTGCACCCGCAGGTCCGTTCATCAGCGTGCTGCTGTCCCGTACGGAGAACATGCTGTCCAACTCGCTTCACGTCAACCTGCTGTTGACGGGCATCCTGGCCCAGCTGGCGGCGTTCCCTCAGCCCCTCCTGCGTGCCTTCCTGCTCAACACCAACTTGGTTTTCCAGCCGTCTGTCCGTTCTCTTTTCCAGGTAGGAGCAGGGCGGTTCTGGAGGAGCCCTTTTGTTCATTTCCTGCAGCGTGAAAGCCTTCGTCTCCATGTTTCCCCTCAGGTTCTGGCCACTGTGAAGCAGCAGATCGAAGAGCTCACGGCCTCCAGAGCAGACTTCCCTGAGCTGATCACCGCTGCCCAACACTGGCTGCTGGCCCGGGAGACCTCCTTTACAGGTACGTCAGTCGGAGAACAAACCGAGAATCACGCGATGTTTTAACAACAGGGTTTTTTTTAGCAGCTGGCATTTTTATTCACGTCCAGTATTTTGTCATTATCCTTCACTGGTCCGACATTGGATCACGAATGTCGTCCTCTTGGTGGGTTTCCTCCCTGTGCTAAATGGGTTCAGAGTTCACAGCAGGAGCCTCGAGGGATCAGAATAAATTCCACTTGATTTTGGAACGCTGCGACTTTGAGGTGCAGCTACGGTGAAGCCGTGTTTGATGGAGACCCATGTGGATTCACAGACAGGCAGAGCTATGCAACAGGCAGAGCTGTTGTTTGGGGGGACGTTTGTGAAGAGAGTGGGGCTTCTCAAATGGGAATTTTTCTGTGGTTTTCCTCGAATCTTCTCCTTCCTTTACAGTCTTTGTAGACACGTATCGTATAATTGTGACTTGTGGTGTTTGCAGATAAAAGCAGGACCTCGAAGACTTCGCCTCATAAACCCAAACCCAAAGCCATCTCCGTGGATCAGACCGAAGTCTTCGCCACCGTCCTCTTTGCTGAGTTCCTCAAAGAACTGGCAGCCATCGCACAAGAGCACTCCATCCTGTCGTTCATTCCTATGGAAGAGTGACTGCGTCCCAGTTTGGGTCCAGTCATACTGTCATACTTGGCTGTCTTTCTCATCATTTCAGGCACTATTTGTTAAAGCAAATCAGTTATTTTTAAACTATTATTTATTTTTCCGAGCAGAGATCTCGATGTTTTCTTCCCCAGTTGATGATCCGCCAGCCAGAGACTGAAGAGCGACGACAATAACCTTTATTTAAATGCCCGAACGGGTCATGACCTCTCTGAACGTCTTCTACGGGGTCTGTTAACAATCTGTGGCCTTGCTGGAGTTTTGACATGTGGATTACACGACTTGCCTCCACGTGATGCCTCAGCTCCTGCACAGTCAGCTGCATCCATCCTTCACGTGGCCTTCATCACGCATCCAAACTGTGGAATCTGCAGCTTTTGATGATGGTTTTCTGTATCTGGGGCAGAGCAGTTCGTCTCCAAACTTCACAAAGTGGAACTGTCGCATCTTTCTGTACACAGAGAATAATCTGACGGTACCTCAGGAGAGTTTTGCTGCGCTCTGACACGGTGCAATGGTCTCTCCGTAATGAGCTCCATATTTTCCAGAATGTCGTCTCTCCTCTGCCTTACTTCACTGACCAGCAACACAACAGACATAAAGAAAAATACTTTAATAACGTAGAAAGCTATGCAAACAAGAATGCTCTGGGTGTACTACGGGATATTTTTGTACTTAAAGGGTTTTAGTATTTAATCTTTTTCAGTGAGGTTTTTCTGTTTATTTCATTTCTGTTTTATGAAGGGTTTTTTTTCTTTTTAATTTGTAATAAATCGTCTCACTGTTTCTCTAAAGCCGTCTCTGTACTGAGGGGAAAATTGCTGGAAATAATCATTTTTGTTGCGTTCCGACAATATTGAAGTGAGACTACACACACACAGTGCCTGCTTTTTTAGTGAATTATTCTTCATTATTAGGGAATAAAGGCCTGGGATGTAACCCTTGTGGAGCTGCTCCCTTGTACAGGGATTATTATAAATGATCGATTCAGGTGATGTTGCAGCTGCAAACGGTACTTTGGAGAAGTCAGAAAGTAGAACTGGCACTCTGCTTAATGTCTGATGGTTTGATTTTAAATTCAAACTCATTAGGTCAGTAAGTCCATCAGCATGAATCATCTATGTTTGTCTGAAGTGGTTCTGCATAACACATAGGTACATTAAACAGCCCTGCAGTTATTTCAAATACGGTTTTAGAAAAAGTGAAATTATAAACCTGTTTCTGATTGATTTTCTGTAATCCACTTGGCTTCAGGTTACAACCATATTTCTGTTTGTTAATGTCTGTTTTCTGTTGAATAAATGCTAGCTCTGGTGAATCTCACTGGTGCTTTTAATGTGCACATTTCAGGCAGGTCTGAGAGCAAAGTAGAAAGAATTATCTACAAAATCATTCAAATTAAAATACCCCCAACTGGAAGCAAACATGCAGTGTGTACACTAATATCTTAGCTAAAAGTTATTGTTTTCTATTAGAAATAATCATCTGTAGTTATTAAATGCGATTACCAATTTTAACCACAAGATGGCGACCGTCGCTTTCTCTCCTGGCTGAAACGAGGCTCCATCAGGACGGAGATTTAACTTCATGCTGATTTCTGGAGCTCCCGATGAATACAAAGATGAAGGTTCACACAGTCAAGACTTCTCTATGAGTCAGGATGATTCTGTGAAGATTTTCCATCGTGTTGAGAAATAAGCACGTTTTTTATGCTCAGTGAGACGTCGACTGCTGCTGTGGGTATCCATAAAAAAGATTTATTCCTTCAGTGCATATAAATACTGTACACAAATAAATGTAGAAATATTGTCTTATTTACAATTTAATTCAACCTGATCTTTCGGGACTCGTGCCATGATTCTGTCTCCGCCTGGGCCGTAAAATGGAAGCATCATAAAGTCTTCTCTTGTAAAATTGCCCTCACCAGCACAGGATCAGCTCTGCCTTTGGTCTCTTTCTGAACCAGCCCCATCAGCTTGTTCAGAACCTTCTTATTTCCCTTTCTGATGGCATCAACCTGTGCAGGCAGAGAAACATTTTTAAAAATGGACAGCACCAGTCATTTCTGGGTGAACAGTCCTCACCTCATCAGGGTGCGATTCGACCACTTTCTGGCAGATGCTGTGCAGCTGAGTGGTGTCGGTAACGAGGCCCAGGTCCTTCTCCTGAATGATCTGCTGAGCAGTCTTACCTGGTGACCTCCACATCTCCTGGAACACCTGAGTCAGACCCGCGTGAGAGGTGTGAGTGACAGCCGGAACGTAAACAAGCACGAGCCCGAATGACAGGCAGGAGGGGATAATTGCGTTGCCTGTGCGGCTGACTGACCTGCTTGGCAACCGAGGAAGAGATCTGGCCCGTTTCCTGGAGCTCCAGCAGCTCGGCCAGGGCGGGAGGAGAGACGGGACTGAAATTAAATGAAGGCAATGTAATCGGATTTTCACACGCAGACTGAAAAATAGCTGATATTAAAAGGAGAAGGATAAAAATGAGGGGGAGGAGCCTGACTGGTAAAGAGTCTATCAGAATCAATGCAGTGTGATCTGTCTTCTCTCAGGGTACGTGACAATGGATCAGAATGCCTGTTGGAATATATTAACCTGAGGCGGTCTCATTCAGAGTAGCGGCCAAACCATCCATCACGGCTAAACCTCCCCCAGAGACAACGGAAAATGAAAAGTATCCATCTTGACTGTTTATTTGTGGGATGCAGTAATGATTCTTACGTCAACCAGGGTTGTGAACCTCATAATGTCACTGTTGCAATATCTCGGGTCTGCCAGCAGAGGCAGCAGTGAGAGCTCTAACATATCTGGTTGTTTTTATTTCTTTAATTTTCATTTTACCTCACGATATGAAGCCAAAGGTTAAAAATGTTTGTGAACTTCACAGAGAGGAGAAACAGTTGCATAAAAATGCAATGAAAACGCATTAAGCTTCAGTTATCAGTCATTTCCTTCCTTAGATCCACTTTTGGGTTTTTTTGCCTGTCGTCTGCTTCCCTCTAGTCTACCCGTAATTCTTTGAAAACAACCAAAGCAAGTGAAATGCTGAGCTACTCTTCGCCTCACTTGTGCACAAACAACCATCATCATCATCATCACAGTCTGGAGACTGTAGATAAATAACAGCTTGCAGTGTTTCACTAACATCAGCACTGTAAAATCCAAATTGAATTATTACATTTTGTAAAGAGTTTAACTTGAAAGGTTTCTTAATTAATGGACGTACTGGAAGAATGTGTCTCACCTCTGGCTCACGGGTATGTTCTGCTCTTTGAGGTGACCCAGGAGGACATTCGTCACCCAGCCGATCACCTTCCTCGGCTCCTTCTTGGTCACTTTCAGCACTTCCTCGAAGTATTCAACAAGTCCGGTCTCACTCTGCAACACACAACCGCAAGTGTTTACATATAATCTTAGAACAGCATTAGCTGAATAAATAAGAAAACCCAAGAATGAAAAGTGTGACTGGCTTATAAACTCACCACCAGAGTGAAGCTGTGCTCTGGAAGGATGCCGTAGCTTCGCACTAGTCGGTCTCTCTTCACGCCGGGCAGCTCCGGCAGCTTTTTACTTATCGCCTCCAGTACCACCGCCTGGCGGACGTCTATTCCGACGGGCAGTGACGCATTATCCTCGTAGACAATCAGAGGGGGCAGGTTGGGCTCTGGCATGAACCTGAATGGAGGGTTTGGAGGTTGGGAAGCTTATCGTCAGTGGCGATAAGCTCCAAGCGGAGAAGGCTGACCTTTGTTCATGCTAACAGTCCTCTCGACAGCAGGCTTTCCACATTTCACACCCCCACCCCCCACAAAGTATTTATTTCTCCCTGTGAAGCAGCCGCTCACTCTCCACCAGTCTCCGCCGAGAGCGTCGTCTGATATCATTACTGCATCAATGTCACTTAAAGCGCTAAACACATCGCAGCAGAATAAGGATGAAGCTCACACCCACCTGTAATCCTGAAGACCCTCTTTGTCCCTCATGGGAATCGTTTCCCTGCAGATATAAAATGCAATCGTAAGTCATCAAAATTTTAATTAGCAGAGACGAAGGCCCATCATCTGCAATAGTAATGAAATTTTGGACATTTATGAAGACAAGCGATTAAACTAGATGAATTGTAGGAAAAAAATGTATCTTGTCCGGGTGTCAGGTAAATCAGTTATAATCATCAGTTTGTGGGTCCACAGAAATTAACTGATTAAGTTTTAAACTCAAAATACAGTACATTTTTTTAGTTTTACCAAGAAATCATCAAAAGATGGTATCAATAAGATGAAGCTCATAGTTGCAAGAAAAAGAGGACAACAAGTAAAAGATGGAAATTTTCATTTTACCATTAATAAATGACACCTGTTTCAAACTGTGCAGCAGTACAGCTTACAAAAACAATAAAAAAGAGATCAAATGGCTTTCAGGTTATTGTCTTTTAAGCCTGTCTGGTATACAAACTCTGCAGCTACAGGCTCAGAAACAAGGCATCACGAGTCATTTAACACGCTTTCTTGACTTCCAAGGCCTCGTGGGAGAGACTCACTGTGGAAAGAGACGATCGGGGTCTCAGCTGTGCCTGCGAGCTGGTTGATTCTGCGAAATCAGGCAGCTGCAGCACCGCCTCACTTGACGCTAACGCCAGGTGACGACGGCGTCCAAATGACTCACTTCATCATGATTTAGCGTGACGGTGTGTTTCTCAGCACAGGACTAACGAGCCGCACACAGCAGCCTGTCAGCGGGTGTGTCCTGAGCCTTCATCCCCTTACCCTGATTTGGAATCGTAGGCTCGGGTCTCCTTCAGCACCGCACCCCCTCTCTGAAGGATATCGATCTGTCTCTGGATCTCAAAGTCTGTTGACGGGAAGGAGAGCACGAACACAAACAATAACACGCTCTGCACAAACATTTCACAGTTTCAACAATTCCACAGTAAACACCTAAACCTTTGCCGTTACGTGCCGGCTGCCACATTAGACCTGCGATGAATGATGTTTTTCTCCTGGACTTTTAAAAACCGATTCAGAGGCAGCGTAAATTTGATAAATCATCCATTACGAGCGCCACAGAAGAACAAGCAGCACTTAAACACTGAAAATTCTCCATCGCTTCTTCGTGAGCCTCAATCAACAGTGGCTGAGACCGGAGTTGACCGAAAATCCTGATTATTTTTAAATGAGCGTCTGAGAGGAGCTAAATCAGCTTTGACTGCAGAGCAAAGTGTTCGTGACAAGCTGCCAGACCAAAACGCTGCCTGACGAGTGGCTGCCAACATTAACTTCTTGACATGACATCTCCTCATCAACTCAGCTGGTTTGTTTTCATTAGAATCAGCTCAAACAGAAAATAATATACAGAAGACTGAATTCCCCGACAACCAGTAGAGACCAGAGCTTGTTCCAGTTCCTACTTTAATAGTCTCTGTAAGAGTTTTTCTGACTAATACAGGTCAAATGTAGCAATTCAGACAGTAATACCTTTGGAAATCCTCAGGTTGTTGTTTCCATTTAAGCTGAACTACTGCTATAACATCTAAAATATCTTGAGGAACAGTGCCTTTTGGGAGTGACCTCTACCCACCTGTGCTCCCTGTATCTCCATAAATACCCGCTGTCATCTTAAACCATCCTGCTATCCTCCTCTCTCAGTTCCCGATCCTCACCTATCGCCTTGGCCAGGTATCTGGCGCTGCTGATGTTCTTCACTTCGGCCCTGACGCCCAGGGGTTCCCCCGGCTCGTGCACCGACACGTTGGCGTCGACTCTCATCTGGCCCTCTGCAGAGACACAGAAGATGCAGACAGTGAGCGCGTGGGTGGAGCTGGGTCGGTTCAGAAGGGACGGCGGAGACGGTTGGTACCAGACATGTTGCCCTGGCAGGTGCCAATGGTCTGCAGGATGAGCTGCAGCTCCCTGACCGCTGCAGCCGCCTCCTCTCCGCAGCTCATGTCCGGCTCCATCACCAGCTCCATGAGACCGACGCCTGACACGCGTGAAGACAGACGTGTTTTACATCTCTAACAGCGCTGCTGCCTCCTTTGTTCAGCGTTTCAGACCTACGAGTGAGTTTTGGGGGGGACTGAGTGTCGGTCTGTGTGTGGAGTTACCTGCTCTGTTGAGGTCGATGAACGTCTGGCTGTGGAGGTCGTCGTGAAGACTCTTGCCGCTGTCCTGCTCCAGCTGGATCTGTTTGATCCTGACCGTTTTCTGGACCACCTGGTTCTTTCTCTTTCCTCTGAAGAAGCTGTACGGCAGCTCGCCGTCGACCGCGATGGGCTGCCGCTGCTGAGTGATCTGGTATCCAGCCTGAAAGTGTAGAAAATGAAAGAGGGAAAATTCAGAGCTGACTCAAAATATGAATGTTTGCCAATTACGCTGAGGCAGCGCACGCTGAGTCATCGAAAAGAAGGTGTTAGCGCTGCGCACATGCTTAATCCCAGGAGGAAGGGGAGGGAAACAGTACAAACACCTCGGTGGAGTTAAAGACGATCTTCTGCTGCAATAACAAGCAAATTACAAACATGTCTTTAGCATCTTAAACCACTTTAATGCAACACAAATTTTTAAATAGCACAGCAAGTTCCCACAAAACTCATGTCGGTAACACAACCACCTGTGTAGAGCAGGGGACAAAATCAGTATTCAACAGAGATGTGTGATAATGTGACGTCGCTGGCTAATAAGCAGGGCTGTCCGTGTAAAAGTCTCCGCTCACAAAGTGAGAATAAATATTTTACTTCCTACTAAAAGAATCTGCAGCCCCAAGTATCAATTTTCCCACATTACTATGGCAACCGCCTCAGAGGACGTGCCCATTAATCACATGTTCGCTAAAGGAAGTGAAGCAGTGGGTGAGAGAGAAGAGGGGAGTCACTGGTGTTTGGCGCAATGTGACTGACCTACGTTATTCATTTGGGTATTCACGGCTAAATGAATCAACAGCCGCTGCTGTTGTGCAGGAAACAATAAGACAAGATCGTTATTAATGTCCTCGCAGCCACCGCGAGGTTCCTGTAACTCTGCCTGTCTCAGCAAAATCAGCCTGAAGTCTCACCGTTCCAGGTAACACCCAGCAGGAAACCCATAAACACACATTCAATCATTTTCAGACTGACTTCAAAGTCCCCAAACAATCACGTCGGTTATCTCGTTACACGCGACAACTCACCTCCCGGAAAAACCTGTGTCCCTGAATCAAGTCTGTTAATCTGCTGCTTTAATATCTCTGGGAAATTGTAATTACTTTCCGAGTATGTTGGCGTGGAGCTGCTGATGCATGTTAATACACTTTCCATACGAGAGCGAGTGTCTCGCCTCAAAGAGGGAACGCTCGTTAAGATGCAGATTCATCATTTAATGAGCAACTGTGCTGTTTTATGAAATTCAATCAGAGATTTCTAGCAGAACTTATCAATAATGCACGGCCCAACTTACAAATGCGTTTTCCAGGGGGTGGGATGGTGCTTCCCTCAGTCCTGCTATGGGTTTGGGTTTATGAAGAGAGACTGAGGCTGAACTTGAGGTCAGACAAGAAAAGCGCCATGATTTCTAATTTTAAACTGCTTCACATGACCGGTGAGGCTGGAGGAGGGCACTGTTCCTGAACAGCCGAAGACACTAATCCAACAAAAATAATTCTAAACAAAACCACAGCGGTGTAAAGACCTGGCCTGATTTTTCTGTTTGTCGTTAAAACCATACATACGGGCTCAACCAGCAGCTTCTGTAGTGAGAAATGTCAGAGAGAACTAAAAAATTTCAAGTGCCGTTGCTGCCTCTGCTGTGCTGTCAGAGGAGAGAAATATTCCAAAAGCAGTGATGCAATCTCTGGTAAACACACGAGAACACCAAAAAGAACACTAATCCCAGAGCTTCTGCAGGGGATTTAAGATGCACACACTATCGGTGCAGATGATGTATCGCTACCGCAGCGATTAGAAACGCGTCCTGCTGCAACAGAGCGATATCCGAGTCTGTCAGACAAAGTGTGGGAAGATCAGAGGGAAAGTTTCTTCTGTTCCCGGAGTGTTAGTTTGTGAAGGTCCTGTGACTTCAAACCATTTCAGACAGAAATGAGACATCGTTGATCCCTAATTATCCGCTTCATCACCTCATCCAAAGCCATGCAGGCGTGTTCTTGACTGTGTAGACTGATTATGAAATTTCATACTGCGGAATTCTTCGACACCTCACTTTGGAGATTTATGAGCAGACAGTCTCTGTGGGCCGCCTCACTGCAGAGTTCATATGATTTTTGCATCTAAGCTTTATAATATCACTTATGACAGCAGCAAAAACCACCCAGGCGCTCTCATAGGCCAGCACTTCATTACAGACACCACCTAGGAAATGCAAACATTAAGTGTTCCAGGTTCTAAAATGTTCTTTTTCGCCTACCTCAACAAACTGCTGACACATGCTTCCTAAAATAAACCTGGCAAATATTGTTGAATGTTCAACATGACTTTACATTTGTTAAAGGGCAATCTCCTCAAACAGTGAGCTACAACATCGCTTCTATTTGTGTGAAAACAAGTCCAGCATTTAGAGTTCCCACCACAGCGTCTCAGCAGAGAGTACACACCTCCTGCATCCATCAAAGTGCACCAGAACACATAAATCCAGAGTAATCAACCCAAAAAAGTGGCTACCAGGGACTGCGTCTTCTCACAATAATCATCTTCCTCCAGGGAGTGCTCAAAGCGTGCCCTTGTGTTTTTACCACCACATATTACTATTTCTTATCACAACAACAATTTCTCTTTTAATGCAGATATTTTAGAATCAAGCTATTATTCCTTAGCTAACCTTTCAGAGGATCATCATGCGATCAAAACGAGCTGTCAAATGTCGCAGCCGAACACCGACAGACTACAATGCTCGTGACAGCCGAAAAAAGGAAAACAACATTTTTATCCATTATAACTTCCCTTGAGGCTGAGCCAATAATGCCCACTATGTGCTCTAAAGTTTTATCCAATGTTAAAATTGCCGCTGTCGACATGATGCTATTATTACGTCAAACATTCACAAGTGCACAAGCTGGTATTTTTTAGGCTTTAGAGAAATTGTGGTGACTACAAAAACACTGCATCTTTTCTTCAGCAGCTTTATGTGTAATTTGTCTGTCTGTGGCAAATTGCACTTCTGCTGCTTCAGAGCGACGTTAGCACTATTTCAAGCAGAGCTCGCGGCAGGGAAAGTTTACGGGGAGTGCTGTGATGGAGAGGCCGGAGGCAGATTCCATGAAGCAGCATGATGTTCAGGATAATAACACATCTGCCGGGCCGTTTGTCAGGTAAGGGGCTCCCACTAATGCCTCTTCAACTCCTCTTCCGGCCAATAAAATCTCAATGACACAGAAAGTGAGAAAAAGAGAGAAACCCTTACTGGGAGGTCGGCATAGAAGTAGTGTTTCCTGTCAAAAAATGACTTCTTGTTTATGGTGCAGTTCAGAGCCAATCCTGTCATCACTGCTGCCTCCACACATCGTTTATTCAGCACCTGAGGGCAAACACAGCGACATTTACCTGATAAGAAAGCAACCCACAAACAATTGATTCTCTTTGTTGGATCCACATTAAAAGGCACTCACAGGTAATGTGCCAGGCAGGGACGCATCAAAGAATGACACCAGGGAGTTCGGAGGTGCTGAAAAACCAACCGGTGAGCCAGAGAACAACTTGGTCTTGGAGTTAATCTGTGCATGGATTTCCAAGCCCACCACCCCAACCAGATGCTGGGGATCACTGCAGAAAAAAGCAGACATAAAAAACTATCAGTAGATGCACACGAGTGGACTGAGGACACAAATAATGAGAGAGAAAAATAAATATAAGCCACAGCCAAAGAAATTACATCTTTCAGTCTTGATAACAGCCACCTCAAACTGCAGCTCTGCCTGATATTTACTGGTTTTCTCAGCATCCATTTTTGAATTACAAGGTTTAAAAAAGTAAGGAAATAAAACTCACATAGAATATGTAGCAATATTTCCAGATTTCTGCTTAAGATATACATCCAAACAATTTAAACCTTTATTTAAAAAAAATCCAATCAAAGGCATTTCAAGTCCTAAAAGAACTGTACATTTAATAAAGCTAACCATGTCCATATTTTAGAGGTTAACAACTGTTTAAATAAAAGCCATAAATTCAGTTGCAGGTTAAATTACATTATTGAAGGCTTTCAATAAATTACTGGATAATAAAAACATATACCGGAAGTGGCAGATTCATGAATAAACACGGAGTTTTGAATAACAAATTATCAGTAGAACACAGCCACGTTCCTCCAAGGGGCAGAGTTAATCTCGTTTATTTTGAAATGTATGTCAAAGGAGAAATGTTTCAAGTATTTCCTCGTTTAAAATTACTGATGTTAGATTCATAGCAGCTAGTCATAGGTACTGCAACAGTGATGCCGACTAACGTCCTCACTTACCGTTTTATTTTGGGCTGCAGCTGACTGGCGTACCTTGAGTTTGCTGTATTGATTCGTTTTACAAAAAACAAACCTTTTGGATAAAAAATTGACATACGCCTACTAATATTCTGCAGAAGTTCACCTGCTACCGTACAGGAGGGAGCCATGTTGTTCGCTACAACTGAAAAATGGGAGATGTAGTTTTTCAAGTATATTTAATACTTTAGTCTACGACACTGATATCAGGTTAAAACTACAAATCCCAGCAACAACAAAGGTCCGCGTTCCGGCCATAAACTGCATCATTTCCGGTTTGGTGTCTGGCGGGATTTGTACATGTGTTGCTGTACAGGTTGTTGACAGACGCAAATAAGTTGCTTTTAAAGACTTTGCTGTAAAAGTCAGTCCACGATGATGGCCACCAACGAAAAAGACAAGTGCGAAATAGTCGGTGAGGCTCCTTCAGTGACTTCAAATGGCACCGGACCCAGTAAGGCGCACTCAGTCGTGGTTAACGGGACATCGTCACAGTCTAAGCTGCAGAACCGAGGAGCAGAGCGGCCCGGGAAGTTTACCTTTAGCTCGGAACCCACCATTGAGGATATAAGGCGAATGCAAACGGAGTTCACAGACGAGCGGGACTGGAACCAGTTCCACCAACCGCGTAACTTGCTGCTAGCTATGGTCGGGGAGGTGGGCGAGGTGGCGGAGCTCTTTCAGTGGCGGGGAGATGTTGCCGAGGGCCTGCCGGGCTGGACCGATTCAGAACGGGAGAATCTGGCGCAGGAACTGAGCGATGTGTTGATCTACCTGGTGGAGCTTGCGGAGAAGTGTCACGTCGACCTTCCGCAAGCGGTGCTTCGCAAGATGGCCCTCAACAGGCTGAAATACCCCGCCAGCAAAGTGCACGGATCCGCCAAAAAGTACACTGAGTACAAGGACTAAGTTTTAAAGATGGGCGTCAATCATCGAGCTGCTGTTAAAGCCCCCCCCCCCCCCCCTTTTGTGTGTGTGTGTGTGTGCGTGTGCGTGTGCGTGTGCGTCTATATGTGTGTGTGATTGTCCCAAAAAATATCTCAGCTCTTAGGTTTTGTCCACATTAGACGGCAGATGTGATGCTGGAGCCTTCTGTTATGGTTTTGGTTGGACTTTTTTTATTTTATTTTATTTTTTTAAATTGAGGTTGACATTTAAATCCTGTCCTTTCTCTGGTCATTGGAGCGTGTGCATGCGTGTTATTTGAGGTGGTAACATTCTTTCTAAAGATGGGGAAAAAAATACTTGTACCTTTTGTGGAGATTAATGTTCTGATGTTATTTTCGAAAGTCCTTGCTGATTTTTATTTTTTTCCATCATGGTTGAATCAGTTCTGCTGGCATGTTTTTCCACTCAAGTAAAAAATGTATTTCATTTTAATTAAATGAAATTTTCTTTGATTTGTCTCATAAAATGACTGGAGCAGTTTGTGTTCTACATGCACATTAACAGTAAACACGAGCCCCTCAAAAAGTCATTCCAACTGAATTATGGGGTTACTAGACACACTCAACTCAATCCCATTTTAAAACCTAATTTCAAGGTTATAACATTCTGTTATTGTTGAATTTCTATGAGGGGTTTATTCAATTCTATGGTTATTTTTGGAATCTATTCTGTATCAGAAATGCCTACTTTGAATTCAGTCTTGGAACAAATGTCTCTTGATATAATCAATGATCCCAGAGTTGGAATTTAATTTGTATTTGTTTCCAGACAAACACTAAGAAATGGTTATGCAATCATCAGTCAAATATATTTGATATAATTATTACTCTGAAGAACTTGGGGAAAATGTTCTCACAAAAAGCAGATGGAGCCCCAAAACTGCAGGTTGTTGAAGGCGTGCAGCACTCAGGAGGTAGACGTTCTATCTACCTGTAGGGGCGCCAGCAGTGACAGGACTGCTTGAACCTACACAAAATAAAGCAGGTGTAAAAGTCCTTATGTAACAAATGGTGGATTTAATTCAGTACAATTCAATTGTATTTATATAGCACCTTTTCCAAAAAACTGTCTCTAGGTGCTTTACAGAGGCAGAAACACAGAGCCTGAACCCCCAGGTAAGCACAGTGTCAAGGAAAAACTCCCTTTTAACAGGAAGAAACCTTGAGCAGGACCAGGCTTACAAGGAGGAACCATCGTGCTGAAAGTCAAAGTCGGCTGGGCAAAGGAGGAAAAGAGGGAGACGACAGAGAATAAAGAGAGAGGGAGAACAGATACAATCATAGAAATACAAACAAAATACAATCAGAAATACAAACATATCAGACATATGTGTATATATATATATATATATATATATATATATATATATATATATTAATACCACATAGCAGGTTGTTATAAAGAAGAGGAACGGTATAGGCAGGTTTTAATAAAAAAGGGTGCCGACAGCAGACACCGGGCCCGCCAGAGGCCGAGGTCCGCACAGCATGAAGGTCTGGAGACGGGAGACCCGCAGAAAGACAGAGAGAGAGAGAGAGAGAGAGAGAGAGACACACAGAACAGCAAGGAAGACCTGAAAAGTCACTCATGATGTGATTTGACCCTGACAAACCCAATACAATAAAGCACCCATTAGCCTCCATCTCTCTTAGTATTGTATTTACTGCATTACACCCAAACAAATTGAAACTATGAAAATAATTTTTTTCTGCCAGGAAGTTTGAAAAGACTGAATCCCATTTTCTGCCTACAGGAGTCGCTCCATGTAGCCTTATGTCTTTGATGAATGATATTTATTTATTTTTATCCAGCCAAGGTTTGCCGTTGGCTCACAAACAGTACAAAGACCTCAAAGCTCAGCTTCTGAGAATAGAATTACCAAACAAATGTCATGGTTTTTATATTTGCAGGCAGACTTTTACACTGCGGCTATTCCAAAAAAACAAGACACATCCAGGCAATGCAAAGTGCTGATTGTGAAGGTTGCCTTTAATATGTGGGTTTTGTTTAAAGTGGGAAGAAATGAACCTGTTATCTTCAAGTGCAGACTTAAGCCCCCCGTGTGTGTTTACTTAGAATAAAACACTTGAAGAATTTAAATGAAAACTTTTAAGATGGATTTGGGCTTTTCAGGATCATTCCTACTGTATTAGCACTAAGCCAGCAGATACAACCGGAGCTGCTGTTGCCTTTTTGTGGTTCTCAAATTCTCAAAAGAAATGTTTTAATGTCTTTTTTTCCATCACCTCTTGAGAGTTTTAGACAGCAGAGAGATATGTCGGCTCTCTTTCACAGTGGGGTTACCACGGCAGCAGGGGTTCAATATCAAATCAAATCCCGACACTTCACACAGAAACAGAAAATGTTTTCTTTCGTTCTACTTTTACTTTTAAATGCGACTGCAATGACAGACACAAGTCTCTGTAAATAAGCAAATCAACGGTTAAAGATGGTATTTAATAATATCAGCCCATAAATGAAGGTCCCAACCAATTAGCACCTGTAGCATGTTTACAATTCCAGTGTGTAACATCTTTAATATGCATAATGTTTGAAATGTAATAAAATGCTATGGGCATGTTTTTTAAAAGTCTCTAATTACACGATTGTACTAACTCATGTGTTTTAGTTCACTTGGGATGAAGACATTTGTATAAATACTGTGGGATTCAAGATGTCAAGCGCAGATAATCCATAATAACACACTAGATGTTGCCAAATCTGAGAAGGTTATTTTTTTTTTCTTTGTAGTTTTTAAGTGAATTGATCTAAACTCAGAGCAACTCAATAACTCTCAAGGTCATTGCTTCTTTGTGAGATGCTGTCTGGAAGTTTCTTAAAATGTGACAGATGTGAGCACCCTGCAGAGCAATAGAGTCTCCTCCACTGACAGGTGACTGAAATGTAAAATGTAAAAGAGCTTCAAACCATGCTGTTACTGGAAGTATGTTGCGAAAGTATGGTTTGAACCCC
This sequence comes from Pao palembangensis, assembly GCA_015343265.1. Classification (NCBI taxonomy): domain Eukaryota; kingdom Metazoa; phylum Chordata; class Actinopteri; order Tetraodontiformes; family Tetraodontidae; genus Pao; species Pao palembangensis. Next base: position 3,440,241 of record CM027089.1, on the reverse strand, counting down.
TCATGCAAAGTTGAAGAAATGAAAAGATCTTTCAGTGCACATTTATCCTGTCATGAATCAGTTTGAGGTCACCCTACACCAGCTTCTCTTACCGTGCCGTCCTTAAGAGGCAAGAATACCTTTCAACATCAGAAAATATCTGTTGTAGATCAGAACAGACATTTTTCATCAGCCAAGAATTCCCAAACTGCTCAGTGAGGTAGTGAAACTATTTCTGCTTGCAAAATTACTGATATCTCTGGCGACATCATCAGCTCTGAGGCTCTCAGTGTCAGTGAGACCTGAAAATAGAAAAGACACACGCTCACGCTTGATTGTTACTATGTATTACTCAATCAAAAACATAATAACTATTCAATAAGAACAACTCCACAGGGTTTGTTGGAATATTTAGATTGCATCTGAATCTGAAATGCACAGGCGCTTCACCTTCAGGGCAACACTGTGATTTGCAGCAGCTTCAACTGTGAGAAAGGACAATAGAGGAGCCAATCAGACAGAAAACACAGTGAATATTTAATGTCAGGTCCCATTGGTTACAGGTAGGATTGTCTTTTGAGTTAGCTGGGATCTGTTAATATCTGAAAATACATTTCTAATTTTTTAAATAGATCTACCACTTGTGCATGTGGCTGCTGCAGGTTCCTCCAACACTTTAAAATTGACAGTATAACTCTAAACCCTCCACAAGTCAGTTCCCCTTTTGCATTTGCAATTTCCCATCACTATATTGCTATATTTCTGGCTCCACATCTTTGCTCCCACCAACCTTCTGGTATCCAGTTCCTCCTGACTTCCTGGCATGTCCCAATCCCAGAGTGCTCGGCCTGACAGCTCCTGGAGGGGCTGTCAAAGAGTGATAGACGGTTAGCGGTGACATCCTAAATCAGCCGTGCAGCTTGATCAAAGTCCCCCATTGTTGGGCTGAAATTGGACTCGGGCTGACTGCTGCATGTTCGATGTGGAGCAGGCCGCCATCACGTCTGGTCTTATTTCAAGCTCTGCATTTTTGAATGATTCATCACAGGGACTGTGGAAATGACAGAGGAAAAGTTCAAATAGAGAGTGACAAATTCTTGGTTCAGATGTTTCTACCAGAAAGTGCCAAAAGGTGGTGTTATTCAAATGCGACTTTTATGTCTTTGAACGCAGCTCTGCTGCCCATTTGTGCTCTGAGTAGATTTCCCACTTCATTTTTTTCCTATCTCCTCCTCACATAAATTGGACATCAGTGGCTGATTCCTTTTCGTTTTACAGCCCTGTCTGGATTCGATCCATATTAGAGCATAATGGCATGCGGCCATGCTATACATCAAATCAAGCGAATCAATAAAAGTGTACAGTGTGATACATGATGATGCTGGCTAATGCTATGCATCCACATCCTCTGTTTCTAAGATACACGGTGCTCTCCGAGTGCACGTCCAAGGCTACCTTTATTCAAAGAGACTGTTGCCATGTAGGTCTGTTGCTATGGAGGAGCCTCACATTGTTTTTGAGGCGGACAGATGTAGATGTAGCCTCGCCACAGGGAGGAGCCCTTTCTCTCTCTTCCTCCAACCTGAGCCAGGCAGCGGGGTTCCTGCCTCCCCATCACAAAAATAAAGCAGCGGCTCACTCATTCGGGGTGGTGGTGGGGGTATTAAACCAACAGTTACCATAGTACACTTAGACATGCTGAGTTTTGACCGCATCTGTCTTCTAAACTGTTTGCACGAGGTTTACAGCCAACAGCCAGTTAACAGTCAGCCTGTCTTTAAGAAATTGAATTAAAAATAAATGTCATGGAGTATTTGTCTCATAACAATGACCAGGATTGGTCATCGTTATTGACCAGGATTGGTCATTGTTATTGCTCTTGGCTGTAAAGAACCCACTGACCACACTTGGTCAATTCGAGCTCGTCATTGTTCCACTTTATTTAAGATTTTCACAAGCAACCTTGGCTGCGGCAGATGTCCTGACACTGGTTAGAGCACCACCCCGTGTTTTACCGAAACAAAGCCACAATTCAGCTTATACCCCGTCGGCGTTTATTGTGTTTGTCCCTCTTGTAAAAGCCAAACCAGTTTGGGTGTTCTGCTCCCAGCTTAATCTGTCTTTCAGACTTATGTCTCTTCCCAGTTGCCCCATCATTTCCAGCCACTTTCTCCTACATTGTTCAGCGGCTCCCAGTTACTCATCCTGACACATGTTTGACCTTTTGAGGAGCTTTTTCTCTTTCCCATAACAAGGGTCACCCAACTTTCTTTTAGCGCCTCCACTGGCAGGCAATCACTCAGCACCGCCACCGGGGGGAAAAGGCAACTGCTTCACCCTCACACCAACACAATCACCCCTCCTGTCACACAGAATGGTCCAAGAGGCCGTATCAGGACAATAGAAATTAGATTGACTACATACATTTGAATTGAAAACTTCTCTGAAGAATTTGATATAAACTCCTGACAGTAAATAAGATTATTTGTTCAAGTTTGGGCAGAGGTCACCTGTGTAACAGACAAAGGAAACTTTCTAACCACAAACAAACATGCCTTGAAAGTAGAGCACAAATCTAAGGTGGCAAAGAATCCTGCCCTCAAAACAGCTTCTGGTTTTAATGTAAAACAAAAAACAACTATTATAAAACCCGCTGCAACTATTATAAAACCCGCTGCATACATGTGATATAAAACAAATAAATAAGTCTGGAAATATTGAACTTCAACATGATTTTTGTGTGAATATGGGGACATAAAATACAGCGGTTTGTTGTGTTCCTGCATTACTAAACTCATTAAAACCCATTAGTGTGTGGTTACTTTAAATGTCAAATCTGTGGACCCTGCCCATATTTAATGGATATTTAATCTGGCTGAGCACAGCAGAGCTCATCTCCACCTCCCGTATAATTCTACATCAGCTCGGCTGTCTCGAGGCGGCGGCCACAGAGCCCATTGGTGCAGCTGAACGCCTCAGCCGCTCACATCTCAATTCCGGCACAGCGGCTCATAGATTATGTGGGGTTCATGCGGCACGAGGCTACGTCCTCCCACAGATCCTGAGGAGGCAGGATACTCAAAACACATCAAATATATGGACCGTATCTATTATGAATGCCTGTGATTTATGCAGCTGCGGGACATCACTCCTGCTGTGTTCGGAGTGGGCCAGATTACAGGTGCTGACAGGCTGTATTTTATATGGCGACAGGTCCTAAATAAGGTAATTATCTTTATTTGAGGATTATCACGTGACTGGTTTTGACAGGTGGACATTATAGTCAGTAAGCATAATAAATGTCTTGCTCATATTTGCAGCCTCATGTTTATTGTCAGGACGCAAACATCCTTCTTTGCACTCTTTTTTATTTCACATTTACAGTTAATTTGAAATTCTTTTTGTCTGGTATGTCTTTAGAAAGCAGCGTGGGAATGCTTGTGCTGTGATTCCACTTACAAATAAATTTTTCCTTGAATTCTTTCAGCCGTCATCGGTGCAGCCTCTTCCGCTCTGCCCAGGCCACGGCTCCCTTCACCATCCTTCATCCTCTGTGGGCGGGGCAGCCTGTTGATGAAAGCCGAGGACCTCCTGTCTTTAAAGGTGGAGATAAATCAGCCCTCATCTTGACCTTAAATCACTGTGCTAAATAGACTGGGCCTGTGTTGGTATGTTTTGGACCACCAGGGAACTTTGTGTGTCCCTCCACAGGGAGGGAGTTGGATCTGGGCCAGGTCTGATGACCGAAACCCTACAAACACAACAGAGATCAGGCCTGGAAGCAGCCTGAGAGGTGAATACCGTAGGTACTGTAGGTTAAAAAAACAAACAAACAAACAAACAATATTACATCTAGAAAGAAAATATCTAAAGACATGTATTCTATTATCATTATTATTATTATTATTATTATTATTATTATTATTATTGCAATAGCATTGTTACTTATGTGTCCCGTTTTCTTACTGCTCCAAAATATAAAAACGTAGATAAAATAAAGCTTTTCTGGGCAGCTGCTTCTCCACCAGCAAGCACTGACATCCTTTTTGGAATGCAGCACACCGATATGGGGAGTGATCCTGTCTGTGTCCCTCACCCCGGCCACCACCCAGCACCCAGCACCCAGCACCCAGCACCCACCGGCCACCACCCAGCACCCAGCACCCAGCACCCAGCACCCAGCAGCAGCTACCAGCAGTCTCGTCTCTCCTCAGATTTAGCTCGTGTTTACGTGCATGACATTAACTACCTGCGTTTATTTATAGGCTGGCATTTTATTCAAAATGTGGGTCTGCTGAAACGACAAGGTACACACACTCACACACACACACACACACACACACACACACACACACACACACACACACACACACAGGTTTATTTAGGACAGGGATGTTAATAAACAGAGTCTCCAGTCTGAGCTGTGAGGTGTGTCATACTATGTCACATCTGTTCTTAGTTTTAAATTTACATTAAAGTAGCACAACACGTAATCTTTACTTATCTGTCGATTTTTGATTCTTTCATCACTAGCTTCATCTCTGCAGAGGTTCTTCTCTTTGATTTGTTTAGAAGTAAGCAAGACAGTTTCTTTGTTTTTGGAAGAGAAATATTGAAAACTTGCTGTGGGTTTAAGTCTAAATAGAGCTGAGCTTTAGTTGAGATTTTTGTTAAAAGATTAATTAGTATTTTGAAAATATTGTTTCATAATTTGCACGCACTGCATCTGACTCTTGTTTAGTTCCATGTTTTAAACAGCACGGCTCCATGGTGCTTTAGTATGATTCATGATTATTTAAGTGGGGATGTTTCATCCCTTCTTGCTTGTACCAAACATGTTTTCTCACACTTGCTAAGATATTTCTCTTCCGGGGCATATTTAAAGCCCCGCAGCGCTTCATTATTATGCTGTTTTGTAATAAAACGACTCCAGGTTGTGATGGAAAAATGAGCGAAAAACGTGTGTGCTCGCGAATCAGCGCGAGTAATTTATTCTAATGAACGGAAAAATATAAGTAATACATTTCTAAATCAGTTTGGTGAGTCAGGAGGGGCAACGTGGAAGTGTGTCTGCTTCATTTGTCCATACCGCCCGCCTTCCAATGATTTGCTTTGTTGTCACTTTGCCCCCCGCGCCCACGCTGTACCGTATCCATCGGATATCAGAGACTATTCTGCAATAAGGCCAAGAATGTGTTGCATTATGACATCTGAGTTGACCCAGGAAAGCTGTCACCATAATATACTGTAACCCCTGCAGGGTCTCTTGTTTGCAGATGTTTTCTTCTGCTGGCTCAAGTTAACAAATTCACAGTGTAACACCAGTCCAGACCTGTTTTGTTTTGCATTAATGGACACTAAAATGGAATTTTGTGCAACTATGAACATCAACATGACCATCTGCAACATGACCATCTAACCATCCCTTCAGAAGGATTTGAGTCTGTTCACAAGGCAAATTCAGAGTTTGGGCAACTACAAACAGGGTGCAGCACATGCAGCTAATTCAATCAGCATCAGTAAAATTAAAGTTCATCATTTGGGACCACCGCTAAGCACTGAGAGCTTCTAATCATACATTCATCCTGATGTAACAGGTTTTAAATAGCTGGGGAATACACTGCAACATTTCTGCAAGTCAAATTTTCCATAAATCTGCAAAAATATGCAAAACTGTGCGGGAGCACGCGGTCCTTTGAGACTGCAATTAATTCCAACTATTTCCACTTCCTTTTCAAGTTGCTGAGACGTTTTGTCACTTAATTGCACAGCAAACCTGCATTTATTCTCACCCACAACATTCGGATGGAAGAGCGTTCCATCCGTGGAACCTCCGATTTACCTATGACCTCCGATTTATGCTAATGACAAACCATTTCCATACGTGATGGGGACCCTGTGGCTAAAGCACGGCAGGTGTTGGGCTGTGTTTACAGCGGCTGCCGCCACTGACGAGCCCCCCCAGGGAACTTTATCTCTGTTGAACGTCGCTGTTAGATTATTTGTTCAGTTTGTTGCTGTGCTGTACTTGTGCAGATTCCCCAGGAGGGCAGCCATATTGCCAAAGCAGACTGCTGATATCAGTCATTGTTAAATATGTCACAAAAGGTGAATCATAAAGTAAAATGATTAGAAATGTTATAAATCACAGCTCAGACTTTTTCTGTTATAGTCAGATTGTTTGGTTTCTTTTAGCTTCTCAGGTGCAAATCAGTCATATTCTTGTAAAAACAATGCACCAGATCACTTCTTTAAGCCATCTTTAATCTTTAGAGGAGCACTTTTTCAAATAAATGAGGCAAAAACTATAATATGAAGCTATAATCTGCTTACTGTATATTAGAGTGAAACGGCAATGCACTGCCTCAAACAGACCCCTCTGCTGATTTCACTTCGCCGATTCTCCACAGCCAGACTTCCTACGGCGTTATCAGATGAATGAGAGGGGAAATGGGGCAGAAGCTAAATTACAGTTTTGATGAATTGGTATGGTGGGAGGGGGTACAAAAAAAGAAAATTTTGTGCTATCCCAGACTTTTTTTTTGGTAGTTAAGTTAAATCAGAACAATTCTACAGCTGTCCATAACTACAGATTTGTACTTTAAAGCCTTTCTTTTTCAGCCATGCAGACATTTGGACGGGTGATAGTCTGACGGTGACGGGTGATAGTCTGTCGGGTGGGTGGCTGTGGGACGCACTTCTAACATGTTGACAAATTCCCGCAGCCCCTGCCCCACTGTTCCACCTCACCAGCTCTCTCCTGTTTCATATAAAAGCCAATAGAGTTATGGTCCAGGTTTGGGGATAGTGCAACATTCACTGCCCATTCCACCTCCGTAACCTTTATCCAGCCTGGTGAAGCATAACAGAGAGCCAGCAACCAACAGGTTGTTTGCTTCCGCCAGACTGATGGATCTTTATATTGGGTTTGAATCATGATTCATAACAGCTTATCTCACACTGGCCTGCTGTCTGGCACCAGCGGCAGACAGATAATCGAGTATTTTAGTATCCACAGAGCTCAATATTTGCTTCAGTGGACCACAACTGAAAACTTACTCGTAGATTCTTTCAGTGTTTGACAGTTTTCGTTCAACAGAAGACAAGAAAGCGATAACGCATAAGTGCAGTAATCTGAAATTAATTGATTTTCATTTTAAATAAAGGATGAGCACAAAGTTACAATTAATTGAATGTACAGACTGAAAGAATCACTAGAGGGAGCGGGTTTTGAGTGAGAGGCGCAGAGACGAGAACATAAGAAACAAAGATAATGAAAAAGACAACAGGGTGTGATTATGTTCTCCCCGGCTGTCGCACAGCCTGGAAGTGTTTCTGCGTCACAGACAGAGGCTACGCACCCATAATTCAGTCTGATTTAGGGCCGCGATCGAGCGCTCAGGGATAATAAGCAGTATAATTTGCAGGAAGGTGTGACCAGACTGGATAAGAGGGACACTAATGTTTGCTGCACGTCTCGCCCTTCACTCATTCTTCCCCAGTTCAAAGTCAGTTCACCTGGTTATGTTGCGATCAGCCGTGTAAAGTTAGTTTAACATTCTAAATGAACATTTAATAGTTTAATCTAAAATATGAAGGCATCAAAACACATTAATGTAGTCAAAACACAGTGACGTGTGAAGCCTGCAACACTAACTGTGTTCATTATCGTAAAAAAACACTATTTCTCCAATTCAACCACACATCCTGGACAGTCTTTCAATCATTCTTACAAATCTTTTCCTTCACGTGATGAACTTCCTTCGGCGCGGTCTGACCGGCGGTAATTGCCACCCATTTAAGAACGGGACGAAGCAATAAACCTGTCAGGCCATATTACAGCGTGGGACAAATGAGCGGGGATGGGCCTCCCTGCCCTCTCATCCTAATGGCAGCCATCTCCCGGTGTGTCCCCTCGACAGACACCTCATTACATCTGACGATTAATTCTGAGCAGGAATGGTGATATTATGTCCAACAGCTTACTTGCTGTCATGCTTCATAATGTAAGCATCTACTCAGCACATGACGTTGTTTGATAATGATCATTTAACGCAGCGTTCCCGCTGAAGGTGATGCTTTGTGTCCACATGATGGGATAATCTGCTGGATATTATATTTAGTTTTGTATTTCATCTCATTCTTCCTGCTCACTAGTACAGATTAGTGCCATCATCCTTCCATCCATCTTTCCATGCATGTCTGCATCCATCCAGAGGGTAATACTAATACAGTACATGAACGGAACACTTTCGATCCACCTTCAGTAGCAAATAAAGCAGAACTTGGTGGTACAGGCAGATTTGAGCTGCCTGCCTAGAACCCTGATCCATCCATCTGAATTCTGGACTTTAATGTAAATATGCAGGTCCACATAAATGATAAACGTGTTGATCCACATGTTAGGAACACCAACCTTTTCCTGGTTGCCATTTCTCATTACCTTCAGCCTCCTCAGTGAGCAGAGGTGATGATGTTTGGCAACCCTTTGGGAGAACAGAAATGTCACTCCCGAAGAGATCTTAATTAACAGGCCCCATCTTAATGAAATCGCAGCGACCCTGACGCAGATCAGCGAAGAGCCGTTTCAGCATTAAAGAAAGCAGATGCTTTCAGAACACGCCTGTCATTCAGATTATAAATCAGGTTCTGTAGGGAAGCGAAATCTCCAGTTTTCCTCAAACCTCATCTTCACCTGCTCTCTCCCTTTCAATCCTAAAGTTTCTGGAGTATCGATGCATCTTATATACCTGCTTCATAAAACCTCCCCCACTCCAATTCGCCCCCCCACCCACACACAAGCACACACACCACGCACACACTCTTCCTTGGTGGAATACAACAAGACAGAAAAGATGCATGTGGCTGAAGGAGTGATTTGTATCCCTGTGTATCCAGCCAATGAGGGATGTGCAGTTGCCTACAGTCATCCCGCATCAGCAACCCATTGTACTGCTTATTGTGGGTAATTAATCACGTGTCCCGCAAAAAGTCTGAATTATAAATTAAAGTCGTTTAAACTCTGAAAATCTACTTTGTTGGCGGTTAGTCACGGTGTGATGACCACGAGATGGGAACACTTAAAGGTACATTTACTGAAAGCGCGGGTGTACTTGGGTTTTTTTTTTCTCTTCTCGTCTCTGTAAAGTTGCGCACATTTATTTAAAATAAAGCAATCAAGACGTGACTGAAGTGCAGGTTTTATGACTCAGCTGTTACTCAGAGTTGTCCATTTTCATTATATTCAAGCTGAAAGCTGACATTTTTAAACTCCAACATTTGCAGAGGAAACTTGCCCATCCACATCATTTTGTTCATTAGTCAAGTTTTACGTACATAAATACGTACCTACATAAACTGCAGACTAAAAAAATGCTCTGTTTTATCCATTAATCTTTTATGGTGCGGATGCAGCGGCTGTATTGGTATATACATATGACATATTGTGGTCATTTGTTTGCTTTATAAGAAGCACATTCCACCTTTAGATTAAGCCGGTCTGCATATTTTATTACATGATGCGTTCATGGTTGCACATAAGGTGTTTGCAGACGTTCGGTGGCTGTGAGTTATTAGGCACGAATCTGCTGCTGTGAGAGCCATTGTTGGCTTCGGAACAGAGTAATGTAATGTCTCAGCTGTCTGACAAAGTGCATTCAGTAGCCTGCCCTTAGTGCGTTCTGGTTCCAGGATTGGGCTTTTCGGAGCCTCGTTCTGATCTCTGCTCATTTCCAGGTCGAGATAAAACTGACATCTCTGCGCTGGCGTCTCTGTCATCCACACTTTAGGAACCCGCTTCTAAGATGTTTAAACACAACCCTGAACTATAAAAACCAGTAAGAGCCATTTGGTTCAGTGTTTAGCTAACGTGAACATGGTTAATGCTAATTTTAACAACACAGTAAACTCCAGTGCAACACTGCAGCACCTGAGGTGAGCTGACAAACTGTACTCGCCTCAGTCTGACCACAATAGGGTGATGATCACACGCTGCATCACAATTGTGCTTTTCAAGGCTGATAATGAGCAGAGTGTGAAGATGAACTTTCCCTTTGACCGGTGGATTGTCATGCTGCTGCGTTACTGAGTGTTCTTCCTGTTTGTTCAAGGTTGACCGACTCAGATTATTATCCTGGCGTAACCAGATCAGATGCTTGTTTACTGTTAACATAGATGTAAAGTGTACACGCTCTGCTGATGCTGCACAGGCCAGAGATTCTGATGAAGGCAGCAGCCAATCATCAGGGTGAAAGACACAGATATTAAAATCCTTCGTCATCTCTCTTCTTTGAGCTTTGATCCGACGTGCACTTTGCCAAACAACATAGTGCTAATCTGCTCTGGGGAACAAACGCTTACAGCATCTCTGTGTAGCTACTAACACTCAGGAACCGCTACCTTACAGTTGCTTACATGGAGCCTTTTGAAGTTGACCAGACGTGATGAATAATGCATAATTCCACTGTCTCCTAAAACAAGATTACCTTTGGCAAACTTCCGCTTCTTAACTTCCTCCCAGAGGACAGGCGGGAGAAGTTCTGCACTTACTTTCCTGCAGCGGGAAGAACGGAGTTAGGCAAACACAATTATTCTTGGAAACACTTTTATACAACTCTTCTTATCGAGGATCTCAGCTTTTTTTTTCTTTCTCTTTTAATTTGAAGAGTTTTAACCTCCTCGAGGGCTGGGTTAATCCTCAGAAGGATCGCATGAATCTTCGTCTGATTATGCCGCATATGTGATCAGCACATCTTCGTCATCGTGGTTGTGGGTGAACAAGAGGGTGCAGAGAGCTTCTTCTTTCCATTTTACCACAGATTTAAACTTCATCGTGCCACACTTAGTATTCGACTGTCTCAGCAGACTAACTTCAGGTTTCTTTTTTGCTGGATGTGGAAATGTCGCAGCCTAAATCAATTTTAAGGATATCTCTGGCTTTTCTCTTCCTCTTCCTGTTGTTTTGTGTGAAGGATGCTCGACATTAAACTTCAGCAATACTGGAAGCCCCTCAGTGACTTCCTGACATTATTATGAGGCTGTATATTTGTTTACTTGGCTCACTGAAACATTACTGGTAATGAACCCCTGTCTGTGATGGTCTTGGTCTTTTATGGCTAATTCACCTGATGTTGATGGCAGATATTTCCTTCCTGCAATTGCTCCCATCAGTAGCGGCGTTGAGAAATCTACTGTCATGGATGGATGCCATGGTTGAGACATTCATCCCTGCGTGCCACAAAGACCCCGGAGTGGACTGGAATTACCACACATGCATGTTCACTTCATTAACCAAGGGACAGCGAGGATGCCAGGATGGGGATTGTTCTTCCATTCAGAGCAAACAAGAAAAAAATCTGGGTGCAATAATGCCGCCACTGCAGCTTTGGCTAATTTCAGTCTTGTGGGCGTGCGCCAGTTTAAAAAGCCCTCCAGCTATGAAGCACGACGCAAACTCATTTTTAATTTCTCTGAGACACAGACGGTCCACCAAAGAGAGAGTAGTTCTCATTTCATCAAAAGATTTTATTCTAGTTCTGTGTTCTGTAAACAGTCATAAATGATTAATGGACCTTTTATATCCGCTGGAGGTCCCATAAAAAGACAGTTTTCCATCCATCCATCCATCCATCCATCCATCCATCCATCCATCTTCCACCGCTTATCCGGGGTTGGGTTGCGGGTGCAGCAGCCTAAGCAGGGAAGCCCAGACTTGCCTCTCCCCAGCTACTTTATCCAGCTCTTCCGGGAGGATGTCAGAAGCCCAAGAGGACACTTTGGATGTCCAGGGTGTATAATTAGCACTTAATTAGCAAACATAATAACTGTAGCACAGTGTAAACATTGACGCGGGCCACCTTCATGGTTGTTAGAACATTTGTTTGCTGTTTTTCTAAACCGCCCAGAAATAAAAAAAGCTTCAATTAGAAATGAAGTATTTCCTTTGCGGTGAAGCAGTTTAATGTGAATTTTAACAAGAAGACACCTTGAGCAGGACCAGACTATGCAAGATAAAAAGGAAGGGGCACTTTTTTGTGTTGTTGTTTCTTATCTACGTGTTTAATCTTTCTGTGTTGTTTTCCTCATGTTTGCAGATGCCTTCTGGAAAAATTCAATTAAAGTCCAGTGTGCATCTGTTCAGTCGTGTTCACTCCCTTTACAGGAAAAGAGCCGCTCGGCTGCATTTTACTGCCTCTGACTGACAATCAGATAAAAAGAGCCTGCAAGACACGAAACTGCAACTGGGAATACAGCTCCATAAAATGATCGGTAGAGGCGGATGCAACGGATCATAAAACCCACCGCTTGGATCACCTTACGATTTTGAGTCACTGTTTTATTTCTAGTAAACAACTCCAACATAAATAGTTTTAATACAACTGAGTTTAGACACTCATTGACAAACCAAGTGTCCTTTACTAGAAAACTGCTGTGATTCCATGAAAAAGGAGAAACATCTGGAGTTTTTTTTTTTTTTTTGAATGAATAAATAAGATCTCCTTCCTGTGCAGTTCCCACACTGTTATCCAATATGTTCATACTTCATATCAACCCACACAGACAGAGGGAGAACATGCAAAGAAAGGTGATAGGCTCAGAATTGACACTGCTGCGGTCTTTATGTTAGCTGATTCTTTCTTAAAGTCACTGAAAGCATGAAGCCAACTGTCACACCAACGACAGGTAATTGGTGGATCCATTTGTTCTCCTGCAGCCGCAGGTCTCACCCTGACATCTCCATCGTTTTCTAAATAAACTTCAGCATCTTCGCCATAAAACACAGTCCAATAAAGTGAATATGATTCACTGAAACCGCAGCCTGTGCAGCCTTGGCGGCTCTGCGGACACTCTAGAAAAAGATGTAACAAGTTTAAGGACTGACAAATCGTCAGCTCGCCTCTAAAGTGCTGGTTTCCACCGTGCTCTAACAGTCAGAGTAAAGGTGTGTCACCATTAATTTACTTTATCGACTGAAATTTACACCATCACTTAAAAGCAGGGGGAGCCTTTAGAGCGGGCCTGAGTGCCTGAGCACCTGGCCTACGCATCCACTCCTCTGTCCAGAACAATCCAGCCGCTTTCACGTCACTATTTTGTGTCCCACTGGCAAAGCGTGGCCTCTCTGCGTTTCAGTTTCAATTTACGTCCTCCGGAAAACCTTTAGCCCTCTCGCAGAGGAAGACACGTCCTCGGTAGAACCAATTTATCCCCATTGAGGAGTAATTTCTGTTGAGTGTGAAAGAGGCTGAAGTCAGAATGGCTCCTCTCATACAATAATAATGACACTGCGCTTCCAGCCATCCAGTTACTGAACATATTACTGGCACCTGCAACAACAAATGCTGATCCTTGGCAGAAAAATAAAGGATTCAGTTGAGTGATTATTTTTCCTGATCCTGACGTAGTCTAAATAATCACCCCCCCACAAAGCTGGTGGCCTTGCTGCACGTCTTCACGTCTACTTATGTTTTTGCCTACAGATTTTTAGGAGTTAGCAATCTGATCTGTCCCTTTGTGAAACTGTCCTGAAACTGTCCTGCTTCTTTAATTGTCCTTCAACAAACAGCATGCTGCCATCAAAACTTGGGTCCTAGTTTCTATTTTACACATTATTTACAAAAGAAATCGATAACAACACAAAGGCTGCGGGTGCGTGAGTGCGCGGCCCACAGGTAAACAGGGCCGCTGATGGTCATTATCTTTCCAGCCGACAGGAAAATGCAATATCAGATGTTTTGAATTATTGTCTGAGGTGCTTTTAAAACCCGCACACAATGCGTTTGGCTCGGAAAAGCCTGTCTCCACCATCCAGAAAAGAAGATGAAAAGATTCATCACGGCTGGGACAGCTTCCGGAGGATGACATGAGATGAGATGAGAAGCGGGAACAGTGTCATTTTATATCTCCCAGAGACACACACACACACCGAAGATGAATCGCACTCGTTGGAAACCGAGTCGCAGCAGCGCCGGTGCCGTGTACCGGCTGTAAGCAGCAAAGGTGCCATACAGAGTCCGTATTTACAGAGGGGACCGCCACTGGCCTTTCCTTCTCTGCCCTTTTTCACAACGTCCGTGCAAACGGGATTAACCGAAGGTCAGTGAAGCTCTGAGGGGAAACATTCCAGATTTGAGCAGGTGGCCGTATCCCAGGAGAGCTGCTCCATATCTGAGTACAGGCATGACCAACATGCTGCTGTTTCTGGGTTTATGTTGACGTTAGCAGCTCTGTAGCTTCTTTTCTGGGGGCTGTTTGATGCATTTATAAGGCTAAAACCATAATAATGACTGGGCTAATTGGCAGCATTTGTGTTAAACTGATAAGACACCCCCTTCACAGGCTTCCATCAATAATGTGACTGCCCAGGCTGAAAGTGATTTAAAGCTCATTTCACACTTGGATTCCAAAAGAGTGATTGCTGGAAAATCCTCAGTTCCACGCAGCCACATCCTATCAACAAATAATTCTGTATGTGTGGAGCAACCAAATAACTCCTTTTTTTGTTCTACCTGTGATTGTTTTTATCTATTTTGCAGTCAAGCGTGTGTAATACACTTTCCCACTTCTTCAGTGTCGCTGTCACCCTAGCGTTGTGGAATGATTCAGTATTGTCGTTTCTGCACGTCGGCGGGGTTCATATATACACTCCCCCCCCGGGACTCAGAGACAAGAATGCAGAGCCACAGATCATTGAGGCTATAAGGTTCTGCTGCATTGATGATTCCTGAGAGAAGAGGGGCCTCCATCATTCTGAGATGGGAGTTCGGAACAACCGGGACTCTTCCCAGCTCCTGTAATAAACCAGCAGTGCTCCACGAAACCCTGAACGCTGGTGATCAACAACAGAGATCAGAGATCAGATTTGTGTTGAATCTATGATGGTTTGAACTGAGGCCCATGAAGAACACAGTCAACACTGATAGAGATGGTTTCTTCGTGACGGGAAAGTTTCTTCTTTCTTCTTTGAAGCACACGTTCCCTCTGATTGGAGTTCACGTAGGCCTTTGAAGACGTGAATCTCATCAGGCAGTGAGCTGAGAGGGCTTTGGGGTCAGCAGACAGTGCAATCCAGAGGACATGTCTGAATCTGTGGTGGGCTGATACGACACAGATGGTCCATAATCTGATTACACATCCATTACTTTCTAGCAGGGATGTGGAACTGACACAGGGAATCACTGCGTAAGCACGTCAAATACAGCCGCACGTGGACGAGGTAGTGTACGGAAATGTCCCCCGCACTCGTGCTCAGTGTTAAAACCTGCAAGATGTCGTTTAGCAGATGTTTTCAAAGGCTCACAGAGGCATCTCCTAATGCTTGCGACCCCATTTTCATGAAGAAGGTAATCTCCTCATCATCCAGAACAAGCAGAATGACTGTAAGTTTTTATTTGGACGTGGTTTGCATCTTCTGACTGTAACATCCCCAGTGTGTGTGTGTGTGTGTGTGTGTGTGTGTCTTTATTTATTTGAATGCAGTGAGAACATTGTTCAACCTTCACTGTCAAGTTCAAGTCAGCTGATAAATAAACTTATATATCTGCAGGAATCGACCCTCAAAGAAGAACTTTAGAGGACAGTCTGAACTCAGCTGCCATCCCAGGGTGAAACGGGCCTCTGTTTGCTGGTTACATCTTCCTTTTACTCTCCCTTGTTTGTCTCCTTCGTTTGTTCCATGTGCTCTAGGACGAGGAGCTGATGTAGCCTTGGATTTAAATAAGATCCTATCACAGCTGGTGTTTCCTTTTGCGGTAATGAGAAATGTTGAAAAGACGCAAGTGTCCTGCAGGTGCCACATTGACGAAGGGAGACACTGAAAAAGCTCTGTTTGGAGCTATTCATGTATCCTTTATAAATTAACTTACCATAAAAATATTATTTTTAATGTTAAAAAGCTAAAGCTAACACAATGGAAAGCCCCTGGGAGTCATCCTTTTCCGTCCTGTCCTTTCAAGGACAGGACAACTCTGGGTCCATTCTTCTCACCGTCACAGGAAAACTACACATTTGCAAAATATTTGACTTCATTTCAGGGACGTTAACAGTGATCGTTAATGTTTGCTCTGGGGATGATTTCATACACGTTTTTCAGGTTGGATGAAAAGAAACTACTGGAAGCTCCACAGATCACTTTACTTCTGCACTTTATACTATTTTGCTATTACAGATTTCCATTGTATTTTAGCTGCTACCTACCCCATACTTGGTATATTTCAATCCTGTGCAGGTCAGGTATTGTATTCCAGGTCGCATTGTCACCTTATTATTGCACTTTATAATTGTTGTACTGTCACAAAATCCCAAGTATTTTGCTGCTACCCCGAGTCTTCATACTTTAATTCTGTGCTGTGCTGAGCTGCTTGCAACAAAATATCGTTCTTTGGACACCCGCTGTATACTGAATGACAATAGAGTTTTCTAAGTCTAAGTAAGTCTAAGTCTAAAAAGGAATGAAAATGTGGGTCCCTTTGAAATTGCTTGCACAGAAAAATCAAGAACGTTGAGGTCACGCACAGTTTTGTCGCAAAAGTTAGACAGTGCTCATCGAATATGAGAAGCTGGGGCAGAGAAAAACAATTGAAATTTAATAACAGCGACAAATTTAGTCAAGCGGCTGATGAAATGGTGAAACCTTACAGGTGCTCACCGTCTGTGGACTGTAGCTCTGATTAAATCTCTCCAGTTCCTCTGTGATTAGAATCATCTGTGATACTTAATAGTTCCCTTTTAAATAATGCACATTTTAATCTCTGCATGGGATCTGCTGTGTCTGGATCAAAGTCCCTCTTTATCTCATTAACGGATAAAAGCAAAATGAAAATTCCCACAATCTTGTGCTTGGCTCTCCATCGCGGCAGCTCCGGCACAAGAATAATTGCCCATTTTAATTCCTAAATGTGCTAGTTAAAATGATATACCCCAGCAACTTCCAGCATCTCTCTCCCCAACTACCCACATATTCCCTGATTAGAACAGCATCACAGATTCCCCACAGAGCAGCAGGTGATTGTGGCTTCAATCTTGTCAAACCTCACCGAGAGACAGAGGATTTATTTAAAAAGGGGATATTTATGACGTCCCAGAGTTGAGATCTGAATTCTCTGTAAAGGAAAGTGCATGCTAGTCTGAGCAGACTTTCTGTCTGTGCACCCGTAAAGTCACTAATTAGCAGAAGAGGTTTGAAATTAAAATAAAAGTGAAATAACCTCTGTGGCTTTAATTCTCCACATATGACAGAGTGAGCTGCTGCTCGGCACCACTGTCAGGAGGGCCGGGAGAGCCGCTCTTGCCTTCCAGTAAAATGAACAAGAGCTGGCAGATTATTGTTCTGCAGTTAAGGACAAAAGAAGGAGGATTTTAACAGACGATTTGAAGATGCAAATGACGCAGCAGTAGCTCAAATCCTCGGTGATCAGGTCAAAACCACACTGAAGAACATCTTTCTTGAATAAATCCTCGTTCCAAATATTCCCAGAAGAAATAAGTATTGCATTTTTCCTGTTAATGTCAGTTTGCAGTACTTTGGTCAGCTGTGTTGTCTTTAGCCAACACGTTTGGATTGATTTGGATCTAAAATTTGAAGTCACAGTGGTAAAAATGACATGTTTTGGGATTTGTCATCCATTTTGCGTTCTTTTTGGTGAAATACTGCACATTTGCTACTATTGTGAGGAAAATAAAAATGAAATGAAAGAGGACAGATTCAGTGAGGAGGAATTCATCAATTTGCTTCAGTTACCTTGGAACCCACAACATCACGCAGAAGACTGAACTTTTTTTTGCAGGTTTCATGAGTTAATTATTTTCTGATGTCAAATGACCTCATTTAAACGAGTTTACAGAAAGACAATAATCCTTTTACCTAACATCCATCCTTATGTTGAACGTGAGCTCGTAATCGAGTTTGTCCTCCAGTTTCTGTGCTGCTGCTGTCATCACTTCCTGTGTCGCATGTGCTGCACACAGACAGATAACCATTTCGGATGTGATGCCTTCACATGCTCTGTGATAGGCAGAGGTGGCGGTCGTTCAAACAACCGTTTCACCTGTAGCTCCTGCAAAAAGGGAGAGATCCAATCAGAACAGAGACATGAAGAAACTGCATCAATCTAATGACAGCTTTAATGCAGAAATATTTCAGTGTTTTGTGGTTGACAGACGAGAGCCTCAACATAGGATTTTGGTTTTCTCAGTTAGCTTTAGCTTAGTGTAGCTTCTCTCACCCACTTACCTCAGTGTTCTCGTCATCATCAAACCCAACAGTTGATTCTGCCTGGGAGTCCATCTAGTTCTGATCCCGACAGCCACAATGACAGCGAGGCGAGCCCACACGGGAGTCACTGGATCCATTCTGAAAAAAATTAATGGACAGAATTTGGAGGGCATTCAGAGAAATTGTGCCTGATTTTCCAGCTGCTCATTATTTTAACACGCAGGGTCATAAAAAGTCACGATCTAATCAAGTCAACCATTTACCCTGATGAATGTAAGTTTAATTGAGTTAATGATCAGACAGAGCTGATTAAACAGCACATAATTTTACAGATTGCAGAGTATGAATCAGGAGAACAAGCTGACCTTTCCATAGCATTGCAGGTAACTTAATTTATTATTTTACCTATCACAATCAAAACAAACCATTAGGTCACCGACAGATCGATAAAATGAAATCAACAACGTTCCAGAGAGTGTTCTGGTGCTGTCACTACCTCAACACCATCAGGAAGCAGGATGTGGAAAATAAAATAAACTCAAGTTCAAGTGAGTTCACCTGTGAAATGTTTTTCCTCGCAGACCCTCGAGTCATGAAAGAACGCGCAGAGCGTTCCTCAAAGGAGCTGAAGGGATCTTATCTGGAGTAGCTTCCTGACTGTAGCTCAGATAGCGACGTTCCCCGCTATGCCCCCGGATGGCTGCTGCTCCAGAGCTGTCGCACAGAATATCTGCACCTTTGGCTGCACGTTAGGAATGTTTGAGAGAAAGAAATATCAAGGAGGCAAAGAGAGAGCCCATGGGGAGGCTTTCTGAAGAAGCTCAGACTGAATTGAATAAACGCCGAGGTGAGATGGTCGCCGTTCAGGGTCATTTATTTACATGCTGCTAGCTATATATGTGATTGCCTTTTCAAAATTGCTGCTATTGCTCAGATGGACCTGAATTGAACATGTATTATAGCTTTCCTGATGATAAAAATGGACCGTTAACCTTAACAAGCCAGCTGGGAAGCTGTTGTGGAATCTGCTGGGCCAGCACCCTAACCAGTGTTCCTGCACCAGCATCTGCGTCCATCAGGGCTCCAAAGTGGTGTCGTCATTTTATCTATAAACCCGGCGGGGATTGGCAGGCAGCTAGTCAAACCTCAGTTCAGACCGATCAATCAGCTATTGAAATCTGATCAGGAGCCATCGCTGCACGGGTCAGAGCTTCAGCCCTCAGTCAGTGTTGGAGAGGTTTATCAACAACCAGGATGTTCTAAAGACCTTCTGAAGGTCAACAGAACAGGACAGAAGGTCAACTGTGTGCAGCTCGGAGAGACAGATGAACACAAACACGAAACTGCTTTGCATCCGAGACGTGCGTGTGTACTGCAGGTGCACGTTTAAATTACGAGCTTGCATCATTATCAGGGGATAAAGGCAGCAATCAAGCCTGAAGAGCTTCTCTGTCTGTAGATTCTCAGAAGCGTTTTCACCTCATTTTACATCAATTTGCAACATTTTGCTTAATAATCAGACTCCCCCTCATCCTTCAGTGCATGAACCTAAAATATAAACAAATATCGTCTAACACAACAGAAGTACAAATTGACAGAACTACATACTTGTTTCCCTCTCATCTGTGTTCAGATCTTTACTGCAAATTTACTACAGGACTCCGACTTCAATGAAACAATTTCTCATTCTTGATAGATCAATTCAGAACTATGGTCTTATTGCTTATTTATGATTATCGATCATGTTATCAATCCCTTCCAGAGCGTCTCAGCGCTGCTGTCAGAGAAAATTGATAATAACTCTACATTTTTCGGTGTTCTGGCGTGATTCTTTCCCTGAACACGTTGCTAGTTTTAGCAGACGCTTTCTGTAAATGTGATCACCTCAAACATGGCAGCTGTCTTCTGGAGTTCTGCATAAAAAAATCAGAGCTGTGCATCTGTTTCCTGTCATCATGTCTAAACTCACATTGTGCTGGATGTGGAATAAACCTCCAAGTTCATATTTGTTAACTGACAAAGACTGATTGGATCTATGTTTTCCTATTTCTGATTCCACACACTTCTGATGTCAGATATTTCTTTTTCTTCATTTGTTTCCCAGAAATCAACTTTGCATTTACACTCAGATGATGTTTTTGAACATGTCTCCTTGTGTGAGTTTCCCCTAAATTCTCCACTATCCTTCCACAGTCAAAACAGGACCATTAAGGGCTCAATAAATGAATTGAGAATAAATATCTGGTAATAGCGGATGAACTCCATCACCTCAGCCTGAACTTCTGACCAGCAGCATTCATCAACATGACTCTGATCACGTCATTAAAATTCATTATTATACCAAAATGTAACTGTTTAACTAATACATCACATCAAAGTGGTCAAAGGGCTAAACAGATTTTTAAAAAGCTTGCATCTATATTCTTTAGAGCTCTTTCACTGTCAAAGTTCTGCAGTTTCCTACATGAGCATCAGCCCCTGAAGCCTGAAGCCTGAGGCTGCGTCGCCTCTTCATGCGCACACCTTCTTAGGGCAGCTGATAACAGTGCTTGAAATCGAGTGCTGTGCCCCCCCCCACCCTGACTAGCACATCAGAGCATCTGAGTGTGTCGTGTTTGTACTTTCGGCATGAAAATAACTCCTCTCCGAGGTTCTCTTTGGTGTCAGACGCACCAACACAAACAGGTGTCATTAAGTATGTACGCAGAGGAAGGCCTCCATGTTGTCAGACAGCAATAAACTACAGGTTCTAGAAATAACCTTCTCGCTATGAAGCCGCCGTGCTAACCACTGCACCTCCTACTGGAATCGACTCCTCTTTCCTAAAAAACTGTCTGACAGTATTCACAGGTACAATTAATTATACTTTTAGATCACACTGAATCCAGAAACACAATTATTCTAGGCTAAGGTTACCATTCTGGACATTTTTGTTGTCTGGGAAAAAAAGTCAAATTCAATCGTTTATGCCGTTGACCTTGACTGTCCTTTTCTCGTCTGTGGCCTTGTGTGTATGGTCTTCTGCATGAGCGGAGTGGTTACGCAACATTCCCTCCGCATCAGGTGCGACCCGCTGACAGTGGCGTGCTGCGAGGGGCGAGGAGGGAGAGGCGGACAGCCAGGGCTATTTTTAAAGACACTATGAGAGTCATCGCTGAGGTCGGCTCGGATGCTGCAGTATGCTGACATGTAGGGCTCTTAAGATTCATTATTTCATTTTAGTGCTGCTGCAGCTTCAGTGGAGAACATGCAGGGTGAAAATGAAAGGGAGGAACTGTTAGATGAAGTGGTGCTCAGAGGAGAGGGGTGGATCGACTACAGCGCTGCTGCAGAACTGCTCTCTTTAAGGTGCCACAAAATAATTAACCATTTGTTCCTGGCACTCCAGAACCAGTTAACCCAACAGATCTGTATGCTTTGCCACCACAGACAGAAGGAAGTCAAGCCTGTCCTGAGTTAAAATAGTCACAATCGATTGACTCCAGTGTCGCTAACAACGCCATCCAGCATCAAATGCACAAACACAAGCTTTATTTTAGCCATCACCCAGTTCAATTAACTGCTCAACTGGAAAAAGAGCATATGGGGACATGGAGCCACGAACAAAAGAGCAACAAAAGTGAGGGATTACCCTGGATCATTGTGATTTGACAGAGCAAAGCGAAACAGCAGGAGAAATGTTTAGAAACAGGAGGAGTTCCGGGCATTGGGTTTTAACGTGAAAAGCAACAGAGCAGCACGACAGAGCTGGACGTAAGAGAAGAAAATCAGGGGTCTGTGCATTCAAGAGCAAATGCTGCAGCACAAACATCACCTGCTGGACTAAACAAAGTCAGAGTGATACAATCAGCTGCAGTAAATCCATGTATTATTATCACTTTGAACCAGGTGTTTTCATTTTTTATGCACGGTTGAACCAGCTCAGTTAACTGAGAAACAGAACATTTGCATTTTAATGTTTATTTCACAGAAAATGCTAATCTGGTCTTGAATAAAAATGGAGTAAATATTAACTGCTCAGGTAAAAAGCTGTTGCAGAAAATAATCCATACACATGCAAATCCCTGCAGCACCAGGCCATCAACACACCGCTGCTGCTGGAGATCACATCCATTGTTTATCACTGATTTTGTTGTGAAGCGTAACGTTAGCTTACTTTGTTAAGTGTGTTTCCTGTAAAAATGGCCAAACAGAATGTTTACGCATGCATTTGTGAACCATCCCATCACCTCAAATGTTCTCTGGGTGTGGAACTGTGAACTGGCTTCTGAGCCCAGTTCAGTTAGCCCCAGTTTAACATTAATCTTAACAACAAGTAAAGCCATCTGTTCCTAAAAAATGGTGTCATGAATGATTTAGAGTGCAGGACGAACAGCTGGAAGGACATCAGGGGACGCAAACTAAACCGTTCCCCGTTAAAATGATAAAGTTTCACCAAAATCTGAGGAGACTTTCCTCCCAACTCATGAGGCGTGTCGTAAATTCACACAATTTTCCTTTTATAACTGAATAAAGTTAAAACATAAGAAATCACAAGTAATTTCACTAAAAAGACTCCAATTTATTGCAGTATCCCAACTTTATACCTTAGGAAAAATAAATTTGGTCATAGCATTCATATAAATACTGCGAGAAAGCCTAAAAGTATCAGCTATTAAATGCATTCTTGCAAGAACTTGGAAATTATGGAGTTATTCATATTTCCATTTGTTTGAGATGTTCAAGGCAGAGAAAATCTTAATACAGTTATGAATTTGTTGCTTTTATGTCTTTAATACTGCTTCCTGAGGTGGTCTCAGCTTGTTTGTTTTTGCCACTCTTTAATCGATTATCAAAACACTCGCCAGTTCATTTACTGTCTGTCAGGTAATCAAATACTTCTTTGCTGCAGGAGTTTAGACTGATCCGTTTTAATAAACTCATTGCTCCTGCAGACACGGGGAGCTGGCCGAGGGCTATTAATTAAAGAGCGCACCTCAGAGATGGTAAACAAGCTCGGGCTTGACAGCGCAGGTGATGCACAGAGCGTTCTCGCTGCAGGAGACGTTCTGGCGCATCAGTGGCTGCAGGTGCTTCTCTCCGATCCACTCGGACACTGAAAACAGACCCACGAGGGAGGGATGCTGAAGAGCAGGGAGACACTCTGATATCAAAACTCTTTGTTTCTTTATCAGCCGTGTGTTTACCTTTGGTGGAAGTTTCAGTTGGAGCACTTTGTTGGGACGAGAATGCATCAAATTCATTGGAGAAAAGTAGAAAATCTGCCTCCTTTCTTGGTCTGGTCTGGGCTTCACTCTTATCTGCCGCGGCGGCCACACAGTTGACCAAGGGCAGATCCACTCTGGCTTGTCCCAAAGCAATTACAAGTGTGGCCATTTCTCACTCTTATGGCAGACTGATATTGCATGAGTTCCCTGCCTCTTCTACCTGCAGATAACAGTGAAAAGTACACTCAGACTGCAGAGGAATTGTCTGGGGAACTTCTCAGACTTTGCCTCTGAAGTTAAGCCTTTGGAAAACCTCCCTGAGATTGCAGCCTGAAATAAAGTCTGCGCACAATCAGAGGAAATTGGAGCATGCTGGTGAATGTGAAAGGGATGGCTGCAGTAATTAGAATAGTCTTTAATCACAGTTTATTACATTAATGGGGTTTTACATTACTACGTTATCATGGTCTTAAAAGGATCCCTGGAGTTTAACTTTCTTTTTCTGTGAAAATTTAAAGCTTTTGCAGGAACACTTAGTCGGAATCCTGCGAGAGGATGAGGAAGAGCCAACACGCTGATATTTCTGTCCTACACACAGTTCACTATTAGCAGTAATGCTAATCCAGCAATCCATTCATCCATTCATTCATTTTCTATTAGACTCTGCTTATTCCAAATCACTATCTAATCCCATCAGTCACCGGGCGAGAGGCAGGAATACACCCCGGGCACCAGTCCATCACACATCATCCACTAACTTATGAGCAATTTAAAATCTCTTTTCGAGCTAGCGTTCGTGTTTCTGGACTGTGGGGGGGACAGAAAAATCAGACTTGCAATTGAACCCTGAGGAGACTGTGCTAACCACTATATCACCAGACCACCCGTTTTAAATGGGAAAGGGCATTGAAATTAGAAAGGGCAATGAAACAGAGTAAAAATAATTGTTTTGGAGGAAATACAAAATACTGAGCTAGGCTTAACGATCACTTGGAAGAAGCAGCTATAGTAGAAACCCTAAAGGCTATTACATACCCCACATGAAGTGAGAAACTTGTTCTCCCTTCCAGGGCTGCTAGAACAAAATGGCATCATTTTTTTCCTTTCTTGCAGCCAAGGTTTGGGAGGTTTTGCAGCTTCACACCATCCTGGCAGAACTTTTCTGTCATCTAGAGTCTAAGAGCTAATGTGTGATGGTCAGAGATTTGAGGTCAGCATGAAGAAGAGCAAATTGCCTTTTTCACTGGCACAAAGGTTGAAGAAAAGCGGTCAAGGAGCTGAGGAAATATAAAACCCTTTATAACCATGTAAAGCCTATAAAGATGAAGAAATGGGTAATAATTCATGGAAAAGGGCAGCCCGACCCGTGTGCACGGAGGAGAGTTTCTGTTGCAAAAGATGTAATAGCTACAAATACACAAAGACCCTACAGCGTGGCCAGATGAGGAGAGTACATGACATTTGCTGCAGTGGGAGGGGCCTAAGAGGACCAAGAAATTTAAAATGATGTGGCAGGAACAAACTTTGTCCTAGTTGTTGTCACTTCAAGCGAGTGAACTAATTTCTCGGTTCTTGAGGATTAAAAGCCTTATCCTGTATCTTAGATCGGCCTCTGTAAAAAAAGAAACGTGTGTATACGAGAAGATGAAAAGACTAATTTACTGTATCTGATCTGGTAGCATCAACACTCACAGAGACACAACTGTGATCTGCATCCTAGAACAGATAAATGGATTCAAATCGGATAAAACTCCAGTTTTAGGCCTCTGCAGCTAGTAGCAGGTGTCACAGTTTTAGATCCCAGCAAACTAGACACTTTTTCCTAGTGTTAAAGGTGATGACTCACTGTTTAGGAAACCACGGGGCCAGGACAGCGGAAGCGACAGGATGTTGATGAGGAAGCCTGGAGCTTTTCCTTGGATCTCTCCAATCTTCCAGCTGCTAACGAACCCAGGAAGCGTCTGTCTGGGTCGCACCTCCCTGACCCCAGAGTCGCCCAGAGAGCAACAGAAAACACAAACACATCGAGAGTGTAACTGAGCGTCGGGGACAGGGCTGTGAATTTAAAAACGCAGAAGGTATGGAGTCAGTCCAGAACACCGGAATGTTCAATTAGTCAGAAGCGAAGCGTAAAAGTGAGAAGAGTGTGAGGGATGCAGGTGTAAATCGATAATGGCAGATAAAGCAGGTGTGTGCGCATGTTCCATCATTCGTGTCGTCCTGCCGGGTCTCTGTGCCCAGCAGATTTAAACCCTCTCCTTCCTGAAACCCAGTGATGGAGAACATAACCCACATATGTGAGCCAACAGAAAACTGTCACTCTCACTTCAGCTCACTGTCTGAAATTCTCTCCATTTCCCATCCCTGCCCCTGTGTAGTGAGCCATAAAACCTTAAATAATTCACTTAGAGCAGCAAAGAGGGCCGGTGGCAGCAGTTCTGGAGGTACATGAACTACTCAGAACATACTGCTCACCTAACTGGGAAAGTTAAATATTTGAATTAAAACAAGTTATCTTTATGTAAAATCCACCGTGGGCGTCTTACAGACCCGTCACCCTGCGTTAGCCGTTCTTCATACTTGACTTCTTCAAGTATTCAGTCCAGCAGCCTTTAAGTCAACTCATAGTATATTTGCAAAGCTACCCCCTCACAGTGAACGTCAGTGTAAATATTCTAATGGTTTCATTTTAGTGTAGGCTGGGTTCATATTCATATTCAGAGGGCTATAAAACACAACATAAAACCTTAACATTGTGGGAATCGATGATTAAATGCATCCTGAAATGTAAATTTTCCAATTCTTTAATTCTGTTCCCTTCACCACCAGCTCTATTCCTCCTTCTATATGTTCCAGCCTGCTTTTGAATTCATGCTGTTGACAAGGTCTTATCATTAACTGTGCTCCAACTGGGACCATCTCCTGTTTTTCCACAATCCCCACTTCCATTATATAACACCGGTACAGTGGACTCTCATTTTCTGCTGCACAACATTCGTGCCTGAAGCAGCGTTATTTTAGCACTTCCCCTCGCCACGACACGACTGATGAAGGAGCGCGTGAAGGAAGAAACCTTTAGCACAGGTAAAAATAATTAGCTCCCCACGAAAGTCGATATTAAAAAACACGTCAAATATAAATTAGCAAAGCCGTTAAAATGCAAAATATGCTGGGGAGGTGATTTATCTCACCCCTAAGAACAGCCCAGTTCACCGTGTGTAATTTAGCACAATATCTGTTCTCCATCAGCTGAAATAAATTAAATGTATTTTAATTAAAACTTTCGCCATCCATCAAAAGAATTCTGACAAACAACACAATGAATTACAGGTGTGTTGGATGAATGTCTGTCAGTAAATTGCGTTATAAATAACACATCAGGAATTATAACAACCCTGCCCCTGTACCTCATTAATATTCAAATGAGCTGGACCGGGAGGAGGTCATATAATCATTTTTGTTACCACTTTATTATCGGCACAGGTCGTTGTGCAGCAGCGGCCCAGGCCTGCGGCGTCTTCCCATGGCGGTACTGCACGGGCTCCTAAAATGGAACACAATAGACACATCAGGAATGTGGCCAGGCATTCCGCTCGACGGAACCAAAGATTGTTTTCCCTCAATAAATCATTGGCGGCGATCGTTGGGGATGATTGTACCGGCTGGCAGCCATAGTGAGGCTATTACTTATTCCCCTGTTGGTGGACTGGGTCCAGTCACTGTTCTCAGGCCAGCAGGGGGGTCAGGAGGTAATACCGGGATGAGTTCAGCTACATATTATAAATGAACCATCGCAGTGCACCGGTACAGGTGTGTGTGTGTGTGTGTGTGTGTGTGTGTGTGTGTGTTGTTACCCTGACCCCATAGAGTCACAGCTAATCTGCAACCAGCGTGTGACGTCATCGGTCCTGTCATTAGACACTCTTCCTGCAGCTCCCACATATCCATGGCTGACTCACAGCTGCACAGGTGAATCACAATCAAAAAGCAATTAGCGAGCTGCGTGGAAGGCTCGTTAGAATTTAATATTCAGAAGGCTTGTTTTAACACAGGAGCCTGGAAAAGACGTTATTACACCTCTGGCTGGTATGGAGAGAGAGAGGAAATTAATGATGTGAGGTTAGCTGTAAAGATTGGGGGTATTGACCCACATTTTAAAATGGTGTAATCCCGGATTAGGGCCACCCGTGCACCTGCTGGCTCACGTGAGGATTCCTTCGTGGGCACTTTCACCGTGTAAAGTCAAAGTCAATCCGGCCACACAACAGCAATTTAGGACTAATACTCGTGCCAGTGCTGGAACCAACCAGCCACAGGTTGGGTTTTCCATCTTTCAGAGATTTTCCAAACAAGCTGTCAAATAAATTCTGCACACACAGACAGACAGACAGACAGACAGACAGACTATCATCCATCCTGTGGAGTTTGTTATCCTTCGGGAACGCTTCATTACTTCAGCCAGCCTTCGTTTTCCTTCCTGCCATTTACAAAAAGACATTTCTCTGATATTAATCTACATGAAATCATATCATTCCGTTTAATAAATGAATTTCATTACGGGAGCTTATTACACTAATCTGATGAAGGCGTCTTTCCCAGCCTGTTCATGTCGACAGTGACAGATATAATAATTATAATACGTTTTTTCTTTTGTCACAATCTTATTTATTTAATACATATACATATAAAGCCCTGAAGAAAATGAAATAACAGAAAATCACAGAAAATCACTCTGTAACATTTGATTTAAGAAATATTTGGTGGATGACTCTTATATATTTCCTACATTTAGCCTTTCAATCCATAAATCCATGCTATAATAAATCAATTTTCTACTATCAAGGGTTAGGGTTAGTTAAAAACAGTCAATGAGGGTACCGGTCACTTTACATATT
Source organism: Pao palembangensis (assembly GCA_015343265.1). Lineage (NCBI taxonomy): Eukaryota > Metazoa > Chordata > Actinopteri > Tetraodontiformes > Tetraodontidae > Pao > Pao palembangensis. The sequence continues at coordinate 3,411,949 of CM027089.1, read as the reverse complement.
TTAATGATCTTTCACATGCACCATAATGGGTATGTGAGGGATCCAGATATGTTCTCCTTCAGTTTGGAGTGTTTTTACACTTGAACTGTGTTGTTGATGGAATCCTGGTGCTGTGACCAGGTTTTCACGGACGTCTGGCCTCCTGTCTGCAGCCAGCAGTGACAAAGTTGAACTAATAATAGAAAAGGAGAGAGCCGCACGCTGCTCAGAGAGGTTGGGCAGCCAGACCCATCATCCATTCACTTCTGAATTCCAGGTTTTGAACAAAGAAGCTGAGGTGGAGAGCTTCTGTTCCTGTTTTCCGCTGCAGCGGCACACATCTTCCTCAGGGGACGTGGGATTAGGGTGAGAGAAGAGGCTGCAGCATGTTTTGCTGATCTTCAGTCTGTCCTCACACACGCTTCACTTTGACTTTTAAAGGTGACCCGTGTATTCGGTGTCAAGCAGCGTCACAGTCCTGGCGTCTGGGCTGCAGCACAGGGGGGATCTGAATGATGAGGCTAATGATATGGAGCGTTACGTGACTTCAGATGGATGAAGACGGATACAGCAAAATGGAGATAATGAAAATGTTACACACTGTGACGGTCGGAATGATGCTGTTAAGCACTTCAACCTGAAATATTCAATGTAAATAGACAGAAGGAAAAGCCGTTTCCAGTATGGAATGTTGTATAATTTGGCCACATTTGGCATTAAATATATTGATTATCACACTGCTATTTTAATGTGAACACACATGTGTTCTGAAACAACCTGTCTGTGTCTGTTCTCTGTGTTTTAATTTGCATTGGTGCACTTTAGCATGATGTAGCTATTTTAGCAGCTTTTAATAGCTCCTGGGCTTTTTTCATTAATTCTGCTATGGATTTTCTCATGCATTAAACATAAAGGAAAGGTCTAATTTGTAAATTCACTCAGCAGTACAAGCCTTCTTGGCTGGTACAGCTTCTCTGGGTTGGTCAAGCGTTAGCATTAGCGTTCAGGATGCTGTGACAGAAACGAAGAGTTAGGGTGTAGAACATGACTGAGCACGTGGGCAGACTTTTATCACCTACCTTTGGCCTTTTGGTGGGGAGCGGCTGGAGTTCCCTCTCTGACGTGGATGTTTGTAGACAGGTGAGATCAAAGTGGCAGCAGCCTGATGATCTGGCTCCTCTGGAGGGAGACAGATGGAGCGTCGTTAATTAAGCAGAAACCTCAGCGGACTGCAGCCCACCTGAGATCAACCGTCTCCCTGCTGCCCTTCCGTCATCTGTGAGGAGTTCTCCTTCTGTCTTAACATAGAAATACAGCTAGAGAAACTTTATAACATTTATATGTGGAACATTTATATGTGGAATTAAAATAGAAAAATGCATGCAGGCCTGTTTAGAATAATGCGATAATGTGTTTTATGTGCATTTTAAACTCTAAATTAATGTTAATAACAAGTGTGTAGAGAATTGCTACTGTCAGGCTCACACAGAGAATCCATAAGCAGCAGATATGAGCTATGTTAGAAGGATTGTTTCTAAACTTAAAGCTGGGTCGGTCTTTATTGAGTCAGCACTACAGGACTTGTCCTTACTGTTGGTGTCTGTCTTGTTCGCGCTCTCTGCAATCCATCAGCCACCCTGGCGGAGGAAAGCCCTCCTACCTGCTCCCGAGCCCCCGCTGAGGATCCCCGCAGGCTGCCGCGGTCGAGCGGTGTCTCAGTTGCCTACAAGAGCCTGTCATTTCATGTCAGATCAGAGCTGCACACCTCAGCGTGGAGCCTTCACCCTTCAATTCCCAATAAAGGGAAAGCTGCGTGTGTGCGCACCTGCAGGCTGCTGTCAGTCCGGAGCTTACAGGAGAACTGTAGCAGAGATGTGACTCAGCTTTGTTTCATGGTAGAATGTCAGATCTTTGGCTCAACAGAGACAAGTCAAATACGGAGATGGTCACTTATTTGTCATCACTACATTTAAAAAAGTCATTTACTGCTGTTGCATTGTAAAAAAAATCCTCCAGCGCTTCTTAAAGCTTGTCAAAATAGTGACAAACAAAACCAACTGCAGCTGTTTAACTCATGAACGGAACATTAATTAGTTCGGCTGAACTCGCGTCCCTGCAGCTTTTACGAGGCCAGAAGCGCACATCGATTCTGTCAGAAGATGTGGCGAGGGCTCCTGACGGCAGCGCTGCTCTGCCAGCGCTGTTACACGTGTCCCGTCAGTCCCCGTCCAATTAGGAGCCCATTTCGGGCCACAACCTCAGCCTGGGACGCTGCAGGAAATGAGGGAGGGAAAATGCTGCAGATGAAGGCGGATTCAGCCAGTGGTTTTAAAATGCCTTTAGCACAGTCGCCTGTGCAGCTTCTCTCCATGTCTGTGGGTTTTCTCCGGTTACCTCCCACTGTGTGTGTGTGCGTGTGTGTGTCCTGTGATGCACTGCTTTTCCCAACTGACCCAAGTGATCAAGGAGGGGTGGGAAGCTTCTGACTGATGCCTCCTTATTAGGCAACCTTCCACACTTCCTCTTAGCCCCTTCAGAATATACAACTCTTACAAACTTAAAAAAAAAAAAAAAAAAAAAAAAAACTACAGCCAAGTTTTAGAAATGAAGCATCCACACTCGAGATTCAGAATACTGAGACTTTTTTGGACGGAAGTCAGGCCTCAGGGGGTAAACTGGCAGGCGTGGCGTGACCTTTCATTGTTACCTTTCAGTCAGCCATGTTCCAGTGCTAAATGTCACCAAATGCCAAATCAAGGCCTCAGTTTTCCAGCTAATCAGGCTGGCAGCAGAGGTGTGAACAATGGTGAAATCAACCAGCCCCTCTGCTTTAAATCGGACAAAATCCACCTAGTCCCAAACTTCTTAAGGTCGTGGGGACACTTTTAAGGAATCAATAGCAGTCTAATTTCATGCAGGACACACAGCGGGGGAACAACGTGGTAAATAAGAGTGTTTACCGGCATCTTTATACAAAAAACAAATTCTTGGCTTGCAACACAGTTGTATTATACCCATGTAGTTGAGAGACTTGATAAATAAGTTGTCCATTCACCAGCTGAGCACCGATTCAGGTGGAAGAAGAATAGAAGTGGAGCTTAGTGGCAAAACAGTGTTTTACAAAGACTATAAAAAAGGGGGCTCACTAAGAAACTTGCGAGGTATTTACATCTCAGTCAGGTCTGCTGTGAGGGCTGTACCATGAGACCTTGGCTCAGACGTTTCCACACTAGGAGGCCGGCCAAGAATCTCAAGTGGTCAAGAAAACCATTTTGATTGACGGTGTTTTGTCACCCCATTGCTCTGCATTTAAACCTGCAGACAATGGGGAGAAACATCTCAGGGAGCTGAAAAGAAGCTGCGAAAGCTTTTGGAAAGCCATTCCGCTGCGATGAAAAGTCTAATTTATGCTACATTCCAAGATCATTTCAACATGTCCCAGGCTTCAGGCATGCAGAGAAACCCAATGTGTCCTCACAAGGAGCTACTTGTTCATAAAAGCGAGGGCTAAACCGTGGTTGGGGCCTGACTGTGGAAGAATATCAGCAGGGATCTGCTGCCATTCTGCTTGCAGAAGCATGAGTCAGGTATTCGGGTGATGAGGTCTGGCTCTCACCGTGTTCTCCGTCAGCCCAGAGGTATTTGATGGAGCTGAGGTCAGGACGCCGTGTAGTTCCTCCACAAGTGAGGCAAAGAAAAAAGACTCCTGTCCTCCACTCCAAGCAGTCTGAATGAGAAAAAGAATGATTAATAAAAGAAAAGCTAATTAGCCTCAGCTTCTCCATGTGATTTTCATCATAAAGGCTCTCACATTTTACTGTTTTGCCACATTTTCTCTGTTGTTCCTCTTCAAGCAGTTTAAAGTCTGTTTGGTGTTTATTAATGGCGTTGGTTCCCTTTCAGCCTTTAACGGTGTGTGTGTGTGTGTCTGTGCGTGCGTGCGTGCGTGCATTCAGAAATGTCAAGCAGGAGGCTGCATGAAAATCACATCCTGCTGTAATTATGAAAAATTGCAGCGTGTTCATCTGTAGGTGAGGGATGAGAGAACGAGTCGGAGAGCAGTGCAACAAGAGAGATGGAGGCAAATGTGCATCCATTATATGAAGAGCATGACATATTAGCTGCGGTGGCTGAGGTGCAAGCCATTATGTTTTCAGCCACTTGGAAAATATGGAAGCAAATGCTGCATGAGCGAGACATTAGATCCCACGGAGAGCGGAAGGAAAGCGGCTGCAGTGGCATCCCCTGAGCTGCTGATGGCGGGTCACCCAGAAATGAAGAGACGCTCGAAAAGAGCTGTTTCAGCACCGTCGTCACTTCAGAGGGAGATGCTCCCAGAATTCCCAACAAAAGCCTCTGGAACTTTGGTTCACTCAAGTCTGACTTTGATCTGCTCCTCTGAGGACACCTTGCAGGAACCTGAACTCTGGGTGACCACCGGCTTCAGTCCCTCCCCACTCACCTCACTGTTAGATCTGCTAATGACACAGCCTCCTTTGCTTCCTTTAAAGAGATGGAAGTTTGTCCTTCATTTCTGTAGACAAGCATGTCTTTACCTTGACTGTGAAAACCTTGATCATTTAACTATTTCCCACTCCTCTTTCAGGAAATATAACCCAGGATGTGATAAAGGGGACCTTCCTGAGAGGACTGGGCCACGATGGACTCAGTTTTATTAATGATGAACTAATTTAAAAACAAAATGAATAAGTAAAACTGTAAACAATACCCTTGCTGTGTGTTGGATCCACTAAATTTTGGTTTCAATGACTTTCAGTATTTGTAAAAACCTAAATTATGCATTAATCACCATTTTCAACATGATCATTATTTTCACATTACTGAATTAGCTTCTATTACTCGCCATTAACTGCAGCGAATGAATCATACTTAAGTCAGCTGAAACCTTCCAGGTGAGCAAAAACAAGGGAAAAAAAGATCAAATATGCAGAAAATGGATCTGCTGCATGCCCCAGTGGCCAGATTTGAATAACAAATAACATCATAAATTTGCAGGGCGCCAGGAAGGCAGGAATGCACAATGAACCATCGACTGGGAGTTCAAATCCTCGGGACAACATTTGCATCTCAATAAAAAAGGCCTAACATGGCAGGTTGTGTCTGTCTCAGCGTGCACAACATCAAATGATAACAAATTATTGGTTAACTGGGGCAGCGATTAAACTGACAAGCTGGATAAACGTTCTTTTCTGGACGATTTTTGAATTCACACGCAAATAAAATTCCTACTGCTCTCATGCATATTCCTAAACTCTGAAGACACCCGAGGAGTTGATGGTTCTGACCTTCTTTCTGCCATAATCCACGTTTGATAAAGACGGTCCTCTGTTGGATTTGATTATTTTGCCAACGGCGACAACATTTTCTTGTAGCAATGAGCGAACCAGTGCTGTTAAAATATTAATATGTCTGGGAAGGAATAACTTCCATCTCTCTTGGAATAAAATCTCCACACAGGCTGCCGGGGCTTCATTTCAGCACCTGCCACCGCCATTGATTTAAGGCCCCGTATCAGCAGAAGCCTCATTTAGGAGAGTCATCCGTCTCGGCTGCCCGGGCCCACGAAAACGTTATTTAGCCGCCTGGTGCTTAGCGACGGTAGAAAGAGGCGACACAAGAACACTGCTGTTATGAAACCGTGTTGAGTATTGATTGCTGGGGTTTGTTTGGGAAGATTCGCTCTGCTTCCCAACTTTGATGTCAGGAAAAAAGGGGCCTGATTGGATGATCAGTATCAAACATTGATGGCGACCATGATGGTGCCTATTCAGTTCGAGCTGTGAGGAAGAGCGAAAACAGCGCACTGCTCAATACTGACGTTGGCAACTTCAGGATTTTGAAGGAAAAAAACCAGGGGAAGTGTTGTCAGGGCGATGTCAGCCAACCCAGAGCTAGAGTCTGAAGCCTCTGCTGTTGGTACGTATTAAGAGAGGTATTAATCATCTCGTGATGTTATAAATCATTAAAAATCACACGGGTTCTTATTATTCTCAAAATTAAAATTTAAAGTTTGATTGTCAAGTGGTGAATCATGGGAACAAATTGACATTTATAGACCGATATGGAGGCAGGCTGGCGCTACTCTACCAGTATTTGAGCTAAGCTAATTAGTGGTCGTCTTTGCGAAAGTAGGGCTGGAAGGCAAATAAATGGGAGAAATAAAACGTAAAAATACACCTTGTGGGGAGGACAGCTGTGCCTCACAAGTCAGCTTGAGCTCATGGATCGCATGCATGCTGGTTAGTTTTTGCAGCAGCAATTATTTCTCACCATGCCACCTTTGCAGCTACTGCAGACTAGCTGAGATAAGAGGTAAATATCTAGAATAATATAAAGTTCCTGTGTGGCTGCCTGTGTTTGTTTTTCAAGCTGTTTCCCCTAATGACCCTCTCTGCTTTGTCCCATCAACCACAGAATCTAATCAAACAATCTAACAAATCTATCCCCCAAGACCCTGAAGGAGCAGGTGCACGTTCATCTGTTAGTGGAATTAGGCTTCTTGTTAAACTCCGGCGGTATTTATTGAATTAAATCTTGGTAGACGGTTATCTACACTAATGGCCCTCACAGGGTGGGTGCGTGCCTCACTTAGCAGACCTGGCCGTCCTCGTCCAGCAGCGCCAACAGCCCTCCAGTCATGGAGCCATTTCTGAGCATCATCGCTTTGCTGGTCTGAGAGCAGCTCATGTGTTTGCGCGTGCTCGCTGTTTTGACAGAGCTGTTTTCTTTGTGTTTGGTTTTGGCACAGATGTCCGCTGGGCTCCATTGTCCTGAAGAATTGTGCAAGACTGTGTGGAACGAGGCAGAATTTCTGCTCAGCTAATTTGAAATCAGGTAATTCGACTGGATGCAAGGCTGCATAACAAACTGGATAGCGACAAAGCTATTAGTTAGCGTCAGGAGTGATCAAGCTTAGAGAAGGTGGTAAAGTTAGCAGGACTGCTGAATGATACAGAATCCTGGAACAACATAAATGTGGTGCAACGGGCAGTATATTCAGGTTCAAATAAGCCTTTTATTTAAAACACCTGTAATTCACTTGGCAAGATCTCAAAGTTGGACTGCAACAAGGTCTGGCAACCTTTTCAACACTGAGCACCACTGCTGGAAAAAACCCAATACTGTAAACACTGAGCATCATTTTGACAGAGCATTTCTACAATGTTTTCATTGGACCTGCAGGTGAAATGCACTCTGGGTTTGCACACTTTCACTGGATCCAAACCATCAGCCCCTCTGGGAAACATGCCCCCCATTATAGACACACAGTACACAAACTGGACAAACTGGAGAAAAAAACTGGTGATTTGAATTGTTGCTGTGAGTGCTGCCACTGACTCATTTCTAGTGTGCGGGTCTGGGCACGCAAGCCAGAGGTTGCTGACCCTTAATTTACTGGTCGAAAAATAACACAAAGGATCTGTAAACTTGAACAAACTTTTTCCTTTTATATATTATAGATCTACATTATGAATCGGCTGTGATCCTACACTTTTTTTTTGTGTGTTTTCTTCTGTGTGTAGAGGTTCTGATCCTGAGTCAGATGTGGTTTGTGGCAGAGCTATAAACGGGCGCTCCACCGATGGGCCAGGGAATAATTTGCTTAGCGTGGAGCTAACTGACACTTACAGGGTTAGGAGGAGACAAATGCAGATGAAACAGATCTGTGTGTGGCTGCAGGATGGAGGAGGTGGAGGATTTACTTTTGGGTTTACTATTTTTTTAGCTTTGATATAAAAATATCAATCTAAAACTCTGGTCAAAAAACTGACTGCCCCATCACAGAAACAGCATTTTGATTCTTCCTTTGATGCTTTGATCCTTTAAAAGTATCTCGCGTCTGCAGAAGATGTGAATGTAGATGTTTTTTTTTTTTCTTCACTGCAATTACGCTGAAATAAAATCGTTCCAACGTCCATTAGATCTGAGGGCAGGCAGAAATGTCGATTGTATCGTTAATGTATTTTATTGCCACTTTGGAGAAAGATTAAAGCCAATCTAGTTTCATTATTTAGAAGAGATAGCAGTTTGTTCCCAAACTGAACAATCAGGATGAACAAATAGATGGCAGGAATAAAATTAGACACAAATATTAGTGATTTAAAGTTCTGTAGAAGAACCCAGACCTGTTGGAGGTGCAAGCTGTGCCTCATTATTCCATAGAGAACCAAAAAAGTCACAAAAACCGAAGGCATAATTGTGCTAGTTAGAGTGCGAATGACATTTCAAAACGCCGCAGAGAGCCGGCACCACAACTCTAACAATATTACATTCCTGAGCCTGGAAAAATTCTCAATTAAAGCACAGCAAGACTTTAGGAATTGGATGTGAAATTATTCTGCAGTGTATCTAAAGAACGACTTTCAACTCAGAGGGGAGATGAGGAAGCCGCGTTTCTTTCACATATACTCAAAGATGTGAAGTTGAAGCTTTTTTCCATTTTTATTCCTCCCAACAGGAAGTGGAGAGCAAGAAAAGAGGGGAATAAAAGAGGAGGAGAAAGAGAGGCATCGGAAATGAGCACATGGATGGATTATTCATTCAAATGTGGGAACATTGTTCCTTCGGTGATTTGTGGGGCAGTTTTCAGAGCTGATGAGCTTTGACAAACTGCAGTTTTAGCTGCCATGCAATTTCATTCTTTTAAGCTGCAAAATGAAACTCCTGTTTTTCTCCCAAAAAAATATGGAGTCTTTAGCAGTTTTACAGTAATTTTACAGTAATTCCACAAACCTCAGACCTCTTTAAATGAAGGCCTTCATAACCATCTCTCCAAGATAATCAAGTATCTGCCTTTGCTCATTTAAAAGGACAGAAGAAAGACTTTTACACACAAAGCAGCAGAGCCATCAGATCACCAGAGAACAGCCGCAGAAGAGCTAAACGAAAGAGGAAAAGCAGACAAAACAATGAAGAAGCCAAAGAAAGAGAAAGAGCAGGACCACACAAAAAAAGAAAGAGAAGTAGCAGATGAAAGAAAGAAAAGCAGCAGATGAAAAAAGAGGAGAGACAGACAAAAGAAAAGAGGACAGTACAGAAAGAGGAGGAACAAAAACAACAGGAGAAGTTGGGGAACAAGGAACAAGGAGAGGTTGTATGACATAAAAAGAAAGAAGGAAGAAAGAAGAGAAGTTGAGACTGCAGAATCCTGAAGGAGAGCGAACAATATCATGGGGGGGGGGGCGCTTAAGAACGCGTTGATGCTTTGATTTTTGCAAATAATCAAAGCATCTGCTGTGTCTGAGAAATGACAGGAAGCCTGATTTTGAAATATAAATGTTGTCTTGTTGGTGACGTGAATGCGTCATGAATGTTGTCTTCAGGACAAGAATGTGCTCACCTTTTAAACCTTCATAAGAAAATCAGGGATGTTGTTGAGTCCTCTGAATATCTTATGTGCTAATCGCGTGGTTATTTATTCCTGTTTATTTATTACCAGGTAAAGGCAACCTCTCAGGGCTGCCAAAGGCTCCAAAGCCTGAACATCACATCAACCACAGCAACATTTTTAATATCTGTAGCAAATTCTGCATCTTTGTTGCTCTCGCCCTCATTTTGGCACGCTGCCGCTTCTGTAATATCAGGGGATTAGCACAATCCGCCGGATTAGATGTGCACGCATGTTTAAAAACCCGCTTCATTGTGCAGCAGCTGAAACCATCCAGATGGCTGGGGATTTCGGAAATACCTCCACGACCACGAGCATCCCGTCGCTGTCACTGCGAGGCAACGGGAGAAGTTTGTGACGGAGAGCAAAAGGAGGCACGTAGCTTAGTCGCTTAATGAAATCAGGGATCCTGGTGGTGGCGGCCTCGTCTTACATCAACAGATGGTTCAAACAGCAGATGAGACAGATTCTTTTGTTCCCCGGAACAAAGTCATCGCATTAACTGCTGGACCGCTGACACCAGAACCCCCATTAGCGGTGTTTAGCGGTCTGGGCGGGAAACTGAACGTGAACGGACGCAGCAAAACGAGCGTGAGCAAAATCTATCTGTCCCATCCCTCTCACACCACGCCGAACACATCCATCCATCCATCCATCCATCCTTTCATCCGTCTCTATGCTGCTTTTTATTATTTATGAGACATTAGCGCTGTGATTAATTGGTGCTGTTAATCACCAAACGCATCATGTTAATTAGATTAATTAAGGAGCTGTTTTTGTTTGGCTAATTTGGCCTGCAGGGCTCACGGCTGCCGTCACATAGACCCTTCCTGTCCCTGTTTGTTGAGCTCAGTCAGTTTGGGAGCCACGTTGGAGGTGATGCGGCACCATTAATCCAGCTCCAGGATTATCTGAGAGGCCTGCCGAGGTCTGAGCAGGAACCCGCTGACCTTTCACACACAGACCATGTCCTGCACATCAACACACGGTTTCTCCTCGTCCCGTCAACTATGATCAACCGAAGCTCTCAGATCTCATAAAAGAAGGATTTTTTTTTTCAAAAAAGAATCAACTCTTGGACGGCAGCGAAGTATCCATTAGGCTGCTCTACATGAGAATAACAGTGTCACATCTGCAGGTCTGTTTGGCTCCGAGTGCAGCTCTGTCCTGTTTTCCAGAAGAACAGAAGCTGGATCATAGCCTCAGCTGCAGGCTTTTCATCTGCGCCTGCTCGCCTCTGGTGCAGCGGCGGTTCGGGCAGCCTACATGAGGACAGTTGGTGCATATCAATCAGGAGGCGGGCTGTTTTCTCATGAAGACCACGTTGCCTGGTCTTGCGGATGCATCCATAGAGAGAGAGAGAAAGAGGTAAACCAGCGAGGAACTGGAGGAATGCTGTAATTTTGGGGTGATGATAGCGATGTCAGCGGGCGTGGGAGTCAGCCGGTGCAAAAGACACCGTCTTGTTGGTAAATGATGGTTGTGCTCGGTGACGGGCATGTGGGAAGGAACAGTCAGCAGTTTCCAGACACACACCCTCCACGTTAGTCCTGTTAGCATTTGTCAACGTTCAAGTTAACGAGAAGGCGTGCCTCTGAGCTGGATTCTGCTCCCGCGTCTAAAAATGGATTACCGGGAGCGTGGGAGGAGACTCGCACTCAAGGCAGACGTCATCCATGTGGTCCAGCCGGTGACTCAGTCCGTCCTGTCGCCGGCACGGTGGCGACTGTTTGCGGCAGGAAACCTTTCCATCGTTTCTGCGTCCATGTGCGTCATCCAGAGCCCCACGTCATTTCTGCTGCACCTCAAATGAGAGCCTTCACCGGATAAATAAAGGCTGCCGAGCCTTACGCAACCAAGGTCCGACTGGCAGAAGAACGAAGAGAAGGAAGGCTGTTTGTGGAGCTCTGGAGAAACCAAACCGCTGAGCACTGGTTCAAACTGGAACCTACACAAGCACTGAGAGGCTGAGCTGAGCAGTTCCCGGGACTTTGAAGAGTAGCTGTGGTTGCGGGACGCTGATTTCACGTGTTAATTCTGCGAATGAGATAAATGAGGTGTAGCAGCCCTGCGGAAACCTGACCAGATCACACAGACAGCAATTACAGCACTTAACCAGACAAAAGAGCAGCGAGCGGGCGGGTTGCTGCGGCCCTGATATCGTGGATAAAAGAGGCTCTGGGCTTCAAAGCGGCTCGTAGTTTTTAAGTTCCACCCTTGAAGGCTTCCCCTGGGGAGCGTCTGTGGTGTCTCTGCTCTAATTTACGGCATAGAAGTTGTTTTTATGCGTTTTATTTTAAAGTTGGGGCCAAACGGCGGAGCGGTTGTGGAGTTTTCTTCTGATGAAGCATCAAAGAAAGTGTGGCTTAAATACACTAAACTGACAAAACACACCACTGAGAGTGCTATCACACGCTCCGCCATGTCGGATCTGTGAGGATTTCCTCCAATAACTCATTATAATGGGCTAGTGTGCACTTGAGGCATCAAACTAACACGTCTTTTCCTGTCACACTAGATGGGAGGTAAGTAAGGAGAAGGGAAATATATCAGCTCTGCCTCGACACATTAGTTAATTCTGAAAACTTTGTGAGATCCTAGAAACAACTACACACACACACACACACACACACACACACACACATACGCGCGCGCGCACACTCACGCATGCTGCTGGTAATTACCTGCCATTCAGCACAGCGTTTGGGCCTGCTGAGAGAAATTGGTGGCAGTCAAAAAACGGATCTGATCGCAGTGACGGAGGACAGAAGAACATACCTGGGAGCTTCAGCAGCAGGTGGAGGAGAAAAGGCTCATTATGAGGCCTCTGAAACCGATACATCTGCCAGAAGAGGCAGACAGAGACGGAGACGCGCAGCCTTGTTCTTCAGCTCCTGATGCTTTTAGCTGGGGGTAGCATTGTGCTCTGTTTTGGTGTTCTGATACTGAACCTCTGCGACTAAAAGGATGCAGCCAAACAGACGAGTCGAGTGTTTAATCACCTGACTGCGGGTTCACGAATGAAGAGCCACTAACGGCTCGCTCCAGACGAGTCGATGCTGTTGTCAGAGAAGACGTGGAGAAGCAGCAGCACATTCATAATTCAGCCTCCGCCATCAATATTGTATCACTGACACGTCCTGGAAGGCTGATTCCAGCCAACAGCTCTGACTTCCTGTCACACACACTCAGGTTGCAAAACAGCCACATGAGGGAAGGTTTAGCCGGTATGGGTGGGTTGTTTTATGTACCGGAGGACCGACGCAGCACGGATCTGTGTCTGCTTTAAACCGAGCTCTTATTGAGTCGTTTGTGTAGAATCTACAATCCACTCGCCCACATCTGACAGGCAGAGCTAAATCCAGGGGAGGAATGCACTGACATGTTTATGCTCACCTAAAGGTGACTGGTCTTTAGATCCAGCTGCGGAAGCTCCAAGCCTGCAGGGGGATAGGTCTTCATATTCTGATGACTCATGAAATTGGTTTCAGACCATTAACGAGCCCATTTTTTGAATTCTAGAATAGTGTAAAAATAGCGATGCCATGATGAGATTGTTGTAGTTATAGAAAAATGAATAGATTTGACCCAGAGGTGATCAAGAGAAGCACGTTTAGCTTTAGCAACTTTCTCTTTCTACCACAGACAAAAACATGCACATTGGGTGGACAGAGACTTTTGATTGGCCCTGCGTGTGCGCTGGGCTGGACTGGTGACCTGCCAGGGTGCTGTTCGTGCACCTGACTGCATTTCTGCGAATCACATGTTCTTTTTTTGCTTATTCTCTAAAAACACTGATGTAGGCTCTTCATATGATGTCATAAAAAGTCTCCAACCGCTGACCTCGTGGGAAGGAAAGCGTGCACCGTCGCGCCTGCGGTCCTCTTGTTTTGGTAGGAGAAGCCACTTCCTGTTTGCAGCCCTGAAGAGGAGCAGACAGGGAGCAGCGAACCGCGAAGGAAGAGTTTAACGCTACCAAAAAAAATCCCAGCCCCGAAATGTAGAAATGTAAAAAGGGAAAATGGACCGCTGCTTTTTTTCACCTGCTTGCGCAACGCTCATCCCCTCAAATCAACCGTGCTGCTATTTTAATCAAAGAAAAGATAAAAACAAGTGTCAGGAATGATTCTGAATCTAGCAAATAATTGGCCATGTTTAATTCATAGTTTTCTTGTAAATGATGAAGAGCGCGGCACTCGATATTGCTCTGGACGGCGGCGGCCTACTTGAAGTGATGAAGAACCCCCTAATTGTCATTTCCTTCCCAGTGCGTGTGAGGAATGACCACTCTGTTTCAGGCTAGGCAGGCTGTTTAGCCTCATCTCGCTGCGTCGCCGCCATCTCTCCATCCTCTGCTTTGTTAGCGCCGGCCTCATCATGACCGATCTCCCTCCTCCGTTCTGCTCGAATCACCCGCTGACAAGCTGAGCATAATGGAGATGGGTGGGAAAAGCGTCCAGAAAACTGCATAGCTGTGAGAATTATGCTAATAAGATCATTTGGACTTGTGATAGATAAAAATTGCTGTGTGCTGTTTTCAAGATATCGGTTGGGCTTTAAGATAAAAATGTAATAAAAAAAAACACAGAACACAGATTCAGCTGGGGCTACAAATGTGTCAGGCTGCCTTTTGAAGGCGAGGGAATCCAAGTTGCTGCTCATTTGAGTCGATCTTTTTTATACTTATACGACCCCGAAAAACTTTGGTCTACATTAGCACCCTGACGACACGGTTTTATAAGTGTTTCTCCAAATTTACATAACACATTCGGAGTTATTTTAGATAAGATTCTGCTGTTGAGGTAAATAAGTGACACGTGCTGTTACCTTTCGATATCAGAGATCTGCTGGCAGCGAATGTACCAGTGAGGTCAGACGGGGCTGCTGCGCTGCTGGATCTGCAGCAGTTCTGGTTCATCCAGATCTTCTGTGGCGTGATGTTTTCCTCTCATCTGAACGTCGCCTTTACTTGAAGCCTGAACTGAGATAAAGAAACTTTTGTTAAAACAACGCGCCACCATCAGAGCATTTAGCCAAAGAAAGCTGCAGGTCAAACGGTCATCACAAACAACTTTTTTTGGCCTTTTGCATCAAGTTGATGTTTCACCGGTCAGAAAAAAGAAGGAAAAAGGAGTCAAGCTAGCCAACGCTAGAATAATCTTTTAACAGTGTATCAAAGTTGAGTGCTCAGTAATGGGTTTTTTCTACTAAGCTTATGTAGGGATGATTCACCGAAAAGGATTATGTGGGTATTGATCTGAGCAGAAACGCTCGGCCGTTCCTCCGGACTGACCGGTAAGTGAAGGAAAACTCACCCTCACCCTCACCCTCACCCTCGCCTTGGCCTCTTCCTGTTTCTTCTTCTGCCCTTACTTCCTCCGGAGGACCCGTGGGGTCCAATTTTCAACGGCCAGACTGTGCGTGGAACATGCGCAAACATTAATAACAGCAGGTACGCAGGCGTGCGGCTGCTGGAGGGTGTTTGCATTATAGATCTGTGAGGAAGAAGAAGAGAAGACGGCAGCAGGTAATCACAGTAAATTCATTTGAGGTGATGCAGGCGAGCGGCGATTGATTGTCTGCCTCCAGCGCTGCTGTGGCGCCCGCAGGGAGGCTGTTAGTTTGGTTCTGCACGAACATGCGCGAACATGCGTCGTGGAGAGGAAAACCGAGAGAGGCTCCCGGAGACAAGCCGGCCGGCTCCTCTCATCACATCAGGGATCGCAGAACTCGTGTTTCCTGTGTGTGCATGGAAAAACACGCCGATGAAAAGGTGGGAACCGCTCTGGTGCTCATGGATAATGCAGCAGATTCTGCATGTTGTTGCTGTATGTAGGAGTCAACATGCTGCATCTGCTAAATTATCCACGAGCACCAGAGCGGCCCTCCGTCTTTTCCTCGAGAATCAACACTGTGATCGTGTCTTCTGAGCTGTATTTGTGGAGCTTTCATTAACGTCGCTCCTCCCCGGCTGTCTGCTCCCTAATGCAATGTGCATGCTCTGTTTTTCCCCCATTCAATCTGAATGGACTGCGACTAATTACACGTGCAGGAAAATGAAAAATACAAACAGCTTTATCGCATCCAATTTGCATCGAATCAGCCTTTAATGCTGCTTTATAGGAGCTCAATTAAAGGGAGGGATCAGAGCCTCTCGCCGAGGATGCTGGTGCAGAACTTCAAAATGTTGGCGTCTCCTCTTTGTGCCGTGAGCCGAGGCCAGCGCTTAATCGGAGTCAAGCCCGAGCGCCGCGGCTGAACCCCGTTATAACTTTTCAATTAGAGCGCTGATTGAAGTTTGGGGTGACTGCAGAATCCGAGCCCCTGCAACCACTGCAGGCCTTTTTAATGATTCCCTTTGGTTCAAGGGGAAACTATGAACGAGCGGGAGTAATGAAGGCCCGCTGAGGACCCGCCACTGGAGGGTGTATTTGATAATAGCAAACGGCCCTGATTTTGGATTTTTTTGAAGTTGTGACACTGATGCTTGGACTCTAGTCTGGGCTCCTGAGGAAGCTGCCTGCTGTCAGTTGATTCTGATGCGATTTGAAGGTTGGGAGATGCAGAACAGCAAAAAACCGGGACAGTAAATTCAGCTGATCTCAGATCAGCCGCTCCCCTGGTGTCTGATATGACTGACGTCCGCTCTGTTCTGCTGCCTGGCTCTCTGGGAGCAGCCAGCCTCGTGGGGAAGCCCGTTTTAAAGGCTGTGTTACTCCTGGGTGACTCTCTGTGCCTTTGCTCGCACAAGCCGCCTCCTCCGCTCTGTGTGCTCCAGCTCTGGCGGCCATGCTGCTGCGCTGCCGTGTGTTCCTTCAATCCCCCTTCACAGCCGGCTCATCCTGAGTGGCGTTATTCTGCTCTGGCACTCATCAGCCAGCAAACATCCGCCCGATCCCCTCTTCATTACATTTGAAGCGGCTTGATGGCGTGCATCACAGCCTGCCAGTAACCAGTGTGCTGTTTGTGTGGTGAAACAGCTACACACACTGCCAGGCGTGCAACACACGCTCTTCACATCCCATGTTTCGCTGCTTTGATCAGCTTCGCGCCTAGCGCATCGTCATGCAAGTGGCTTCACCACGCAGCCGGGGGCTGAAGATCGTTAGAATCAATCCCGGCTCGGTTGAGGTTGAGGTCGTTGCAACACGCCGGAGTCCGCCACGGCCGGGCCCCTGAGGTGGCTCCTATGTGGGCTCGGGCGCTGCGCAGGTTTGCCGCTGAGGTCATTCATTAGTTTTAAATCTGAAAACTCCTGTTCTGAGGCGTTCGCCCTGGCTGAGTCCCCCCCTCTCTCCCCTCATCTTGCTGCTTTGATGTCGACCCCCGCCCCTCCCCAGCCCAGGAGGGTTAAAGCCTTACCCGGCGACTGGATGATCAACTCCCTGTGAGAGTGAGAGCGGTGATATTGATGTGATGCAAGCCTTTAGTGTGGCTGCGGAGGAATGAAGGCAGCCGTCGTCTTCTTCATTAGTGTCTAATTACACATCCTGCGAGTAGGCTGCAGCTCTTCCTTTGATGCAACACTCATTAAGGGAGATATTTTAGGGTGGGGCAAACGAAAAAAACTATTTGAAATAGAAACGTTCTTCTGGGAGATTAGCAGGAATATCAGAGCTATTATAGTCATGATTAACCTCTCTTAGAATATTGTTTCCGCAAATAACGAGATTTAAGCTTCCAAACACTGAGCTTTAATCAGAAATACTTTACATCCTGCAGACCTACATAGCAGCTCTCTGAGGCGTCGCTCTCTAACAGTTGAGGTCAAGATCATTTATCCTCATTCTGGCGCTGGTGTGTCTATTCTCCAGCTGACCTCTGCCTCCCGGCCTCACCGCCGCCACCGTGAAAAGCTAAGCTGACCGTGAAGGGCTGGCCTTGACCTTGGTGAAACAGCCTCTCCGGGAGTGTTGTCAGGTGTGACCACGTCTCCCAGCAGCCTTTGCAAAATGTCCAATTTGTCACTGGTCCCTGTAGATGTCGGCGTTATTGAGCGACCACTGTTGGCGCCGACGACGTAAATATCAATTTGGAAGGCCAATCCAAGTGTGGAGAGAGGGAGGTCCTGCAAATGTTAATCTTCACAAAGCTAGCGCGTTTTAAATCACCCGTCTTTCCAACCAGGAAGTGCTGGGAATGCTGGGAAAGGGCTGACATGCTGCACTAATGCAACTAAACTCTGCAGCTCACTGCAATTAAGCGTCACCCTGGTTACGATTTCAGAGTGAAGGCATCTGGATGTTCACGCAGCCACGTCTTACCTCGCAAACACAACTGTCAATATTTTACTATCCGAATTTGGGGGATTTTTGGCAAACACTTGGAACATAATTTAGCAGTTGCATTAGGGTTGCTCAGTTATAGAAATCCTCCTAATTGCTCATCATCATGTTAGAGCATTTTCAAGAGCTTTGGTTCATTGAAAGCGGATCCAGACTTGCAGCGTAATTAGCAGGAAAAACTCAATCATATCCGTCTGATTATCGGGCCTCTCCGGTCTCCAGCTCTAATTACGACCCGGGTAGCCAGCCTGTGAAGCTCTTAGCGCACATCTCCAGAATATACAGTACATCTTCTTGACACGTTTGGGTTTTTTTCTCCCCACCCAGCAGAATTCCCAGAGCTCGTTCTGGAGCTGCAGATTGAAGGCTGAGTATAAATCCACCTAAACCCCAGAACAGCCTGTGAGGTTTGCAACCTCAACTCAACCCCGGCCAAAGTTTGCAGCAAGGTGCCTCTCTGAATCAACCTTTTTCATGGTTTTATCGCCCCTAAAAACATCTCTGAATTGCATTTATGTGCTTTTTCAATTAACCTCAACAGCTAAATCAACACCGCTGTGACCTCTGACAGGATAATTATACTGTTGCAACCACACACTCGACAGGAGACGTTTGCAGGCTGGTACTGAACACACCGTTGGAGGGAAACGTTTCCTCCTGGGGGAATATGGTGCTCGTGATGAAAGCGTAGCGGCACAGACTCCTGGGAATCCTGGCTGCACAGATGGAAAGCATAATTAATGTCCTGATATTGAAGCTATTCTCAGTAATTTTTCACTGCTTATTTATTCTCCGTCTCTCTCTCTGGTTTTTAAAGAGAACACGAGAGGACTGTCTGGATCATTGTGCCCCATCCAGACACAGCAACCGCCTGCATCACCACAGCAACAAATAAACAACCACCGGCGCGCTGGCTTATGAGCTGACTCAGCAGATTTTTCTGACTTAAAACAAGTTGTGGCCAGAAAATCCATCAGCTTGTGTTGATTCTGAGCTGCATCCAGGACTGCATCCCCATGCAGAAACAAACAAGATGAGAGCTGGTCTCGCGCTGTGGAAGCGTAACCGACCTTAAGTTTGTCCCAGAGGATTAACAAATCCCGCTGTGGGACGTGTAGGTGCGGAACCTTGCAGGAGGATGAGATCCGCGTCCTTGTTCTACCTCTGGAATCACAAGCATCTTCCAGAAGGGTTGGTCACGTTCCAGCTCTGCCTCAGCACCACAGCAGGTGACAGGAGGTGGAGAAACCACCAAATAAAACCTACACACACACACACACACACACAAAAACACACACACACCTGCTTAGACAGGCAAAAGGAACAAGAGCAGCTGTGTTTTCCTGTAAAAACAGATCTGTCTCTCAGTCAGTCTTCCCTAAACTGGACCATAATTAGAACTTGAGGCAAACGCCGCACAGGTGAAGTTGCTGACTCGTCTCCTCGGCAGATAAATGGAGCACACCCCAGCGCGCACCTTGCGCTCACCACTTACCGCAGTGAGACAGGCGGTGCTGGACAGCACGTATCCGCCCTCCGCAGCAGCTCCGTGCTGGCGTCCTTTCACGCAGGAGTGTTGTAGATGGGATCGATGTGGCGACTCGCTGCTGCTTCTCCTCACCACCAAAACAAACAAACAAAAAAACAGTAAAAACACTTTTCTGTGATTTCCTTTTATCTTATGGTTCCATCAACATGAGAACAGAGCACGAGCAGAGGTCTGGGATCGACCCTATGACCTTCTTAGCTAGAAAGGATCCCGTCCTTGTGTACAGAATGAACATACAGGATTCAGATGAAGATTAATTTGTTTCCTCACAAGGGTCTGTATTTGGTCTCCTAGCGACGTTTAGCAATACTGCTGTAAACAATGGATTTGACTGGTTAATTTGAGTGATATTATCGAGAGAGAGAGAGAGAGAGAGAGAGAGAGAGAGAGAGAGAGAGAGAAAGATACAGAGTGTGGAAGAAACTATGTCCCGCAAATGATATTTCCTCTTTTATTAGAAATGTTATTTAGTTAGAACGTTGCCTCTCGGTTTGCCAGACCTTCATCTGCCATTTCCTGATCTAAACGCTGATCATCTTCACGCATTTTCTTTAATGAGGAAAAGTCGAAATGCCGCGTCTGGGATTTGACACAACAATAATATTCACCCCTGAGCCCTTGAAAAAAAAAAAAAGCTGAGGTCAGTTTTTAATGTTTCAAACTTGGGTTAGGTTGACTGAGGTAGAAACATTGATGTTTTATTTTTTTTGCTCTCGCTCTCAGATCCTGAAATCCTGTTTCAGCGGGAGCTTCGAATTAACCTCAAAACTCAGGGGATATCACGCATAGCACACCAAAGCGCAGTTCAAATGACACAAAAGATTAAAGATTCATCAAGCACATTGGGTTTGCTTTGATGAAAATGCGGCTACATTTGTGTTCCTGGATCAAAAGGAATTTTTCTAGACGGTGCTTTACTTTCTTTTTTTTCTGTGATTGAGGAGGAGGAGGGTAAAATCTGACCATCAACTCATCTGTGGGATTCAGTTCAGTTAAACTTTAACTATACAGTATTATCATTTAAGTTCTGATGTGTTTCACAGAAACTCAGTGGTCATTTTCAGGCAAAGTTTACTTTAACAGGAAGAAACCTTGTGCAGGACCAGAGTCAGATATGGGGACTGCCTGTCTTGTGTCTGGATGAGTAGAAAAGAGGAGAAAAACAAACCAAATTTACCCCAAAGAATCTTCAGAATTGCCTCTGGTGGTATCTTCCTCAGCTGTGATCCGATATGCAGGGATAGATGAAAATAGCAGGACGTGCTGAAGAACGCCTCTGCCACATGTCGTTATGGAACACCAGATGTGATCTGGAGCGCCGCGCAGCTGTGATCAAATGTGGGAATTTGTTCAAATTGCCAATTTTGCCAGTGACAACTTGGCATTTCGATGAGAATTTGAAGAGCTGCGTCCTGAAGGAGAAAAAGGTCAGACTTGTCACAAAATGGACGTTTTCAGCCACAGGGGAGGAGAGGAGAGAACATGCTGACCTCATAGTTGCAAATACAAGTGTGTTCTCAAAGGGCCGCGGTCAAGATTAATGACGGGCATCAACGTTGGCTCCCAGAAGGAGGCAGGAATCTGAGCATCCGTGCAAGCTGCACCACTGGAGCCGCATTCACCATCCACCAACGGCAGGTTACGGTGATTAAGTGCTTCTTTATCAGTTCTCAGGCTACAACAAAGGGACAAAATAGGATTAAGCAGAGCGGTGGAATGCTAGCACTCCTAATGCTCCGGCCCTTTGAGAATGTGCTGGCAATGAGAGGAACTGGGATGCTGCAGGCCAGGATTATGGAACAAAGAGAAGTAGAGATACGGAGTGCAGTGTGGGAGCTGTCCTCCTCCTGCTTTTATCTCCACATCTGAACCTCTACTGTGCTTCCTGTGCCACCACATTCGAGCCAGCGTCACCTGCCCAGTGCAAAAGATGCTTGGCCCGGGTGCAAGGACGTTCGTTCATCACGCAGGAGTGAAGCACATTGGAGACAGTAAGTGAAAGATGAATGAGCAGCAACATTCAGTAATGAGATGATTCATCACTTCCTAAATTTAAGTTCATTAAATGATTAAGTGCAGAGATACATCAGTGTCTTCACAGCGGGTGCTGTCCAGGAGCTACTCCTGAGGATATTTGCATTTAGATTTGATGCTATCTCTTCAATACAAACACGGAAAATGTGTTTTTGTTTTGTCAGATGCACTTCATATTTCACCTGATACACTGATTCCTGGAAATGACACACATCTCCAGTGTTCACATCAATATCTGAATATCTGATGACTGTTTGTGCACTTTTACTACTTGAATGAATTAATATTTCTGTTGTAGACAATAATTGTATAAATTTAACAGCATGCAGCTGTGCCAGTGCTTCCATCTCACTCTTGCATGGCTGCTGTACTGACACTCTGCCACCAGATGTCACTGTTAACGGAGAAAATAACGTTTTAAAACTTTATAATTATGAAGAAAAAACAAAGCTCGATAATAAAAACTAAAGGTCAGTAAGCCCTGGAGCCATTTTAACCTAAATGACTGTCTTTTTGATAAGGGTCATCGATCCTTAAGGTGGCCACCAGGGCACAAAAAGATTGGTTCTATAACAATCAGAAAATAAACACCATATTTTTCGTTTGGCTACTGAAGCAACAAGGTGGAATGGCACTCTGACACCCACAGAAGGGGACCTAATTCAATATTTACTACTATTCAAACTCCTACTTTTACTGAAAAAAAAAAATTGATTTTTGCATCAGAAGTTCAAACTGAAAAGCTAATTTATGTTATGCAAATGGTGACTTATATACCAGTAGAGTAAGCCTTCAATTTGTTTTTACTTATGTTTTGCGCCGCATAAAGATTCTTTTCGGAATGAAACGTTCAGCTGCAGTAAGACGTGGTTGGAGTCCTTGACCATTCAGAGCTTACACAAGACAAATGGTGCTAAACAAACAGGCGCTCAAAGGAACCTTGCCAACCAAAGTGGAAACTCCCCCACGCATCCATTCATGCACAGCCCTCGCCGCTTCCTCCCAATACCATTTATACCGCGAGTACAGCACACAGCGCGCTGGGGCCCGGCCAGAGCCGAGCTATCACTAGGCAACAAGAGGGAAGGGAATCCACAGCACAGATGCCGCTGCCTCTGCTGCACGGCACTGTGTGGGCTCATGACAGATAACCGTCCGGTTGTAATTGACCCTGGCGGGGCGAAAAATACACGGGGTCAAATTCAGATTCGCCGTCTTTGAGACGCTTTACAGATAACATGAAAGGAAGTAAAAACTGCTCTGAAGACTTGTATAAACACAATGGTTCCCAGAGGAAGGCGAGGTTATTCTAAGGTCGCGTGTGTGAAATCTGGTGACATCTAGCTGTGAGGAGTCAGACTGCAACCTGTGGACACTCGTACAGATCTGTGGCTGTTTGAGAATAACACAAACATGTCTGTGTTCAAATAAGTTAACAACAAATATTTGATCCATTATTGACCTGTTAGTGTAAATATTCTGCTGTTGTCACACAGTGCTAATTTGGATGTTTTAAACATTAACTTTTATGTCGACGTTCCAACTGCCGGCCATCACATCCTCACCCAGTATCAGGACCTATTGTTTTTTATCAACTTTTATTAGCTTAAAATTATTCCCGCCTAGATGTTCTTAACCAAATAATTTGCTTTATTGAACATATAGGATGCCTTCACACAGGTAACAAAAACAGACGACTGATATGCTTGAAATGAAAAAAAGAAAACCCCACATTTTTATTGCACTTAAGTTATAAGAAAATAAAATTCTAAGTGAATCAAACAAATACACAATCCCTTTAAGTTCTTTTTTTCTGTCTGTTTTCTTTTTGCCAGGCAGTTTACATGAACTGGAAAAGAAAACAAAAACACCTGCAACAAATCTGATTTCTCAAACCAGATCATAAATTAAAACAGAGGGAGAGAAACAACAAGAGGAGATAGAGGGAGATTGTTTTTTCTTTTCTTTTTTAATATACAGTGTTATACCACTTTCACAGTTCAGCTCGAGTTGTGACTCCTGGAGATTGAGACGATTTGTATTTGGCTACAATGTTCCTGTTCATCGCCTTTCCGTGTGTTGGCAGTTTCCCCGCCAACGGTCCTACGTGTCCGAGGCTGTCACACACGTTAACACTAAAGACTCCTGGCTGCTCCACCTGTCAGCTGATGTGTGTGAAGGTCTCCTCTGTTGCTTCAGGACAGCTTTGAACGCAACGACAATCGCGCACGTACAGACGGCCCTTCCATTCATGCGTTCAAACCGACTCATCTGCCCGTTTCTCATTCCCCGCCAGTCCACGCGTCATTTGTACATTTCCCAAAAGAACAGGCTGACAGAGCTTTGTCCCGAGGAATGTGTTTACAAGTTTGCCCGTTAACACGCTAACACACGCACTCATGCACGCAAAACACACACGCACACCAGCAGCGCACATCCCCCTGGCTTCCGCTCTGCTGGCGATGCTGTCAGCTCCGGTCGGACGCGCTCCCTCCTCTCAGCCTCGTAGAGGCACGTTTGGCTCAAGTTTCAGTGGCAAAAACAAAGAAAAATAAAGCAAAAACGTCGGATGTTTTCTTTCATCTTTCATTATCTTCTGCTTCTTTAAAAGCTCGATTTTGGAGATTTGCCTGGGACTAAAACGTCGCAGCATGTAAAAGTTCCCTCTCCTGCTTTTTTTTTTTTTTTTTTTCGTCCGTCTAGCAGCATAAATACAGTTTGGCCACTGGGGGGGAAACAGAAAAGATGAGAAAAAAAGGAGGGGAATCAGAGGCATTAATCCACAGCGCGTTAACTTCCTGTCATCACAGCACCAGCACCGAGGAAACCGCATCGGCAAGGTTGTGGAAAAATTCTGGACAGCATCGATGTTCACGTGGAAACGGAGGTTGGAATCGAGGGAACGTGGGAAAAAAATGTGAGAAAGAACAAACAGCTTGAAACAAAACAACAAAAAACCTTTGTGACAGCAAACCTGAACAGAGCAGCGTTTTAATACTGGGATTTGTTGCTGTTGGCAACCGTGACGGGAAAAAAAAAAATCCCCTTTAATGATGAACCAAAAACAACTTGAAATTCACAGTTGTGTTTGTGTGTAAAAAAAAAAAGATGAAAGAAAAGAGGGGACGTGAGCAGAGAACAACAAACACTGAAATGGAGTGATGAAAAAGAGATCCCTCCATCCACTTCAGGTGTTAATGTGGAGAGTTAAGCCTCTACCAACCTTCCTCAATGGTTTGGTGGTGGTGGTGGTGGTGGTGGTGGTGGGGTGGGGGGGGGGCTTTTAAAAAATAATATATCTCTGTACATCTGAAGAATCTGTCAGGCTTGAGCAAAACCAGGTCTGTGAGGCTGACCCTGGCTGAGCCGCCTCTGAACAGTTCAGTCCTCCTCTTTCAGCTAAGCAGCGGACACACTGGACCTGTGCGGGGTGGGGGGGAGTGGGGGTGCTGGATATGTGAGGGTCTGTGGAAACATTTCCTGATGGTGGTTAAGGACAGGTCAGCCCACTGTTGGTGGTGGTGGTGGTGGATTCTTTTTTTTTTTTTTTTCCCCGGATCCTCGAGCCCACCGGTTGCCTCGCCTCCCGTTCCCGTCTGCGGTTCTTCTCTCCGTCCCTCCCCGACACGTTTCCCATCACTTCATGTCCACGTCAAAGTCCAGCACCAGCAGCTTGGTCTCCTCTGTGCCATTGCGGCTGCCCACTGCGCACACCAGCTTGGTGTTGGAGGCCCGGATGCGCCACACCACACCGCCGCTGCCCCCGCTCTCCAGCGTCACCAGGTTCCGGATGAATTCGCCGGTTTTCAGGTCCCACAGCTTCACGGTGCCATCGTCCGAACTGGTGATGACAAAGTTCTTGTTGAACTGGAGGCATGTCACGGCGCTCTGGTGCTTGTGGGGCCCTGGAAAGCAGGAGGAGAGGCGGTCAGGAGACAAAAGAAGCCTGCGGCTGAGCTGGAACCTCACAAAGAAAAAGCCCATTAAACATCTGCGCACTCCAACATTTAATTAGATTTGGGCACCTGCAGGAAACAGGAGGTGTCACCAGCTTAGACAGACACTGACAATAAAATGTGAATAGCTTTCTTTCCTTCTTTCCTCTTGCTGGAAGCACAAACAACATCACACAAAGAAAATATCTTAATGTACAATTCAGTCAACTTCAAGTGGACGTGTGTGTTCTTTATCCTTCAGTATCCTTTGTTCTGGGCCTCTTCATCACCGCAATGCAGTTAGCAGAGAAAAGCACATAGACACTTTTGGTATTTATATATATAAAAAAGGCAGATTAAATGTAAGCTGCTATCATAAAGGGTCTGTTTTGCTGCTGGAGGGTTCTGAGGAGGAGCTGCAGCACACATGCCAGGACTCGAGCCCGTCACTGTCACGGAGGCTAAGCAGCTTCAGCTGCACCTCTGCCTGCTGATGATGGCTTCCCCTGCCTCTGCTGACTGTTTCTGACTGTTTCTGACTGTTTCTGACTGTTTCTGACTGCGGATTTCCGGAGGGTTTGAAAACGATATCTTAATTAAATCAATTAGGGTGAGGCGAAACACAAACACGAGTGGGAGTGAGCAGCGATTTTCAACGCAACGGCTGGGGCTGGAATTTCATTCATCTTTCGCTTCCATCTGCAGAGGAAATGTCTTGAAATGGAGCAGCTCTTTGGATCTTTAACTGTTCTGTAATCAGATCAAAGGCAGTTCCTCCCCCAGCACACAACGCGGCCCTGCAGCCTCCCCAGCCAGCCCTCTGTCTTCCACATTCCTGCCTTCATTATCAGGAGCGAAGGAAGGGGAGGCGACCATCTGCATGTTACCTATAGCAGACAGTAACGTCCTTGTTGTTGGACTATTATCAGAAACACCAACGAATAGCAGAAACTGTCCGTCGACCTGATTATGTGACCTACAAAGTTCCCCCGGTCTACTCCCTGCTGATCACAAGACCCGAGCCCGCCCCCCGGTTGTCTCTTTAGACTCATACTGGGGCATCCTTTTGTTCAGTGTGCGTGTGTGTGTTTGTTGGAGCGCTGTGGAAGAAGGTTTGCTAATGAGGGCATTTAGGGGTGGGGCTTCACTATTCATAGAGGGATTTCCAACTTCCTGTGAGGCACCGGCACTGCTAATGGAGTTCCGACTGCTTGCACAAAGGCAGTGAGAGGGCGAGGTGCTGCCTCACAGACACACAGGTCCTATTATCTGGGATTAATTGGACTCGGAATCCAAACTGGTCTTCTGTGTTTATGTTCTGCTACGTTTTCCAATGCAAAAAGACACATTCAAGCTCCCGTCTGTGATTTTTTTTAGGTGTCGCTCACCTTGAAGCGTTTGGAGACATTGGCCCGTCTTGATGTCCCAGATCTTCACAGTGGAGTCTGCGTTACCAGAGACCAGGATGTTGTCCTTGAGCTCCATGCCGCTGGTGAGGGACTGGTGTCCCGTTAGCGTGTGGATGCAATTCCCCGTCTCTACGTCCCAGACTCGTATAGACGTGTCCAACGAGCCACTCACGACATGAATCCCATCGAACTAGAAGAGAGGGAGGATAAAAAAAAAAACTCCAAACTGCTCTGATAACATCAAGTTGCCACCAGCTGACAGTACTTTGTTTCTATTGACAAGATTATATTCCACATTAAAAATGTATTTTATTGATCCGTGAATATTTTCAGTATCCAAAGTAAAATTGCCTTTTACATCTGTTGTTATGGCAACAACTGAAGCATGCAGTCATCACACACAATATCAGTCATCAGAACACAATACAGAAAATCAGGTCAGAACATAAGATTCTCCACCTTCAAAGCGTCAGCGTTTTTCTTTATGAAAGCTCAAAATTAGCTGAAGGCGCCTCACCTGTAATGAGTACACTCTGTTGGTGTGGCCCTGCAGCGTGTGGAGGCAGGTCTCTGTCTCAGGGTCCCACACTTTGACCATGAAGTCGTAGGCACCGCTGACCACCCGCCGGCCGTCGTACTGGACGCAGCGCACCGCCGCCACGTGACCCATGAGGACGTGTAAACACTGACCGGTCTCAATATCCCAGACGCGCAACGTGGCGTCGCGAGAGCCACTGACCACCCTGAGAGGAAGCAGCAAGTTAGGCTTACAACATGACTGTGCCAGACAGTTTCCAACCACAGTCGGTTCAGGAAGAACTAATTCTATAGCCTGCACATAATTTCCCTTCATGTCTTGACAGCTTTATTGACAGAATAAGACAAGTACGCTTATTTCCTTTCAAACGTCTGAAAACGACTAATCTACAGCACACATTCATGTTCGTACTCGAATGTGCGACAACACCCTTTTAACTTAAACACCCCCCCACCCCGCGGCAGTCTCTTCGTCAGATTGGAAAATGGAAGACACATAACGGGGAAAAACGGAAAATCCCTTCAGGCGAGTTAATGAGTCAGGTTTTTCAGGTATGAGCAGTTCGGACGAAAGCAGAACATTACAACAACACGCAACGGCAGAGATTAAAACAAATATTCTTCCACACCTGGAACCAACCGTTCAAAAAATTCCTCTGGTAAAACGTTAGAACATGCGAGCATGACAACCAGCACGCATTATTTCATTAATAAAGTTCCTCTCAGAGCAATAAGATAGAAATCAGCGACCTGTTATTTACTGTATGCTTGCAGTTGCTAACAATAAAGAAAACATCTGCAGTCCCCGAGGCAAAAAGAGCACTCTGGGTCTGGAGCTCAATGCCGAGTGGAAGGGCGAGCCGTTCAGTTTAGATGGCTCACAGGGTCAATTTATCATCTGGGAGGCTACATGCTCACTTTCACGGATTTAACGGCATCTTATTGTGCCGCAGAGTTGCTCTTTTGTTGGGTGGGAATCACTTGCGAGTTGAACAGGACCAGACGGTGCGTTTCGGGAGGAGCTGCTCAACATTTTATCCTCCGACCAAGAATTGAGAAGATTAGATTAACTGTCTGGTGTTTGTACAATATTTGTTTGTATTAAATATGTTATGGCCTAAAAAGAGCAGGGCTAGCACATATAAGTCATGCTAGGCTAACCAACACCTACATATACATATAAACCAGCATTCTACAGACAACAGTACCATCTACACACACACACACACACAAAAAAAAACAAAAAACGTCCCTTCAGCCCTCAATTAAAAAGACCGCTGCAGTTAAAGGGGCAGTTTGGGATCGGCCCATACCTTTTCTCATGTAGGTGCATGCAGCGCACTGTTGAGGTATGCCCGTAGAGGGTGTGGATACATTCTCCTGTCTCTGCGTTCCAGACCTTGAGTGTGCGATCAGTGGAGCCGCTGATGATGATGTTGTCTCTCATCTGAGATGACCATACGCCGCCCGTGTGGCCCACCAACGTGCGAAGACACTGAAAAGGCCACAGACACAGAAAATTCTTGATGAGTGTTTTCTGGGGAAGAGCTGACCCATCATTTCAAACCTGCTGCTGCTGCGTTTGTTGCGGGAGCCTTCAAATTGTTTTCACAGAAAGGCCTGACACACAAAATACACCGATTCATCTTCACTACCGGCGTAGATTACTTATTGATTCCCACAGTTACAGAAATCGTTCGGATCAATTGAATTTGCAGCTCTACGCCATCTCATTTGCCCCCGGATGCAATTATTTAACACTCAATTGAACTCATGCAGGGGCAGGAAGACTGGCACATGCCGTGCAGGAGGTGGGTGGCGAGTCGCTGTGGTTGGTCCCGTCAGCATGACAGCAGAGCGCACCGTCAAGGTCTACAACATGTGACCTCACCCTAACGGCGGCAGATAAGAGCGGTGAATTTCAGAGCGAAGCGAGCGGAGTGTGAGAGGAGGACGAGGCTGCAGCCCACCGTCCCGCTCTGAGCTGTGATAAAGGGAGCCACTTCATTAACCGTGGGCCAATGTGGCATGATCGTACAATCGACCTCGCCGTGATGTTTTATTACCCCGCTCCCTTTTTCACAGCAGTGAAGAGAATAATAGTGCAGCTGGAAGAACATTTAACTCAATTACTCTCACTTATGTATTAACTTATACAAAAATGCAATTTTTGGCGGTCAATATCTGTGATAGCTGTTTTCCTTCTGTAACACCAGCTTTACTGCGGTTCGTGATTCATGCGTTCAAGAATGCAAGGACTTCCTGCTCAATTGAAACTTGTGGGTGAGGTTCTACGAACAAAGAGTGTGACTGAAGCTGACTCGCACTGCGTGGGAACAGAGAACACCTGAAATGAAAGGCAGGGGTTTCTTCATCTCTGAAACAACCCAAATCAAGGCCATCACAGAGAAGAAAACAGTTCTTTTAATGACCTTCTGAGGGACATTTTCTAAACTTTTGCTCTTTAAAGATAACATATTCAAACTGCTTCCTGTTCAGTTAATGAAAAAGCTATGAAAACAAGACTCTACTTCTTGTTTTTTCAGAGGAGGAGGTGTATCCAGACAGGCTGCGCAGCTGCTGCTGGACACTTCCTGCTCGTTCTGCCATCTCAGATCTGCCTGACAGCTGTGACTGATGCCTACAGGCGCCACCAAGGACATGATCTGCTCTATAAAGCACCAGGGAGCCACCTTTGCAGCAATGAGATGTGTGCAGCTGTAGGCGTGCGGAAGACAGGCGTCTTTCACCGAGGCTGGAGGACATTAAAGACGAAGGTCTTGCTACATTTTTGACAAAATACTACCTGATTGATCTACCTCATCATTAATAATGTCCTCGTTTGCCTCATAAAAGGGGTTAATCCAATCGATATGAAAAATCTGATATTTCAAGGGCAAGTCAAAACTGGATTGTTTAAATGAATGGTACATTGATTAGAGATGGTTTTACTGGAATATGTGGTAAAAACTAGAAGATTGTGAGGTGAGAAATGATGTAACACCACTTGAGGGACCCTCACACTATCTCATCACATGATGCTCATTCTGTCTGCTGGAAAATAAGCGTAATGTCTCGATACTAGAAGAGTCCAGGTGCCTGAAGAGAGGTGTCTGCACTGTTCTAACGCTGGAAGGGCTCATCTTTCCTGTGATTAATTCTTTTCTATTCTGTAGGGTCAAACCCTTTCCGACAGAACACACTGTCCTCGTTGGAATTCAAATCTAAGCAGCGAACTGAAGGACACATCCTTGTTTCTGATATGCGAGGGCATCTTTGTCACGATGAACCAAAGCTGACCCTACTGATCCAACTTTCGGCGAGGCCTGTGTGGTGGCGTTAGTGCCTGAGCTGTGGAAGCGTACCTGCAGATTGCTCTGAAGTAGATGGATTTGTGAGAGAGATAAACAGCCATGCGAGGTCACTGCAAGGTCAGACCGCTGCGTGGGGAGATTTTTCAGATCTCGGATATTTGCGTTAATGAAAGACAAGAGGAGGGAACCAAGAGATGCAACCCAGAGATCACTTACAGACATTTAAAGAGACAAACTAGCAGTCAGGACAAGTTCTCAAACAGTTTGCAAAAGAAATGAAAACATGTTGACAGAAGCAGCAGCTGCTGATCTTGTTGTATGTTGGAGTTTACAGCCTCAATGGCATCGACGACCACTTGACTTTAAATGGATGACTTAATTGAATTGACCATTCTTCTTCGGCGATGTGCTCTCTGCCATTGGGGGCTAAGAGAGCAGAGACAAAATCCAGAGGGAGGACGTGTCCTCAGCCCAGCACCCGGAGAGACACAGATTCCTGCTCAGCTCTGCTTCGGAACGAATGCAAACAAACAATTCTGAGACAGATTAACTCTGTAGAATCCTCAGACGATATCCAGAGAGGTGGCTTCGTGCAAAAACAAAACACACACACACAAGAAAAAAAAAAAAAAAAAGATAATGAGCTTGCTGGTGATGTGACTCATCAGCAGCAATATGGAGCCACCTCGGCTGTTACTCAAACAACTTGTCATCTGGATATTAGCCTTCGGGTGAAGGGGAGCCAAATCTACTCCACGCCTATCAGATGACCTTGGCGAGATTTGTTCAGATCAGCAAATGCTGAGACTGATATGCGTGTAATCTCTGGCGGGCTTGATGCCAATTTTACTATCTGTATGAAAGGAGAACTCTGTGGTTTATTGTGTCCCACAGAAAGACAACCCGCAACACTGCTACGATACTGAATATCAATTTCTCTAAGAACCCTTTCAGTTTTTTAAATGTTGCAAAATCCCATCATTAATATGCCAAGGCTGCGGCACGCAGCGACAAAAAATACTTTTTTTTAAGCATAAAAAACTCTTTTGAAAATGGAAACCAACTCAGAGGCATGGGAGCGTTGTGATTTGCAACAACTTGCGCTGCTCTCTTCCACAGTATCACAACCGCTGCCTTTTTCTTCAACACACGTTGATACGTTGCAGCATTAAGGCCTCTGTGACTGCACCGGCTTCAGCAGCGAATACTAACACTGCTCTGGACAGTGCTGTGTAATAAGTCTGCTAAATGGCTGATATGTGCGACTGGGATGCTTTTTTTTCTGTGATGGAGCGAATGGCTCTAATTACTCCCACTACACAGAGGGAGCTGTGCAGACGCTACAGAACGCTACAGAAGATGTAAAATGGTTCAAGTTTATTTAACTGAGGCTTTGACCTGCACACCCTCAGTTCATTAACTTCAGACTCCAACTTACCTTTCCTGTAATGGCCGACCAGACTTTCAGCGTGTTGTCATCGGAGCCGCTGACGATGCGGTTGCCGCAGAACTGGAGGCAGGTGATCACATGGTCGTCGTGACCTTTCAACACCTTTGAGATGGGGCAGATAAAGAGGAGAAGATTAAATAAAACTGGAAAGGAAGAACAGGCGGATGTGGAATGACAATGAAACTTGTGAGAAGTGAGGGCAGCAGCGACATGCTTCTCCTGCTGCTTTATATCAAAGATGGGAGAAGAGGGAAGTGCTGAAGGGGTACAATTCTTTACAAAGAGCTGGCTGTATGTGTGTCGTCCGTTCCATATAATACTGGCTTACAAGTCTGCCAGCTCAGCAAACACTGTATATGCAAAGTAGTACAGTACAGTAGCCAATTTTACAACCGTAGTGGCCTAAAAAGCCCGGAGGCTGTCAGCACAGTGCAGAACGCCGGCTGTAGTATGCTGGCCGTGCATAGCTCAAACTTTTAAAGAGGCAAAACACAAGTCCAGGCTTTTTAATAAAAGAGAGAACATTCCATCTTCCAGCTCAATGTGCAGTCTAAGGAAAAAGTTACCTTTGGGGATTTGAGGTCCCCTCTCCTCCAGTTGGTGTCTATTCTGTGCTGCCTGATGTAGGCACATTTCCACGGGCTGTGGGTGAAGCCAGGTTTGACAATTTTCCTCTTCTTGAGGGGCAGAGGCTCATCAATGCCTGTTATGAGAGAGGGAGAGGCAGATATGACTCGCAGGCTGAGTTTTAAGCAAACAGCTAATTTTGAAACCAGGTACTGCACACTGCAGCCTTCTCCTTATCTGCATCTGCTGCAGAGAGCTGATGCTCACCTTCTTCCCTGCATTTCTCCCTCCATAGCAGGTTGTCCTCTGCTAGAATGCGCCAGTAGCGACACGTCTGGGCTGCCTGGAGGAGGTCCTTGGGTTCCAGGAACGACAGCACGTACAAAGCCAGCTGTTGAAAGACAAGGAATGTGAGGTGTAAATGGAAAAGGAGACAAAAGGAGCCATCTATTCAGCATGGTGGAGGTATACAGAACAAACACTTCATGGAAAAGGCCAGGTTTAATGACTCAAGTGCAATAATGGAAACAGACAACCTTGCAACAGTGGTGCTGTGCAATCCTTGCACAATATTAATAACATAAATCTAACTGACAGGGTAGACAATGATATTATAACAGAACTAGAACATAATATCTTCAGAAAAGACCAACACACACATATATATATATATATATATATATATATATATATATATATATATATATATATATACACACACACACACACACACACACACACACGATGGGGTGGATTGACCATTAGAGACGAGAAGGATCGTGCGTTCTTTTAATAGGATGACATATAACCTTTGGGTAAATGTTGTTCTTTTATTCTGTTACGATAGAATATGATAACGGCCAAGGACACGCAGCAGCTGTAAGGTTTCATCAAGCCACGCCAGTCCTGATTCTACACTTTTACTTTATTTCTCTGATGTTCTTGATCAATTAATTGATCTCACCCCTGAGGGACAATTCTTCTGTTGACTGGAAGATTAAAAGTGTTAAATGTGCTCAGAATAACCAAATTAACTGCAAATCAGTTAATTAATTATGTTTTTTTCAAGTGCGTTTAAACTTTCAACCAGCTCTAGAATTGGACTGGAGTTCTATTTTATCGGACATGTTTTCAAACTTCAGCAACACTGGAAAATGGTTTTATATTATATTTTGCCATATATTGTGTTTTCCAGTCAGAAAGCGACACCAATCCATCACCTAAAAGCTCATCTCGACCAGAAATCATCATCAACCTGGAGGACGCTCTCAAAGTTTCATAAATGGACCTCAAAGATTGCTTTTAAAGCTCGACACTCAGCCCTTCTGTGGTTCCTCTTCATCATTTTTCTTTCAACTGTATCTATACTGCGGCCATGGGGGATTGTCTGTTAAAATGACTTGACAGCACCACCCAATATAAACCCGGTAGCTCTGCCAGAGTGGAGACGGGATTATCAAAAGACGTGGGATGGAACAGGATAGGAAAAAGGGGAAGTGAAAATAAAAGAGTGAGGCCTCTTGCACTGAGAGGACACATGCTGCTCTCGTGTACCAGGTTTTGAAGTGAGTGGCAGTGACACCATGAAATCTTGCATCCAATTGCTTCATGCTATCACCACCCCCTTCACATCCCTACTTACAAAAACAGGTCTGTTGGGTAATGTACAGTATTTTTTTAGCAATAACAAGGTTATATAATGCGTTACTTATATTTCGCAACATTGCTTGTATCATGTAATTCATTAATACCATAAATTGCATTTTTTTGGTGATTCATGTGTTCCCTTAGTAGATGTGATGCAATGTCACTGTAAAGGCAGAATTTCTGTAAACTCTTATATGTAAGATACCACATTTGTAGATGTAGGGACCTACCTCTTTGGGCAGCAGGGAGATGAAGTCTCGCTGAAACTGCGGTTCGATCACCTGCATCATGTGCTTGACTTGTGTGGGCTCACAGCTGTCGATCAACTCATCCAGCGCCAGCAGCTTCTCCGGGCCAGTCCAGCTCTGGAAAACAGATGACTGATTGGTCAGGGTCACGGGGTGCAAGCCTAGCAGATAGAAAGCTAGGAACTGGAACACACCAGGGTCAGGTCAGGGCTCTAAAATGGTCCCCTAATGCACCCACAATCACATTTTTTGGGGTAATTCTAATTTCCCTATCTTCCATGTAAGCTGACTCCCAGGCTTCTGGGAATCAGCCACACAAACAAATTATTTACTTAAATTAGTTTATTTTCAAACTTATTTTATTGCCTTTTACCATCTTTACAGAACTTTTTGTCCGGTGACACCTTTTCTATCCCAGGTGGCAAAACAACTCTAAATGGAAATCTGAGGACTAGAGTGGCTGGGCCGTAGCATTACAATCTACTGCGAAAAGAGCTGCACTGGCGCAGTGGTGTTTCGCTTTGACTGAGACATTGCAGCTACACAGAACCATGTTCAGTGTGTCCAACACTGATATTCTCTGTGAGCTGCTCCAGACACCTGCCTATTTCCGCCAAACAGATTAGCAGAAGATGTAAACACCATGAATCAAATTCCATTAACAACAGACGAGCTTGTTTCTCCCACTGGAACGTTCAGGAAAGCTCCGCTCTGCGTGTTGCACCCGAGCAGACACAGTTGTTTGTCTCAGTGGAGCGCTGAAATCTATCGGTGATTACAGGCTTCGGGTTGGGATAGAAAATCTGGCACATGCAAACTACCTGTAATTTGGCAGCTAAAAGCCATGGCCGGGGGTGATGGGTCTGGAGGTAATCAGGGGGTTTAGAGACCTTCTGCGTACGGCTGCGAGGAGCACAACAGCTACTTGCGTGTCACATCAATTTTCAGCTACAGATTACTGTCATCACAACAGAATTCCAAAACCCAAAACACTAAAGTTTCACAAGCTAAAATTGGAATCAAAGGTTATACTTTATTTTAAGTTTATTGTGCTTTCAAATAGACGCATTGTGAATTTTAATCTTCAGTAATGAGAAGAGTATTTTTTCCTTAAATAATCTAAACCATCTCATCTGTAAACACACATAAGACTGAATGTTTTAAAGCTAAAACTGCTTTTAAAGTTACCTTAAGCCACTGATTTACTTGTGCAATTAAAAAAAAAAACAACAACACAACCCTTCCCTAAGGATGACTGCAAGGCAAACTATGAGTGTTAAACATCCGAGATCACGGTACTGATCCCCAAAGAAGCAGAGAACAGGGCTGGGCTCACTGCTGCGCAACCGTTAATCTTTAGATCAGCTAATTGTTGCGACAGGCAGCTGATAAAATTCACAGGAAAGTCAGCGTATCGGCTGATAAAACTCCATCTTAATTTCAGGGAGAAATCCATAGTCTTACGAAAGGTGGCAAAAAAAACCCCTAAGATTAAAGGAGATTAGTGAGCTACTAAGAGAGACTGAATGTTGTGTTATTTTTAAATAATAACGTCCCGGTCATTGTTCCTTATATGCATTTGTCAGGATGGTGTGTGTTGACTGTATAAATCTTTCCAATATATAATAATTAGATTCTATTCTGTGTTTATGTTGCACCTTACGCCGAAGCAAGTTCCTAGTCCGTGAATTCTGTCCACTGACAATGGCAATAAAACCCTTTTTGATTCTGATTCTAATTATTTACGATTTAATCGGGTATAACTTTGATGTGAGTGGTATAAATCATGGTGCTGGAGGTGTAGAATTTGCTTTGACAAAAACATTTTTTTGCAGATAAAACATGATTCAAGTTTTAAATTACTTTCATATTATTAAATATGCTGGAAGCTAAGTGCTGAGGTCTTAATAGATCAGTAAAACTGCTGTGGTTTTGGATTTAATGCAGGGAAATGAGTTACATTACACTACTCCTCTCATCAAACTTTCTTTACAACGGTGAATAGGCACATTCTCCTAAAATCTGATGATAATCCTTCAAAGCAGCATTTGACTTTGGCATGAATTTGTGCATCCTCATGTTTTCATTTAAGATCTCAAAATAACCCCAGCAGTTTGAAAGATTCCGTGGGAAACTGTCCCATTTAGCTACGACAACATGCTGTTTCATCCGTCTGTGAACAGAACTGCAGGCTAAGACTGGACAGTGGAATCTTTAGAATGTACATTTTGGGTTTGGCTGCTTAAGAAAGACAGTAGAGTCACAGCAGCAGGTCAGGCCTGAGGGATAATAAACACAAAGCAAACACCCTGACCAGCTATTCAAATATAATGAATATAACCTCTTCAAAAACACATCAGGATCAGATATCTAAAAGATATCCAGTGTTCTTCAAGTGTGGATTTATTTCAGGTTAAATCCTTTATGAAAGCAGGATATGATTATGTATTGAAGTGAATCTAAAATGGCTATATTTCTTATTGATCAGAATTAAGTAATCTATTTTAAATTTAAAAAACATAGATGCAATAAAAAAACAATTGGTTTGAAATTTAAAATGTGGATAAATTTAAGTGTGGATAAAGCAGGTATAGAAAATGGGTGGATGCTAAGAATTGCAGTGGAACACGGAGGGAAAGGCCTATTTTTAACACACATGATCAAATAAGCACACAGCGACCTCTTACTTGTGCTTTTTAGTCTGAACAGGTACAGCTAATTCCAATTCCACGCTACAGTGCTTATGGTAATGTGGTGGGCCAGAACAACAAGGCTCCAATTATCTGCCAGACTAAGTGAGCATTGATTGGGTGTAACATCTGCTTTTTGATGAGGTTCTGCTTGAGGTCTCAAGGGAGACCCCCTTGGGAGAGGAAAAGTAAGAGCACGCTGCGCTTACCTGAAATGTTCGGAGCCATTCTTGGAGCCCCGTGGGTGGCTGGATTGAGGTGATGCGTCGTCTCTGTGGCCCCTGACCATTGGCTGTTCTAATGTGGCCAAACGTGGTGGGTGTGGCTGGACATGGGACAATCCCTGTTGGGCTGTCAGATCAGAACAAGAGAACTTTAAAGTCAACCGTGGGCTTTAGTAATGAAGATCCACCGACCATCATCAATACTCTATATTCACCTCGCGGCGAGCAAAACGGAAAGCTTACAGTCTATTTCATTATTGATTCATTTTTAATGGCAGAAGAGAGTGAGAGGGAGTCGGTTACATGTCAACATTTACAGTTAAATGCTTTTTTTTTCGGTCCGGAGTTTAAAGTGGCTACATGTGAACACGGGCATTAAATATTCAAGGTGGGATAACATCTGGGAATGCTGGCTGGGCGCAGAGGAAGCGCTGTGATCTGAAGCACCATTCTGTGTCTAGACAGATTGCATGTGTCTGAGGGTGCAACTTAAGTTGTTTACCTGGAATACTCTGGGCCTTTGCAGGGCTTTTTTCCTGACGGGAAAGATCGGACCTCGGAGCCATGGTCCAACTTCCTCTTCATCTGAAACGAGAACAAATGAGGATGAGAATGTTTTTCCACATCACTTCTATTTAAAGCAAATAACACATTTCAGTTTTTGAAAACAAGCTTAAAATAGTTTTTAACAGACTTCACCAACATCTAAAATTCTATATAAAATACAGACATTACAGTTTTACAACTGCTTTATGCAAATAGGTTATTAAACTTTAATAACTACGCCTGAAAATCGTTTTATGTACACGTTCTGCAAGGAAGCAAAGCCCTATCTGTGGATGAGGCAGCTCTAAATTATGAGATAGTAAGATATGAAGGAAGTGGCAGCCTCGAAATCCGAGGCTTCCTTTTGATTTTCCATGAAGTGATATCCGAAAAGTGATAACAGTGATCCCTGTGCAAGCACACATGCCATAATATCCGTAGGCAATCAAACGTTC
This sequence comes from Pao palembangensis, assembly GCA_015343265.1. NCBI lineage: Eukaryota > Metazoa > Chordata > Actinopteri > Tetraodontiformes > Tetraodontidae > Pao > Pao palembangensis. The sequence goes on along the minus strand of CM027089.1, from coordinate 3,373,671 downwards.
ACACCTAAATCTCACCGCGTGCAGACTGTTCGCGCACATAAAGTGCACTCTTCTGTTTGAAGAGGGCACATTCTGAATTCTCTTGTACCGAGGTCTGATTTGCACCAACAGTTGGGAAAGAAAAACAAAAAATGTCAGTTCTTAATCACTCTTCATCACCTGAGTGAGCACACACCATCCTGTCTCCTTTACCACATACGCTGCTGCACACAAATGCACTGTGTGTTAGTCTGGTCACGCCAGATGTCTTCACCCCATGCCTGCCACTCTGTGTAGTAAAGCCCCCCCACCCCCCCGCTCTATACTCAGAAGCGATCTCATTGTCAGTCTGTCATGAGCAACAAACTGAATACTGAATTATATTGCCAAAATAAAATATTCATTATGACCAGCTCTCCTTTGTTTCTGGTATTTATTAATTCAGATTTGTATTGAAGTTTAGAGAGGTTTGATCATGTTTACTCAGACTCAAAGTCCATAGATTGAATATTGCACAGCCTCATAGCTTCTTTTGTGGTGGAGTCATAAAAGAAACTGTCTACGGAACAGTCTGATCTGTTGTGCTGAAAGACACAACCTGCACTGGACAAGTCGCTACTCCTACTGGGGACCGATAATAGAGAGGCATTGGAACATTTCCCTACATTTGGTTCTGTTGTGATCCACGTAATTGGCGTGTACCACTAGTATACCTTACACAGGAAAAGACACCAGAGGATGTTTGACTCCATGCTGTCTGGCTTTAATTTGGCATGATTATATGTCTGTGTGGTGATTTAAGAGCCACATAAACAAGCTGATGAGCGTGAGTTGGTCTTCTGGGTGTTTTCAGCCTGGGGCACATGCTTATGTATTATTATGCATCAAAACAATACTGCCTGAAAGAGGAAAAAACTAATTAGAAAAGCTGAATAGTGAGTAGGATATAACCAACTGCACACAGGAGCCTGACCTTTGTTTGGACCGCAGAATAAACCACTGAACCCAAACAATGGACACAATCGTAGTGAGTTTCTACAGGCATGTGCGCATGACTGGCATGCCAATGTGTGCCATGCCTGGAGAAAGGCCGGTTCTGACCAATTTTCAGCGTCAGCGGATCAATGGAAGAGCCTTTCCAGTCATTAATTATTCATTATGGACAAATGTTAAATGCTGCTAACATTTGAGTAACAAAACAAATCCTCACAGGTATGCAGCATACTTTCACCCATTTTCAACTGTGTGTTTCAGAGCCTGTTTGCTCGCCAATTAAAATAAAAAAAAGGCTTCGTAAGATTTTCCAGGTCTTAGAGTTGAGTTCCTCGTTCTGAACGCAGTGATCTCACTGCAATGGCAGTTCAGTAGCCAGGGAGCGCCCGGGTGTGTGTACGAATGCGTTGGATGTGTGTGTGGAAGAAGGCAAAAGGGTGGGGGGTAGAGTGCTTTGAATATGTCCACTAATAGGAAAAACCTCAAGAAAAAAAACGTGTAACCAGCATCTTCTTGTGTTTCAGCCTGGGAAAAAGTAACCAGAGAAGAGAGTATTGTAAATCATGAAACTTGTAATCAGTCTTCCTCCTTCCAATCTGCCCAAAAGAATGACAGATGGATGACACGGGCAGTTAATGATATTTTAAAGATGGCAACAACACTTGCACAATTCTTCCCCCAAACAGCCTACATCCTGCAGCCTCCTCGCTTTATAACAACCCCTAATTTTTCAAACCGTTTCAAGCAGCAACTGGAACTGCTTCCGTGCATCAATCAGCGACACCCAGCTACTCTCTGTTTAACTGCTGCAGGATGGGAAAGGACCAGAAATCACATCCAGCTAAGCCACAAGCGTGTTTTTTAATAATTCAGGCTCTGTGTTTCAGTTTCTGTCAGCAGAGTTAATGAAGGAGCTCAAGGGGCCAGTGTCAAAATCCGGATAATTTAGTACGAGCGCATCCGCAAAATGAATGAAGAATACAAATGAGTTGCAGCTCCTTTCAATCAACATCCACCCAAAGACATTTCCAGCCACCCACGAGAATTACAGGAGTAAAAGCTTCAACACTGTAAAAAGTGATCAGAATTGAGATTTTTTTCTGAACAACAGTTTTCCCATTTTTGTTACCACTCTCCATATTCAAATGAGACAACGTGATCTTATGGCTGCCCTTCTGCATGATACAATGAACATCCTTGAGGATATTTGACCTCCTGCAGTCTGACACAGTGACCCATTATTTGAGGCTGGAGCCTGAGGCCAGAGCACAGTGTCAGGGGACAGGCTCCTTCAACAGGCAACGGCAGGCTGATCACACGCAAGCACGCTGTGCAGCTACTCTGGTCAGTAACCACTGCTGCATAATGTAGAATCATAATAAACCTGCACAAGAGGGAGGATCAAAGGGGTGGGAAGGCTGGTTTTTAACCCTGGACTGCGCAGGTCTTTAGAAAAGTGGAAATGTGGACGTTCTAAATAGAAACTGGCCGTATTGGTGTTGTATATACAGCACATTCAAAGGTAGCGCATGTAAAAGGAGGGGAGAACTGGAGCTACACAGGTGCAGGGAGCGTAAAACCACTACAGAAGCAAAATAAGGTCTCCAGCCAGCCATTTGAATGCGCAAATCATGAGATATATAAACAGATTTTTACCCAGCCTTGCGGAATTAAATTGCCATATGTGCCACAGCAGTAACCTCATTTGCAAATCGCGCATGAACGGCGGATCTTTAAACAGATGAAGTTGCAAAGAAGGGACCGTGCGTCAAATCACGACGATTTATTTTAACGCAGCGCCGTAATACGGCGGCGGAACAACATATATGCACGGGCAATTAAGAGCGGCGTCTCCGGAGGGCTGATACACCGCTGCGCATCCTCCGCATTAACGGCAAAATCTGCCGTGAGAGGCGCGTCACAGATAAGCGGGGCGTCGCGAGTCCAACAGGAATAAAAGGAGACGGGAAATGTGTTGGAGGTGACGCGGGCGGATAATCGCCAGCGCTGATCCTACTTACTTTGTAGAAAATCATCTTTAAAGTGCCGTAGAACCCCATCCTTGAAAGCCGGTGTTTTCCCTTTTCCTCTTCAATGACAATCGGTAAAGTCCAACTAGGAGTGCGCGCTGGGGAGACCGCGGTGACGGCGTGAGGGCAGCGTACTCTCAGGTAAATCCGTCCCTGATGTGTACATGCTCGGGCACGTCACCGGTCTGGCGTGCATGCGGAAGATTCCACCGGTAAAGGCATTCGTGGGGTGGAAAAACACAGTGTAAATACTAAAAACTCAGCGGCGTAGTCCCGACCTAACCGGGGCTTGGTCGGCGGGTGAACAATGCGATATGACGGTCCCGGAGGCGTGTGTGTGCGCGCCACCGACCTTCCTCAGCGAACGGGGAATAAAACAGATGAGGGAGGAAAGAGAGAGGCGAAGGGAGAGAAAGGGGAGGAGTGGATGAGAGCGCGTCAGAGCGCAGAGCAGTGCCCTCTTCCTCTTCACGGGCGCTTCCAAACGGGATCAGATTACAGCCTCCCTGGTGGAGGCAGCAAGAATGGTGCAGTCCAGCGCGCAACACTGTGCGTGGCGCATCCTCCGTGAACAGGACGCCGGGGACTGGAGAGCACGCGTACCCGAAGAGGCAGCCGGGAACTGGGGGCGTACTTGTTCGAGCAACAAGGAGGAGGTGGTCCATCACTTGTTGCAGACCCATAAAGGCCCTCCCAGAGATTCTGCGTATGCGATCCTCACCCCTGAAACATTAACCTTGACTGTATATGCAGCCTTAATTAAGGAGAACTAGGTCCAAAATATTTGCTATTTATTGCTTTAAAAAATGTTCCACAAGATGGCTCATTGCTGATCTGAGTATAAGGTAATAAATGAGAAATGCAGCTGGAATTATGGCATTTCTGGTAGATAATTAACTTATCTTTCATCTATAATCACTGGACTGTGCTGCATTTAAAGGTCAAAATCCCAATGAAAAGATCAGAGGACAAAAATGAGTCGCCCATTATGATTTACACAGCAGCAGGGTGCATGTATCTGCTGCACCTGCCCCTTTGAATATGCCAATATTTGCATTTCTGCTCAAGCAGGTAAAAAGAGACGGTTCTGGCTACCTCTGCAGCTTCCTGAAAAAGAAACTAAAACCACCACCCGAAGATGGCAGCGTAGGCTTTCAAATGTGGACATTTATGGCTGTTGCGGGGGATTTGTCTTACCATTGACAACTTATTCATTAGCCTTGAGTGACAAAGAGGTGCCTGTTTAATTAATTTCTTCAAACTGAGAGCACAGTGTTAAAACCTAGCATTTCTGGCCAAATGTGTTTGACAAACAAGCTGCATGCCAACAAATAGAGACATAAAATTAAAATATGCATAAAAATATGAGGGCTTTAAATTAAGCCCTGGGTTTCCAGCTTCTGCACATGATTTCCCCCTTCTATAAGGATTTATTATACTGTATATCTAACTCTGAGCAGTTTGGGCAATACCGTGACTTTCAATAGTACGTTGACCCTTTTGACCCCACCAGACACCGGCTTTAGATCACAGAAACAGGAGACACAATGAAAGGTCGTGGGAAGGGTGTTATTCACAGGTAGTGGAGGAACAAAACCTGGAAGCCTTCCACACACTCCCGGCTTACACCTGTAATTACAGAGTGACCTGGCACAGGGAGGAATTTGGGGGCTTGGAAGTGATAAGAACATCTTGGCAGAAGGCTGGTAAAATCTGCCACAATGCGAGAGAGACATGGCGAGTAAGTTTAGATATAAACTTAACAGATATACTGTAGCTCGACAGTTTCTCCGTGATCCTAAAATCCTAATAGGTTTTTGCACAGTAATCCTACAAAATAAATTCCGAGACTTTAGGCTGCAACGAGGTTAAAGAAGACATTGAGGGACTTGACACCCGCGGTGCAATTCAAACACCGTTTGGTCTCAGCTCCCTCGCTGTGTGTTTAAGGTGGCCCACATGAGAGAGGTCCTCGGCCGGATCAACCTTTACACAGCACGCTGGAATGCTTGGCATGTGGGACGAGCTGCACTGTGAATAGGCCGTGCTCTCCTTGTGTATTAACCACAAACCCCACCCCCACGCCGCTGCTCCTGCTCATCAAAACCAAAATCCTGTTGCGTGGAATACCTTTTCGTTCACATCAACTATGAATCTTAACTATTTTTTTCTCCAGACAGAATTTAGGTAATGGTACTAAATGCTTCTTTTGCTGCCGTATTTGGACTATTGTGTTTTTGTACCATGAGGAACAATGCAAATCTCTCATGTGGCAATGCACAAATAATACATCAGGTCAAAGCTACAGCAGATAAGCTGGATATTCTTGGATATACAGCACATAAAAAAAGTTAACTACAGCTTACTATTTAAAAGCAATGGTCACGCATCTAGAGGAAAATGTGAAAAAGTTGAGACTCGGCTCTTTTGAGCAAATGTTTAAAGCGAGGTGGTGAACTTGGATTCTACAAATACCTCCTGGGCGGTGACGCATTGCTAAAGCGATCGCTGTTATTGTGTGACAGTCCCCTCTGAGGCGAAAAGAAAAACGAGGGGGTCTTCTCTCAATAGTTTTTGTTCTTCTTCCCCTTGAAATGGTGGAGTACGAGCCCCGCTCCAGGCCAGGCAGATGCGAGGCGTGAGGAGGTGGTTTGATGAATAAGGTAACCATGGATCGTGGCATTTTAGTAAAGGATAATAATGGCATTATCTGCCTGGTGTTGAATTAACATATCTTGCAACCACCCACGCGACTGAATCATTTCAAGTTTGAAGGGGTCAGGGCAAAAAAGAAATTAAAGCGAGGACCACTGGCATCTCCCCTGTGACATCAATGGGCTTCCCAGAAAATAAATGAAGAAGAGAGGTCAGCATTGGCAATTACTGGCCATTACTTACAAAACTGCATTTTAAGCCACTCAAGAAGCCAATGATTTTTTTTTTTTAATAGACAGAATTAAAAGAGCTGCGAGGAAAACTATGGAGCGATAATTATAAATGTGGTGAAATCAAAATTACAAATGACAAACGCTGAGTGAAAAAGCTGTGAATTACCGTTGCTATGAGTTGAACTGCTGGTTGCTGAAGTCCCACACAGACACCAACGTACGGAAAGAAAGACTGGTACACTATGTATACATCACAACACCTGAGGACAATAACACCAGCAGACAAACAAGCTGGCAGACTACAGCCCCCTCAGAGGGAATACAAGTGCAGCCGCATTCACTCACAAAGCGTCAGTGACAAAAGCACTGTTGCTAATTTGTCCATGAATTTGTTAAATTTGTTTTGCTAACTGCCACAATTCTCTAACCAAAAATAAAAGCTGTGAATCTTCAGTCAGTTTCTTCAACATCACATGCACTTAATCAAGAGCTAAAAATCAAAGAGAATAAAACTGCAGCTTTGGAGAAGTCCAGCATGATTTCTTTGCATTTTAAGGAGGACAGTGCTGTCAAACATATGGTTTCCATCTTAAAATGCAAAGGAATCCACTCTCGTTCATGTCACACTTCTACAGAGCTACATTTTTATTTTCTTCGATATTCAACGTCTGAATTGCGCAGGTAGACGACGGTGGAGCTCATCAGCACACTGCAGAAAAGATTGAGACAAAATGTGGAGGAGGTTTTGCACACAGAATATATATGAGGGCCTAGAATCTGCTCCACCTTTTCTCACAATTAAAATATACTGCATCGGTATGACGTAACAGGAGGAAAACTGCCTTGACCTCTAATCCTTCTCCAGTCTCAGCTGGAGTGTTTAATTCACATAACCACTCTGTTATGAGAATGTGTGTGATAAGCCAGGTGAAATTTGGCAGGGGCTGGCATCAACATTTACACAGAAACAAATAAACCACTTTAATCACGCAGAATTACTGTTGTGCCTCCCAGATGAAGCGGAGCAAGCCAAACTGAGCCTGCCGAGTGCTGCCCGAGCTCTTTGAAAAAACCATGTTTAGGCATTTTTGGTAGCATAGCTGAAAGTTGTTGAACAGAATTGTCATGGCTGCACATTAAAATGGCTGAGAGCCCTTTAGCAGAAGGCAGAAGATGAAACAATTATCATTAATCCCTACATTAGCCACTAACCTCAGGTCTTATTAGTCATGTTAGCAACCTGGTTCGATGTCAACATCAGTGCAGAGAACTCCATTATACACCCACATTCACACAATTATTGTCAAGTTTGGAAGGACAGCCGTGAATTTTCTTTCAAGTCTCAAGTACTGACAGCTGAAGTCCAGGCACCCCTAAGAAGATTGGAGGAAGAAAAAAACATTTCAATTATTACTGGAGGGTGCGCAGTGAGTAGCTCGGCAGTTCAGACTCCCCTAAGAGTGAATTCAAGCAAGTTTTACCGGCTCATTTTTCATGTAGTGTCTTCATCAGGTTACAAATGTATTTTTCAAGTGCCTCCATGTCGGCTCAAATACTAATGAGATTTTCATGAGCTACAGTTAATTTTTTTTTTTCTTGTTTTGTGTTTTAATAACGTCAACGGGGACAACTCCAGAACTGATAACCCAGTAGAGTCAGAAAATGTGAAAAATGGGAAGGCTCGCTTTTTTTCCAGGTACAGCGGCGCCATTTATCTCATGGGTAGCATATTTACTTCAATATGTTCTTGTCTAAAAAAAAAAAAAAAGCACAGATTAAAGGGATGAATGAGGAGAGAACTCCAGGAAGGCAAAGGTTCTTATGCTGGAATTAAAGGTTGATTAAACAGAGATTGAGCAGTAACACAACTGGATCTGTAAAATTGACATATAAAGCCCAGTGTGAAACTGTCTGATCTTTGCCTGCTGGTGACCCTTAAAAGGCTGGGGTTCTTGTCTGAAGCGTCAAGGGATTACAAGCAGAGTGGGGACCAGCAACCTTTTCACTGCCTCACTTGACTGCCATCAACTACCACGCTATCTGCCCCAAGCGAGACTCAAGATGCACTTTTAAAATACTTTGCCATGAAAAATGATGAATAACCACAATTTGGGAGTGCACACGCTCCAAATCTGATCAAATCTACAATACGCATTTTGTCAGTGGTCCATGTAGAATGACCGCAGTGCCACATGCCAATCTGTGCACATTAGGAAACAGACAGTATCCAAACACGCAGAGCTACCACCAACAAAACAGCACCATCCAAGCCGGAGCTGGGCTTGAAGCAGGTGTTCTTCAGCTACATGACAATTTAGAGGAAACGTGTGTGTTTAGATGGATGATACCGAGAGCTGTTGCTGCAAAGATTAAAAAGGTTGCATGGAGCCGCGCGGGTCATGAACCATAAATGTTTCATATCATGAAGAGCAGAAGGAGCAGGGAACCTTGGATGGGTCTGACAAGCATATTTGTTTCTTCCTCTCGCACACACACCCACCCACACAAATATTTGATACTGCTGCAGTTATAGACAAACAGACATACTGCAGATATATTGCTGATGCTGCTCTGCTCTTTATAGGAGCAAATAGGAGAAAAAAAATCAGCTGACTCCCAAAATAAATCAAAGTACACATTTATGATGGAACATCTAAGCTATAATAAAAATCAATGCATGAAATGTAGACGTTCAGTCATTTTATACAGAGTAAGACCATTCAAATCATCACTGAGCTGATTGTCTCTTTTCTAATTTGCATGAAAGATTCTGAAATTCAGTGGACGATTAAAGTATGTTGGTGTATTGGACCTCGTGAAGGTATGAGAAGCTGATTGAGTTGAGACTTTGCTGCAGTCTGCTTCTCCCCCGTTCCAATTCATCCTGCCTCAGAGCCTCCTACACACTCCACTACACACAGCTCACACAACACAGACTGTGAGGTCAATGACGATCTATGATTCAAAGAAACATCCTGAATATATATTTTTCGTAGCGCTGCATGGCCGTAGGTTTGCAAACACTCATTCGGTCCATGTTAAAGGGTGTTAACCTCGCACCCTCTATTTAGGAGGTCAAGTGTTCATCTTGTAACAGGAAATGTTCACCTTGTGACAGGAAATGTATTGTGATTTCAAGCTGTCAGCTGCCCTCTTTTATTCTCTTAAACCTGTCAGTCACCTTGATGAGCTCTCCACACTGAAAGATCTGCCTGCGGGTGATCCATCCAGCATCCGTGAAGCCGAAAACAGCAAGCGTGCCTTTTAATTTGAAAGCACTCGGGGGGGTAAAGGGGTGAGCATGAATAAAGTCTGGAGATCAAATTATGCTGTACGTACCAGAAGTTTTTAAAATCAACATGACGTCTCACAAGATGGGACGGCTTCCTGCAATATCACAAGTGGATATGGTTGACTGAGATATACAAATGCATCTTTAAAAGGGCCAAACACACAATCATTTTAGCATTTTCAATAACAGTTTTTACTATTTTTGGAACAGAACCATGACTGTGCTAGTGCACAGACAATAATTGTTAATTCACTACTCAGTGCATCAGCCTTCAATGTCAAAAGTGAACCTATGCAACCAACCCAAAATTCAATAAAATGAGTGCAGCAGTGGAAAATAAAATCGGGGTCAGAACAATGTCCAAAAACAGGACGCACAGTTTGACTGCCTCCAACTAACAAACCACAAAGTCGTCTTCAGGGGAACTTGTTCTGCATTTCAAACACAAGCAGACACAACTGAAATGAAGCAGGCCCAGATGGAAGAAAGTTCAGCGAGCCACATCTAGACCTTAAATATGTGCAGTTAAGTATTTATGACAATACTGAAAAGGAAAAGTGCATTTCTTCTGCCAATGTTTCATGACTTTTAAGCAAAAGGCAAATTCAAATGTCAGGCAAGTCGAAATGATGCACCTGAGCTTACTTAAAATCCTAAAAGTCTGACAGGTCAGGTGGCTTGTCGTAATCCGGATGTTACCTTATTTCCTATGTCAAATGAAAACATGTCGACTTTACCTACACTAAATGCAAGTATGAGAAACATGCACATCGGCTGATGCAGCTGTTCTCGCATATCAGAATCTCATCTCCCCATCCAGGACAAACCCAGCAACATTTTCTCATTTATCCATCTACTTTTCATTTTACGGCAACACATCAATTTCCATTTTGTCTGCCTCCGCTTCCCGGCAAGGTCACCTCGGAAATTACACACTTTTTTCAAATCTCTAACTGTGAGTGGAGAAAATGTGTCTGATTCAACAAGTTCGAAAACTGATTTTTGAAACCCACCATCTTCTGACCTTGCCTGCCCCTTCCACGAAGCCTGAAAAGCCTGTTTTGTCCTGTGGCCACTCATCGCGAATACAAAGGAATGAATACCTAAAATTCCAATTAAAGGCTAGGCAACTGCCCAGTAAGAACTAGTTTGAGGCCAGAGGAAACACATCATTTTTGGGGCATATTTATTTAAAAATAGGTTTTTTAAAGCTGCAGGGAATCACAGACGGTATTCTAGCTAAACTTTGGTGTCCATGTTCAATTGAGAATGTGCATATCACAGTGGATAAATTAATAAAATCAATTATACAACTTTAAATGCAAGATCAAGCATCTTATTTAGCTGATGTTGATGTTTGAGTTTGTGTTGACCTATAACGCTTGCATACCTATCAATATCCCTGACAAAAGAAAAAGCTATCGTTAGCAAAAAAGCGGTTAATGTAAAGAGGGCGGTGCTTGCCTCGCCAATTCAGTCTTGACCCTATATATGACCTTTAAATTTCACAATAGGCGGCCCACAATTGCTGCCGTGTGCCAAGTGGTTTAATCTCCATAGCCCATCTGCTGCGGCTGCTCCCAGTGAGTTGGATCTGGGAGGGAGGAGAGGGAGTGCACGGCTTCCCTCTGAAGCTCGTGCATGTCAGTCTGTCTCGCTGCATCCTGTGGGACAGCTGTATGTTAATGTGTACGAGAGGCCGGGGACACGCAGCAGTCGCTGGGATTGCCAGGCAGACACAGAACAAGGAAGGCCTTCTCAGTGTGTAGCCAAAGGCACGAACTTGGCAGATTACACATTCAGGAAACAAATGAGGCTCCATCAAAGAGGGCCACCAAAAACCACCAACAACCAAATGTGCAGAGAGCCCTGTGATAAGACACAGACCAAATATTATTTAACTCTTTAATTCTTTATTCTTTTATTCTTTATTCTTTAAGGACTGAAAAAACTCTCCCTGGACCTTAGCGCTCCTTTGGAAATTTCAACATGATGGACAACAAAAAGCACCGAAACTCACTCTTAACATAGTCACGAGTCTTAGAATCAGAAAAGACTGAATTAAAAACTGTCACTACACAGTCGAACCGCACTGATGGTGCATCGCTGAGCGCAGAGACCACCGACAGCCGAAATGATAGTTCAGAGCAGCGCAGAAAACTGTTGATGCTCAGGAAAATAAAATCAATAACTCAAGGCCAGGCAGACTTAATCTTGACGTGATGATGACGAAGGACTGTCAGGGGTGTGGGCAGCAGTGGAGGCCCCTCTTACAGCCCCCCCCCCTCGTCTGTAAACTGTTGCCTGGCAACAAGATTCACTCTTGCTGGCCTCCAGGCTGCAGTGTGCTGCCTCTGGACACACCGAGGGATCAGACTCCTGTTTGCTATTTGAGTCCGACCGGTTCTGCCAGGGGAAACCGGGGTTTCCACTAATGGCTGCTTAATTTTCACAAGAAACAAAATGCAGAAGGCATCTATTTAGATTACTATATATAATTTTAATAGGTTTTTTTTTGTGCAATTTCTGCAGGCTAGAAGTAATGTTTAAAGTATTTGTACCTCGAGAGTTTTCCCTCCATCTATGTCTGATGCACTCAGTTTTGATGTCATGTGATTGTTATGCAGGAGAGACGCGCTTACGACAAATGAAACGTTTCCAACATCTGTGGTTTTCCTGTTTGCTGCCCACACAGATGGCACACCGGACCCAGTTAGAAACATGCAAATATTTCAGGCACTTCTTGAACAATTAGAACAGATACATGAGACAGAAGCCGCAGTGAGAGGAGACATCCTCCTCACTGTTGCTAAAACTGAAATGGACAGAGATCTAATTTTCTGGTTTTGCTAACAACCCATAAATCCAATATCTACCACATCTTGGGCTCCCCTTCAGCTACAAGGAATTCAGAGCTACCAGTGAGGATGGCAGACATGTTTGGAGGCATCACTCTGTGGCAGGTATTCATCCACGCTGAGTAAATGATAAAAACTGTTGAAAGTGCAGAGTTAAGCAGAAATGCAAATACACTTGAGAATAAATAAAACATCAAAATTCTTCTTTCTTCCTGTCAAACTGATTAGAAGAAATGTTTGATTTTATTGTTGCGATGGCAGGAAGTGTTTCTTTTTTAATTAAGTAAGCACTTTTCAAGAGGGGATGTCACTTTTTTAAAATCAGAATTGCAAATGAAACACGCCTGAGTTTAAATTGTTTGATGAGGCTACTGCAGAGGGGACCCTCTTCGTCAGTTCATCAAGGTTCTTGGTTAAATCATTCATACATTCAACAGCTTTCTAAAGTTCACACTCTCTTAAATCACCACTTCATATATTATTTATGTATACCAGGTGGTTTACAGCCACACTCTTTGTCCTACCAGGTAAAAATCAGTGAATCTCTGCATAACTGCCGAAAAACTGCCTCTGTGGTGCTTTTCAAATGCACTGGAATATTTATTTTAAACCACAGGTAAGAGTCGTTCTGAAACAGCTTTAGAAAAAAGCCTGTGTGGGTATATGAAAGCAGAAATTCCTGAATGCAATCGTAATATTTGGAGATAAAACAAGATGCAACACCAGCCTGGGCTAGAATGCCAATAAGGGCCAAGCGGTAACCATTTTTATTCATTTTAAATGATTCTGTTTGGGATGTTTTTGTAGAATGCTGTCTGCAGCCTAAGGAGGACTCAAAGGCGCTCAGTCCTCTGCAGCCTCTGCCAAGACTGATTTGTTTTTTTATTGAATATGCAGAACGACAGAAGAGACTTTCATTTTTCAAACTGCAGACCATCATTAAATCATTTCCGGGGCCTTTTATGTGATTTGAGTCATTGTCGATTTGAAATTTTAGCAGGTTTTTAATCTTTGGACATTTTCAAAGAAAGAAGATGCCAATATTTTGATGTGATATTGTTACTCGCACTACGGGCAGCTTAAATCGCTCGTTGTTGAGGTCTGAGGCTGTGAATATTAGCTGAAATGTTCTGCAGCTCTCAGCTTTAAAACCGTTGACAAGATTTACATTAACAGAAAAAAACAACACTGGATTCTTAATACTCAACCCTGAAGACAAATGATGCACATTAACTTTAAATTACAACTGAATAGTACCCTCAGATAAACCCTCCAGCCTAAGCTGCAGTTTTATATTTGAGCATGCAATTTCTGCGGTCCCCTGGCCATAAGGTTCTCTGCTGAGTTTCCTTCACAAGGGCACGTGGCCCGCTGCACCAAAGCGCTTCCTGCTTGCGCGACACACGCTGCAGTTGTTGGAGGTGTAACAGATGCCCTGAGAAGATCAGGGGAGATCAACCATGAAGTGCACTTTAGAGTGTAATGAGCCTTAAGCATCTCCAGTATCAACAGAACAACTTGATCTCTAAATCCACTGATTCTTTATTCTACTATGAAACCTTATGGGGACTTTGAGATGTTGACTTTGAAGATAAAGAAGCCGCTTATCAGTTCAAATCTTTCACATAAAAATGTATTTAAAGTACATCAACTATTTGGAAACATCTAATTTTTTTAAATAAATGGTATTACTGAAGCCTGGACAAAAATCTGTCTCAACTATGACATGTTGGGTGTTTACTGCAGGACTGTTGGAAAATGAGGTGAAACGAGCAAAGTAATGAAGCTCTGTTCATAAAATCAGCATTCAGTTTGGGGGAAGAAAAGGCTTTCAATGCTACTGCACAGCTAGCTGGAAATTCCAATATAGTCCTGCAATTCTTTTGGAATTCTAACATAATGTTTCACGTACGTAACGTAGCAGCCTGCTGAAACACTGCAGCTAAGACATGATGTATTCTGTGTGTGTTACAGGCAAGGAACCTATCAATGATTTTCCATTTTGTGTCAGTAAATGAATGCCTACCACATTCCCAACACTCATCTGACAGGATATTGATGACTCTGTTGCTTTGCCATAAGCTGGTCGTGAATCGCTTATTAAAATCCAAATGCTGCCCTGAACATCTGGGTAAATACTCCATTTCTGGCCAGACAAAAACAACCTAATCTGCCGGGGGACTGGGAGAAACTGCATCAAGAATTAGAAGCAACAGTGGTTAATTTTCACTTTAAAGTCAACCCTAACCATACGTCAGAGTTAATCACTATTATCAGATGCTGAAAATCTGAAAAGAGGCTGTCAGAAGACAAACAGAATGTCTTTAAGATCTTACATTTCCAATATAAAAAGAAAATAAAACTACTGTAATCCTTGTCAGGGTATGCTGTAATCTCAAATAATTATGTTGTGTATTTATGCTAAATAAAAAAAGATGGTAATATGAACTTTATTTTGTGTAGTGACACTTAACCATCATCTCTTCTAAAGTCTGAGTACACGGAAATGTAATAACATGTATTTGATATACTGCCAGAGCGCACGCCTTTTTCGTATCACTACCATTACCGACGCTCTGGCGGCAGAAAAATTTCATCTCATGCTGAGATAAGGTTTGATTACTTTGACAAACACGCTCAGGCAGGCGGCTGAATCAATACGAGACGCTAAAATCTTACATTTTTGCCCTTTTATACGCGGATATTTTAATTCTCCGCAAGATCAAAACAATCCTGACCAATCTCCATTGGACATTAATGCACAATGAGGATGGGAGATCACCAGGGAAATCTCTGATTTATGCCGTGTTCCGTGTTGTCTGACGTGAACTTCACATGAATACAAATTTGCTGCCTAGCAACTTGATTTTTTATGCCGTTTTCTGCATGAAAACACCGAGCAGGGGTGACAAACCTTAAATGTCTTGTTTCATATTAATTATGAAGTAAGGGACTGGTCCTATGTTGGCAAAATTCATGATGAGATTAGATTTAGGCATTTTTGCCTGAATGTGTAGCTTTATCTTACAGATGAGGTTCAGATGATCAACATTAAAAATAATGAGAAATTTTGCCTGGTAAAGAAGTGACATATATTAAAAAAGCAGAGATGTGTCATTTGAAAGTTACTTCTATGAAAAATGTCAGGGTGCCCTGGTGCCCAACCAGGCCTTTGATTATCCTCATGCCATTTGATGCTCTGCCCAGTTGTGATACTGGGAGCTACTTTGCACCTGGTGATTTGGAGCCATTTCCAAAAAAAAAAAAAAAAAAAAAAAACTGGTATACCCCTCTGTGATTTCACCCTCGTCACAAGAATCCCATTAGACAACTTAACAGGATAATTAAATAGCCTCATGGCATTTTAATTCTTAGATTGCCCCTTCAAATAGAAGTCGTTCTCAAACTCCAACAAAAGCTATTGATCTTTTATCATGGAGCGCTGCTTTAATTGTTTTCCAAGGATTGCCTGCATAATTACCATTGCATTAATGCTGTGGAGATGCAACAGTGTGAGAGCTGCTTCAGATCCTAATGTAGCATTGAGCGCTGCACTCATAGTTGTCATAACAACCTGAACATTTAATGAAGCTCTTAGCTGAGAGTGCATGTATGTGGAAAATGAGTGGATCCGGTGCTCAAACACTGCAGATGTGTGGCTGAGGAATGAATGGAGTGCATGGAAACGGAAATTTTCCCAAAAGCCGTGTTGACACAATTTTGTGGGTAAAAGACGGCATTGGGAAATATTACAAATTCTAACTGAGTAATGACATAATAGGCCTGAAGAGAACACAGGATTCCTGTCAAACACAAAAAACATCTGGTAAAACCTCCTAATGACAAAGTGGTGCGCAAACCCTCTCTATGCCACACATGTTCCTGGGCGACAGGAAGCTCCATCTTAAAAACCTTTAGCTCATGCTGCCCTCTAGCGGCAAGAACATTACTCTCCGCACCATTTACATTAAATTAATATGCCAGTGAAAGATAAAGATGGGAATTAAAGTGAGTAAATTATTCTTACCTGTGCACACATGGTACCAGGCATGTCATAGAGCAGGACATAGGAGGGAAAAAAAGAATGTGAGGTTAGTTAAACTGGAGTAATTTAAAAAAAAAAAAAAAAGTGCGTAACAAAGCAGGAGAGCGGATATATAGTTTAATTTGTTTTCCTATGGAAATTTTAAAGTTTGAAGGAGTGATTACTGCAAGGCAAACAAAAAAAAAAAGACTTGTGGGTGGCTGAAATGTTTGCGTAGGTGAGGATGATGAGGCAGTTTTCTTCTAGTCCACAGAAATTGATTTTTGCCCCATGGAAAGTAACGAAGTGCAATAAAAAAAATTAAAAATAAAAAATCTCAGTAATTTCTGTATTTGTGTAAAAAAACAAACCAAGGCTGAAGTCATAATGCACAAAAACAAAAACTTCAACACCTACTCACACCCCTACACACAGCAAAGGTCTGTCAAGAGTGAGTCACACACATGAATCTGTTCTTGTTCAGTCTGCATTCACAAATAGTTTTGGGTTAGTTTTTCCTTCATTCATTTTTTTGATCAAACTGGACTGTTCTAACAGGCAGTGCCCTCACTTTTGTCTAGAATATGCTTCCTGACACATGTGAGTAATTGCAGCATTAGGGTCAGAGGTCACTTTCTAAGAGACCTGGAAGTCAACAGTGAGGGTCGAAAAACACGACTCAGTTTGCAAGAATGAAACTCAGCAACAGTCTGAGTTCATCATAAACCAGCGCATTTGCCTAGTGCCCCTTTTACAAACACAGCTCTCAGAGAAAATTCAAGCTTTTTCTGATATTATGCAAAATTATTGAACATATTTAAAGCAATAAAGAGCACATCTAGTCAGAAGAAGGAACAAGTGATTTATGAGTCAAGTGAGGACAGTTAATACAAGTTAATACAGTTAATAGAGTTAATACAAAAAGGTTGGTGAATTTGACCTTAATATAAGAACAGCGAGTCATTAGTCCGGACGGAACGCAGCTACGCACCGACAGCTCCAAATCTTTGGAGGGCACCTGAAAGAAAAGCAACCATTTTGTTCTTGTGCTTTTAATGAGACAGAGCAGAAGCGTGTCCTTGAAAGACTACAAAGTCTATTCTTATAGCCAGGAGGAGCAGCACGTTAACCCTGTCGAGCAGTGACGGAGGTGAAACGAATATAAAGTCTGGGTAGAAGAAAACTCAAGGAAATTCAGACAACACAAGAAAATTCCCCCAAAGCACTGAATGAATGAACAGTCGTCTGAGTCACCTTATTTACAATATAAGGGGCATAATATCAGTAAATTAAGCCAAATCCTCCTTGCATCAACGACAGGCCGATAGACAGGACAGCCCAGAAAGACTCAGAGTAACCACTGAGAAGCCTACATGTTTAAATAAACCAAAAAGTTTGAGTCAGTGGATTTAACTTGTTGCATCCATGCAAGGAATTCTGCCATCATCCTCCCACATGAAAAATTCTGCTTCACAGGACTGCAATCCCCGTTTGATGTCCTGGCATGTGATAAGCCTTCAAAGTGACGAGGTACCCCTGCACCTCGTCGACCTCCCCTCCCGAAGAGGTCACTTCCAAACTGCACAAATCAGAACTATGGATGTGAGCACCTTCACCAGCATCCATCCCTCACCTCACATTCTGCTAATCATTGTCAGATGATGAATGTCACACGTATAGATGCCACTTCTCAATAACTCAGCATTATTTTTCTGAGATGAGATTTTATGTTTAATATTGCAAGGAAGAAATTTGAACTGTAAATAAGTAGTGTTTCATCCATGCTTTCTCTCTTTCCTTGTTCTCTCCCGACACATTTAAGGCTCTCAGATCACCTTTCCCCTTCCAAAGCCGTTCATCCTACACAGAGCGTAATTCTCTTGTTGCTCAGCAAGAGTTTGTTTTTCTGATTAACCTTTTAACACAGCAGAACATGCACATGGGTACGCTCAGCCTAAAAGTATGTAAGAAGGCACCTAATACTCCATTAAGGGTGAAAGGATACACTGTAAGATCTGGTCAATTCACACAAACCTGCCTCAAAAGTGTCTTTATGTTGAGTTTTTAAATGAACATTACAATATTATTGTCAAAAAAAATGTAAAGATAGTTTTGTTGAGTAGTAAAATAATCTTTTCCTGTATTTTCCTTCTCAACTTTGAATCCGCTGTGTTCATACTGGACACCCAGTGTAAAATCTGGAACTATAGTCGTCATAGCATTCCAACCATGACGCTATGATGCCTTGGTGGCACCATTAAGACCAACGGAACAACAGCGGCGCGATCCTGACACACCCTTAACCCACATTTACAGTGCTGTGATGCACACGGAGTCAGTGTCCAGACAGTGCGGCAGGCATCCCATGTACGTATGAAATGCTGCGAGACCACCCACCATCAGTCAGACAGGGTTCGTGCACAGATTAGGCAAAGTATGCAGACAGGCGCTTCGCTTTTAGCCAGTCAGCTATGCATTCACTGGTCGTCATTGATGAACAGATTATGGCAAACTGAACCCTGTCAAAGGCGAGAGCACATCATTGAAGGTCAGTACTGAGAAATTTAAAGCCCCCCCCGGATAGCAACCGGATTGGACTTTAAACTGGTGCCTGGCGCCTACACGTCCATCTTCCTCTTCTTAATTTGTTGTTAAAAGGTTTTTAATTTAATCGCCTGATTATAAAATACATAGTGCGATGTGCATTTGTGCTTTGGCTCGACTAATGAACTGCTGTTTTTATTTAACCCTGCCACTAGATGTCGCTGCTTCCATTTTTAATGCTTTAGCATCCCGTCAGCAGGAACAGGATTAAAGAACCAAGAACCAAAGTGCCCTCCAATCAATAACATCGCAAAAAGTGTAAGCTCTGAGACGTATCAGATATGAATGTAGGAGGAACGTGGATGTTGCTTCACGAGTTCTTTTAAAAGTTTAGGAGCTGTGACACCTGCTCAAAGGAGGCACCGTCTCTCATTCATGCAACTCACGCTGTATCTGAAAGTAAAAGGAAATGTCAGAGCTTTCAAGCAGCTCTGTGGCAGGTGGGGGGTGGGGGCTTATCGCTATCCAGTGCCACTTACCGTGCATGCAAATACGCAGGCTATGCTATACAGTAAACCCAGAACATGAACTCGAAAGGCATTTCAATCAGGTTGAAGTTCATCGTTCACAGGGAGTGTCGAAATGGAGAACCTACAGTGCATAAAAGCTGTGGCATTCAAAATGCACAACACACATTGCTAGCTCACATGTACAGCTTGATATTTAGGTCATGAAAGCAGCATAGTGAAAATAGTGAACTCTTCACTACAAGCGATGGTGTGTGTGTATGTGTGTGTAGTACAGCACATCTAAAACTGCTAGTAAACAGAGCTGGATGCTATCATTTATAATTCAACATTTTTCTTAGTAAGCCTGCGCACTTTCTACTAAAATCAGGAGTAAACACATTTCTGCAGCTGAATTGAGTTGTTGTTTAAATTACTGTCTGAATCCACGTGCTCCCTGGAATGGGACCGCTTCTCAGAATAGCCAATGGCAGATACCTTCCTTCCCTCTGTGTTATTTGGAGCTCAAGGGCAACAGAATCTAACCCCCAACAGTGTAACATGGAGCGGCCCTTACTTCAGGAGGCAGAGAAAGGGGTACGTCAATCAAAAAGGGTCATTAAGGGTAAACCAAGAACAGGCATCATCGAGGGAACTTGTCAGCAAATTAAGGTTCCGATTGGTTGCTGTGATGCCCTAAAGTTGTAGGAATTGGCAACACTTTTCACTTTTCTGCTTGTTGGACCTCATCATGGTTAATAAGTGAGCCGTTTCCCTGGAAACAGACGTTTGTGTGATTTGAGCCATTCTAGATTTATGCAAACCAATTTTCCCTTGCTGTTAGGATTCCTGCTTCAGCTCTTATCGTGTTGTTTTATTTGACAAGCTAATCAACTCCCTGTCAAATTCGCTTTACAACCCCTCACAAACAATCACAGGCGTTCTGGTTGGATCAACAGCTTCTAAACAAGTTAAACTGCGGTGAAGTGACAAACTTTGGGCTTAAAACTAAATCTAAAGGTGTACATCTCATTTCCTTGTATGCAGAAACGTTTATCCTTAAAACAGGAACTTGTGCGAAAGGAAAGAAAGATAAGATCCGACAAAATTCTGAGGCTTTAATGATAATTCCGCCCACCCGTCACACCTGCTCATACAGCAGATGCATCTTTCCGTGAGCTGTTGATGCAGACATAGCTGCAATGGGCAAGTCCAGATCACCTTACTTGAGGCCCGCAGCCCAGGGTGTGGAGGGTAAGAACATTATCCCGCAAAGCAATATGCCCTACTGTTAATATACGATGTATAACATGATCTGCCATTTCCTGCAGGAGAAGGATGCCCGTTTTAGCTCCGAGGAATACGGAGGCCTCTCCTGGGCACGTTTTTATTTAGAATTAACCCGGGTCTATTTTAATTAGCACAGAATGACGTGACCACGATAGGTCCAAACAATGGCCAAATTCGATAGTGAACCATGGAGAGAAGAGAAAAAGGGGAAATCAGACACACATCTTCAGGCAACTTAAGTTGCCCCGTACCAGAGAGCCCCTTGGAAATCCCAACTATGCAATTTAGTGAAGACAGCTGCCTTATGCACAGCAGAATCAACATAACATCCTGCTATGGATGGACCAACCAAGCCCTAAAAGGACCTCACGGAGCTTTCTAGTTAGCCTTATCTTTCAAAAACATGACAAAAATCCCAAATTATGAAATTGCTTCAATACCAAATAGCTGCATTTCTTCAAATATGTTTTCTTGTCTGGTGTGGCGCATTTATAATAAAGTAGATGAACTGAGTCCGAGTCTCTGTTACATCGCAAAAAAAGTGCGGTGTGCACAGTCATGCTGAGGGGGTTGCACTTTAAAAGCAAGGATATAATTAAGGATGATGCATGACATTATTTTCAACTGAGGCGAAACTCAACAGCTTTTAAAAATTAGCGTGGCCTCGCCCTGCAACAAATATTTTGCTGGATATTTTTAAACTCGTGGCTGGGTGAACTAATGAAACCCCCTGCTGTGCTCCCACCTCAATTCAACGCCTCTTATGAAAGTACTGCATAAGTGGAGGTAATTAAAACAAAACTACCCTGGGGTCACAAGGCTGGTTCTGGTAGGGGGAGCATTTTATCTGGAAAAAAGACCACTTGGATTTATTTTTATTTGATGTTTCAATTTAAATTAATTTCATATCTCTTACATGTTTGTTTGTTTTCAGAAACGTGGCCAAGCGATAAAAGTGTAGGAAAAATACTGGCAAGAAGCGTTCCTCGACACGCCATCAACAAAATAAAGGCTTTTAAATGGAAACAGTATAAAGTTGCATCTCCTGTGGCATCATCCAGTTGAGTTGAAGTGCATATTTAATCACATATGTCTTATAAATAAATAAAAAAATGTATTTAAGCCACGATAACATCAATGTGAGGATTAGTTTCTGACGTAATGAGGCCAAACTCAAATAAGAAGCATGAGAAAATGTACAAATTCGGATATTTCCATTTACAAAGATAGACTCTAGCAGCTACAATGTGAACGCATTCACACAGTATTCCGTGAAATATCCTCATCTGAGCTTTTCTGAGTACAACAGTGATAAATCTACCCAGGATTGTAAGATGACCTTTGACATTTTTCCACTTCTGTGGCTCAAAGCATGCGACAGTCCGACAACGCGCGTTACTCACCCGTCTGCGGCAAAACGGCAGACCCTGCGTGATGATGTTAATGCTAAAAATCTTGAGAACCTTCTGAGGCGGTAACTGCTCCTTGGCGACATCCTTGGGGTCGGCCAGGTCAAGCGGCTGGTCCCCTGGCGGAACGTGCGAAGTCTCTTTCCCGCAGACGGCAGTTGGCATCTTTCTCCGAGCGCCGGACGATGAAAAACGAGGGATAGGGCAATGCCGCAGCATTGCAGAGCCGCCCTTCTACTGTATCATATCCAGGAACCCGAGGTGAAGGTCAGGCGCCTGTTGTCGTTTCTTCCTTTCGCAGACGTATCGATACTCTCTGCGCTGAACCTCCTCACCTGAGTCGCCTCCCTGCTGAGTATCACCCTTTTAAATATCTTGGGAGTGTGACATCAGTGTTGCGCCACAGCCAGGCGGAGCAGCTGCTTTCAGGCCTTGAGAGGAGGATCGCCCAAACCAGTCAGTCCTCCCTCAGACGGGCGCTGTGGAATCTGCTCCCATGACCCCCCCTCAGTGGAATGCGAGCCAGCAGTCGTCCAACGTAGTGCACGTGTCTGTGGAGCCCCCTCGTTGTGGTCAGACTCAGACCCCCTTCTGTCGGTCCCTACTCACTTGATAAAGTTCACTTTGTTCCATCAGAACTGTGTGGTGACAGGTGACAGGGTGTTTGGCGATGTCAGCTAGCCTGTGTCAGCGACGCGGTTGAGGATATTTCAGGAGTGGACAACGCAGCAACTCGGTATGCGTGACCCGTGCGTTTTAAACCGGGATCCACTTGACAGACGGACCAACAAAGTCAGTTGGCGCTAGGAAATACTGCTAGCATGAAACAGCAGCAGCGGTGTGGTAATACGCTAGGAGGTGCCAAGGACGTCGCATGAATGCCACACAAAGCAAACAAATTATGCACATTTATGCAGAGTTCCAAATGAGCCAACAATCATACACAGACCGAGAGGCCATGTCTGAACACATGGCTTAGCCCCTCTACTGTTCTCACATCCACTATTGTTTGAGGAGGATTACAGTGCCGGTGCATCTGTCAGAGTAGACTGAGGGCCCCGACGCACGAGCCAGACAGTCGTCTGTCAGGCGCAATTTACATGCACGAGCTGTGACGCGGTAACACTGTCCTACAGTCTCATATGTGAAACACACATACACAGTAATTAACTTAATTGTCCACTGTTTGATGATGGTGAATAAAAAAAAAAAAAACACTAAAAATTAGTCGTTAGTATTTGAAGCTGCAAAGGCAGGTGATCACCACAGTTAAAATACAAGAACTGAGAAAAATTTTAAAGTCAAAATGGCACCACTACCACTAGAAACTGGAATGAGAAACAGAAACAAGGATGCCTACAGACACAGCGCATGTAAACTCAGATTTAGAAAAATATTTGCATTAGTCTCATCCTATTTTCCTGTTTCGCTGCGTTAACAAAGGAGCTGCCTCACTATCCAGCAGAGGAATTTCTAACAAAAAATTGGTTAAAAAAAGTTAAGAACTGGTTGTTATGCAGTGTGAGCACATTGGCCTATAGCTCTCCACAACCCGCGACTGTGCTGGATCATTTTAGAATTTTAGACCAGTGCTTCCACCCGATGGCAGAAACTGGAACAACACCACAATGGATACCAAATGACTGACTTTAAGTCCCTAAATATGGAATAAAAAGGTCAACAAAATAGCACCAATGCTAAATTAAGAAATAAATGCCACAAAACAGAGCTATTAGGACAACAAATACATGTTCTATTTTCTCACAAATATCATAATACTTTACTTTAGAAATCAATTAAACGGGCCAGTGGACGGGTGTGGGAAGATGAGAACACGAGTCTTTTGTGGCTCATCTCTGCCAAGTGTGACAAGGCCAGTGTGTGGGAGAAGCCACCTACAATAAACAAGCTGCATTTTCTTTGCTAAAAAATAGGAAAATATCAGCAGAAATGGTAAGAAAAGTGATGCAGAGAATACTCAAATGCTCATTTTGAATTATTCAGCTTTCTCACCACCTTCCGACATAGATAAAGAACGCAGTTCAGTGGGGGTCCATAAAAGGGTTTAATTCTATTTTATAAACTACTTTATTTAGACCACAATTAATCACAGTACGAGTAACGCTTCATAATGCTTCTAATTTTCAATTTAAATTTCAATTTACTCTTCTACGTTCATATTTGTATTTTTTTAAGGTTTTATTATATTTTTCAGCAATATCTCAACGTCACAATTTAAAAGACAATGCACTGAAATTAAAAAAATGTGCAGATTCTCTAGAAACTAAATAAGGTCACGTCGAAGAAACAGATGCTTGAAATATACAGAAAACAATTTAAAGAAAGTTTTCACACAAAAACAAAGCCTATCACCAAGATGTCAGCATTAATATACTTAGCTATGATGCTATTTACAGATTTTTAAGTTTATATTATGGGAATCAGCTCACTGGCATGTGACCAAAAAGCTAAGCTAAAGTAAGATGAGCAGACGATGCTAAGCTAATTCCGGTGATCTGAGCCTGAGCACCTGGAAAGCAGGAACACAATCTGTCCTCGCTGGAATGTGATACAAGACGTATTGAAGGCTGGACGACAGCCTTCAATGGGTCTTCAGCGCGTTACTGCCACATAAACCCCTCACACGTGTAGCTATTTGTGTTAGTACTTCTGCCTCTCACACAGTTCACGAACAATATCAGCTAACAACACATGTTCTGACACATTCTTGGCCCAAATGTGGACACCGATGCTCTGTTGCAACCCTGTTAGCCCTCATCCGACCCATGCATGCTGAAGCCGTCAGAATGCAGATGGCACACAGAGAAAGACAGTAATCATATGACCAGATCAGGGACTTCTGATCTGGAGTTCTATCGGCCACACTGTCACCTTTAATTATGCAGCAGTTGAACGCAAAGTCTGACGTTTTAGAAAATCCTACAAGTGCCTTCATTGTCTCCTTTGAAAATTGAAACGACGATGAAGATTTGCGAGTGGAAATTTCATTCATGGATATTTGGGATGCATGATTTAAATGTATGAGGCTCTGAAAGGATGAAGAGTGAAGTTGTTAGATTTGACAACCAAGTCCTCTTCTGGAAACAGCTACTGAATTATTGATTTTATTTCACCTTTTTATTTGACGGTGCCAGTATTTCCTCTACAGTTAGATCCGCTGTAAATGTGACATATGTACGCGCCTACGTCTTAATGCTCCTTTCATAATTAGGTTTTCCATGTCACCCTCTCTCTTTCTTATTCTGTAGCTGCAGTGAAATATCTACCAGCTCGTCCTGCTCCGCTCCGAATTCCCAGCATACGAGATCCACGGCTGAATGAAATGTGCACAGTGGACATGGAGGCCAGCTGGTCCCCTTCTGACAGCTGTCTGAGATGGTGAGAGACACTAGAGAGCAAATTCAAACTTCTATATTTAGGCCAATATAGGATGATGTGTTCATGTGCCTGGGCTTTTGATGGAGATGGAGATGGAGATGGAGATGATGCCCTCGCTTGTGCGAGGATAGAAGTTTTTATGACCATATAACAGAATTTCAGCAGCAATATCTGCTGACAGTCATTTGTTCAACAGTAAGCTTTAGTAAAGACAGGACTCTGCTGCAGAAATACGACAGCAAAACGGTCAATACTTATAAGCCAGAGGGATAGAAGCTCTGCGAGTTGTCTTTGTCAGGTTAGTGCATCGTCAACAGTCTTCTGAAAAACACCATCAAATACAGACGCAGCATGGGGCATAGAAGCAGCCAACAAACAGCTGTGCAATCAGTCATTGGTGACAAAAAAAAACACACAAATGTCAGTCACTCACAGCAGAAACCACTCAGAATGGGTGGGGAATTCTAGAACATCACCTCAGTACATAATCCTGCTAAAATAGTATAGTGACAGTGCTAAGATGAGATGGATCATCTCATCTGTATTTGATTTATCTGAAGTAATATTGAAAAGGTTTATCCATTAGTTGGGAAGATTTGAATTAACGGTTGAATCTGCAATAACTGGTTTTGGCCAGGAGGGGTAGCTGTTGTTTCAAGTCTAGCGTACATTGGCGTCAATCTCCCTCAAACCTGCTGTGGGGTGGGCGTCCTAAAAGGTCAGTTGAGCCAATTCTAGCAGCATCCAGGTGAGCACATGCCATTTTATTTGTGCAGGTTTTTCACACAGGAGCGCTGAGTTTTGTTTGTCCAGATTTAATACCAAATCATCTTTGCCGGGGCAGTGACCTGATGGTGAACTGTTGGTACGTGGATTATCTCTGCTCGAAATGGAGCCATTCCAATAAAATAAAATTACGCAAACACCAGCTGTGCTTACCTTCTTGTTGGAAGAGCTTTGGTGTGTACAACTGGAGTCCAGGTTGTTATTGGGTGTAGACACGTTGTTCCTGAGAGAGGGAGACCGCAGCCCTTCCTCCCCTTCCCCTTCCTCGTCTTCCTCCTCCCTCCCGCTCTCAGCCGAATGTTCAAACTCATCGCTGTCTTGGTCCATCTCCTCATCCTCATCCCCTTCTTCTTCCTCCTCTCCCTCGTCCTCTCGTCCCCGCTCCTCCCCTCCCTCAGTTCTCTCCTCCGTCTCGTCGTCCTCTTGATGGCTGCTGCTGTTGTTGTTCTCTTCCTCCTCTTCCTCCTCCTCTTCCTCCTCCTCTTCACCCAGGGACTGGCCCCGGAGCCGCCTCTGCCCTGTCCCCCACATCCATCGGGCACCTTTCTCACGCCCATTCACTTCATTTTGAGGGCCTTCTTCTTCTTCTTCTCCTTCTTCCCCTTCATTGTGTCCCGGTCCACTCGCTGCCCATGGTGCTTCTCTCTGGCTCTCCACTTGTGAAGTCTCCGGCTGCACAAGTTAGAAACACAAGACCTCAGAGGAACATGCTAAAACTCCACCTGGCTGAATGTTTTGCTTGTTTGCAGATGCAGTGGAGGTTTCCAGCCTGTTGGAAACCTCCTGCATATACTGTATTTGTATAACAGTCAGGAGTGCTCACCCTCTGCTGCAGCTGCTCTTCCTCCTCCACCACCCGGTTCATGTGCTCATCCTCATCGCCCTCGTCTGCCGCCTGCTGAGGCGCCCGGGCTGTGGACGAGGCGTTACCTCGCACGGCCGGACCCCCTGGTGCCCGACTCCGCCTGCTGCTGCTGCCCCCCGACAGCAGATCCTGGTTCATTTCCAAAAGCCAGCTTGCTACCTCCTGGACCTTCGCTAGGCTGTCTGATGATGAGAAGGGCTTGGCATTCTGCGAAAACACAGAAGAGAACGATGAGCATTCACAAATACAAATTTAAAAAAAAAGGTAAACATAATCTAAAATACACCAATTAAGGCTTGAGTAAGCCATCCATTATTACTGCTCAGCAGCACACGAGGAAAAGGGAGGGAGTGATTGTGTTTGGCTTCAGATCACACAGCTTCGGGTGGCCAGAAAGGCCTTGAGAGCGACTCGTGTTCCAGCCTCCAACAAAGCCAACGAATAAAGCCCAATCTGTCAGACTGGAACAAAGCAGGGCTTAAATGTAATAAAAGCAGGAGCAATTATCTTAACTTGTGTACTGCACAGCAATAGTGATGCGGATGAGTCAATGCAGTTTGCTCCAACCCACAGCAATATTTCAATGTAAGATTCAAGCTTTTACTGGCAGCTACAAGTGCTTTTTATGAATTTATTTTGTCCTTTTTTCAACCTCATCCATGGTGGTTCAGAGACTGTGATACACAGAGACTCTTAGAACTGACAAAATAACTGAGGAGAGGCTTGGATATACAATAATTTATAATACAGAATTTTCATGCTCAAATCAGCTTTTATTCTACACAATTTGTATGTAAGGCTTAATGGCATGAACTGGGGTAACGCTAACATAATGGTCATCAAGTAACAATACTGATTTTCAGCTTTCATTTTCTCAATTTCCGCAATTCACAAAATGGGGGAAGGGCCCCTTATATAACCGTGGAGAATTGTATTTCTGTCTGTTGAAAATAATCTGGGTTAAATTAGCTTTTAAAAGATGCCAATGGGCTTTTTAAATACCCGCATGAGGTTTCATGCTAATCTTAACTGTGACAAATTATGGATCAGCTATGCAGGCTGCAATTCCATATCTCCTCTACGCACCGCGTGCAAGACGAGAAAATATTTTCGGAAGGCTCACACCGTTTATCTGTCGCAGGAAAAATCATTTGCACAAAAGGGACTGGTGACCTTGAAGGAAAAGTCACCAGTCCCTTGTGTGAGGCTTCTCTTCGTCCCTGCTGCACGGTGTGGTAGTGGGAAGCATTAGACCTATCTCGGATTGCACAGCCCCCCCTCGGGACCGCCAGTTCATCGCTACGAGCTCAGAAGAGGAAGGCTATGAATAGCTGAAGTTGTCTCAGCCATTTACCAGAACTGGCTGGGGTTCTGTGCCGTATTTCCCAAACGCAGCATGAAAAGTGTTTGTTGCTCAAACACTTGGGAACAGCGATGAAATAGCGCAAAGGCAATCGAGTTTCGATTATTGTTCACAATTTTACGCCATTTCCTGACTAAAATGCTTCGAAAGGCAGGCAGAAAATGATTTCAGCACTTCAGCTTCTACAATCATGAACATTTATGTTCTTTTCAAGCTTTTTAAGTGGTTTTAAATTGGTGTTTTCTGAGAATTGAGATGTGAGGAGACAGATTCTTGGGGTGGAAAAATGTTTAGAAGATACTTTCTGTTATTAGTCCTTATTCTCAGTCCTGGAGGAGCTAGGAAAGGGGAAAAAAAAAGTCTGTCTGCGTTCGCCAGGTGTGAATTTGTGTAAATGGGTGGCACAGAAATAGAAACACAGACTTTCTTTTCTAATTGACAGAACTGTAACACACAAATCTTGCTTAAAATGAATTAATTACTGTAGCTTCCATAACTCTGTGTTATGGATTCCACAACAGAGGTAAACAGGGCCCACAAGTCTCTTTCTAATACATGTTCTTAAAGTGTTTTGGATGTTGACAAATCAGTCATATAAAATAATCAATACATTTAAAAGTTTGGGATCGTATGTGAGGAGCTTATGCATCCGAGATGCTTGAGAAAGTGTGACACCGATGATGAGAGTGGACGCAGAAGTGGCTCAATCGTGTCAAGGCTACAGGAAACAGATAGCACATAAACCCTGCTGAGAATACGGGTATAAAAATACAGAACCGAGTCTCCCGACCTCAAACAGCAACAATAAATCACACTGATGTGGCCTTAATTGAACAGTGGCAGAAAACGAGAAAATGTCTCCTCACAGAACATGGCAGACCGCATGTGCATCATTCAGCACACTAGTTCGCTAAGATTTCTACCACCTTTTGCAAAATGTACAAATAAACTGGAGTTGTGGAAACCGCTGTTTCTGCAGTTCGACACGAAAGCGACCTATTCTGAGGTGCTATACGATGTCTCAGGGAAACAGGGAAAACTCTAAGCTCCTTGACAACGCTCTTTGTATTCTGCACTGTGAACAAACAGCAAAATGTCATATTTCAGCTGTTGGTTTGCTACACAAAATACTTTGTATGCAAAGAAATGCGCACATTCAACAGAAGTGTCCTAAAATTCACTGGCAAGGCTGGCCAGCTCTGAAAGTCAAACACATCACCTAGAGAGAAACAGGGAACGCTGGAAGCTACAGCCATGATAGCGAAGCCTGTGTTACAGCAAAAAATGGCGCTAATTCTTACAAAGTCGTAAATAACGTCTTCATCAACTCCATTAGTAAAGGCTTTTCTTCAGTTAGACACAAAGATTGGCTACCGCTAATTAGCTTATCTCAAATGCTGGTAGTATAACCATAATATGCTAGCATGCCACTTTCTGGAGTTATCAGATATAGTTTCAGCTTTAAATGTTCCTGGGGGGGTTTTGTGACTTGTTTATTTATAAAGCAAGTAAGTAATTTTACACTCATCACATTTTACAGTACATAACCAGAATGAGACCACAGGGATAGGATGTGAGTTGATGGGCACCGTACTGTCCCAGAGTAAACGTTATAAATATAAATGGGTTCTGCATGTGGCTCTTCCCAAAATCAGACCAAATGTTTTCTGCACAGCACATGACCTGGGATTTCCTGGAATAATCAAACAAAGCAGCGCTTTACAGAGGGCACAGACGGGACCGTGTCGCCGTTACCTTTGGCTGAGGACGGCAGCCGGCGGCCAGCCGCTGCAGCTGCTCTGAAGTGTGGCTCGAGAAAAGATCTGAGCAGCACACCGCGCAGCCTAGTCTCTTCATCAGAGAGGAGATGATGCTGCAGCCACAGCCGCACATCGACTTGCTCATTAGTGGACCGAGACGGGTTAGAAGACGTGGGGACCGGGAGGAAAAAAAACAAACAGACAGGTCTGCAAGCAGGAGCCACTTCCTGGTCTTTGCTGTGATTCCCTGACTCCTCACAGCTGATGCCTCTTCTGTAATGTATTCCACATGGTGCTGATCCACAGGTATTCCATCACCGAGAGCAGCCCGATTTTATCTACTATTAACGCAACACAAACACTGATTCTCACCTCGATCCATGCAAACTTGTAACGCTGAGTGCATTTTTCGAGTCCATTTCACTCTTGAACGCTTCCTACTTATTCCACTCCCTGTGCTGTACTTTCTCTGAACGGCACACACCTCCCGCTGTAAAAACACTCCCGTCCACAAAAGACTGCAAATAATACCCAGGATGCAACATATGCCAATCAATTTCCACTCGTTCCCCCCCGGCCCCACTCCCTCCACTCTTTCGGCTGCTGTGCAATGAGGATGCTATCCCCGCTAATGCTGCTGCCACAACTATACACCACCCCACACACGCCCGCGCGCACGCACACACACACACACACAACGAGCCGCTCCGGCAGTAAACCACTCAGACTGAGCTCCTCCAACTCGCCCATAGAAAGTGCTTCCCTCATATGACACTGAACTTCCTGGTTATTGAGGAAGCAGAGAAGAGATTACTGTAAGAAATTCAAGCCACTCTGCATGCACCAGAGGAACTGAACACAGGGTGGATGCAGTGGGGGAGGGGCCATTGTTGGCATTTAGGAGATAACAGCAGAGGAGACAGGAGCATCATGGTAATCATTTGTTAGTGCAGTGAAGATGCTGATGCTTTTTGTAGAAAATGAAGATTTATGAAAACTGAAAATGAAGATATATAAAATAAACACTGCAGTTATGATGTCACACACACCGCTATGAAGCTTCTACAAGTGACATCTTCAAGTCTGTGACTGATACTAGTTCAGGCCTCTGCAAAATACTGTGCACATTCTTTCATTGTCTTGTGTGTCAGCTAGGCTGAGATTCGCATCAACTCATCGCAAATGCTGCACAGCGCCAGTACACATGACCATTATCGAGCACAGAAGCTAATAGTTACCAGAGCCAGTGAGACCTCGAGGCCGTGGGGAGAGAGTAATAATGGCAAATCAAAGACAGGTTGACTGTAAACTCTATAGAAGCGTCCTCCCCTTAAAGCAACAGCAGCGGTTTGCTACTTATAGCTCACACAGTATGCAAGTTTTGTTGTTTGATAACAGAGTTGATTAAACTGTATTTCTTCAAGCCTGTTTATTTTTTTTCCCCAAGTCCTATTATTTAGTAAAGGTTAACCGTCCATCACATTGCATAATTAGAGAGAGGTCTTTGAATTTCCACTGCATCACATGCACATATTGGCAGGAAATTAGAAAAAAAGTGACACATTACCAATTCTGCTTTTTCAATAAACAGATTGAAGTCCTTGAATATGAACCGACGGTATATTACAGCCGCAGTAAATTTCTCCTACATTTTAGCAGCAGAAAATGGAAATGAAGTGGTGAAAAGATAATTCATCACAGAAGGTATTACATTATTCAGGGAACAACATTGAACTGCAGATAGCGGCAATGCTAAAGGTGATACCTGGCTGAGATTCATTGCCCCACAGAATTTCTAAAACATTGGGCTGCCAACTAGGTGGAAAATAAGCACAACTGCAGAAAAACATAAAGGACGGTAACACTGAAGGACAAAGTGAAAAAAAGACCCTTTGCCACGGAAAATGAAGCACTAAAATTATAGAGATGACTCGACATTTACATATCTATTATTTTCCACACAGGTTCTAGAAAAGGAGGAAGGAAGAAAGGAAATCTTATTCATTAATTATGAATTTTGCTTTTTGCAAAGTGTCGGCTTACAGCTTCACTATTGATCCATAAAGCAGAGATTCAGTGCACTGTGGCAGAGATTTGAGGCCAGATAATTAGGCTGACAGTAGGTTGGTTTTTTTTAGATGAGATGAAAAAAACATTTGACATTCTGGACAACAGTTTTGAGGGGAAGACGGCAAGTAGCTGACTCAAGAGAAATTGCACCGTCAGTGCAGCTCATTGTAACTTTAAAGGTGTATGAAAACAACAGTACCAGTGCCATCATGTCTTCCTGCATCACCATAATATGCTCCTTTAATTGTAAAGAGTAACTACATTAAATTGATAATTAGCAATTCAAGTATATATGAAGCTTTCAGTGCTCTTCTGTAAAGTACATTAACAAAGAAACCATTACAGACTTCTTTGTAAAGTTTGTCATTCAGCATTTCCTCCAGCTGCACACATTTTTGAAATAAAATTAGCAGTTTCAGCTGGTATTTTTCTGTAGAAAGCCTAAAAATGAGGCATTTCAATAACAGCACTTGCATAAAACACCACATTTAAAAATCTCAGATGCATGGACTTGTAAACAGCGCTGCCCTCTAGCGGCCAGGGACTAGAAATTCTACATGAGTACAACAACATTTGACAGCGCTTAAGATAGTTCAAATGTATTTCTATTTAATTGATAAAGTTAAGAGGTGTACAGTTACAAAGACAGTGAAAGAGGTTTATATTTCCCTCACACAAGGACAGATATTCCCTGCATTCAACAGGATCTCTGAGGCGTGTACAACCACATATTAACCACACCCCACCGGGATACATGTCAACACCCGTGTTATGTATGCGTAAAATCCACAATAACTTATTTCAACAGGTCATTATGCAATATTACATAATAGAGCTGTAACCTTTTGACCTCAATAATAATTATAATAATAAGAGCTGCATAATTATTTTCTCATGTTTATTTGGACTTGTATCAAATCATTATCAATACAAACTAGCATCCTAAACTTCCTGGTTACTGGCCATATTTAAATGCCCCTTAATGTACCTTTAACTGTGTTAACTGTGTGATATTCTCCAGGGCAGAAGGTATTCTGAATTATTTACAAGCGAGCAGTGACAACGTAGTGACACAGACGATTGTTCAACCTTTGTCTCCTCTGAAAGTCTGCTTAAGTAGCACATTCAGCACTGAAAGGAAGGTCTCTGAGTGGTTCCAGTGTATTACTGCAGTTCTCGGTGTATTACTGCAAAATACAGGAATTGCGTTTCATACCTTTTCTTGAATAGCCTTCAAATAAGTACACAAAAGCAAACATACTTAGTTCAATAAGAGAATATACGAATCCTGAAATTGTGGAGGTGAAGCACTGAGTTTGCGTTTCAGAAGCATAAGGATGAAAATTCCAACAGCCATTCTAAATTATTCAAACCCCATATTGATTTTCCAGGGGCACATTTAACAGTTTAAAGGAGACAATGTTAACATTTTGACACTCAAGTGCCTGTCCACACCTTAAAAATGCAGCAGCTGGCCAAGAGCAGCGCTGCTATGTGCTATCACTTTACCTTTAATTTGCCTGCAAGTGCCAAATGATGAAATATTCAAGACCTGTGCCTCATTTACAGCTTTAAGGACAAATTCCCACAGAGTCAAGCAGCATTAAAAGCATCGTAGAAAACATCAACTTCACTCAAGTATATAGATAAGCAAGATGAAGGTTACCCTCACATTCCTCCTTCTGGGATATCTTTTCCTTTTCACTTTTATGAACTTTAGCTTAGATATCCCCTTTAAACAACACTGAATATCTGTATGGGAGGATGTTTTCGCTCTGTCATGAAACACTGGTAATCGAGAAGGCGAACAAAAGGTTACATGAACCCTAGTGAAGGAAAGAAAGGTAACACTGAGGTGACACTCATATCATGGGCCTGAAATAATACAAGCTACAATAAACAAAGATGGCACAGAGATGGCTAAAATGTTTGACAGGGTTCACCACAGGATTAAGGGGATTAGCAAAGCTACTGCTGTGCTACTTTCATTACCTTGTTAGCTCAGGAATTACAAAGAACCTGATAAATGCAACATTATGCCAAAGATTTTTTAACCCCACCTGGAAAAAAGCTTATCTGTGTAAGCCATGACGCCCTACTGATCTAACCAGTGCGTAGGCCAACAAAAGCTGAATCCAGAGGAAATAACAGATTAAAAAAAAGCCCACATGGTTGCAGTGTTTACTCACAGTTCTATCTGTCCTTCTTTGTTGAGGCCACAATCGGTCTTCTCAGCTCCTGGTGCCACTCTAAGGGCCGAATCTTTCTGCAAACAAAGAGAGAGAGAGAAGGGTCCGTCAGTGCAAGAACCTCACAGGTCTTCCAAGGGTTAACATGCCAAAAGCCACGGCAACTTGGTGAGGACGCTGCGAATTTACCCGTGACCTCTGGAACCAGACAGAACACTCATCCGTTCTTCAGAGGTCTGCCACAAAAACAACCTTCTTCCAAACCTGGCTGAGCGTGCAACCCCTGCATCAGTGAGTCACTGCTGCAAGTCCGTCAGCCCTTCCTGCGTCGTCTGATAGGAAGTTAACTGGAGGTTGCTGCCGAACCAGTGCCGAGAGGAGCACCTCTAAATAACGAGGCCTTAGACAGCTAATTACTTTATTTCATACTGTATTGCAACAGCACACACTTGTTTTCTGACTCTCTCCAAAAAGAGACTCTGCCCTTGCGGTGCAGTAGAACCCAGATTTACTGTCCTTTGGTGTCAGAGCAATTATTTTATCCTTTTGTGTTCACAACATAGGGCTCCCAAATATGGCTCCTTCGATAATCCTGATTTAAATTATACTGTCAGCCAATTCCAAATATCCTTGTGGTGTAAATGCTGATCGTGCATCTAATGTATTTAAAAAAAAAAATCTGCTTTCACAGACTTCACGTTGTTACTATGATGTTCAGAAAGGCTCGAAGAAATCCCAGTCTCACAGCAGCTATAATCCTTATAAACCGATCCATATGTTCAACTGTTGAAATTCTCAACATTCAATCAAAACTGCAGAGAACACCACAAAGAATATGGCTTATTTTGTACCCAAGGGTATAATTTGTCAGTGAAGAGGTTAATATAGAGAAAAGTGTATTCCAACATTGGGAGACAGGCTGCTGGTTGGAGAAGCTGCCTGGAATCGTGATTTGCCTCACCAGACTGGACCCCTCCGCTGCATTAAGGAGCTGGCTGCGGAGAAAATGGGATTCCAGAGTTTTGACGCAAACAAAACTGGATCTGGACATTAAGTTCTGGGAAACGAGCAGATGCCCAGACGGGCCATCCAGCTGTTTGACATCCGATAACCGTGAGACAAAACGCGAAGGCCGAACAATCGAGCATTCTTCCAGACTTTATCTGCAGGAGGGCTGCAAAAACCAACTCTAGCCGTTGTGTAATGATGTGGCATAGAGAGACTACTGGAAATTTCCAGATGTGGCGGGCGGGCGGGGTGGGGTGGGGAGTGGGGGTCTGTAGCAGATCATCTGTGACAAGATCGTTTTTAGATAAAGTGGATTAAATGAAAAACGCCACAACACGAGGACAATTGAATACTGTCCTGCTCTGTTTCAGCTTCCACCACTTGTGTTATGACATAAGACAAACTGCCGTGTTTCTACGGCGGCGAGGCCATAATCCAATATCCAAATACATATCTGAGTTGCAGACCCAAACTCTAGAAGACGAGGTGCAGGTAGCATAAACGCACCGTCTGACTGCGCCCAGAGGAATGCGAGTGCTGCACGTCCTGGCCTCTGTTCAGCTGGCCCGTTTCTGGCCCAAATATGAGACAACCGCTAGGTTATGCAACTTTTCCTCAACGAACAACATCACAGCGCCATCCCGATTTTATGCTAGCTCTTACTCGAAGAAGGAGTTTCAGAAAGTATTGTGAACATAAAGAAGAGTAGCACACTTTTGAGTGGAATTGTGCTGCAGCATGCCTTAAAAGGCAAAATTCTATTTCAATATATCTGTTCACAAGACTCACTGACACAAACAACGTTGAATAAAACATGCAATTCTTGTGAAAAGGGTGGAATCATATCATTCTTTTGTCCGAGACTGTAACACCGAGCCTTGCATGTGCAAATTAACCACACCTACTCCTGCAGCAGTATTAAATAGATTAGAAATGACCAAATCTACTTGCATGGTATGCTTGCTGCTACTCTCTGGAGCGTTTGTGAGTCCGTGTGCGCAGGAATTGCTTAGTAAGTAACATGATATGAGTGCAGATTCGGTGAAGGAGTAATTCCACTTTCCAGAAAAATGTTGCATAAACAGGACCCAAATCTCAGAAGATTGGCTTTAATTCCTCCTGCAAGTGGGAACTTTGAGTTAAGCTGTTATGTTCTCATAACACATTCGGCTGATGCTGAACGCAGCATACGGCTGCTGTTTTTTTCAACAGTGAACCATAAAAAATATGCACAAAACAATCATAATGATGAATTTTCAAAAGGCAATAGATGCATCTTTGCCTGAGGAACCTCTGCCACTTTCCAGGCTTCTGCACATGTGCTCTGTTTTAGTTATTAAGTCAGGGATCTGTCCAAAGCAGCTGCAACCTGGCCGACGGTACAGAGAGAATGAAAGGCAGTTCATAAATCGACGCTGGAATGCAGCCTCATTTCCTCCTTTAACCCCACCTTTTCAAGTGTCGTCTTCTACCAGTTCCAAAGCTGTCTGCATCACACAAGCAAGGCTTAAACACCATAATCGTGGCACTCTCCATAACCCAGTCTGTGTTGTGGAAGATAAAATGTGTGTGAAATCTAGCTCAGACAACAGCCGGGCTGAAGGAAGCAGAAAAATATAGAGAACTAAAATAATAGCAAAATCAATTTAAGGGACGTCGTACTGGTTCTTCAGCTGTGTTTAAATTTTACCTGCATAAGAACTATAGGAAAGGTGGATGTACGGCGGGAGTCCAGCAGTCAATCCTCATCAGTTTCCCTTTGTGCAAGGGCTGGACCGTAAACAGCAGAACATCAACAGTCTTAGCAACACATTTGCAGGGGTTCAAAGGCAGCGATATTTTTACCCACGTGCCACCTTCTAAGTGTTGTGGCCTGCATGTGGGGAGAGTGCTGTCCGGGGGGGGCAGTCCTTTCTGTCGAGAGACTGATCAGCATCTTAAAGAAAGCCTGCTGGTGCTCGGGGACGCCCAGTGTTATCTGCAGCTCTGCAGACCGTGCACTTTGAAGTGAGCCTGAGCCAATATCTCAGCGGTGGGGAGGAGGGATGAAGGCATAAGCAAGCGCGGAGCATGCAACAAATGTTTATGATTACAGTGACAGCAGAGGAAATCAGACTAGATGGTGTTCAGTGGGTTTTTTTTTTCCCAAATCTCTTGAACTCTCTGAAAGTCGTGTCTGGGGGCCGCGTCCTTCAGGAAGCGATGGAGGAACCATATGGCGGCCATGTGCTGGAGTCCATTCCACTGAAGGATTGTCCAAGAGAAATTAAGGAAAGTGAATCAACAGGCTGGTTTGCCGGCTCCTTCTGTTCGCTGAACTCTACCTCCAAGATTATCCTCTCTAATAGATTTAAAGGCACTTTAACTAAGCTGCCAGCTGTCTGCGTCCCCGACGGAAAGCCACCCAGGTCAGTTCACGGAGAGGATATCCTACATGACAATGTAACACATTCCTCTAATGCCTTTAATTCTTTATCACACCCAAACAATTCATCTCCAAGCAGACACTGTAAAATGTAACTAAGTAGGATGTTTTTGTCACATCAAACGGACAAAAACACCTTTTTCATTGCGCTTTGAAATCGATACAATCAGATAAGATGAAATTTGGAGCCAAGCACAAGCCAACCCACTTTAATTTGGATGAACAGTAAATAATTCATCCAGGAGTCAGAATGTGGGCCAGAGAGCTGGGATCTATGCAGCTTTAAATGCACGAGCTCGACGTTGTCCTCGTCCTCTCAATTCAGTTTTGATAGCATCCAGCACAATTTGATACCTGCTCAGACGGGATACAGAGCCGCTACGCTAAAATATTAAAATGCTACAAAGCTATAAATAGCTGTTTGGAGTCAAGTTAAAAAATGTGATCAAGGGAAACATCTGGTCTATTATTAACCTTAGCTGAGCCAAAGTATTTAGCTTTGAAAGCTCTAAGAGGAAATGTATCATGCAGTAACTTTCTGTTTGGTAACATCACTTGACATCCACTTATGGCACATTTCCCACAAGCCCACAGGCCCTGAGCTCTTCCAGTAAAACACTGTAAAAACCAAGGGATATCTTTGACATTGTTCCACAGCAGACACACTGACTGGCCTATCCAAACCAGCCTCTCTCTGATACTAAACTAACTACACTCTGATACTAAATATCAATCAGCACTCCCTCAATATTTGGTGTAAATTCCCAAATGTTTGATAAGGCACTAGTCCAAAATAAACATCAACAGCATCGGGTCATATTTGGAAAAGAATGAAGGTGCAGAACCACATACTGAGAGAACAGAACAACAATAAACCCAAGCTTGGTAAATTTCTGAAGTCTACTCAGGCCTTCTCGGACCACAGGACAGTGGGAAACCTCCGTAGCACACAAGAGAAGCCCCCGCGCACAAAGACGCTCGTTTCCATGCCAACAAGACCTCTGCTGGGAGATTCCTCCTTTCAAGCGATTTTCATCCAGCACCTCCGCTGCAGCCTCAGAGAAGGACTGGTGGGCTCTGAGAGGCGATGAGTTGTGGGTGGCGGCAAAGAGATGCAATTGTGCTAAAGCGAGACGGGAAAAAGTCTAAGCTGAAGGCGCAGGAGCCTCTGTAGACACGAAGTCTCTCCTCACCGACGATGGAATACGCTGAAAAAATGTGCCAGACGCCAGCATGGATGCAAATTACATTCCCCGACAGGTGGCAGGGAATGTTAAAATAATGATAATAATCGCTCCAAGACAGAGCTGGACCTAATTCGGCCCTAATTTTTAAACCTCTAACTTGTTGCGATACAAACTGTGACTTTCTCGCGACGCATTCTGCATCAAATTATCATGACTTGAAGATTACTCCTCTTCGTCATTAACAAACTTGCAGCCACAGAGCAGAGCACTGAATTATTAACACGCTCTCCCTGTGTATCACAGAAGCAGAGGAGGACAATTCACAACAGAACGCAGCAGATTCGGCTGTAAACATGCATTAAACGGTCATTAGGACATATCAAAGGAGAAAGCCGAGAGGCGGTAATGGCTGCCTCACAATTAATTCATAAATCAAAAGTATTAAAAAATTAATGAGGTAAGCATGGGCGTGAATCAACTTACAGCAAAAAGCTGAGTTTAATTCAAGGACTTCGTCTGTCAGTGGAGTTGAAATCAGAAATGTGGCCTAATCTTGTCAAAAAAAACGACACATTAATGTGATTAGACCTCATATCGGTACCACTTCTTCCTGGCTACCAGTGCAATGCTCTTACTTCTAGAAAAATAATTCTCTGTTTTTGACTTAAACTAGTCATTAGACAAACTGGGACTCTCTGGGGAATTCTACGGCATGCTTCTGTAACAGGATCTTCAAACTTTCTGTAGCCATGATGAACAAGATTTGAGCAACATCGAGTCAACTTTTACTACAGGTCTTTGTGTTGCTGCTTAGGTTTCAAAGAGAGTCAACAGCGTCAAGGAGATTCCCTGAAAAGAGATTCCCCTTCCCGCAGGGGGCCTTAGACCTCTACGAACAGAAAAGCTTTAAAATCCCTCCTCCCATGCATCCCACACATAGTGGTGATGGCAGCAGGCTGGACATTCTGAATCTGCCTTTTTAATCTCAATGCTTCTCCTCTTTGTGTTGCAAGCACAGGGAAGCCAACAGCAAGGCAAGTCCTTATGTTTTACTGATTTCTGTTGCACCTCCCCTCCTCTGTTACCAGTTACTCTACTTTTAAGATGGTTTCTTGTCAGGTTCAACCCTAAAAAACACCAAACATGTGAGAAAAAGTACAACGTTTCCCAGTTTGGCTCCAGTTTTAAGTCTATATTTCCCATTTTTATACATTTTAAGACACCACAGAGTGAAACAGACAGGTGTTCTCTCTCTTTACAAGACCACAGACCTGACTCCCCTTTGGAGAAAGAAAATAAAAATCCCAGGCCATATCATGAATCGCTCATTAGCCAAATGCCTCTGTATTTTTCCCTAAATGGTGATTTGGGCACCAACAGGCCTGGACGGGGGCCCATTCAAATCAGGCTACACTCGCTGCATCACCAAAGCACACCACTTCAACACAGAAGCTTCTCTCTTCACTCTCAATGTTCCTGGTCGCAGCAACTGCCTCCAAGTCCATCAGCCAGCCGCTCCTTGCCGTCCTTGTTGACTTTGGGCATTTGAAAAGCCCCCCCAGACGTGGATACTCACGTTTCTGCTGCACATCACTATGCCGTCCACCGATTGCGGAAAGAGAGAGAGTTGCACCCAGGGTGTGTGAATCTACAGTGCAGCTTATCTCTTTTCTGCTTTTTATTTACGATCGTTAGCGGGTTACCCATCATATCCGGACCAATCAACTTATCCACCAAGTATCTCTCAAATGGGACTGAAATCTAGTGGAAACAGAACCACCGCTTACTTACTTACCAATCCCACCCATTTGCGTCTATCAATATGGGCTTCAGTGTCCATGAGAATGGCTTTAAGAAGGCCCTGAGGTCCTGCACACAGTGTGGGAATATGAACCTTTCTGTAAACAAGCCCAAGGATACCCCCAATCTACAAGGCACTGCCGTAATAAAACACAGCCAGAACCATCACATAATTTTCAAATTCTATTAAAGCCTTTCCCAAAACAAGAACTTGTTGACTGCAGTCAGCAAATGAATCATTAAGTGAAATGAATAAACTGTAATAAAATGGTTAAATATCCATTATACTGTCTGCCCACATTACTTTAATACACGTCTCAGTGGAAAATATGCTGAACATTTCTGACACAAAAGCACCAAATGATAAATCTTATCAAAACAAAGGCTGTTTTCAGATATCTATACAGGAAGGGCCTTTTTGGTGCTGTGGGTATTAGAAAAGTAAACAATAAGGTCTCTGTCTGCTGATTGCATGTAAACAGTTATATCATGTGGTTGGCTCCGTGCATCACATGAAGCTTCGGCAGAATCTGAAGCCCCATCAAGCCTCTCCTGAATGGGAGCTATCCTGAGGTGGCGTCTCCTTAACCACATGCAACCCGTGACAAGTCCCTTTCTTCCCCCTTTGAACAAGCATTTACTGTGAAAAATGACTTGTGTTGACGTAAAAATGCTAGTGTTGTTTCTCTGGATATTCATATTTCACCAATCCTCCTTTACAAAGTAGGAAAATGGGTCCAGTGCATTTCACCTAATCTGATATAGCACTTGCTGTAAAACAGATCTTCAGAACCATGAATCCATCCAGCTCTGGCACCACATGATACTTTACAACTCTTTTCAGACTTGTGTTGCAATAATTTTAGACATTCTGTTGCAATAAAACTGCAAGGATAAACAGCTTGAGTTTTCTCTAGAGTAAGCAACAAAAGAGCCTCCACTTCATAGAGTTAACAACGCAAATTCACACAAACACTAAGAATCTTCAGCTATAAATTCTGTTACAAAACATGAAGTTTTGCATCAGTGCGACTGGAGAAATTCCCTTACATAAAACAAAACTAGACAGGGGTTTTATTGTCCTGAAAGTTGTACGTTTGTAATGTTAAGAGTGAAAATAACTCTGCTGGTTCTCTCAGAAGGTTTCATCTGTCACACCAAAATAATTAAATGAAACACATTTATCCACAGTTTTACAAGGAACTCTTTGATGCAGCAGCCTCCAAAGCTCAGGCATGAAACAACAAGCATGTTATCAGTTAAGGTATATCTTTATGGGTAAACCATTTCTACACAATATTCACATTCCTGTCATAGTGGGTCAAAATGAACAAAGCCAGTCCGAGCCATGCGAGGAAGAAGTGGTTGGCATTCTTCTAAAAAAAAAAAATCTAAAAACAGAGGTTGTGATAAAACTACGGTTTGATTTCTTTGAGACAGACAAGGAGGAAAATACCACAGTATTTTAAGGGAAGGGGAACGGGCATCACACAATACTTTGTTTGCAACCCTTTTCAGACCAAAAGGGTGTTGACTCTTTGGCTCAATGAGTCAATGTGTGTTAACACAGCTCGCTTGACAACCTGGCTATTGATCGCTTCAGCATAAGACACAATCTCGTCTGTATTCTGTCCTCTGCACTGTTACATCTGCAAGCATCAGGTCTGCATACATTAAAACTCCACAAATACTTACCCATTTACAACAACCTCGAATAGTACCTGAATTACTCAGATAAGAAGATTGATTTAACCCAACAATTTCTTAGTTAATAAAACAGATCAATTCCAAAAACTAAAACATCTAATGCATGCAACAGCAAAGAGCTCGAAAAAATTACTAAAACATGTTTACATTAGTATGTAG
Organism: Pao palembangensis; assembly: GCA_015343265.1. Lineage (NCBI taxonomy): Eukaryota > Metazoa > Chordata > Actinopteri > Tetraodontiformes > Tetraodontidae > Pao > Pao palembangensis. The sequence goes on along the minus strand of CM027089.1, from coordinate 3,331,140 downwards.
ATGCAATAAATAAGAAATCTCTCTGTATTACTTCATGCACCGGTAATAAGTAAACTCAACAGTTTAGAGATGTAACCTGAAAATCTGTCCTCACGCTAACGTTCTCGAATAAGGTCTGCACCAGAAAAGCGATTTTTTCGTTTATACCAGAGCCCATATGGTGCACAAAGTTTTAAAGAAAAGTGTCTTGAGCGAGCGAGTTGAGAAAAATAAGATGAATCCTGACAAAACTTGCACTTGTAGCACTAGACTGTCGTCGCAGTCTCTGTAAAATTATCTGTATTCTCAAAAGTGTGATAAATCTGGCACTAAACCATATCCGATTGCCTAATTGAGCAATGAAACTAATGATCACAGTCTTCATTAGGGTTAAAACGAATACGAATTTGTTGATCTCATATAAATCGTGGATATATTAAGACTAGTGCAGGTGGCTACGGTTGGCAATACGAACCCAGTTCAACGAGCTACTTGATAGCTGGCTAATGCTAGGCCCGGTTCGCTTTAATATTCTTGTGTTAGGATATTGTACCTTGTTTACTTTTTACAATTACTTACCCCAGAAATGTTGGGATGAACAAAGACAACCGAGGTCTCTGAAGATCCTATTCGGTCGCCTATCCGAATCAAGATAAGTTATCCTTTGACGGTTGCTAAGGCTAACAATCACAGGGTCCGACGAGGTTAAAGGGTCCTTCTACAATTCTTGGTTTCCCACCAGGGGTAGCTGGTGTCTGACTCCAACTCACAGGAGCTATCGCGGCTAGCAGGAGCTGCTAACTAGCCGCTGTAGGGCGATCTAGCCTCGACCAAGTTGATGTAATATTAGCATGCTAGTAGTAAAACAGTGCTAACATTAGCCACTTAGTCAAATTCAAGGGAGTATTATGATCCAACCCCTGCCTTGGTTACTTAACTAAGAGATATACGATAGCCTGCCACCATTACAAGAGGCAACGCATCCAGCGAGTCCAAAAAGCGTGCCACCAGTGAAGAAATCTGCCGTTTATAGCCTCTTCTGCAACCACTTGGTTTGTTCGTCTCCCGACTCTTCACCGACTGGAGAGAATGGATGTCGCAACATGATGATGACACGGTTTTGTTTGCGAATGGGCGCTTGATTATGACGCAATAAGAGTCTCCTCTGACGACGTCAGAAAATTATAGTAGAATTCGCTCAACAATAAAGTTGTATTTTTCTTTGCAATCAGTTGTATTAAATTAACATAGTTTTAATTCCAGGGTAGTTGGTTAATTCACATATTGTTTGTGTTTATCTTCTGATGAAACTGTTTCAAATTTACGATTTGGGGTCCATTAAATGAGCATCTGTTTTCTCAGTAAAAAATAAAAATGCATTGCCAAATGTTTTTCAGCAAAAATGTCATAAATGGTATGAGAAAATATTGCCTTAATGTCCATATCATTGTTGCTTGGTCCTTAATATTATATATATCTAAAGAACAAACATAAATCATACAACACCATGCTTCTCATAAACAATTACCAAAAAAAGCATTTAAAAATTGTCTTTTGTTCAGAGAAACTGCAAAGGAGAAACTCAATTTTTAATTTTTCATTTCAGAAGTCATATTGGATGGATTTTTCTTTTCTTCTTCTTCTTTTCACAAGTGAGCCTAATTTCCTCATAGGCAACAATAAAACCAAGAAGTGAGTTATTGTGGATAAGGCTGCTGCTGCTGCATCTGCTGCCCAAATTTGCCGTGTGTGCAGTGCCAGGCATGGTTAGCTTTGGCTCATGGTCATTTTCATAGCCTATATCAGGATCCTCCAGGGAGAATCTGGAGCCTTGAGATATCACTAAGCATTTGGGGCATGCAATCCTGAAGGCTGCGTCTGGTCAAGGGAGGCTGAAAAGCAAACCTGGAAACAAAGGACTAGCGTTGACAATATCTGCATTTTTGTTACTGAACACTGTCTGCAACTGGCCTTTTATGGAAATCACTTACAACTGACGCCATTTAAGAGGTCTGAACAGCAGAAGACTGGAGCGTATCATCGGTGCATCTGTGTTTGGGTGATTTATTCAGTGAAGCTAAACACAAAGATAACAGTGGATTCTGGATATTATTGGCTTTGAAGAGTTGAGATTGTCCTTCTATAAGCGAAACACATCTCTTGTTTATATGTTCAAATGTCTTAGGCAGTGCAAGCTGTTTTGTTGATTTGTAAACCAGTTTGGCCAGAATTTGGCAGCATGACGCAAACAATGGCGTGAGAAAACTCCAACACACTCCTGCACACACGTGTACGGCGGAACTGGCTTATCTCAATAATGTTATAATTATAATGCTATAGGCCAATGACAAATTAGATCATCCATCAGAGAAGGAAGAAAAACTGCTAATAACATTCTCTGAACTGTGATTGACAGGTGTCGGATATTAGCAGTAAGATTAAACCTACTGGTGACGGTGGCGGTGGCCTTGGCCATCCTAGCCTGGTGGACCAGCAGGGGTGGAGCAGCACAAACAAATACGCCACAGGCAAAGACAGACAGGCTGGCTTCAAAAAGAGTAGGATGAAATCTTCCTGAATAAGGTGTGTCACTAGATGACCTGAATGGATTAGATCATCTGAGGAGGGCAGCTAATTCAGATCCAGACAGTGACGGCAATATGAGTGTGCACGACGGCAAGGTGCTGTGACTGGTGAAATTCAGGCCCATGAGTGGGCAAATGCCAGACCAAGGGGGCGCTCTGGTGCAAACACATTCTCAAACACAAGATTCAACGTGTTTCTATTAGAAACTAAATGCTAGTTAGCATTTAGTAAAATTAGGTTTTTTGTTGTTTTTTTTGCAGCATTCTGGCTGGTTTTGATCACCTGGAATATAAACAAGCGTAGAAAAATACGAGACTTTGGGCTTAAATTAAACTTTCCTCAAAATTCACAGTGAAAGCACAAAGATATTTCTCTCTGAATCAACCTCCAATGCAGTTAAAACAGCCGAAAATAAACAATTAAGATAATAATTACAACTGGTTTTATTTGCAACAAAATATACTCAAAGCATCAACAGCAAAAAAATAATAAGAAAACATTGTCGGAAATATTCACAAAAGATGCTCTGAAACAAAATTAAATTCATATATTTTCTATTTACAGTGCAAGATTTTGCTAACTACTGACTGAATGCGCTCACTTGGATCTGTGTCATGACTGTTTGGACAGGAAGCTACACAGTCAAAGGAAACTTTTATCATTAGCTTTTAAAAAGCCATACCAGCAATAATTCAGGGAGAAAAAAAGTAAAGCTCAGGAATGAAATCCAGCTGATTTCACGCTAACGGATTTCAGTTTCTGAATAAAAACAGCTTCTCCGCAAAACCGCAGAAGCTCCATGAAGGCGTGAAAATGTGTAGACTTGACCTGCAAACATCCAAATCAAACAGGAACCGAACAGAGAGGCTGAGGAGAAAACCTAAACATCTGTCTGTACACACAATAAAAAGTAAGAGCACTGAAATGGCTTTGTAAAATATTTCATGTATTTTTTCATTTTCTGCCAATGTGTGCATCAAATTCTGGATTTGATACAGAATACTGCTTTCTCTCTTCATGTTTCAGATGCACCATAATGTCATTTTTAAATATCTAAAGAAATGATGGCACTTGAAACTAATGAAAGCTTAAATCTGCAAGTTTAAGCTAATTTTTGATCCTTCTGGCTGTCAGAAAATACAGATAATGGCTGACTGATGCCCAGTTTTCTGACTGGAAGCATGTCGATAAAGTTGGTTATTTTTTTGTAGGCGATATTTTTCTCTATGGAGTCAGAACAGTTCTTGTTGGCACAGGTATTGCTGGAGCATAATCTTTGTTGAGACTGCCCTCGTGGCAACCTGCAGGGATGACATAACAAGAGAAAGAGGTGATAATATCAGGGTCAGAAAGACAGAGGTTGTCCTCTCTGAACTGGAAACAATCCAGGGTGTGATCAATACACAGTGATATGGTCCTGTGACACAATATCCTATGCTTTAAAACTCAATATATCATGAACAAAAAAAGTATAAGTCATGTAGATAACCTAGAATGTGTTAAAATGTCCATTGTACAGTACATGAGAAATGAATGAGAGTGTAATAGCCTGTGTATTTACCTTAAACAAGGTTAGCAGTTGATACTGGTGCAGATTAACTGGTGGGGCCAGTTAATGATATAAAATGTCAGTGATGAATCACTGTTGTCATGGCCCTCCACACAAAAAAATAAATCACTGAATAAATCAAGGGAACAAAAAAACACACTTTCTAATGGAACACATGTAGTCAGGTCATGGAGACAAAGAGAAAGTCCATTGCTATGGCAACATAAAAGACAGAATAATTGCCTATCCTTGTCTACTCTGTGTATTAGCCTCAATGTTTTGTGCTTAAATGGAGGAAAACACGTTAACCTGAAGCCACAAGTTACAAGCTAATGCTAATATAGCATTAACACTTTGTCTGCTATATCAACTAGGAAGTTAATTAAAGCCAATAAAAACATGATTCTATTTTTAGGAGTCCCCAAGTTGTTGTTTTGCTTCGCTTTCACTTCTCTGTTCAACCTCATTTGCAGCTGATGGAGATAACATAAAATAAAACTGCATAAATAAACCCAGCTCATGTCAGGGGGATGAAGATAACTCAACAGTAAATATAATGCTGACCATAGTATTTAGCTGCAGTGTCTCCATCAGAATCCAACACAGTTTTGCACATTTTTTCCATTTTAAACATGTTTTTTCATCTTTCCATCAAGTCGGAGGCAGCTCTGCCTGGCTTTGTGTTTCTGTCTGTAATCTGACCTGCTATTGTGGAACTTCACAGGTCTGACAAACAGGCCGCAGCTCCTGCCAAAGATGGCATCATGTTGTGCAACCGCAGCCCTGAGCCTTCTTGTGAAACCCTGGTTTGTACAGAGCTCCTCTGTGCTGAATGAAAGTACCATCTAAATTCTAAAACCTCACACAGCTTTAAGAAATAAACCCTGAGGAAAAAGCAGTGTGTTAACGGTCAACAGTTCGACGAATGGACCTTGACCTCGCCTTCCCAACACTTTCAGTAAGGAGACTATGCCAGGGCTAAATTGCGCCACACTCCCATGCTTGCCTGTCTCTAATCACTAACAGATGTTAGCAGAGCTCATATTTTCAGACAGTGCCGTGTTTGATGAAAGGTCATCGGCGTTAAGGTAAACTAGCTGCTGCATCTAAACAAAAACAGAGCTTTAAAAAAAAAAAGCTTAAATCAGTTATCTGTGTTTCCTGCAAATGTATAAAAGTTGGATCTGAAATCAGAAACTCTGCAGTTATTATGAGGATTTACATTCACGATGAGCTCACAATAAGGATGCAGTCACACCTGCAGGAATGTTGCTTAATCGTTAACTGTTCGGTGCTGGGACAAGCTGTTGCCAAAGTTTCACAGAAGTAAATATTCAGAATAAAGTCAGTCTTAAATGTAACAAACCTTGTATTTTGACTCGTTTTGAACCTACTTCTGAGCCAACTTGTGAAGAGAAACATGCATATTTCTCTGTACAAATGCCTCTTTAGATGTGCTTCCCTCTCACCAATTTACCTGCTCTACCTATTGTCTTAAACATGTTTAAACCTCAGTTTGCATGTTCTCCCTGTGTGTTCTCCCTGTCTGTGTGTGTCTGGTGATTGTGAACCAGACTGCTGAAATTTTGCATTGAAAAATCTTTTAGAGAATTGAATACTTACAAACAATGCTCATCATCAAATAATTTTATGTCTGCATAGATTTTCTTGTAGCTTCACCTAGAAGACAACATAAAAAACATCTAAATTTAAAACAAGGTTGAAAAAACATTTAATCTCAGGTCTGACAATAGTATCGATTAATGAAGCAACAGTGGCCTCTGCTGGACATAAATTATTACTATTTTAACACTGAATTTCATGTTTAAAAAAATAAATAAAATGGAAAAATGTATACCATTATATATTGTTGCTATGTATTGTTTTAAAAATTAAAATACTTTTATAATGGATTTTCAGATTGCAGTTTTGACTGACACCTACCATCTTGTTGCATCCACTGATCCAACTCTTCCATTTCCAGCTCCAGGACAGATGGCACATCTTCTTCAAACATGGGCCTGGGGGTTGTGGATGAGGGCGGGGGTGGGGGGGTGAAACACAAAGATCAGATGTTGTTTTCAACTCTGCTGTCCTAGCCCAACCACAGACATTGTGAGAGCATGAAAAACCCCCTCTATGTATATATCTTGATTCCAAGAGACTCACAGTTAATGCTGAGGATTTAAGGGGGAGGAAATTATAAGCATTCCTCTGAAAAAGTGATTAATACTTACATTGGAACTTTTTCTGTGGCTGAAACATCTAAATATGGATCCTCTACCTTCAACCCTGCTGCTGTTGGTAAAAGCAAAAATTTGTGATCTTCACATTAAAACTGGTTTCTGGTGAGCAGCTCTTTGACATGTGGGGGTCTGTTGTGACTGACATACCTCTCTTTCTCTCTTTCGTGTTGCACCTGCGGCTGATAAAAATCCCACCCACTATCATGGCGATGATCAGCACCACCAGGCCCACGGGGATCAGGATGATGGTGAGACCTAAACTCACTGTTGTGCTGGGATCTGTTGCATCCTCTGTGGATGAAACAAGATGGTAAAGTCACATGTGCTTTTAAGGCCTTATCCTATTTAATTTAATGCACCTGGAGGTTCATCCATGGCCCCTGACCCCTCTTCGGCACTGACCACTGAGGTATCATCTACTGGAAGACAACAAGAAGAGGAAATTGGAAGTTAATATCCTCTGAGGGATTTGGAATAGGTGTGTGTGTGTGTGTGTGTGTGTGTGTGTGTGTGTGTGCGTGTGTGTGTGTGTGTGTGTGTGCGTGTGTGTGTGTGTGTGTGTGTGTGTGTGTGCGTGTGTGTGTGTGTGTGTGTGGAGGGGGGGAGTTCAGTACCTTGAATCTCTTCATCTGTGGGGGGCGGGTCCATTGCTAGGGTGGTTTCAGGATCATCTAGGAGGGGGTCTAAAAAGATGAGCTCTTACTGGCAGTGTCGCTTGAAAAACCAGAAATACGCAAACGCAACCATACACAGAGGAACTAAGAGTGTGGGAGATACTCTCAGCTCTCAGGTGTGTGCTCTCATCTCTCATCTCAGAATTTAAACGCAAAACGGTTTCAGCCATTCCTCCTTGGGCTTCCTCAGGTATCTGTCTGCCCCTCCGTCCTCTTAACTGACTGAACCAAATTTAAAATGTGATTTTTGCATTAAATCTGATCAGATTTTTGCACTCAAATAAATGACTTTATATCGAATAATAAAGACGATCCTTGTGAGCATGTGTGTTGTCTGCCACACATACACACACACACATATGTATAATTAACATATGGGGTTAATTTTAGCTGTCTAGTTTTTAGTGATCCTTACATCATCTGAATCATTATTCGGAAAGTTTTATTTTTTTTGTTTTACTCAACATTAAGCGAGGAATCTGTTCAGCAATATTGTGTATCAATAAGATATAAATAAAATGTAGGTATACGGTTGTCCTCATACTCCTCCCTTTACGAGAGTGTCAGAGGACCTTCAGTGGCTGGTGAGAAACAAAAAGTAATGCACCCTTAAACTTCCAGTCCAGACGTTTATGGCTTTAAATTAATTTAGAAATTAAATGTATAACTTTATATGTATATGTTGTGCAGAAAAGTAGTTAAACCAGTTAACCTCTGGTAAGATGAACTTCATTGCATGAAGGACTATTTCCCATCTTTGGATTTTATCTTTTTTGTTTATTTGAGGAAGGAAAGAATAATAAAAGGGTTAAATTTTTTTTTTTATCCATCACCTGTGTAGACTGTCAGGCTTGGATTTTGGAAGGTAACTAGCCGTTTACTAATGTCAGTTTTTTTCTTTGCACACCAGCACCTTGTTTCAACATATCCTTAAACATTAGCATTAGCAAATGTCTCTCACTCAAAAAAAAAAAAAAAAAGAAAAAGAAAAAACATGCCTCCCTGAGCATTTCTAAATTTATTATTTACCATTTGTGGCCCATCAACCGTCTCACCTGAGGTCGGCGTGTTGGCGTCAGCTGGATCACCTGCAGTCATGTCCTCATCTGCCATGGGGGTGTCTGCATCTTCACCATCCTCTTCATCTTGGCATAACACTGCAATTCAAAACCTTTCATCAATACTGGGGGGGGTGATCAGAAGTGCTGCAATCCACAGGAAACCTGGGTGGTTTATTATTCAAAGCAAATCAGGCAGCTAGGCTGAGGCCTTAACTCTAGACATGTGTGAGGAGCACACATTTTATTAAAACAAGACCTGGCAAAGTGACACAAGAGAGGAACTAAAGACGGTGAAAACGAGTTCAGGCTGCTGTTACAAAATGCCGACTGTTGCAGAATTCAGCTGTTAGTCAGAGACAAGCATGTGATGCAATGAACTGTTGGTTCCTGCTGTACATTTCACTGTGTGACGAAACAATTCAGGCCACTGGAGAAGTACATTTAAACAAAAGACGACTGGGCTATGAAAAACCAGTAATCAGAAGCTTGTACAGTGTGGGGTTTGAAAAAGTCAACGTAAAGATGAGATTACAGGTCAGAAGAATACTGCCAAAGTTTAAAACACATCATTTTAGTGGTATTACTGCTCAGCTGAGATGTAAATACAAACGAGAAGTAAGAAAAATGCATTGTGCTTTTAGGAAAAAGATTCATTAAAGCTTACCTGTCCCAGCATTCAGCAGGACCAGAAAGAACAGAAGAAAAAGTGAACTCTTCACCTGGGAGCCTCTCATGCTACCAGGCCAGGGAACAGACATGGTGCCATTGTGCGTCTGCCTTCTTCTCTACTGTCGCAGCATCACACTTCCTGATCTGACTTAACATATCAAAAGGAAGGAAAAGAAAAAAAGTGACCCACACACAGACACACACACACACCCCTCACACTCTCAGATAACTCATTCGGATGTGACGCAACCAGCTGTGTGCCTGTCGCCACAAGTTTGACGGCTCCTTTGCACCACCACACTCACATTCCTGGCAGATAGGTATGCAGGACTGCTCACTGAGGAGGAGGAGGAGGAGAAGAAAGATGAGGACGAAGAGGAAAGAGGAGGAAGGGAGGCTGAGCAAATGTCAAGCAAATATTAAAGCTGTATCTCCTGAGAAAACTGTGACTGTTCATTAGTAGCTGCTCTGATGTCCACGTGTCTCTGTAGCCTGATCATAAGTGACTTTTCTGTGGCAAAAATGAAGATCATGAATGGGTCAGTCATGCTGTTGTGATTATCTATGGACTCTGGGCTTCCTGGGAGGGCCAGGCCATCATTGCTTCATCTACCAACAGAAACTCAGAGCACAGCAACACGTGTTCGCACTCTCTATGTGATGATAATCGATTCATCGCATACAGGGATTAAAAACGTTCTCTGGCAGAAACTGTGCATTCTGTCAGTCAGAAATGGAGGCAGTACATACAGTACCTCTGTTAGATGACTCAGTCTTGCATGACTGATTTATGTCAAATACTGAAAGTAGTACATATATACAGATAGAACGAGCTGAGGTGATCATGAAAATGCATGTTTTTTTTAAAAAAAACTTTATATACCATATGAACTGTTCTAATTTTTTCCCACATACATCAGAGGCTTTATGATAATAGTGCTCCATGATCGTGAGTGAGAACAGTCAATGTGACCTGATTCCTTATACGTAAGTACAATGAAATAAGTTTAACATTGACTGAAATGTCTCAGTGATAAAGTGCTCACAAAGGCAACTGTTTGCAACAAATTAATCATTAGCGCATTACTGACTAATTCGTAATGGTATATCTAACACATTACTTTTTATTCTTTTATATAACACATGCTTAGAAATTATGCATTTAGAATTGTATATAATGAACCATTCAGTAAGATATTAGAAATGTGACTTCTGATCTATAAAGGACAAATTCAACATATTATTTACCGAGGTTTATTAACATGAATTATCTGTCTATTGTTGAATGGAAATTATGAAATATAAACATTTTTCATAAGTTCACATTTCTGTCTCAACTCTGAATGACTGTCTGAAACAAGCTTGAGCAAACTTGATGACAACAGAATAATTCAGTAATTTGGGCCTCATTTATTACATGAAGAATCCCCTCAGAGAGAGAAAACTTCATGCTGTAATGTTTGCCCCCACAAATGCAGGTGCTTGAAAAAAAACCCTCTTTATTTCAGTTTTATGATTTTAGTCAATCTGTTTAACAACAGCTGTCTTTCTCTGACTCAGACTTTGTTGGGGGGGGCGGGCGGTAGATGTAATTGGATTTGACACATTGACATTTCAGTGCAGCAGCAGTCAAAACTAAGGCAAACAAAAAGATTTTAGATTTGTGGTGCATTTCCTTTTCTCAATTTTGGAGACCTTTTGTTTTTGATCTAGGTAATCCTCTTACTAATAAGTATGATTAAGTTAATTATTTATTTTCTTAATTTAAATGTTTAAAGCAAGCCAGGACTTGTTTACTCGCCTAACCTGTTTCAACTAATAACTGCATTAAAGCCTTGGAGAGAATGTGACTGGTCTCAACTGGCCCCACTTAACATTTTAGACCTGTGCTCATGTGTATGGGTTATTATCGCTTCAACATTTGATAGTTTTTTCATACCTGGAGTCTTTTTGACACATTACTTTGTATTACACAATCAAGTACTAGATATTTTAATGTGAAATCCTTAACTTGTGCACAGTCGAACCCCATTTAAAGAACTTAATGGATGATTGTGTTTGCATTATTGCATTGACTGACAAGCAGGTGCAGATCTGAGTTGAGAATATTATAACAAATGACCATAATTGGTAAAGTGTATATGTAGATGAATCTGGGAAATTCCTGGGGACACCTGGTGGAGAGGTGGGGCTTATGGTATATATGGAAGGAACGAGGAAGCCCGACGTTTTGTTCTGAAAAAGCTCAACAGTGCCGATATTGATATCTTAATAAAACATTTTGTCGGATAGGTTTTACTTACATACACACAAAATAGTCAATTTCACTGTCTGTGATTAAGCTATGTTCAAATAGGAACCATTGTTTATCGTCAACGTCACAACCGGACAACACCCGTTGACGGAACAGCATATTTCCGGTCAGATTTTTAACAGAAGCGCGTGTCTCCACACAGCAGAAATGGTAATATAATAAAATTCATTGATGACGAATTTAATGTTATATCCATGACACAATTTCCCAATTGTGTATTTCAGCCGAAAATTCAGAAGGGGAAAGCTCCGGAGAAGGTTATCCATCCGTACAGCAGAAAAGCGGCTTACCTTGCCCGAGAGGAAACCAGGCTGAAACGGAAAGAAAGGTATGTAAATAACAGAAACACGCCAGAAAAATAATAAAAGTCAGAATCACGCTAAACTTTCTTATTTATTTAATACTCGTGTTCTCGCAGAAATATAATACCGCATTTTTAATTATATATAATTTTCAGAATGTTTTAAGTTTGACTCTTTTGAACAGTAGTATATTTTATATTGCATCCATATAAATAATTTTTTCTGTTGTCCAAAGGTTTGCTGGCCTAAATAGAAAACAACTTTTTAAGCCGTCATATTATTGCCACATGCATGTCACGTTTAAGTTAAAACAGGCTTTCAAACTAATCCTGCACATCATTGAAACATTAATATGTCATACACACCGTTTTTTGATTGCTAGATGAGTTCTTCTTTATTCCTCAGGCAGAAGAATGACAAAGCTACCCGTCTTAACATCATTGGTAAGCCCACTTTTCTTTCTTTTCTAACCACCTTATAGATTAAATCAATCCAATTAGGTCTTTCTGTTTTTGGTTGTTTTGGCCCGAAGGGGAAAAGCTGCAGTGGTTCCAGAGCCAGTTGGATCCAGAAAAGACTAGTTACACCAGAAAAGATGCCTGCGAAATCATTGAAAGGTAAAAGTTGTTCATTTATTAATGTGCAGTTGGTTTATTTCATGTGTAATAATGAAATAACATGTTTTGTTTGTGCAGGTACCTCCACAGGTTTGATTCTGAACTTGAACAAATTGAGCTGATGAATGGCATCAAAGGTCGGCAGGGTCGTCTTCATGGAGCCAGAGAAGCTGTCATCAAACAGACTATTGAGCGAGAGCGAGCACAGTATGAAGGCATCGGATTTGGTGAGCACTATTATACATTTATTTAGTGACGGTATGAACATATTTGCATTAATATGTTGGTTGTCTTTAGAGATCCCAGATATCATCAATGGAAAGCACTTGAAAACATTCAGGTAAGTAATTCTTTTTTTAAACACTTTCTTAAATGTGGGATGGTGTAAAATAAACACCTTCTGTTTTATTAATAAGTACAAACGTAAAAGACACAGAACTAGAATGTATGCTTTGTGCTCATCTTTGGTAAAATACTTTATTTTGCAGGGAGTGGACCGGTGATCTGAAGAAACTTCCAAATATTAAACTACGCACCGTGTCTAACAAAGGTTTGGACACAAAATCTAAAGGAACTGAGGAAAACCAAGGGACCGAAAACAATAAACAGGATGAAGAAGATGAGTTGGGTGATGAGGAGCCTATTGATGGGGTGTCCATGTCAGATTGACACCGAAGCCGGGTCAATAGAGGTTTATTAAAAAACGATGGTGTTCCAAAGCTGCCCAGTAGATGGCGGCATTGCTCCAGAGGACTGTCGGTACTCCCGGAACATGAATTTCAGACCAGACCAGACCAGTCTGTGAGGGGGTTCTCTAATGCATCACGCGTTGCCTGAATATTAAACTTTTTACCAAATTGGAGAAAGATATCATTACAAAGATGTAATGAATTGTTGGTAAAAAAAAAAAAATAAATTTGTAGAAAAGTGTAAACAGTCACCTTTTCATCGAATGAAACTCCCACAGGGTCGATTCAAACGAGATAACTAACTAAAGTCTACTTTAGGAAACGTCAAACTGTAGGACCTCGCAGAGGGCCACATGAAGCCTCAACCTGGTATATCACAAACTGGGAGACTTTTAACATAATATTCCTAAAATTGCTAATAAAACAGCTAAATTTCCCTTTTTCAAACTCTATATTTTAAACTCACCTACACAAACACTTTGAATAATTCCTGTCTGACATAGAACGACTCTTTGGTGTCTGATTGTCCGGGACAAGGCTGCAGTTTGCTCCCAACAAAAGTGCTTTTGTATCTGACACCAACTTAGACTCATTTTTATCAACAGTTCTCCACAAAAACTAGATGGTGTAATACTTTCACCTTTTTCTGGCCTCGCGTGATGATTTCCATCATGGCTGGCATGTCCAACCCAACTTAAAGCCTTAGACTGACATGCTGTGTATTGGCCTGGGAATACTTGTTTACCTGAAGCATGCTGAGACCTTCAGCAGCCTCTGCTGAGGGTTCACATGTATGTTCACCTTGTGTCAGTGTGGATTGAGAAAGTGCATACAGGAAAAAAATGAAGATAGCACATTTTAAACCTCTTTAGCTGATGGCTTTAGCTTATCCTGCTCTCCAAGGGTCTTATTTCAGCCTTTCAGTTGTCCTGGAGCTCTGAAGAACATAAAATCTAAATCAGGTGACACCCACAGCAGCCATTGTGTTGACTGTGATGTGTGTGACTCAGACCGGGTTCTGCACCAGCGCCACCGAACCATCAACCGACGAGTCTGTGTCCGCCTGAGTCTTTGACGCTGGCGCGGGAGCCGGGCTCTCTGGGACCTCCACAGTTTCATGCCTGCTGATGGTGCTAGTGCTGTTCCGGGCCTGAGTGATGTGCAGTCCTTTCTCGGGACAGTTGTGCACTGTGATGATGCGGTTGAAGGCCTTGAGGCGGCGCCATAGCTGCAGGTAGACTTTACACTGGATGTACATGAAGATGAGGCCGCCTGTGACGCCGATGACCACCACAATCAGCTTGGTCCAGAAGGGCCACTCCAGCACACCTGTGTCAGGGCCCAAACACAAACATACGGTGCCTGTGAGTCAGCTGGCAGGAGGAGTGAGGGGCCATGATGGTGGCGTGGGCAGAACTGTGCTTACCCTTTGGAGTGTAGTACTTCAGCAAAGAAACTCTCCATAATTCCTCTGCAATCAAGAGTGAGCGTAATGCCTCTTTATTTTGTATAATCTATGACTAGTTGTACGCTGTGTGGTAAGATATAAATAAGGTACTACTTTATTTTCTGCCGCTACCTGTGGTTGATCCATAATGTCAACAAAGACGCAACGAACACAACACACCATCGACAAGCACGAAGACTGCACAAACCACTGGGGGTCTATTTTAGAAATACCACCAATTTTCTCAAAAAGGGGTTTTGACTGTTTATTTACTTACCTAATAACGTGGCTGTTCGTCTGACATTTATTTATACTTTTTTCCATTAATCTCTCTAATGTTTTCTGATTTCTGTGAGTTTTTTTTTTACCAAAAGTTCCAAGAAAGATCTTCAACTCCTCTAAACCAGTCAAATCGATCAAAACTGAAGAACTGGAAGTTAAGGCCCTAAATGTCTTCATTATGTTACAGGCCATGTTATGGATTTTTTTTTGGGGGGGCACCAAAATACTTTGAGATATGTTTTGACGTTTTCTTTCCTACTAAAGTGTGCAGAAGGAAAGTGAATGACCATGGCAGGGAGATTTATTCTACCACACATACAACATTTACAACAAAACTCATGAAACTTTTTTTTTTTTAATCAGATCAGCACATTCAAAAAGGTTGCTAAAGGGCACTACACTACAAAAACGATCATGGACGTCAGCATGTCATGTCTCCTGAATGTCAGAAGAGAGCAGTAACATGCATAGCTGTAGAGGGTAACGTTAAAAAAATGTTGTTGGTTGGGATGTACTGACCATTCTTCCCGAGTCTGATCTCCTCCGCAGTTCTCTTGACCAGAACGTAGACTGGCAACATCATGCACACTATTGCTAACAGGTGAAACAACACCGAAGAGAAGATCTTCCTCCTCTCACTCTTTGACATGTGGAGTTTCTCCCACTGCAGGACGGATGAAAGCGGAGCTCGGTTGGTGTACTGAGTGCCAGGCCCTCCTGATTGGAGGAGTGCTACTGTTTGCGTGCGCGTGCCCACCTTGCGTAAAGGTTTAAGCTTGGCCTCCATAACAAAGTCAAACTTGCAGAGCTCACAGCATCGGGTGTCGGAGGATTTGATCCACTGGTTGAGGCAGCCCTGGTGGACGAAGCTCAGGCTCCCCGTGCAGCGACAAGGCATTATCAACGGACAGTCGTCATCACCCTCACAGTGGCAGATCCTGCACAGAAAATAGTGCACACTCATTTACCTTTTGACTCAAAGAGCATCTGTGTCTTAAAAAGGTTGCACCTGACGGCCAATTGGTGCCCGTGGAGTCACACTCCTCCTTAAACACACACTAACCTGCAGACCTCCATCTCAGAGTCATCAGAATATTGCATGGGTGCACTCCAGTTCATACAACTGGGTTTCTGAGGGGTGGGCACCGACATGTCCCCACCTCCTGAGCCCTTTTCCTGGTATTTCTTAGTGATGTGTTCCTCGTCATCCTCTGCCAGTGAAGAGCTGTCTTCGGGGTTGTTTGACTTGCAGCTGTTCTTATTTTCGCTCTGTGAGTTACGACCGTCTCCCTTGACTGAGGCTTGGCTGTTGTGCCTCCTCTTCAGCCCTCCCGTGTCCTCTACCGCGCACCGGTTCTCATTCCCCTCATCCGAGTCCACCGACTGCAGCACCATGACCTCTGTTCTCTCTTCCTCTCCTTTAACTTCGCTCGGCCCGTCCCGCTCTCGGCTGCTCCCGCTCCGGCGTCGCCCTCGTCGGGCTTTCTCTTTGCTCCAGCTCCGGGACTCGCGTCGGGCCTCTTCCTCTGATGAGGAGTCAGTCTGCGGGGCTCCGCTGCAGCGGAGGCGCGGCGGGAGCTCCCTCCGCTTCCTGGAGCTCCGCTCCCTCTTCTCTCCATGCTCACTGCGGTCAGAGCTGAGGCTCCGGTCGCTGCGGTCGGTCCTGTCAGCCTGCTCCTGTTTGGATTCTACGCAGTCATTGGCAGAGCCGATGCTCTTCTTACGTCGGTGACGCCGTTTCACCTGCTTCTGTGATGGCGCCGATGACCCACGACTGGTGCTGGTGACTGTCACAGAAGTGAGGGTGTGCTTATTTGGTTTTCTTGACCCAGCATCCTCCTCTAAACAAGCCAGGTGGCTAGAGCTAAACACACACGCACACACACACACACACACACACACACACAGATGGAAAAGAGTCAAAATAAGGAGAAATGAGATGGACACAACATGAGTGTAGCAAGTTAAGGTAATCCAGTGGGCTGACAGTGAGCAGCGGAATATTTTCCTGACATTTAGCTTCTGAACTATCCAGATTTCTGTATTCATCCCAAAACAATGTCTTTTTTTTTAAATACAACTATAACTACAGTATAATCTGCAGTGATAAATACAATTGTGTATGACCAAAAAGAGACCAAATGAGATGAAGAACTGTGAACGATGCAACATCAAACACACCAAAGATGCTTTCAGCATCTTTCCAGAATTTATCGGGGGCACTGATGCAAACCTGCATATGTCCTGAGAAGATGAGATGATTGATGCTCTTGGGGCTGCAGTCAGTCCTGAGCTGCTGGCCTAAACCAACAAAGCAGACAGCCATTATGGGATGATGCATTTCAAGGGATTATATCACAATGTTTTTATCATTCATAACTAATATAATCATCATGTGAGCAGTTTGAAGGATCATTTAGTTTCACTTGTGCAGCAGCATCTAGCATTAGCACCTCCTTTAACGTCACTTTCTGCTTGGATGAAGCCTGTTATCACACTCCGAACTGGGATTTTTAATATTGACCCTTTAATCTTTGATGGTTGGCCGTTACCTTGGAGATGTTGCTAGATCGACTCCCGGAGCGCCCAGCAGCCTTCCTCCCCTGTGGGGAGAGAGGGCGGGAGACAGAAAACAGAAAACTGAAGCATGTTGGGCTTTAAAGACACTTTATCAACTGGTTGTGTGGACTGAGAGCAAAACATTAGACATCATATTTTTAATAAATCTGTTCCAGGGGCCCGTTTCAGAAAGCGGGTTCGAACCTAAACTCAGGGTTGCTCAACTCTGTATGAAAGCCCAACACTTAAATGCCTGTTATACATGCAGGTCTCCAAATTTGTGTTTTTGAATATTTTTAAATTTTATCTCCATTATAGCCACCAGAAAAAAGGCTGAGGTGAACCAGCGCCACCTAATGTTGGTTCACTAAACGCCATCTGTTAATCAGACACAACTTGACACGCTGATCGTTCTTGTAGCAGAAGGAGTTCTATGTAATTGGCTGCTGTTGCTTTCAGATATCAATCAATTTAATGATTAAACTGATACCTGCGATTCTGTGGAACACTTCCATGAGATGTCTGGGCTGGCTGGCACTTTTTAACACCACAAACGTGTTTCAAAATCCTTTGAGTGCAAGAGTAACGTTTATGACAGCCTGACGGTTACCTTGGACACATGCTCACCAATATTATATTAAAACAAACAAACAAAAAAAACCCGTTGGCAAAAAAATAAAGATTCAAAAAACGATTCACAATACAAAGAATTTGCTCCGAACTGAGAGCCATTCCGCAAGAGAAGTGATGTGAGGGCTGAGAATGCTGTTACATAGACTATGGAGGGTGCAAATAAAAAGGTAACGCTCAAAGAAGTTCCTATCGAGGCCTAATCAAACGCCTAATCCGGGCGGATCATCCTCTCCCGGCAGTCTGCAGGCTTCAGGAGCAGGCGAAACTTATTTGGAACTAACCTGCTAGCGAGCAGGTTAGTTTCACGGAGTATGTTACCCGGGTAACTGATTCAGAGTTACGCTGAACCGGCTTTCTGGAACCGAAAACCCTGGTTTTCCTTAAATCACAGCAAATTAACTCAGCGTTTTCGCTAAACCCGCTTTCTGAAACGGGCCCCTGTTGGCTTTAACCAGTCTGCATGAGGAGTGGCGTGCAAGCGTATGTCCTTGCTGCTGACCAGAGCTAAAGCCAGGCAATCCAATTTCCTGATTGTCCTACCAAGTATATGCACTTCGCAGCAATCTGTCTATTTACAGCCAAGCACATGTTCCAGAACCTCCTTCAGTGATAATCAGAGTCCTGACTGTTGACCTCTGAACTCATCTGTCAGGCGTCCGCCGTCTCATCAACTGCCTATGACGTCTTAACGACACATGAAGTTGTTCATTTCTAAGTTTACGCGTGTTAATGGAAAATAAACACTATTATGAGCATCCCCGTGCAGCATCTCTATAGTGACAAGAATGAATGAATCCTCAGTGGCCCAAACAGTGGGGAACGAGTGTCTGAATGGCAGCTGAGTGTGTGAACTGAACATGTTTTGTGGAGAGATTGTGGGTAAAACACGTCTTGGCCACAAAACTTTCAGACAGTCTGGACTGGTGGTGAGTGGGTGGTGAGACGAGACAGCCTCCATCTTGTTCCTGAGTGTGGGCCTCCTTCTTCCTTGTTTGAGCCTCTCAAAACCGCACCATCAAAAAAAGGTTGAGGTTGATTTTCAATAAAGACAAGAACCAAAAGTGAAAGTCAAAATTCTCCACCAAACATGTAGGAAATAAATTGGAATGAATTATTATTTCTAAAGAAAGATGGTATTGATCTGTGGATAACTTAAATGAGACAGAAACATAAAAATTGTGTTATCATGTTATGGAATAACTTGATGGGATCTCTTCATTTAAGATTATTTATCCACCCATTCTATGGTTCTCATGACCTTGAGTTTTTAAAAACCCTATATATATATATATATGTATATATATATACATATATATATATAAAAAAAACACTTGAATCTGCACACATAGCCACTGTTGTGGGTGCAAATCAACTGAATAAATAACACCTCCAGCAGAAGACTGTCTAAGCTGATCAAAGGATTTACTGGCTGCATGAGTCAATCAGTTTTCCGAATGAGGTCAAAGTAAACACTGCACTGACTGCATTTTGTCTTACAAGTGATGGACATGTCTGGAGTGAGTTAAAAGTAGAAAAGAACACATTAATCATTAGCCAAATGATTAGCTGGTACACCACCGTTCCAACAGCAAAACACTAAAGAAAATATTCAATCAATTTGCTCATTGTATATTGAGAGTTTATTTTATGTATTTTATTTCCTCCTGTTACCAAAGCTGTAATTTGTAAGTGGCTGTTACTCGATCCTGTGTTTCTAAGGTGTTTTATCAGAGGTCAAATGGTGGTGTTTACCACCTGCTCACTCTGACCCACAGCAAACACACGGTGAGTGTGTGGACGTCTCTGCAAAGCGGACTGACAAGGACTGGCGGCTATATTTCGCTTCTGTACATCGACCTGGGATAAAAATAAATACCAGGAGCTACATTTAGCTCTCGGCCACCCCCGACCTGAGGAAGCCACATAATACTTCAAATGTAAACATTACTTTAATCCTAAGTATGTGTTATGTGTTAGAGAATGACCAAAATCAGAATAATACCCAGTATCGGAGCTAATCTGCGTCACATGTGCTGTCTCTGTGGTAAGAAAAAATTGGCAGAATATGAGAATATGGCAGATTCAAATAATCCAGATACACCTACACATGTTCTGGTCTAATCCGCACATCTGGGACGCTCACCAGCAGTGATCTCAATTTATTGCCGGTCTATTTTTTTCTTGGCCTCCAGGGTCAGGAGGCGAAGGAGCTTTAGTAGGAAGTCCAGACCGTCAAAAGAGTTTTCTTTACTGCTACAGACCGTTACAGAGTCTAGATTAACTGCATCACTTCATCCATCCATCCCTCGTTTCATTCTCCCAGAATGAAGAGTGTCTCGCTGAGGATCAGCTGTTATTCTGGTCAGTGATGGTGCAACACGATCACCTGACCTGAAGTCAGTGAAGGAGTCTACGCTTCATATTTTATAAATCTGTGCCAAAGTCATGAATAATGACAGAAGTATACACACACTAAAGAACACACACCTGTTCTTCAGTGTTGATTCTGATTATTTGCAATCAAAGGGATCATTAATTGACACTAAGTGAAAGTCTGAGAAGCAGTGATGTCATCAGCGCCTCACTGAGGGAACAGATTATTGAGTACAATTTTGAGGAAGCTAAAATCTCAACTGTTTAACCAAATAAACATTTAAAGTAACTAAATTAAAAATCTGGTGTAAAAAAGTGCTGGAACAGAGAATAAGAGACACAATCAGCGCTGAAGGAAACGGCAGCTGTACATGCTACGTTCATATTTTAGCTCATCTCATTTCAAAACTGTGACAAAAAGCTTCCACGCTCACCTCAGCACTGTCTTTGGAATAGGCAGCGCCTTTGCCGTGGCTGCTCATCTCCCTGGCTGGAACCACACTTATCTGTTGTACTGGCATGCTGCTGTTTCCAAGCAACGCTCCAGTGTTACTCCCACGGTTCTGTCAGCGCGCCGGGCCTGCCCATCCTCTGATCCGTGTCCCTGCCGGCGTTCTGCTGTCCCGTCTACCAGCTGCTCCCCGCGAAAGCTGCTCCGGAATGACTCTCTTTTTTCGGTCCAAACTGCTTCATCTAGAAGTGTGGCGATGGAATGGGATCAAATCGCCGTGGCAACACGTCTCTGATGATGGGGTGTGCGGTTGTCATGGCGATCAAGAAGCTATTCTACCTCCTCCTTCATGCCCCCCTATTGTGTGAGTGAGAGAGAGACAGAGATGGAGGTGAGCTGTACAGGAAGCAGGGAAAGTGTGACAGGTGGACGTGTGTGGGAATGTGCATGTTTCCTTTCCAGTGGGCGGAGCCAGGTTTTTGCCATGCTTGCGATCTATAAGGATTTACGTTCAGGCTTACCTCAATCTCAGTCCCCCCCCCCCCCCACAAAACCAGTGGTGCTGCTAATAAGATTAGGAAACCTGTGCACATGGAAGGCGTTAACACACAAAGCGGCACCATGACCTGATTCTTCAGAGACTTCCTGGTGCGAAGCCGTGTGATGATAGATGTTAAACCTCATTTCTTCAGTCATGCTGAGCAAATGAAGGCAGACAAATTAGACAAATCCTACAGAATCCACAGGTATGTCCACGGCACTGGACCGTGTAATCTGTGTGCTTGGGTGATCAAGGTTAGGGTTGGAAAGACAAAACCCAGCATCAGTGACTCCACCAGCTGATACTGACAAGCTTTGGAGCTGATGGTGGTGGGTGATTGAGATTTTCGGTTCCATTGCAACAGGAAAGAAATGAACAGCATCAAAAACGTGTTTGTGCAAAGGAAAGATAGAAACGGAGCTAATCCAGCCACAAACTGCCACCTCTCAGTGTGGAAGTGAATGTGAGCAGGAAGCAACATACTGGTTTTAACATGGGGTTCAACAAAATGTCTGCACTCACACCTCTGAGGCGGAGAGCCTCAGCAGGAGCCGTGTGTTTTCTGTGACCACGACTCAAGCTGACTAAACCGCTTGATCAATCGACTGAGGACGCAAATAACAACCTTAGTTCCTCTTGTTCTTTGATTTAAGTCATTAAGCGAATAGTGGAATAGGTTGATAACCTTGAAGATAAACAAAAAATGTTGTCTTCTACTTATATATTACTTAATAACACAACTAATAAAAAACAGAATGTCAACTCATCATTCACACTTTTCCGGTTGCATCGTGTACTGATCGTTTATTATGGAGGGGAGCAAAAAACGAACGCTGCATCGTTGTAATTCGGTTCAACACCTTCTCCTTTGAGCAGTAAACGTCAAACGGTCCTTTCATTTTCTTTATTCTGGTTCTTTGATTTGTATGACCTAGCAGAAACGCCGCAGCAACTTTTTTGCGCGCGGTTGCCCGCTGCGGGTCTGGAGTTTCATCTGGGTCGAGTGTTCAGAGAAGTGGGATTTGTTCTGCTGGCACACATGAACCCAGATACGTGCTGTTCTCCAGCTGGGGGCGGGGGCATGAGGCTGCTCTTCATAGCTCTTGCATATAAGTGACAGAGACATAAAAAGAGAGAGAGACCTGAGGGCTGCTTCAGCGACAGTTTGGGGCTCTGCAACGGAGACACTGACACACAGCTGCAGCAGCGGCTCTAGATGGCCCCTACAACCACAGAGCTGGAGATGGCGACCATCGTGTTCTCGCTGCTGGTGTTCGCCCTCTTCACCCTCACTGGGATGCTCAGTAAGAATGCTAACAGTTTATTGACAACGGGCCAAAAATCACATTATTTGTTTTAGGGAAATGTGAGATTTATAACTTTACTGTGGTGAAGTTTTCAGATCATAGGGGGAATCTGGGAGGCTGGATTTCAGAATTCAACATTAATCAAATACCAGCAATTTGTAAAATTTCATCATCTCAAATTATTGTCATTATCATCTCGTCTACGTTTTTCTGATCTCATCTCGCTGTTTTTATTCTGTTGGTTGCAGAATCAACGTTGTAGCACAAAGTAAAAATGCTGCATTTATCATTTAAGCTTAAGTAAATGGACTCATAAAAATATAGTAAATGGTTTTGGAATAAAATGGTATAAATATGTGCTCCAGAAATGCATATTCTCTGGTGCAATGACTAAGACACGATGACGAGATCAAGAGTAATTTCTACCAAGCGTTGGGGTCTAAGTAGGTGTGATAGTTTCGGGGTTAGTTTTGACGTCAGTGATGTGAAAAGTTGAGAGCCGAACCTGCTAAACACACACGTGTGGTGTACGTGTGTAAGGAACTTAGTGTTAGTATCAGTTCTGCTGAATCGATTAATGACTTTTAAAACGCATTCACTCTTTAAAATGAATAAACAAAATCCAAAAGGTGTTAAAAAGTCTTTACAGACTTGTGTATGATAATCATTTTGTAGTTTTAAAGGAAATGTTATTTTTTTAACAGATTCCAAATGTCAGGGTGAGGAGCTCATCGTCTGATTCCAGATGAAGATAAAAAACCTCACCCAGGACTTCCTGGCCAGCACGTGACAGCGCAACTGTGTGTTATCAGTGAAATGGCCAAAGTCGAGCTGTTGACATGGCAGCGTGTGTGTGTGTGTGTGTGAGTGTGTTTGTGTGTGTGTGTGTTCTGTTCTAGGATCCAGTGCTACCTGCTTCCAGGATGAAGCGTGGAGGCGGGGCTTGAACCATGTTAAAATAAATGAATAAACAAACACCTGCTTGAAGAAAGTGTTTAAAACATCGTGTGTCACACTTGCCTTCTTTCCTCCTGTGTGTAAGACAAGAAAGTAAATATATTTTATTTGGATCTTTGAATACCAAACATCTACTGGTGAGTCTAGTTTCTCTTTTTTTAACCTTTTAATTGACGCCTGATGTCTTTGTAAGAAGACATATATCATATAGAATAGAATAGAATAGAATAGAATAGAATAGAATAGAATAGAATAGAATATGTTTTATTATCCCACAATAGGGAAATTGCAGTGTTGCAGCAGCAGCACACATTAAAGAAATAAATACTATAAAAGACTTGGCTAATCCTATATATACACAAGTACCGTGCTGTACATGAATTATGACTATATTGCACATCGGCAGATATTGCACATGAGGTATTGTGTACAGTTAGGTTATACTAACTATATCAAACAAAAACCTAATTTTAAAAGCTGCATATTTGAGACAGCTCTCAACTAATAATTTAGGAAAGAGACTTTAAAACCATTTCAAATCAAAATAATGTCAGAGATAATCAGCCAGAGAAACTTAAACACTCTCATCCATAAACAGCAAAGACAGTAAAGCTGCTCCCTTTTGTGAATTTAAATAGTTTCTTTTAGCGTTTTGAGAGTGCTGGTGCAAGTTATTTCTCTGTGTCCATGTGCAAAGAGTGGGAGCTAATTCGGAAATACTGACCTCATTTTCAAATCAGACTTTTGAAGTTTACGCCACGCTGAAAAGCTGACTCATAAGAATGAAACAGAAGCTGGATGTGACTATACGCCTCCTGCTGGATTTAACTGTCACTACATCTAAGTTGTACGGGTCACTGACACTATGAAATGCAAATGAGACTTCTGTCCAAAAAGAAATCAAACATGGTTTTAAGTTTGACGTTAGATAAATATTAGATAAACCATATAATAGATTTTATGACCTGCTTTTATATTTCAGGCTTGGCACTCACTTTACATATGCACGCATTAAACACTTTAGAAATGTGTAAAAACATCCAGAACATTCCAAACATTCTTCTTATTTCTTAAGCTGAGTACTTTTGAGTGTTAAATGTGATTTATGTTGTAGATGTGCAGATGGACCTGCCTTTCTCTGGCTTTGAGTTGACCTTCATCGTCATCGCCTTCTTCGTCTTCTCACTCTACTCTTTGGCTTCGATCTACATCCAACCATCAGCAGCTGATTCAGGTAAACATTGCTCGTCTCTCTCTGACACACACACACACACACACACACACACACACACACACAGATGTTTTAGTCTCAGTGCTGTGAATCTGTCCTCAGATATTGACTACGAGGCCCCGGAATCAAAGGCGCTCACCAAAAATTAGCGAGTGATCACCAAAGAGGCTGAATGGAGACCGTGAGATCGAGTCCCATCTGCACTTCAGAGAGAATAAAAGTGAGGAAAATCAGAAAATAAGCAGAAATGAAACACATGTCCTTTGGCCTTTTTGTGGCTTAGAAGTGGCGTGTGTGGACAAATGCTGCAGCACTGGGGGGAAAAATCAATCACCATCGTGGACGCTGAGCTTTGTGAAGGGAAGCCACTGAGTCTGGGTTGGGATTTAACAAACTGTGTGACTTTTGGCCCCTGGAGACCTTTCGGGGTGACATCCCAGGGGGGGGTTAGGGGCCACTCCCTGTTTGCCCCTTAACCCCGGAGCCCTCCGTCACTACTCCAGTCAGCCGTCTCGCTGCCGACGTAGCTATGGAGGCGGCAGCCGCCAATAATGAATAAAAGTTCCTCGGCCGTGGTGAGATTCTATCTTTGTCTCCTCAGAGTGACGGAGGAGAAGAGAACAAGACGCCCATCTAATTTGTGATGTGTCTCGATTGTCCGTCCTCTTCGCCGTGCGTATTGCCGCCCTTCATTATGCATGTGTGTCCATTGGGATCTGTATTGGGCAATCAGAGATAAAGGGTCTTAAGAGTCATTAAGCTCTGGCTGGCTGCGGCCCTCATTAACACTGACGACCTTATGGCACGACAACAGGCCGAGCCATCAGATCAACAATGAATGCTTGTATACACACACACACACACACACACACACACACGCACCAGACTTTACCTACAGAAATACAGACAGCACGGCACATAACTCTGCCCCGGTCACGTGCGCGTTTCTCTGTCATATTTATGATTTTATAGTGCGCTGTGTTCTGTTTCATTAAAAATCAAAATAAATGCAAAAAGATGTAGGAAATTTAAGAAGCAACTACTGTTTTGTGTAATTTCCTTACTTTTTCATAAAATATGCTTGTACAGAATGATGGCTTCTGTCATAAACATATGGGAAAACTATGAAAGTAAGTACATGACTAATCCATGCGTGTATGTAGTGCCTGAGTATCTGCAAGATGATGACATCAATTTCAGTGAGGTTTGTGGACTGTTAGTGTGGAGTGTTATGAATCTACTAATAACCTTTTCAATTAATCGGTTTATAATATCAGTTAAATGCCAAAAGTGTGAAAGCTTAACACAATGCATCAAAATATGGTTAACCACAAAACATTTAGTGGTGGAACCACCAAATGTTCCATCTGTGTGAAAAAAACACGTTACTTTGTTTAACTACCATTTAAATAAATCTATAATATTGATAATTATTGCTCATTTCAGTGACTTTCGCAACAGAGAGATCAAAGTTTGAATCACTGGCCCCCATCAGCGCAGCTCAGGGATGATAGTCGCAGCTCTGTTTGCCTGTTTGCACTTTGCCTGAAGTGATTTAAATTCTGCCTTTTTTATGATGCACTGTTCCTCCCGAGGAGTTTTATCAGTGAGGAGGTACTTTATCTGCCATGCTGCTCAGGACATGATGGGAAAGGAAGAAGAAGAAAGTGAAGATTGAAGAGGAGGGCCGAGTCTGAGGCTTCCTCTGTGGTCGTAAAGATGGCAGTAAAAACCGGCACGACCCCGACAGCTGCAACTTTAACTCTGTCCGCGTCTTTCACCTGTTGCACAGGTGAGAAACCCTGGCCTGAGGTGGAATTCTGCCTTTGTTAAAGCCTTTTTTGCTCAGCTGTGCTATCTCTTTTATTTTCTCGTTATTGGCTGGAGCCAGCCATGAATTTTTTTTCCTGACATTTCATAACATCAGAACTGAAATATTTTTTTAGTGGGCCAAAACAAGCCCCCTGCTGCCACAGGTTTGTGGGGGAACCCTCAGAGGTGTTGTTGGGTAAACAGTCTGCTCGGGACAAAAATGAACACTAATAACCTCCCATAAAAAGGAATAAGGGTTCCGTGCTGCGTGGCCGTGGTCAGGGGTCGAAGCAGTTTAATGGGTCGTCCCCCTGTGTGTCTCAGAAGGGAGCGTTTGAGCAGGCCGGGTAATCCCCGTAAAAACGTATAATCCCCAGGAAGAGCAAATATTGCAACACACTCTACTAGATGACACAGAAAAAGCCTGGTAGGAAGAATCTGACCCATTCCTCTTGTTTCTCTCCCAAAAAAATGTGGGAGAAACAAATTTGACAGCGGTTGGGTGACGGAGATACTAGGTGGCTCTGCATGACAATTGGGGGGACATTAACATATTCAAACAGGGAAAAAGAGTTTTTTAAAGACAATGGCAACCGAAACGCAAAGTGCTGCTAGAAAATCCCGACTGAATCTCTTGTGTACACTGAAAGTGTGTGCGCACACATGCACACACACACACACACACACACACACGCGAGTGTAGATACCTGCGCTCTGCTCAAATCCATGAGGAATCTGTGTCATTTCAAACATTTTTGCAAACACCATAAAACAATAAAGACGACAGTTCCACAAGATGCTGCACACATGAAGACACTAACAGAGGGACGCTTTTGTCTATTTTTGTCTTTTTTGTGAGTGAAGAACCAAGCCAGATGCTTGTTCGAAGTCCCTGAGACTATTTTGAGTCCCTGGTCCATTAGCATCCTGCTGCTTCTCTAATCCTCATTCACATGTAATGGCTGACATTTCATCTTAATGTGTTAATTCATTAGCTGGGTGCTGAATGGAGAGGCTCTGTCCACAGAGATGGCCGTAAGCAGACACGCTAATGAGTCCCCACACGTAACAAAAGCCACCGCCGACCGCAGAGCTAATGGCGGCCAGACTGAGTTACCTGGTGCAAGAAAATCCCCTGACGCAACATCACCTGACAGCCTGTCTGAGAGGGGAGGGTGGGCAGAGCTGCACAATTCTGGCACAAATTAAAGAAGTTAAATGCAATAAACAGATTTATGAGCTTAAATTTATAGACAAATGATGCAAACAGGCCTAAAATTTTCAAATTTTCTCACTTTTTCTCATCTGTAAACACAATTTCTCCCACAAACTGGCAGCCGAGTAGTGGTAGATGCCTAACCACTGACAATCATCCCTGAAACACACACACACACACACACACATTTGAACATAGACGGAAAGTCAGTGACCCAGTATTGTTGGACGGGCATTCTGTCTGGACCACTGCCCAAAACTGCTCTGTGCAAACACGAAGCCCCTCCACCGCCCTCATCACCCGAAGGTCCCAGATGTGTGTGTGTGTGTGTGTGTGTGTGTGTGTGTCCTCCCCAGTTTGGGGGTAGGGGAGAAGTGACTGGGCAAGGAAAAGGGGGGGGGGGGGGGGCTCGTGCTCTAGAATTTACTACCTTCATCTGCAGCAACAAATCTTTACTCTTGTGCATTCAGTAATGCATCATCATGCTCTCCTGTGCACACTCTCTCTCACACACACACACTTATTCATACACAGGACACAATATGCAGGAGAGTGTGTGTTGAGGGGGCTGTTAAAGGGCGGGGGGGGGGGGCTTCCTGTCACTAGAATTACCCTCTACATGTGAGGTCAATATGTGCAACGTTGAGGACCGCGTGTGTGCGTGCGCGTGTGTGTAACTGGTGGAGGTGGGGGCTGTTGTTGCGTGATACGTCCCACCATACTCCCCCTCCTCCTCCTTCTTCTATATAAAGGGGAAGGGGAAAAGGCACCTTTGTCAATTTGCTCTGAGCCGCAGAGACAATCACACTCTCACTGGACACACACACACACACACACACACACACACACACACACACACATTCCTCAAGGACATACAGATTATCCTGGCAAAAGAGGTTCTGTGAGCCGGGTTCCCCCCGCCGACGGCAGAAGATAACAGCGCAACTCAGAGGCCGCACGACTCCCGAGATTTTGGAAAACATTTGTTAACTTCGTTGCTCACGCAGCCATGAGGATCTTCAACCTGCTCTTCCTCATCCTGCTGGTGATCGCTGTCCTCGCTCCGACCCCCGCTGCCAAACCAGGTAAGCATGAGCACAGCTGCGGTTCTCCAAGCGAACCAAAAGGTCAAACAGTTCAAATAACCACTTGCTGCAATTATTAGATTACGCAAATAAATTAAGTTAAGTAGTGTATAACAATTACAGTGAGGTTGCGCTAACGCAAAGGCAAAGGCATAATTCTTGCTAGTTTAGTCTTAACTTGGAAAAACAAACCGAATCTTGACATTTTTATCAATAACAAACACTTTTTATAAACTTACATATCATGGAAGGCTCACTTTACAGTTTGTCACTCACCTGTAGTTAAATTGCGATAATCTCAATTGCTGGTTTATTAAAATCTCTTGAAGGTTCCTGGATATGGTGCGTTCAGGTACAGCCAGCGCAGTGCGTCATGACGCACGCTCCTAATAGAATCCCCGCAACTTTGTCTTATCTTCTGTACAACTTACACAAATAGACATACTTATTATCTCCTTTTAAGCAGGGTTAAATAATTAAAAATATAAAACTGTCTCCATATTTTTGTATTTGCTTTTTCCATTTTGGGAGTGAATGCAGTACTAGAGAGAACATTTAATGGCCTAAAAAACGGTCTTATTCGTTTAAACTAGCGTCACTGCTAAAATCTAACGAGGCTTAGGTGTTTATAAAAGCAGCCACCCCGCTGTTCCGGCCTGAAGTAACAGGTGCGTTCGTTTGCAAATCCACGCAGGTTTACAATGATCCGGACTTGCGGGCGCGGAGACAGTCGGCAGTTTAAAGCAGAGAGGCTTTGTTTTTGGCTTGAGGTCGTGATTAGGCTCATGTGACCAGGACGTGATGATGAGGAGTTGTGGGGGGGTGACCACAGCGGAACGCCGCCAGGGATCGCGCAGTGACCCCGGAGAGCCCCTTTGTCCACGACTGGAAGGCGCTCCTGCGCGCTTTTGTCAACCGCGGTGTTAAAACGCCATGCAAATGCTCGGGCTTTATTAACATGACATGGAGCAACTGTGTCAAGTGTAAAGATGCATGGCTTCGGGCCTGGGGAGCAGCTTCTTTTACTGGGGAGAGATGGGGGGAGGAAGAGGGAGCCATAAAGTCATCTGGCACTTTATCTCTTCCTGGGCTTGGCTGGCAGCTTGTTAACCACGGGAGTCAAAGTGGATTTATTAGCTACGCCTAGAAACAGTCATGTGTTGGGAGAGTGGGCTGCAGTTTATTAGAAGGGGGTTGCCCTGTTCCTGGAACACTGACCCAAACACTAAAAACAGTAGGGGGGTCCATTCTAGACCATAACTGGACTGAATCCCAAGTGTTAGAAAAACTCTCAAAATGAGCTCACTTTTGTGCAGTTGGGGTTAAAGGTGGGCAACGGGTAGGCTTCCCTCCACTCCAGTAAACCAGTTCACGTGGCACATGCTAACATTCTGACATTATTCCTGCAGATTTCTTGAAGCTGAGGAGAAAATACCACAAGCTCCAATGCCACCAGAGGCGCTGTGTGGCCCTCCACTCCAGAGTGCCCTTCCCCTAAGGTAAGATCCTTTCATGTTTGTGTGTAAAAGAGGTTACGAGGCAGTCGTACATGCAGCAAAAAAGAATGGCAGAGCTGGACGGTGGTAGTTAAGGAAGTGTGTGTATTCATGCAAACCCAGGGTGGCGGCAGGGAAAGCATTCCCATAAATTGCTCTAGCGAGGTACAGGAAGGCTGTGTTGTTGTCAACTCCCTCTAACAGCTAACTAAATGTTTTTTGTTTTGACAGACTGAACCACGAAAAGGGACAGAAGTATGAAGGAGGAGGAGACCTCGGCTACAAGGATGCTCCCTACGATGAAGTCAGGGGTCAGAGGGAGAAACGCCACGGCGATGCCTTCCAAAGACTGCCACACGCGCCAGAGACGGATGGCTCACATGTGACATTTACAGTGAAATGTCTTGGTATCCTGGCAACCGCAGGCCTGGATCTGTCTCCCTCCACGGGACCAAGAAGTACTGAAAAGGGGGCTACAGCAGAATCCATCATGGATGGTCGGCAGGAAAGCTACAGACCAGAGAGCTGGGAATATTAGTGATGATGAAAAACAGCCATATAGTATTCCTACAAAGTGTTTATAATGCATATATGCACTTCAAATGTTTATTGGATTACTTTAAAGCTTTTTAATAAAACTATCAATGTAGAATTTTGTATTTACTTTGTGTCATTGATGAAGAATCAACTACAGGGTCAGAATAAATGTAAATATATTTACGCCTCACTGCTGCTTGTTTTGAATTTCAGTTTTTAAAGCAAAGATTCTTATTAAATGTGAGATATTTGAATCAAAGAAGAAAATTGATACCTGGATCCGTTCAGATCATTCAGGGCTGCGGGGAGGGGTCACGTGGGAACGGAGTCGTAAAGGGGGCAGCTTCCTGTGGAGTTATGGAGACCGGGCATAAACGCATCACAATGGGGCGCAAACACCGGGGAATCAGATGATGATGTTTCGCTAGTGCAGGTTCCCGCATTGTTAAACTTTAGCACAGAAAAGGTGAGGAGGAAGAAAAAAGACGTCCCTAGGAGCTAACGCCGATGTCTTCCTCTCAGCTGTCGCGCTGAATCACAGGACAAACGGTTGTAAAATTACTCGATTTTCAGTCTGGACAGGGTTTGATGCAGAAAAAATCAGTATGGGAAATTCAAAGTTTAATTTGAAATCGCGAACAGATAATGGTGATTTAACAGATAAGAAACTATCTACACACACACACTCATATAAAAAAGTTAGACCTTTCTCACCCCTCTTTCTCTTTCTTTAGTCTAAATCGTTTCTAAAACATTCTTTCGTAATCAGGTGGCCTCGCAGCAGCACAAACAGCAGCGCACATCGATAAAAACCCTTCACCTCTGATCTGTGACCCACGACTCCTCCTCCTAGACAACCCTTCAATAAGAGATCCCCTCCTCCCCCGTTATCTCTCCATCTCTGGTAAGGGCGGACCCTCCCGCTTTGAGTTAGCGTGCACAGGTGCTTAGGTAAAAGGAATGGCCTTACTTCTGAATCCAGTGTTTCAACTAAATCGAGCCCGTTTTATTCTCAACTCTGCCATCTTCTTTGCTTTAAAAGAGCAGAGGTCCACCAGGCTGAGTGTGCGGCGGCGGGCTGACAGGAAGAGCCCGACCACGGTCAGTGCTGAGCAGTGAGGTTGAGCAGCCTCTTGCTGAGCAAAGTGTTGTGCTGTTTCAGGTACTCTATCAGGTCGGCCTGCTTCTCCACCACCTCCTCCAGATTGGAACCCTCTCTGTGATGAAAGAAACACATTTGAGCGCTGCAGCACTGCTGGATCCACTTCAAATAAAGTGTTTAGACAAACTGAAATAAAATATTAGAAATTAAAGTTTACAGCCAAACTGTACAAATTTTATGCTAAAGCTATGATTATTCAACAGAAAACTGTTTTTGGGGACATTAATTATGACCTTTATTTTGGATAAATCTCATGAAAACATCCTTAAAACTGCCCCAATCCAGGTATGTCATTTAAAATGATTCCAAGCATATTTCCAACCAACAATCACATTTAAGTGCAATTTCCGTGCTGTTGGTGTGTTTACCTGAAGCCAGTTTCAGAGGGAATGTGTGGATTCTCTTCTTGGCTTACATCTGGAGGAGCTTGCTCCCTGTTGAACTGGATCACCTTGACTAAAAACCACACACAATGACAGCCTGCGTTTAGCATTAGCAGCAGTGCAGACGGACAGACAGACATCACCGGGCAGCGAGAGCTGTCCTCAGAACATTAATCACTCAGGTGAGAAGCACCACACATTTGGTTTTTTACTGTTTTCCAGCCCTCTGCCGCTCTGAGACGCACAAGAGCTGTTATATCCTGCACTTTGGCCTTACGGGCTGCCATATCCTGCACTCAAACCTCTAATTCTCACACCCTAAACATACACCTTTACACAAGAGGTGGGGTTAGCAGTCAAGTGTGGGTGGGGAGTAACTGGGAAGAGAGTCAGATGTTAGTGCTATTTAATTAAGATAAGGTGTGTGAGGCTTTCAGGGCCAGTGAGTGAGGATGAGCAGGCCGAGTAGTGATAAGGCCAGAGTGTCATTAGCCAGAGGAAATTGTCAAGGGGGTTCTAAAGAGAGCTATCTTTACTTTGCTAAAGTGCAGCATCTCAGTATCCACACTGACAGGCAATCTAAAGAAATGCTGCACATTCCTGCATAATGAGGCCCTAAATCTGTATGTGTGTGTAAATACAGTAATAGAACACAAGTATGTGAGAGACAGAGGCATTCCAGAAAGCCACACAACTGGAGAAGCGGAGGAGAGAACACAGTCGTAAAACGCCACATAATCGCAGAAGAGAGCAGGTTTAATTTGGTTTTAAGATTAGGATCTGTGACATAAACGGGTATCAAAGTAAATTGGAAAATAACACACCTTTGTGTTACAGCTATTAAGTGAAAAGGTCCTGAGCCAAAAATCAAACCCAGAAGATGTTCAGGAAGTCTTTTAGGTTTCCATGGATGGATGGATGAGCATAAAGAAAGGTTTGCATGTCCTCGTTGGAGACTCGTCTGCAGTCACTAATGTACAGACATAGCTTAGACCTGGTTGGCTCAGATCTGTGAAGCTTCAAGGACGCCTTTAAAGAAGTGCACATCTCCAAGTGATAACGGTGAAGCTGCAGAGGCGCCAAGAACTGATGGGACCACATGCAGAGCTCGCAGCTCTGCACCGCTCGAAGAAAGGAAGGGAAATGGATCAGACCGGCCACGGAGACTGAGCGGAACAGGCGGGAGCTTGGTGTGAACAACGCTGAGCAAGGAAAGAGTCCAAAGCAGCATTCGGTTCCATCAGTCTCTTTCATTTGCCGTCTGTTTTCCCAGCCAGTGGGGTTCTTTTACTTTTGCAGGGCAGAGTTTCCAGTTATTCAGTGTTACCTGGGAATATCTACTGGGAAAAAATAAAGATTCTTCCTGTTTTGGCTCCACTTTAGTAGAGTTTTGCTATGATAGGATGCGATAAGGTGTGTGTGTGTTTGTGTGTGTGTGTGTGTGTGTGTGTGTGTGTGTGTGTGTGTGTGTTAGCTCTGTGCCCCTGTAGGCAGAGGACAGAGATGTATTCTAAGTTAAGTCTTTGAAGGCCAAGGCATGGCTTTGATGTGCATGCGGGTCTACAGAGGAGCATGCATTCATGTTAAAATGAGAGGCAGAAACATACAGCAAACCTCAAAGACACACACGCGCGCACACACACACGAGCACATGCATTTACAATGAGAATGCACTTCAAAGAGAAGGTGAACGAGGCCTTCCTGGATAAACTTTGTAGCTGCAGGCATTATATATCTGTCCTGTGTCTCTCTCACTAAGAAGTACTTTTCCTCCTCTGACCTCACCGATGTCACCTCAACTCTGTGTCCATGCACACACGTGCAAGTGTGTGTCTGTGCTTTAAAAAGCCCTGCACTGCGAAGCATCGCTCAGGTTGCGTGGTGCGTGCCTGACTGCACTGATCTGAGTCGGAATGCGGCGGCTGACCACAAGCAACCCCCTCACACGGGATCAACCTCACTGTAAACATCAGGACAATGTGTTTGAGTGCGTGTCTCCCTGTGTTTGGGTGGAGTGGGCCAAGGGTTACCCTTTGGCTAACCTAAATCCTAATGCTTCTTATCTTTTCTCCTTGCCTCACTAGTATCTGAGCCCACAATCTGTGCCCTTCAGCTGCCAAACACATCTTTAATATGATTTCCTTTCAATGGAGATTCCTCAGGATCAACATCCTCTGATATGGCATCTTTAACAGTAGTTTTCCTTTACGTAAAGAGTGCAGTAGTAATTTACTGACTGCAGCTTAGTTCTGGGGAATGTTTAAATATTTACAGAACACTAAGATGTCTAAGCGTTAACTGACCCAAAAACGTAACACTAGCAGGCTAAACAAGTCACCAATCCAGCAACTCTGAGCACAACTTCGACAGTGTTTAACTAGAAAAGCCCCCTCCTCACTCTGCTCTGGTATGATGATCCCTTCCATGATTTAGCATGTGCACGTTGGGAAATCAACATGAAAACTAATTACAGCAATTTTGTTATCTCGACTCAGGCTAATAACTCCATCTGCAGATGACAATAAATGTCCAGTCCTTCATGAAATAGTCAGTGCTTTATGGACCTTTTCAAACAAAGATGGTTTCTCTCCTCTTCTGGAATGTCAACAGAGAGGATGTAGCATGAGATACGAGCATATGACGAAATCTGGGTGTCATTCAACAAAGCTTCCATGTTTGGATGGCAAGGAAAATAGCAGAGGGAGGGAGGACGGAGAAATGAATGGTTGATTGTCATGCTGCTGAGTCTGAAAAGGGCAGGGTAGGTATTGTGATGCGAATGCTCTAAGATGGAGTGGGGGTTGAGTGTCTGCCTGAGTGCATCTACAGGGTGTGTCTGTAGAAATTAAAGTGATAATTTTGTGGCATAGGTACTGCTGCTGTGGTTGAATTCCCTTACAACTAAAGTGCACTGATTCCAACAGTTTAACACCATAGATTCTGCTGCAGGATGTTTTTGTAATTTGTTTTTTGTATTAAGTGTGTTCTTAAGTGTGTGGTATATAAGTGCATTCTTTAGCAAACACATTAGAAATCTCCGGCAGCTGCCTAAAGATATACAGTTGGGAAAAAAAAAACAGCAATATGCACCAACTGTGATATTATTTTACTTGGTTGTGGTTATTATTTAACCATTTTTGTTATGAAAAAATGGTGAGAAAGTTCATCATACCTGTGTAATAGAATAGACATGGCAGAGCCACCAGGAGTTCCAACCCAAGGATGCTGAGGAGCATGTAGGTGTGCACAGTGGGTGACAAAGGAGCAGCTATTACAAACAACAAAAGCACATTCCCTGGACACACAGAAAGATAGTTTAAGCATTAGCGCCATCTTGTGGGAAAATCATCCATCTACATGTACAGGTAAACAATGCATATGTACCTGCAGAATGTACATTGATTGGCAGGTATTTTAGTCCTTGCATCTGTCTGTAGAACCGTAAATATCCTCTGCTTCTGGCACGGCCGTGATGGCGCTGTGCACACGCAGTGAACAACACCACCAGCACCCATAAAAACACCTTGCCAAACAAAATGGCACTGTCGCCTTTCACAGCACCCAAAATACTGGTACACACCTCCTCTTGGCCAAATTTCAACTCACACAGCACCCCTACACACAACGACAACACTACATATGCAACCTGAAACAAAGAAGAGAGCAAAAAAGGTGAATGACAGTGGGGATATTAAGATATTATGACTATTCTTGCACACAGAAAGATTGTTGTAGGTAAAGCTATCAGCTCTTTACAAACTGTATATTGGTGAATAATTATTTTACTCATATTCACAAGACTGTTTTTAAAATAAAACAATATTCAAAAAAGTATGAGCATGCTTAAATGTCTGTATTGTTTCATACATGGATAAATGAAAGCAGGCCAGCATGGCAGGGTGTTGGCACAGGCTGAAACTCTCTCCTGATGACCGAGTGGAGGGCATCAACAGAGATTAGAGGTCCATCAACCAGAG
The DNA here is from genome assembly GCA_015343265.1 of Pao palembangensis. Classification (NCBI taxonomy): domain Eukaryota; kingdom Metazoa; phylum Chordata; class Actinopteri; order Tetraodontiformes; family Tetraodontidae; genus Pao; species Pao palembangensis. Next base: position 3,295,005 of record CM027089.1, on the reverse strand, counting down.
AGTCTTCTTCGATGCTGCGTGATAAATCTACAGCGGAGCCTGTCGGCTGAAATAGAATGTCATGACATTAATTTCAAAACTGCAGCCTTTAAAAACAGTGTTGTATTTCTACTTAGACATAGTGGACAGTATTGCTCAATGTGTTAATTCCATATTTTCCACACTATCATAATGACTTATTTACATGTCTCATTTACAGTCTAACATACGTTTTCCTGGTATTTTTGATATACAAAGCTTTCATTTTAAACCAAATTATTTTTGCATAGAAATACATTGTTAAATGACAATATGAAAAATGTTATCAAATGCTGATTACACAATACTTAGTCACATACGTTATAATCGCTCATAATAGGCTTAACGTGTCGTTATTTACAAAAGATTAGAAACCGCTTGAGTTGCATAAGACAGGCGAGTCATGTGAACGAAAACAGAAAGAGAAAACATCTGGGGGGAAAAAACACATAATAAAAGATTGCAGTTAGCGCTATTTCTCATCTGGGTTTAAAGCAACTCCTCTGGCTATATGTGAAAAATACACTCTAATATCTTGCTACTTTTACAACTAGCTGAACGCTAATCAGAATATTTATTACAAACGTATTTAATGGTTTACGTACTGCATAAACTGTAGGTCCTTTAGACTCCATTTTGTTTTAATGTTCGATGATTCAACGAAATTACAAAATAACAACAAACAAACACTAGCTACATGATCGTTAAAGGGATGGGCAAGCAAAGACACACTTCCGGTTCCCTAATTTTCTGGCGCCGGTGTCCGTATAACTTTAGTTCCGCTTCGAAATAAAATATACGCAACAATTTCATTAAACCTCTCTTTATTATTGTAAGAGAAGAGTTCTTGTAATTGCTTTAAAATGGTACGACAAATAAAATAAAATACCATTCACTGACCCCAAATGGTAAAATTGATCTCAACCCTAACTGCCGAAATAACACTTGGCCTGTATTTTTTACGATCATGATCGCTGGGGGACACTGATTGCTTAATTTGCCTTACATATTATTTTCGATGAATAAATCTGCAATGATACATAAACCTAATTATTATCCATTCATTTAAAAAAGAAAATAAAATGTTTAATATTATAAAACATTGAATGAAGACAAGTGTTGTAATGCCAAGTTTTCTAAAGTCATCGAACTGACACTAATATAATAACCTCATACTCAATTTGTTTTATTGAAAAGAATTATCGTGCAAAAAAACTGATACCCATTTAGTTATTTTATTGATAAACATACACTTGCTATAAAAGAACTGAGTGATTTAATCGTCCAGATGAAGAAGCTGTTAGGTAACCAGATAGAAGCAACACACTGGGGAGAAGGAGAATCATTCTGCTGAGAGTCCACAGAGGCAACACTTGTGATATAGGCAGGAGAAGAGAGGACATTTTCTTTTGTCATAATTGGGGGAATCAACAGGCAAGCAGCAATTAACTGTGTCATTGGTTTATCATATAGGAGAAGGTGAAACAGAAGAGACGGTGATAAGGAGAGGCATATCTATTCAAAGTATCGCTGCTGGTATGGAACAGTTTCAAGTTAAAGTCATACATTGCATACATACAGTAAATATATGTGCATGACTTCGGACATGCATGCAGCACACACGCACACACACAATGTGCCAAGACCCTGAGGTCTGTGTGAAAAGCTCCTGCACACATACTAGCCCTCGCACTCATTTCATAAGGCACTGAGTCAGATGTAGTCAATCTGTGTGAATGAACAATGACTAAAACTTAAGGGGAAAATACAGTAATTAAAATCTAACAAGTATATGGTAATAATAGCATGCATTCTTATTCCTTCAAAATGAAAAATGAAGCCAGTTGCCTAAAAATATGATGTACAACATACAAAAGGAAAGATAAAGTTTAACTGTGGAAACTATAACAGCATCAAACTCATACTACCGACTGAGAAATAGTTATTATAACTTATATTTGTTCTTATTTCATGCAAATGTCTAATCACAAACAATAAAATGAATGAATATGATGATGGGTAAGGCATTGTAATGGTCAAGCTACTCAGATGATCCAACCCAAACCACAAGTCACATGATCACTGCACGCAACCGGGATTTTAAAACTGTTACGTTGAAGTCAGCTGCGTATTTTAGTGTTCAGACTGTGCAAAGGCTTAAACACACCGATTCCATGTTTACATCCATGCTACACGTGTTACAAGAGTACATGTGTGCAGTTAACACAGACAATGGACTGTATGCGCATGTGATGTCATTCGGTTGGTCCAGTTTTGACACTCATGAAGCTGTTTGTGTGCTTCAGGGAAATACAATGATTCCAGAGTTCCAAGCAGTTTCCACAGTTTCCCCAGAACATTCCAGAACTGTGATTCAAGGTTGAAGTCCAGTTTAAAAACAGGTCATCATAATGTGGTGGGCTGCCCTCTGCCTGCATTGCATAAAAACAAGAGATTATTTAAACATCAGATTTAAGTCAGAATGTACTCATCTACGAAAAAATACCTTATAAAAATCATCAGACATTTAGATGATGGCATCATCATTAAAAGTGTCCATAATTTATTTTCAAACTTACATGTGCATGCTTGAGAGTGTGTGTGTGTGTGTGTGTGTGGGTGCAGGATGTCTCACCCCGAGATGCGATATAGCACTCATAACAGCTCAAAAGTCCATTCCGAATCCGTACATCAGTCCCTGTGGTGGTGTCCCCCAGCTGCCCATTGCACACTCCACACTGAAGAAATGTCACACTGTTAAGCGATGATATTAAGAGTGTTTGGGTTTATTTATGTTCACCAGAACAACTCACTTACCTTAAAACACTGCATGTGGAAAAACAGCCCAAGTGTGTCAATTATCATCGCAGCTCCCTTTTCCAGTGGTTGAGAACAGCCAGAGCAAAGTCGCTTCCCACTAACACACCTACACACCACCAAGAAATACACCCAAAAAACAGTTAGCAACAAAGCATCGTTTATCTTCAATCCTTAAATGAATTGGCTGAATTAGCGTCTATGTGTTAGCGTCATGACCTGCTGGGGGAAGGAGGTTGCGGTGACGGAAGGGGCGACTGCTGTTTGTTCGTTACAGCATCGTGTGATTCTGATCTGTGGTTTCAAAGCATAAATAAGCAAGTCATCTTTCAGGTCATAACAATTCCATAACTGGTTTGAACTTTTTTTAGAAGAATTTGTAGAAAGTTTCCTTCAGTATTAATTTGATGCACTAACAAATGTCTTGAACAGAATGGAAAATTTCAGGCAAATGCTGAACACCCTTCTCACCTTTTTACCACCTGTGCTTGGTTTAAATGAGGGTTACGATCCAGGGAAGCCGTCTTCCATAGTTCCTGTTTCTTTAAAGGTTTAGTATCAGAGGCAGAATCTACAACAATTAAAAAAAAAAAAAAACACACATCTGTCACATTTTCCAGAACTGCATTTTTGGACAATGTTGATGTCTGTGTCAGTGTACCAAGAAAGAAATGTAGCTTTGATGCATGCTGGTCTTCATTCCCTGTTGCAGTTCTATGGCCATTTACTTGTAGGGGAGCATTTCCTGTTACCGTCTCATTGTTTCCAGGAGCTGAAGACACGACTGCTGTCTGACCTAACTGCTGACAAGCCAAGCCAGTGGGAGTGAGGTGTGTTACAGTCTCCTCCAGGATCCTTCTCTCCTGAAATATCGACATTATATATATTTTTCATGGGGAAGCAGTGCATGATGGTTATACTTTCTCAGATTTGCTCATGTGTAAATATACTTCTTCGATGTGTTTTCTCTCTTCCTCCTCCACCTCTAGTTGTGCTTTTTCCCACTCTTTCTTCAGCTTTTCCTGTTCGTTTCGGTATTGCTCCTGCATAGAAACATTATCTGATTCACTTCTTTACATTCAGAATGCACATGTTACACACAAACACACTGAGAACAGCTAAATATGCATCCAGAACACCTTGCCACGATGCACCGTGGGAGCCATTGACTTCAACGTCATTCTACTAGTGTACCTGTAGGAGGCGCTCCTGCTCCTGCTGCCAACTTTCCAGGCGTTTACGCTCCTCATTGGGGTCCCAGACCCAGTGATTAACACGTTTAGCCAAGTTCAACATGGGGGTCTCAATCTACCCAGACCCGACCAACAATCACGCACATATTCAGACGAACAGGACAGAGAAAAGGAAAGGTGAGAGGACAAGAGAGACTACAGCGACTAATGGAGACGAGGGGTCAGGACAGGATCAAATTTAGGAAAAAAGGAGAAACAGAACAAAGGGAGAAAAGCAGACTGAGCAGAGATACTTACAGTCATACTGGTCTCTTCAGGTCCCTCTGAGGTACAGACAGAAAAATGTGTTTAGCATGCATAAAATGTCAACTTTATACATCTTTATTGCCTAAAGTTTTTTCATTTTTTTTTACCAGCAACAGCGGGAGAATATTCTTGCAAGCTGTTCTTGCCCTCCACTGGTCTCTCAGGTAAGTCTGCAGCACTGTTCACCTGAAAGGCAAATACTGAACTAAATATATATATAGCTTGATTTCATTTATGTTTTTTGTAATTAAAAACATGTCTACATTATGTCTCATTTGCATCTGTAACATGTTCTTTATGATATCACCTGTCCACTGCTTTGGGTAGGTGGGTCATGTGACTCCACACGAGTCTGAGTGAGCTCTGTGACAATGGTGGTTGTGGTGATGCAGTTTCGGACTCCGAGCAGAGAACTGATGGCAGATCCTGAAAAGGTGGTCAGGTTTTCTCTCTGTGGAGGTGGCGTCTTCTCATCTGTCTGAGGCGGGGTCTGCTTCCCTGTCTCCTCTTTTGTTGCAGGTTGTGCAGTAGGAAGATCTTCCTTCTGCACGGGGGGGAGGTCTCTGATCTCCTGAGGCCCACCGTGACAAGAGCGAACTCCAGTGGAAACACTTAAGTCCTCCATCACTTCTCCATTCACTCGCACCAACCCGTCCATCTGAGTGGGGAGGAAAAAGAAGAAATAAGCACTGCATTTACAGACTGTTCACCATAGATCTACAAGGTAAACATCCATGTATGCCTCCGCTACATTATGCCATTAAGGAAAAGGGAGTGTAGCTGAGAACATATGCAAAAAATCAAGACAAGATGTTAGTGAACAATCTCCATTTTTGTGATATATTAATACTCACCTTGACAGGTTTGTGTCCAGGGTGAGAGTTCCTGGGCTGACAGTAAGGCTTGGCTGCCAGCAGGGGGACGGGCCTGGGTGTTGCAGTTGAAGGTGAGGGGAGTGTGTGTGCAGGCTGTGTGGTGTTAGGATGTATTTGTGTGATCTGAGTAGGAGTACATGTGTTCTGAGACCATGTTTCTTCTGGCATTGCTTGTTTTTGATGCCTGTTTGGGGACTCTGTGGTGCTGGGTTGAAGTTCCAGCAACTGAGGTGGAACACTGTCTGACTTTGTGACGGGGCTGGATGATGCAGATGACGATGTGAGCTGTTTCACTCTTGGTTTTTTCTCCATGTCTTCAGATTTTGCGGCCTTCAGTTGTGCTGGTTTGTGCTGAAGCTCTTGTGTTTCAGAATCCTGAATAGCTGCTGTCATTTTTTGCTCCTTTTCCATGTGACTGGTGTCCTGCTTCAGATCTGCCATAGATCTGGGCAGTTTTAGGCTGTCCAGTGTTGCGTCACTGATGGTAAAGCGAAGCGCGTAACGCTGTAAGACCATGGCAGCCTCTTCTGGAGTGGCTGCATTCTTGTAGGCTTCACAAAGCTCTGCCTCTCTGCGCTCCCTAGAAAACAAAATTCAGAAGAGAACCTCAAAACCTGTCGTCTCAACACTTTTGTTAAATCACTGGTGGTGGAGACAAAGTCCACATTGTCACTTACTTGTCCTCCACAATTTCTTTGTAGGTTTTGATGCTTTTTCTCTTGTTATTGTCGCTTCCCTCCTCCTTCAACCTTTTCTCCATCCTCTTCCTCTCTTCCTCTTTCTTGATAAGTTCCTGTGAGGCGCTGCGACGGCGATTCTTCCAGCGAGTCAATTCCTGTCACAGGTTTCCAAAAACTTGACACAATTGCATATATAAACGGAGGCGAGACGCAGTTATCGTGTAGTCTCCTTACGTCTTGCCAGTGCTCCTCTTCCTCCACAAAGTTGTTGTACTGTTCATGCATGCGCTCACAGCGTGACTGGCTGAGTGACGGTGAGTGTCCCATCTCGTCCTCGTTGATAATGTCACCCATGCTCACGCTCCTACGGAGGGAAAAAAACGCAACACAATCTGAGACATATTTATACAAACTTAATAATTTCAGCGTAAAACATGTTTGAATGCCAATTGTTAAACACACAGTGGCCTGAAATATGTTTCAGCTGAAAAAAAACCCATCAATACAAAATAACCTGACCAGATTTTAACATGAACGGATGACACGAAAAAACATAAAAATGTATCGCATGTAAATGACAACAAAAAGTACTTATTCAGTGTATTAAAAGAAAATCATATACATCTGGGGGTTTTTTATCATAAGCCTTGCCAAGCACAACTTTCACAGAAAATAAACCCATTCTGCATTCTTCTAGGTCCCAATGGGAGGAAGATATCACTTGTGGTAACACTACCTAAAAAATTAAAGGAAGGCTGCAAATGTAGAAGATAAAACAAAAAAGGAGTGAAAGAAAGAAGCCAATCTGATAGCGTCTGTTAGCCTGTTGAGTTGATTGTATTTCCTCTTACTAACACGGCTTATTCAAGTTAAAATAAACACTGAATAATTACACTGGAATGTAGTGTGACTTATTAACACTATCAGACTGAGAGTGACGTTATTTTTGACAATATCCTCAATATCCTAACATTAGCCGTGTTACCATGCCGTCTTTGCAAATGTGGTGTGAGCAATTTTATCACTTCAAAAAGAGGTGAAAAGTTGTCTAGTTTACCTTAACCTAAATTACAGTGCATTGCAAATCATAGTTTTTACAAAAGTGAAGCTTTAAAAGGGAAGAAAAACAAAAATCGAATTGATTTTTTCAAAAAACAAACAGCAAAAAAATAATGTTAGCGTGCTTTAAAAACATGGAGTGATGCAGAGGCTCATCCAGGGTCACACACACACTTACTGGGTCTCCTCAGACATAAAAACCACTCGTCGGCTCATCCTAAAACAATAACAGAACAGAGTGAAAGAGAGGAAAGACGAGGACAGCAAACTGCTGTGGTAATGTTACACTTTGCACTCCAAAGTAAGTGTGTACCGAAAACCTGCTGCCATTGCGGTATATACCAATAAAACACAGAGATTTTCCACTTCCACTTTCAGATCATGAGTGCAACACATGAAGGCTGTTAATGTAGGAGAGCGGGATTTTGAAGATACATGCAGTGGGTTCAGGTCTCACATCATGGGGGGTAGATCATCATCATCCAGCCAGAAGGGCATCCTTGGGGGTTCCTCCTTCACGTTTGTCTTTCCCTCCTCCACCACTTCCTCCATTCTCTCCTCTGCTCTTTGCTTGTCCATCTCAGCCTCCATGTAACACGTCCTGGTGACAGCAGGGCTGATGGGAGGAGTGTGTGATGGAGGCGAGAGGGGGGGAACACTTGAGACTGAAGTGTTAGGAATTGTCACGTCTCGCTGCAGTCCATCCTCCTCCTGCCTTTCCCGCAGGTCTACACTCACAGGCAGGAAGGGAAGTTTGGAGGATGGGGGCTGAGGTGCTGCTTGCATGGAAGCAACAATGCTAAAATTCAATGACAAAGCCCAGATTAACAGGAATTTTGGCACAAATCCAGACCATGTCACACAAAAACCAGGCCGGCGCGGCTGATTTACTCTTTAAGTTAAATTCAAAAGAAGCCTCATTCATGAACATCATCTAGAGCCAATTAAAAACATTTTAAAAAACCAAATAAATCACCTGCTTGAGAAGGGAGCAGCGGCTGATTTGATCCCTCAGTGATTCAGCTCTGATTTAAATATACACAAATAAGCATCCAGCACCACAAACCAAACCAAGCCTCCAACACGACAAATGTTAGCGACAATAACGCGCACAAACATGTCAAAACCTGTGCATAAACAGCATTTAAACCTGTCTAGGAAATCAAATATTGAAAAAAACTGCTGCGCTCACTCGAACGTGCTGGTACGAAACCACATCACTGACAACCAAACAATCCTTAGAGTTGGTATTAGTATGGCTGACATTTGTTAACATGGTTCCATCTTTGTTAGTTCCAACAACACAAGGTCTCCCTTAAACACACCGCATACCTTTCATTATCCACCTTCTCTGTGTATTTAGCTCTGCTGTTTAGCTGCTTCATTCCAGACACTGGGGCAATGCTATGTTTAACAGATCCAGGTACTGGCAGGAACTGCTTGATGGACTGGTTTGCTTTAGGCGCAGTGTTTTTTTGGAATAGTCCGGTCCTTCGGGCCATCATATCATCTTTCTCCAGGTCAGGCACAGGCTCGTTTTCACCGTACTCGTCTTCGTCCTCGTATTCGTGATCCCTGTGAGAGGTTCCTCTGACCACAGCCAGGTCAGGGTGTGGCTGAGGCGTCTCCATGGGAACTTTGGCGTGCTGCTGTTCCATCCTGTGAGAGAAACCACTATAACTGAACTAACCATCGAGCCAAAGATGATCTTTGAGGATGCACACCACACATTTGTTAGTGACTGCTTCTTCTGTTAGAGCGTTCCACAGAAATCCCAGCCCACCTGCTCTTCATCATCTTGTTCCTGTCTGCCTGCACTTCCTTTTTGCTCCGTGGAGCAGCGTCGGTAGTAACCTCCCCTTGCGTGCCTCGTATGGAGGTGGGCAGAGGCAGGAAACGGTTGTAAGTCATCATGCTTTGCCTATGAAAAACTCCTGTCCTTCTGGCCATCATGTCATCCTTTTGAAGATCCGGGACCCTCTCCTCTTCGTCTTCCTCTTCCTCTTCCTCCTCTGCTCTCTGTTCGTACTGTGCCAGACGTGCATCCAGCTCAGCGCGAGTCAAGGTGGTGGAGGTGCATGATTGGAGCTCAGCAGGTGGAGGGCTAGCATGATTGAGATCATTTCCATCTACCTGTCTGTGGGAGCATCGCATGAAAGTCAAACACTGACTTGATCATTTATACTCGAGATTAGCTGAACATGCTGAACCAATAAAGTCTTTTCACAGCAAATAACGGTTAGAAGTGGGCATGCAAAAATAAAGCAAAAAAACGTGAGATAAGTCGATAAATCCAACTAAACCTGAGCGCTTACACAAATATTCTTGCCTGTTATTTATTTGGTGCAATTTCCTGTTAATTCATGGCCAAGAAAGCTGCTACAAATGAGAAATCTGTGGGCTTTACTGCATCAGCATATACTGCACGTGTATGTGTTTCTACTAAAAAGCTAGTAGAGAATCTGTGCGAGCGGAGAGGGCCTTGTTCATTCTTCATACGGTCTACACTAATGCAAGAGACGTTGCATTAAAGCCACCTTAACTTTTCTCATATTTGGCCCAGTTCATACCTGCGTTCCCGTTCAGAACGCTGGGAGACCAGGTCAATGGTAGGCATGGCTACAGTTGCCTTGGAAAGGAGTCGTCTTAGCAACTCTGTCTCCTCCCCTTCACTTGAAAGGCTTGTGTCTATTGGCTGCTGGATCTCAGTCACGCCCCCAAAGGTCACAACTTTGCTGTGACCCCGTCCAGCCTTTGCTGAGCCGCTGAAAGAACGTCCATAATTTTTCTGAAGACAAGCCTGAGGCACAGTAGCAGAGCTATCCTCACTGTAGATCTCACAACACACACAAACACACACAATGAAAGAGAGTAAAAGAGGAGAGGAGAAGGAAAAAGAGTGGAAAAAGAATCATGAGCGCAGAGGATCAGATTATGAAGACAAAGAAAGGATGAGCTGAATGTGATGAATCAGACAGGAAGTGTGGATGGATCAGCGCAGCATGACGTTGCAACACGCATGTGCATTCAGACAATACGCCAGGCTTTTTGTTCAGTCTGCATGGAAAAATAATATTCCTGCTAACTAAACCTGTTTTCTATATGCACTGGCTTTGGTGGAGGGCAGAGAAAACAAAGCCAACACACAGCTCACAGCCAGCAGTCGCCCCTCTTTTGGTCACACACACAGGGAGCCTCACAGACTGGCCAATGCCCTAATTTGTTTCAGGGTCTGTCAAAAACGACTGAAGAGGACTGGAGTGCACAATACTGAGCAGAATGAACAAGTAGAAGAGGACAGAACTGAAAAGGACAACGAAGACATTACATAGCCTAAGACTGGCAAGTAGATGGATACCTTTAGAGCTTTATGTGCAAGTGCTTAATTACTTTAATTCTGCCTTTCTTATGCAACAGAGGTGATGCTGATTCTCTCTGAAAATTAAGTCATTTCATTAGATCATCTACAAGTCAACTAACAGACTGTGCACAGCCAATTTTTTAGTCACTTACTGACATTAGGCACTCCATCCTAAAGGTAGTTGAGCTAATAAATGGGGATTAATACTGAAATTTCCATTCTGTTGTATCATCAACACACAGGTATACACACACTCATCCACTGATAAATCACACACCTGACGAGCAGAAGCATTTGTGCCATTTGTGCTGTGTGTATGTGGAATCAGACAGCGTGTGTTGGGCACCTGGGTTCAGTCATCTTGAGCCTCTCCCACTTCTGCATATCTGCCTGGCTCATGTGGGCCGAAACAAATGCCGTCGGGCCATCCTTTTGGGGGAGGGGCCTACTCTGCGCACGCCTTTGTGCCAGGTCGTCCTTCTGCTTATTAGGTATAGCGCTTTCCGCATCTCCCTGCTCCTCTTCGTGCTCCCCGTCCTCGTGCTGAGGGCCGGGGTTTAAGAACGGGTTGTCTCTGCGCGTAATGATGTCACTGACCGCTTCCCTCTCACTGTCCAATCACAGAGCCAGTGGAATGGCATCATACGGCACACATTTCACATCAATGTGGGTCACACACATCACACAAGTGGTCACAACATCCAAAAAAATGAGAAGTGTATTTTTGTAAATGTTAGGGGGAAAATGAAAAAAAAAAAAAGAAATTAGCAAAACACGCGATTATTCACTAGCTGACCTTATCTCCTTCTCCTGCAGGGTTTTCTGTGAGGAACGCCTGATGCCTTCCCAGCGCTCTCGGTCTTTGTTGCTGCACACAGGTGGGGGAACAAACTGATGCACATTGGGAGCAGCTGGGCCACGATGAGATCGCCTGGATGCCAGATCGTCTCGGAGGACATCTGGAACTCTATGCATCCCCGCCTCCTCTTCCTCGTCAGAGGCAGGGTCCCGTGAAGACATGTGAGAGCTCAAGAACTCATTATCGCTACGGAGGATGATGTTAGGGGATGGGGACCTGACTCCTTGGTCTTCCACTGTGTGAGGGCTGAGGTTGGAGGTCCTGAGGTCATTCCAGGTATTATTAAAATCCACTGTTGGTTCTTTCTTTGACATGCGATGTTCAGGCATGTCATGCACACAAACTGCATCGGTGAGGTTTTTATTTGATTACAGTGAGAAAATAATTTATTTGTGACACACCAACAAGCAATTCTTCACTCTTGAAAGGTCAGATGTCAGTTAAATTAATGTAGAAATCATCCCTGCACATAAAATTCATCGTTAGGAACCTCAGAACCACTCACATTAAAACGTTAGCCTCACAGCTGCATCAGTGCATGACCTTGACGTGCCACACCACAGCACCAGCTGCTCTCTTGTCTGACCTGCTATAGCGAATGGCAGCAGGCAGAACTTTGATCCCTGCCTTTTCCCACTTCTGCAGCCTCTTGCGTTCCAGCACTTCCTCAGTCACCCTCTCCTCTTCCTGTTTGAGTTTTTCCCCATTGTTCTCAGCTGCCCAAGTGACAGTCTTGGGAGTTTTGTGGTGCAGTCCTGCGCTTTTCCCCTGCTCTGTGGTGGCTTGTGGGTGACTGAGGAATGATGTGTATCAGCAGGGTAAGATAGGTGGCACAGGAAGTTTGTGTGCTTGGTGTGATTTACCGTTTCCTCTGGCTCTGTTTTAGTGTTTGCATCGTGACAATTTATTGCACTGATGTGTTGGAAATTACCTCCGCTGCTCTCCCTCCTCTGTGTGTGTTCTCCTGCGTGGAGCTGGGATGTAGGAACTGGCGTTGGTTCGATTTGGAAGAAACTGGTTGAAGAGAATGGAGCTTCTTGATTCACTGCTGGCAGTTCGTCTGGCTGACATGTCATCCTTGCGCACATCTGGCCTCTTTCCCTGGGCATCAATCTCCGAATCACTGCCTCGCCCTGCACCCACAGAGACACAATTTTAATCTTTTGACATCTCTTGGATGACGTTATGCGTTATATTGGAGCAATGTGCTTGCTGGTCACCTCTCCTATTTTTCAGAGCTCCTGAACAGTCGAGTTAACACATAAACAGGATGTATGTGATATCTCACAGACCTACACAAAAGGCAGGATGTTGAACCTTAAACTTTGTGTCACAGATCTAAAATGATTGCTAGCTTATAGTTGGCAAACACGCAGGTTCAATGGTGACCCAGTGTTTGCTCAGAAAAAACAAACACAGGGGTTTCAGTCCAATATTTAGTGAAACCTCTAGACAAAGTCTTCATGCTCAGTCTATTGTGGATAAGTGGTTCTGTACTTTGTATATTTGTGTTATTTTAATGGGAACAAACCTTCATTGATGCCTCTATTCACAACATCGGGAGAAGGGCTGTGTTGCGAGCGGGAGCCAAACGAGTCCAAACTGTAAGAAACAACAGAAAAATTACTAGTAAATACTGTTAAAGTGTAAAACCACGCATCATTTTAAAGTCTGAATCAGTCGCTAATGGTCTCATTATTGAACTGAAATACCCTTTGGACATTCTCACATATTTCAGGTGTGTGTGTGTGTGTGTGTTGATAGACGTCTGTCACCTGTCTAAGGAGTTGTCACGTGTGTGTCGCGGCGGTGAGAGAGACTCGCTCCTCTCAGAGTCCCAGCAATCATAGCCGCTGTCTCGAACGCTGCGCTTCTGTGGACTGTCCCCTCCTTCTTCACTCTCCTACAAGCATGTGTGACCATAAAATGACCCAAACATCAGAGCAACCCCCAGAAAAGTGAATAGAGGTTCATTATGTTATACTTAAAGAAACGGGTCTATGGGAGCTCAGCTACGGGATACATTTTACATAATAAAGCTTAATAAATATTTCAACAAACTTGCAGTTTGGATGCAGTGTTTAAAAAAATCTGCAAACCCAATCTTTCTCCCCTCACATCCAGCTTCTCCTGTAGCTGCAGTTGTAAATAGGGGTGGGAGTAAAACCAAAACACAAATGTGTGTTGGTCCTGCGTTCCAACAGAAACAGGAAACGAACAAATCTATCCCCCGCACCTCCTCCACACCACTATCTCTCTCCTCTTCACTGAATTCACTCACCACCTTCATTTGAGCAAGAAGTCCTTCAAATTCCTTAAGGTTGAGAGAAGGGCCACTGTAGGAGGTGCAGCTACTGGCAGCCTTTCCCAGCCAGAAGACTGTGTTAAGAACCTGAGGGACGTTGACAGTGGGATGTTGGTGAATATTCATACATGTTAAACACGCTGATAAAAAACAAAGCAAAAATAGCTTAATGGTTACTCACGTTTTTCAGCTTACGGTTGCAGTCAGAGTCCCTGATGAGCCAGAAAAAAATATGTTACTGTATCTAAATAGATGTGAACGGGAAAATAAAAGCCTCACACAAACACACACGTGCATCTAATTACTTGAGGTTAGCTCGTATGGATGTGTCTTGCAAGTCTCCAGGATCAAACAGCTGGGCGCCCTTCAGGCCCAGCTCCTCACAGCCCCGCAGGAAGACAGACAGGTTATCCTAAAACCACGTCAGGGAACCACAAACAGTTAGCGCTTTTCATCTCTGATGAGCAGCGACGTGTTCAACTGGAACGTTTCTTTACCAGCCCGGCAATGGGGGTGGGCAATCTGTTGATCTTTTTGACCAGACCTGGTTTGATTGCGCTGAGCAGCCTGTATTGACGAGAAAGGAAATTTGCTGAGTATAGGAGCAGCATTTATGGATGTTTTTGCAATTCAGAGATCAGAAACTGAGCGGGTGCAAAGTCACACACTCACTCGCATAACAGGATGCCGTTCTCCAACCCACTGCGGAAGTCTTTGTCTCCAAAGCTCTTCCCTGTTACAGCCTGGGGACAGAGGACAGGAAGAGACAGATGTAAGGGAAGTGTACCGGGATTACGGCTACAAACAACAAATGTGTTGATTGCTCATTAAGGAGTTGTCTTGAATGTCTTTAATGTACTTTATTATATCAGTGTATGATGATGTCTTTCAAGGTCTGATAAAAAAATGTCTGCTATCACTTTGATTAATCAATAAATCAAAATCCCCCCACAGATTTCACAATGACCTCCTTTGTTTATGTGAGAGAGGGGCCGAGTCACCCTTCACCCAACATTTTGCAGCAACAGAAACCAAATATCCACACCAAACTGATGGCTCTGTGCCCTCTCTTCACAACATTGATTTAAATGCACACAATGATATCATGGACTCATGGTAGCCTCAGTCCTTTAACTCGCAGTGCAAATTTCAGTCTGTCCTGAGCAGGCAGGGAGCGGAGGAGGGAGTCAGGAAGCTACCAGAGACATGCCATCAGTGCACCAACCCACGCACTGCGTTCTAGAACTGTTGTGTAACCAGGAACCAAAGATGAACCGAAAAGAGGAGACCTTTGACTGTTTGGATGTCTAATCCAGATTAGCTCAGATTACCGTTAGCATCCAACTACTGCAACAGACTCTTACTATCTCCACTGTTCCCATCCAATTTGTGCTAAAGAAGAGAGTTAATCTGTGACAATTCACTGTAATTCACTAAAATATTATAATCTTCTGCTGATTTCAGGTCAGGATGAGGAGGAGGAGGACAAGAAAGGGAGATGGAACCAGCAAACACATCATATATGTACATAGGCACAGCAGTGATATAATTATTTGACTGGCGAAACAAAGCACTCATAAGATTGAAAGGATTTTTGACCCTGATGGAATTTAAGTAACACCCAAAATCTGTGTTTCTTGTGCATCACTGTCTACTCTTGCTTCATAGTGAGCCTTATGACTGATTTACAATTCCAGCATTAATGTAGAGCTCCTCCAGCATTCGCAGCATATGAGAAACCAGAAAAAAGTAAAAACATTCATCTGCACCGACAAAAATAGCTTCCTGCTCATTGTTCTTGGTTACATAAGTAAAGGCCAGATGTTTACCTTTGGCATCTCTCCTTTTATCTATTTTTTTCCAGAAGCACACAAAATTGCATATGTGATGTTTAGTCCACAGTCAGTTATACATAATTTACCACCCTGGGAGAGAGCCGTTCTACAGATGAGAGCAAAACAACTGTTTTGTGTAGGTAGTGTGCTTGTGAGTAATGTGTGTTAAAGTTTATCACACACACAGTGGGAGGTGGGTGAAGGTGGATATCAACTGTCCACAACAAAAATCAGAAATAAAACAATACACATGGTGATGAACAAGGGGCTGTATTTTCATGTGGACTACATGAGCATTTGTGTTGCCTGCAAAGATGAAACCAAAGCCCCTGAAGGTATTTCAGCGGCAGCAACGGTAACTCGACGCTCCTCTGCTCCCTCATGGCAGATGGTTGCACTCAGACCAAGTGAATGGCACCGACAGCTACCATTTAAACCGTGAGCTGAGACAGTGCATGTGCGGCCAGAGGGGAAGCAAAAGGAGGCCGGAGTGGCTTTTACATCTGTGCAAAGAAGGAAAGAGTGAGAAGTTGGGTGAACAGAGAGCAGAAGAGGAAAATATGCAGCGAATTAAGTTACTACTGCAACATTCGGACGGCTACAGCGTGCTGGGATTTATTAAAATGACAAAATCCAGGAGTTTGAAGGCTCAGACGTTCTTTTTTCACATGATCCTAACTTCAGCCTTGTCCAAACAAAAAAAAAATATTGACACTTAATGCTGTTAGATATTACCTATTTGCATTAAATTTAAAAAAATGTGTCTCCACATTGCCAAAACACCAAATCTTCTCTGTCTAGTAGCTGTTTGAGGGGTGCTGAATGTTAGCATGTATTAGCGTAAACGTTAACATGTGTGTTGTACTCACACACCAACCTGAGAAATAAAAGAGACAGCAAACAGGCTGACAGCGACAGCTTGTCTTCAGATACCAACTCTACACTTTCAATATTCTGTTTCACTGTTACTTCACATTCAGTGTTGGATGCCGGCTAATCTGGGAACCCCCCCGCTCCCACACTATTTCTCATCCAGGCACAGCTGGCTGTCTGGGGCCATCGGAGTTAATCAGGACAGGACAGCTGTGACATCTGGAGCCCACACATGTTCACATTCCACCCTTTATTCCAGGCGACAGACCCCAAAGTCTGGCCACTCCTAAGGTCACCGTCACTGAGGCTAACTTTGTGTTTCCCTGAGCCAGATGTCACCTCCGACAGGTTTAGCAGCCTGCATCAGCTCTGAGACTTTCTAATCCCGCCTCGTCTCGTCTATAAACAAACAGAAAGGTTGCGGTTGTGCCAGGCTACTTTCCTCCCCAGGTCATGTGGCTACACTTCGTCCACTGCTCTACTGCCCCCCAAAGGAAACTGTGACACCTGAGAGTCCGCCAGTGATGTTCCCATAGCGACCTGTGTCACCCAACCGGGGTGTGTCTGAGGCATGTGTGAGCAGTACCATGCATGTGTGTGTGCAGTACCATGCATGTGTGTGTGCATACAGTTTGCATACTCATTTTACCACCGTGCTGCACGGAGCACAAGTTGGCGCCGCTAACCCAGAATCATCCCCACCTGTCAGAGGATGTAAATACATCACTGGAAATGGAGCCGGTCTGACCCGTCTGAAAATAACCTCAGAATTAGGAGGAAGGAAGACAACAGCCGCTAAAACACCATGGGCCAGATTATCAACCAACATTACACCAAACTGATGCTACGTCCATCAGATATATGTAGGTATGACATTGTGAGACATGAGGAAAACCTTGTGATGCTATAAGACGTAACTCTGCAGTAAGTAGGATATTTACATGTTTTTGCTACTGATTGTAAACGGACTATAATAATCCTTCATTTTCTTAAAGTGGAAGGGAGGGAGGGAGGGACAAACTGCAACAACATGGTTGACAGAGGGAGATTTATACCCCACTACCAAAATAAACACCTTATTTTGACAATAACAACCTACAGTACTACTCAGAAAATTAGAATATCGTGTACAAGTTGTTTTATTCAGGCAAACCAACATAAAAGGTGAAACCAATACATTTTATAGACTCATTACAGATGAAAGATTTTACTTTCAGAGGCCTGACATTTTTGTAAAAAATTCTTCTTTTTATTAAATTCAAGCAATATTCTAATTTTCTGAGTTTTTGAATTTGAGGTTTTCTGAAGCTGCAAGTCCTAATCAGCGAAATCAAAACAAATAAAAGCTTGAAATATACTGATTCGCATACTATTTGTCTATATAATATGTACATTTCATCTTTAAAGTTACAGAAATGCATGCACTTTTTCAGGATATTCTAACTTTCCGAGTAGTACTGTAAATATAGGCAATGACTGAGGGATGCTGCCAGAGATATTAGAATCCAGACAAGTGGATATAAACACTTGAGTATGTTTTCGTGTTAATAATTTATCTGCTGATGACATTATGCTTTTTAGCAAACTCTTAGCTATTACACAATGCACGCAGCCTCTCCTCCATTAAATATTATCTAGCAATTAATGTGTCTGTTTTATTAGCTCTGTGAAAAGTTGTTTTCTGAGAAGCATCACAACAGATTACCAGGATAATTCTGTTTTCTGTGTGTATCTTCCACGGCTTATGCACAGATAGTGAACATGTTTTGACTTCACGAGCCAAACTTTTGCCGTTTAATTCCGTTAATTCTATTTTGGTACATCCAACCGTCCATTTGGCAGGTGTAGCACGGCTAAAGCCGGGACAAGCACCGTGAGGAAAGCTGGAAAAATAGGTCATAATGCAGCCCCACGGCGGATGAATCACCGCTCAGGCTTACAGAGAGAGGCATTTGTGCCCAGCCAGATGAAGATGGGAACGATGTAGCAAATCACAAATGATAATCTCATCCGATGCGATCAACTGCTGCTCCAGTAGACTGCATCTCGTGTATTATGGCTGTATGGCCCGGTTTCATAACCATGGCAACCAAAATCCCTCGCTCCTGAAAAAGGGGGCGTTACTCCGAGCAGCAAATTGAAAAGAGGCTTATTAAACATTAAACTAATACTACTAATACATTTCCCAGTTTAATCACCTGCTTGCACACTTCACGGTTGTGGAGTGGGTGTAGGATTTCAGAGAGAGCCGCATATGTGCACAAACTTTTGACACACATAAGGTCGTTTCACGCAGGCCGCAGCGCCGTTGTCCCACACCGTAACCCGACACTGCATAGCCCCCACAACAGGTGACAACGAACCGGTGATGGCTGCATATTTATATCCCGATGCGATTCATTCCAGAATCCCCTCACCCAAAGTCTCTGCTCGTCGCTTACCTCTATCCATTTCTGAGCCTCCTGGCAGGCTGGTTCGGGATGGCTCGGCTCCGCTCGTTCAAAATCGGTCCGCGGAGGGGGTTTGGGGACATCTTGACCCGCTGCGGGACTAGCCATCTCCGTGCAGGCCGACCAGAAAGTCTGTGATGATACGGTGATGTGCGCTGGTGCTCCGCTCCGCTGGCTCCGTTATCCTCCTCCGCCAACAGTCCTCTTTCCTGTACGGCTATCCGCAACTCCTCGCGCAGCCAAGTGCGTTGCGTAGCCGTCTCCTGCTGCCCGCGAGTCGTGCTCAGACTGTGGCAGGGAGGCGAAGAAATCCTCTCGCGACTGGGACGCTGCAACACGAGCCCAGCGATAAAAATAAACGATCCTCGAACGCCACAGGACGGCGCGAGACTGACACCGCTGCCGCGCAAATGAGGTGTCGTGAACGCGCAGCTAGGAATTCACACGAGGGGGGGAGGACGACAGGACAGGAAACCAGATATTCTTCTAAATCCTCAGCGATAACACCAAATCTATCACCAAATTTTAGCTGGCCAGTCATTTTACATTTTATGCCTTTGTTTCTAAATATTCTCAAAAATATTCGCTATCCTTTTACCTGAAAAGCTAAAATATAGTTATAATATATAGTTTTTTAAAAAAGCTTTATTGGAAATCAAAGTTGTTGCATCATTGCAGCTTGAGAGCAACTGCAAGCACGATCATTCATTTATTCACAAGAAATATTTTTTGGTTTGCTATTATTTATTTCCAAAAGCCGAATCATCAGAACTACAGCAACAGTAAAGTGCAGAAAGGTAAACAATTCGTGTAACAACACCCTGCACTACACAACAAATCACCACAGCAAAAGATGCCCTTCCTGTTTGTTTCTTTGGATTAAACTTGAAACACCAAATCTAAGAACACCGAGGACCAGAAAAATTGCAAATCACTTCAATTTCAATTCGCTAAAACGCTGCTAAAGCTTGTTTACCCTTTTTTCACAAGCCTGTTTTAGTGAAACTACAGAACATTCAAGTTGACTATGGAAGAGTTAAATTGTTCCTGTGAATGCAACTCAACCACACAACAAAGAAAGGTTCTAACAAATGTGCAAAATGTTTCAGCCAATAAATTTTTTCCCTAACTTTGTCAGTGCACAAAGACGCCAATGACAGACAACTTTGGGAACAAATACATGTGCACAAGTGAACATAATCCATTTTCTGATCGCTGAATGGCAAATGTCGAAATGTCAAGCTGTTATCGGCACAACGAAAAGCTTTGATGGTGTGTGTACATGTGTGAAAGAACATTTTAAGTAAAGTTGAAACTGTGATTAAACTTGCAGTTTCTGCAGATGTTCACAGGTCATTATGGTGCCTGCAGGTTATGTTTTCTATAGGAATGCTATGACATTGTGTTTAGTTTTTCTGTGAGTGACTGATTTTTTAACTCCGGCAAAGAGCCACAGAGGAGAAGCGAACTTCTCCCTGCTCTCTCTCCATGAATCCATGGCACACTTTGGCAGCGTCCTGAGGAGAAAAAAGTAAAATTTAATAACATCCTACTAACACATATACTCCTGGTAATTACTTTATTGCAAAATATTCATAAGGACAAAATGTGTTTGCCTACCATTATAAATGACTCATTACTTGTAGCTCCATGCTTCACCGGCCCATTCATTCTCCCATCTTAAAACACAAACAGTCATTGAGCAATCCACAATGCTAAAAAACACATTCAGGGAATCTAGATGATAGTGTATGCTTACCAAATTCATAGAGTTGTCCATTTACATTAACAAAGGCAATGAAATGGAAGTTGACTTTGTCGGCCTCTGGCTGTGGAAGTTTACATATGGAAATATCCACTATTATTGCAGTTATATCTCACTCACTGGGCTAAATGTCTAAAACAATCAAGATTCTTAATGATCTGACGTATTTGGATCAGACTCAGCAGAACTAGCATAAGTTTCTGCATTTAAGTGCTGTGACATTTTAAAGGCATGTAGTCATCATGGTCCAGTAACTTACCCTGCACTCGCCCTGAGACGCAACCTCATTGTGAGCTTCAAAAATGGTCTGAAAGGTTTACAACATGTCACATTTATTCAGTATTTGTAAAAATGATTTATACATTAAAAAAGTGACGACATAAAACGTTTGTCATTATTGCCAATAGTTTAAGTAGCGTTCTAAAGATTTGTTTGCGTCTGGCGCCCCCTAGTGGAGATGTGTGTAAGTGTAGATTTTGAAACACTAGGCATTATCCTTATTTGCCTTCTTTAAATAGTTAAAAGAATATTATGTATTAGGGTCAATTCTTTAAAAAAAATATCTTTAATACCAGCTGAATTTATATTCATACATTCTATTAAACCACAGTTAGGAAATCAACCTGAGATTGCATAGTCAATACCAATCTGCCCACCATTATCTATATTTATGCTAAGGTATTGCTAGCTGAAGCTTGTAAGCCTAAGAGTTTGTATCTTTGTATAAAAACTAAAATTCAAAACTTGATGTATCATCTTTCTCTAAAATGATTTTTTTTTAAAAAGTCTAGCAGCATGTTTTTCTGACCATATTTTTCTCCAGGTGTTTTGCACGGTCATCAGAAGACATGTCTGCAGTCTCATCCAGAAACTTTTGTAGGACAGAACCACTAGCTGAAAGTATGAAAAAAATGATTTGACATTTGAATTTAAGCATATCCATCAGCCCACATACAAACAAAATCCTTCCATATTGCCAACAATTGTTCAGCTATCCAAGTATCTCCCTTGTTTTTTTCAATTATCTTGAATATTATGCTGAGAAAAGCCTCTTTGTAAACAATGAATATCAAACTTCAGCATGCACTTCTGTGCATTTGTACTCACCAAAAGTCAGTTTTCCCTTGTTGTTGGCAACAGCATGCAGCAGAGCGATTGTGCCACAGGAATTGGATGCCATCTGCTTCAGGAAGTAAATCCCAGATTCTTCCACGATCTTGTCTGCTTGCTGCTGTCTGAAAGACTCGTGCTGTCATAAACAAAGAAATTCTGATGATCAGAAAATAGGGCATAGTCGCTATAATTATATAGGGTAATGCAGGAAAACCCAATCATATTTTGGCTGTTGGGCAGTACAATGAGTTACGCTGTGGGTGCAGTGGACTTATGAATTGTACAAACAAGGTGCAATTCTAGCTTAATGTTCTACATTGCTATTTTGGGCAGCTGGAACCATCTCCTGATTCAATAGGAATAAAGTTAACATACATAAGGACTAAGTCAGGATGAAGTTATAGATATACTAAAGTAATTTAATTTGTAAGGTCTGTTTTCAATAATCTCAATTATGAGACTAAGATAATGTGCTTCTGTCATCGCATCCGATTCCACCCACGCATTCCAGCTAGTTCCCGTCTACCTTTGTGTCATTCTATCTCAGACAGCCTCCATCAGTCCCTCACTCCATCTTTAGTACAACTCCCCACACAGACCCTTTTACCACCCCATCATTACCTGTTGTGTCAGAGGAAAAAGCAGCATCAAGGCGCAGCATGGTTTCGGGACGGCGGACAGTTGCTCACTCTCAAGCCCGACCACATCAACGAAGCGCCAGCTTTCATTCACGCCCAAGGACTTCATTAACTAGAACAATCAGGAGAAAAAAAAGCGCCTGAAAAAGGCAGGCAGTCGACGCTGACACAGACATCACCCCCACTGGTGTTTAAAGATGCTGCGTTGCTGGTCCACACCGACCACACCCTTTAAACTGCCTAGTCACTGGGAGCAGCGCTTGAAAATGATGAGGATGAGACACGCGTTTATTTCCTTTTCGCTAGCGTCCAATTTTCAGTCAATTTCCCTTCATTTTAACCATAGAAAGTTGACAATAACAACGAAACCTTTCGACCCGTGTGTTTAAATCCGAGGCCTGGTGGCGTTTCAACAGCACCTATCGACTTACCGTCAAACTTACCTGGCATTCAATTAGTTACGAACATGTCGCCATTACTCTGCGTGCTAACGTTTTTGATACTCACCATGTTCAGCATCTGAAACGGACGACAAGATCATGAGTTTACCAGTCTCTGAAAATGAAATAACACTGCTAAGCCAAGGTAAATCTCGATTAACTCACCTCGGGATTAAGCTCCATGGGGGTCCACTCCATTTTGATTATGGTTTAAGCAGGAATTCAAAAGTTAAATGATGTGACAAGTGTCAAAAACTACAGCACACAGGTTAGCAGCGAGAAAGTCCTGCTGTTAGACGCAACCACACTTATCACTGCCGGTCATACCACTTACCGGCAGTCGAGGGGGTGATTCGGTGGAGGTACCCGATGATGTATATATTAATTGCTCTTTAAAACACATTACAAAGTGATATTAATGCTAAAATATAAATTTTTAACGTGTTCCCAACAATGCGAGTCATTGGAATTAATATAAATTACAATAAATAACTAAAATACATTAATTCCCGCCGCTCGTTGTGGATGACTCCGTCGTTTCTAGAAGGCCAGATGTGACGTATTAATATTTTTAATCAAAGGTTAGACCTGGCTAATGTTTTAAATATATTAAAAAACATTTCATATAACACCTTCTGTCTTATAAAGTAATGTCTTGACTGTACTGAGTGTTGTTGAAGTCTTGATTTATAGTTGCATGCAATTACAACTTGCATTCTTAAATAAATGCAGATAAAGATACATTTTTATGTTACATCAAACACTTGTTTAAGTGCTGCAATAAGCAACCACACTTGCAGCTTTTTTAAAGGATTTTTACAGCGTTTTCTGACATTGGGTATGTAAATAAGGGCAAGAATAATTGTTTCTGTTAGTTTATATAAACAAACAATTTCCGACAATCTGATAAATGAAACCATTCATAAAAAAAAAACTTTAAACGAGTTCAGAAGAGGCTAACGTGCCAAAAGGTCAGAAGGGTACCAAAATTTCAATTTTGCTAAGTTGATGATGATACCAATTAGAGATCTAAGAGACATTTATATTATAAGAGTAGTTATTTCCCAGATCCTGCATCCAAAATATATAAATAAAAATAAAAAATCACTATGTCAATACCCAAGAGCTGGGTAAAGCTTGGCACCATTCAAAAAGAGTTCCAGAGCTGAACAGTCTTCCACACAGGCAAAAAAAATACATGAATCCTGCACACAACAGAGAGAGCTCATGCATAGTGTATGCACTGTTATTGTTTAGGTTACATGCGCTCAAAAGTGACAAAACTATATTATGCTATTTTTAATCTATAAAATGATATGAGAAATCCCCACAGACAATAATGGAAAATATATAGAAAATGCACTATTAATTTCGCCTATCTGTTATTTTAAACACCTAGTTTTTATATTGTAAATGTATTTTTTGTTTAAAAAATACTTTTAATGCGACCATCCTTCCACATGGGGGCACTGTAATCTACATTTCCGGTAGACTGTCACCAGCAGTCATGTGATGATCTGACAAGATCGTCACATAAAGATTGCAGGTTTAAAATAATGAACAAAATAATGATTAATAGTGTGTTAACGTTTTGTTTTGTCTTGTGCGCACTGAACTACAGTTACCTGCCTTCCATCACTTTGTAAGAACGCTGGAGATTTGTCTGTCTGCTACAAAATTTATAAAGGTCAGACTAATTATATATTTAGTTGTAGATTTATTCGATATTTGTCTCATGCAAATATGTAGTTTTCCTTACAATTTCAATTCCCCTTAAGTAGAAGTTCCCTTTTAATTTAACGACACGCCTCCTTTCCCTGTACTGGTGAGAAACAGCCAGTGAGCAGATGAAATGGCATCCTTATCAGCTCATTTGGCTTCATCCTTAAACTGCCATGTTGCAGTCAGGATGTTTGCTCTGTAGTGATCTGTATGTTTGCAAGGGAACAAAATAGCATTTATCTTTTTTTTTTTTTTTTTTTTTTTTTAGTTCAACAGTTCTACACAATAAACTTGTTCTGGATTACGTTCTGGAGTGTAATTATCCTCTCTTTAAAGTTGAAAAGTAACTAAAAGATATCAGTTTTCCTCAGAATCTCAGCACGCATGTCAGGCACCATTTGTGAATGCTACTGGTGTACCACCACTGCAGCAGTATTGCAGCACGGCTATGTCCAATGGTCTCCAGTTGAAAAAAAAGCATTTAATTCATTGAATTTATGCATGATGGCAGCACATTAGAGAAAATACCTAAAACAGACACAAAATAAAATCAGGAAATGAGAGAGAGAGAAAGGAGAGTGGAAAGTCAGGGTGTATCCTAGTGAGGATATGGGATGTTTGTGGGCAGGTCAACAGTCTGTCTGTCCTGTAATGCAGAAATGACAGGCACTGACCTACCAACAGTGGTGAAGGGGTGGGCCAAGAAGAAGATGGACTGAGCTCCTACTCTCCTCCTCCTAGAAAAGATCAGGGCAGCCACTGCACTGAGATCAGTAAATGAGCAAAAGTTATACATCCTCATCCTGGTAAGCAACAAGTGCTTCCAAGTATTCCCTGGTCCCCAAAGGTTGAGACCTGTCACTCAGACATGACAGTATCATCTCTGTCTGTCTGTCCGTCCGTCCGTTCGTCTGTCCGTCTGTCTGTGTTGTCTCTTTGTTAGCATTGATTTGCTCTCACGGGTTAACCTAGTGATTCATTAACATAGGACCAAGATGCCAAACATGCCAAAATGCAACAGAACCATTCATGAGAGAAACAATACTAATCGAATCTAAGTTAAGATTCGCTCTTCTTCCAGGATAATCTAGTTTGGCATTTATATCCAACATTCCATGCAGTGTGATCAGTGTGTTTAAGAAAATAACCATCAGATCATTTCAATTTGAAGCTACAACTCTACATTGTATATTTTGTTCCTTCCTATATCATTTTAATTGCATGACATTACATGAAATAAAATTTTATTGAGAAATGAAGAAGCAATAATATTTCAGTCAAAACATTGATGTTTATAAGGTTTTCATCAAGATAAATAAACTGTATATGAATTATAGTCAAACCAAAGATCCTTAATAAATAATATAACACAGAACACAAACACTGTGATGTGACAGTCATTGGGAATTTCCAAAAGAAAATAACAGTCTGATCAATAATTTTTAACTTGAAGGTATGAACTCTGTCAACAGACATCCTGTCAGTCGGCTCCTTGTTGACTGTCCTCAAGCGCTGCAGTAATCAATATGTTTCAATAGCTGATAAAGTGATAACATGAAAACCAGGTATGTGACTGTAAATACTCTCCAGGGAGATGCCGCACCACACTCACAGCTCATTGTTTGAGCTTGATAATTTGTTAATCATTGCTTAAAGTTTTATTCTTATCATTTACTATCTGTTCATATCATCTACCATCAATTTATATTAAGTTACTTATTTTGAAAAAAAAGTAAGGTGTGGCAGATCTTTACATCATAAGATTTAAAATGATAATTTGTCTTAAATTTGTTGTGTGTGCATTTAAGTTTTGAATGAGTGTATATTTTAATTGAATTCATACCTTGATTTAAAGTAACCTAATATGTGACTTTCTCAGTAGGCCTATTACATTTGTATACACTCAACCAGCCTTTATTTGATCTTGAGAAATCAATGACAGAAAAATTAATTTTACTATGCTGAAAATGAATATTGCTAATTAAAGGTGCAGGAAGTGTTTTAAAGTGGCATACAACAATCCTTGTGTTGAATCCACATCTACAGAACAGAAACTAAAACCGATTGTACCCAAATCCAGTATTGCTAAACAGAGAGTGTTGAGCAACCGCTTGAGCATGTAGAGTTTTCGGATACTATGAATTTTAAAATAGTTACTATTTGTCATATAATAATAAACTATTTCTTTCTCGTTGCGTTTATCATTTCCCAGAATGCTTTGGAAGAAGGGCTGTGCCAGAGCCGGGTGGGGCTCGCGCACACGCACACGCACGCGCGCAGAGTATTTCCGAGTGGGTTTCCACAGCCCGACCTTCTTCGCTTCCCTGCCTGCCCGCCGGTTACCTCTGTCCGCTGACCGAGCCCCAGCCGATCACTGCAACTTTACCGGTAAGTCCCGAAAGCAGCTGAGGTTCTTTGGCTTTACTTTAAGGTACGATTGTTAGCGCCAGCCAGGTGAGACAGGCGGGGATCTACCTGCACGCAAAACGAGACACCATCGGTTTTGCGGAAGTTTGACAGCTATTCTTCGCTGCGGACGGCAGAGACAACGCGAGTTTTCCCAACAAAGCTAAAATGTAAAGAGTAACTTGAACTTAAAGCCAAGTACACAAGACACGATTTTCTGGAGTCGGCGGGGCGCCCGGGTGTTCACACCGCGCAACTCGACAGGATCGGCGGGAGCATTGGGTGTTCACGCTCATCAGACTCGTCTGAGACGGGAGTGTTCGCGACTCTCTCCGTCAGGAGGCGTGTCCGACTACGCTGCCAGTTTCCAAACAATTACTGACACGGGAAATACGTGGCCGCTCCGCGTTATTGTTGTAATTTGCCCGTACGAATTATGAAATGTCTGTTGTTGGTCCTGGATTTTGGTGGTGGTGTGCAGATTGGCGCAAACGAAGTCGGCGTGGAGTGGGGTTGGTGCGGACAGTGGCTGAGTCAGAGTCTCCTGTGTCCACTGACCTCGCAAAAAACATTTTTTTCTCCTGTTTTTCTTGTTGCTTTGCTCTGCTGTACTGCTCCATTTCGCTTTCTTATTTTGCGGCAACGTCCATGTCTGCTCTCATTGGCTGGAGCTCTTTCTACGTCACTCCGAGCAGGCGGGATATTTAGCAGGTTTGAGAGCCAGTTTTTTGTGTCTGCGACTCCGTGCGGGGCGTCGCCAGGGTCATTACTCGAGTCTTCGAGGTACTTACGCTCAGTCGCCAAGCGGATGACTCACCCCGATTTGGGTGAGGGCGAGTCGTGGAGTCGAAAATCGTGCCGTGTGTACTAGAGATCCTGCCTAATCCATGTGTTTTTTTTCCAACAGACTTTGTTCTTTCCGAGTTTTTTTTCCAAGTCTTTCAAAATGGTGAGTCGTTTTCATTTTACGGATTTTCAAGAGTGAACAAGTGACACAAGACGTGTTTAAATAGTCTGGTCAAAAACCGTTATTTATGCAAATGTATGACTCAGAGGTTGTTTTTTTTCTTTACATCTGAACCCCCAAGACAACGCCCTCTCTCCCCCTATAATTACATAACGCAAAGTTGGACACACATATGTTTTGCAGTATGATTAATTTGAATACTTTGCCACCGTGGATGAAATATTACATTAAACTCAAGCTCTGTCTTCTGTGAAGACACAGGATGTCACAGCACATCTGTAAGACAGTCTGAGACACTTTTTACAATCAACAACTTAATATGTAAATGTCCTGTTTGAATATTAGTCCTGTTTTACAAGATTAACGTGTGTGTGTGTGTGTGTGTGTGTGTGCTTGTGGGACTGAAGGTTGGTTTAGAGAAGTTTGGTCCATGAATCATGTGGGCTGTATTCCATTTGGGTGGGTCTCTGCACTCGTCTGCTCTTCTGGAGCCAGCCTCTCTCTCTTAAAGGGGAACTAGTTCAGTTTCCATTCATCGGGGTGGAGCTCAACTCTGGAAAGTATTCCTGAGTTGAAAGTTTATTTAAAAATGTCTCCTACTTCTACCCTGCACCCAGCACCCTCATCAGACACACTAATGCCACCCAAACCTGTAGATCTGCACTTCACGTACACTTATAACAGTCATGTAAAACAAGGTGAAGAGGTCTGGAAATGAGGTAATGACATACGTAGATGTTCTTGTTGATCCCACACCACGATGTACCAAAGCTTAATAACTTTTTTGCCATTGCATTACTCCAATTTTTCCTGCAAAACCTTAGTTTTCAAAATCTCTTAATTTGACCCCTCTCTTGTTGAGGGCAATGGAAGTATACGGCTGGTGATTTTATCAGAAGAGGTTTCACAATAAAATCTGAGTGTTTTTTTTTTTTTTTTTAACCTTATCTTTCAAGCTGATAAGCTCACTGTCACAGACAGTCGTAATATAGTCAATGCCCACACAATATTTGTTGATGTGATAAGGGAACAGCCCTTCAGCCCCTCATTGCCGATGTCACCCTGACGACCGTGGGTCATAAACAAAGGTGGCGGAGAAACGGCTGTTCTATTGTGCTGCCATGCTCCTCTGGTGGGTCAACGTACCTGCTCCAGACGCCGCCAGCCTCGGGTCACGTCTGAACCTGCCCTGCGGGGCACAAGTGTGTGTTTCCAGAGGAAGCCTTCCACACTGTTCCTCCAAACAGCATTCTGTCCCGCTGTCCACCCGCTGATTAGATTCTGGTCTTGTGGCGATGAGCATGCTGATGAGGAGCTCGTGAACATTCTGGCATGTCTCCTTCCAAAATAAAAGACAGAATCCTGGCTGGTAACAGCAGCTTTTTTTCCTGGCCTTTTTTTCCCCCTGGATTTTCAGGGGGAGAATTCCGCAGACATTCCCGTGGTTTTTCCCTTTCTTTCCGCGAGGAAAAAAGAAGCTTTTTTGTGTCGTTGAGTTAGGGAGCATCTGCAATCAATCCAGCTTTGATAACATTAAACTATCTTGAAGTCTGGATAGGTGCATCATGTTTTGGGTCCGATTTCACACACATTAAGAACATTTCTGTGCACTTAGATGTTATTCAGAGATGTTTCTTATTTTACTTTATTTTTATTTATGTTGTATTTCACTGAGGTGAAGAGAAATTAACAGAATCCTTCTAGTTATTAAATGTTTATCCAGCGTAATCATGGTTTTTATTAGGATTAACTTGCTCGTAAACCGCATAGTTTGCTGTGACAGCTGGGAAGCTGATGACAAAAGCCCATAATTGATGGGACCTCATAAATAAGTAATCCCCTTCTGCCTGTTCCTTCTCTTGTTACAGGCCAGCAGAGGCACTGTGAAACCCACCGGAAACTTCAATTCCAGCGCGGATGCTGAGGTTCTGTACAAAGCCATGAAAGGGCTGGGTAAGCGCCGTGTGTCTGATGTCCACACAGGGTCACATGACACACCAGAGACATGTCTGTAAAGAAGCCGACGAGCATTGTTTACTTTAATCCTCATTGTTTGAACGGAGCTCCGCCCAGACAACAGTTTATCCATGGACACGTGAGCAACGCTCAAATTTGAGTCACATCCTCACAACTCTCCTTAAGACGGTTAGCTAAGCGAGGAAAATCATAATCATCAAGAATCAGTGTTATGCAATCTGTGACTCACGGGAACACTGGTGTACAAGCGCTTGAAGCATGGATTTTCTGTCACCATAGGGACGGACGAGGAAGCCATCTTGCAGCTGCTGACGGCACGCAGCAATACCCAGAGGCAGGAGATTAAAGCCGCCTACAAAACTCTGTTTGGAAAGGTTGGGCTCTCCTAACAGCTAGCAAAAGTCTCTTTATTTAATTCCTGTTGCACTTCATGTTTAGTGACAGTTAAAGCAGTATTACTATCATACTTGACCTGGCCTTCTGTGCTATGACAGGATCTGGTAGATAACCTGAAGTCGGAGCTCAGCGGCAAATTTGAGACCCTGATTGTTGCTCTGATGACCCCACCAATCATGTATGAGGCGAAATCCCTCCGTGATGCCATTAAGGTAAATGCTGCAGTTGGAAGATACAAAGCGCATAAATGAAAACAGATGAGCCAGCAGGCGTATGGCGCGTTTGGCGCTGTTTCATCTGGTGTTTTTCCTTCTTTTGACCTGCAGGGAGCAGGTACGGACGAGAAGGTGCTGGTGGAGATCCTCGCCTCCAGAACACCCGCGGAGGTTAATGCCATCAAGGCTGCTTACAAAAAGGGTAAGACGGTCAACTCTTACATTTATTTTATATCCACACCAAGTTTAAATCACCCAGAACAAAATTAATATGAAATGAACACCTGGAAATAACAAACCACGCCAATAGCTGTACAGTCCTTATTGCATTCTCACCATTTTAGCCACATTTAACGGCGGGACGTTCGGTGGGCTTCTCTTTGACTCCTGCTTATGTTGGTAGAATAACATCATGATGCGGCACAGGCGTCTGCTTAGTCAGTGAGCACTGAAGTCAGCAGAACCACTTGTACTTGCTTTTTTTGTGGCTGTGAATATTGACATTAGACAGGAGCGAGGACACGCCCACCCTGATCGCAGATGCTGACGTGCCAGCCCACTCTGGTGGAACCTCAAAACCCAGCCCTTACACACATTTTCTGATACCCATGTTAATCACCTTGTGACTTTAAGGCAATGTACAATTGATGATTGTTGTTATATGTTTAGTTTACAGTAGAATGTTTGCCTTAAATGAACCCAGAGAATGTGTGTCTTCTTTTGTCAGAGTACGACGATGACCTGGAGGAAGATATTTGTGGTGACACTTCAGGGCACTTCAAGAGACTTTTGGTTATTCTGCTGCAGGTAGACTCTCCTGTCCTCTCCTTTACTCCCCCCTTCTCTCCACTCCTTTTCTCTCTGCTCCAAAACAACTATTTTATCTTCTCTTCAGGCGAACAAGCAGAGGGATATCCATGAGGAGAGTATTGAAAGCGATGCTCAGGTCAGATCAGCAAATAATTCTGCTCTTCACAATCAAGGATGTCTTTGTGTGTTTTTGTTTGAGGGTGTAACTGTCACATGTTTGAGGACTGGAGCTAAAGCCTACACTGTGAGGCCCCTTTGCATTTGTGTGTTTTGAAGCAGGCATTATGCCTTGCTGACGCCCTCTAGCGGACGTAAACGCTCTTTGTAAACTGTAGTGTGGAGTTGGTTTTAGTCGGGTCATTGCAGTTTGGCTCAACTGATTTTCTTTTCTTTTTAGGATTAAATGTGTGTTGTGTTTCTGTGGTTGCAGGTCCTCTTCAAAGCCGGAGAAGAGAAGTTTGGCACTGATGAGCAAGCGTTTGTCACCATCCTGGGAAACCGCAGCGCAGCACACCTGAGGAAAGGTTTGTCTGCTGGTCTCATTGTTGCAGAGAAGGCAAAATCATTCACAGTTTGATGTAACAGACAGGCACTGTGTGGCCCTTTTTCAGTATTTGATGCATACATGAAGATGACTGGGTATGAGATGGAGGAGAGCATTAAGAGAGAAACATCTGGAAGTCTGGAGGACCTTCTTCTGGCCGTGGGTGCGTATGGATGCCTCTGTTTTAATGGGCAGACCTTTAATAGTACTTCAACAACTTTTACATCGTTGACTTTAATTTTTTATTTTTTTTTTCCATTTTAAAGTGAAGTGTGCCAGGAGTGTTCCAGATTATTTTGCTGAGACCCTGTACAAGGCAATGAAGGTAACTGACTTTGTACAGCAGTTATTTTTGCTGCAGCAATGTGGGGCTTTATTATTAATTCAATAAATTATGTTATTATTAATTAAATGTGTGAAATCAACCTGATGCAGGGTGGAGGAACTGATGACAACACCCTGATCAGAGTGATGGTGAGCCGCAGTGAGGTGGACATGTTGGACATCAGAGCTGCATTCAGAAGGATGTTTGCCTGTTCTCTTCATAGCATGATCAAGGTAGGTACCAAAACAAACACACAGCATGGAAAAAAGACAATTGTAAGTGTGTTTCTGCAGTCTGTATATTGATGTTTACTTTGACATACACATTTCAACCAAAGCTAGAGTGACACTTGGACTAGAACTTGAGTGCTAATGTTGTCTTTACTTAACTCTGACTGTGTTTGTGTTATAGGGAGATACCAGTGGTGACTACAGAAAGGCTTTACTGTTGCTCTGTGGAGGCGATGATGCGTAAAGCAACAGCAACAATAAAACCAAACCAACCAAACCTGAAGTGCCTCAGTTAGTCCAGTTCAAAGTTGGCCCACCGCAGCAGCAAGCTTAGAGGAAGTCATCAAAAATTAATGTGAAACTTTTGTGTCTGGCGGACCGACCATCGAGTCTTTATACTATTGCAAATGTCTCAAAGGGGTTGCTAACTTTACTATTCCCTGTCCACAATCACTCGAATTTAACATCTAACATTTTCAATGTGATTTAATATCAAGTGACTCACTTGGGTCAAACCACACATTTTTTGCACTTATACTCATGTTGCAAAAGCAATATTTGCATTAATAAACATTTCAGCTAATGAAGTACAATGAAAACCAAATTTGTCTTTATTGGTTCAATGCGCATGCGCATCCCTGCACCGGTTGTTAAACATGCACTGAGCACTTTTCGCCAGTAGGGGTCAGCAGAGCCACGCCAGTGAGCAACTACTTTAGTTTAAACCACAGAGCTTATATAGCCTTTATTCAATATTAGTGCTTCATTAAGAACACGCTGCGCTATAAAAAGACACATTAATTTTAATAAACTTTTAAAAGTGTTTCCTCAGTGATACTTTGATTTCTTGGATTTTTTTCAAATAAAAAAAGAAACAAAAGCTGTCAGACTACACACAAATACCCTGATTATATAATACAGACAAGTCCCCTCAAGTTTCTGTCCGACAAGTTAAAATCTCTTTCTGCGTTTGTGATTCCTGCTGTTTGCATTACACATGTTTTACTGCGCAAAGATTCCTAGCGACGAAGAGATGCACAGATTATCCATAAAAACAACTTAACACATGGCATCATCAGGTTTTGAGGTGATCACAAGTTTCAGATAAAATGCGGCATTTTTTACTTTGTTTTTAGGGAGGAGGATAATCCCAGATCCAGTTATCCTGTTATTCCCACAGAAACGGTTGATTGTTGCCACAGAAACGGGCAGCCAATAACAGAGTCTGAACGGCAGGGTGTGGGGTCAGGCCACCTCGAGCCAACGGAAGAACAATGGTTTGACTCCTCCCACTCAAGACCCCGCCCACCCACATCTCCTCCCATATATCTGTCGTGGGTGTTTTTGGTTCTCTGGGTAGGTCGTGTCTATTTTTGAAGGTTTTTTCTTCTTCTTCTTCCTTTTTTTTTTAAAAAAAAAAGAGATGGAGAGGAAGCATCTGACGCAGACCTCGATGGTAACCACCGGCGAGCGGCGTTCCGTGGTCAAATGGCCCCAGATGGCTTTTCAATCAAAGAAATGGTACAAATTTGGCGTATATAAAGGCTTTAATCATGATAAATACAGTCCAGTGATGGAGAAAAGAGAAGCACATAAAAGTTTCAACTATAACTTCACAATGAAGTATAACAATAACAAAAGATTCAAATTCAGTATGTAAACACTGATTTCCAACATTTTAAAAAGTTTGCAACCCTGTCATCAAATATAGACACTGTCTTGTTGCATCTTTTACAATGTTTCTTTCTTTAAAAAAAAAAGTCAAAATGATTTTGGAATCCATTCCTATCTAACATTTTTTAAAGTCTCAGTGCATTATTACAATTCCTGAAAATGTAAAACCTGTAATTTCTCTGGAGATTTCTTCACATTTGTCTGGATGTGACACTAGCAGTCACTTTCCACCATGGAGAAAAAGAGGGCGCACAGACTGACCCAGGCGCTGTTGCAGTGCTCCTCCGCCTTCCTGCGTGACTGAGCGGCGCAGGCGGACGGTTCTGGGGTGCTGGAGCGCCGATTCTCCTCTCCGGATTGAGCAGAGACCACGGAGCGGCCGATGTCCAGCTTGAAGTGCGCTCCCCGGGGCGCGCCTTTGCACATACCTGTCCTGACCAGGGCGCGGACGTCGTAGCACACTTTGCTTTGGAGCTTTTTAAACGCGCGGGACACTTGTTTCCAGAACCCTTTTGGGTTGGACTGGTACCCAGGGCATAGCTGAGGCTTGGCGTTGTACTGGCACTGCAGCTCGGTGACGCCACCCCTGACGCGCGCCTCTGGGTCCTCGCACTTCACCGATAACCTGACCGCGTCCGGGACGTCCTGCGCCACCCACGTGCACTGCATTTTTTTGTCTTGTTCCTCACCGATGAGGAACTTTCCTCGGCCGGTCGCTGTAGACTTGCTTCCACGGCCCTGTGCTCTGCTCCGGGCTTCTGTCACAGAGTGGTCCCCTCCGCTGCGCTCACCGGAGGATGCGCAGACCTGATACCCGAGGAGGACCACCAGGAACCAGGGAGTGAAAGTTCTCAGCAGATACATGTTTTATTTTAATCTGAAAAGCAGAGATGATGACGCTTTCTGCTAATGACGCCTAATGAGTTCCACGACCTTCTTGTGTGCGAAATTGCTTTTGCACCGACACGAGGACCCGCTCACGGTTTTCGTGCTTAAATGCTGGAGCACGCCCACTCTTACCGGAACCACACACGCACAAAGATCTAGCGGAAGCCCCGTGAAAACAACCTCAGCACTTAGGTTTTGTCCCGACTTGTCCCCAACCCAATAGAACGCCACGAGAAAGCAAATATAAATTAATGGAAGTCGTCAGACGTATGGCCTTGCGTGTCTGCGCACGCACAGCCAGGAACGCAAACAAGCCTCTGGAATGCGTTTGTGAGCCCCCGTCACGCAGGAGGTCCGAGGGCTCGACTCCCAGTTTCCACCAATCAGCTGATGACCTCAAGTGTGAGGAGACGTTCGCGTCTAAGCGAACAAAAGTGCTCAATTATCAGGGAAACAGTGGTAACAATGTACATTTTATAATGCGTCTGAGCGCAATTGATATCTTTAATTGTTTTACTTTAAAATATCAACGTAAACGCCAACAAACGCCACAAAGTTATTAGAACACAATAAAATTAATTCCAGCTAGAACATTAAATATACAGGAAACACTCAAACGTATTTCCATCCATCAAACCGCTTTTCCCTTGCGGGGTCGCGGGGGGCCAAAAAGTATATAATTATACGTAATTATAGCCTAGATGTATATTTTGTAAATTTGCTTTGAGGCTTTATGAATGATCCCGTTTGTGCGTGTGTGGACACGAACCATGAAAAGATGACAGATGTAATGTTTGCTGCAGCGCCACCCTGTGGCCATCGCATAAATAATACTGGAATACTCTGCAGGTATTGTTTCCAGTAACTGCAGAGCCACCTCCCCCACCAATATTCGGCTTTATCATCGCGTGTATAATTAAATAAATATGTTTTATCAGAACTAAATCCATTCAAATGAACTCAGCACACCTCTGTCCCTCTCTTGTCAGTCTTTTCTAAGGATAAATCTGATTGAATGGAAGTTATTAATTAATAATTAGGTGTTTTATTTGGATTTTTATTGACAGTTTTCACAGTTTTAATGCTCTCTGGTGTCACAACTAGAGTCGTCTTGTATTAAAACTGGTGTAACTGATTAGAAAACCAGTCAAAGGACCATACTTGACTTAGAGATCATGATCTGCAGCATCTTACCCTACTTTGTTCCAACAACACGCTGCCACGGCAGCCCTGCTTTCCAGCTGCATAAACACGCCTCTGTTGCCACACACAGTTGCTCTTAAGACTCAATTCATCAGCTCATACAAAGAGGTGTTTGGCTGTGCTCAGAGGCTTTCTGTGACTGAGCGCCATTATCGCCGTCTGCCCGTCTGTTAACGACTTCCTCGGCCACTCAGCCAGACGTGTTGTTGCAGGAGGAAACAAGGGTCCCTTTGAGTGTGCCGGTGGGAGACAGAGAAACTGAAGCAACACAGGAGGCGAGGTTGCCATGCCGACTTTATTCTCTTTACCTTTAACAAATTAGGACGCAGTCAGGAAATTTTACATCATGCGCAAGAGCAACGACTTGGCTCCTTCGCCGAGCTTCACCTGATGACCAAATGCAGGTGATCCTGGAGCTCTGACTGAGAATCTCCAGCCTGAAAAAAATGGAAAAGATAAAGTTTAGGGTTTTAGTGAAGCTTGTTTGTCCCAGCAGCGAAAGGAGCTCTCTGTCACTCACCTCTCAGCAGCGCTGCCTCAGTTCTGGAACCAGTTGATGAAGTAGGAGCAGATGCCATGGAGGCTCTTCCAGCAGTACTCGGTGGCGAGGCGGGAGGCTGTGGACTCGGGCACCTCCGTAGGACGTGTGGCGACCTTCACGGGCTTATGGGTCGTCCTCCTCACGTGGCTGCCTTTGCCTGGCGCAGGCTTGACGGGTTGTTGCTTCACAGGTTTAGCGGTGGCGACAGGCTTGTTCTGAGGCGGTTTACGCTGTTCCTGGACCAGTTTGGGCGTCTTGACGGCAGTCTTGGGCCTGGAGGTCAGGAAGGTCATCTGGGCTTCATCGGGGTGTTTCTTGCACATATGTGGACGGTAAACCTTCTGTCCCTGACAGGCTTGACTCAGTTTCCTCATGTCCCACATAATCTGGGTGAAGTAGTGGCGAGGGTTGGCAGTGTAGGCCCGGCAGAGGTTAGGTTTGCCCTGAAAGTCGCAGTAGTAGGACCTCCCCGGGTTCTGGCCCTGGCTCGGACCTTTGCAGGAGATGCGCAGGCGAGTATAGTCCCCGGCTGTGGACACCAGCATGGAGCAGGAGTCCTTAGCCTTGGTGCTGAAGCGGAGAGGCTCGTCCCAGAGGCTGTCGTTGCTCTGAGCGTTTGATGCACAAACGGCGGCAAAGAACAGCAGCAGCACTCTTATCCTTGCTTCCATGGCAATGTGTGTGTGTTTCAGGAGAGGCAGACGGCGTCTGTGACTTTATAACCCTGAAGCTCACAAAGACACTATTATACAGGTGACTGGTCCAACTCTTCCAGCGGCACCGATGCAGCAACTCCACCCCCAGACGCACCGCCCTTAAAACCACCAGAGGAGCATGTGGCATGTTTAAGCTTATAAAAAGTGATGGGGGAGATGAGCGTGAGCAGGGGGAGAGCAAAAACTGAGCAGGCAGGAAGAGGGTCAATGGGTCTGTGGGAGGGAGAGTGGGAGGGGTCCACGAAACCCAAAATGCTGCTTTACATTATATAATCTCATATAGGAGGTTCTTTGACTATTCAGGGGAGAGGGGGTGAGGAGAGGAAGGAGAGTCCAGTAAAATATTTAATTATCTGTCTATGTTTGCTACGGTGTCACTCCACCACTGACGTGACTGCACCACCGCCTTCTGCAAAAGTGCGAGTGTGTGTATTTGTGTTTGTGTGCGAGTCAGGAGGCAAAACAGTCAACACTTGTATTGTTTTATTCACAGAATTGCATCATTACAGTAAATTTCAGCATTTTTTTTTTTATCAGGCCTCTGATACATATTCCAGAGGCTTCTGGGATATGTATTTCTCTCACCGACACAAGACCTGTGGCCATTATTACTGGCCAGACAAGAAATAGCTAAAACAAAATAAATGCTTATCTGCTTCATTTTATCCATTTTTGCCTTTGGTCGTAGCAATAGCATGGGATAAACCTTCAACAGTCCCATGCTTTCATATTTGTTACTGTCTGATTATTTGGGAACTACAACTTTTCTTTTGTTGAGAGTTAGGGAACACGTTCAGAAGGCCTGTTTAGTCCACACAGTCGCATGTTTTCTTCTTAATCTGCAAACAGTAAATGTTTGTGCTGATTTAAAAATTAAGCTATTTTTATTCATGTCAATATTTTAGCATAATCATCAATAGTTTGCAAATATATGCTTACCAGTAGTTCCCCTTTGCCCAAATTCACCATATCTGCGTATAAGATTAAAGTTTGTAACTCTCAACAAGATATTAAATTCCCTTATTCCTTTAATAAAACAATTAGAATGATGCAAGCTATTTTATAAATAATTACAATTAAACAAAGAGAGGGGCTGTACCTACAAAAAAGACAATAGTAATTACAAAATATTAACAAAAATATATAAACCTTTCAAAAGTATTGAAAGTGTAAAAAAAATCATTTGCGTCACCTTTTAAAAACTGTTAATATAAATCCAGTACATTATCTTTCCTACATGATAATATGACACGCTAGAAGTCAACTGCTATGCATTATAACTCTGGAATAACTCTGCCGGCATTCGAGCTCCTTGTCAAATGGCAATAAATACCGGAGCGATGAGGAGACGTCCTCATGGGTGAGCTCTTACCATGAGTAAACTCTCAGTTCCAGCCCTCTTGTCCACTGTTGAAACAGAAAGACTGAATCAATTTATTGCTCAATATCTTATTTTCTGAAAATCTAAAGGCACAGAGACAAATAAAAATGATGAATATGACACGTGCATGCGTAAAACCTGAAAACACGCCCGCATTTTAGCATGAGGATGAAGATCAACAATAAGATCAAAAAATGTGGTTATCAAAGTGTTGCCGGTTCTCGGAGGGTTATTTTGTCTAATAAAGATGAGGGTTAAAGGAAAAAAGTGGAAAAAAAAATATTCATAATTGGTACCTCATCGACTCCTTTGGGTCACCAGTTGGAGGAGCCCAGGGGGCAGACACCCGGGGGAAATGGCTCAAAGAATAGGGAGAGCTACATGTGCGTGCACAGACGTGTGTCAGCATCGTTATAATAGTAAGCCAATGAGTAGAAAATGTTTAGATTGAATGAATCAAGCGGATAAAAGTTCCCTCCACCGATCGAGCCCATGAGAGATCAGAGCCGTGCCTGTACCTGACTCCATGGAGGTCGCACGCTACATCACCTATATCACCCATAATGCAACACAAGGGCAGGGGGGGTGGAAAACTCCAGTTTAAACAGTAAAGGGAGAAGATGAAATGATCCATTCCAAAGAAAGATGAAAATAAAAATAATAAGAAAATGATTTCCAAAGTTGCTTGTGTGGAGGAACACACGCAAAAAATTTATGGAGATCAAAGGTTAAAGTGCAACAAGCCATGGATACGAAGTACTGGAGAGAGTGAAGACCAAAGCAGGAGAAAAGAGGAGAATCAAAGACCAGGAAAGTGAATTATGGCAGAGGGAGGAAAAAAGGATCCGTTAATTTGATTTAACTTGAGAGAAGAAAACAGAGTGGGTCTGCGTGCGTCTGGACTCACTCCTCAAAGACGTCCTCTGTGTCCATCCTCCTGTAGTACTTGGCCAGTTTGATAGAGAAGATGATACTGGGAATGAGAAGGATGGTGCAGCCTCCCAGACCAAACCAGAAGGTGTTCTGGAAAACAGGAGCGGGACAAAGTCTTTCACTTCCATGTCAACCGGGAGTCACGCGTCAAACGA
Source organism: Pao palembangensis (assembly GCA_015343265.1). Lineage (NCBI taxonomy): Eukaryota > Metazoa > Chordata > Actinopteri > Tetraodontiformes > Tetraodontidae > Pao > Pao palembangensis. The sequence continues at coordinate 3,255,335 of CM027089.1, read as the reverse complement.
GACAATTTATCAGATTCATTCACACATTTGTGTCTGTCTGGAGGTTTAATACGCAGAATACATGTGCTTCGTTGTGCTGAACACTCCCCAACAGGCCTGATATACAGCTGATGTTTAAATATACAAGTTTAAAACTCCCCAGGGCTGCAGCATAAACACTGGAGAACCTGTGTGTAACTGAGAACACACTGCCCACATGTCTTCACCACCTCCCCCAAATCCCCTGCAGCTCCCTCAAACTGTTAAAAGAGGGGGTTTTTTGCTTCTGGTTAAATATTTAAATGAGGACACAGACAGGTTGGCTGCAGTGTTGCAGAGTTTTACCACTGAGTCAATGATGAAGCTGCACGCTACGATCTCCATACTGTCCACGATGTTGCTGATAGGTTTACACTGGGCCACCTCTCCAGCCAACTGCAGGGACAAAACACACATGGACACGGTGAACACTGGGGTGCTGTGCCATTACTTCATCATGTTGCGGACGTCTGTATAGGGTGGGGAGCGGTCATTCTTATTCTGGGTATCTGTGGACTTGTTCAGTTGAGTGTTGATTATATATCTGTGTACGTTCGTGGTGCCTGGAGTCTCTTGTCTGTCCAAGATGAATTTTCCCAAGGGAGACAATGAAGACTTGTCTTATCTTAAAAAAAAAAAAAAAACAGAATAAAAACTGTAAAAGTGTGAGGGGCACGTCACACTTACGGAGTTTTGAACCCACTGTGTGTACTGTCTGAAGTATCCCACCAAGCTCTGCATGTAGCCTTTTGTTTCCTGCAACACAAACATTTAGGAGAATTCTTTGTTTTAGTCTTATTCTGAAAACAAGGCCTCCGCGTCTGCATGCGTGAACACTGATAATCAGTCTCCTACCTGTTTTACCACATGGGAGGCGTTATGAGCGATCAGATACTCTGCTGCATCGATGGCGCTCAGGATGTTCGTCACTTTGACCTGAAAAAGGTTGAGACCGCTCATGTCGGCTGAAGAACACACCAGGTCGGACTGAATGTCTTAAAGGTGCGCGTCTGCTCACCGGCAGGTCGCTGGACGTCCTCTGCAGCTGTTTGATGCTCTGGCTCAGGGTGCTCTGTGAAGAAACACACACCACAGAACTGTACTTATATACTCTACAACACGGCTGACGCCACGGTAACAACACGGCTATGGCAAACACACACTGACACGGCACCATGAATCAACAGCGGCTTACCCGCGCTCTGATATATTTCTGTAAACCACCAAAACAAACAAGAAAAAAGAAGGAAATTGTTTTATTAACCAGGAATCGAAGCCATTATGAACTGGTTCTGAATCACTAATTAAAGTGGCGGTCGGGTCCTGAGCTGGGTTTATGTGGATGGTGGTGATGGTTTCAGCTCTGTGGAGGCCAGTAATTACCATCGCTTGCTCCATAGGAACCACCTGCTCTTTGTGGATCTGTCTGATACTGCTGGCATGGCCCTTCAGGGCGTTCTCCAGAGCACCGCGAGGCTAAACACACACACACATCATTGACACAGTATAAAAAAAACAAATAAATGACACGATGAGAAGAATGAAATTCTGTGAAATGGAAAACGCTGCTTTGATGGCCCCTGCAACTCACCAGCTGGTCGGCCTGAGCCTCCAGGTCAGCGGAGAAGGTCAGGAGATCCACCAGAGTTACTCCTTTATTCAACTGAAACAGCAAAATCTATTCAGATAATTCTAACCCAGGAGGTTTAACCAGGTTGAGCTTCTAAAGTGAACATGGAAAGAAAATCCCCACAGTGCCTCCCAGGTCAGGATACCTCAGCCAGGTAGGAATCGTAGTCGATGTATCCGATTCCAGAGTTGGCAAAGTTGATGAGGGCGTCTCTGCCGGCCTGCTCCAGCAGCGAGATGCCCTGCAAGTCGACCTGCACGCTCTCGAACACTTTGGCCAGGTCCTTGTTGTACTATTTCAGGCACAGGCTCAAATCATCAGTCTGCTGAGTCAGAGGCTTGTCAGCAGGAGAAACAGATGCTCACCACGGTTCTGTTCAAGAAGGAGTTGATGTTGAACATGGTCTCCAGCTGCAGAGCGTGATACAGACCGTTGTTCTCGTAACAGTCCCTGTCACAAAAACCTGGTCATAAATCAGACTACGAGCTTTCCTAAGATTCCAGTTCAGAAAGTCTCTTCTTGTGTCACCTGTACATGCTTCCCAGAGTCAGGTCGATGTTTGGATTCTGGAACAGCATTCCAGGAAGGAAGTTCTTCTTGGTGGGATGGACCAGGAACGGCGTGTCTATGATCTACAAACACACACATGCGTATACATGAGCACAGAGCTCGTGTTGTTCTGTGCCCGGACCCCGGCCAAAACACACAGAGGGGAGGAAGCGGTGAATTAAGGTGCAATTTCTCATTCAGTACCTTGAACAGCTGCCGGTTAGCCAGCGGCTCGCACAATAGCTTCTCCACGTTGCCGCCGACGACAAACAGAGTGGTCACAATGCCAATCAGCACCCAGGAGAAGATGAAAGAGAAACCCACCCCGCTGAAAGAGACAAACACAGACACCTCCCTTAGCTGTGAGGTAAACCGTGCCGTTACACCATGCTGTAGTCATGGTAACATACGCCATCAGCAGGTTGCCCCCGGTGTTTGACAGGCAACCTCTGGTTGTCGGCGTGGCCTGCTTGTCGTAACCGCAGGTGCCGCACAGCAGTCCGAGCACGTTGAAGGCCAGGACGAGGACGACCATGCAGAGCGTCCCCACACAACCGATCCACCTGCTCACACACACACACGGAGGTCATTTATCCAACCCTGACAATGTCAGAGGGATTAAAACTCCCGGACAAACCTGTAGAAATCCAGCTGATCAAGCTGTGGGTAGTAGGACTCGACTGTTTTCTGCTGCTGATTGAGGAAAATGGTGAAGTTGGCCAGAGAATTTTCCACCGGGAACATTTTGGCAAAGCTGTAAATTTCTGTTCCAATTTTGTCCAGCATGCTCTTCACTCCTACACGTAGAAGAATAATCCATCAGGAAGGAGTGTGGATGAGTAAAAACTGAGATATGGTTTCAGGGATGTAAACAGAGGCCCTTACGAGGCAGAGCTGTGGTTGAACCAGTCACACGTTTGCAGGTTGAAGGTAAAAGTAAAATCAGCGTTTGTAAAAACACAAATCATCAACGCTGTGCGTGCACACGCTGGCGTACCTGAGACGATGTTCCTAGTTTGCTCTTTGACAAGTCTTGGTGTGTCATTGAAGGATGAGTAACCCTGGAAGAACAGATGATTGTGTGTGTGTAAGAAGGTGACAGATGAAGGGGATGATGATGATGATGATGATGATGGCAATCGGACACAAACTGACCTTCTGTACGATGTTGCTTAAGTCGGTGCCCAGGATGATGTTGACGTTGGCCAAGGCTTGGTTGACATCTGCAAGCTGAGAAATACAAGACGATGAGAACAGCAAAGCTTTTTACTGATCGTTTTTGTGAAATTTCGGAGTCTTCAGTTTGTTGATACCCGTGAGAAATCGGCACTGGTCCCCAGCTGGGCCAGCGTGGAGCGAACGGAATTACAGGTGTGGGACACTGCTCCGTTAGTGCAGGCGGGGTCTGACAAGGTGTTGGACAGTGAGGCTCGCTCGTCTGACAGACTGGCTTTAAGCTTTCCTGTCCCCTCCTGAAGGACCTCCAGGGAGGAGCTGACATTCTCCAGGGCCTCCTTGGTCTCCCGCATGGCTGAAATGCAGCGACGCTCTCATCAAAGTGCTGCAGTTTTACATCTTCACCACAACAGACCCGACTAAACGCTCCGAATAACACTGATTACATTGACAACAGACTGGCACCACCATGGAGTCACTGTTTCAGGGTCAGGGGTCCTAACACTGACACCAAATCACAACCACTAAAATGCATGGTTTGGAACAGCCAATTACCTTTGATGGCATTCTCAATTTTTGCTATAATAAAGGAAATTTGAGGGCATTAGAAGAAAACAAAAAGTTAAATAGAAAGAAGGCTGAAGGAGGGTTCAGGCTGTTACCTCCTGCCAAACGCAGTGCGCTGTCTAGGGAGGGGACCACTTCCTTTTGCAGCTGACTGTGGATCCTCCCGCCCAGCAAAGGCCCAATATCTGTTTTTGAAAGAGCAAATAGGGTGGTTTGATGCCAACAGTGATAAGATGCAGTTAAACAAAGAGGCAGATATTACAGTGGGGTAAAAAAGTATTTAGTCAGCCACCGATTGTGCAAGTTCTCCCGCTTAAAATGATGACAGGTCTGTAATTTTCATCATAGGTACACTTCAACTGTGAGAGACAGAATGTGGAAAAAAAATCCAGGAGATCTCATTGTTGGATTTTTAAAGAATTTATTTCCTGCCGAAAATAAGTATTTGGTCACCTACAAACAAGCAAGATTTCTAGCTCTCACAAACCTGTAACTTCTTCTTTAAGAAGCTCTTCTGTACTCCACTCGTTACCTGTATTAATAGCACCTATTTGAACTCGTTATCTGTATAAAGCAATTATTGGAGCAATTATTAGAAAGCGGACATACAAGGTCATTGATAATCTCCATCGATCTGGGGCTCCACGCAAGATCTCATCCTGTGGGGTCAAACTGATCACGAGAACGGTGAGCAAAAATCCCAGAACTACACGGGGGGAACTGGTGAATAACCTGCAGAGAGCTGGGACCAAAGCAACAAAGGTTACCATCAGTAACACACTACGCCCACAGGGAATCAAATCCTGCAGTGGCAGACGTGTCCCCCTGCTTAAGCCAGCACATGTCCAGGCCCGTCTAAATAGAATTTTTTGGTAAAAACTTTTTGGTAAAAACTCAACTCGTGTTTGGAGGAAGAATTCTGAGTTGCATCCCAAGAACACCCACCCATACCCACTGTGACGCATGGGGGTGGAAACATAATGTTTTGGGGCTGTTTTACTGCAAAGGGGACAGGATGACTGATCCGTGTTAAGGAAAGAATGAACGGGGCCATGTATCGTGAGATTTTGAGCAAAAACCTCCTTCAGTCAGCGAGCGCAATGAAGATGAGACGTGGCTGGGTCTTCCAGCATGACAATGATCTCAAATACACTACCCGGGCAACGAAGGAGTGGCTCCGTAAGAACCATTTCAAGGTCCTGGAGTGGCTTAGCCAGTCTCCAGACCTCAACCCAATAGAAAATCTGTGGAGGGAGTTGAAAGCCCGTGTTGCCCAGCGACAGCCCCAAAACGTCACTGCTCTAGAGGAGATCTGCATGGAAGAATGGGCCAAAATAGCAGCTCCAGTGTGTGCAGACCTGGGGAAGACCTGCAGGAAACGTTTGACCTCTGTCATTGTCAACAAAGGTTATATTACAAAGTATTGGGTTGAACTTTTGTTATTGACCAAATACTTATTTTCCGCAGGAATTTATAAATAAATTCTTTAAAAATCCTACAATGTGATTTCCTGGATTTTTTTTCCACATTCTGTCTCTCACAGTTGAAGTGTACCTATGATGAAAATTCACAATCGGTGGCTGACTAAATACTTTTTAGCCCCATTGTAGATAAACACACGGTTCAGGTTTATCTTACTGTCGAGCTCTGACAGAACTTTGTTCTTGGCTGTGGCGTACTGGCCTGTCAGATAGTCGACTTGCTGCAGAGAAGACACAGATCAGAAACAAGCAAACCATGTCAGAGCAGAAGAGGTTTTTCTTCTGTAAGTTCTGGTGAACATCGTCTGGGACGTGACGTGTAGCGTACCGAGGGCGTGTTGTTAGCGAATGTCTTCAGGTCTCTGATATTGGTGTTGATAAACCGCCGCGTGCTCTTGATGTGCATGCTCACGTTGTGATTGGCAGCATAGGCGATGACGACTCCCACACTGAAACAGAGAGGTGTACCAGAGTCGACCAGCAGAGAGCGGTATAATCCCATTAACATGTTTCTACAATATTTTACATGGAAGATCTATAGGCATGTTTCTGCTGCAGGAAATGAGGTTTCAACACGACTCACATGATGAGGACAGTCGTGGAGATGAGTGAAGCGGTGTAGAACCCTCTTTGACAGTCAGCATTCTTCCTCTGTCTCTGATGCATCTCGCCTCCACAGTTCTCGCAACACCGACATGCGCAGAAACACGCGCCGATGATGGGCATGAGGACCAGGATCAGGACTCCGACCGTAGCACATATGAGGAACCCCACCTCGTAGTAGACCCACTGCGGGTGGGAAGAAGGTATACATGAGCGTTTCTCCACGTTCCATTTGTTTAGTTTTTTTCTTTTCTGTAATGTTTCATGTCAGGTGTACCTGTAGTAACAGGACCACGTTTTCTGGCTGCAGGCAGGAAAAACAAACGAGACAAGGTCAGATAAGGAGGGTGCACCAAGGGTCAAAGGTCACTAAAACCATCCATTCATGATTGTAGCTCCTGAACTCACTGTACCTTCCTCCATTCTTCTATCTTGATACCCCCCATGTTTTGCTGAATGACTTTAACGATCAGATCTGGGGGAAAAAAAAGACATTTCAGGCATTTTTAATCTGCAGAGGAAACCTAAATCACTATTACAGTGAACAAAGACAAATCCATTTATCTGGTTGTGAGCAGAAAACAAAGATTATGCTGGCAGATTTCCACTTCCTGTTAAAAACTTGTTTATTTATAACCGATGATGAGGCCGGTTCAGCTGTCTGTCCGTTTATATTTAGGTCAGACAGCCTTAAGCCTACCTGGATGGTGACAGGTTGTTACTCAGCGGGTAAACACAATTGCCCCCGTCCCCGCCCGCCTCATTTTTGTAGTCCACTAAATTTGAATGTATTTTACAGCTATAGTATACTGTTACTAATAGGTTTTGCTAGATGAACTGATGGACTAACTGAAAACTCTGGCAATAACCAGCAGGTTGAAAGTGGAAAACTGGGCCCGACACCTTTGCCTCATCACTGAGTGTTACTCTCATGTTCAAGGTGAAACAAATCACACTTTTAATGTGTAACTGTTGTCACAGATCAGGTATTGGGTTGGTACTGAAGGTGCTGCTGTTCATGACAGACAGATGGAGGACTAGTCACATGTAGATGCTGACACAGCTCTCTTTCACACACACACACACAAATGCAAAGTGTGTATCTTCTGCCTTATGCTTACACACCTGCTGACTTTAACCTGTTAGAGAAAAACACGTGAAGTTTCTTAAGGTTAAACTGGCTAGTGAGTTTTTACTCTTAAAATGTCTAATTAAAAAGATGAATTGAGTCTAATTACACGTGTGTATTCAGCCAGGCTCTGAATATGTATCATTGTTTATTTGTTGACTCTGAATTTCAGGAATGGACCCTTTGAAGAGGACAAGGAGCTGTTGTGACTGGACAATTCTCTCTCCACCATCTTTCTTTACTCCTGATTTTTTCTTTTCTCTCTCTCACCATCTCCCCATCTCTCTCCCCCCTCTCCCTTTTCTCTCTATCTCCCCCTCTCCTCTGTCTCTCTCACCATCTCCCCATCTCTCTCCCTCCCAGGCGGTCGCAGCGGATGGCCGTCTACACTGAGTCTGGGGTTCTGCTCAAGGTTTCTGCCTGTTAAAGGGAAGTTTTTCCTCTCCACTGTCGCCAATACCAACAGCTTATAGTGTGGAGCTTTGCCCTGGGAGCTCTTTCTCTTTTTGAACATGTAAAGTGTCTTGAGATGACTTTGTTATGAATTGGCACTTTAAATAAAGTTGCATTGAATTTAATTCTTAATTTTAAATCCATTTGACCTGCAGGAGACCTGGCCTGTCACGCCAGATAAAGACACCTCTGTTGTTTATGCTGCAGCGGCAGCGCTTGACTACACCTGAGTTGCATCGGTGCCACCTGCTGTTGCTCGGCTACTTAGTTAGCATTAGCCACAGGGGGCAGATAAGCTTGGAAGGCTTAGTTCAGTGACCCAGTATAACAGATAGTTCCTCTACACGGGGGGGGGTAACCAGCTCTTAGATTCAGACTAGAAAGGATGCACTGTCCAACATGAGCGAATGTGTCAGAGAATCTACTAAAACAACGTTGCAGGTTAACGGTGGATATAAGTGTTATTATACACCAAGTCAACAACTGCAACCCTCTTACTGCGACTCGTAAATACAAGCTAGCGCAATCCACTACACTGACCTGACAGATTACCACCAACGCTGGGACAAAGCTCACCTTACACAACCCAACCACCTTCACCTTTACGTTCATTTAGAATTAAGATGACAACAAAAACAGCTGATGCAACTGTTCCAGTTCTGGCCAGGTGCCAGGCGTCCCAGTAATCTTTAGAAATGGAGATGTTTCAGATTAGATTATATGCATCCTTAAATGCAGCACATAAATAAAGTAATCATCAATATCATAAGTGCTGCGTAAAATATGGTAAACTGCGGTAAGATTAGCTTCAGTCATGGCTAGTAGCTGAATTTACCATACAAACACAGGCACCAGCGGTTTATTAGAGAGTTTTTTGGTGCATGAATATTGCTGCATTGGATAAAACTACAATTAAAATGTTGCTAAAGTCCAAATGATGAATCGTAAAGATGTTGGGCTCATATTTTCTTCCTCAGGGTTACACGGTTACTCTAAATGTTGCAGAGCATGTATGTCTGTGTCAGTAGGGGCTAAAGAAAGTTACGCAGCGATTTGAAGCAAAACAACTAAGAGGATTAAGTTGTATTGCTTTTTGTTTGTCCTAAAATGCTTCATTAGCTGCAACCTTGCAGAGACAGAATAAAGAAAGGTGTGACAACACTGTCTTCAAATCCAAACAAGGCTAATTTATTTAAAAAAAAAAAAACATGTAGAAAGAACATTATTACTATTAAAACTGAACTTGTGGGAGATATAAGACATTTGCTTCCACACAAACAGCCTGTCCACTACCAATCCCAGTAATTAAGGTAAAAAAAACCCAAATACCGGCACTGTGACCCACTTTCAGCATGTACAAGCCCGTGTCATACGTGCTTGCACATGAGTGTTTGTGTGACAGTGCCATCTGTGCCAGTGCTAGCTGTGCAGTGCTAGCATCAGCCCTCTGGATGATAATCCCATAATCTATTCTGCCTCAGAGGAATAAGACACTGCTTTCTTACTCAGGAAGAATCCAAATTCCAGCTACTTTCACCTTGGGGTGGGTGGGGGGGGGGGAGGTGGTTCACTCACTACAGAGCCAGGGTCACTGGGGGTGCCATCCCACCACTCACTGGGAGAGAGACCAGAATACACATTGGAGCAGTCACCTGTCACTCACAGGACACACAAACTGTTCACTCACACAATCCAAACCAGTTAATGTCCATGTTTTTGGGCTTTGAACTCATAACCTTCTATGTGAGAGCTGACATCAATGTGACTCTCCTAAAGATGTTCCAATCTTTTAGTTGCTCGCCAGTGCTGTTCAGACCAATGCTTATTTGTTCTGCGTATTTTTTATGAATTAAAATACTCATAGCAATATGTTATTTACATTTTCTGTGTTTTTAAATTTGAACTCAACTCCTGAGTATCTGATACATGCTGCCATTTCTGGAATAATTACAGGTTTGTGTGGTTATTTGTGGCTGGAAACTGTTAGCATCATGTCACCTGGTCAGCCTTTATCCTCTTAAATAGGATGGCAACATATAACCTCTTGGTATGTGAGAATATTTGATGCATATGAGAGGCGAGCGAGTGTGATGTGGTGGTCTTTACGTGTGTGTGGCAATGAATCATATGTAGCTAGTATGCAGCATATGGTGTGATGGATTAAGGTATTACACGGTAATGCAGGTGACTGAGAAAGCCTCCTCTAATCGCTGATCTGTTAATTGATTACCCAGCCAGCAGCTCTAACCCTGGATACAAAATGGCAGCAACTTAAACCCAGCAATCCTATTTCATTGTGTCATCCTCCAATGTGGCCACCAGAAAACCACTTTGAGGTGGTTCTACTATGGTTGGTTGTAGACGCATCAATAGGTTAGCGTAGTCTTCAGGGATGTTTAAGAAAGCAACGATTGCTGCGTGCGCGTCACCGGACCCGACCACCTTCAGGAGAAATGGAGTTAGGGGATCACTACTTGTATGAGCTATTGATCTGGTTAATCTGCTGGTTAAAGGATCAACAGATCAACATGACCAATGATTATTATAATCATTATTATTAATAACAATAATAAAAGTGTCATTACGTAATTGGGAAATTCCTAATTTCAATGCTTAAGTACAAAAACAGGCCCCAACTACATTTTTAAAAAGAAATGACAAGTAAAATTAGTCCAAATAGTGTAGGAAAAAAGGAATAACGGGGACTTATTTCAAAATAACATTCTCGAAAATAATTTACAACAATGATAACATAAAGTCATGAACTTTTGCTTTGTGTTTAAAGCAAACTGTGATGAATTGGGGTGAAGAAGGGGGGCGACAATCTCACCTTTGGGGAAGGGGTTCGGTTGGACAACGTAGAGGAAAGCGTGGACTACGTGGAAGAGAAACCCTATGGCCCCCGGCTCGTAGTAGGCGTGGGTGTCGTAAACCGCTGCGGGCACAAACCCGAAGTCCAAAGGTTCCACCGGCGGAGGGGACCGCTGTCTGCGGGAGTCCGGCTGAACCTCGGCCGGGAGCGAACTCCTCTCATCCGCCTGCTGCTCGCCGCTTGTGGCCCCCCAGCAGAGCAGTAGGATGAGCCACCTTGTCCACAACATGGCTCGGAAAGTCCAGTTTTTACAATAAATAAAGAAAAGAAAAAGAAAGTCCCGACTCCTTCTATGGAGAGATGGGGAGGAGAGGAGGGCTGAGGGGGGAGAACACCTGTTCCTCTCGGTGATTTAGTATCCAAAAGTCCGCCACAGTCGACCGAAGGACAGCCTCCACCGGTACCATCAACACTCGGGGCTCTTGCAGCTCTCAGGAACCGTTTTTTTGTCGCTCCACACTCATGACGGACATCTCAGCGGACACTTTCCGACGCCTTCACTCTCGCCGGCGGACCCGCTTAATCTGGCGTGCACGTCAGGAACGAGGATGCGCGCTCCCGCTAAAACCTCAGCAAGCGCGAGACCGCGGATGCCAATCACATGTCGAGGTCTCTCTCTCTCTCTCTCTCTCTCTGTCTCAGGGTCTCTCTTTCTTCAAGCACGTAAAAAAAGACGAAAAAAAACAGGAGTAAGGATAATTTGATTTTTTTTTTTTAGATTTTCTGACTAACCTTAGTTTGGTTGCAACATCAAAGTGCAATTGTAAATATTTAACAGCTTTTGTTACTGCGTGAAACCAGTGAGGGGAGTGGATTCATCTCCTTTTACGTCAATGAACTCTTTCCTGAAGTCACATCACGCTTTACTTTACAAAATCCATGTTTTATTCTCCTTCTACCACATGGATGAATGACAATGGCTGAATATGAAAAATAAAGAACGTCAAATCCTTGCAAATGTGCTTTGGTACATTGATGCACTGCAAATCATCTACCTGTCTCACACACACACACACACACACACACACACACTTCTGAGGCATTCATGAAAAAATGTATGTCTTCAATCAAAAACTGCTCTGAAAGTTGTGGCTTGTTTTCGGGTTTTTGCTGGAATGAACAATAAATATCAAACACTTTTTAGTAGTTTTAGGGCTACGTAATGATGAGCCATTTAGAAAATAAAAAAATATAGAAAAATAAAAACTATTTCGGTTCAAATAATTTAAAACGAGCAGATATTCTAGTTTTCAACAGCGACTCATTGATACAACTTTAGAAAATACTCCATATCTGATATGCCTGCAGCTTCCATCCTTTAAACACACACACACACCATGGATTTTAACTGACCTTCAACACAGTTGTGTTATGCTAAAACACAATTGTTGGGTACATGCTTTTACAATTAAGGTGTACAAGAAGCACATTGAAAATAAAACTCCAAAACTTATCTTGTTCGAAATCCACTTCAAAGTTTCTCTGCCTTTAATACCAGGCACCATTTACCTCAGTGCTTCAACGTCATCGTAAATTGCACATTAGTAAATGTTAAGTAGGATCTCAGACAAAACCATCAGCGTGTGGAGTGAGCCGTGCGAGACAGGACCTGAACTGTTTTTTTTTTCATGCATCTTGGCTTTTCTGTGCATGTGTCGTGGTGGTACCAACAAGACTACCAGGAGTTAAATGAATGAGTCTTCACCCTGCGGTCTGACCTGGATAATTAAAAAAAAACAAAAGACATCACCTTCTTATAAATGTACTGTTTTGAAGGATTTTTAAATTAGAAACACATGTAGAAAAGAATTTTCAGCTTTTGTTCTTTCTCAAAATGACTCCAGGCTGTCCTGTACATGTGATTGTGCTTTAGAACTCCTACTTGCACAGTCCTGTTTTGAACTTTTTTAACTCTTGCTCCACTGCAGCTGCAAGCGCCAGTGTTCCTCCACCATTGCCGACGCCACCCGGGTCTGCCCGGGTCACTGACAGGACCAGACGGAAGCATCTGAACCTCTGAGGCGTTTTAGTAACAGCTTTACGCCATGGCTGGTTGCGTCACTAATAAATAAATAAATACTCCATGGGTCGGCGGTAGAAAAACCCATCTGCAGGACCCGTGTCTGATCCCTGAACATCGCTGCTTTGTCAGGACGCTGACTGGTTGTGTTTAGACGACTCAGTCAATTCTGTTGCCACAGATAGTGAAGCGGTCTATTTCCAGCAAATCCTTCTTGGGTCTTCTCGGTTCTAGTCCATCTCCGTCTTGTCCTGTGTTGATGATAATCATTTTTTCCTCATCCTCGTCTGGTGTCGTCAGGAATGTGTCTGAGTCACTCTTGGGGAGAGCAGCGACAGAGCTCTCTGCCATCGTGGCAGCCTGAGTGTTGTCCGCCAATCCTCCTCCTTCGGTTGTAGGTTCTGCACAGAGACAGTGAAGAACGATTCATGAAGTTCTAGAAAACGTCCAAGAGTCCTTCATTATGTGTAGTTATTGGTACTACCTTTATGTGGTGTGTGAATAATTTTTGCACGATTCGCTCTGGAATTTACACGGCTGGAGACGGCAGAGGGTGGAGGGTCAAAGAGCTTTTCCTCCATGTTGGCCTCTTTGACAAATATACAAGAAGTCCCCAGCAGCACAATACTGTTCAGCACCTTCAGAGTGATCATCCTGCTCACAAACACACAAATAATCAGAAACTGGACGACAGAAATATCGGGAAACAGATTTGAATGGATGAAATGGATTTACCCCAGATAAAAGAGCAGCACACACATGAAGGAGAGTGAACCCTGGATCTTCACGGAGCTGCTCACTACTCTGATCAACTGAACAAGAAGTAAACACAACAGTGAACTCAGAAAACATTAGCACGTGCACAGGATTAGTAGAAATTCCCATAAAGAGCGCCTGACCAGCAGTGCTAGAGGAAGAGGGATGAAGCCCATTCTTCTGGATACTGAGTCACTGTAGTCTGTGTAAGCCTGGAGACATATTTAAGAGACAATATTTAAATCAATTTATATTTCTATTCCTCCAAACTATGTCTTAGACCTCATATAGTTAGATTCAATCAAATCCTAACATATAAATTTATACATTTGTTTAGGACAATATATATAAAATTTCAGTACAAGAAAATTTTTACCGAGTATGTGTAAAAATAGTCTGCCAAAACAATGTCATTTACAGTGTACACACTGGAGACACGTTGTGTGTTTGAAGCACAGTTTCACTCACGTTTTTCTGTCGGCTGCTGACCAGGTCAAACGCAAGGCTGGCCTTGTATTCCCCGTAAACCTGGACAGTAACACAAGCATCAGCCACGGCAGAATCACTCAGACAATTGAAGTCATCTCTGTTCAACTCGTCTCCCTTGTAACGCAGACTGAAACAGGCCTAACTGAATTTTGAAACCAGCAGTGATGAAAAGTGAAAATTTGTGCACATGGTGGGTAAGGTTTGTGAGCATTTGTTTGACATTTTAAAGACAAGAGTTCATTCCTTCCTGTGGGGTTGCTTTTGTTGAATAACAGATACGTCTCTGAAAACTGCAAAGCTTGATCAGACATATTTTGACTTTAAAACTAAAGGTGATTTGTCCTTTGGAATCAACCGCCCCATCCCTTATCAGTAGTGAACTCACATCAGCATTGATGTCGTTGAACTTGGTGATGAAGGCATGTTTGACAACATCCACAGCAATCTCTGAGGCTAGCACCATGACTACATCAGGAAACAGCACCCACAGATGGTCTAAAAAAAATCAAATACATAAAGGTCATTCTTAATATCACCTCCAACATACGCTATGAACATATATTCACTGTGTTACCAGGGTTCCACGAAAACTGCTCCATGTTTCGGAGACACACAATGAGCAGAAGGATGCAGTTGGTGAACCTCTCTTTAATGTCTGTGGGGAACAAACGACTCAATCCTGGATTAACCTACTTTCTTCTCCCTGCGACTCCACTCCATTTCATAAATGCATCTTTTACTAAGTCAGCGGGTTCAAAGGCCAACTTTAAACACAGTTTCAAGTATCATCACTCACCACTGTTTGACATCTGGAACAGGTTGTTCTTTTCAAACTTCTTGAACACGCTTCCTTTAATCTCCACAAACTGCAATAAGCAAAATAAAGCAAAGTAAACAAAATGTATGCATACAGTTACAATTAAGGTAAGACGAGCATGTCTGCGTCAAGTTAGACTCACGTTGTTTGACATCATGATGGTGAGCAGGGACTTGTTGTGGGAGTTGAAGGCTACATTGAGAGTGGTGGCCTGAACCATAATGAGGATGGCATGGAGAACTGCATAAAATACACACTAAGGACATAAACACACCGAGAACTGAAGAAAGTCCTAAGATTTGTTGTAACAGCTCTTTATAACAATGAAGAACTAATCAGACAAACAATCAAACAGTCTGTCCAATGGTTTCCCAGTGAGGATACAGACATAGAGCACAGCCATGAGAAAGTGAGGAATCACGCCTATATGTGCTCTCTTCTTCTCCTTTGGTTCTGTGGCGGTCCAGTACAGAGCGTCCAGTATGTCCTGGCCGAAAGAGGAGAACAGGCGGTCTGCCACCTGACAACACAACGGGGGAAGGATGAGCTGCTGAGATCAGCTGAGGCACATGTGCAAGTATCGTCAGGCTGTACCTCCAACATGTTGTATATGATGTACAGTTTGATGACAGACTGTCCCCTGATCAGGTGGTACATCATGGAGTAATCCACATAGCTCATCATAAAGTAGCACAGCACCATGATAAACCCTTTAAGCACATCACACACCTGGGCAGGCTGGAGCAGACGGGAACCACTAATGCAACAACATGCATTTATTAATTGGAGGATAAAAACAACAGTGCATGTGAAAATTAGAAGTGCTCTACAGTTCCCTAGAGGTCAAGAACAACATTGCACCATTATTTCCATTTCCAAATTATTTCTAATAACTTTGGGACTTGCTAGTTAGTCTTTACAGGTGTTAATTAATTAAATCTTAGTTTTACCTAAAGCCACAACAAGGCAGTGTGAGAAGCCGCAAAAGTGCCAGAATCACCCTGAGAGGCAGCAGGGTGAACACATAGAGAAAGGCATCCAAGCACAGGAAGAAGCCAAATGTCATCAGCTAACAAGAAAAATGGAGAGCATTAATATACAGTTATGTGTAATTGTAAAATTGTGTTTTAATATTTACCTTCTCGAGCTCCTTGGGGATACGAAGGCAAGTGTAGACCCTCTCCCTGCGCTCTGTGTATTTGGCCTCGTTGTGCTCCAGGAAGTAGCCTCTGGTGAGCTCAGTAGTTATGAATTTGAACAGAGAAAGATCTACAGCAACAAACAGAAATCAAACATTAAACTTATATAACTTATATTTTCAAAAACAGCTGGTACTTTCTCATGCTGTATGCCAACACATATGATTGCAGCTTCTGTTCTCTGCTGAAGGACTACAATTTGTCTGCGCCCTGGTGTCAACATACTTTTGGCAAAACAGCTAGAAACCAGTTTTACTTGCAGAATGCAAAATAGGAGGCTCGCTCCAAAGGACAGTCGGGTATATTTCTGAATACTTTTATAGTATTGTTCCATGCATTGCAAAAACCTTTGCTCGTATACAAGAATGATGTAGACCAGGGATTTACCTCTATCTTACTGGTTTACAAAGCATTCACACACCATTTGGAATGATGCTCGTAATGAGAGAGTTCCAGTCTTTTAAAATCGTGCTTTAGCCACTGGAAAACAAATTAGCAAAAATGGAACGAACCAGAAGCGCACGAAATTGTGTGGCCATGCGCGTCCATGGACTTTTGTGTGCGCTCTCAGCATAAACAATGTAAATACGCCTCTGCCAAGAAATGCCACAGCAGTGCGAGAAAGTGCATTATCACATGCAGCAATTGAAACAAAAATAAAAAGAGAGAGTAGCAAATCCTTTTCCAAATATTGGTGTTTTAGCTCAATGTTTAGTAAACACTGGCTGATGAAAGCTAGTTGCATCTTGACTCCAAATGCAAACTACCAGAGACACTCAGTGAACCTTACTATAACATAACCGCGCATACGGTGCCGTGGCACAATTATGTGACAAAAAAAAAACAAAACAATTCTATTACAAGCGGTAAAATGGAACAACTATGAAGCAGCTAGCTAAATCTGTCAAACTGGGTGTTTCTGTGATACTGAAGCTAGCGCTCACCTGACAGGTTGCGTTTCTTGTCCTTATTGTCGCCATTTTTATCGCTGAACCTCAGCGACTCTGTGACTCCGTCTTTCCCCCTGTTGTTCCTCAGTCTGGTAGACTTCTTATCCCACTCACTGTCCTCTTTCTCCTTATCCTTTTCCTCTCCCAGACCTGACGACAGCGAGTCCGCCATCTTCGTTAAACGGTCTCATCTGAAGCCTGGGAGGCTGGCATCTGAGTCACGTGATTAACGTCATCACTTACTGTAGTGGCGAAAAATAATCAGCTGGTGTCGCTAAAACGCTGTTTTATCGTGGAGCGATTACGTTCCACTACTGATGAGAGGGAACTCATTGGAATTAGATGAGGAATAGGTAAAACCAATTAAAAGAAGCACAAATTGTATTTTTGCTTGTGTGAATAATTGTAATATTTTATGCATTAAAGTTTCTTGCCAAAAGTTGTGAAGGAGGTGGGTGAAGAGGCAATCAAAGTGAGCTGTTGTGACTCCAGTGGAAGGAAGGTCGCTCTTGATTGCCTGAGACCTTGCTGGCTTTGTAATAAATAAATTGAGCGTGCAAAAATGCAAGCTTTTAAATATCTCACTTCTATTTGCTTTTGAATTTATTGCTCTTTTTCCATTGGCTGTCACTCATCACTTTATTGCTTGTAAAGCATCGAGGCCTCTAATTTAGGTTTTATTTCCAGGCGAAATGTCAAGTCCTGTCAAGTAATTCATTCGAATAGACGTGTGTGTGTGTGTGTGTGTGTGTGTGTGTGTGTGTGTGTGTGTGTGTCGACGCACGGTGCGGGGATAGAGTTTCTCCCTGTAAGAGATCTCTCTGACCGCTATAGATTCGATTTCTTCTCCTTTGTGGCTCACAGATACACACATGGAATATTTTGCGAGTGTTTTCAAGATTAATATTTTTCTTTTTTAATCTAGAATAAACTCATGGTTATCTCTGAAAGCGCTTTACGGTCGCTGCCCGGCGTCGTGTTACCCTCTTCGGGGCATCATGGGCTCCTAAGATGCCTTCACTCTGGAAGCGGATAATATTCTCGTTCGCCTCGGTCCTCTGCGTGGGTTCGGTGGTTCTCCTGGTTGTTGCCCTTTCCACGGAGCAGTGGGTCACCGCACGGATCCTTTGCAAAACCGGTGCGGAGATAGTGAACGCGTCTCACCCGGAGCTGGAGCAGTTCATCGGGGACATCTACTTCGGTTTGTTCCAGGGAGGAAAGACCAAGAGATGTGGACTCGGCAAGAGAGGCTCCAGAATACACAGTAAGCTACAGTAACAGCACAAAGAGTCTATAGTGGTAATAGTTTGAGTGGCTCTATTGTTTTGTTTAAGGATAAACAAAAAAACTGTAAAATATAATCAGTATGACTTGTTTCTTTTCTGTTCTCTGATCTAAAATAAAGTTTATTATTTTAAGATAATTTATTAAATAACCCTGCAAACCAGCATGCTAAGATATGATAGTAACCTATACTGGAATATTACATTTTCAGAAGCTAAAGCTCTAATCTCTGTGATCTCCAACCAGAGAAGCCATGAAACATCATCAGGGTTATTTAAAGAAGCATTTCAATGCAATCCACACAAAAAAACAACAAGAAAAATGTAATCATTTTTTTTCTTATAAATTGTGAAGAATTATGACTCAATCTCCATAGAAGACCTCTAAGCTTACCTCAAGCAAATACTTCACAGAAAAAAGCCCCATCTTTGTTCCTCTTTGTCCAGTTTTTCCAAAGCTTGTGCATACCATAAACGGTGGCTTACACATGATGGTGATCCTCTTTCTGCTGGTGGCCATGGCCTTTGCACTGGTTAGTTTATCTTTCTGCATTTATAATGCCCGTAAGGTCCCCTACCAGAGCATCAAAGGCCACAAAGGGATCTACTTGTGGAACTGCATTGCTGGTATGCCATTACATTTGTTTCTCTTTTATACTGGTTCCAGTTTGTTATATTTATTTACATGTGTAAGTCTGAGTGACCTGCTGCTAACCATCACCTTGTATTTTTAGCTTTTTTCGGCAGCCTGGCTTTGCTGTGTTTCCTGGCAACCATGAGGCATCATAGGCTAACCGAGCGGGTGGCCAATTTTCAGGAGAACCTCTTTGTGCTGGTTGTCCTGGAGGACAGACTGGACTGGTCTTTTTGGCTCGGTGTTGGCAGTGCTGCAACTCACTTTGCTGTCTGTGGAGTGGTAGCCATGAGCCGAATCAAACTGCCCAAACCGGAGATCAAAAAGCCTGAAGATCCAACCATCTCTTCTCTGGATCTGCTTTACTGAACTCTGATCTTCAGCAAAGTTTTAGCATTGGTGTTGTTATTAGCACTTTCATCACTGCGGGTGGATGAAAACAGGAAAAGGAAAAAGGGCTGACAGCAAAAGGAAACACCATGCCAGAGACTGTTTCAGTGACACAGTTATGCTTAATTGGCTTTCCTTCCAGCAAACTTTTATTCATTTTTTCCAGTGTCATACATTTTCTCTGTGGATTATATTTATTTTGGACAATAACAGTAATTTGACTATTTGCACTTCTACAAATGCTATCATTGTTTTAAATGCAAAATCAGTATTTAATTATGTGTCCTGATTTATTTATGGCACCTATGTGAGGAAGGAACTGTTAGTTTAGAACTTTCTTTGTTATATTAATTTTCTGTGATATGCTCAATAAAATTATGCTCTTTTATGAAAAAATTATTTAATGGTGGCTTCAGGTTCTTTAAGCTGATTTGAATATAAAGTCTAATGTCAGAAATGTGAATTAAAAATAAAAAAAAAGTTATGATACAAAAATATTGGCTTCAGAAGTTAATATAATAGTGCAGGGTGAATTAATATTGTATTAAGTCTTAGAGGTAAAATTGCTCTGCAGTCAGTATAGATTTTGTGTTGTGCAATATAAGTATTTATGTATCTAAATTACTGATCTGTTTACCCAATGCAGGTTTTCTGAAGGATCATTAAGCCATTAAGCCAATACCTTGTGCGCCTTCATAGTTCTGCCGCTAGATAGCAACAACGCACCGGTTTTGGCTGTTGATGACGTCAATAGTATGCGACGAAGTCTGGCTGAATTGTTTTTGCCATATGCGACCTCTAGAACTTCTGATTAAATAATTACTTGCAGGAATCCGATGATAATGTTTTTGCTGAGGAGACCGGCACAAACGGCGGTGCGGACAAACCATCTTAGGTCATTTTCTGCTTCACAAACTCTCCAGAAAGACAGAAAAGTGCGTAATTGTCATTTGTTAGCTAATTGACGGCCATTCATATAATATAGGACTTATCTGTGACAGGTGCTTTCTTTTTGTCTTTTAAGGGTCTTGTTTTGGGGGTGTTTGAGAGGGAGGAAGAGGAAGGTAGTCTTAATCTGACGGAGGCAGCTGCACGTTTTGACCAAAGGCTTTCTGGAAAACTGTCTGAACTCCTGAAAATGTGAGTGCATATTATCATTTTGTACTCATAAGTCAAGTATTCCAACAAAAAGTAATATTTAATGACTTGAATTGAAGTATTTAATATATAATATAATATAATATAATATATAATATAATACAAAACTGATTTTGAAATTTGCAGTTCTGGACCAGCTCTAAAAAAGGGCAAAAGCAGAATATTTTATGGAATCCACAAGGTAAGCATGTGTGACATTTAAAAAGAATACCCCCAGCATATGATGATGTCACAGTCAGAAAAGCTTCCTTTTCCCTCAGGACTTCTCTTGTATAGCAGCAGTGGGTTTGGGTAAACCCAATGTGGGTGTGTGTGGAGCAGAGAACTGTGACACAAGCAAGGAAAATATTAGAGAGGCCATTTCAGGTAAGACTTGTTTTTGTGCATATGTTACTGCCTGTAAGGAATAATTCCTGGGGTTATTTATCTTGCTTTTGTCTGTGTGTGTGTTCAGCTGGCTGCCGCTTACTTCAAGACCTGGAAGTGAAACATGTGGAGGTGGACGCTTGTGGTGATGCCCAGTCTGCAGCAGAAGGTGCCATTCTGGGTTTGTTTCAATATGACCAACACAAAGCCAAGAAGAAGAATAAAATGATGGCACAGCTTTATGAAAGGTAGATCAGCAGCATGAAGCTGTTGCTGCTTGAGTTTTATACTGTATGTGCTTAATGGTATACACTTTATGTCTGTGTGTATTTGTGTTTAGCACTGACATCCCCGGATGGGAGAAAGGAGTCTTTTATGCAGAAGGGCAAAATCTAGCACGGCTGCTCATGGAAGCTCCAGCCAATCACCTCACCCCTACCATTTTTGCCAACACCATCGAAGAGAAAGTTGCACCGCATGCTGAAAGAGTCACAGTAAAGAGAAGGTTTGCTCTTTATTGGAGGCATATAGGAGAATTTTTATTTTACCACAATGTCACAGTAAATATCTGCTAGTGTTACAGGTTCCAGCTGTTTCAATGAAAGATTTCAGTTTCAATTTATGGAATAAACTTGGTCAGATGATCATGAAGGTTAGAATGATAGATAATATTTATTTTTTCCAATTTGAAGATGTTCTTGTTTTTTCTGGTATTGTCGAATGCCTATATTACCTGGGTAGGTTTCAGTTGAGCCTTTTTGTGTAGGTTGAAAACTATAGTTGAAACAAGGTCACACCTGATAATTAATAACACAAGCATCCAATAATTCATGTGTAGATCTCTGGCTTGGATAGAGGAACAACGGATGGGAGCATTTCTGAGTGTGTCTAAAGGTTCAGAGGAGCCTCCTGTGTTCCTGGAGTTGCATTACAGTGGCGCTCCTGACAGCACTCAAGCCCCACTGGTCTTAGTGGGCAAAGGCATCACCTTTGACAGGTAAATCATAGTAGTTATGATACTAAGACTCACGCTGCATCATAAATGTCATCGTGATCATGCTATTATTTCTCTCTGTTGGTGGTAGTGGTGGCATTTCTCTGAAGCCATCGCTTTCTATGGATGCAATGAGAGCTGATATGGGAGGAGCTGCCACGGTGTGTGCATCGGTTGTCACAGCAGCAGCTATGAAGCTGCCAATCAATATAATTGGTGGGTTTTATGACACGGAGCAGTTAGAGTTTGTCAACAATAATTTCCCTGTACATTTTCAAATATTTTTCATCTCTACATTTTTTTTCCTCCTGATACAAGGCTTGGCTCCGCTGTGTGAGAACATGCCCAGTGGGAAGGCGACTAAGCCAGGAGACGTGGTCACGGCTAAAAATGGGAAAACAATTCAGGTGGGGAAACAGTTGTTGAGATGTGAAGCTGTGAAAATTTGCAGAGAGAGACAGATGTGTTCGTGCGTAGGTTGACAACACGGATGCAGAGGGCCGGCTGATTCTTGCTGATGCACTGTGCTATGGACACACTTTCAACCCCAGAGCTATTGTCGATGTTGCTACTCTGACAGGTAGAATTTTATTACATTAGTGACCCTAAACAGCTTTATATTTATAGGTCAATGGTTTGTTTATTTTTTTTTTATTGACAGCATCTACTTACTAAAGCAATATAAAACACAGGCTGTTATGGTCTAAGTAAATTAAATTACAAGTAAAATGGCGTTTTTCCACTTCAAGGGGCAATGGATGTTGCTCTTGGCTCAGCGGCAAGTGGAGTTTTTACAAACTCTGACTGGCTCTGGGAACAGCTGCACAAGGTGCTGAATCTGCTCAGTAAGCACAATCTCATCATCTTTGTCTCTCAGCTCCCAGGCTGACTAACAGTGTGTGTGTGTATATATATGTATATGTGTGCACACGCACGCATCTGCACAGGCTGGTGTTGTGACAGGTGACAGAGTGTGGCGGATGCCTCTGTTCCAGCACTACACCAGACAGGTGACTGATAGCCAGCTGGCAGACCTCAACAACATTGGCAAATACAGCCGGTATGTATCTCTGTCTCAGTGAGAAACTGCAGCTCCTGCTTCAGATATGAATGTAACACAGGACTTGTGAGCAGCTGTAATAATGTGAAAAAAAAATTAAAACAAAACCTGCATCTTTTCCACCACATCCTCCTGTTTTCATCCATCTCTTGTCATCCTACTAAATATTTGCTCTCTACAACACTGGTTTTGGTGTTTTGCCTTAATCTGACTGTGGCTGTTCATATCCTCCATCTTTTAGATCTGGAGGTGCATGTACTGCAGCTGCATTCCTCAGAGAGTTTGTCACAGCTCCTCATTGGGCCCATCTGGACATTGCTGGTGTGATGAACAACAAAGATGAAATTCCTTACCTGCGGAAAGGCATGTCTGGAAGACCAACGCGTACCCTGGTGGAGTTTGCTGCTGGACTCGCTAATAATGGCTGAGTGACTGAACACAAGTCTGTTTTTGAGCTATGTCTTTGGAATCAATGTCTGCCTTTTAGCATAATCAAGAAAAAAGACATTGAAATTTAGACATATTGACATTGCCATGTCTGAAAATCACAAGCTAATCAGATGGCACACTTGTGTTCATTAATTGTAACAATATTAACTTAAATATCATAATTTAGCAATTTCATAATAAACTAGGGCTGTGAGCATATATTTTTATAAATATGTAAATACAAAGTAGGCGACACCTCTTTTACAACATCAGTGATATGTTTTAACGGACTAAAAGGTGATTAAACAGAATACATTTTCCCTGAATTTTTAGTTTTAGTTTTTTAATCACACATGAAAAAAACAAACCAAACAGGACTTAGAAACCGTCGTCTCTTGCGGTGGTTGTGCGCATGCGCATACCTGGTTGCGCGAAACAACGGATCAAGATGGCGTCGTCCATGAGTGGGATGTTTTCTGGACAACAGCCGACTGGGGCACATCCCGTCGGTGGTCCCGGTGGACAGGGCCAGCCTGGTTTCCCCGTTGCCGCTCCCAGAGCCCAAGGAGGTAATACTTTGGTAGATGAACTTGAAGCGTCTTTCGAGGTAGGAATATACAACCTTTTCAAGCTGTTAGCAACAGGGGGCTAGCTAAATTACAGAGTGCACATTCTTATTGCATGGTTTGAATAAGTATAATTGTCTTCTGCTCCCCAGTTTTACGTTTTGTTACCTACATTTAATTTAGAATACGTATGAAATACTTGATGTTACGATGTGGATACACTATTTCCCATTTTACGGACAATGCATTTTTCATGGTAAACGCTGCTGTGATTGTCATCAATCTAATTACTTTTATCTCTAAATAATATATATGTAATTTACCACAGATATTAGTTATGTTCCCCTAGAAGTTATTAATAAATATTCCAGATGAATATCCTAGTGTTTAATGCCTCATCTCTTTTTTTTTTTATTATTTTTAATCATAACCAACATCAATTTCCATAACCGGCAATTACATAATTTAGTACTAATGCTGGACCTAATACTATTAATGATAATGACAACATAAATGCAATGATAAATAATGTTCTCTGTGTGTATGTTTCAGGCATGTTTTGCATCGTTAGTAAGCCAAGACTATGTCAACGGAACTGACCAGGAGGAGATCCGAACAGGTTGGTGAAGCCACCGTTTGTTGTTCTCTCATTTGAATTAAATGTTATAATCTGTATGCTGACATGTACTGGCTGAATATTTGCTGATCACAGGTGTTGACCAGTGCATACAAAAGTTCCTGGATGTGGCACGGCAAATTGAGTGTTTCTTCTTACAGAAAAGATTTCAGTTATCTGTGCAGAAGCCAGAACAGGTGGTTAAAGAGGTAAATTATTATGTTTTATATATTATACTAGACATATATGCTAGTCTACAATGATATGATGGTTCCAATATAAACCTCTATTCATATAGATTCCATACATCAAGTTGAGAGAATTCTCTGCATTGAATTTTAGAATTGTGACATGCAGTGTTTACTGATTTGTTGCTCTGTATTTGTTAATGTCCTCCTCCTCTTTTCACATACACTTTTATTCCGTCTGCACAGGATGTCTCAGAGTTGCGTAATGAGCTACAGAGGAAAGAAATGCTGGTTCAGAAACACTTGTCTAAATTGCACCACTGGCAACAGGTGCTTGAAGAAGTGAGCCTTCAGCACCGTAAACCTTCTGACCTCCCCCCTCCTGGACCGCTCACCTTTCTGGAACAGGCCTCGGCGAACTTACCCCCTGCGCCTTTAAAGCCAAATTAGCGTAGCAAAGGACTTGTTCTGTGACCAGTAAGAAGTAATTCACAACATAGGTTTAGTTAAACAGTTTCCAGTGTTTTGGTTTGTGTAAATATTCCTGTTAGCATTTTTTACTGAATATATCAAAATAAAATTTGTTAGAGGTTTGATTTTGTTGGATTTGCTTTACAACATTGGCTTTATTTTAGTTAGAAAGGGAAACTTATCCTAACTTACATCTAAGTCAATCCTTCAGTTTGTTTTTTGGATTGTGGCCCTGGTTGGACTGGCATGATCAGCCCTATGAAGCAGCTGATGACTGAAGGATCTCCCCAGTGATGTGGAGCAGGTTTTCCATCAGGAATGATAAGTTTACTCTCCACCTCCAGTCACCTACACCCTCCTCTGGCTAGAGGACATAACCCAGGGCAGATCTTGTTCTTGAGAATAAATATGCATAACTGCAGCTACCTGTTTAATGTTTACCCATGGAAATGAATTCCTCATTCTTCGTCTGTGAAATGACTTCAGATAAGTTGTAACTGAGCCTCCAGGCAGCACGCTGCATTAATGCATTCAGTGTTTTCTCACCACGACAGACTTGTTCTCCTCACTTTCACACTAATCTCCTGTCCACTGATGCCACAGCCAGATACAAATCCTCACAGATGGACTCCGGGAGGACAAAGCTTTCTGTGGGTTTCAAATGAGAACAGAGAAGTATGAAATGACAGCTTGTTTATAAAAAAAAAACTTCAAATGGGCATTTATTTGTCACACTTTCTGATTGATCATTCTTACTTAACCTGTGTGAGGCTTTGTAGCACATCTGACACAATTTAGGTCACAACATCCATTTTGATTTGGTAAGGATTACATTTATTAAAGTTGCAGTTACATAAAGTAATTTGACATTTTTCTGAAACCAAAAACAATGCATATTACTGCCAGGTGGACAGAAGAGTTACACATTCTGATCTATTTGTCACGGTTTATTAGATCTTTAAATGTTTTATTTTAAAAATTAAGGCTCTACTGTCATCTATTAACCTCAGTCTTTGCCTGTTTTTTTCCTTATTAGCGTCGTTATCGGTCTTCCACAGATAGGGGGAGACAGCGCTTTCTTGCCGGCCGCCTTGGCCGCTCAGAGGACCGTCTTTCCCCCCACGTCCTTGTTTGTGCGTTTTAATCAGCGATTGGAAAATAACAGGTAGCCTTGTCTGTCCTCTTCTTGCACCCGTTTACACTAAGGACCGAATCTACGGGGAAATAAGAGCCTAAGGGACCCGTTTTCTCGCTGCGTCTCGCTGGATTCCTGCGCTTTTTCGGAGCAGACGGAAGCTGCCGGTTTGACTCACAACGTGTCCGAACGGGTGTCACCGCAGTCGGGCTGTGTATTTACATGAAGCAGCCTGGTTTAATGGGGCTGTCGCCAGCCCGTCTCTCCAGCTCTGGGCACATGATCGCCGCGATTCACGGTTGAATTTAGAGCCAACTCAGACGACATCGTGGATATGGAATGGTGCATGCCGCTGGGCCAAGTTTTCAGCCTCTGAAACACACCGGAATCATGGACAGTCATCCGCTGTGAGTGCAAGGGGCTGTCTCCGTGTGTATGTGTGTGTGTGTGTGTGCGTGTGCGTGTTTGAACGATGGTGCCGCATTAACAGAGACGGCAGCCAACCGGTGTGGCTGACAGGAGCTCCGGGGGCTGATACCCGGCACCAGGCTGCAGGATCCTCCGCTGTGAATTCATGTTTCTATTTGTCGACGTGTTTATAGCAGGTGTATAGCTGTGTGTGTGTGTGTTTTGAATGTGTGATCATATGTGTCTGGGACAACTGTAAAACCTGAACCAATCACGTTTGTTGCAAAAATACTGACAGGTGCAGAGATGCTTTTTTTTCTCAGTCTTCTTTCCCCACATTATCGAAATTCCAATACTGTACCATTAATTTTTATTTGCCCCAGCTTTCAAAATGACACACTTAGTAAGAAATCCTCAACCCAGGAGCACTGAAACAGCTCTAAATTTTACTGTTGCATGTTTTAACTTGTGCTATTATTTATTTAGATGAGTGTTTTAATTAAAAGATAACAGCAGCACAAATGACTTGACATTTACATGCCAGACGGCTTGGTTCCACTTGTTGTCCCTGAGCAGTTTGACGTAAAATTGAATAAAAAGCTTAGACTGAGTGACAGTGAAAGCACATGAGAGCGTTGGCATAGTAAGGAGGCACATAAGACGGCGCACATGCTCCTCCTGCGAGTGATAGTGTGCCAAGGTTGTTGCTGTATATGCAAATGTGCGTGCGTGTAAGATATTGCCTGGACCGTTAATGGATATAAGTCTGATATTGAGTCCAGCTTGTGCTGTTTGTTCCTCCTTTTGTACAAAGATCTTGTTTCTATGAGAGATGTGTACAAATGAAGGGTACACTCTGAAATGTGCTGCCTGTTGTCCTGCATGTACTGGTGATATGGATTCTTCCGGGCATTCTTCTTTGACCGCTGTCCCTCTCAGGTGCACTAGACTTTGTCCACATGCGCTGGAGAAAGAAGACGGATCGGAGAGGCAGGGTCCCATCACTCTCAACCCCCGGCACATGAGGAAAGCGTTCAAAGTCATGAATGAGCTGCGCAGGTGAGGTCGCACCCTGCTGGATGTTTGTAAAAGTCTAAAGCACATGAATGCTTCAACATTATACCTTTAAATTCACAGCCAGAGCTTGTTGTGCGACGTGACCATAGTGGCGGAGGATGTAGAGATCGGCGCCCACAGGGTGGTTCTGGCCGCTGGGAGTCCATACTTCCACGCTATGTTCACGGGTGAGGACTCATCCGCCCAACCTGCCACGTCTCAGCACGTCTCAGCTTTCAAGATTTTCTCTGTCCCTCGCCTCTTTTATTTTGTAATGGCTCGCTTAACGCCTGTGACAGGTGAGATGGCGGAGAGCAGAGCGAAGAGAGTGAGGATAAAGGAGATGGATGGGTGGACCCTGGGCCTGCTGGTGGACTACATCTACACCGCTGAGATCCAGGTCACGGAGGATAACGTGCAGGTAATTACCCACACGCTGGCTGGGACAATGGCTGTTTTTTCGTTGTTATAACGCTTCCATTTGCTTTCTTTTCTTAATCACTCTCTCTGACTGACCGGTGAAATGATAACGTTTTCTTCGCATTTTGGATGAAAGAAAAGATAATCTGTAGTCATGTGACCTGACAGTCAGAAAGGCAAAGATGTAGTGAGGATAGATGGATGTGTGTTCATTATAAGTTTGAACGGACAAAAAAAGTGGACACAAATATTAAAACCGAGAAATAAAGAACAGTTATGACTCTTGAATTGACTTTTTTACCTCAAGAAAGAAAAAAAAAAACGTGTGCGTGTGTGTGTGTGACAGGCGTTGTTGCCCGCAGCAGGCCTGCTCCAGCTGAACGAGGTAAAAAAAGCCTGCTGTGAGTTCTTGAGCTCCCAGCTTCATCCGTCCAATTGTCTTGGAATACGGGCCTTCGCAGACCTGCACGCCTGCTCGCAGCTCCTCACGCAGGCAAACAGCTTCGCAGGTTCGTGCATGTGTGATGTGGGTCAGTGGCTGAGACCGAAGGAGAGCCGGTTTATCGGATGAAAATTGATCGGCTAATTTATTTCACCAACTAACAGAGCAACATTTCCCTGAGGTGGTCGGGAGTGAAGAGTTCCTCAACCTCGGCATGGAGCAAGTGTCCAACCTGATCGCCAGCGACAAGCTCACCATCCCCACTGAGGAGAAGGTACGATGCTCATTCGCTGTCCCGTACCTGCTGTTGTTCCATTGCATTGTTTTACTTTTATTTAACTCTGTAGGTTTTCGAAGCGGTGATTGCGTGGGTCAACCATGATAAAGATGTCCGGCAGGAACACTTGGCTCACCTGATGGAACACGTTCGCCTGCCGCTGCTGTCCAGAGAATACCTGGTGCAGGTACGACTGTGAAGTACCTTAAAATGCAGCTAGAAGCTAGACACTATGAGAGCTATTATGCTGGATTCTTTTTGATTGGCTTCAGTCTGTAACTCACAAACAGGACCTCTCGATATTGTTTACGGTGTTATCCCAGACCCCAGTGCTACGTGGTTAAGCTAATCCAATATTCCATGGTGAGTTTTGTTAATTACGGATTTTGCTTTGTTTTCACCCATCTCAGGTCAGTTTCATCTCTCAGCCAAGATAAATATGAGCTTTGTGTTTGCACACAACCAACAGTGTTGCAGCGTGTCATGTTTACAGGAGACATTGCCCAACCAGCTTTTATTTTATTTTTTCGTTTAAACCTGAAAACCTCTAGCCTTCGAAACAACTCTGTTGTCTGGCTGTTATGGTAAAGAGCCATATTTGTAAAACTGTCATAAGTGGTACATCAAAAAACAGGATAGGATACTTAAATAATACTCAGTTTTAGACATGCAGGATAAAAGAAATGTGCTCTTCAAATGCTAAAAATGAAATAACTCCCAGATAAATGTTAGGCAGTCAAGACATAAGGGTGTTTTTCTGTCACTGGTTGTGTTAGCGGGTGGAGGAGGAGTCCTTGATTAAGAACAGCAGTGCATGTAAAGATTACCTGATTGAGGCCATGAAGTACCACCTGCTGCCTGCTGACCAGAGGGCTCTGATGAAGACTGCACGCACCCGCATGAGGACACCCGCCTGCTGTCCAAAGGTATTTAAGCTGCCTCCATGAACGGCCCGCCTTCATTACCATGGTGACGCTGACGGTCTCTCTGTAGGTGATGGTCGTGGTTGGTGGCCAGGCTCCGAAGGCCATTCGCAGCGTAGAATGTTACGATTTTGAGGAGCAGCGATGGTACCAGGTGGCGGAGCTCCCCACTAGGAGGTGCAGAGCGGGTAGGAAACCCTCAGTAGCAATACGATAAACCATGACTAAGGAACGGACGTTTTCAGACTGTAATGGCACCCAAAGTTCTGAACTAGCATGCTAGGTTAAATTGGGCCTATTTCCTGTGCTGGTGCTTTAAGGTGTGGTGTACGTGAGTGGATGCGTGTACGCAGTCGGTGGGTTCAACGGTTCTCTGCGCGTACGCACAGTCGACTGTTACGACCCGATGATGGACCGCTGGACGAGCGTGAGCAGCATGCAGGACCGCAGGTCCACACTGGGCGCTGCCGTGCTGAATGGACTGCTGTATGCTGTGGGAGGCTTCGACGGCAGCACAGGTGGATTGGACCCATCCGTACGGGTGTTCCCTTCAAAGGACGACAGGAGATTAAACTCGACGTGTGTTTTCAGGCCTGTCGACGATCGAGGCGTACAACACTAAGACGGACGAGTGGTTCCACGTGTTACCCATGAGCACCAGAAGGAGCAGTGTTGGAGTTGGTGTTGTCAGCGGTGAATATGCTACGAGATCAGTGTCACATTTAAAAATAAAAGCTCCCTGTGTTTAAATGTGTGCCTGTTTTTTTTTTTTTTTTTTTTTTTTAAGGTATTCTTTATGCTGTTGGAGGATACGATGGTGCAACCAGGCAGTGTCTCAGCACAGTTGAAGCCTACAATCCTAAAAACAACACGTGGAGCTACATCGCTGAGATGGGCACGAGACGCAGCGGAGCAGGTGTGTGTGAACTGTTGCTAAGAGACTGCAGGACGCTGAGTGACGATGATAAATACCCACCAGATTACGGTGTTTTGCCATGTGTCCTCCTCAGGTGTCGGTGTATTAAAAGGTTTATTGTATGCCGTTGGGGGTCACGATGGCCCGCTGGTGAGGAAGAGTTGCGAAGTGTATGATCCGACAACCAACAGCTGGAGGCAGGTGGCGGACATGAACATGTGTCGGCGCAACGCAGGTAACGGAGGCTGTCCGCCCCCGAGACTTTTCGGCTCTGAAAGGTGCGGTCATTTTCTATACTTCCTCTGTGTGTGTGTGTGTGTGTGTGTGTGTGCCTTCAGGTGTTTGCGCCGTTAACAACCTACTGTACGTGGTGGGAGGAGATGACGGCAGCTGCAATCTGGCCTCTGTGGAGTTTTACAACCCAGCATCAGACAAGTGGACGCTGCTGCCCACCTGCATGAGCACAGGACGCAGCTATGCAGGTACGTCTGGAGCATTAAAGTTTCACCCTTTCATTTTAACGTCCTCACTTTGCTTTACCCACTTTTATGTTTTTTTAACCTTATTGTTTTAAATATATCTACATTTTTTTGTATTTTTACTAACATTTAATGCCATGTTTTGGATTTTTGTGTTGTGTAAAATGTTACCATTTTCATTTTAATCTGTGCATTTTGGTTGTTTTACTCAGTTAATTTAATAATCACGATTCATTTCTTAATTTTTTTCTCGTATGACCCTTACCTGATGATCTCTAACTCAGGTGTGATTTTTTTTTTAGGTGTGACTGTGATTGATAAGCCCTTATGACTGCTCCTGGTGCCTGTTATTCATTGATAGCGGAGTGTTTCTCTGCTGAATACCGATCTCGGATCTGTCTCTGATGCCGGTGCCTGGTTGTTGGGCAGCACGGGCAATGTCGACGATAAGGATGATGCCAAGATTGTTGTTTAGGAGGATGTTGGAGACTTTTTGCACTTACCTGAACCGGGGGAGAGAGAGCACTAGCAAACCGCGGCGGAGGCGGTGGCTAGAACCCGCGTTTCTGTCCAGAAGTGCCGCGGAGTTTGGACAAACTGGTTTGAAGCCACTTGAGTAACACTGAAACACTACTGATGTGTACTACTAAACTGCTAACATGGTAATGTTGTTAAGAACAGCCTCTGCAGGAGAGGAAGGACCACGCCGGGCAGGAGTCGCCGCCTCTCTTTCATTTATACTCTCTCAGTACCCTCTGGGACGGTGTGTGTGATTTTCTGTGTGCGTGCTTGCATTTATAGGTGCTCAGCTGCTTGCACATGTGAGCATGTGTGTTTGTGTGCATCGGGGTCCTTTTGTGGTGATGCCTGGTCCGACGCTGCATGAACGTACTCAGACTGACCACCAACCTTTTTACAGCGTTGCGGTGCGGCTGTCTGAAAGCGTCTGAATGTGGAGTTGGGCCCCCGAGCTCCTCTTCTGGTTCTCTTTTGTATTCCCATTGTTACTGGACAGAGCACAGCCGGACTCTGCATCTCTGTTCTGGGATACAGGATTCAGAGCAGCTTCCGCGGCTGCAGCCGTTGGAGTCGTACATTTCTTACAAAGAATAGTTGTCATTGGACGGCAGGGGGCGCTGTTTGGGATGGATAAATCAGGGCTTTACTGTTACTGGCAGTCAACGTTTCTGTGGTTATAACCACTACTGACAACAACAGCCTGAACTCACTGCATGGTCCTGACCTCTGACCTCCTCCCCTTTCGGTGTAGCAACCCTGTTCACTACTGCACACCTTGACGTGCTATGAATGTGCCAATTTTAATATCTCTTCATTTCCATCTCTTTATTAATCTGTTCTCTCTTTCAGCAAAGTGACCAAACCTGCTCTGAAATTTTATTTTTTTTCTTCAGTGTCTTTCCTCCTATATTGAAAATTGCTATAATAGTAATGGTTGTTGCTGTTCTTTGTCAGTGTATTGAGGAATGTCATGTAGGCTGATGACTTTGAAAATGTTTAACTACTTGTTTTATATATATTAATAAATATGCTTCTTGTATTTAAAGCTGTGAAATAATATAATCTGTTTTTAAAACTTTGCCAAATCAGTAAAATATTGAAAATCAGTCACGCTGTTTGAATGTTGATTTTTTTTTTTTCACTTTTAAGTGTTTAATGTAGGCATCAATCCATCATTGGGATATTCCAAGTCTTTAGAACCACCCAGATCAGTAATTACTCCGAATTAAGATTGTTTCGTATCATTTTACTACTCACATTTTAACGATGTGTAGAAAAATTATTAAACATTGACTTAACATAGCTCATACACCTAAAAGCTGTATCCCAATTTGATCGGAAATATTTAAAATTATCTGTAGTTTGTGCTGCTTATAAAAAATAGGTGCCAAATTATAAATGTAATCATCAATTTGTGTTTGTGGACTAAACACTTTGAAATGGATACCTGTGTTATTATAGATCTATTGAAGTAGTAGGCAAGAAAATCCACCCAGAAAAGGCTGTTTTTCGTATTTCTACGTAACTGTTATTAAATTACATCATTAATCGTGGCAGAAATACACATAATGTTGGAAAGAATTAAAAATTAAAGACACAAATGATTCGAAGCGCTCCGACCACCTATTCCGGGCTGTGATTGGCTGTTTCTTTCGGGACCTGCAGTCTCACTATCATCACTCCACACCGTTGTCCAATCAGCGGCGTCGCTCGGCCCCCGACTTCAGTCTGGCCTCTCCTCAGCCAATCAGATTCTTCGATATAACAGCCCTTCAGCCAGTCGGCCACCTCGCTCTCAGGTGCTCTGGACGTTCGGCTGGAAGGTGAGAGTTTACCGTCCTAGTGAATTCTGTAATAAACGAATTAGCTCAACTTTTTTGACGCAAGTCTGTCGTTTATGCATTGTTTTTGCTAAAAAATATATTTAAATGTGGATATGAGTTGCGAAAAAGAGAATTGAGCCGGTTCAGTGAAATGACAAATAATAACATCAGGGTAACAAACGTGTTTTATTAAATTACAGATTTACACATTACACATTTCTAACAGTGCTGTTTGATTATATTATTTTCATAATTCTGTCTGCACATGAATTTTATTGTAAAAATGTAGCCTTAGTTTAACTGTTACTTTGTGGACTCAGATTTTATGTTTTTTTAATCATCTGTTATTAATTAAGTTTTTGTTAAATCTCAAATAATAACAGTGAACACCGGAACCGATCCTAAACATGGTGTCCGGTTGTACTGGGAGTTGCTGCAACATTAAAAATGTATTCAGCTCAACTGCGCTTGCCCGGTTACAGTGTAGTTTGTGTTTAAGTTTGTGGATTATTTGCGTTGGGTGTTTTTTTTTCTTTTTTTAGCCATTTATAGTCAAGGTGAAATTAAAGTTGGGGCTTGATTAAGTAATTAGGCAAGAATACATCATCTGTCTGGCTGCCCAGGTGACACAGTCTTCTTTTCAGACATCCCAAGTTGACCATCATGGAGGTGAACCGTACAGCAGACATCTTGGGCTCAGCCTACCTGGCGGTGGAGTACGTGGACGCCGCGTTGCCAGAGAACCCCTTCCAGCCCTCACTGAAACATGCCTGGGGCTACATGCTGGACAACTACACCAAGTTCCAGATCGCCACTTGGGGGTCTCTCTTAGTCCACGAGTTCATCTACTTCCTGCTCTGCCTGCCCGGCTTCCTGTTCCAGTTTATGCCGTTCATGCAGAGATACAAGATCCAGCAGGTTTGTGGTGGATTCTGTTTGTCACACTTTAAGGAACTTCCCAGGTGACGTGACTGTTCTGCGATGTGCACGTGCGCAGGACAAACCAGAGACCTGGGAGAAGCAGTGGAAATGCTTCAAAATGCTGCTCTTCAATCATTTCTTCATCCAGCTGCCTCTGATCTGTGGAACCTACTACTTCACTGAGTACTTCAACATCCCCTACGACTGGGACTCAATGCCACGCTGGTCAGTCCTACGTCTTCAAACCACATCTGTATCACAGATTCTCATCTGCTGAAAAATGATACATCAACAATTCTCATCCTTCTTAAACTGATGGATGCTGAATATTTCTAAATAGAGTAACATTATTATTATATTATTGCTAAATGTATTCTTTTGTTTTTTTGATGCATGAAGCTGCACAAACTTTTACAAAAGACTGCAGGAATCAGATGTAAAAGAATTCAAAGTCTATCTGCGAGGCAAATAATTCCAACAGTCAGTAAAAGTCGGATAAAGACCAAAAACATCAGCTAGACAAGTAATTTAACATGTAAATTTCTGGTTGGAAACACAGTCACTCCAGTCTGGAGGGCATCTATTCATCCTTCATCAAAGGTGTGGTCCTCTGCGGGCAATTCCACCTGTTTTGTTGCCCATGTCTGTTGCTGCACCCACCCTTGAACCATTGTTGGACCAAAACTATATTTGGTGCTGACTTCCTCTTTTGGTCTCCTTCCTCAGGCCTTATATTCTGGTTCAGTGTTTTGGCTGCGCTGTGGTTGAAGACACCTGGCACTATTTCCTGCATCGGCTGCTGCATCACCGCAGGATCTACAAATACATCCACAAAGTCCACCATGAGTTCACCGTGAGTAAACATACACTCACAGAAACTCTCTCACATACACACACTCCTCCGCATTAATTTCTCCTTATTTGTCCAGGCTCCATTTGGCATGCAGGCAGAGTACGCCCACCCAGCTGAGACCATCATCCTTGGTGCTGGTTTCTTTATTGGAATCATGATCTTCTGTAACCACGTCTTCTTCCTGTGGGCCTGGGTGTCTTTTCGGCTGCTGGAGACCATTGATGTCCACAGGTAGGACACGTTACTGGACACTAGAAAATTCAAGCCGCCTGTTTTTAATGTTAATGTTAATGCTGTATTTAAGCTGCAAAGTTGAAACTCCTGCAAATATTTGAGGGAACTATTGTTTTAACTTTAGTAGCCATTTGTGTGGCTGGCCACCAGAGGGAGGCAGAGAACATCATACTTTAAAATAATTCCATAATTAATACACCATACCATTATTAATAATACATTTAAGGCAAACATTTCATGCACAATAGAGGAATAATCTTTACGTCAACATTTTTGATGTAGAAAATATTTTTGATGCAAAATATTGAATAGTATCTGAGAAGTGTGATCCAATTTTTTTTTTTTTTTAAGAAAAAATAATTTATACTTTTCTTCCTTCCTCCCAGTGGTTATGACATCCCGTGGAATCCACTTCACCTGATCCCATTCTACGCCGGCAGCCGTTTCCACGACTTCCATCACCTGAATTTTGTGGGCAACTACGCCTCCACCTTCACTTGGTGGGACAAGCTGCTGAAGACAGACAGCCAGTACAATAAGTACATGCAGAAAGAAGACAAGAAGGAGCAGTAAACTGTGTAGAGATGCACAGTGAGATCTCAGTTACTGCTTGAAACACATGTATAGTTCAAGGTGTCCTTTAACCCATCCTGAGCCGCTGCAGGTAGATTCTAAATCAGACTGCATGTGGACTTGCATCCGTGTTCTGTGCCTTACTGCGAAAGGAGCACTATTTCATGCTTCTGTCAACAGCTAATAGCTGAATAAAAAGCATCATCACCTTTCCTTGTTCTTTAACTGGAACCTGCAGCTCATGTAAAGTGTGTTGATGTACCTCTGAATGTCTGAGCACTTTAGTGTCGGGTCACATCTGCGGAGCTTCTGATGGAGAACTGGCTCATGTGGCACCTCCAGATTGTCAATCAAACTATTTTAGCACTGTGTGAATAAATACGCTGTGATTTTATAATAAAATGTTTTTATTGTTATTGTCAGAAATAAAATGTGATCCAGCATCTCTGCATCTACCATTTTTAATACTGATTTTGTGTGTGTGTGTGTGTGTGTGTGTGTGTGTGTGTGTGTGTGTGTGTGTGTGTGTACACTCTGCGACTCCTCCGCTGCACCGTGGACACACCCCTGCTGCCCCATCCAGCACGTACAACTGCGTCAAGCCGGCCAGCTGGAGCATGCATCAAACAGGAACTGATTAGAGATGCATCCAATTCGGTATAGACATTGAGCAAGAGCAATAAAATAATATGATGGCCAAATATGGCTTTATGGTCTAGATGTTGATTAGATCTTGGCTGCATCAATATTTATACATTATAAGGAAAATCTATTTGTTTTTCTAGACATACAATGAATGTGGGGGAATTATCAAATTTGATAATACTAAATATATAATATTTGGGTTTATTTATGATAATGTTGAATATTTGTGGTTATAATTCAGTTAACATAACTTAAATAGCATCTAAATACCTAAACTAATGCATATGAATTAGTTCAATATGCGTTTAATTTGAAAATCTCAACCGGATGTAGTACGGCTCCACCTGGCTAGCTTCTCGCAGAGGGAATCTACACTCAGGTACGGCGGCGCATCATTAGATAGAGAGTCAGAGCTGCACAGGGACAGATATTTATAGCCTGAAGCGAAGCTGCAGCAGAAAGTTAAGGCTTGGATCCAAGCCGTGGGCCGAAATACACCGACAGGGTTTAAAGGGGGAAAAACGAGGGCAGGTCGAAATGAAGCGCTTCTTGTCCGTGTTTCTGTTCGGGGCCGCCTTAGTCGCCCTGGTCAGCGCAGCCGGCAACGATGGTGGGATCTCTTTCGAGTATCATCGTTACGAGGAGCTGAGAAAGGCGCTGGTGTCCGTGTGGCTGCAGTGCCCGACCATCACCCGCATCTACACCATGGGGGAGAGCTTCGAGGGTCGAGAACTGCTGGTGCTGGAGATGTCCGACAACCCTGGGACGCACGAACCTGGTCAGTTTTACGCATTAAGTGTTATTGAAGTCGTGTCCCTGCTGCCCTTTTTTCTTGACTCCTATGTCCGCGACAGGAGCGTGTTAGTGCTTTTATTTTGCCCCACAGTTATTCGGACGCGACCTGTGCTGCTGATGCGGCTCAGATCAGCACCTGATGACGAGCGCAGGTGTGTCGTGCGTTAAAACTGAGAGCGCAGGGCCCGCTGCATCACTCCCGCTGAATCCAGATCACAGACTGCGGAATCAGTCACGAATGCCGCCATTTTGCTGGCTGATAAAGATCTCTCCGTGCTGTTCTTGACACGTTATTCTGACGAAGACGGTGGATTAGTCATACACCCAGTCG
This sequence comes from Pao palembangensis, assembly GCA_015343265.1. NCBI lineage: Eukaryota > Metazoa > Chordata > Actinopteri > Tetraodontiformes > Tetraodontidae > Pao > Pao palembangensis. The sequence continues at coordinate 3,217,721 of CM027089.1, read as the reverse complement.
ATAAAAAAGAAGAAGAAAAAAAAAAAAACCCTAAAGGTTGTTGCAGCATGTCAGATATAACGATCAACGTGCACCTAATAATCTTTGGGGTCTCTAATTCGCATTGGGTCAGTTTCAGATTTTAATGGAGCAAATGTGCACACACAAACACACATAAATGATCTCTGCATTAAACTGCTGTAAGTAAACAGCTGAAACACACTCACATAAACTATTTATTCCATTTTTTGCAGTGTTTGGATGGTCAGAGTGTGGATAATGGACTTGGTACCAGATCAAGCATAGTTTGTTTTCTTAGATCATTAGGAACTGTAAAAGAAGCCAGATGTCTCCTCAGCTGTTGTGTGATGACCTCCATCACTGGGACGTCCGCGATCCTCCGTCCTCTTTAATGTGCATCCAGCTTGTCAAATATTGTGCCTTGAAAGGTAAAACTCCAGGGACGTTGATGGAAAGGAGAGCGGCCCTGACAGGGTCAGACATGTTATGTTTCTGAGATACATTCCAGTGTCATTATTCCACCAAACCACACAGGCTCCCGTTACCATTATTTTATACTTCAGTCCAACACAAACTGAAATTTGTGCGTGGTCCAGACGGACTTGCCACGTTAACCCTTTACCTGGCATCCATTTCCAGGATTGGGTCACAGTTTCCTGCCTGACACAAACAGGAGATTAAACAGGAAGTGGCTAATTCCACTCAGCAATCCCCAAACACATGTAACTGTAGCTTTCAGTGCAGTTTGGTTGTAAAGGTGTGCCGTCTTCTTTGGGTGTACTTGTGTGGCCAGTGCTGCGGTGCGTGGGGTGACGCGGTCTTGTGCCCGTGCATGGGGACGTCCTAAACAAGCCTGTAATAGCCTGGCGGGTGTGCACGCAGGCAGGCATGAGTCACAGTAGTGTTGTGGAGTCCTTATTACAACCAGATGAGTTTCCAGGCTGCTGGGTAGCACCTCCTCCCCCTCCACCTCTGCTGAGCAAAACAGCTATAACATGTGTGAATGTGTGTGTGTATGTGTGTGTGTGTGAAGGTGGGGCAGAGGAAGAAACAATTGTCATTATGAGATGGACAAAAAAAACTGCAAAGACAGGATATTTTTCTCCCTGAACTTCCTTGAGGTGACTGATCCATATTTTATCAGACCTTACAGAGTATTGACGTGGAGCCAAAACAGTTGCCGAGGCAACAGATCGGCTTAGTGCGCTGAGCCGTCTTGTTGGCTCCTGGTTGGCTGCCCAGGTTCCGGAGGATGACGGTCCTGAGCTCACGCATCTGTCAGTGAGCGGCCATCTGTCACACAGTGCAGCACACAGGAGCAGCCTGCAGGCCGGGAGTGTGAGCATGCTCGCATACAAAGTAAAATAAGTAAAATAAATCGCAGTTTATGTCGTTATTTTACCCAGAAAATATCTACTGTATATTGTACTTCAGTGTAGTGATTTAATTTTAAGATAGTTATGACCTGCAGGGAGCCCCTAAATTTTAGTATTTCCAGCCTCGTCGATGGCCCTGGCAGACATTAGCTGTTAGCTCTGTTAGCATCAGACAGAAAGATGCAACCTCAAACATATTCAGCTTTGTGTGGTTCTGAAATTCTTTTTCTGAGCAGGCCTTCCATAGAAGGGGTCACCCAACCCACGTATATCTTAAACGTAAAACGCTCAGCAGCCAGATGCAGGATTTAATGGATTAAAAGCCAGGTAAGAAATCAGGATTAGATCATTGTGGTGGATCATTGTGCACCATCCAGTCGGAGATCAGGAGAGCAATCTCAGCAGAGCGATTTTCCCTGCAGGAAATTGAGCATTTCAGAGGGGGCTGAAATGCTAGAGAATTTATGGCGTAATGACTGAAACGTGGGGCTCGGGAGAGCCAGGCTGTATTGAGCTTGCTTAAAATCCCAGGAGGTCAGTTCCCCACATTCCCGCTCTGATGGTAGTTTTACGAACATTTCAGCGTGTTATAAATATCACAAATATCACACCGAAGCAAGTCGTGTCAGCCAGAGCGTCCTGGCGGTCACCTATGTTTGATCCAACATGGATAAAAGTGGAGAACAGATGCCTTCTGGCCTGGTTTTTAATTGCAAAAGCACGGGGATGAAGGAAGGAATGATGATGGAGAAAACATGACATGACATGAGAAGAGAGGCAAATGTGAGGGGAGGCACAAATGGAAGGATGTCAGGAGAGAAAGGCCAAGACTCAGCCAGAGGTCATTTATTATACATCAAACGCCCACACGCCCCCCCCAGCCTCCACTTCCTCTCTGCCTTCGCTCAGCTCTCACCACTCGTCGTGTTGTTTTTCTTTCTGTCAAAGCCCCGTCTTGTTTTTCTTCTGGCTTCCCCTCCATTTACATTTCACTTTTCCCCTCTGTTCCTTGTTTCTCTGCGATGGCGGTCTGCTTTGGTCTGGGGCTGTGTTTGCTGCTCTGGTGCATGACGTCTTTGCGTGACATCATGCACGGTTCAGTAAACCATTAGTATTTTATCCTTTCCGCCCATTATGAAAGTCCTCACGAAGATAGAAGGACAAGGATGTGTGTGTGTGTGTGTGTGTGTGTGTGTGTATCTGTGTGTGTAAGGCAAACAGATGCAAGCTGAGTGTGTTTACTCAGTCCGTCCTAGATTTGTCTCCTTGCGCACCTGCCTGTGTCACTGTTGCCACGTCAACAGAGAGCCCTCTGAGGTGATGCTGCCCCACTGATGTGGCTGCTGGCATCATAAATGAATGCACGGTCACCCTGGAAACCGCACTGATCTCCTGTCACAGACCTTTGATAAGTCAGACACACTCTCATCAGATCAACCATCTCCAGGATTACAGTGATGAGATCCTGGTGGGATCTCTCGATTCTCTGTACGATCCACCTATACGTCGCCCCCTGTCGGTGCGGAGCGTCATTGCTTCTCATTCCAGCCTCAGAACCCTCAAACCGTTTGTTTTGGAATCTCTGGTTTTCAGTCTTTGTTGATGTGACAGACAGCTGTGCACTCCTGACTGATCAGATTGTTCAGAAATAAGACAGTAAACTGACCTTGTGTTGCAGGCGTCCTGCTGAAACCATCATCTACTTTCTCACACAGGTTTTGCTCTGAAAAACACAATCAGACAGTCTGACAGATTTTATGTCAGACTGGGAAACAGACACCATTTTTCTTAAAAGGAAAATTATGTATTTTTTTTACATGATCATTTCATCATCGGTCTCTTCAGTGTGTGTGTGTGTGTGTGTGTGTGTGTGTGTGTGTGTGTAGTTCCATTTGACAGCTGGTGGGACTCTGTGGCCGTTAGAAAAACATCCACTAACGTCAAACCTTTAATTGCAGCCTTGAAGCTATTAAAATGTCCAGATTTGAGAATTTAAAAATAACCTGACTGCCAGATGTGTGCTGGATGGTGTGTGTGTGTGTTTTTGTATTGGGTGGTGCATGTTTGCATGAGCCTCTGGAACTATTTAATGTGCGCACCAAACAAAGAAAAGCGCTTAAACTAAAATGCACATTTGATGATGCTGACACATTTGCATCGCCTTGATCAAAGTAAAAAAAAAAAAAATAATGTTACCACAGACTCAGCTGCAGCTCTAAAAAGCTTGTTACTACACCCTCGCACACTGTACGATCCATCAGATATACTGTCGTATCTGTAATGTTTGCATAAAGAATGAGAGTGAGAGAAGGCAGATGTTGGCAGAACGCAGTATGAGCTGCTAATACACAGTAACTATTCCTTCTCTTAAGGCAAGTGTAACCCACCCAGACAAATGACTTGATGATTTAATTGTGTGTGTGTGTGTGTGTGTGTGTGTGTGTGTGTGTAAATGAGTTAACTAAATTTAAAAAAAAAAATTCAATGTCGATATTTTTATTTCAATCAAAAGTCAATTAAAAATGTTATAAGGTAATAACTACTAAGACTGTCAGATTAATTAATACACTGCCCCTTTAAGTGGCACCATTGGGGTGACGTTACTGAAGATTCACCTGGAGAGCAGAGCAGAGAAGAGATCGGCTCGTGTGCGATCATATGGGGACAAATTATTGATAAAAAATGGAAAAAAATATTTTCAACCCGGGAACCATCCGGTCGGGAGGTAACGGGGATTGTGTGGATCAAACCACACCGGGTTTTGGTCAGGTTGATCATTTGACGAGGGACTTACCCGTGGACAGGAACTGGATGGTGAGCCAAGCCCAGCTCTTCTCTTCGCTCTTCTCCACTGCACATGAGAACTCATCTACATGTGGCGACCTGCCATCAGAGTGGTGGGAGTGGGATTTGTCTGAAGGCTGCCTGAAATCGTCGCTCGATAGTCCGAGCCATTATTCACCAAATGAAGTCGTCGTCTGCGGCGTTCAGTCCTGTTTAACCTTTTAGCAGATCAGTCAGACTGTGTTTCGGTTCAGGCCTTTCCGAGTGTGTTTGTCTTCTGTAATTAACGTTGTCAGAGGGTGCAACTGTGGGTCTTCTCAGTATAAAACACAAGCCTGTACAAAAAAAGACATGAGTACTTCAGGTATAGTCTAGTGTTCCTGCTTAAATTTCTTTAAATAATAACAAATGTTGTTTTTGTTCCTCACAGGTGAGCCTGAGTTTAAATATGTTGCCAACATGCACGGCAACGAGGCTGTGGGCCGAGAGCTGCTCATCTACCTGGCTCAGTACCTTTGCAACCAGTACCAGCAGGGCAACGGGACCATCATCGACCTCATCCACAACACCCGCATCCACCTCATGCCTTCCATGAACCCGGACGGCTTCGAGAAGGCCGCCTCTCAGGTGAGCTCGCAGCAAAACCCCACGAAAGCAACTGCTTTTACAGCAGGATTAGCAGTTAATCCTCCCTCCTGTTTCCTGCTCAGCCCGGAGAGATGAAGGATTGGTTTGTAGGCCGCAGTAACGCGCAGGGAGTGGACCTGAACCGCAACTTCCCCGACCTGGACCGCATCATCTACATCAACGAGCGGGAGGGCGGAGCCAACAACCACCTGCTGCAGAACATGAAGAAGGCCGTGGATGAAAATCCCAAGGTGGGCAGATCAGAGAGAAGTTGTTACCCAATGACTCTTTTACTGTCACTAGAACACACTCCTACACACCCCAATCTTCAGAAATATGTCACAAATGTAGAAACTGAATGTAGTGGATGCTAGTGTACATGATAAAGGATATATTGGATGCTAGTGCTGGACACTAAGATTTATAGCTTGACTGTGTGCAGCTGGATTAGTATTTTACAACTCGTAATGCTACTGTATAAATCCAGGCAAATTAGGGTCTCATAGCCAAATGAGCAAAAAGGTTGTAAATATTACACCAAACAGCAAAGTAGGAGGCTGTTAATGTAGTTTAATTGTAGCAAAAATGTGTAAAATAACCTCTTGGTTTTTTGGGTTTTTACCCTGCAGCTGGCTCCAGAGACAAAGGCGATCATCCAGTGGATCATGGACATCCCGTTTGTCCTCTCAGCTAACCTTCACGGGGGAGACGTGGTGGCCAACTACCCGTACGATGAGACTCGCACAGGTATGTAAACCCGCAGTTTGGTTGAGGCCAGATTCTGGTTAAAATAAGACGTTTCCACACACTTAATGAGATTAAAAACATCAAATACAGAAAACTCTAACATTAATTCAAAACAGATGGAAAAGAAATGCAGTTGCTGATTTGTGTCCAAACACTTTTCTTCCACCTCTTAGGTTCCACTCATGAGTACAGTGCCAGTCCAGACGACGTGACCTTCAAGTCTCTGGCGAAGGCCTACTCCATGTACAACCCGGTCATGTCGGACAATCAGCGCGCCCCCTGCCGCAAGAACGATGACGACTCCAGCTTCAAAGACGGCATCACGAATGGAGGAGCCTGGTACAGCGTCCCTGGAGGTGAAAACAGCCAAATGGGCATCTGGTTGGAGTTTACGGCACATTAGCTTTATCTCTCTTAAACATCAGATGCACATTTATGGCCTCTGACGCAAACAGTCAGCTTTAAAAATTACCAGAAAGGAAAGGAAACGGTTAGAAAGGCCTCTGACGTTTTCCCCCTTTTTGTCCGCCGCAGGGATGCAGGATTTCAACTACCTCAGCAGCAACTGCTTTGAGATCACTCTGGAGCTCAGCTGCGACAAGTTCCCCAACGAGGACACGCTCAAGACCTACTGGGACCAGAACCGCAACTCACTGGTCAGCTACATCCAGCAGGTACAGAGTGAGGCCAAAACTTTGCTCGCATTTCCTGTTTGTGCCTGAGAAGAGCCAGACAGACTTTTAATCATCTCAGAAATTGACTACAATTTACAAGTATTTGTTTTTTTTTATAGTCTATAATGATCCCAACACCTGGGAACGTTTCCGCTTAACCGACATCCTGCCGTCAAAACCTAGATGATAAAACCACAGATTTGTATAAAAGTCAGATTCAAGACTTGCTGTCTTTATTCTTCGTGCTTGGTGTTCACAGGTTCACCGTGGCGTCAAAGGCTTTGTGCGTGACCTGCAGGGGAACCCCATCTCCAACGCCACCATCTCTGTGGAGGGCATTAACCATGACATCACCACAGGTAAAAGCAGCTTTCTCTGCAAATCTACAGTCTTGACAGCAGAACTATTTCCATCATTACGCAAACATCGAATTTAAAGGAACGCTATACTGCCATCTAGTGTACATGTGTGATAACGCAGCATTATTTTAAACACGGGGGCATGGGGTCAGTGAAGGCACCTTTGATGCCAATGCATGAAAAATTTAGAGAATGTGTATTTTGCAGCCAAAGACGGAGACTACTGGCGTCTTCTGACTCCAGGAAACTACAAAGTGGCCGCCTCTGCTCCAGGATACCTGACTGTCATCAAGAAGGTGGCTGTTCCCTACAGCCCTGCCACCAGGGTAATACGCGCAAATCGACCCAAAGCTGCCCCGTATCCAATAGATGTTCCTCTGTCAGTGACTTTTTTGCGAAGTCACCACGCTGCTGTTTGTGTTTCAGGTGGACTTTGAGCTGGAGTCTCTGGTTGAGCGGAAGGAGGAGGAGCGAGAGGAGCTGATGGACTGGTGGAAGATGATGTCACAGACACTGAACTTCTGAAGCGTTTGTCTGGCCCGCGTACCGATGTAATATGCTCAACATTCTGTGCATCTTCTCGCCCTGAAACAAGAAAATATATTGTCTCATATTTGTTTATTTTTCTTTTCTCGGGTGTTACTTTAATTGCTTAAATGGATTCTTAATGTAATGTTCTGCCTCATATTTCTGTAGCTTGTCTGAATGTGTTGCAGATTCGCTGATGATGAGGAGGAATATAGAGTGAGTGTGGTGACATCTGTGGTATTGTATTCCTAACTGTACATGTGTTTGGTAACCACGGCGCCCATCTATATAACCAATGAACGACTGAGTACTTGTCTGTAAAAAAGCTGTTTCCACCACTGCCGCACGCCTCGGTCCACACACAGTTCAAAAATGTCCCTCTGGAGAGGTTCAGGGACAGTAAAAACACTGTAAAGTCATAATAAACGAAGCAGCTCATTCTGCTGTTACACCGAGATTCCTTTTTACAATGAATGCGGCACATCTTTGATTTTAGCACTTGGAAAATAATGGTTATAATATATATTGTATTTATGAAGCAAGTAATTCAAAAATGTGTGTTTTTTTTTTTTTACTTAAGCCAGTAAAAATTGAAACTAGCAGGCCTCCTAATGAGCACAAAACAGGATTGTATGCTGTTCACCTGAACTGAGACCTGAAAGGATTTATCGAATGTACAACAATCTGAGTAGTGACAAATGTAAATGATAAACCGCTCAATAAATCTCCCCTCTTTATGTTGTGAAATATTCCTCGTCTCTTTTGTTTTGAGTCATCTGAGGTAAAGAAGAGTGCGGAACGCTACCCAGTCAGGCCTGACTGACTGGATATGTTAAGGGTCAAAGGTCAAATTCAGCACATCTGAATTAATTCATTATATTTCATTATAAAATTCATAATGCATTACCCAGCCACTACCCCCCTAATCCTAGTAACAACAGATAGATACTTTATTAATCTCCAAGAGATTTTCGCACAACAACCCCCCTAACCATAGTCTAAACCCAATTTTAACCTCAACCTTAAAACCAAGTCTTAATCCTCAAACAGTCTTTTGCAGTTGTGGGGACCAGCTAAAATGGTCCCACTTTTCAAAATTGTCCTCACGTTGGTAGTAGAATGAGTATGTTGGTACTCAATACACACACACGCACACACACACAGTGAGAGAGAAAAAGTGGCACTTTCTGTTCAAACAGGCACTTGAATCAGCTGTTTTAAACACTAAATGCTAACTCTGCAGATCAATACACTCTTGTATTAGTCATATCGCTCCATTAGCATATGCTATTAGCATCTCCTCATCAATATAATAGATCAACTATCTGCTCTATACAGAGCATACCAAAAGGCACGTGTGTGTGTGTGTGTGTGTGTGGGTCTACACCATTTCTAAAAGAGAACAAGTACGGGTTTTATGGGTTCCTCTGGTTCCTTCTAAATATGGAGCTCACACATTTTTAGAACACTATCTTCTTTTTTCTGTCATGTAGATTCTGGGGGAAAAAAATATGTTTTAGATTTTACTCATCTGTCCTCATCTCATCTGAAGTCAGGTAACAATGATCAACATCTACCAACCTTAAATTTGGGGATCTCTTATTCGAGATGTTGGATCTTCTGCTGGCTGGCCTCCGCTTGTTCCTTTAACGTTGCTCCTCTAGCTGTTGTAGGATCTGGCTCAGATCTGGCTCAGATCTGCTATGCCACATTGTTGTCAGCTCCAGCTCTGGCTGACCTCTTCTCTCCACCTCTTGGTTGATGTCAGGGTCTCATGATCTCCCTGCTGTGACATTTGTACTTCTTTCATTGACTCATAATAATTGTTGCGTATTCGGTATTGTTGTTCATGGCTCAAGTTCATGAAATCAAAAACAAGTTTAAAAACATTTTGTTCTCATTCTTTAAATTTGCAAAACTGTTGAGTTTTTAATGCAAGTTGAACAGTATAACAGCTCAAATTACACTACTAAAGCGACGAGCTTTAAACATGCATTATCTCACTTAACCACTAGGTGGGAGTATAATTTACTTCAAGTCAGTGGCGTTTCGATTTTGTTAAAAAAGGTGTTAAATCACCTTCACAGTGATCAATTTCTTAATGTTTTAGCCTCACTAAACATCGAAAAAGTTACAAAAATAAATAAATCATTGATAAAAGACCACCAACTTTAAAGTATAACTTCAATTTTTTTATGACTTACAGATTGCTTCACTGATCTTCAGAACTGAGGAAGCCTTTGCTTCAGTTTTTCAGTGTGCTTTTTGACATCTTCTTGTGGCATCATTTTGTAGATATTAAAAAAAAGCTGTAAAAATGTCACCAGCAAATTTTACATGTAGTAAGAGCTAAGAAGAGGTTCATTTCATAATGCCAGTTCCATGGCAGACTGGTTTTGTGCAAAGGATAAAGGCAAAAGTAGAAATAGAATAATGGAACAAGAACCTGAAGGAAACCTGCAAACACAGAAACAAGCTGACTGGGACTTGAACACTCAAAATCGTGATGTGAAGTCACAAAGCCCAAATCATGTGTGAAACAAATTTCAGACAGTTTGAATTCACATTTGTGTCAGGCTTTACTTTTTGTCCAACATGCATTCTGCTGCCTTCCTGTGGTGTAACACAAGTATGTGCCACTTATCCAAACCAAGGATGGTGAATGTCAGTCGTAACCTGGCAAGTGTTCAGTCAGGCCCACTTGCACAAACACACAAAAGGCCAGGAGGGAGAGACGAAGGTGAGGAATCAAGCCCTGAGGGGCGCAGAAAAGAGGAAATCAGGGCAGGGGAGAGAATGGCACCCACAGCTTGGCATTTAAACAGAGGATTTCCTCTCTGTACCTTGTCTTTCCTCCGCTTCTGTTTTCATAAGGAGAGCTTTTTTCACACGGCTCCTTCGGATGCATGTTCTCTCCACAGTATTTTTATTGTTATTCCAGGTATTAGATAGCAATCCCAAACTCTAAGTAAGGTAAAATGCTTAAAGTCACAAAGCTCTCCGATGACACCTCTTGGTGATTTTAGCTTTTCTTGACATCGCGTTTCGGTCAGAATATATCAAGAGCTCATAAAAAGATAACTCAATGCATTTTCATCGCTCTCTGGTGGTAGAGTGTGAAAGCTCTGTTCCCATTCATTTGCGCCATAAAAATGTGATAAATTGCAATGCATGTTCAAACTAATCTGTGTGAGGTTCACCTGGGTACAGTCACACTGTCAGTGATTACAGGAGGACTCAGATTTTACTTATCTGTCCTTACCTCATCTGAAATCAGTTAACAATAATCAACATCTACTAACCTTAACTTTAAGGATTTCTTCTTCAAGATCCTGGTTCTTCTGATGGCCTGGATGCTGGATTCTCTAGTTCCTGTCTGGCAATCTCCTTCTCCTCCATCATCTCCTCCAGCTACTGAACTCCCGTAGTTGAGAGAACGCCATTGTGGTCTTCAGAATCTCCTCTTTGTCAGAGAACTGCATGTAGCTGCATTAAAACAGTTGAGCCTGATCAAAGTGTTCATTAATACCACTAAACTAATAATCATAAATGACTTAATTTATCTCTGAATCAAATCAGAGCAACCAAATCAAAGTTTGATCCAAATCCTTGAAATCTGTGAATTTAATTGTTACAAGGCTGATTTTAGACGGAGTGTATAACTGCAAAGTTGAAGGACTACAGAACACACCCTCTGAAGTTGTATAATTGATGGTAAAGAGTGTTTGAAGACAATAGGCTAATAAAAGTGCTCCAATACTGTACCTGCAAACCACAGCACTTGGGGGATTCTCGAGGGGCTCTTACTCACCTAGGGTTCCTACTGATGTGTGTGTGTGTGTGTGTGTGTGTGGTCGATGTGATAGTGCAAAATGCTGGCGTGGTACTTTCAGAGTTCCAGGGACGTGCTGATCAATACATGCTTTAAATAGGGACACAAATACTTGCACACAGCATTAATCTCAATGGCTGGAAGGCATTTTGCTGAATACATTGGCTGGCTTGTAACCACGCTGACAAACACTCAGCACATTCAGAAACGCTAATTAGCAATTACTTGGGAGGGGAATCCAGCCCATTAACACATGGAGACACGATGGGACACAGAGAAACAAGCAAAGGTTCAGATGCACAGGAATATATGGAAATACAAAGAAATAACTGCTTGTTATGCTGCATATTCCTCATCAAAGATGTAAGCTTTTAATCCTAATTAAAGTAGTAGGAGAGACAATTTTATTTTATTTCGTGGCCTTAATTTAAATCTTTGCCTAGGACACAAAACTATTGCAGTTCCCCACAACACAGGAGGCCAAAGTTAAACAGAGATCTAAACTTGCAAAAAGGTAAATTGATTAAACGACTAAGTAACTGTTTCTTAGTGCTTGTTTTGATCCGTTTTAATTTAGTAATTAACCGTTGCACTACGTTGGCACACGTCTTTGTACTCTTGAGGCTAGCCCTCTTAGAACTTTTACTCATGACCAGTTTGTAACACTTTTTTCGTCATGAATCAACTTTCCTGGCCTTGAAAAGGCAATCTTGATTTAGCAACAAAGGCTTACCATTATGAAGCGCCATGTTTAAAGGTAACAATAGGACGTAAACACGTTAGCATGCTAGTGTTAGCAGCAGGAACAAAAATGCCATGTTAGCATTTCCTGATAAGATTTATATCCACGTGACCTTTGTGATAAACTCTTTTCTTAGATACTTTGCTGGGGTTTGTCCGTTTGTGGTAGAAAAAAATGTGTTGTTCTACTCTTTTAAAACTGTGTATGTGCTAACTGCAGGGGATTTGTGACCGTGGTGGACAGCTTGCTGCTGGATTGATAGAGTGACGTCAGCCCGCCGCCACATCTCCCAGGGCAGGATTAGCGGCGAGCAACAGAGACAGCGGTAATCTCCCGGTAATAGATGGGGGAAGACGTGCACGTTCGGAACTGCGGTACCGAGTGACTCCAGAGTCCGCACCCCCAGCACGCCAGGGCTTCCAGAGCAGATCCCCTCCCTTGTGATGAATGATGAGTCACTCCGTGCCGCCTCAGCAGATCGAGCGGACAGGTAAACGCAGCAGGTAAGCTGTGGAGACGTCTCAGGAGGATTTACCTTGGCAAGGTGTCCACGGGGCTGCGCGGCGTGTCTGTCAACAACTGCTGCTGTTTTATATTTGCGGCTTATGCGCAGGTTGCACTCTGGAGATTAGAGATGGTTGTCGGCAACTTTACAGACCGTAAAATGTAGTAAGACGCCGGGTTTCAAATGCGGGTGGTTGTTGGCCCCTGAAAGTAAAGGCGTCCAGTAATTGAGGTCCCCTTTGAGTGCAGACTTTTGGGTGCGCGATGGCGTGGAGGATAATGAACCCGCATGAACTCGCCCACTCACCAACTTCCTGGCAAGGTCAGTGAGTATGATAGATTAGAGTAAGTATCATAGCTGCATGACAAGGCTATCTATCTATCTATCTATCTATCTATCTATCTATCTATCTATCTATCCATCCAGTTCGTTTTACGGACGACCTCCAGTCAATCAACTGCTTCGGATCTCTGCTGGACATCACAGGAAAGTGGAGGAAGTTTGACAGATCAGTGATTTTCCAGACCGTAAACACAACATACCCTTAAGGGCGCGTATCTAATTGGCACCTGCCTCTCAATGAGCGGATAGCCCCCGCCGTTCATCGCGTCTGTGGGGCCAATTGATGGCAGAAGCCCACAGGCGAATGTGGAGCCGCCCCGTTACTTTTACCACTACCGGTCTTTGCTGGTTGGATGGCTGAGTTTTGCGCGTAAGTGTGAATAAAGCGCAAATGACGTTTCGTGCGCGTACTTCCTCCACTGCCTGTGATAAAAAAAAAAAAAAAGTGGTTCAGCAATAAGTACTGGGGGAGGAAATTAAGTCCCAGATAGTTTGGGTTTGGAGTGTGTTGTGCGACTTCAGAGAGAAAGAGAGAGAGAGAGAGAGAGAGAGAGAGAGAGAGAGACTATACATTATGTGCGAGAGGGTGAGACAACAGCACTGGCTGGAAATATGCTGGACTGTGTTTGTCGTGTGAGCAGCAGGAGACACACCGCCGTGCGTCTTTACGCTCCGAGATCATCCGGTGCTGATCCTCTCCCCTCTCCTCTCCCGCTTGTCCCACAGCAGTCTCACCTGCGCGGCGGAGGACAGCGCACTCGGCGGTCGCTTCGCTGACTGACGCCCAAGCGGACAGCCCCGACTCTGCCCGGTGCGCTCCTGCCATGAACGAGGCAGAGTAACTCCCAGAGAACCAGAGAGAGGAGAGCGACCCGTCACAATGATCCGCTGAATTCGCGCAGCGGCGGCTGTTTTCCCTCGCAGACTGGTTCGACCATCTCCCACCGGCAGAGCAGCGCGGTCCCCACTCGAATTCTGTCTTCAGATGGACCGAGCGCCCACGGCACTGGCCGCTAAGATGCGCTGGATCACGCTGGTGTTTGCCGGCTTGACTTTCTGGGGCAAAGTGACAATTTGTAACTGTTTCGACTACGAAGAGCCGGACTACGACTATTATGAAGAGGAGCGAGCAGAGCCCATAGACTACAAAGACCCCTGCAAGGCCGGTGAGTACAGCTCTCTTACCCTGTGCAAAAGTCTTTTCTGTTCTGCGTCCGAAAGCCCTCCATCGCGCTTGCTTGGAGTCGGAACATGTGCGTGCGTGTGTGTGTGTGCGCGCGCGCGGGTGTGCGTCTGCGTAATAAAGAGATGACAGTGGGTGTGTATTGATGGAGCAGATGTCCACTCTTTTCCCACCCTTCATATTACATAGATCATTATCAGATGCCACGTGCAGCTCCTGCATCATCAGAATGTGTGTGTGTGAGTGTGTGAGACACTCCACCCAAATGAACTCACTGTGCCTGGAGAATCACTCGACTTCATGATGTTGTCATATTAAAATGACTTTAATTCCTTTATTATTGGATGCCTCTCCTGCTTCCCCTCACACACCAGCTTATCTGTATTGACAGATTTGGAATTTAGATTTTTTATTTTTTTTCTGAGTGCCATAGTTACCCTCTTAAAATTTGTCTCATGCAGAAATACACACGCACACACGCACGCAGTGTTGTTCTCTGTTTGTAGCAGCATCCTTCTACCAGAACAGGTGGAAGAACCTGGACAGACTCGGGGTAGGACCAGTTTGCCACTCTAGGCGTGAACTCACACACAGTTGTTTTTCATTTAATGGCTCTCTGCAGCATCCTTTCAGCTGCAATGGCATGTTGAACCTTTAAGAACCCGGAGCGTCTACTCCCCATACAAGACAGGCGTTCCTCACATACCAAATAGGCAAATCTGATGATGTGTTTGTTCACGCATGTGTTGATACTACAATCACGTGGTTACGTGGTCTTCGGGTATGCTTTAATCCTTGGTGTGTGTGTGTGCGTGTGTGTGCTCGTCACTGTGTGTTTGGTTGCAGGGAGACAGTCGGTCTGCATATGTTTGAGCAACACTTGTAGGTTAAAATATCTGTGAGGCTGGCAAGCTGTTTTGATTTGCTGGAAATATCACCAGAAAGGGTGTATTCTCTATGTTCCTGCATTAAGTAAAGGTTTAGACCTCAGGGGTGTTTATATCCAGTGTGGCATTTCAGAGTCATACCTCGAACTTGGAACACACAACCAAATACAGATGCGCATGTCATGCAAAATTCTAAACAACCAGGGATGCGAACATGTTTTCGCTTAGATGTGTGAAAAAAACTGTCTCTGTTTCTAAGTCTTACCCTCTCCACGCACACACACACAAACACACACGGATGCACACACACACACACTACGTGCTCACCTGTTGGATTCTACACATTGCAGGAATACTGCTGCAATATTAGTTGCACCTGCAGTATGAACAGACCTTGTCTGTTTTAAGTGTGTGTGTGTGTGTGTGTGTGTGTGGAAGCGTGGCTCATTCCAGGCCTGACCCTGTGGCATCAATCTGAGTGGTTGGTATTCCACCTCCTGTTTTTGCTGGGAAAACACAGGGGGAATATTTGGCTGTCTGCTTATCTCCTCTGGGTCCCGCGCTGGTAGACAGAAGAACACACACTTCCAGGTCCTTTGTGAAGTGATTTCCCTACACGGACACACACATGTACGCCGACACACACACATACGCAGCGCTCCCTCCATTCACCCCGGCTTATCTCTTCCTGGTTGTCTGCATCCTGCTACTCAGCTGGAGATGACACACACGCGTGCGCGCACACACACACAGGCGCTCATAAGGATGTGCACGGGCACTCTCTGCTCACCCAAGAGTCATTCATGCTTCCTCCCAAATCAGTGTTCGCATAAAATGCTCTCACAAATGGGGTGAAAGCTAAACAAACTGGCGACGTCGGAACAGAGCTGTGGGTCATTTCTTCAGGAGTGACCCAGGAGATGAACCTCCTGCTCGTGTGTGCCATGGTTATGCACGTTTCTCTCGCAAGTGCATCCCTCTACTTAAAGTTTGCATCAACACAACACTCTAAAGGCCGAATAGCACCATTGTTTTTGCTGATCTCGCAAACCGTCACGTGTCAAATTTAAGGAAACAGTCGCCATGAAGCCTGAACCGCATTATTTCCTAACATTATTTCCTATTTCGACAGGTAGATGGCAAATAAAATAATCGCTTGACACTCGTTTATTGTTAGCTTCATGAGCACTTAAGTAACATGAGCAGTTACGTCACCATTTCCATGCTGAGCTTCTTGAGGAAATTGGTTCCTGGACAGAAGCCCATTCTGCTGTTGAGATAAATCCAGACTTTTAAATACTGGTTCCTCGTGAGATTGAGTAAAATTTGCTGTTGTATGAGGTTTTCTTTTAAAAAAAAAAAAAAAAAAAAAAAAAAAAGGGGTGATGAAGGTAAATGAAGACATTTGGGAATTTTTTTTTCATATCTTTTTTCATGAAAATGGACATGATTGAACCTCCCTCACCTCACACTTCTGTGCGTACTTTCTGAACGTATTTATTGTCCTTATGCTAGTATTTTGTTCCTGTCAAGCCTCTTTTCTGTCATAGACCGTGTCAGAAAATATTTACACTTCTTCACTATTTGCTAAAAATAGATTTGGCTTGAGCGCACTAGCTGCCTTGTTACTGCTACTTTACTTTATTATTAATTAATAATTAGTGTCATATCTAGTTTCTCATGTGCAACCACAAAGCTTGCACACTTTTCGGGATACATTGAGTGCACTATATTGGGTACAGCGATCCTCACTTAACATTCGGACAAGCCTACAAGGTGGCGTGCACCTGCTTCCTTTTAAAATGGAGTTTTTATTCCTTGCCGCTGTTGCTTGTTGGGTTTCTGTAAAGATAATTTTGATTGTTGCAGACACTATAAATAACATTGAATTGAACTGAATTGACTCATTTAAGGTCAAAGCTGTTCACTGGGCCTTCCAGTGAGGATCAAACACAGGTGTGTTACTGGTGCAAGTGAGAGCACCCAGGTGGGAGACATGGAGATAATTGCAAGACAAATGCAAATGGAGGTTAATTAAAACCAGTTAATGCCCACTGGTCATTCAACCAGTCGCATTGTTGTTGAAATGAGAACCTGAACGTGTGTGTCGTGTATTCATTCACTCTGTTGTGACAGTAAGCTGCAGCTACTGTTCACCCCTTCCCCCCCTTGTCTCAGCAGGAAGGAAGCCAGTGCAACGTGTGCATGCGTGTGTGTCCGTGCTGTACGTGTGTATGCGGGAGAGAGGACGAGCAGTCCCGTTCATATTATATTAAACAGGATTTTCCCGAGCAGAGTGCTCCTGCCACCGAGTTTCCGAAGCCTTCCTCAGGGTTCCGGCTTCAGCAGAAAGTCGGCGGCCTCTCTGAGAGGCGGCTGTTTGTTTTGGAGCGTCATTGTTCCGGAGCTGCCGAAGCCATGAGTCAGCACCACTGTCGCTCCCTGTGCCCACCTGCCACGCATTGCTCAATTATTAAATGACTGCTTTTATGTCACCTAGCTAGCTTTCCCTGGTGGTATTTATATTCGCCTACATGCGCCCGTTAATGGCTTTTATTTCACTTTATGGTCCTTTTATTGTCGCCACACTGCTCAGGAATCCGCTTCACACCTTCACAACGTTTCAGATTTTAAGTCTGACTGTGTGAAGGGCGCTATATGAGCTAAAATTATTTAAACAAACACAAAAGTTAGCTTATTTCACAAGCATAGCTAAAGCTGGGCTTATAGTTTTAAGCTCTCACCACATCTTAAACTCAGACCACAGCACACACTCGCCCGCTGACAGAAGGGTGAAATAAGGTTCAGGCTTTTCTCATTTTATTCTTTTTACTTGTCTCAATCCTCTGATCTATACATGAACATATAGATGCATTAGATTGAGCTGGCAGGATAAAGTGTCCAGCAAAATATAAGAGATGCATCATTTTACTGAATTTTACTCCATGTACCTTAATTTTAGAAGAATGCATTCCTATATCCTTCCCGCAGGACATGAAGTTGTCCATAAAGTCTAAAAGCCTAAAAAAGCCTAAAAAACATCTTTTATTCTTTGGCCATTATAAAAAGATTTGATTACCACACATTACTTAGCACAATTACGCCGCTCCATATAGTAATAGTGTACTGGGACCTCAAGCCACACCCTGATCATTAAACACAAATGTTTTACGTAATATTTTTGTTCTTTTACATTAGTTTTACATCAGTTTGAGGATGTGTACTCAGGTTTGAGCGCGTGTGTGGCTGTTAACAGGATGATGCTGTCCTGCTGGGCTAAACTGGGGCGATTTAATGTGAGGGACCTGCTGGTGGAAGTGCTCTCTACTGGTTTCTGTTTTTCTCGTTATAATGGTTTCAATTATATTTTCCTCTCCATTTGTACACGATTACGTCTCCCTGTGATACATATTAGCAGGAGGGCGGCGGTGCAAATGGACAACTTGGACCAGGTTTCTATTTAAAAAAAAAACATGAATTTTTTTTTTAGTTTTTTAGAAAGATAGAAATATTGCTCATTTTCAAGCAGTGACACAGCGGACTCCAGTGCATAACGCTGCATCCAGACCACCTGAAATTCTTATTGAATCATTTGTTTAAATAAATGTGACTGAGCTGCACGTCTGTGGAACCTCGCATCACAAGCGAGCCTGAACTGCGGCACCTGTTGTCGGTCACGGTGGGTTTATGTGGATCAAGCGGCTCGCACAATGATTACTTCTGTAGAAAATCCTCAAACAAGGCTGGGATAATCTCTTTTTTATATTTCGGTCCGTTCACAGGCAGAGTTACATACCACATAACAATATCACAAAAGGCCCATGCAACCATGCTACACTGCTTCACACACTCACACACACTCTGACCTTATATTTACTTAATGAGGAGCTCAGTGTGTGTGTTAGCTACACCCCAGTGAGTACAGCATGACTGCATAATTCAGTAATGGATAATAGTAACAACACAAGTCAATTATTTAAACAATTAATCTGCCAGAGACATGTATTCTGATTTGGAATGAGTAAACATGCAATTGTCCTTCACTTTTTTAATATTTCATGATACGGGCAATATTCAGAGGTTTTAGCTTGACACTTGACCTTTGGCCCTTGCATTTCTCCTGATTATCTTTGAGATGTTTCTCTGCTTTAGATGGAGTCCACATGTGGTTCCCAAGAGCACAGTGACCTCCATCATTCTGAATTCGAGATTCACCAGGGTTAAGTTGGACCTCAGATTGCGAGAAAGGTGAATGGAGCACATAGCAGAGAGAAGTTTAATGAGAACAGCGCTCACTGGCCTCAAGGTTCAGGTTGCAGCAACAGAGTGATCCTATGCGTGGTCGTCAGCCCAGTCCTACTGGGCCCTTTCACCTGAGATCCCAGTTTTCTTTGTGAAAGCAGTTGTCTATCTGGTTGGACAGAAAGCCTGGCTGTATGACTCGATGTCACAATAAAGAGGCCTGTTATTATCAGCGGACTGCAGAGCAAAACCTGCAGAAAGTCAGCGCGAGTGGCGACTGCTTGAGAAGTTGATCGATGCGACACAAAACGGGTGCGCAGCCGTCTTGCTGGGAGCTGCTGGAAGTGTGTGAGGGACTTTGGTGCATTACTTGTCTGCTTGTTTGCTGCAGTGCCCCTGCTGAAGGGCGAACAATAAGGCTCTGGTCAGCATGATGTCGTTCTCCTGGGATCTTCCTGGGGGTTTGGGGATCAATACTTTTCCTGCTGCAGCTCCTTGTCTCAGTGTCTGCATCCCTCTGCACTTACTGGCTTGACTTTGGGCTATTTAAGGCATCTTTATGGATTAACAGGACCCAAACAATCAATGGACCAAGCCTACCCTCGCCGCACTCTTCCTCCCTCTCCCTCTCTGCGTTGTGTGTCTATTGGCGTCAAACTCCTGCTCTCTGGAAAAGTTTCTCTGGTCTTGAACTATCCCAGCAGAGGGGTGTGTAATATCACACACCGTCACACAGATTTAACCAACGTCCTGGACCACATCATATTTGACACGCGGGATAAATTTAGGTCAGCGTCAACTCGAGAAGCAGAAAATTGCATTTTATTGGTGAAGTATCAGATTCCATGTCGTGGACCGGGATTTTTCTGAAGCCTTTTTGTTGTATTTGTGTCTCTATGACACTGTTAGAGTTTGTAATTGGGTTGTTTGTACAGTTTTATATGGTAAATCCAGTCAGCTTCTTCACAAGCATATAAACTGCTTTTATAGTCTGAACTGCACATTTTGAATTGCTTAAGTATAAAGGAGTGTATTTATTGTGCTGTTAAATGTGTTCATTGTTTTACAGATCCTGCAGGGACATTAAAATGATGCAATAATGGAGATGGAAACTCCCATGTCTGCACTCTGTTAGCTTAGCCGAGCAAAGTATGGGGGAACAACTGTGAAACGACATTTAAATTAACAATGTTCAATCCATGAACCTGTGAGGAGTTTATTTTCCCAGCATAAACGCACATATATGCACCTTTTGTTTGTGATTACACATTAGTTTAATGGTTTCCAGTAAACCTCTTGGGATGCATAGCATTGTCTACACATGATATATTATGGCCATCACAGATGACTCACACAATACAGCAGCTCTCTCTTTAAATTACCACTAAGCCACATACTCTTTAAGTCTCTAATATTATGATTTGTAAACCATCTGTGGTCATTGGGGTTGCGGCTCCTCGGCACAATAGCTCACAGTAAAGCACAAAGGCACCCTGACCCCCATTTTCCTCTGGTGGAGATCATGATTAGCAAGTTAACAAGCTTCTCCTGTGCCACTGTCAATATATTAGCGTCTCCAATCCCCGTGGGGGTCACCGCTCAGCTAATCTTTCAGCGATGGCTATCACCCACTTCATTGTGCAGGGCTCTACTGTAGATGTGGAGCAAGTGGGGGACATAAATAGAGAAAAATTGGTGCACAAAGCATAAAAGATGCGCTTTTGGGGACTTTGTTGTTAGATCTGGTCTTATTTAAATAGATCTTTTAACGGCCACCTTAGTAGCTTTAGTAACTGCTTAAATGTACACAAATGCTTGAAAAGGGATGTTCTTTGGGGAATGGGAACGTGAGGATGACGAGTGGGAGGCTGTAGTTATCCGAGTGTCGCTTGCCAAAAGGCTTTTACATGACCTGATTATCAGACCACAGTGAGACCACTAGGGTGTGGGTGCGTGCGTGTGTGTGTGTGTGTGTGTGAGAGAGAGAGAGGAAAAGAGACCTAGAAAAATAGTTATCTAACACATTATTACAACTAAAATAACCATATTTCTCAATATAAACTCAACATTTATCAAGTCACAAATTCACTTATTTCCAGATTTACTTTTTTTACCTTCCAGCTGTATTTTGGGGTGACATCGCTTTAGACGAGGAGGACCTGCGCATGTTCCAGATCGATAGGACGATAGACCTGACGCAGCGCGTGCACACACACTCACGCCCCCGGCAGGGCCACACATCTGGTGAGTGGACATCTCTCTCGGCAGTCGACGCGTCCTCTCAGTTCCCTCTCCAAACTTATTGTTCAGCGGCTGCACACTGTAGCGGTTTGGACGGGAAGGAAGTGGACAGCGGCGACCCGAGATTATCAGCATTGATTGTATTTTGTTTGTGTCCTGACTCTCGACTCTCCTGTGTGTCAGGTGGCCTAGAAGAACACGAAGCCTTGAAGAAAAGAGGATCGCTGTACCTGCTGCTGGAGAGGATACGCAGGTTCGGCCTCGGTAAGAAGCTGAAATCAGTTTTGACTGTACGAGATCATGATGACATCCGAGCTCGTTCAGGAACTCGCCGGTTGTTGTTCAGTATCTCTTCTGTGTGGTGTGAAGGCTTCTAAGATGTTGTTTCTTTAATTCCCTGTACTGTCAGACTTCCTCCCAAAGAACACGACCAAAGTGGCAGCCAGTCCAAAAAGCCAAACTGGAAAAGTTGGAAAGACTGGGAGTGTGATAAAAAGTCGTTTTACCCGAGCGGCCACATCTCGAGCAGAGAGGATATGGCCTGGAGGAGTCATTCCCTACGTTATTGGAGGAAATTTCACCGGTATGTGGCTGCACCGAAGAGCAGAAGGAGCATGAAACTCTGCAATGGTAGCATGTGAAATGTGTGTTTTCAGGTACTCAGAGGGCGATGTTCAAGCAGGCCATGCGTCACTGGGAGAAACAGACATGTGTAACTTTCATCGAGAAGACGGACGAGGAAAGCTACATCGTGTTTACCTACAGACCCTGCGGGTGAGCTCTGCCACTCTCCACAAATGTTTGTGTGTTTGCGTGTGTTGCGAGTTCCCCGCTGACCTTGTCACAGCGAGACGATACGCTCTCTCAACAATGGCTCCACTTTCCTTCCTGCCCTGCTCCTGTTTCCCCAACCCACCAATCACACCACACACTCTACGTTTTTCATATCTTTGTGCAGTTTTTTTTTTTTTTTTTTCTGCTCGCGCTCTGCAGAAGTGCATTGTTCTGTTGAGTGGCAGCACAGCGAGGTCATAGTGTGTTTGTACAGTGGTGGCACCGCAAGAAGTTGTCAAGATTGTCCAGAGCCAGGAGGCTCGATTCCAGCTGGTGTGCAAATGTCTTCACGCTAAGTGAATAAGATGTCAACCAGTACCGACACAGTATTTTAAAGTTTTTGCATATGAGTAAAAGACGTGCACGTTAACAAATGATGCCGGCCGGCTCCTGTCTTCTCATAGGCCGGCTGCATCAGAGATTAGACACTTTAATCTGAAGTATAAATACCCAACAGCTTGTCGGTCTGCATGTGACAGTCTCGGAATCAGGACAGCAAGGAAAACGCGACCCAGTAGAACCGCAGCCCGTTCTTGCTGTTGCACACGTTTGGTGGCTGCGGTCATTCATATTCAGGCCCAGAGTTGTGAGGAAAGTCTCCATCTACTCCAGTGACTCCTGATCCTTACGCCGCAATCAGCTCCCTGGACAACTTTAATCAGATTTGTTAGCCTGGCACTGAAGTCTCGGCTAACCAGAAATAAAGATCGCGCGCGCGCTCATGTTTGTGTTCTGTGAGCAGAGATATGTGGATTCTCACAGCTCATTCTCATCGGGTTATGAAACTAGAAACGTTATCAGAACTGTGTGTAAATAAATCCTGACGCTTTTCCTCTCGTTGATCTAGTACGGGGCAGGAAATCCTTAATACTGCGTGTGTGCGCGCGAGTGCGTGTGTGTGTGTGTGTCGATGCCTTCTCTGCTGCCAAATGTGCCATAAAAAAAATCATCTCATCTCGCTGCTATCAACTTCCTACTAATCCTTATTAGGTGTTGTTCCTATGTGGGTCGTCGTGGCAACGGGCCCCAGGCTATCTCCATAGGCAAGAACTGTGACAAATTTGGCATCGTGGTGCACGAACTGGGTCACGTCATCGGCTTCTGGCACGAGCACACGCGGCCCGACCGTGACGATCACGTGACCATCATCCGGGATAACATCCAGCCAGGTGCGACTCAGATCCCAGGATGCACTTGGATTTGTTTTTCAAATAATCTCCACAGGTTCACACTTCTGTCAAAGCCATGTTCAGGCGTGAATGAGACTTTTAATGAGTGATGTCGCTTCAGTCTTCTTTCTCCTCACACACTCGGCTGCACCTCAGCTCAATCTGACGTGTTAAATCAAAGGCTATGACCAAACCAGACCTGAGTTTATATTTAGAACATGTGTCCTCACACTCTGCTGTTAAATGTAAGCATCTTAAAGGGCTCTTGTGTATCTGTTTGCCTGTAAATTCAATTTTTACCCCCAAATACAGTATATGTAGATTTCTTTGTGAGTGTGTGCGAATTGTAAACCTGAGTCTTTGTTCCCCAGGCCAGGAGTATAACTTCCTCAAGATGGAACCGGGGGAGGTCAACTCTCTCGGGGAGCCATATGACTTTGACAGCATCATGCACTACGCCAGGAACACCTTCTCACGGTAACCATTTATCACAGTGGTGGCCAACATTTTACGACAGAAAAGTACCACATTAGCTCATCGCTGCAGTAAAACTAACTAAATATCTTCATGGCCTAAAATAAACCCGATATTCTCAATGGACTGGACCATTAAATGTCTGACTTCTCGCTGAAGGGGGATGTTCCTTGACACCATCCTTCCATCCAGAGATGAAAACGGGGTCCGGCCTGCCATTGGTCAGAGGACCAGGCTGAGTAAAGGAGACATTGCACAGGCAAGGAAGCTGTATAGATGTCCAGGTACTGGTATATTTTGACACCACCGTGTGCCTGTGTGTGTGTGTGTGTTTGTGTGTTTGGCGCAGAGTTTTCCTTCCCCTTCCAGAGGTAAAGATGAGTAATTTGTTTTTCTCATACACGTCACACACACTCTCTGCTGTCTCTTCTGGCATCCCCGCTGTCCCCTCAGGAAAGTCCTGACGTCATGTGGGTTCCCTCTCAAGCTGAGCTGTGCATTAATGTCATAAAGTTTTATGATCTCAGATGCTGCGCGCGCACACACACACACACACACACACACACACACACAAACACAAACCCACTCTGACTCCAGGGGGAACAAAACTGTGTTTGTCTGTCTCAGCTGGAAATAGACAACTTCGACCTTCTGAGGTCAAATCTAAGTGACGCCATATTCACTGACAGATGAACACAGCCCCAGGGCATTGTAGGGGACAACAGAATGTGCGATGGGGCAGGATGGGCACACTTGGCTAACCTCATTTCGAGAGGGAGCGGCGGCGTTAAACTGAGAATGACAAATCAAGGGGGCAGCAGTCAGCTTGATTGTTTGAAATAAAATAAAAAGAAAACTCTCGCTGTCCAACGTGCGACTATTACTGGGGAAGGTTTAATACTGCTGAACTGTCCCAGTAACATCTTGCAGCCTCCAGGCTGTTAAACAAACCCGCCAAAACACACGAGAAACGGGGCTCTGTCGGAGAGAACATTCGCATTTATTTACTGATTTAACAGTTTCCTCATGCACAGTCAGAAAATCCAGACATTCACTCTGGCAAAGACTGTATGAAGCGTTTGTCTTGAATACATTGACTGTATGTAGATTTATTTTGGTAAACTTCACTGGATGATTGAGACGATCGTAATCACGCTGGATATAAGATCCGTATGTTCAGTAATAAACAAATCGTCAGTTATCGCTGACTGAGAGCACAGCTGGAAGGATTGGGGGGGCTAACCGCAGAAATGTAACGACATCTGCGTGTCTGTGTGTGTTTGTGTGTATGTGTGGGTGCGTGCGTGCATTTTGCAGCCTGTGGAGAGACACTTCAAGATTCAACGGGAAATTTCTCTTCTCCTGGTTACCCTAATGGCTACCCATCATACACCCACTGTGTCTGGAGAATATCTGTGACACCTGGAGAAAAGGTGATGCACACACCCATCCACCCCCACACACAGACACACGGTTCATGAGATAAATGCAAGACCTCTCGTCTGTCCTCCAGATCATCCTGAATTTCACCACCATGGATCTGTATAAAAGCAGCCTCTGCTGGTACGACTACATCGAGGTTCGGGATGGGTACTGGAGGAAAGCTCCCCTGCTGGGTGAGACCTCTGAGAGTTGCAATAAGCAACTGACGTGTGGTGAACACATTTGGACAAATATTGAGCTAATTAAATCATTTGTGTTTGATGGAAAGAAGCAGTTTGTTTGAAGATTAACTGAGTCTGTCAGTGCGTGGTTGGAGTCTTACAAGTGTTTTTCTGTCACCTCTGACTCTAACAGGCAGATTCTGTGGAGATAAAGTTCCTGATGTCTTGATCTCCACCGACAGCAGGATGTGGATCGAGTTCCGCAGCAGCAGCAACTGGGTGGGAAAAGGCTTCGCTGCCATTTACGAAGGTACAGTAGATCCTCTGTCCTGGAGGCAAGGAAAAAAAACCCCTCTATTAAATGAGTGAATGCCTACACCTGTGTTTCAGGTTGAGTTTCCCTGCCTTAAACTTTTAATCTGTCTGTTCTGTGCAGCGATCTGTGGAGGGGAAATCACCAAAGACTCCGGCCAGATCCAGTCTCCCAACTATCCTGATGACTACAGACCCTCTAAGGAGTGTGTGTGGCGGATTGCTGTGTCCGAAGGATACAATGTGGGCCTCAGCTTCCAGGCCTTTGAGGTGACTCCAGACTGCTGTGTGAACGCGTGTGTGTGTTCATGTTTGTGTGTGCGTTTCTCTCTCTTCTCTGCTCGTGCATATATGTGTGTGCACCAGGGAATGTCTGGGTCAAATTTCACGCTTATAAGCCAGTTTAAGGGCAATGGTGTGTGTGTGTAGGAAGAAGGCTGTGGATTAAGTTTACAGTTTGAACAAAAGTTTCACAGTGGTAAAATGTGACGTGTGAGGTCAGAGGTCAGTAACAGTGCTAATGATACAGGGTTTGAAGGAGACATGGGGATAAAGGGACTAATATTTAAATTTAAATCAGCAGAAAAATGACAACACAACAATGACAACACAATACAGATATGAAATATGATTCTCACATTGAAAAGAAAACAATAATCACATACTTGTACCAAAAGAAAACATTTTTACACACATTTTGTCGTAGATCGAGAGGCACGACAGCTGCGCTTACGACTACCTGGAGGTCAGAGACGGCCCCCTGGAGACGAGCCCCCTGATTGGTCGTTTCTGTGGCTACGACAAGCCTGAGGACGTTCGCTCCACCTCACACACATTGTGGATGAAGTTTGTCTCCGATGGGACGGTTAACAAGGCCGGATTTGCTGCTAACTTTTTTAAAGGTGCGTCCCAACAAAACTTAATGAGGCATTTTGGTTATCAGCGTCACTAACTAGCTGTTTTATGCCTGGAGTTTCTGCGAATAAGAAGGTTCATTGTGTCTTTTTTATACAGAAACTTTCCTTACTGCATGTGTGTACAATGTGCTCTGACGTGCGTGTTTTTTCTTTCAGAGGAGGATGAGTGTGCCAAGCCAGACAATGGTGGATGTGAACAGAGGTGCGTAAACACACTTGGCAGCTTCAAGTGCGCCTGTGACCCAGGATATGAGCTAGCTCCAGACAAGAAGAGCTGCGAAGGTAACCGTGTGTCGGAATTGGCGCTTGCGTGTTTTTGAAGGATATGAGTCGTTGCAGAAAACAAAAAACACACACACACACACACACATCCTCCATCAACAGGAAAAAATACTCTCTGACATGAATGCGCTCTCTGCTCCACAAATGCTGCGAAAGTCCTTTAATCTCATGAAATCAATTAACTGCCCTCATGATCGTCACGCATAAACAACGGAAGAAAAACACTTCAAACGCTGAGAAGAAGAAAAGCCAGTAAAAGAGTCAAATGATGTGGTTTTGTTTTATCTCTGTTGTTTTCCTTGTGGCGTTCATGTGTGGGAAACACAGTCATCCTAAAAGTGGATGTTCAAAGTTGTATATTATGAAAACCACTGGGGCTTATCTTAGTGTGTGATGTGAAGAGGCAAATCAAGGTCAAGTACATGCACGTTCATGTGTCTTTCCTGCATGTTCTGCGTTCCTCGTGCGTCTCAACTCTTCCTGTATTTGCAGCGGCGTGTGGCGGCCTCCTTTCCAAGCTGAACGGCACCATCAGCACTCCCGGCTGGCCCAAGGAGTATCCGCCCAACAAGAACTGCGTGTGGCAGGTGGTCGCCCCCACTCAGTATCGCATCTCCATGCAGTTTGAGGCCTTTGAGCTGGAGGGAAATGAGGTGATAAGAATACAGTTAGCGAGTACGTGTGTGCTCGCGCCGCCGATTTCAGATGAAACTGACTCGTGCCTTCAGGTGTGTAAGTACGACTACGTGGAGGTGCGGAGTGGCCTCTCCTCCGACTCGAAGCTGCATGGGAAATACTGCGGCACCGAGGTCCCTGAGGTCATCACGTCCCAGTACAACAACATGAGGATCGAGTTCAAATCTGACAACACTGTTTCAAAGAAAGGCTTCAAGGCGCACTTCTTCTCAGGTAAGACTCGACTGTTCAGTGTGTGTGAGTCTGTGTGTGGCGTGGGCAGATTAATGATATACAAATCTAATTGTAACATCGTTAATCAGCCATATAACATAATGTAAGTAGTCAGCTATAGCTACAGTAGCTGTAAATCAGTAAAGACACTAGATTTTTAAAAAAAATCATTTATACTAAATAAATATTTTACAGTTTGGTGGGATAATATTTTTGTTATTTGATGGTGAATGACTGGATGCAACATCATGTGTTGAGGCGTGCACTGGAAAAGGATTAGTGTGTGTGTGAGTGAGTGAGTGTGTGCCTACTCCTGTGTTTCCCTTCCCTTATCCACATGTCACATCCATCTGTCCCGCTGTGTCTCCCGAGCCTCCGCCGGCTCGCCTACTTCCACGCCGCGCTCGGCCCTCCCTCCCTCCCTCAGACAGCCTGGCTGCCTGTCCAGAGCGTCTGATTGTGTTTGAGTCATGCAGGGACGTAAAGCGCAGCCGCTCCCCCGTGCGGGGTTACAACAAGCCGTCCACCTCGTCAGAGGTCAGAGGTAACGCCACCTCACAGCCGGCGTCTCTGATTGGCTCTGGGACTACCGTGATGTGAGCGGATGGGATAGATGAATCCATCCCATTCCAGAGGGAAACATGTACTTTGTCCCCATTTCCATGTCACACATATGGAACAATAAAGAGAACTAAATATAACGATAATATAAAATTTTTATCGTTGTTGCTTTTGCAAGCGCTGCTCTCCTTTATTGTCACATAAACGGTTGTATGGAAGTGAGGCACTGCTGTGATTCTCCTGCAAAAACACAACAACTTTCACCTTGTTGCCGTTGCAGAGATGAAGTCGTTGACTGTTTACATTAGATGACATTAATACTAACAGTTTCCACCAAATAGATGAGCTCTTAAAAACTCACTTTGAGACCATCTACAGTGTGCACGTGTACCTGCTTGGCATGCGTGTGGCTTTACTGCTCATAAACGTCCAGAATCTGGTAGTTTGAGAAGGATCAAGCAACTTTAGGGAGGTCCCACTGGCCTCCCGCAAACTCCTAATCCACGTGAATGCGCACGTGCGTGCGTGCGCATTGTGTGGGCATTGTGTGCATGACCTGAAGAAAGTCACAATGGACATAGTGTAGCATCGGCAGCAAAGCTTCTTAGCCAGTGGTAGGAGCCCACAATAGCACAGTAATACCACATCAGACATACACGCACACACAGACACACAGACATACACACACAGACACACAGACAGACACACACATTGTGAGGGGGGGGATTTAGTAGTTTCATTAAAAGCAGATCTAGTTTGATTCTGCTGTTGTGTTGAGGTGAGACTCAGCGTCTGTCTCTAATCTCACATCTCTTTATAGGAATCTGATTCACTCTCTCTCTGTCTCTCTCTCTCTGTCCGTCTGTCTGTGTGGTCAGCCGTAAATCCCCACCTCTCTGCTGCTACCTCTGACACAACATGATTGAGGCCACAGTGTCGAGCAACACAAATTTCAGTTATTTATTTCAGTTTTTAATCAGAATCTTTTCACCTCTCTGCTTTTGTAACTTGGCTTAGCGGAACAACTGGAACAAAATCAGGTGGTTTTGTATCTTCCAAAGCCAACAAATGGTGCATTCTCTTTGAATTTGCAGGTCCCACTCAACTGCACTTCCTAAAGTTGGAGTTTTATAATGTGTCTTGTGGGGTTATGGTAAGCTAACATTCTCTCAGACTGTGTCTGTGTCAGACAGACAGAGCAAAGGAGGGTAAGAATGGAATAACTTTTAAGGGGTTTTGTGGTTTATACTGGCTTCTGTGAAGAGGTGCAGGCTCTAGAGATCCAGACCTGATGACAAGAGGTTTTTATCACGTTTTACAGTCCGGAGTGAAAAAGCTGTGCTGACCTGGCCCAGTGTAGCGGCGCTGATATGAAGACAGAGAGTTTTCAGAGCCGCAACCTTGAACCCAGAGAGCAGCACAGACGTTACACGCCAACAGAACCCCGCACACTCGGATACTAATTTAACCTTTTGTGGTGTCAAACTAACATAATTGTAATTTGTACATATTAATGTTTCCCTTCTTTTTCATGTCTGCAAACTGCCACCAGGGGGCAGTCGATATTTCTCTGGGGCATGTGGAAGGGTTCAGTTGTTCTCTCTTGATGTTAACCCTTTCATTGCTTGAAGGTTTACCTAAGTGGCGATGAATATCTCGCTGTTCTGCAAGGAAACACGTTTGCATGACTGCAACGTATTTTTGTGTACATGTTTACAGTTTGTTTCCTTCCTGTTGGTGTCACTTGTTCTTTGATGGCCCCCCTCCCACACTGCTTCCACACGAGTGACGTGTTGCATGTGTGTCTCTCACAGACAAAGATGAGTGCAGCAAGGACAACGGCGGCTGCCAGCACGAGTGCATCAACACGGTCGGCTCTTACGTTTGTCAGTGCCGCCACGGTTTTGTACTGCATGAGAACAAGCATGACTGTAAGGAAGGTGGGTTTCACGTCCATTCACACCAGCACACACACCGGCACAAACCCATCGGGTCACACATACACCTGCTGCCGCATTCGCACAAGCATGTGCTCCTGTACAAGAATGGTTATCGTCCCTCGTACAGCTACTCTGTTTAGTTGCCCCAGACCAGCTGGAGAACCACTGGAGAGCCATGTTTTTTTTTTTTTTATTCTACACTTGGAGGCTGCAGGCAGAGCTGTCCAACTGGACAGCCTACTGGAAAAAGTCTAAAACAGGTTTACAGTTTACACTTCGCAGACCTCCAAAACCCCCTGAACCACAGCCAATCAGAGCGCAGCAAATCCACAGGGTTGGTCCTTGATCTAACCCGACAAGGGGACAAAACACCCAGCTTGTCCTACAGCCATAAAAAAACCCATTTGCAGACATTCTGGCCACTATTCTAGACCTTTTACTTTTCTTGTCAGTCAGAAGAAACACATCGTATTCTGACACTTTGAGCGTTTAAACGACGAAATATTGTGAAAGTGCACTGAAGTTAGTTAGTGATGCGTGAATGAAAAGAATCTGGACTGACCTAAAACTGTTCGAGGTGTGGTTTGGACATATCTCCCTCTTCGCTCTTTGAAGCTGAACTTTTGAACGTGCGCATACTCACCGCATCACTACACACGTGTGCGCCACAGCAAAGGCTCCCGGCGCTGCTCGTAAAAACTCTCATGTTTCAAACATCTGGGGCCTTGAAAGCTTCAGTTTCCTGTCCTCCTTGTGTGTGTTGGCTTACTAACCTTGCAGACTCATCTAAATCCATATTCCCATCTCACAGCACGTGTATGTTTGTGAAGGTTGTGTGATGATGGGCGCGTGGATAGCGTGACGCTGTTTACATGCCAAATTATATCAGTATCACCTTTGGATGTGTGCACTACCACCATGCACCGCTACTAAAATCCTCGAGAGATGCTGTTTTTCTATCTGTGAAACACTTGGAGGTTCAGTTATTTAACTGCTGCTTCTACCGTGGCGTTGTCATAACGTGCAAAGATGTTTTGTGGCGTCTAAAGTCATGTTATTTGAGTATCAGGGTATCCAAATATGACTTATGTACTTAAAAATAGCTTCACTCTTCTTGTAAATTCAATCACCTCATTGGTTGCATAAATAAAAAAAAAGTGACTGCATCCTGTTGTCTCGTGCATGCATGCCTCCTGTCTTTCATCACTTCAGCCAAGACATTCATTCATTCATTCATTCACACGCATCCATACTTGAGCGTCAACCGTAACAGTGAAAGTCTTTGCATGCGACAAATATAACGTTGGGTTATACTTGTAAAATGTAGCATGTGAGCTAGTCAGTTTTTTTTGTTTTTTTTTTCTTCTCTGCCTTTATTTGCTCAGTCTTTTGTCTCTATGACGACGTGTTTATATATTTGACCAATAAAGACGATATTTACTTGTTTAAAACATCTGAAATTAATTTAACTTGCTAATTAATAGAAAAAAGCACTAAAGAGTCATAGAGGTTAAAACCTGTGTCTTGTGATCGAAGGCTGGGGTAGTAAAAATCATATTTAAAGCGATTTTAGGAATGAGAAAAAGAGTCTGGAATTTTATCAACCTTAATGTTCCAAATGATGGTCAGATTCAGGATAAGGGGACTATTTATCCTAGAATCTTTGAGCGAATGGATGGATTTTGCACGTGTGTTTGTGCTCCAGGTTAGCGGCGCCTTTGCGTGTCTGCATTCGTGTGATCTTCACACCAAACTCGTCATCAGGATGTGTTTCATTGAAGTCGTTCCTCTTTCTTTTGCTTCTCTGGTTTCTCTCCATCCTGTCCTTTTCTCCCCCCGCTTCCTCTGACCTTTTCCTGTGCCGCCACAATTTTAACTTCCTCTGTGTGTGTGTGCGTGTGTGTGTGTCCAGCTGAGTGCGAACACAAGATCCACAGTCCTACTGGAACCCTGAGCAGCCCCAACTGGCCGGACAAGTATCCCAGCCGCAAGGAGTGCACGTGGGACATCACAGCCACGCCGGGACACCGTGTAAAGATAGTAAGTGTGCCGGAATCGTGCTCGCACATGTGTCCAACCCCTCTCTGGCATTTCCCTCTTCACAATCACACTATTCTGTCTGTGGGGTTATTTACTGGAGGAAAGCCTCCGGCTGATCTCTCTGCTCCGTGTTCTACTTAAGGAACTCCAACGTGAACGGCAGAGAATGTGCACGTTTGTCTAATCAGGCTAACAGCGAGCGTGTGCTCATGCGTTAGAAAGAGGCCTTGGGCAATGGCCATCTGCATCCTTTCTGTGTGTGTGTGTGTGTGTGTGTGTGTGTGTGTGTGTGTGTGTGTGCTGACTGCATGAAAATCTTTTTCAGTTTGGATTTAACATTTTTTTTTTTAGCTACTGAAAGTATAAAATACCCATTTTGCCACTCTGAGCACTAATAGTTGTCTGAGGATGATCTCCTGGGCCTGCAATGTCAGCCCAGACAGGTGGCGTGTAGCTAACGGTGTTAGCTCTGATGCTAAGGGAGTTCCTCCTGTCTCAGGTGCATTAGCAGTAGATGCTTGGTCCTGCTTTTAAGCTCAATGTGCAAAGGTGAGAGCACACACGCGTCACACGTTTTATAAAGACGTAAGGCTGACCTTGACGCTAAAACGTTAGCCATGAGAAGGCTCTTTGTGGAAGTGCAGACCAAAAAACTGTCCTTAAGGACGGCATAACCATCTAGTCTTAAACAGAACAAATGTTGCTGATGCACAGGACATGAGTATCACCCTGCTGCTCCCATTTAGATACAAAACTCCTGCACACACACACCAGCTAAAATGTCCCCACTTCCTTAAATGCCCTCACTTTGCTAGTAGAAGGAGTATTTTGGTACTCAGTATGTAGGAAATACAAGAACACACACACGCATGAGAGTAGGAAATAAAGCCACAAACCAATATCTCACTCCAGCCATATTTCCCAACATCTGGAAGTCGTCAGAGAAAGTGACATTTGCTCTCCTTCTGTCTGGTTTGTTAAAAGCGGCTTCACTGCGGTTGTAGCGGCCACCAGAGAGGTGTGTGTCTGTGTAGCAGAGAGGCCTGCGAGGTGTTATGACTCACCTCACGGTGGCTTGATTAGCTTACGAGTCGTGACAGCGTGCCTATGTGTGTCAGTGTGTAAACGATGTGCAGGGGAGAAAGGAGGCAGGTTCTGCTGGGCTGGATTAAAGATTGAGTAAATAATTTAAAAGTACTGTATTTTATCTTAAACTATTTATTTTATTACATAGTGTTTGCTTATTTTATCTTTATTAAATTATTCATATTTTTATTCCTGATCCTTCCTGCCCCCCATCCCTTATCAATTTTTAACATATAACACATAAACTTAGTAAAATAATTTTTTTACACATTCTGCTTTCCAGACCTTCACTGAGTTTGAGATTGAGCAACATCAGGAATGTGCGTACGATCACCTGGAGGCCTTTGACGGAGACGGCGACCAGGCAGCCATTTTGGGTCGACTGTGTGGCAGCAAGATTCCAGAGCAGCTGATCTCCACAGGCAACAAAATGTACCTCCGCTTCATCTCCGACGCCTCCGTGCAGAGAAAAGGATTCCAAGCCACACATTCAACAGGTGTGTGTATATGTGTGTGTATGTATATTTGTGTGTGTGTGTGTGTGTTTTAACAGCATCATCCAAAGCTTAAATTGATCATTTCAGTTTTTCGGGGCAACATCTCCTTCTAGTGGTTACTAGCGATAATTACAAGACTCAGATTTTATCTGGAAGAATCAAACATTTTACAGACTTGAGATTTTCTTTTCTCATCCCTGCAGAGTGTGGAGGTCGTCTGAAGGCAGAAATCCGTCAGAAGAACCTCTACTCTCACTCCCAGTTTGGAGACAACAACTACCCTGGTCACACCGAGTGTGAGTGGCTGCTGACCGCTGAGCAGGGCTACGGCATCGAGCTGAGCTTCATTACCTTCGAGGTGGAGGAGGAGGCCGACTGCGGCTATGATTACATTGAGCTGTACAACGGGTATGAACCCAACTCACATCGACTTGGCCGCTTCTGTGGTTCAGGGGTAAGGTCTTTCTGTTGCTTTCAATTAGCAAAAAATGCATTCTACCTTAGAACTGTACACATCTTCAAATCCTTCATGTTTATCTTCCTTTCCTCAGCCCAGGGAGGGCATCTACTCGCCTGGGAGCGTCATGCTCATCCGCTTTCACAGTGACGACACAATCAGTAAAAAGGGCTTCCACCTCCGCTACCAGAGCGCCAAGTTCCAGGAGAGCCTTCACACCAGGAAATGACCTCACACGCAGCCGGTGACCTCTGCCTGCGGTCAACGCTAACTGTTACCCTGACCTTCATCATGGCAAAAAAAAAAAAAGTACAGAAGAACAGCCCTCCCCCTCCCCCCTCCTGATGCAGGCCAGCCGCAGGAGGAAGGCCGTGATTCGGTGAACGTTTGTCCCCCTTCTGTGGCTCCACGCGGGCAGGAAACACTACAGGATCTCAAAACATGAGCTGTGGGGAAGCGCGCAGGTGATGACTGAGCCGCGTTCATCACGCTTCTCTCCCCGCCAGGGAGCTCACTGTTTACTCAGACAATGCATAAACATACAAGACTCATATTCAGACCGTGAATCATGGATGCCTCACACCCTGAGGAGCTTCCACCTGAAGGAGCACGCACCCAGCCAGGGACCTGGTGACCTGGTGTGGTTTTTGCCTTTGATCCTGGGGAGCTTTAACCCAGCACAGGACGGCCGCGGACGCTTTTTATTTCACGTCTTATGGTGGAACTCGTGTTTACCGCAAAAGAGGTGGGACTAGAAGGCGCGCCGCTTATGAACGACCATCATGGGATGGAAGAGATTTATACAAAAAGTTAATAGATGTTAAGCCTTGTATTATGTTGTGTGTGCACCTTCATGCTCTTTTGTGTTTTTCACCAACATTCACACACGTTTCCAGGTTGTGGCTCACCATCCTGAAAAAAACTTTCGTCTTCGTTTCTTTTAAAAGGATGTTGGAAGGGAATATTTTCATCAGCTGTCTGTCAGAACGTTGCGATTCAGACAGAGAGAGATTTCCATGGTGCTAAACATACAGATGGCGATGAGAGAGAGCCGCAGCGTGCTAACCGCACTCTGCATCAGCAGCACTAGTCCTGTGGAACTACAATATTGCCTTAGAACCACCTTGTACATCGATGCTCTCACACACGCGTTCGGTGTTGGAGTGTTTTGTTAAGGTTTTTTCCGGTAGCGAACTTGAAATGTGTTATTCCAAAAATGGGAAATGTAGCCTGTGTGAGTGTCAGTGGTGCATGTGCGTTTGCCTGTCATGTTTGTAGCTGCTTTCAGAGACACGTTTCCGCGCGCACACACCAGATCCTCGTTTTTGTGTGTTCTGTCCCCACACTTACTTCCCGTCTGTATATTTGGAGAGAAAACTAATGCAAAGATGGACATTGAAAGAAAATTAAAGCAAACATTTAAGAGGAACTGTTCATTGCTGCACGTGCCAACCTCCAGGTGACCCCAACCCATTACAATTCACTCAAACACACACGTCCCCGATTTGTGTCTGTCGGCTATGTTTGGCTTTGTTGTCCTGTTTAGACAAGTACCGAGTGCCAATTCTGGAGCCACCAATCAAATCCTGGCATTTCCTCTTTGTGATCATTATATTTCTTTCACTTGATAATTGTATTCTGAAAGGACATTTGATGCTATATAACTTGTCTGTTGTAATTTATCACCCAGTTTTCCCCGTCATAGTCAATGGACAAGTTTAGTAAAGTCTGGAAACTACTTCCTGTTTACGGCTGTTTCCTTTCCACATCTGTATCTATTGTTACCATTAGCACGACTTTGATGGTAGCTTTGACATGTTTTTCCTAGCTGGAGCGTGTAAAACCAGAATAAATCTAGAATTTTTCATTCCTCATTCATATTCAGCATCTGGTTCGTTAATCTGGAATCAAGACTGGAAACGAGGTTTGATTTGGTTTTAGTCAGTGACCTCTGACCCACTGCATGACTCAGTTTGACCTTGGATTTTTGCTCCAGTTAATTTCAGCTTTAATATTTAATATAAAATTAAACAGGACATAGTTAATAGCTCTTAAGTAAGCAAAGTAACCTGCTAAAAAATGCATCTTTAATATTTGTTGGCTTTAAACACTTTGCTTGTTTAAACGAACCTCAGATTTTAAAATTTTGACCCATATTAAACAGTGTGTTGAGGATAAACCACTTACCTTTTCTGGATTAATTGGATTTTCAGTCTCATTTGGTCCAGCGACACACCTTCTAGGATTTGCTGTTCCAGCTTTTAACCAGAAGAGGGCGCTCAGCCTAGAAAACAACGTGATTTCCTCAATTATGGTTGTAGATCTGAGCGCTGGAATTTCAGTCTCCACCTACCGTCCATCCGGGGAACTGCAGCCCGAATTACACCAGGACCAGTTTAATAATTGTGCTCGTGTGGTTCTACATTTTTTTCTTCTTTAGTCTGTATTTATGTTTTAGTTTTCATTTTCAAATCTCAATGATCCTTGAATATTCTGAGCTCCTTTTCACTCCTTTTCCTGATTCTGATGATAAAATGCTGAATCTTAATTATCTTTGTGGCTTTGTACAAAAAAGAGGGCTGCATTTTGCTTTAAAACTGGGCATAATTGTCTCAAACGTGTGGGGCAAACTACATTAGTTTTTTGCCCAAACTATAAACGCCATAGAAAATCCAGGAGAACCTATCATTGCAACTGGATTTGAGATCTGGGATTCAGTGGGCCGACAGCTCCCAGGATGCACTGGGGAGCTCAGCATCCTTGTTTATGGCACCAATGCGACCGTACGTCTGCAGTAAATTAAAACATATATAAACGTTTACACTTGGTTTTTGTATGAAGAGCAAAGAGCAGCTCATGACGTCCAAACATTATTATTTTTTTTTTGGTCACATAGCATCTTTAATACCACCATTATAATAATTAGGATATCAAAAGTATGGAGTATACATACATCATTTGCATTGTGGTACACAAATCTGAGCTGATTTATGCTTTCATATCTTTCATTCATTGTTCTGAGGATCAACCTATATTGTCTGGACATTGTGCTGATACATTGAATCGTCCTGAAAAACCTGACTCTATTTCAGGAAAGAGAACATTTAATTGGACATGTTTTGTTAAGTTATATAAAAAGATTTTTTTTTTTTTGATATTTCCAAATGTAACTTGAATCCTATAGTCTACTACTTTCCAATACCAATAGTCAAGAATCTTGATAGAATAGATAGAAGAATCTTCAGGTAGGTTTCTTCACCTACAGTGATCTTGATATTCTGTAGTTTCTCTTTTTTGCAGTAAAGTTCTTGAAGCTGTGAGAACAGTCTGCTGAAGCCATGCCTGTTTTTGTAACAGTCCCGGTGAATGGATTCTTAAGTCTGAAGATGTGTGTGTGTGTGTGTGTGTACTGGCCGAGGAAAGCGAGGCTCAAAATGGTGGAGCACCTCGCTTCTTCCCTCCTCCACCACCTTCCCAGTCTCAGTCTGCGCTGCCTGTCAGACGCTGGTGATGGAGGCCAGGCAGTTCGATGACTTCTGGAGTTTCTCAGGCTGTGTGGTGGGGGGTTCCGGGATGGCGCGAAAGCTGAATGGCAGTCCGATGCTGCTGGTGCCAATGTGGCCGGGGCTCAGCGCGGGATTCTGCCGTCTATTGCTTTCCACAATGCTGGACGTGTTGGACGCGAGGCTTTCACGCGTCCTACACCAGAAACAGAACACAGAAAGAGAAAAACTCAAATATAACAAAGATCAAAATGTAAATATACTAGTCGAAATGAGCTGCCTAAAATCTGGAAATGATACATTTATGTTGTTTTATTTGCATTCCTTCACTGAGGCTACAGAAAAGCATTGTGGAAAGTGTAGGACACTGACTAAAACCGAACAATAAGTCAATATTTAATGAATTTTTAATTGGCCTTATGAACCTTTTTCATGTCAGTAACAACATTGAAGAACAGTCAGAATCATTTTAATTAAACTGATAATTTTTGGGAATAAATTAATACAGTGAACGAGTTCTCTGGTCAGTCTGTAAAATCTTCATGCGCGCTGTAATTGAGGTTGTTTGTCACTTTCAAAGCATAGAAACTTGTTAACCAGGTCATCATTGTAAATGAGAAGCTGTTCTCCACTGATCTTACCTAGTAAAATAAATGTGAGCTAAAGAAAAGAATTAACTATAATTAAGGTGAAGTGAAGACTGGCTACAGCTCCAGGAAACATAACCTGGTGCAGCTAAACATTCAGGGATGCACAATAAATACATCTCCTGGCACTGGTTCATCTCACTCAGGTTAACTTTTAGTGCTGTCAAAAACATTAGTGCAATTCCTTTTTATACTCTATACTTTCAGATCTCCTAGCATCTTTTATTAAAATGCATATTTGTGATTGCATTTTTAACTGAAAAGCATTCACACATTAAGTTAAAAGTTATTAAAGTTACTATACAAAAGCTCTTAATAAGTATTAGTCAAACGCTGCTAACTAGTGTTTGCGCCTGTTTGCACCAACAATATTCAAGTGCAGCAAACAAGTTAACAGCTGAGGCTTCATTCTGCGCAACAGTGACATCTGGTGGAAGATTGTCACAGCGGCTTGTAGTGATACCTGAGCGCGGGCACAGACACACGTCACTGCTTTAATCCCATCAGAAATAAATCTTAAAATCTCTCATGTCTGCTTGTGCAAACAACACAGCAGATGTGACATTAATATGTGTGGGAAGTGTGTTTGGATAGTAATCAGACGCTAATCTGTAGATGCATGTTAATAGTGGGAGTGACTGTGGAGTGCTATCTAAGTGGAATCCAATAAAAAAAAAAAAATAAAACTAAAAGGTCATCAAAAGGGTTCAGGTAACACATGTGAATGTTTTATTACCTCCACCGAGGGAGGAATCTGTGACAGCCGGCATTTGTCTGTTTTTATGGTTTTTAGCAAAATAACTCAAAAAGTTATCAGATTTTAATGAAATTCTTAAAAAGAAATGTTGATAATGGGTCAAGGAACAGATGATTACATTTTGGTAATGTTCTGTATTCTAGAGGAACTTTGACATTTGATCTTCTGAAGATCAAAACCAAGGGGCTTTGATCAAAAAGCAACCTACTATTTAAATATATACTGTATTACTTCTGCCTGTATAGACACTATACTACTGGTACTGGTTAACTGGTACTGGTTGTTATTTTTTTTTACATGCAAAAGTTTGTTCTAGGTATAAGCCACAATATGTGGGGAAATGAGCTGCTTAGCGGAGGTCTGTGCTCTCCGAGAGCTTTTCTAGTTTAATTATGTACCTGGGAGAGTTGAATCCACTGTCCACTGTGACACTGCTGCTGTCCATGCTGTCCAAACGGGCAGAGTGGGCCGACTTCTGACTGCTGCTGTTCTCCGTCTCCTTGGGGCTGAGTAAGGTCAGATTGGTCTCCAGTTTCCGCTGCAGATCGTGTTCCTTCTCCCGCTCCAGTAGCCACTGCATGGTTCCCTCTCCGCCACCGCCAGTGCTTCCACTTTTACCACTGACTTCCCCGTGGTCTTTGCTGTCCTCTGCCTTTGCCAACTCTTTGTGCGAGTCCTCCTCCGCCTCTTCCTCGTCCTCATCGTCTGATACATTATAATAGTCAAAGGAGGCGGAGGGGACTGTTGGCTCTAAGCAGCTCTGTAAAACTGCAGGTGATGCTGAGGAACTGGCTGAATTGGAAGGCTGCTGGGGCTCAGGATTGTCTAGGGCCTCTGTTGATTTGGCATGTGAGGCTTTCCGCAATGTGCCGGACTTGGTGTAGCTGCTGTCCACGTAGCCTGTGGACAAGGCATTGTGTGGAGGTTTGAACAAAGTGTCCTTGCTGAAGATCTCCTTCCTCTTGATCACCATACCTCCTCCGCCCCCTCCGGGATCCACATTGTGTTGGTGCGGTGTCAAACGGGCATTTTGTACCGGCTCTGGCGTCTGGCTTGGCGTCAGCCGCACCGAGCCGTTCTGTCCTTTTGCTGCCGACATGTCCTCCTTGTACTCCATAGTGTGAGGAGAGGTGAGGTGAGGCGTTTGGCGGTCAGCCGGAGAGCCCTTTCGGAGTCCCCCTGATGAGGTTAATGTGTCATATTCTGATTTTGCCTGAGGCGAAGGGGCAGTTAGGATTGTTTCATTTGACGTATTGCACTGGAAGTACTCATCTGTTGAGGGCTTCGGAGAAAGTCCCATTAGCTCATTGTACGTTGGCAAGCTGTCTCTGCTTTTGTTCCTCTCCATCGTACTCCGGATCCTTGACTCGTCCAAACTCCCTTTCCCTAAATCAGGCACATTAAAATCAGAGTGGAACTTAGCAGCGGAGAACATGATCCTAGAGTAGTGGGAGGACTTCTGCGTGGCGCGCAAAGTGCCATCATCAGTGTAGTAGTGACTACGCTCCTCCAGACCTGGTTCAAACTCCTCTGGTGCCCCCAACGACGGGCCCTTGAGGGCGTTGTCCATAGAGCGAGAGCGCTCCTTAGCTTGATCGGACCTCTCGTGGCGTGACTTCCTGTCCTGGTTATGACTATGACTTCTTTGCACTCTAGACTGGCACGTGCCACGCGATGGCTCAGGGAAGGGCATCTCGGTACGTCTCTTGGCCAGTTCCCCAGACACGTCCCACTCGGGGG
Source organism: Pao palembangensis (assembly GCA_015343265.1). Lineage (NCBI taxonomy): Eukaryota > Metazoa > Chordata > Actinopteri > Tetraodontiformes > Tetraodontidae > Pao > Pao palembangensis. The sequence continues at coordinate 3,176,923 of CM027089.1, read as the reverse complement.
TTACTGGGCAGTATGATTCAGTAATGTTGGGGTTGCTATGGACCAGGTATGCTGTGCCACCGCTGCGCCTGCGTTCCAAGGTGTACATGGCCTCCCGAGGTGAGCGAACTAATGAGTGGCTAAAGAAGCGGTAATCTCTTTCCTTGAACAGAAGATCCCAGTTTGAACCCTCCGACGGGTCTCCCCTGGAGGTTCGCGGCTTGCTGTGTGAGCGGGACTTGCCATGAGGGGCCCTCCGGTGTCCCCTGCCCCTCCTGCTGCGTGCACTGTGCTGGGCTGAAGAGCCCGCCTTGCTCTTCTGCGTCCGCTCTTCCTCCAGCCTCTTCATCACAGCTGTGTGCCTTGCCACATTCTCCACTGTTAGGTCAGGATTAATTCTGCGGATTATCTCCATCTCCACCTCACGGGGAATGGGTGTAGTTGGCACGTCCTCGTCATGAAGAGGCCACTCCTCTGGGGGGAACTGCGCTGAGAAGGTGGCCAGCTGCCGCATTTTGTCCTTCTTGAAACTCAGCCTGAAGAGCCTGAGACCGAATCTTTTGGATTGCTTCTCGCTACTTCCTCCACCGTTACTCAATTCTTTCTTTTTGGTCAGAGTATCAGTTTTATAAGGAAAAGAAGAGATGCTTTTGCTCTTATCGGCTGAATCTTGAGGCGACGGTTGCTGTACAGGAGGGGAAGTGGGAGGGGGAGGATAAGGATATGATGGCGGTTCCCCTCGGTGCTCCTTGGCCGAGGTGCTCGGTGTAGGTTCCGCACTGCTGTGATCCTTGGGCTGCTTACTTTGATAAGCATCTCCTCTGTGCTCCTTTGGTGATTTCGTCTGGAGCACGGAGGAGTGAAGTCTGGCCGAGTCGTCGCGATAAGAGTTGTACGAGTCCGTGTGATTCTTGCGAGAGGGCCTCTCCCTCAGGCAGCCCGGTGTGGACGGCGTGACGTTGCCGGACTGCGGTGAAGTGCACTGCTGAGGTGGTGGTTGTTGTTGCTGCTGCTGCTGCTGTTGGTGCTGCTGCGGCTGCTGCGGCTGGCGCTCAGGCAGCCGATCGTCCAGGTGATACCACTTGTTGTTGGCTCTGATAAGGGAGGGGGTGATAAAGTAGGTCTGCGGGGTAACAATGAAGTAGCCCTCTGGAGTTGGGTAGATCTTCCTCTCTCGCACCAGCATGTTCAGGGTGTGTCGCAGGACCTCTGAGCTGGGTGTAGGCACGCCTTCAGGAGACAAACAGAAAAATGCTGCATTAAATAGTTCCAAAGCACATCGCAATTTTTGAGCAGACCGTCGCTTGCCGTGAGTCGTAAACTGTCAAAACAGGCTTGAAAAATGTTCTTATGCTTTTTTTTTTACTTCTACATCTTCAAAATATAGATAAAAATACAAAGGTTGTATAAATGGATACAACATGTGCTTGGAAACATAAATATTGTACAGTGTTACACCTAGAAGCGTCTGCAAAAACAAGAGAAAAAAAACATAATCAGAACATAATCAAAAAGCCTGCAGGTGTTTCTGGATGTACTGCGGACACTGAGGGTAATAAATCACCTTAAACAGCTTTTATACCTTCACAAAAACATTAAATAGGGCCCATTTCCAGCAACACTGCTCGTAACCTTTGTCTAGCGGAGGCTTGTGTTGCCTGACATTACATCATCCACGTAGGAATTCTTACACAGAGATGATGCAACGTATATGTCCAACCCCGTTAACAGAGACCGCGTGCTTTAAGCTCATGTCAGCATATAGACATATACAAACATAAAATCTGTTTAAATTCATTAGGCTACTTATAAAGTGCACCTTACTTATGTAAGTACCCCCAGAAACATAGGGGGCAGTTTAATAAATAACCAGTAGGAGGTTTTCAGCATTTTCTGTTACCACATCATTAATCAGCAAGAACCTTTCTGTCGCATCTTCACCACCATTCTACACCAGTCCAATCCCAGATCGACCAGGAGGTCACTTTGAGCATGGCATGGCGCATGCTTTCTCAGGTGTTTCTCTTGCCTGACGTCAGGGATTTCCACTAACATGCCCTCGAGGCTGCGACTCGGCTGATTTCTGCATGCAGCTATAGCAACTGTTAGCTTAGCAGAGGAACATCAGGGCAGCCTCAGCCTTCTCATGCACAACTGACAGCTTAGGGGTGGCCAGTTTGATGGTTATTTTCATACAGAAATGTCACATAAGTTTAAAAGAAAATCCTGTAAATGCTCACATCTGAGAAGGTAACACAAGTGTGAATTTATGACATTTGTGTTTGGAAATGACCTCTCTGATTGCTGAGAGCTTTTCATGTTGAGACATTATAGCATGAAGGTGCTCTCGAGGGTTCCTGTGATCTTCCTTCAGTGGCTGAAAATGCAAAAACTGGGATCTGACTGAAGTACTAAAAAAAAAAAAAATACTTTGGGGTCTTGTTTGATTCCACACCTGGGTCATCAGGTGGTGATGGTTCCTGACTCACATCACATCACCAGGAACCATCAGGACTGCAGACAAAGGGACAAACATGGAAAACACAGCCGCTTTGTGGACAGTGACCTCAGGATTTCTGGCCGCCTATGCATCACGATGTGAAAAAGAAACTCACGTCAGAACAAAGTGGGAGGAGCGTACCTGGGAAGCTGGCAGTGAGGTGCTCCACCAGAGCCTCCTGGTTGACAGGCTTGTGGGCGGAATTCATAGCGGAGATGGCCAAGCACAAGATTTCCCCTAGTGGGATGAACTGTGACTGGCTGATAGGCGACATACTGATTGGAGACACGTCACCTGCAGGAGGAGGAGGAGGAGGTGGAGGAGGAGGAGGAGAAGGCACAAGCACAACTGTGAGATCATGAATGAACAGAAGGCGCAGCGTGTGCAGCTATGATGTAATGGTCAAACGGCAGCAATATGCACGCTGCCTGGAACAGCTCCACCCCTCCTCCCTGTAGCCTCTCTCCCCGTCTCTCGTAGGGCGGTGAATCGGAGCGGCGGCCGCACCAACCGTAATCGTAGCGTGAGAGCATCCTCGTCTTCGGCGCGTGGAAGAGGGAGCCAGTGAAATACTGCAGGATGTCACGTGACGCATCCACAACGTAGGGGTAAAATACAACTGCGCGAGGTGCCACGGCGAGGGCTTACACGCCGAAATTCTCTGCCGCCTTTGTTGAATTAAGCTGGCTTTGCTGTCAGCACTAGTGAGTAGTGAGCTCATCCTACGAGCAGACGGCCTGGTTTCGAGCCCCTGCGAGAGCGCACATCTGCCCTGCTGAAAGGCTGAAAGCAGAGCGCCGAATGCACCGCTGCAGCATCTGCGTTGGAGCCGACCCCGTCCTCTGACCTAAATCTAACACTTGATAGCGAAGCTCGCCATGCATAGCCAAAAATAAACCTCCAGCGCCTCCGTGTTTCATTTTCTAACCGCAAAGCTGAGGGAACAATAGAAGGGCAACAGCCTTCCTGATCGCAGATTTAAAGTTTTGCCACCGCTCGCTGTCCACACGTCTGTTATCGCAGCTGAAATCTGCGCAGGGCCCTGCCTCCTCGACACACTCAGCTGAATGGTCAGTTGAGCAACACAATGACGTTATCTCTGCTTAGTATCACAGCTCCCTAAGCTTTATGAGGCTTTGCAAGGCTTTATTCTATTCTTTTTTGTTTTTTGTAAAGATGGCAAAGGCTGGACATGGCAGCGAAAGGGTATTAAAAACATGTCCTTCACATTTATAGCAACTTTTCTGTTATAGACCATGATGGTAAGAGGCACAGGAATGAGGTTTTACAATCGGTGGATCCCCGTTGAACTATGAAGCAACAAAGATACTGACAGAAATCCTGACGAAAACGGCACCAGAGCTCAAAAATCAGTCACGTGATCTGAAATCTCACCAGATTTTTACTCAGCTTTACATTTAATAATTGAAAATGTGCCTACCCCACTTCTACGTGACCTCGTTTGATATGTCAGAGACCTAATTTCACCATTTCTGTCCTGATAATCTCAAATACATTTCAAGCAAACTGTGTCTTTGCCAACTCTGAGCAGCGCCGTGCAAAAATAAATAAATAAATAAATAAATGGGTGGAGCTTCTGCTTGTGGGAGGATCAGACTTACCTGGTGCACGATAACTTGGCGGGGACTGAGAAAAATGAGGAGGAGGAGGGGGAGGAAGATGCTGCTTCTGCACACGGATGTCTTTCTCACTACGGGAGAGATTGTGCTCCAGCGGGCGTTCGGTGAGCTCCGAGCTGGGCCAGGCCCGCTGCAGATTGCCGCTGCGGTTCTTCTTCATTGTGACCCCTTTACCAGGTGGCCTTCACCCTCGAGGGCTTCTGGGATGGGTGGGGGTAGTGGCGGGATTGGGGAAGTAGGGAAGGAGAGGGGGAAGTGGGGAAGGGGGAGGTCGACCAACCTCAGGCTCAGTGCCTCCCCCGCATCAGTAAGAACGTCCCGCTAGAGCGATCACACACCAGACATGGCAAGAACCAGTGTGCACCTTCACACACATACGCATGTCTCATTTACATCCACGGGCAGGCTACAAACGGCTGTGTTCGCACGGTGGGTGCTTGTCATCGGCTGATGGGCTCTCCCGGGCTGATCTGGAGCAATGGCAGCGGCGGCGACGGAGGTGCAGGTGAGTGCGCGAGGCATCACCCTTTCATCGGCATCAGTCCCAGCCACCATTTGTAGCATCCCCATTTGCATGCGTAGGGAGGCACATTACGTAGCCACTCTGATGTGGGAGGAGGGAGCAGGAGAGAGGTGGGGGGGCAGGGGTAGAGACGAGGGAAATGGGGCATTGGAAGCAAGGAGGACGGTGAGGAGAGATTTCAGCGGAGGTTTCTAGGATCCGCTTGTTCCAATGTACCAGAGGGTAGCGGGGGAATGAAGGGAGGGGACGGATGGACGGTCAAAGATTCAAAGCTGAAGAGGCCCAGTCTTCGACAATAGCTCAATTCACCACGGGAGTGCTCAGTCGATCCCCGGAAAACAAAAGAGGCCACTTAAAAAAAGGCAGAAATAACCGCTCCATTCACCCTAATGGGCAGTGAAACCTCAATAGTAAGTCAAGCACCGCAGACGCCGCGCTCACCTCCATCTTTATCCGATCAAGCACAAGACCCCATCGTCCTTTCGACAACAGCACACCAGGAGAGGGTGGGGAGAAAAATGGAGAGCATAGAAATAAATTAATTAATTCAAGAGCAGATATCCACCGTTTCCCGCAATCCAACGGCAGAAGCTCGCGTGCTCATCGCCGTAGCATCCATTCATTAACGGTGTGGGGGGGATGCAAACTCCAGTCAACGGCAAATCTCTTTCAACGCTAATGCTGCAGCTGCTCCCAGCACCTCCAGGAAGGGTGTGTGAGTATGTGTGTGAGCGTACACGCGTGTGTGTATGTGTGAGATGGAGAGAGAGAGAGAAAGAGAGGGAGGGAGAGCGAGAGTGTGTATGCGCGCATCCGCCTGCTGCGCGCGATCCTGCGTGAGCATGCATGCGTCTGTGTCTGGGTGATTGAGGCTGAGGGGAGGGGAGGACGAGAGAGAGAGAGAGAGAGAGAGAGAGAGAGAGAGAGAGAGAGATGCATGAGGCAGAGAGGAGAGCAAATATCAACAGCTTGAAACACACACACACACACACACACACACACATAAAATAATCAGCCTTCAGCTAATGTCCAGGGAGAGACTCTGAATTTCCACCTCTGTCTCATTGCTTCCTGAGGGACCAGGGGCCTTTTAGAGGTCCACACTTCCCATTCCTGAGACCCCCTCTCATCAGCACTCTCCACCAGTTGCTTCAGTGTTGGTACAGAACCAGGCAGGGGCGCATCAGAGCATCACCAGAGCAGCGGCTCCTGCTGCCTACACACTCCTGCTGACTCCCATATGTGGATGAATGGACAGAACAAGGAGCAAAGTGAGAGGGCAGGACGGGCCACGAGTGGAGGTGACTGGATGGTGGTGGTGGGCGGGTGGGTCGGGGTTCGGCGTCACAACCAATCTGCTCCACTTCACTGATACCAAAGAGAAAGGGGAGAGGAAGGGTGAGGAGGGGGAAGCGAGGGAGAGCGACACCACGCCAGCCATTTTATTTCTCAGTAGTGCTGCAACAGCCTTTGTTGCCATGACGACGCAAGCCGATGATCTCATAGCTGTTGCCTCTGAGTGCCCGTTCTCTTAAAGAGCCAGTTACTCGCGGTGGGAGCAGTCAGACGCCACACAGACAAGAATCGACTGCATCTGAAATGATTCTGCACCGCTGCCGAGACGTTCCAGCCACCACCAGGAGAGACCGCGCACGAATCGAGAATGAGCACACACAGACCTCACATCATCTGCTCTCTGTATTCTAGAGAAATTCCCACGCAAGAACTCCAAAAGAGTCCAAATGCGCTTGCTACTCTCCGACAGCTGTTCAAATCAACTATACTGAGGATCAGTTGTGCGTTTTCTTTATTTCAGACGCGACAGACAGTCGACACCAGCCGTGCTGAAATCAAACCCCAACACTGCGGTTCCAGGGACTCAGGTGCACGCCCTGTCAGGTGAGCTTCCAGCTGACCTGTTGTTTTTCCAGCATGAATGCATCTGTACATAACCAACTACTGTACACGGCTGTGGTTATCACAAATTTATAAGTACCTGTCTGTTTGCTTTATAATTTATGAAAACAATAATATTCATAAGTAGTACTTTTTAAACACCCCTTCACATGCTTCACAATGGTTTGGCCCACTACCTACACTCCTTTCCAACTCTTAATATAAAAAAAGAAAAATTACTGCATTTAAATCCTGAAATGAATGAAAAATTATTATTAATCCAGAATTGCATTTAAAGAGTTTCCTGATGACAAAAGCCACCCAAAGAGTCTACCAGTGTTTGAATGGTAGCATGCTTCGCCACCTGATGTCTGATGCAGACACTGGTTCTTGCTCAAACTTGAGGAGCCACCTGAGCTGGTTTGTGAATGTGGACATCAGGGGTTTCCCTGGGGAGGTAATGGAATCATGCCCATCTGGGAGAAGATCTCAGCACAGAGCACACTGGACACGCTGGAGGGACGACAGGCTAACTCTGGATGCCCTAATGTCCTCTCAGAGAAGTGGGAGTTTCAGCTGGAACCTGGACCCAGAAGAGCAGAACAAACCAAACCAACCAGACTGTTGGACCTCTGCACTGAACCAGTTCACTTGGGCCAACTAGGTCCAAATGTTGGGTCGGCTTTCAGTGGATTGGATCTTTTTTTCCAGCTGTGTGCCCTCCGGTGGACAAACATCTGCATCACACATTTTCAAATTAGGCTCGCTTTGCTACAGGCTAAAAAAAAAAAAGAAAAAAAAAAAAAAGAAGAAAAACATGCATGCGACACATCCTGAGCTGACATTATGATACTAGATGGCAGATCTGTCTGATGCATTCAACATTTCCCCCAATTCTCCGCTGGGACCCTCCCTTTCCCCTCCAGCTCTGACCCGGGGTGTACCGGTGCTGCAATGCAACACTGTTTTCCTGAACAAATGCTGCACTTTTCCTTCCTTAGTAGCTCACACTCCTCCCAGGCCATTGTTTACCGCCTGCTAGCGGATACAAAGTCCCACAGTTAATCAGATTGAATTGTCCCTTTAGGAAAAAAACAAAACTCCTTGTTTCCACACAGTTGAAAATCCACAACTTTTGTCTGGACGCATTAATCCGGTTACTTATTAGAAAATATTCTTGCAGTTTAATTTGTTATAATCCCCCATAGGATATAAAAAGAAATCATAATGTACTCCAGAGATTCAACTGTTGTATTTCTCAAATGGAAAATTCTAAATTTTTTGTTGTTTTTGCTGTCAGTATTGATGAGTTTGGAGGGGAAAATGTCATAAATTTCCACCCAGAAGAAGAAAAAAAACACAAAATTTAGTAGGGATGTTTTAAAAAAAAAAAAAAAAAAAAAAAGCCCAAATACTTAAAATATCTAAGTCTATAACACACATTTCATTAACTCACACACACACACACACACACACACACACACACACACACACACTGAGCCTTCTGAGATTGCAAAATGAGGAAAGACCATAAGAAGCGACACTGGTCTGTCTCCTGCATCTGGACCAGCAGCTTTAAGCTCTGTTGGTTCTGGCATCATAGCGTCTGGTGAGTTATTAGGTATAAAACAAACATTCCACAGCTTATCGGGTTGGCTTGAGTGGTGGGGGTGCAGCGAGCTGTCTGACAAAGGCTGACACTCATTCTTCACAAAAATATAGAAAACCTAAAGATTTCCACATGGGCTCAGACAGCGTCCGTCAGGGAAATCTGGACCTTCTTTACCCGTCGGAACATCCGGAACAAAACAGAACTCCAGCGAGCATCGTTCCGCCGGACAAATGGCATTATTCTCCTCAGAATTCAAGCTTTCTGGGCCAGTTTCAATTCCACCCCTGCTCTGCCTCGTTTGTGCAGCTGGAGCTTTACCTCCGCTGTTACATTGCAACATTAGCCTGCCGTGCTCCAAAAACAAAAGTTCTGCCAATTAAAACCCAACTTCTATGAGTTCAACGGCAGTAGGAAAAGCTATTTACTGCGAATAAACAAAACTACTGACCTCCTGTGTAGATTGCAGTTATTTGTTAGCAGCTTCTGGTGAGCATAAAACCATCATCGCCCTTCAAGCTGTCAGGAGTGAACAGCAGGTCTGGGTTATAATTATCTGACTTGTTGTCGCACGCACCTGCTATGACCCGTTCATACATTCATACAAAAGATATTCAGCTGCAGCTTTCAACACGCCACGTGTGAGCGTGTGAAAACCCTCGAACCGTTGATTCAGTCTCATGGAGACGCACCTGAGATGCCTCCACAGCCGTGCGCTGACAGAGACCACAGACCTGTCGGGGCACATACGTGACCTGCAGCCCTGTCAGAGGAGAATGACGGGTGAGGGAACACTAGTCTCTTTGTCCACCATGTTGGCGAGATGCGGCCTCGACCCATCAGATGGAATGAATCATATATACACCATTTGTAACTCATCTGCAAGCAGCTGCACGATGACGTGACTCTCTGGACTCATTAAGGTCATGAGGGGTCGTAGAGGCTGACCCAGAGCTGGACCTGAACCCTGGACCTTCCTGGTACCGCCGACTGTGCTAACCACTGCACCCTTTCGCCACGGGGGGTTTTTGCTATCCAGTCGCAAGTCAGTTCACAAATTTCGCGTGACAAGCCTGAGAGATGAGAGCTGAGAGATTCTCGGGCCCGAGTCATAAATTTTGTGAACATCTGAGTGCAGTCACACAGGAAAGCAGGATATATTAGAAACCAGACTGCATGAGTTAAAAGTTTTTTAAAAAAAACCTTCCATGTGAACTATTCCCACAACCTGCAGGTGGGAGGCAAATAACTGTCAGGTTTAATTACACCTTGCTGACAACTGATCTCTTAACACGGACATGTACGCTTATGTCTAAACAATGTGCTTTTATTGCACTCATTTTAGCTAGTTTATTTTTTTTCCAAGTCTGCCAAGTTGTCCACATGGCTGGACAGAAGAAAGCATGACAAACTATAACATCAACAAGCAGATCCTCCAGACTCACCTATGGCGTTGATGTCAAAGCCCTGTGGTGGTTTCAGGGTCCGCCTGGTCCACCCGTTCCTGAGCACCTGCAGGTGAATCTCTTTCCCCTGGATGAGCAGCACACGATCGGCGATCCAGCCCAGGAAGAAGACCTCGGAGAGAGCGTGTGTCAGCGCTTTGTTCCAGAAATGCTGCATGTTCACGGATTTGAAACTGGCGAACACGTCGTAGCCGCTGTGATGTTGGAAGTTCAGCGCGGGCGGAGATGATGCAGAGTCCCGCTTATCCTCGGTGCAAACCTGCGACAGCACCAGGGCCAGGGAGTGCGGGGCCACCTTGAAACACTGCTCCATTCCTGCTTTTTTACTCAGACCTCCAAACCTGTTATTTAATAAAGTGTTCGACTTCGTCTGGACATCCCTGGTCTGTGTTCCTGTCCGAAAACCGCTCCATGATATCCGGCAGTATCGGCATTTCACAAAAGTTTGTTCTCGTGGAAGTGGAAGAAAAAAAAATACTCTGGCTAGGAAAATAAATGCAAGTGTTCCTTAAATTCAGGTAAATCTACACACTGACACAACGACCCAACTCACACCGCAGCCTAACAAGTGTCAGAGTATTATGGGCCTATTTCCAGCGACAAAAGAGAAGAGGCGAGGACTTGTGCTGCGTTCAGGTGCAACTCGTACATTCTGGTTACAATCATCCAAGGCAGGCTGTTTTTTTTTCTCAATTCAATTCAGTTTTATTTACAGAAAAATAAGTTTAATTTTCTTTTTTTAGACAAAAACGTATGGATTTACCTTGACATGTTTCGGCGTTCACAGCCGCCTTCGTCAGGAAGTTGTCATCGCTGCTGTGGCGTGCCTTTTATCAGCTGGTGTTTCCGGACGTGGCTTCCTGACGAAGGCGGCAGTGAACGCCGAAATTAAACATAGTTATTTAAAAAGAAGACAAGATGAACGTAATCAATCATTTATTTAAGAAAAGCTCAATCTGTCAACAAATGTCATTGAATATAATTAAAAACAAGCTGTTTTAAGACATAAAAGTGTCCTGAACAAAATCTACCATTATGCAGCATTATGTCCTTAAAAAAAATACTACTTTAATTAGACATAATTTTCTACATATTTTCGAGGCCTTTAATTTCTACATTGCCAATCCATCAAAATTACGTAGTTTAATAGATAAAATTGCAGAGATGATGGCTGTGACTGAAAAAAAACGCAATTTTCTCCAGTATAAACAGTGAATGCATCCCGGGTCATTGACGCTAGTAGCCAACGTAACCGCCTACAGCGCCACCAAGTGGACTGCGGAAGCAGTATTTAATTAGGTTAAACTATTGTTAATTATCCCATTTCATTTCCAAACAAGAGCATTAAAAACTTTACAGCTCAGGCTTATATTTTATACTCCAAAAATACTAATATTTCTCACTATAATATCCATATTGAGAATTTACAGTTTAAGGCCTGCTCATTGCAACTGCCCAAACACTGTTTTGATTTGTATTTTTTTTTATTTTTTTGAAAAATTGGATGACTTTGGAGCCAAATAACGTGCAATTCTCACCCCTTTATTTCCTGTGCAGTAAATGTTTGGTCTGGGTAAAAGGTGGCAACACAGATGAAAAAGAAACAACACTTGAGAATGTGCGAATAAAAGTGGTCTTCATTTAAAACAAACCAGCTTCATGGTGAAGAATACAAAATTGTGACACTACAAAAATATCCCAGACTGACTTAATATCAAATGATTGCATACGCTGACTTGGCCGGATTGTCACACGGCAAAACATCAGCGATGCGACAGCAAATGTGATTGCAGCTTTTTTGCTGCACACCAGATCAGTTGCCTATCAGTACGCTGAGTTACACAACAAACTTTTAATGTATCTACCACTGGAGCCGACTGATAGGTTGAAATTAATGGCTCTGTCCCGTGATTGTGAAGAGGCACACAAAACTGGCATTTTGTACAAAAAAAAAGGACCAGAAACACACAGGCGAGTGGCAGATGACAGCATCACACACGTGGGCATGTACGAATCATGCATGCTCTGAGGCACTACTAAATTGAAAAAAGAAATCATAACATATCTTACTGTATGTTCCACTAATCCAGTCCATTTAGCTTAATGACACGGCTCCACTAAAGCTCACAAACTGGTACAAAAAACAAAGAAAAGAAAAATGAGCACATAATTGCCACTCGTGATCCCATTGAAGTCAAAATTCCCTTTCATGATTAACTGCTGCTTAATGTTTCCCAACATGCACTAATAACACACGAGTTTCACAGGGTCATGAGAAGAATAAAAAAAGAGTTTCCCTGCAGAGATTTAAAAAAGTGATTCCCTTTTTAAAAAAAATCCAGAGAAAAAAACTTACAGTGCCTAGTTTGAAATGTAAGTAGTCACATATTTACTCTCATTCTTAATCTATAATTAGTAATAAACACAACATCGAGCCTTTCCTATGGGTGTTAGCACAGCCTCCATCAGGAAAAATACATCTCTTTGGTCAGCATTGACACGATGCATGGGATTTGCTTCTTTGCATTAAAGCCAGGTAAAGTGGAGACAGACTCGAACTCTACTGCCACCTTGTGGTTCACACGCGTCAAGATGTGCTGAAGTTCCAGCTCTTTCCCATATTTGCTGATGGTGTCACACAGAGACTGCATGAACCAGGAACCGGTCATGGTGTTCCTCCAAGAGTAGTAACCTGAGTGAGAGTATAAAAATCATGTTGCTGTAATAAAAGACAAGAAGACAAGAGATAACAGGTAATAACTAGATTTACCCGGGGCTGTAGAGAAAGCATAAAGGAAGTCAGCTTCCACTGGGATCTTGGTGGTGCTGTCGTCGGCTACGCTGTCAGTTTCAACACCTCCATCCAGATCAGTGCCTCTGCAAGCCTACCCAATATATACAGAAACATTTATTTAATTTATGGTTCACAAAACAGTCGCTCTATTGCTCATGCGACCCTCAAGAATGACGTGATGGCAGCCACTGACTGAAGAACTTGGTGGAAGAGGAAACATAAACATACCTGGATGAAGAACAGTTTGGGCTTTCCCACCAGCGACTTGCAACGATCGCCTCGAAAAAGCGACGTGAGGTACTTGAGCTCTATGGAGCCATCTGTACCAAACAACACACCCTCGTCACCATGACTCAGCAGGACACAGACGAAAGAGGCACAGCGGCTGTGATCTTCCTTTGCAGCTGAAAAAATAAGAAACGTGTGACACGACTGTGTAACGGTGCAACAGCACGCCGGCTCGATGACGAGTGGTACAGGTCGGGTTCTGCCTCCAACTCACCAGAAGTTAGAAGCTGTCTGATCTGCGCCACTGTCTGGTCGTTGTGCACCTTCACTTTGTAGCCCAGTTTTGAGAACACTCTCATCGCATTGGCTGCATCTATGTCCGTACCGTTTCGCGTGTTCATGCCTTCGAGAAATCAGCAAAGAAATTTGTTAGAGATTAGAATAATAATTGATAGAGTACTGAGAATAAACACAAAGTACATGCAGGCACAACACACAGCTGACAGCCGAGCTGTGTAGGTCGCATCATAAAACTAATTTAAGGACCTGAACTTCCTGAAGGGTGACTGATACTTTGCTTCATTGGAGGTCATTATCGTTTCAAATTCAGTGATGCACATGGAATGTTGGGCACAGCTACCTGGCCTGTCAGATCTAGTAATGTCACGATCTCCACCACAAGTGCAGACGCTACCTTTAGCTTCTAACTGGCAGGTACGGTATCCACGACAGCAAACATGTAACTTGACTCCATGAACACAACTCAGGCAGAATCAGGTACACAAAGTTCAGCCCTCTCTGGTTAAACAACACATTTCTTCATACAATTCATGGAGGTCATAAAAATCTCATGATGCCTTTTACAACTGTGGTCACAATCCAACCCCATTATTACAGATAGTAACAGGAAGTCCCCCAAATTTCTTTTTGGTAACGTACTATGAGAAATAACCTAGTCACATGTGACTGCATGGAGGGAAAACCTATCAAATGCCATTGGCAGTTTCACTTTAAATGTCACCATGGATGAATAAATAACCTGTTCTTCTGTCAAAGTTCTTGTTGTTGATGATGATGCAGTGGCCCAGTTCAGGAAAATCAAGACTGTATCTGTAGCTGTAGCCGGCTGATTTGGCATCCACCGTCATCCTGCCCGGAGAGGAAGAACCTGACCTGGGCAGCGAGAAACCACCACGGCATTTATTATTTACATGACGACATGAATAATGGTTACAATTTTGCGAGAACAGAAATCTCACTCATCGGACTAAGTCAACATTTTTCTGACTGTTTGATTTTGCAGAAACGCAGAGTGTTATAGTAGAAACAATTTTAAAATGACGCCTAGACAACAACCAGCTACTGTGAATAAAGGCGCTAACAAGCTAAAGCAGCCGTAACTTACGGTTGTCCATCGCCTTTCGACGCGTCGGCGAAATCTTCACCGGATGCAGGTCCGTTTGCCGACATGATCGTGATTAAAAGCACTTACAGCAAAATGAAAGTGTACACGCAACGTTTCAAACAATATCCGGCAGAGCGACGAGGAGAAAGGCAAAGAACACCAACGGATTGTACGTTAGCCAGATAGCAGTTTTGCTGCCGGCGACAAATAAACAAAGCTGATGACGCAACAAGAGGAAATGACGCGTTCGAATAAACCGCACCTGCCTGCCGGAAACCCGTGCGGCGACTGGACCTGTATTATATAAATGACAGTAAATTACAACTAATATCAACTTTTATATGTGTGCGTGTTCAATTATTTAAGTAGAATTAACAATGCAAAAACACGTCATATTCACTTAAATTTTAATTTTGAAATCATTTCACTGAATACTGCTAAAAGAAAGAAAGAAAGAAAGAAAGAAAGAAAGAAAGAAAAAAAAAGAACTCCACTTGAGGACAGAAGACATGAAGTGAATTCAGATACATGATATTACTGGACAATGTTATGAACATCCTCATTCTCCAAAGAAACATGTAATATAACAAAAGGCTTCTGTTGCCAAACTAATACAATAAATATTTATTGGTCATATCATTTACTGCATCAAAAATAAAGCAAGAGGAGTTTCAGTCAGTGTTGTAGAAAACACGGGGCACTGTGCAACTGCATTTTACTAATCTCAAATTCCAGTGTGGGGCTGAATTATGGGCAGTGACAATAAAATCTATACATTGAGCTTGGGATGCAGTTGTTGGTACAGAAGGACTCAGTTAGTTTGGATGTGAATATTAAGTTCTGAGGAAAAAAAGTGCATCACTGCATTCACATTTGTCCCTGTACCAGATTCATATTTTACAAAGAAATGTGGTTTCCTCGTAAGTACACTTCAATACACAATTCAACCCCTCACAATTTCCATCTCTGCTCAGTTTGTGTTCAGTTTTGTACACACCTGCAGATGCTCTTATTGCTAGTTTAAAAATCTATATTCACAGCACAAAAGCTCAAATAACACAGGTCAACAGTTCATGTGTGAGAAGAAAAAACAAGACAAAGAAACAAACATTAGGCGTGAATACACTTGGAGAATCAGGACACCAATTTTCTCTTAAACATTAGAATACAATTTTACAGGAAACTGAATCTTAGGAGGGGCTTTAATGATCAAGTGCTGAAAAAAAAGAAGCAGCTATGTAAAAATGATAAATATTCTATTGAAATGTGATTAAAATGAGCATGTGGCCAAATCAACTTCAGCATTAATAGAATGTAATAGGAAAGCTAATAGTAATGCGGTAGATTAATATTATGTTATGTCTCATTTTAGAGAAAAACCAAAAATATAGCACCCAATTTAAAATAATTTCAAAGGCAACCCTCATGGTCCAGAGATGAAATGTCCAAAACATCTGAGGTGGACTGAAAAAGTCTGAGATGCTCTCCACATAAACCCTGTTATTATCAGATTTCTAAGTAATCACATATCAGGATAGCAAAAGGAAGACAAAGATCAATATTGTGGAAATGTTGCACTATGATTTTTTATTATTCTCCATGAAGTGTATCAGGACATAACTGGGTGAAGGATGGTGCAGAATCAAAGCAGACATGCTGGAACCACCCCAACATCATCGCTGGGTCAGCTTTAGCCTCCCATGTTTGGTTTAAGAAACAGTCAAGATGACTGGAAAAGGGGCTTTAAAGGAGTTACCTTACAATGCTACACTGAACCCATTATCAGGAACCAGACACCATAAGTCCTGAGCAAGCCACTGCAGGAACATGGAGGACAAGATAAAGGCATGATTCCTCTTTGCTGATTGGAGAGTAGACACTTCTTGCTACCATCAGAAGATGTCCGGGCACATGTCCCAGTCCCCATCCTCCTTCGCCTCCCAGTAGCCGCCCTTGTACACGTGTAGGGTCTCTCCAGACACGGGGTCTTGCAACTTCTCAAACCACAGTGCCTGGTAGTTATCTTGATGGGAGTCTGAAGGGAAACAGACATTTTTTTTTTTTTTTAGAAAGGCGACATTTAGAAGAACAATGTAGAAGGTAAAAAAGCCGCCGAGCCAGGAAGAACGAGCAAATATGCTCAGGGTTGATGGAACAGGAGCACGCAGTCTGATCTAGATGCCTACAGGAAATCAAGATTATAATTATAATATTATAATACGACAACCTCATGTTCTAAAAGCAGATTCAACGCTATCTACTAACACCAGATTTCACACCACTAGCTATCCATCATATCAAAATACTTGCATTGGTGAGAGTGCAACAGTGGTGCATAAGTAGCTGAAAATACATGAATGCAGGATAAGAACTCAAGCATGAAGACAGAAAAAGGAAGTGATTATTATAAAGAGCTACTTGCATGAAACTGGAGTTTGAGGAGGAGAATCCTCTCTGTCAGCTGAACATCAGTGCAAAAAAATGTGTGAAACCACAACTCTATCCAAAATATCTAGTATAGTATATATATAGTATCCAAAATGCACTCAACCCACATGTATTCACTTGATTCAGTGCTGTGTGTAACATTCTACATTCTTAGCAACTGGTACATGGTGGAGTTGTTGTTTGCTTTTGACTGTATGTTTTACGTACACAAACCATATAGCGATTTGCATTTGGTGTCAAACCCACAGAGATACTAATGACATGACTTGGTTTAGCTCTCGTTACTGTTCTGGAAAAATGCTGCACACAGCACTTAAAGAGCGTGACAAAGGCGAGAAGTGATACTTGCTTTCGTCAGGAGTTTGTCCAGCATGTGCTAAAAAACAATATGGTAAAGCATAAATGAAAACATGAAACACCTTCAAAGTGCAGACCACATAGGAGCACAGTTAGAGTACTTGCTTTTTGAGGGTGGATCATTGTTTGATTGCACTGTGACAGCTGAAGGATAAAACAGATGCACAGACACGTATGCTGCAGTCAGGCGGATCAGAAACAAAGCAAAATTAATTTATTTTACCTTCTTCGGGCGAACTGGGTGATTTCACGGACTCTCTCTCCCTCTCTCGCCTGGAGCTGCGCTGTTTCTCTTCCAGTCGCTGCTTCTCGGCGTTGGCCTCATCCCAGTGACCCTCCTCCATGAGACGCTGGTCGGGCCGACGTCGACTGTCAGTCGGCGCCACTTCCTCTTCAGGCTCATTGAGTGTCAAAGCCAGAGCGGAGAAGTAGTACATGCTCTCTGCTCCCTCTCTGTAGTCATTGACGAGATAAAGACATTTACAACATGTACAAGATCTCTGCTTACAGAATTCATTGTTGTTGTTGAATGCAGAAACTTACGGCAATGGGTTCTTTTTCCAGATTTCTTTGGCCTTGAGGGTCTGATATACAGTCCTTTGTTTGCCGTCAGTGTCATCTTCACCTTTACTACTCTGTATCACCCTTGAAAACTCCATCTTCTCATCCCAGGTTCCTGACAGGACATAATGGGCCTTCCCATCTTTATCTGTTACCACACCTGTAACCTGCAGAGAAACAACAGCAAGAAGTGACATAAGAGGACAAAGTCATGTGGAATGTGACCTTGAGTTTGCATTCTTGTAAACAATTTAAGAAACAGCAGCAACCTCACCTTCCTGGGCACGTCTCTAGAGAAGTAACTGTAGGGGTTAAACTTGAGGTGGCAGCGGTCTCCAGTTCTGTGATTCACCACATCTATCTCCCCTGACTAGGAGGGAGGAAAAAATATATGACATTAGTAACACTAGACGACTAAACCAAAGATACCAAAATTAAAAAAAAAATAATAAACTAGGTCTGAAATCCTAGAAGCACTCTAATCATGTGACACAAGACAGACCACCTCTGATCTGAGGTGGTCTGTCTGTAAAACACTCCTCGGAATCTTTTATGAATGAGGTATGTTTAATATGTAATTAACACCATTAGCTTTAAGCCTAACAACTGCACAGGTATGTGGATGAGACAAACATGCCTGATGGGTAATATTTGATGCCAGCACTGAGAAGGCACATCTAATATTTACCTGGTCAATCCATAGTTTTCCAACAATGATGTTATGAATTGTAGTGGTCACTTTCTTCCAGGAGTAGTGATTGCTGCTTTTGTCAAACATACACTGGATAGGGCCTGTAGAGAGACGAGAGAGATCCCTTAAAAAAGAAAGTCATCACGTTGGTTTGCGGTACTACAATAATCACAAAACATCTGTTTTCATGTTACTCCTTTGCTCGTATAAAGAGATGGTAAAGAGCACTCAAGGCTTGTTATTAGGTCTAATGACACTCACCCAAAGGAATGATGGAAAGATATTTTCCTCTGAACTTGCTGGCCAGGGTGATTTCCTGTCTGAGTGTCCAGCCCTTCTCAGAGAAAGCATGGTGGGCTGCAGCAGGTGGATGGTGGCTCACCTGAGAGGAGGTGAAGAGAGAGAGAGAGAGAGAGAGAGAGAGAGAGAGAGAGAGAGAGAGAGACACCAATATTCACCCTTTAATATGTTATCATAAGAAAATTAAATACACTACATAAAGATGGTTAGAATAACACTACATTTAGAAAGTGAAAGAGAAAAACCTGTTCACACAGCGAGCGGTAGCCACACTCTTTCAGCCGATCAAGCTCAAATGTTTCCCCCAACAGAGGGTTGAAGGGTTTTCCTGTACGATGGACGGTGGTGGAGTAGGATGAGACCGTAAAGGCAGCGACATAACACATCTGCTCCACAGAACTCTGGCATTTAGCAGCCTTATCCAGCAGCTCATAATACTCCAAATCTTCAGACAGACGTTGCAGCATTGAGAGGGGCTCGTTAAAATTGACCTAAAAAGCATCCAAAAAAGGTGGGGGGAAGGTCAGATTACCTGTGGTTACTCTCATAAGGAAAGGCATGCAGGATCCTTACTGGCATTGGTATCTTTGAAAGCTCTTTTCCGATGCAGTTCTTCATGATGCTCCATAGATTGAGGTAATAGTTGGGCTTATCAGGGATACGAGTCCGTCTCTGTCGGACCTGCTCTACTTTCAGGGGCTGTGGAGACTCTGGATTGGATGCCAGTGAGTGTTCATCACACTGGAAAAATAATAGAAAATATTTGTGACAAGCAGGAGAAAAAACAAGGTTTTGTTGACACAGACACAAGAAAATAACGCAGTTTACCGACTGATCATCAGTTCCAGTCTCACTGCTGAAACCACTGACACTGCTGCCTGATCTCCTGGTGGAGGGATACACACAATAGTGTAAAACCTCGTCTGAGAAAAGTCATTAAAACAAAAACAAGGCTGAAAACAGTACTGTTACGATGACGACAGCTGACCTGTGATATTTGGGATCAGCTGGAACAGTTATAAACTCTGCTGGATCTTGCATCGCGTCAAAGAACTCATTGTCATCATCTTCATCACTTGCATCACCTTTAAGTGAAACACTTCCTATGGAGAAGGAAGACAGTCCTGAGTGTGCAGTAGCAGTAGGCGTAAAAGAAAATGACTGATGTTTGTGTTGATGGGAGGCCTTACCTTTGCTACCTAAGGCAGGGTTTTTGTGTAAAGGCAGCACAGTAGCTCCTCTGAAAGCTCTTTCTAAATGGTTGTGTTGTTTGGCCAGCTGCTCCAGAGTCTCCTCCAGGCGTATCCTCTGGTTACGTTCAACCTGTAGAGCCTTCTGCCAGTGCTTACTGTGGCTCTGGGCCAAAGACAGGAAGTCTCTACATGCCTTGAGGAACAGAAATGCCAGCAAACGTTTAGGAAAGAGAGTCGACACCAATGCATCGCATGTTTCAGTATGTAACAGTCTTACTTACATTTATCATTGCATCAGAGGCTATTTTGAACATTGTTGCTCTCTCTGTAACGTGTCTGACCTTCTCCCCTGCATCTGGTCCAACACAAAAACCCTCCAGTTCGGACAAAGACCTGTGTGTGACGTAAAAGAAGCAAAGAAACAAATAAGCATTGATTCCATGTTATAAAATGACCTTTATATTGAAAATTAGTTTGGTTTTTCTCAAATAATCAGGGACCTGGGGCTGACTACCTTTGGAGCGCAGACCCATGCTTGACAATGAGATCATTACAGGTGGAGAGGTCCTCCACCTTGCTGTTTAGAGTGCGCAGTGTAGACTGGACTTCTGAGTAACGGGAACCTCCACCCTGTCCAGAGGTTGGAAGTACTGATGAACAATCGTCACCAGAATCATCTGAGGAGGAGACAGTAAAAATTTCATACATTTTTACATGTTCAGTCTCCTGTAATTATCATTCTTCTCACCTGACTCAGCTTGCATGTTGACGGCCTTTGCCTTGGCGAGCTCAAGTGCAGTGATCCATCTTTGGCGCTCCACTTCTGAGTTAGCCTTCAAGTGGTAGGTCTGTGCCCCTCCATTGGAAATCACAAAATTGCATGAGTCTTCCACTGAAATATTGGCTGTAGCCAAGTTGATGGTGCCTCTGCAAGTGTGGCCCATCTCTGCCTGGGTCCTGATCACAAACAAAAAGCAATGAAGAATGTAGAAATACAATATTTGCATAAAACTTTATATAAACTGTTCATTCGAATTCAAAATGTATTAGTTACTTTAGAATTATTGTTACTTTAGAGTTTCTGCACATTATAGCTACAGTATAGTCAGCACATTGTAGTTTTAGTATTTTCCTAAGACTTGCATGCCCTTGTACGTTTCCTCTTTCGAGCTGCTGGAAATGTGAATTTCTCCTGGAGATTAATAAAGTTTCTATCTATCTATCTATCTTCAAGAATGATGACACCTCGCAGCCATAGGGTGACGTCAAGTGTACTCGAGCCAAGACAAACAATTTAAATAATTCAGTTACATACATGTAACTCACCTGTAGTATGACAGCAGTCCATTGCTGAGAACGAACCAGCGTCTCTGGTAACCTTTAATGTAGTTAGTCCATTTGAAAAGCCAACCATTGTAAGTGTCTCTAGGTGTTGGGGTAGGGGGTTTAGTTTCTGACATCTCCACAGCCTTCTCTTCCCAAGATTAGTTTGCTTAATGTACATGAAACAAAATCATTTATTTTTGTATGAAGCAGTTTTATAACATCTACAAATAAACTCTACATAATTTAGGTACACAGTATAGTAGGTGAGGATAAACGCTGCAATAAATATACATACACGAAAAATAATCCGGTCGGTTCAATACGTTTAGCATTGAACTAATTGACTAATTGACATACAGTATGTGATTTGTACAGGTGACTTTAAATTAACAAAACAACGAACCATATATAGTTTGTCCAAACTTGGGAGTTTTTTTTTTTTTGAACATAGGTAAAAGAATAAAATAAGGGCATATATACAGTAAAAAGGAGCCCGCACATTGACAGCGTATTGACCTTAAAGGTCCCTGCACTAAAACGATAAATCTTACACAACTCAACAGTCTTCACACGATGTGGATGACTCGCCAGGATAAAGAGTGTTGAGTAAACACTACTTCCATTTTAATTTGGAACTTCTACTAACAAGCACTAACAAACACCAAAGCTAGGTAAGAGTATCCGCCGCTACTAAGCTTGCTGCTAGCGTAATAGGAAGCTATCAAAGTAGCATCGCAGACGATGCTGTACCTCTAAAGTATACCCCCGTGGCTAGATTTGTGGTTGTTTTGAACCGTGTTTATAACTTCTGCTTACCCTTAAAGGTTATGGGGTTGATTGGTGTTGTTTTGCATATCCTGGTGGTGTCAGCCTGCTGTTATTAGCTTTGCTAGCTACTTTGTACTGAGTCTACAGGTTGTGCATCAATAACAATCCGTTCAGCCTCCAGACCTGTCAACTTTAGTTCCGCTGCAACTACACTATAAAATGCGTACTTCAGTACATGTCATTCATTTGAAACTCTTATGGGCAGTTTACTTTTCCCATAAAACCTCCAGTATCATGTGATAAATGATTGTGAAGCTTTTGGCAAAGCCATCACGTATTTAAAGTTTTTAATGAAAATTACTTTTAAAGTTTAACCAAACCAGCCCTTGCAATTACCAGTGTAATCTATAAATCTTTGCAGCGTTTCCAAGTTACTTTTATTGTGCACTTTGTATTCAGGTAAAAAGGCACAAATATTTTGCTCTGTATATAGCATTACTTTGACCCGATAATTAAAACATTTAGCTGAAAAATAGCAGAACTTAAATGGAGTTATCCACACCCAGATAATTTACATTAAAGCTGTAGAAGTCAGTCAGTTAATTATCTTTCAATTTTGTATCAAAAGAAAAACGTTGTAGTCTTTACTATTGACTTTATTGAACAATTCTACAACACTGACACTTGTAGGAATCAGGAATTCTGAGCATTTACATAAATCATCCTGTCTAGAATGTATCTTGTTATGATGTATATCTGCTTGTGAAAATAATTTACACTTATTTGGTTATGTTGTTTGCATTCATGCTCTTGCCACTTCCACTGAGCACAATATATGGCGTTTTCTGGGACTTCTGCTTCTCCTGAAGCAACGCCACCGTCCCAAGAGGAGTATCACTGCTGCTCATCTTCTTCAGCAGCGCCTCCTCCTCCAGCTTTTTCATCCTCTTCTCCGTCTTCATCTTTCCAGACCCCTTGCCGTGGAATCGATGCGAGAGCTGTCTGAATGCCTCTTTAGGGGTTAGCTTTCTCCCAGATTCATCCACGTACTCGATTTTGACGTCAGGCTTGTAGCTGTCTTTCTCCTTGAAATCTTGAGTGAAGCCTCTGTATTCTTCTCTGCGGCTGTACTTGTCATCAAAGCCCATCTTGTCCTCAATGCAGTAGTTAACATTGGGCAGAGCACCCTTGGGGGCCTTGACACGGGCAACCTTCTGCATTTGGGTGTCCAACAGACCTTTATTTTTGCACAGCAGAAGCGCAGCAGCGAGGCCAGAGTTGACGATGGGCTCTTCATCCAAAATGGTGGCAGAAGCTGTGGCGAAATCTGTGTTTTTCTGCTCTTCATCCAGGTTAACTGTGCTCCACCCAACATTCTCATCCATGTCTGAGTCTGAATCTCCAGCATCATCTTTGTCTTCTTGCTGTTCAAAATCCATGATGTCTTCTTGGTCCTCTCTGTTACCAGACAATCCATAAGTGGGAATGTCCCCGAGGGTTCGGCAAAACTCTGAGGTGGCATTAAATACAATGTTGTTCTTCTTCTCAGAATCATTGTTTTTCTCATTTTTGCTGATTATTTTAATCTGCTCTGCCACCTTCTCCCCAGAGTCTTTCAGGAGTTGCTTCTGCTTCAGTTTCCTCTGCTTCTCCAGTTGTTTCTGCAGCTCCTGCTCTGCCTCATCCTCTTCGAGTACAGCTGGTTCAGGTGCTGCAAAGTCTTCGTCGTCGCTTATGTCCATCTCAGCTGTCCTGATGTCATCAGACAGCAGGAAAGGTATAGCACTTGGCAAATTGTCATCCTGCTCCTTCACTTCATCCCCACCTTCAGCATCCTGTTTGCGTCCTCGGCCCCTTGTCCTTGAGCCAAAATCAGAGCTTCGGGTGTCATCGTGAAGTTTGTCTGCCACTGTGAGCCTGTCCTTCTTTCGTATCTTCTTCACGCGTCGCTTTGTTTTCTTAAAGCCCACCATTTCCTGCGGTGTGTAATATTCGGAAGCCATAGCAAGGGCAGGCATTTCCAACGTCTGTGCTTGACTTCGCAGCGTATCCCTCATGACCTGGAGCTCCTTCTCTCGTTCCCCATGAGCAACGCCACCTGTGCTCAACCTGAAACTTTTCTTCTTTTCGCCATCAATTTCCTCATCGTACTTGGACAGCACAGACTGGCGCTTGAAAGAAACCATATCATCAACACTCTCTTCGTCATCGTAGGGGTTATAATCTGGCTTTTTCTTTCTTAACTCCACGTTCTTTTCTGCCTTTTCCTTGTCCACTAGCCCCACATTGACAAGCACATCTTCTTTCTCATCAAGTACACCTTTGTCCTCCAGGGTCAGAATGACAGTCTGACCCTCGGTAAAGGAATCTACTTTGTGCTGAACTTTGAGACCTTTTAGCTCTTGAGATGTGTATGCATTATTTTTAATCTGTGCAAACTCCTCCTCTACTAGACTGCTGACACCAAACTCCTGATCCATCTCTTCCAGAAGTTTTGCGCGTTTTTCGGCCATTTCTTTTTCTTTTTCAAGCTTTCTGCTTTTCTCCACCCAAGCACAAGTGTCATCCAGCCAGTCATCTTCTGCCATGGTTTTTACCTTTCCCAGTTTCTGGTTCTGGATGCGCTTCTCCTTCAGAGCTGCAAGCTTTTCTCTTATTTCCTTCTGCTGTTGAATGACAACGGGGTTGATGACTTCAGCCAATATAGGTTCCTCTTTGGTTCCAAGCTCCTTCTTGTTCTCATTTAATTCCAAAGGCTTCAAACCCAACTTGGCTCTGAGTTTGTTTGTCTCCTCAATGCTGAGCGATGCATCTCCACTTGCAGACACAGGGGCCACATCCGTGTTGCTTTCGTCGTATCCCAAATCATTTCTCTCTTTCTTGATTCGCGGCTCTCCGCTGCTCTTTTCACCTTTGCTGCGACTGTCCCGACTACTTCTGTCTCTCGATCTGGACCGTTTTCGTCTGTCTCTATCTCGACCTCCATCTCGATCAGAAGCTTCTCTGTCTCGCTCCTTATGGCGATGTTTCTTATGCTCACGGCGGCGATCTTCAGTGTCTTTGTCCCGACTTTTTTCCTTGTGTTTCTTTGAAGATCCCATTATTTCCTAAGCAACAACGGAAGTTGATTAAACACTGCCCTGGTAGAAACACTTGCTTTGACTTCGTGTGTAAAAATCTTGCACGTTTTCCTGTCTTAGCTAGCATACATTAGCAGTGGATGCTAAATGGCTAACCTCG
This sequence comes from Pao palembangensis, assembly GCA_015343265.1. Taxonomy (NCBI): domain Eukaryota; kingdom Metazoa; phylum Chordata; class Actinopteri; order Tetraodontiformes; family Tetraodontidae; genus Pao; species Pao palembangensis. The sequence goes on along the minus strand of CM027089.1, from coordinate 3,151,999 downwards.
ACACGATCCAGGAAATCAATTAAAACCCATTTTAATATTCAAAATCCGATACAAGTTAGACAACAATTACCTGGAAGGATGAAAATAGTTTTATGTGGATGCTGTCGTTATATCTTTGTTATGATGCAGCGAAGTAACCAACAATAAGGATCACAAACGTAGACGAACGAACGACGAACGCTGATAGTACTGTTTCCGGTCAGCGGCAGTGTACTTCCTGCGTGCGTGTAGGTACGTAAACTGTCCGGGCTGCGCTGTACGTTTTTTGTTCATTTGTTTGTACTGTATATGCCCATTTGCTTTTGTTAAAACAGAAGCAAATGGGCATATACTGTTATACAAGCCACAGACAAGCCTCAAGATATATTTCAAAAATACAAATGTTTATAAGAAATGGTTACAGAAACGTAACAACACAAATGAAAAAGTAAAATAACGAAATAAATGCTTAAAACACTGTACTATGTCTATTTTTTTTCTGTACAATTGTCATTTGAAAAAGGCTTAATTTCCTGGATTAAAAAAATATATCGCGCCGCCGAAGTGGGCGGTCACTATTAGTAGCGCCACCTGCTGCATAGGGGTTTATTTAATGATATTAGGCCAAGATCTCATCGACAACTTACCTGCATCTGGAGCCGGTTAAGGTTTTATATTATTCTTTAATAACTTTAATTTGACCTTAATATACTATTTGATGCAAGTAGAGAATTATATGAAGGCAACGACAATTCTCTACAATAACTTCAAAGGGTAACATCCATACTTTCGATCTTAATTTGTTAGCTAACTTAGCGTTCTTAAAATTAGAAAAGCAATACAAAAGCCATTTTTGATTTATCAACTCAGAGCCGGTGTCTTTGCTGTTTTAACGCCGTAGCGTTAATATACCACAGTTCGTAAAAACTTAGTAGAGTGCGACTACTACGCGATACGCTTAGCAATGCCTAGCTTTGCTAATGTTAGCAGGGTGAGCGGCTTGTTTTTCTCAACTTTTACACATCTTTAAAGTTACCCGCGTTCGGCGTCTGCTAGCTAGCTGGCATCGGTGAGCCACGTCACTTCGCCAAACAACGTTCTTTGGTCTTCAGAATAAGGTTTTTATGATTTGTTGCAGCACGATGCTATTCGATCACCAGTGGACCGGAGCCGTGTTGATCAGTGGGTTAATTGGTAAAGATCGAGGCGATTGCAGGTTGCCATGACGATTGCAGTAGAGAACTATATCAAGAACGTTAAAAAATAGACAGGCTATAGATATTCTTATTTTAAGCCAATGTTGGCCTCATGAATATTGTCCGTGTTGCCTGGATACGGTCAGCAGTTTGAGTCAACTTTATGTGGGGTCACTGTGTGTACCATTGTTTGACAAACCGTTTGTGATGGAGGGAATGTGTCGATGTTTTCCCGGGAACGTCAGCGGACCACAGCGCAAACGCCAAGGCTAACAAACTGACGGCTGCTGTAAGGCAAACATGGATGTGATATTAATATCGGTGTGAATGATAAGGGTCACATCTGTAAGGACAAACCAGAACCCAGATTGCTGTTTCGAGACTAATTTCAGTTAAAATATTATAGTTGTTCACAGTGATTGTTAATGCTTCAACTTTACTTTAGTCTTCTATTCTAAAATCAGTTGGACATTTCTTTTTCCTTGCATATTTACATTTTGTGTAACTGATGCCTTTCAAGTGTTGTCTGAATATTCTGATGCTTTTGTTATTGCAGTTAACTGGAAGTTGGTGACATGGCAACTGGAGGTCCTCCTTTTGATGACAGCGCAGAAGAGCTACCTAGCTGGACTGCACCCACCTGCAGTCTGGAAGATCGACTCAACAACATGGTAAAGACTTCCCAAAACACACAGACACACACACACACCTAAAGGCTGCCAGTACCCATATGAATGCTTTTTCTTAGGACTGGGGTGTGCAGCAGAAGAAAGCAAATCGATCTTCCGAGAAGAACAGGAAGAAGCTGGCTGCTACTGTGGTGGAGAGCCGTCTTACTAACGACATTTCACCTGAGTCCACCCCCGGAGCTGGTCGCAGGAGAGCACGCACTCCACACTCCTTCCCTCATGTCAAATACACTACCCAGATGTCTGTCCCAGACCAGGCTGAGCTGGACAAGCTGCGACAGAGAATAAATTTCACAGATATGGATGAGGTAAAAAGCTGCTGGAAGGTTGTTATAAATACGTAGATTGCCATTATTCTGAAAAAAAAGAAAAAAGAAGAAAAGTGGCAGACATTATGGCTGAAGAAATACATTTGTTATGCTCAGCTTTGTTTTTCGGTACTTGTATCTTCATCTCCTCACAGCGGAGCATCGGCAGTGACTCCCAGGGGCGCGTGACAGCCGCCAACAACCAACGGCAGCTAGTCGCCGAAAACAAAAAACCCTACAACTTTCTACCTCTACATGTGAACACTAACAAGAGCAGAGACCTGCTGGGCCCTTCCTCCTCTGCCCCAGCCACACCAGCTATCAGCCAGGAAATGAAGAGGCAGAGTCCAGGACTCAGAGACTCATCCACCCCCCTGGTTCCAATGAAGGATGCTCCTTGGCCCAGCCGTGGAGGCAACCATAGAGGAGCGGGAGTGAAGAGAGAATCTGGCAGAGGAGATCAAAGAATAGACAGTAGTCAGGTAAAAATGTATTATGATTTACTTTGTTTGAGTTTTGGACTGAAGATGAGATGAGACGAGACGAGAGAGCGCAATAATAATATCTGTTTTCCTCAAGACTGATAGTTCTCCAGTATGATATACAATAATGATCATTTATAGACATCACATCTTGTAGAGAAAATTTGCCTGTCCTGGATGAGTGTCAGGGAGAACTGGTGCAGTAGAAACTCTGTCGTATTTAGGACAATTTATAAATACGCCACCGCTGGTGCCCAGTGAGTATTCTGCTCAACCCCATTTCTGCCCTTATTTCACCCAGTTTGAGCTGGCGCCACAGACGCTCACACACTCTTCCTCACATCTCTCTATCTGAATTTCTTTCACTGTTCATTTCCCGGCACACATCCGTTCGTCACCCTCAGGTGGTGAGCAAACTGGTGCAGATCCGAGAGTACATCAGCAAGGCCAGCTCCATGCGGGACGACCTGGTGGAGAAGAACGATGTTCCGGCCAACGTGGAGCGCCTCTCCCACCTCATCGACCACCTCAAGCAGCAGGAGAAGTCGTACTTGCGGTTCTTACAGAAAATGCTGGTTAGTGTGTTCCTATATGAAGTTGAGGGTTTTAAATGTAACTTATTTGCTACTCTTCGTGACCTAAATGCTAATTTTCACTTCTGTGGCGTCACTTTGGATTGTGTACTATAACAATGTTTCACTGAAATCTGAATATAATTTTAGACACGGGATAATGAAGATGATGATGTGGGGACCCTGGACTCTGCCGTTGGCTCAGGCTCTCTGGCAGACAGCGCCTCACTTAATACGGAGGTCCGGTCCTCAGAGGCTTCAAACGCAGTGGTGAGAATGTTTGTCACGCTTAGAAACACCACTAAAATTAGATAAGAGTCACTGAAAGAAGTTTTTGTAATGAATATATCTATAATCCAGTAAATATTTAGCTCTGCCAGGGTAGCGAACATCTGTCTGCTTGACTGTTAGCAAAGTAACTCAAAAAATGATGAATGATTTTAATGACATTTTCAGGACATGTTAATAATGGGCCAAGGAACAGATGATTCCATTTTGGTGAGGTTCCATATTTTACCATCTCAATCCAGTGTTTTAAAGGATTTTATTATCATTTTCAGTATTTGCATATGATCAAAGCCCCAAGGAGCTTTGGTCATAAAGCACCCTACTATGCTATGCAATCTTGTATTACTACTGCCTATAGATGTACTATACTACTGGTACTTGTTAACTTGTAGAGGCATTTTTAAGTTGAATGACCTCCATGAAGGGCAGACAACTCAGATCTGTCTCTCCAAGTGCCAGAATCAGAATCATAGTCTATAATTTGCCGCCTCAATCAGCAACCCTTTCACCGAGGCTAACCCTCGAATACGAGACGATAAATATACGCTGGCAGACGCCAGCTTGGCTTGGAGTGGTTAAACTGTTGGGGTGCTGGCTGGATGGTACCTTCTCAAATGATAATTCCAGTCTTGTTTATCCCCAAATAATTTTACATTTTGTGTAGATTTCTAAGTAACTGCATCGATGCCAGATTTGATATTTGTATAAATATTTGTATTCATTTCTAGGGGAGTTGGCCAGAAATGGTACAGACTGATCAGATGGAAGAGTTGGAAAACCTCCGAAAACAACACGAGCTGTTAAAGAAGATGCTGGAGCAGCAGCAGCAGCTCAGAGCACTGCAGGGGCGACAGGAAGCGCTAATGGCCATGCAGGAGAGTGCCGAACAGGCCATCTCTGCCATTGAAGACACTGGTAAGAAGAACAGTGACGTGGCTACAGCAGGCCCATTCTAGCGTTATTTTAATAATTAGCATAAACTCCACTGTTCAGACGTGATAAGCTGTGTCCTGCGTGACTGACTCCTTTGACACTGATTGTCATCCTTAGTTGTCACAGACACGACAGGCAGCGTTTCAGGCCTGAGCATCACATCAGAACTGAATGAAGAGTTGAACGATTTGATCCAGAGGTTCCACAACCAGCTGCACGATTCCCGGGTACACCTTCAAATTCTCCTAACAACACTTATTACATCATACGTGAGTTTAACCGTATTTCTTTATTATGTCAGACTAAAGCAGTTCCAGACAACCGTCGTCAGGCAGAGAGCCTTTCTCTGTCGAGAGAGGTGTGTTGGTCCCGTGCTCCCCAGGCCATTGGTCCTCCTCAGCACAGACCTCTGCTCCATTCTGCCTCCGGTCCCCACACTGACCTCGAGCCAGAGGCGACAGCTGCTAGTGCCAAACTCACCAAGCTCCAGGAGCTTCAAGACAAAAAACAGACCATGGACAAGATCCTGCAGGAGCTGCATTCACTCAGAGACCAAACACTCAATAACAGTTCGCGTGAGTGTCGCTGAAAAGGCACCATTACGTGTTTCTCTTCTTGAATCGTGGCTGAACCGCATGTGGCTCCCTTCAGGTCGTGGTTTCTCAACACAGTGCAGTCTGAACATGGGAGGGTCCTCGGATTGTCCTGCTCTCTGCACAAACGGGGCTTTGGCTTCCACTTCTTTTCATCCTGCACTCACGCAGCACCAGGACGGCTCCAGTTCCAAAGACAAGCTCCGGTAAACAGCACATGACTTTAATGCACGGATTATTAGTTCATCAACAGTAGAACGAGGGGCTAAAATTAGGTTTTACATTTGTAAATAATACTTAAGTTTTCCTGTAGAAGAAACATGGCCCCCACCTTTTTGGGGTGTGTTTCTGTAGGTATTTTTCTACTTTAAAGTGGCGCAGACCTCCTGGAGGATCATATAACCCTCTTAATTATTAAACCTCTTTGCTTTGTTCTTCCCACAGAAAGCTGAAGGAGGTCCACAAACGGTTGAACGAGCTGCGGGAACTGGTTCAGTACTACGAACAAACCTCTGATATGATGGTGGATGCAGTCAATGAGAATGTGAAAGATGACGACGATGAAGAGGAGGAGGAAGAGACCGAAGAAGGTTCCATTTTTGAGACCATGTTCCAGTCTGAACAGGACAACCGGCACTCTGTTACAAACATCAGGTGTGTTCATCTGATTAAATCCAGTAGAATTTGAATCCAAATGAATTTTTTCATGAATCAATGTTAGTTGTACTCAGCTGCTAGAAATGAGCATTTATCACTTCAGAAACAGTCAGCGCGGTGGTAACTGGGTCGACCTAAACAGCCTGACCAATGGTCACAGTGCAAGAGGCGGTAATTCAAACAACCATGATGGCAGACTCAACACAGAGTGTGAGGTCAACAACCGGTCAGCAGCCAACCTCCGCAGCCTGAACATCCCATCACCCATAGGCAGGCACACACACAGAGTCATCATATACCTGACTGGCTCTCTTTAAATGACTGTTTCCTCTCCTTTTAGCGTGCCAGTACAACAGGGATAGTCCGTATAACGAGGGGAAGGACGACGATCCGGACGAAGATGTCCTGGATAACGAGGAAGGGGCGTGCGCCGCTGCCCCGGACAGCGAGGGGTCCAGTCGGAGAAGTAGCCTGGGGAACGCTGGCGACTTTGTCCACAAGGTTCATCAGCAAAAAGTGAAGCAGAAACTTAGACAGCTTCAAGAGCTCATGGCAATGGTTCAGGTGAGGTCCAGCACAGAGCGGAGATGGAATGGGTTCTGAACCAGCTTGCCTTTGCTTCTTACACAACGTCTGGTGCAGAAAAGTGGAAAAAATCTCCAGCCTGACACTGTGTAAACTGTATGTCTCTGTCTGTGTCCAGAGTGATGACACTGATGGCACAACCGCTAACGAGGACGACGTTTTACACCAACAGCCGAACAACACCAGAGCTGGCTCACTGGGGACTGGATCCAAACCAAGCCCAAGAGAGCTCAGTCTGTCCAGCAAGGCCAGGTACGGTCCGGCTCTGATAGCAAAGGCCTGCCAAAGTATCACATTTGCTATGATCATTGATCGTTTTTCTCTTTGTGTGATTCTGGGTGAACGTGAACACTTAAAGGGAAAAGCTGTATGAGGAGAAAATCCGTCAGCAGAAGCAGGAGCTGAAACAGCTCCATGACGAGCACAAGAGACTCACTGAAATTCAAAGCAAGATCCGAGACCTGCAGTGGGCCTGTCCTGACCTTCAGGTATCACACACACACACACACACAAAGGTTTACGATGTAAAACCTGCATCTGTTCTAACGTTAACTTATTCTGGTTGTTGTGTCAAAATCCAAAATTCAGAAAGATCAAAGGCTCAGATCAATCAGACAGATCAAAGGAGCGTTTCATGTATAGTAATCAAAGGGCAAGGAGGTTTAATGTAAGGCAACATACTGTGTTACAGTTATGTAGCTAGGTTAGACCTGCTCTTCAAAACAACCACAGCTCTTGATCAACCAGACGACGCAGCGGGTAGGAAGCAACTTTAAGTGTTTAAGATGAATTAGGATGATTAACTTTATTATTTGGTATTCATATTAATTTGTTCATATATTCATGTTTATGATTCTATCTATCTATTGCCTAATGTTTGTGTTATGAAGTTTTATGTATGCAAATTGGATACAAAGTGCATGTTCTGTTTATCTTCAAGGTTATCAACCTTTTCAACCTATTCCTAATCTGTTACTCGATTAAATTGGTGAACGAGAGGAATTGAGTTCTACTTTGCATCCTTCAATGATTGATCAAACAGTTTTTCAAGTTTGGGCAGAGCTGTGGTCAGAAAACACAACCTGACAGTGGTGTTTGGGGCTATTCCCCCAGGCCTCTGTGTGCAGCCCTGGAAGCCAGCAGGGCCTGCTGAGGAAAGTTCCCGTCACACCAGTTTCCCTTCCGGGTCCTGTTCAGACTGCTGTTTCCTCTGGGCCCAAAACAAATGGTACCATGCTCAGAAAAACTGCTCCAGAATCAGCCGTGCCTCCAGCAGCAGACAATGAGGTAACACCAATTCTTCACGCCATCACTTCCGCCACTAGAGCCGAAATTCCTCTTATTCATTTTTACGTGCTCATCAGCTTTGGTCAGAGATGCGGCGTCACCAGATTTTGCGAGATGAACTGCGGCAGCGGAGAAAGCACCTCGAGTATTTGATCGCTGAACACCAGAGGCGGAGTGACCTCACAGACTCTTTACAGCGCAACCGAGAAAGCCTGGCTTCACCCTCACACACTCTCAGCCGGGATGAAAGGTCCGAGACCTTCCTCTAGGAGCTAGGGTCGAGTGTTTTCATGTTTTGGAAATGATATTTCAAGACATATTTGCCCTAATTATGTTTTTAGGACCATGGCCACGTGGGGTTCAACTCCATGCCAACTGGAAGGGGAGGAAGAGGACGATTCTGAAATGGGCGACAACGAAGAGGAGCAGGATGACTCTACACAGAGCAGCTCTGATGATGATATCCATATCTACACGTCCAGTAGGAACCAGAACTCCCACAGTAACAGGAAGAATCAAGGAAGGTCAGCAGGGCAGGACAAGGAAGTAACTGTAGCATAAATTCTGAGCTGATAACAGGAAGTAATGTCCAAAATGTGTGTTCGTAGCAACCAGAACCCCCCAGGACTCGTCTCGGGTGATGGCGGCGGAAATACACCTCTCCGTAACAAAACAAAGGCGCAGGAACCGCAGCAGTCTGCAAATCGGCACAGAGGTGCACGGCGTCAAGAGAACGTGCGCTGGGCCTCTGAGCTGTCCTTTGCTGAAGGCTCGCGGCACTGGCAGGAGCAGGTCAGCCAGCTGCAGAGGCAGCTGGACTTCAGCACCAGCATGTGTCAGACGCTCCTGCAGGATCAGCAGGTCAGTTCACGTCACAGTTGGAAGGGAACTACCACCAAAAGGTCAATTCTGCATGCTTTATGGTCCTTAAAATCTAGATTCTGTATGCCAGGACAGTTAAGAGACTGGACAAATTTGGGTGACAAAAAGAAATGTTTTAAATGTATTTATCAGTTTTAAATGTATTTATCATCGTCAGCAGTTGTAAAAGTCAGTTTCATGTGCTTCGGCAGACTCTCTCCTACATGTTACAAACCCTGCTGACGGGTCAGTACAGCGTCTTGCCCAATAACCTGTCCTCACCTCAAGTCCACCTGGTCATGCACCAACTCAACCAGTGTTACACCCAGCTGGCCTGGCAGCAAAACAACATCCAGAGGTGACAACAGCACCACGAATGGCTGTTTTTCTGGTTTCTTTTACAAAGCACTTTCTTCAGAATGGTGTAAAGTCTGTCGTTTTTGTCTCCGCAGACTAAAACAGGTCATGAACGAGCTCCTCTGTCAGCAGCAGCAGCAGCAGCAGCAGTCGTCCCCTGCTCCAACAGGCTGGCAGACCCAGAAGCAAAGCTCATTCCAGGAATCGGGCTGCGGTCCGTCAGCGGCTCCTGGTGTTGTCCCCGTCTTCTCTTCCCTCCTGAACCCCTCAGCCAACAACATGGCAGCTTCTCCCATGCCTTCATTCTCTCACAGTATGACCTTCATATTTAATAGCTCAGGACATTGAAAGGACTCCACTAACAGATGATAGAATTGTCCAGCTTGGTGCTTTTATTTCTTTAGCCTTGGTGCTTTTGGGCTCCGGGGGAGAAGCGTCTGATAAAGAATCAGCCAGTGTTTACTGTCTACTATTCTGTACATCTAGACAGATATTAAAGTAAAGTACAGCTTGGCTGCTTCATCATAAATGTGCCAGTGCTTTTATTACAACCTAGCCTCATAAGAACCTTGATTACAACATTCTGTGAAATAAAAAACTCAGATATTTAATGGCCTTCCGCTGAAATATCTGCTTTTACTCAAATTACATAAACTGATGTCTAGTTTAATACTGCCAGAGTAAGTGATGCTATTTTTTTCCCGTTTCGCTGCAGGCTTAAATTCCTTTTCCTTGTTCCCTGCTCCCATGGGAGAATTTGCTCAGAGTGCTGCAGGTCAGGTGAGTCCTGTTCAGCAGAAGCAGCAGTTGGATCCCCACGCCTCCGTGAAAACAGAGTACATGAGTTTCCCTCCTCCGCTGCAGCGCTCCCCCCTCAACACCACTGCAGAGAGAGGGTGGGTCCAGCACTATTCTCCTGTAAAACACATTTGTATTAAAATGTTTCATCATCTGTTTTTATTTTCTTCTATTTAGAACACCTGGGTGGGAGAAAACCTCCAACGCAAACAACATTGTCCATTGTTACCAGTCTAAAACCGAGCGCCAAGACTCTGGCTCCACCTCCCCGTCCTTCAGCCCTGAGCGCTCACAGTCTCAGCAGTTCGACAGGGTATCGCCGGGAAGTTACAGCAGCTTGGCTGATCCTGTCGATCCTACAACCATCACAAAGACCTACAAGGCTGGGCGCAAGGCATCTGCACAAGCCAACCTGGCATCACGAAGCAAGACACCCAACAAGGCCCGCCGTAGATTAAATAAAGGGCATAACAAGAACAATGAAGGTATCCCATCAGATATGGACCTCCTTTATTTCATGTAGAATCAAGACATAAAGTCCTAACACATGTTTGTGTCGTTTCCACAGGACTTATGAGTGACAGTGTTGGCAGCACTGCCGACTTTGTCCACAAGAGGGCGCCTTTGCCTCGTCAGAAGGACCAGAATAAGAGTTTGCTGGATAAGTTGACTCAAGAGAAACTTGACAGCAAATCTAAGTTTGACAAAAAGAGAAATGACCTCTCCTCTGGTAGGGACTGCTTTTAGAGAAACTTACAATGCCTACTCACATCTTCTGTTGTGTACTTTAGTCTAATTCCTCCTGTAGGTTGTTTGCTTTTGTTTTAACGTCACTATTTTTGTTTAACATCTTGTCCTTGCTTTAAATTGTCGCTTTAGTTTACACTTTTGTCATGGCCAGATTAGTTTTGTTAATTTGCTTTCACGTTGCATTCACTCACAGCCTATGCTTGGAGAACACCCTTCCTCTCTAACAGAATTGCATGTACAGAAGCACCAGGTAAACTCACAGATCCATCATGTTTTTTTTTTTTTTTTTTTTTTTTTTTTTGTCCAACCGCTCTAATATTCTGTGCACATTCTTTTTTTTTTTTTTTTTAAACTAAGCCAAACCCTGTCAGTTTGTAGGTTGTTGCATGTTTTGACAGCTTCTGTTACTGTCAGTCCAAATCTCATGCTGTCATATGTTGATCCTGTAGATGCCAGCAGCGACTTCTCACTGTTTGAGGCTCTGAGGGAAACCATTTACTCTGAAGTGGCTACGCTGATATCCCAGAACGAATCCCGTCCCCACTTCCTCATCGAGCTCTTCCATGAGCTGCAGCTGCTCAACACCGACTACTTGCGCCAGAGGGCACTGTTTTCTCTGCAGGTAAAAAAAACTAGGAAAGCATTCAGAGAGCGCAGATCTCCACCAAGCAGGCACTTGGAGACAGATCTGAGTTGTCTTCCATCAGTGGAGGTTATTCAACTTAAAAATAAATGTTCAAGTTAGCCGGTACCAAGTTGCATACCAGAGTAGGTTGCTTTATGATCAAAGCCCCAGACAAACGTCAGTCACATGACCACCTTGGTCGAGGTAAAAAAGGAACTGTTTTACTGTGTATGTTCTTATCTCAGTAATCAGGGTGCTTATTTACTAAATAGCTACAGCTTTAAACCTGGATTAGCATTTAATGGGACCTGGGGTGTCGCACCAGAAGGGCTGTTGTCAGCTGTGATTGTTGAACACTTCAAACGTTTCTCTCTGGGTATTAAATGGCTGTGATGGTAGTTCTAAAGCTCCAGACCTGATAGAGCCTGGCTGAAATCTCTGCTCTGAGGGAATGTGGGACCTACCGAGACAATTGCAGCAGCACGTAAAAGGGCGCTTTTGAAATGACAGTCGGGCCGGCAGAGACTGTGGAGTTTAATGGCAGCTGGAGACACTGGGCTGAAGTAATCCAGTAAAGATAAAGAAGAATTTCAGCACAAAGCTTATTTTATTTTAAGCAAGTAGTATAGTTATGGCAACAACGCATGATAAACAGTACAGATTTGAGTACAGTCGTCGGTACAGTCGTACAGATGAGGCTGATTTGGTCAACAACAGCGTTACCTTGAACGTTCTGCCTGTGTTTCTTCAGGACATTGTGACCAGACACCTGACAGAGAAGAATGCGGCTGATGAGCATTTGCCTCCCCGGAGCCCTGTGGCCTGGGCCGCAGACTCCCAGTCTGAGCTCACGCCCAGTGAGAGTTTGGCCAGCAGTGATTCAGTAAGAAACACTTTATCGCTTCCCAGCATGTCGTTCTCTCACATTTCTAACTTTCTTCCATCCCTGGAGTCTTTCGCCCGACTCCCTGCTCTTTTATAGATTTTCCTCCTCTCATCTGTTTCATTAGTTCCTCTGCTTGGTCACCTTTCATCCTCTCCCACCACGTCGCTTTTGATCCGTCCGTGCTTCTCTTTACTCTCGTTTTAATGTTCGTGCCTCCATCCATTGTCTTTGAATGTGACAGCAGCATTTCAGAAGCTTGTGTTTAAGGGAAAAAAAATCTCGACGACTGTTCCCAGATCAGGCGTGCATCCTTTGTTCTGTGCCAAGGTCCCCAGAGCTATGCTAATTAGCCCCTCAGGCCTTTTGTCTGTCCAAATAATGCCTTTATTTAACAATGATGGGTGGAATGTCTAATTTTCCCAAGTTAGAAGAAACTGGTGATGTGGTTGTTTATAGAATGTGCTACAAATGTCTCCTGTGCTTGAAGGTCTGCTATATTCTAAATGAGGATTTAGAAGACGTCGTCTATACTTCTGTGTGTCTCACACATTTACTTTGTTTTCAGGAAGTGGTGGAAAAAAACTTGAAGAGGAGGCGAGCTGGTGCAGAGTCTGTGGACAGCAGCGTGTCGGCCTCCTCCAACCTTGAGCCATTTGCTAACGATGAACTCGGTATATTTCTGTAGAAATTATTAGATTTTTAGAAGGAAGATGTGGATGAAGCTTAAACTGCATTTTGCTTAACACCTTTTAACCCTTCTTTTTGTTTGGGAACACATTAGTAACGCTCCTTCCTCGTTTGTTCTCCCTTGCTCTCTCTGCTACGCTGACAGGCAACCCAGTGCTCCATTTAGACAAAGCGCTGGCCAGGATTAGAGAATATGAGCGCATCAAGCTTGAATCTGAGTTTAACCCTCGCAGCGCCAGCCCTGCAGGTGTGTGTGATCTTTCAAACGCTGCGCATCCTTCTGCTAACAAAACGGAAGGTACCATTATTTATGAGGCCGCACACAGACAGCTGCCAGAACATGCCTCCTTTTTAAGATTCGTAATTATTTATTGTTTGTGACAGAAGGCGCGTCGGCTGATGTGCGCTGCCCTCAGATTGATACCCAGCAGCTGGACTGTCAGATTAAAGCCATCATAGCGGAGGTCATTCCCTTCTTTAAGGTAAGTCAGCTCACACGGTGGTCTAAAACAACAGTCGGCGTTGGTTCTAAAAGCCCACATTCCTGAATTACATTAATAATGGATTAAACAGCTGTCTGATGTTAAATATTTGTCTTTTTCACAGGAGAACATGGATAAAGTTTGTTCCCTCCAGCTGTTGACTTCAGTGCGGCGCCTGATCCTTAATCTCACCCAGCAGCATGATGAAAGCAGAGAATTTGTCCAGTTTTTCCACAAACAGCTTGGAGGTATCCTTCAGGTATGAACCAGACACTAAGATCATTTAGCTTCAGACCACTTAAAGCCAGTCAAATGATGTCTGAACACAATGATGTGGCGCACCAGGACACTCTCAGCAAGTTCGAGGGCCGAACTCTGAAGGACTGTGGAGAAGACCTTCTGGTGGAGATCTCCGAGATCCTCTTCAACGAACTGGCCTTCTTCAGGCTCATGCAGGATTTGGACAGCAAAAATGTTGCTAAACACAAAAGTAAGCTGCCAGAAGATCTTCGCGGTCCGACCAGGCAGGGCGTTAAGGTGAGGCTGTGATTTTATAAACACATGAATGGGGCAGAAAATAAAACTTTGACGTCATTGTTGATGTTCATTTGTGAAGGTGAATGCAGCGGCTGCCGGGGAGAAGTCCGTTTCTCCAGCCTACACAGATGAAAACAAGGTCAGCCATCTGTTGCTGATGATGAAACATCCGAGTCACAAGACGGCCTGATAATCGTTCATCCTTTCATTCAGGAACAAGATGAAGCCACACAGGAAGTTAATACGACTGTGCAAGAGTTCTACTATCAGACGGAGAAGAAGAGCAGCAGGAGCGAGGGCTCAGAGGAAGATGAAGATGAAGGACATGGAGAAAGATTACCATTGTCAATCAGTACGTGATGTTTAGCGCCCCCTTGCGTCTTTTCTGGTTTGCTTGTTTTTGAGCTATAAACAGTTGAACCAATAGACTCGTACTAACATTGTGTGTTTTTAGGTCTTTCCAAAGCCGAGACTCAGGCTCTGACCAACTACGGCAGCGGAGAGGATGATAACGAGGAGGAGGAGATGGAGGAGTTTGAGGCCGGACCAGCTGACGTTCAGACATCTTTGCAAGCTTCTGCTGATGGACAGGTGGAGCAGGAGGTTGGTGGCCCTCAGAATCCCAGATTATTAAATGTTCTCACACTTTTCTGAGTCTGGAAGTGTTTCCTGTTTCAGGGGACAACGGGCGACGATCCCGGGGAGGAGACAACCGAACAGAGGAGCTCAGAGAATGAAGGTGGTGTTTTTCCTTTACGATGTCAGATGAATTAGTGCCTCTTAGACACATCTTAAGTTTTTTTTTTTTTTTTTTTTTTGTTTCTCCCAGAAACCAATGAGTCAGTGGAGATGATGGATTCCACAGTAGTGGAGTGTGTCACGGTGAGGTGTCAGGGTCCCGAGGCGGAGGCTGAAGCAGAGGCAGCAGCCCCCGCAGAGGGAGCCTCTGCAGAGGGAGCCTCTGCAGGCTGTGAGGGTCAGGAGGTCACCCCCACAAGCAGCCCTGACACTAACTCGCCAGTCATGATCAGCGTAGAGGTAGGACGCCTTCAAATCACGACCAGATACGCCCTAATCATCCTCCCTAATGAGTGATGGCACCATTCCTGTTTTCCAGGAGATAGGCTCAGGCAGCAACGGTCAGAGGTCCGATGAAGAAGACTTCGTGAAGGTGGACAACCTGCCGCTGCAGCTCACAGTCATGTGTGAGGTGTGTGTGTGTCATGGTGTCAACAGGAAGTTTATGTGACCGTGGTGGTGATGATGGGCTGTCTTGTGTCACAAGGAGGAGCTTCAGAAGAGAATAGTGGAGGAGCAGCAGAACAACAACCTGTCCATGGAGATCCTCAACGGGAACGCTGAGTCGGAGACAGGGCTGGTGGGGAACGCACAGGCGCTGAAGAAGCCAGGTACCAATCGCTGTCAGTTTTACTCTCGTGGTCTCTGGTGGCCAGGTTGTTTGCTTCCGGTCAGGGATGAGCTGCTCTCCACTAAGTTATGCTTTCTTTTCCAGACACCGTTGGGGCTCAGAACATGTGAAGATTTATCCCGATGTCTCTAATCAGTTCTAGACCTGCACTCTCACTTGTCTTTTTTGTTTTGGTTTTTCCATTTTCTAAGAGGCAAAAATTAGCCATGCCTCACAGATCTGCCTCAGTATCCCAGCATAGTTAATGTGATTCCTTGTTTTCTGAAGTGTGTTCCTCACTGCTGCTAATGAGTTCAGTCAAAAAAAACCACCCGATTCTTCTTTCCTGGTTGTGGGCGAGTTTCTCCCCTTTAGGTGTTCTGCCTTTATCCCCTGTGCACTTGATTTGAGGTTCTGTTCCATTTTCTTCTGACCATCTGTTCATACTGTCCTTTGTTAATCTGACTTTAAATGATTGCTGTAAAATGTTTTACATAATAAATTTGGACCTTTAAGAGGGGTTGTGGTCAGAGTATAACTCAGACATGCTTTTTATAGAGTTAAATAACCTGGCTTTGTTAACAAATGTTACAAAGGATTTCTTCAGATGGAAAACTTTATCTTCATTTTAAACAATAAAATGTTTCAATCTTGTGACGGGGTGCTGCGGGATGGAACCAGTGTCCTTTGCATCATTAAAGCAGCCACCACCAGTAGGTGAAAATGAAAAATAAACATGCGGTGATAAAAAATATTAAAGTTATGATTAAAGACCTTACACATGAAAGCAGCGTTCACTGATATAAACATGGTCTCACATGGCCCTGGATTTGTAACCTGACTTGGTTAATTACAACAGGTAAAACAGCAAAAATGTAAGGTTCACGTTAATTTGTACCAGTGTCGGGGGAGAGATGATACGGTGCTACTGCAGATGCTGACTCGAGTGCTGGGACGGTCACCAGGGCATGCAGGGGTTCGGACAGTCCCGGATATACGACTCCAGCGTCCCGTCAGACACCTGCATCAGCGTCGTGTACGTGGTCAACTGTGAGGAAAGTTGACAGGACAGGAAAGTTGATGGAAATGAAACCAACATCAACAAAACCACCCAGCACGGACCAGACTCACCTTGTTCAGGACCGGTTTGGTCGAGAGAACGTCGTACAGGGTTTTCAGTGAGATGTTCTAAGGCAAGGCGACAGATCAAAGCAGCGTAAACACAGGAAGTGTCCAACTTTGCTCTCTTTGGAACAGGAAGTGGCTGCTGCTGCTACTCACGCTCTGGGTGGTCTGGTTCATACACTTCATGGCAGGAGTTCTGCGATCATCCAGGAACAGCGGCTCCTTCCAGTGGTCGTAGTTGGTCTCCAGGACGTACCACCGGCCCAGTTTTAGGTTGATGCTGAAGCACAAAGTAAAAATAAAAATCTTTCCTGTTGCTCACATTAAGCAACAAAATCATATGATCTCAAACTGAAACCTCCACCGCTTCCCATTTCCCTCCTGACTGGCCTCACTCTTGGCATCAGATTTTTAACCCGTGACCATAGCAGGAGTAGATGGAGGTTTAATTGTGTCCTTTTCTGCTGCCTTAACCCACAAATGTCGCCATTTAAAAGCTGCAGCACTCACTCTAAGACGTCAATGCTGAGCAGCCTGGACCTGGTGATGATGCAGCCCTGGCCTGTTTGGTTTCCTCCCAGGATGAAATATGCTGGCGCCAGCAGCTTGGTCTGAGCCAGGAGCGTTTTGGCTTCCTCGTAGCTGCAGGGTGGATGTGGACAGATTTACTGTTGGGACCGAGCTTGTCAGGCTGTGGTCAGCTTTTAATTTGTACCATAAGTATGAAACGACAAATTCCTTTGGAATCATCCACAAGCCATTGGTCTCGTATTTACGTTGGCATTTTCTCACCATTACAATGCAGTGTTTGAAATGAATTCCATCAGACATAAAAGCTTAATCCACATCAGCTACAACTCTCAGTGTTGCACCTGTTTGCGTTTTCCAGAACAGAGCGGGTAAGAAAACTCATCCAAATCCCATCTCTCTTCCCCAAAATCCACTCCAGGATTCCTGCACATGAACAGACTGTTAGAGAGAATCCTCCTCTCTGAACGTGCACTCAACAGCGCTTGCGCACCGATGTAGCCTCCGTCCAGGCTGAAGCGCTCGTTCATGGTCAGAGTGAAGGTGTGCTGCGAGACAGAGGAGAAACATCCAAACCTTTATGAAGAATCAGAACTGAGAAAGATCTCAACCAACAACCACCACCCGTTCCTCAGGGTGCAACAGGAAATGACGTACAGGTTTGATGCCCGTCAACATGCCGATGTATCCAGCAAAGTTCGTGGACTTGAAAACGGTCTGGTTCTTCCTCCTGAAGTCCAGGTTCACCAACAGAGGCTTGAGCTTCTCAGTAATGATCCATGATTTGTTTTTCAAATCCCATCTGTGAGGAGAACAGATCGGTCAGGAGACGTTCTCACCAAACCCTAAAAACTGTTGAACCTGGAGGACAGGACAGACTTACCCCATGAACAAACCAAAATCCATGTTCCTGGCGTGAAACAGGTTACCTGTAAGAGAAGAAAAGCCCAGACTTCAGACCTGGCAGTTAGGTTAGACCATCAGATGGTGGACCGTGACCCACCCTTTTCATCTTCTGCAACAATCGATGTGCACACTGTGAACACCTCATAGAAGATGTTGAACAAGACGACTTCCCCTAGAATTTAGAAAAATGGCAGAGGTCACCTGGGGTCAATTAAAAGCAGACAGCCTTGAGAGGAAAAGAGATTTGTTTTATTACCAAGAGGGACCCCTGAAACAGCTGCAATTCCTTTGATTTCTTCATCAAAAGGTTGTGGGAGTGTGTCCGCCATCAGCGGCTGAAGACAGAAGAGAACAGAATGTACTGATGCCTTCAAGCCTTTTAGAAAGACAAAACAAAGGCTCAGAGGAAAAAAAGCAACATACCAGAGAAATGTCGACCAGCTCAATCAGCCTCCCACTGGGCACAAAAGCATTCGCCAAGTCTTTGATGGCCTGGACCATGCTGACCAGCTTCAAGGAAAAAAGACTGGGTCAGACTTCTTTTAAATATTACCTAAAACACTGAGGAGCTTACCTCGGCTTTTTTGTCACTTATCACAGCTGCCCACCTCTTGCTGGGCGCCAAATCGAGATCCACGGTGTACCAACTGACGGCTCCTTTGAACCTGAGGGAGGAGAGAGCGGCTGAGCCACAGTCTCATCTACCCATTCACATCATCACCAGCTGCATGGGGATTCTAGTGATGGTCGATAAAAGTCTGGAAATAGGAGATTATTGTGGCCTGGAACATTTGACAGCTTGTTGATCATTAGCTCAAACTGACTTTGCAGCAGGAAAAAATGTGGGTAACGTACATCTAGATTTCAGTTAAGTGCTATCAGAAATATTTGACAGGCACCATTTGATTGCTTTAAAACTCCGGTAAGAAGAGATTTGCTGATTTAGAGTAGTTTATCTGTGTAAAGACGGTGCAAACACATTTTAATCATCAGAAACAATGTCATGTCTGATAAAAACTTATAAAGCAACAGCTTTACGGTGCGTGCGTCTATAATAAACAACCAAATGTAGCCAAAAATGTATACATCAATTATGGGGATTTCTTTCCAAATAACCTAAGCGTGCACAAACCGCATAGATGTGTGAATTTGTATGATAAGAGTGATATGCTGCAGAGCTGCCAAACCACAGTTACTTAAGTGTTATTGTGTTACTTGAACGATTACAAGCTAATATCACTTACGTGGGGCCTTTTGGTGGATACATGTCTGTTCGACAGTCTTCGGTATACTGTAAATAAACAGGTAAATAAGCAGCCAGTGTTTAGTTTAGTACACAACATATTCCATCATTAGCAACAACGGCGCGAGAAATACGCGTAAATGTCGCTTACCGGTGGGATGAACTGGGCCGATGTTAAGGTTAATAAAGCCGCTAAAATGTTAAAAATATAGCACCCCATTTTCAGATTTGACCCAAACTGAAGATTGCCCTGCGTGACTTTGTTTAAATAAAGTGCGGAAGTAGCTTCTGTTTATCACGTGACAGTGACTTATTACGAAAATGGAAGGGGTAAAGGAAAACTCTTAAACTATTAGTAAATGTTTTTTATACCAGAGAATGACATCGTGGTTTAAAAACGTAATACATATTGTGTCTAAACTATAAATTAATTCTTGCAAATTATTTTGGTGGCAATATTTGGATATAAAGAGTGACAAAATATGTTTACCCCCGCTAATAACATACAGTGGTTGCTTCCATACGGAAGTAGAGAAAAACATGCTGTTCCCTCTCGTCAGATGTTCGATCGCAGCTTTTAAAATGGATTTATCGTAAAAACCGGCGAGACTTTGAGCTCATTTCTTAATCTTGTGACCTCACAAGGCCTGATCACATGTCGTTAAAATAGGACATTTTGTATAGATTCTAAACAGGATTGGATCTGATGACATGACAAAACCCTGAAAAAAAAAAGTTTTTTGGAGCATATCCATAGTTGAAATGCTTTCTAATCATATATAGATTGTTCAACATTACACAACCCAACATTGCAGCAAATTAAATTAAAAGCTTGAACAAATATGTTGATCTCCATTCTCTATGTCTGCAATGCAGACATGCTCCTTAACAAAGTGATAACATTTGCAGAGTGTGCCTGCATTACACAAATAAATGTAATTTAGGTTTGAAGACAACTCACAAAATCAGTAAAATTGACCATGTTTTATTCAAAGGAAAACACATTAAAAGCACACTGAATCTCAGATTAAACCTACAAAAGTGAGACATTTACAAAGACTTGGTCGATATCTCCAAAGGTGAGTCTTCACTTGCAGTACCTGTCTGCTTTCATTTTGCTTCTCCTGTAAAGAAAACATGTCAGGTTGATTATTGCCTCATTAATTTAAAGCCCACAACCATTGTTTATAGTTCTAAACACGTTTGATCTCTGCAAACTTTTCTTGACTTGTTTTTTTTTTCTTTTTTTTAAAGTGCTGCTGGCTCCAAACTGGGCATTAAGACTGCATCTGTCCTGCAGTCTGGCTCAGATTCATTGTATAGATGCCCTTAAATGCTACTTTCTGGACATTAAAAGAAGTAGTGATACTTTATAAAAAGGTGTATATCGTCTTTATTTCCACACCTGTCAAGCAAAGCTTCGTGGAACTTTCCATCCGTTCTGGCTTTCTTCAGCGCTGTAGAGTCGTCTTCATTAACTCTGAGCCGCCGATCTTGAAAACTCTGAAACTTCTTACTGTGAATCCACCCAGAAACATGCAGATTATTACAAAATGGGCTGAGTTGAAGATCCGACTCTGCCCCATTGACTAAAATGATTCACTGCTGATACACAACACTGGTCATTTTTGCAACTATTGCTGCTTTACACATTCTTATGTTATCACTGAAAGTTTCAGTCTCCTACAATCACATGGACATAATCACATCTGCATCAGTGCAACTGTGCAGTAAAGAACAAATGCATCCCTTCAGACACTCCAGATGTTTCTTTCTTTCTCTGCTGGTGCTTTATGACTCTCTCTCTGCACCCGCTCCTGAAAGCCATTTTACACACCAACCACTACATCAAGACAGAGGCTCAAGGGCAGCCATTATCAACGCGTCAACACGATGAGTCCATTTCCCCCGCATTCATCTATAACAAATAATAGACTTGGAACACGTGTCGCAGCAAGGCAACAGAAAGAAAACACTTGAGACATATTGTCTGGAGCTTAATAGGCCACAAACGGGAGGTATATAAAACGCTTTCACCACTGGAAGCTAAAATGTGGTGCTGCCCACTTTTTCATCTCAAACTACAGCAAACCATCAATTGTCTCCTTAAGGTGGAGGAGCAATGATGCAGTAGCTTACAGGTGGGATCGGACAACCGACAACTGAGTTTATTGTTCAAACTCACATCAGCACAGACTGACACTTATTTGTCAGGCAACAAAAGGACCAGGATCTGCAATTAGAAGTCAAAAGTTTTATATAGGATGTAAAACCTTGTGTTAAACGACCACAAGCATTTAACATTTCTCAGTCACCGACTGACACTGAAAAGACAACGGAACTCTTTCAAAGGTGGATTCTGTGCTCAGATGTGCGCTGGGTTGATAAATTGTATCCAATTACTTGCGTAAAATTGCAGGCAGCACGGCTGTGCACTAAAATATGGGACAATCTCGGCTCTGCAAAGCAGTGTTAGCTGATAAAACCAAAACACAGCAAAACTTAGCCAACATGATTACCTGTGCTAAAAAAAATTGATTTATTTGTGTAGAACATACAGTTCAGGAGTTGCAACACTCCTTGTCCCCTAATTTCAACTCCCTGGACAAAACTGCTTCTGATACCCTGAGAATTGCACATAAACGCAGCAGAAAATTGACTTTTGATCACTTATTAATTGCAGGTTAAATTACGGGGTTGGGATTACGTACACATAACTGACTTCACAGGACTTCACGTTGCCCCTGTCTTCTTCTGCAAGGTCGTCTTTCCTCTTTGTCTCTCGCTCTGCGCTTGTCCTGATCTGTTTATTATGCAGAGAAAGACAGAAAAAAAAGAAACTCTACATTAAATATCAACACCTCTCACCACCTAAAGGGAGGCTACACACATCTTTCTCTCTCCTCTCCAGTGCCGAGTCCCCGAAGGCTTGTGGAATAACACAATTCACACCTCACCTTCAGCACCTCGCCATCTCCTGCTGTCTTGCTGTTGGCCACGATGTCCCCGCTGTCGCTGTAGGAGATGAAACAGCTATTTGCTGCCAGGAGAGCCATTTTGCCCTGAGGAAGAACAGGCCAAACAGAGGAAGAGGCAGTGGAAAAGAGACCTGCAAAGCCACCGGTTGTTAAGACAAGCATAGGAAATGGCCCCGTAGTTGATGTAAAAGAGTCAAGGTTGTTCCAGGAAGGTTCCAAAAAGCATCGTGGAGAGCAGCGGCCTTTAGTGATGAGAGGTGATAACACCTACTAAACGTGATTTAATATCTGTGACATCTGGATCAACCACCACGTGTTTAAATTGTACTTTCTCCTTTTCCAATCATTAAAACATGAAAAGTATATTTTTTACAGTTCAAAGGCCCAACCTAGAGGCAGAAAAGAGGACTAAAATCAGCTGATAATTGAAACCTCTGCAGTTTGTTTGTCTGCAGACCTTTGTTACATCTCTTCATCTCCCTCTCCTTAATAATTCTCTGTCATCTTGCTTCAGTA
This sequence comes from Pao palembangensis, assembly GCA_015343265.1. NCBI lineage: Eukaryota > Metazoa > Chordata > Actinopteri > Tetraodontiformes > Tetraodontidae > Pao > Pao palembangensis. Next base: position 3,129,743 of record CM027089.1, on the reverse strand, counting down.
GAAAAATGAGCCTTTCCAGAGAGAGCCGTCATGCACGGAGCTGTTACGAAACAGCAACTGTGAGAAACTTTAGACCCACTCACATCCTGGAAAACTGGTTCCCACTGTTCTCTCGGACCAATGGCATCAGAACGACCCACCACCAGACCCTCCGAGTTGATCCCGAGGTACCTGCCATATCCAGACTTCAAGGCCAACCTGCAAACACAAAAATGTAACCAGGGCCTTCTCATTCTTGTTTTACCCTTCATTTCACCTGTGCAGAAGTACATTTATTGACATTATTGTGATCGAGCTTGTTTAAACAGCTTATTTGCTCAAGACGGACCGTCTGTGCTTAATTAACTTGATCGATCAGCATGCTCTTGTCTACCCCGTCAATTCCAATCAATACCCAGCTGGTTTTAAACGTGGTTAGGAATAATCACAGCTGTGTTGACAAAATGACCTCCAGAATTTCAATACCTGACTTCTTGACAGCTCGAGTCTATGTGAGCTCAGTCAGGAAGAGGAACTGACGATGATGATGATGATGATGATGAGACCTCAGCAACAGGTGAGACTTGATGCAGATTTTAAAAACTGAATTTGATTTTGTGTTACATGTTGTTACGATCTGTCATCCAAGGCTGCAAATAGTACACTTGAGCTTTGTCTGAATACTCACCTCGAGTCCGACAGCTTAACTGCCGTAAACTGTTCGGGAGGATCTGGTCCTTCATCGTCTAAATAATATATTAAATAAAAATAGTTATTACATTTCAACTGGTCATCGACTGGACAGATGTCTAGTGGAATAGCCACATATGTAGCAGTTTGTTCTGTATCAAAGCTACCTTTCATACAAAATGTGAAGTTGGATCATAACTATGGAATGCATCAGATGCAATTTTTAAATATGAATTATTTCTTCATACTGCAAGATCCCTCAGCTCTATTAAGCATTATTGTGATTAATAATTCAAATCCTTCAGCTAGGTAGTGCTGTGCTCAATATGAGCCCAGTCCAACAGCACTGAGCCACCTCAAATACCGTACAATTTGATCAGATAAGAAGCGCTCTGCTGCATTTTAATGATGAGGTTTTAGAAGCCGTTGGTGATTCAAATCAGACTGTGGTATAAACTGCAGTGTGTCACACAGATTTCCAGTAAAGAGAGAGCATACTGAACATGGAATTACCTCACCTCTGTGTGGGGCACCAAGTGTGAAGAGTCCACTATCCAGGGCATGAACGTACGAGTTGTTCTGCATTTCTAAGGCAACTGTCCCATTGATTTCCACAAAGCTTTTGACAGCCCACCAACCACCTGGCAAACAAAAAAGACACATTAAAATGTAGAAAAATAGGCAGGTTCTGGTGGATAATGTTTCCAGTCTTTACACTTTATTATCTAAAAAACTAGTCTGTAGAATATTGATACTGTTGTGTGTGGAAGAACAACCGATACATCACAATCATCTTTCCACAGACTGACAAATAAAGCGTATGTCAATGTTCTTTAGACCTTAAAATCAAGATACACATACCAACAATGTCAGGTTTTTCATCTTCGTCCGTGGCTTTTCTCTTTTTATCCTTGTGTTTTTTATTTTTCCTATGAAAACAATAAAATCGCAGAAAACATTTCTGTACAAGGTCGATGTACGGTATACCTATTACTGAACGGTTACCTCCAGGCAGTATATTAGCCAACGGCTAATAAACATCTGACGACATTATAACGCGATTTATTTTTGTAAAGCCGATAGGAAAATTAAGACGTGTAAAATGTTTTTAAACAGAAAAAAATAGTTACGTGAAAAAAGCCGATATTAATATATTAAAGTATTGTGAGTTTTACATCCAATGAACGTTATGGTCTGTGCTAGCTTTAGCATAGCATTAGCCTTAGTTGTATAAATGCCTACGATGAATTACGCTGAAAATGAGACGATTACCGAAAGTGATTAAAGTAAACAATTACCCTTGTTTTTGACCTTTTAAAACCAGCTTGGTTGATTTTACTGTAGTATACTCCGCCATTCCTACAGCTACTTGCTACCTTGCTATTTGCTCAACATTTACGGAAGTCGAAGAGGGACAATTAGACTAAAGTCGTTCTAAGTTCGCGATTCTACCCATAATGTTGTCTGTTGTTGTAAAACTCCACAAACACACTTATACACTGACATTTTGTTAATATTTTAGAAGAGAATTTAAAAACGGTCAAACTTGAATAAGTTTTATACAGTTTACTGTTAGGTAGGCTTATTGAAATGTGTTTGTTAAAATTAATGATTTAATGAATAACGTTATATTTTCTGAGACATGTAAACATCAAACAGAATAGAAAAATCAAACTTCTCCCAAACTGCTGAGACATCACATCCTCTCTTAAACAAACAGAGCGAGGAAGAGAGATCACCCATGTAACTCAGTTAAGAAGGGTTGACCTTATGGTCGGGGCAAATGGTGCCCTCATTTAACTCTATATGCTAATAATGGCTCATTAAGCAGGGATGGCCCGGTCAGGAGCCTGATGGAAGGTGATAAATCATTTGTGGACACTATCAGGAGGCAAAATAAATGAGACAGCAGGCAGAGTTATCTGCACACCACAGTAAAATGCAATTATCTCAATCAATTAAATTGTTGGGATTCCTAAAAGCAACTAAAATCACCAGTCACCCTATTACTCATATGCCTGTACTGCTGCCTGAGAAGAAAAGTTTGTGGATTAATCTGGTGGACACAGTCATGAAGGCTGGGTGGATGTTTGCCTGCGGGGTTTCCAGAAGTCATGAATCAACATTTTGCCCTGGCAGAGCCTGGCCCCTCACGCACGCACTCTGTTATTCGTCAAACCCAGTCAGAACGTGACAGTAGTCCACGTTGATGGGATTAAACTGGAAACTCTCACTCAAACGGCTGACTAGTTAAGCCCATAAGTACTAAAAAAAGAGCTGGGAACATATGGTGTCAGGAAAAATGACGACACACAGAACCATACCCGAGGAGACCCTGAAGGTTATATAAAAGTGCCACTCTGGTAATAGCATATGTTTATTTATTTCAGCCATTCAGGTTTGGGTTTGTGAAAAAATTTAATCAAATATATCGTCACTGTAGTTATCTCTAAACGTCTTGGCGTCTGCACAGTTATTGCCTGATAACTTACAATATCAGTGTTGGCATTAGAGCAACGCTGGAAATACCTGAGCCGACACATCTGCTTTTTCCTACCGTGTGAATAATTTATCAGTAAACACAACATCTCTCCTCCAGCCCCAACGCTCCATACGTCATTCAGAGAGGGACGAGATCTGCGCACGTGCTTTGTGTTCCTGTCCTTGTTAAAAAGCCTTTTGTCTAACATATCTGCCTGCTCCATTAGCTGCCTTTCACACTGTGGAAAAGCACATTCATTAATCTTTATGAAAACCCAATGCTGTTGACAGGGAACTGAATCCTACTTGCTGAGATGGAAGCAACTCAATCATTTTCTTTTTCAGTAACTATGCCTCACACATGACTGAGGAGCTAACTTTAATTGATAAATGAAATCATGCGCAGGTATCTCCAATGACCTCCTGAAAGCGTGGCCCCTCGGGGGGTGGGGGGAGGGGAGACTTGGGGCTTATTTTAACTGATAGCACCTGAGACGAGGGAGAGTTTTTAGATCTGCTTCTGGGTTAAATTCAGGCGAAACGGTTCCGTTGGCTCAATCGGACCTTAACCCCCGATATGCTTTGCAGCAGGATTTGAATTTGCTGGCATCAGCAAATCTGATATTATAGTCACTGAGAGTTGTAACATGCCGCAAGCAAACGTCTGTGCAGCACCTATAGCTGGCAAAAGCTCAATCTTCTCAGTCCGACTGCTTGTTGCTTAGTAATTTTTGATTGATGTTTCGCTAGGATCTTGTACTGAACAAGCCGTACTGATCGGCATCACCTTTTGGACGTGTAACCTTGCTGTCGGTTTACTGCGCGTGAAATCGTGTTTTATTGATGTAAATCAAGTTGACTGGAGAGATTGGGTATGCAGATTTCAAGCTTTTGAACATTTCCATAGTCAGATCTTTCGAATTGTCCCGTTTCTCTAAAGTTTGACCTTTGACTTTGCTGCCTGTCAGGAAACCTTCTTTTGCTGCGTTGCACAAACTAATGAAGCCTCACATCAACACCTTTCCTAATTATTCCACGCTTGTTTGCATCTTCCCTCCCTTGTTTTGCTCTTTAAGCTCTTCTTATTATTTTCATCCCAGAATCTTAACTCCCCCCCCCCCCTGCTGTCCTACATCTGTCATATATAATCCTCCGCTGGGGGATTTAAGTGCTAGAAGGTTAAGTTGCTGACAGTATGGAGCAGGTGTTTTCATAAGTGGCGGTGTGTTCTGCTGCTCGGCGGCTGCCCTCTTTACTTTGTCAATGTCAAGGTTCCTTCACTTCACTCCTTCTCCTCCTCTTCCTCCTCCTCCTCCCTGTTTGTTTGTTTGCTCAGGCTGCCAACAGATAATGGTGGATCAGGCCGCCTCACAGCGGGGGAATTAAAATAATTTGTACTGATGGCAGAAGTAAAAGGTGGATGTTTTAAATATGCGCGGCCTGTTTCTGCTGGTGTAATTTATGCAGCCTGCAGTGGTTTTCCTCTCAGTTATTCATTTGAACTGATGGTAATATTTAACAGATGTGAAATAAAGTTGGCCGAAGTCCTCGATTAATTAATGACAGTTATTAAATCATATTTATCATCCCATAATGGTGGCTTTTTAATAACGTGGCACAGCTCTGCTTGAATGAAATTACCTGTCACTGCTGCAATTGCATTGTGGTGTGAAAGAGGAGGCACTTCAGAGGAAGCAGCATGAACGTTATTGTTATTACTACATGAAGGACATGTTAGCGAAAAGACTCAAAAAAGATTAACTGGAGGAGAGCGAGGAGGACCATTTATCCTTGGATGGATGGAGTGCCCACCTAAATGGGTTTCATGGTGGACTGGATGGTGGTATTACCTCACTTCATGGAGCTCTGGCTCTGGAAATTGACTACAGTCTACAGTCATTTAGGGGGTCTTCTGGCAATTTTGCTGCAGGTTATGGAAGAGGGGAATTCAGCCGGTGGATAAACACCTGTGACATTTCCTTTTAGCCTTCAAGGTAACAGCTTCCATTTGGGTCGGATACTCTTGTTTAAATTCCTCCTTGGAGGAAAAGTTCTAACAAAATCACGTCATTGTTTTTTTTTTTTTTTTCTTTTTGCCAATAATCCATTTAGCTGTTGATGCTGGCTACTATTTGGTACAAATATTGACTTGCACCAGGGAAGGCAATTAAAGTTCAGCTCCAGTTATTGATCAAATATTTATTCTGATCTTAATGGAAAAAAGACCCTCTGCTCCTGGATGTGATGTGTGTGGTTTGGACTGCTCCTCTGCTCCCCTAATTAACCCCCTTTAAGTTTCCAGGGTTGGGACTGAACCCACAACCTTTGTAACCTTTGCTACAGCTGTGACAGTGACTTGGAGAATCCAAACTGAGGTCGACACGATCAGTAAGATCCTTCAAACACGTTGGTCATGAAGATTAAAGTAGAAATGAAACTCATTTCCTCGCAGGGCTTCAGCTCATGGGTTGTGGAAACCATGTGCTGGTTTCTGTGAACTCTGTCAAACCTGTAATTTTGCAAGCCACTGAAAACAAAACATCTTTTTATGGGGTATTTTCTTTTACATCCTGAAATAGCGTGCATGCACCTCTGCCTCTCTCCTTCCACCCCCTCTCTCTTCAGTCTGTGTAGTCCTTTCAGCACATCCTCACCAGCCCAGAGATTTCCTTCCATCAGTCGAGAATCTTAAAAGAGACTAATTTATGAAGCAGCTCTGGCTCCTGTGCAGCGGAGCAGATGAAGGCTGCGGGGCGAGAGCTGCAGTTCTAGGCACCTTCGCCAGGTGGCAGCATACGCACGCAGCCCTCGTATGCCAACGTAAAGCCCGGGATGACGCGTTCCCTGCAGATTTGTGGCTTTTAGGCAGCTTTTTTTATTATAATAGATTAAAATTACTTTTGGGGCCATGCATATATGCATGATGTTATGCAAGATATGACTCTGCCTGAAAAACAAAGTCCATATATTGGCCCAAGCCATTCTTATGTGGTGTAAATGGAGGTGCACTTGGGGTATTTTTTATTATTAACCATTGCCTATCAACAGCGTGGCCACAAGAGTGAGTTTAACTGCAAATTGGCTAATAAATTGCACATAAACACTCCATGGGTGGTGCAGCATATTCCCCTCCCTAATTACGCCAGTATTCATAAGAAGCTAAGGGCACTCTCTTTATGTTTTTATATCTAATTGCTGTGGAAGTTTCATGGCGCTTACACCCAAGAACAAATTCAAAACAGCTCCGCTCTTTATTTCCCGCACTGCTCTCTGTGGCTGCATCAGTCACCTCTCGGCGTGTGAGGGGAGGGGCTGAATAATTCACATTCTTGTGTATTTTTAAACTCATCTTTGCATCCATAATGCAGAGAAGTTTGACTCGTGTGAGACTGACACGGCGTTAATCTTTCAGCGGCCGCACAGCGCAGAGAATCCCTGCCAGTTTGCAGAGGTTTGTTAGCCTCTGCTCTTCTCCCCCGTGCACAGACAGTCTGCTCTTCTTTTTCAAACAGAAAATCTAACAGAAAATTCTGACATCACCTGCTGGCTGCTGGGAGGTGTGTGTGTGTGTGTGGGGGGGAGAGTAAAACATGTTAAACTAAACAGCACAGAAAGTAAATATGTTTCATATGATCTCAAATCCCCAACAGAAGCCGGACTCCTCACAGGAGCTCACCTCTGCTTCTCCTGCAGCAGAGAGGAGCAGAGGAGAGCAGCAGCTGGATGTGAACCAGGTCTGAACCCACTGTCTCAGAAGCATATGGCAATCACGCAGTAATGAACTGTTGTCTGCTGTGTGCTCTCCACCTCGACATATTGCCGTGAGTTTGCCTCGGTGTGACGACACGTGCGCAGGCAGAGCAGCAAATGATTGCTTTAACAAATCACACAGAACAGAAACACAGATCTGGAGCCTGGCGGGTGGCTTCTCGGGCCCCTCCAACGTCACCTGAGGCAAATTCAGATTTAATGTGCTGTAATGATTGTTGATGGAACAACTGTGGTGTGATGACACCATCTGCATTCAGATCAGGTTGATGTAAAAGTTAATTGTTTCTTCCAAACTCTCCAAGGCAATCCAGTCCAGGATTTCATTTCAGATGAATAAACGCGAACCTTTCTGCTGGTGCTGATGGGAATTGGGCCCAGCAGTGTTTCAAATGTGTTTGTTTTGGCTTCAAATTACTCAGAAAGCTCAGAAAATAGTCTTCTACGCCAGGCTGGTTTAGCCTGAGGACTGAGGAACGTGACGGGCTGATGCTTTCGGCTGCTGCTGTGACCCCGTAACCAGGCTGGAAGCTCCGGGGAGCCGTCCCGAAGACCAGTGTGCAGGATCAGGAACATCTGGCCTCGGCGCCACTGCTCCGCTGGGACTTTCCAGCCTTCTTCCTTAAACGACCTTGACATCTGTCCTTGACCTCGTTACCTTTCCTATCAATAGAGAAAAAGCCGGTGCTGGTCCTCAGGTCAGCGCTGCTTTAGCTCAGCGGCCTGTCAGCGATGCTCCCTTTAAGCGTCTCCAGTCTGGACTCGCGTCTCTCTCAAAGGATCTGAGGGTTGATGAGAGGGAACAACACGATGCAGTCAGGCTGGAGAACAATCATTAACCCTGCCACAGGTCAAGTGGAGAATCGATGCTCAATTTCTCGCAGATTTCTTGAACTTATTAACACAGTTTTGCGTGTCGGCTGCTGAGGGGCCCGCAGTGGCGATGAGTCAAACCGCTCAGAAAACACCATGAAAGGATTCGGCTTTTGTTTAATCGTAAGCTGTTAAATGGATAAATAAAAGAAAAGAAGCCTGCAGAGCACGAACATTGTGTTGCGACACGTTAAACACATCCCCCCCCCACCTAGATATTAGCCCGTCACCCAGCCAACATATTTCTCGCCTGGAGAAATTTGCTCTAGCAAACGCAGGAAACAGATGCGGAGTTTAATTATCAACCTCGGCAGCCGTCCCGCTGCCTCCGCACCCTCGTCTCCACCGGATCAAATGCACTCATTTACATTCGAAACGCTTTGCGGTGACACCCAACCTAAGCTAGTACTCTAGGTTATATGTAGGATATATGGCTTCGTGGTCTTTTGACCTTGTGGCTGGATTTCAGAGTGACATGAGACCAGGGAGCTGAGGAAACCGAAGTCTGGAGCAAAGATCTGAGAGAAGCTGAGAGAGTTCTTATCCTGCCTTTCTGTTAGTCATGAAAGGCAGATTCGCTGCGAGGTGAGAGTCAGATCTGACTGTTGCACCGCCACAGAGCATGCTGGCACGCTTCAGCCTGACAGCTGAAGGCCAATCCAATCTCACATCATCCAGTCTGGAGAGGAGCCTCCAACCGACATTCTGAAGGCGTGAAGATGAGTCCGTGGCTGCAGAACGCTGGTTTCATTAGCCCTCAGAAGCAGAGTGTTGCGAGCGCTGATGTATGGCCAGAAGCTAGCATCCTCTGACATCTCCATGGGCGTCCATCACAGTAGATCTCACACTGATTCATTTGTCAGTGTGCCGTCTAGTTTCAACAGTTTCTGGTTCTCTTTGTGGCTGTAAAGGAAGAAGAAAGCGGCGCTCGCTGGAGCGTCACTCCCTCTCTTTAACCTTGCTTCTGCGCTGGCCGGGGCACCCTGGCTTATTTCAGAGAGATCGATGTGAGCCTCCTCTCTTTCAAACAGACGCCCTCATGAATATTCCCGTCAGGCGCCGAGTGGCGACCGGTCAGGACCTTGCTCGCAGGATACCCAGGGGGCCGCAGGGGAGCCAATCCAGCCTCGGGACGAGGGTCAGTGGTGATTATCATGCGGGGCATATTTTCATGACCGCCGACCGCAGGTTGTTCGCTCGTTCCCTCCAGCTTTCACGGCTTTGTGTTGCTTTTGTGAGACAGCGCTTTGGTGTTCAGCAGCAGCGATCATGGTGCTTTAAACAGGTTGAGCCACAAGACAGAATTAAAAAGGAGGGATAAATAAGATGTAGGTTTAGACACAAAAAGGGAATTTAGCGGTAAGAGGTCAGGCTATTTCAAACAATAATTACACAGGTAACAACACATTTTGCTCTTTCTAGTGTAATGTAGTTTTTATGTTAATAAACTGGTCCTTTTGTGTGAAAAATAGTATAAAATAATTGTTTTTCAAGTTGCATCCTGCTGTCTCTGTCTCTGCTAAGCTAAGCTAAACAGGGACTTTCGTAACATGGTTATTATTCTTCAGGAAAAAAAAAGATTTAAGACGTTAGAGGAAGATTCTTTCTCTGTCTAAATGCATTTTAATCATCATGTAATGGCTGCTTCATCTTCCTCTTTAAATAAATGATCAAGCAGCCTCCAGCTGTGCTCTGCTTTCTTTCGTCTTCCCTGTCTCGGGCAGCTCCGATTGGTCCGATTAGACCGTCACAGATCAAAGACGAGACAGGAAAGAAAGAGCAAGGAGGAGCACTGATGGTGTGAATGTGCACGGAGGAGAAATGCGTGCAGCAAAGTGAGACGCGAGGCGGCTTAGGAGAGGAACAGGAAGGTAATAAAAGAAAGTTTAGCATGAGCTAAAGTGTAGCGGTGCGCGTATGAAATATTTGCTCTGCCCTCTTCATCAGCCAGTACCATCCTTCAAGGAGCCGGCAGACTGGAGGAGGTGTTTTATCAACACAGCGATACACCTTTTAAAGGGTGTGATGAATGTGCAGATGGAGAAAAAAAAAACAGCTTCACTTGGTTAAAGTTCAGGGTGATATTATCACGAACCCACTGTAAGTCTTTGTATGGTAAATAAATTAGACACATTTATTTGTTCTGTTCTGTCCGGTACATCAGGATTTATCCGGAAATCTTCTGATAAGTCTCTTCAGAGTGTTATGAACTCATGTAAATACTAAAGTTTTTAACAAATTGCCTCCTCCCACACGTGGACACGTACAAACGCTCCACAGAGAGCTGCAGGTAGATGCAACAGGAAGTTACAGCGACTGAACGAGCACTCCATTTAGAGTGTTCTCAGGACAGCAGAAACGCCCCGATGCTGTCAAGAGATGAGATATAATTGATGGCTGCTGTTTGCATAGTGCGTAATGCGACGATTTGCATCCAAATGCTACGTTGCTCATCTCCCCAGCAGGGAAAAGGCCACTGTTGTCTTCTATCCCGATCGTTGAAATAATGCAGAGAATCCACCCTCGCAGCTATGTCATCTTATTTTCCTGTTCCAGTCGGAAAAAAAAATGGCAAATCGGGAATAGAGAGCTGGCTAACAGACTGTGACAGCGCCGCTTTAGCGAGGTTAGGGTGACATTAGCGCAGAGGTGAGCGTGTGGGTGGGAAATTCAATCAGGCTGCAAATCTGGTATGCAGAACAATCCCACAGACGGAGAGTGAATAATTGCAACCCTTTGATCATCTCAGGACTTCAGCTTGGCTGCGTTTGAAGAGACGTGAAAAAGTGGAGTTTTGCTGCGGATGCGGGAGCGGGGAGACCAGGGAGGTGTCAGAGGTCAGCACTGACTGCACCGGGTCATTTGTGCACTAGCGTGTCTTTGCATTCTGATGCAGAAGCTGGAGCCGCAGAGCCATACGTCGAAGAATAACGAACAAAAACAGCCTGTCAGTCTCAAGGCCACTGATATGAATCTGACAAGATGGAGGTCTTCAAACGCAGCTAATATAAAAAAAGTTTCCCGAGTTAAAAAATAACCAGTTGTCAACTTAATTGGAAATCTTGTTTCAGAACACTCAGAATACTTAAAGATTACGTTTTTACTGTTTTTTTTTTAGCCGTTTCTCTTTGAACTCAACAATCGTTTTAAAAATTTGCGTTTTATTTATGTATAGCTCTTGAGATCTTCATCACGCACAAGTCTGTTTACCATTCATTTAGCTACAAACAAGAGATGTATCTGTCGTGGGGCCTAACAATGACGCTATTTATGTGATCACAACAAATGTACCAAAACACTGTTTAATGGCTGCCAGCTTCTGCAGAGCGTCTGATGTGAGGTTATTCACACAGAACTGCTCTTCCATGCTTGAAAAGTGAGTGTTTTTATGAAACCACGGCCTGGCGTTACACATGAGAGAGCTAATTAATGATGTTTGAAACAGGATCCACTTGCTGCTGATTAATCACTAAAGCGTGTTTTCTCTCTGATGTGTATAATTTATAATAGTAAAGCCGCTTTATTTATAACATGAGCTAATTCTTAAGTCATTATAAACCTTTTGTTTGGCGTTATTAGCATCACTGGTGCAGAGATTAACCTTCACACATGCTGCAAAACAGGCTATTAAACACCACAATTACCCATAATCAACCTGTTTATATATGTTTATATATATCACTTTTGCTGTATTTAATATTCTATTTTTGTTGGTATTTTAGAATTAGGGGGAATGCATAAATAAACTCATCAACAAATAAGAGAACTAAATGTTTGATAAACTATGGAAACATTTTTGGAAAATAACTTCACCCTCCAGACAGGCTGCTCTGGAACTCACATTTATTAGCACGCGCGCCGATAAACCCAGCCCACTAATGTTTACACTCATATTTACATTGCTGTAGTTCCCACAATCCCCTGCCAACACACACACACACACACACATGCACGTGAGTGTGACGGTTCTCTCAACACCTCATCAAACAGCTGATGGTTTCCAGAGCTCTAACAGACCTGGAACCAGTGGAACGTACCAGAACATCACGCTAAAGCGTCCAGCTGACCTTTATAAACCAATCAGGGCCTTAACTAAACCAGAGAGGAGGAGGATGACGAAGGGTGTCCAAACATGCCGCCACAGACCTGCTTCCAGGGTTTTCATCCATCCACTTCCATTCTCTCTTTCACACCTTATTTACCATTTCATCAGTCTCATTTACATTCTAATGATGAGGCCCCACATGTGTGGAATAGCTTTTTAGAGATGCTTAAATAGTCCTGTGTATTCATGAGATTCCGGAGAGTCGTACCAACCTGTCAGAACAAATATTAAAGCCAAAGTCCTTTTCTGGTGGACGTTGGGAATATTTGGATAAATCTTCTGGTTCAGGGGTACCAGCACACTCCACCTGCTTTGGTGTGTGCGTCAGTTGTCCCAGAAGCGGCTGATGATCGAGTCATCAAGAGCTGCAGCCCAACAAAGAAGCCAGCAGTTCAGAATTCATGTTGTCACGTTTATGAAACCTTTAGGAGACATTGGATGGGCGGTTTCCGGGTTTTGTGAACAGGGCTGAATGTTCTTTGTTCAAGTCCTTCCAAAGTCAGGACTGCTGGCAGAACTTTGAGTCGTGCTCTGCATCAAGGGGACGGCTGCAGAAGAAAAGCAGCGCTATTTAAATTAGCCAACAGCTCTTAATTGGATTTAGCTTTGATGTTCGGCGTCACTCACCATGGGATGGAAAAACGGAGGCACTTTTCCTGAGGGAGCTTTATTCCATATCTGGTTCCCAAAGTCCTCACCAACTACCGCGATCCAGTCCTCTCAATGAGACACATTTGTTCTTGATTCCTTTAATCTAAATTCTGAGGTTCTTTGCAGTTTTTACCGACTCGATCGAAACGTTAGTGATGCTATGGGAATAATAAAATCTGTTAATTGGAAGGATTTCAGAGGAGACGAGGGAAACGGCTCCAGCTCCCACAAAAACAATTAATCTGGATGAAATTGTTAAATCCCACACACCTACGAGCATGAAAGAGGAAAAAAAGAAGAAAAGATAACAAACATTCACTAAGTAAATGAAGAAATTAAGAGAAAACTGGGAAAAAGTTGAATGTTGAGTTTACAGTGTTTGTATTTTTATTGCCAACTAAACCCCAGAGTTTGTTAGCAGGGGTTCAGTACATCACACCTAATCCTCTTCTCATCTGGAGGGCAAATAAACAGTCACTGCAGAGCTCCAACCGGTCAGAGGAAGGTCATAAGTCAGCATGTTTGGCATGGCGGCCGAGCTAGCATGCTAAGCTGCTATGGGCACAAAAAGCAAACCACCAAGCTTCCACATTTGGAGCCTGGTACTGAGGCACTTTTTGTGTGTGTTGTGACTGAAATAAAGTAGTTTTCCTTGGCTGTTTATGGAGGTGGAGGACAGCATCAAAACTATAGCAGGTGATAGAAATTCCAAATTCCACCAAAGCAAATATATTATGCTGTTTTTACAACCACCCGAGGTGTAAAAGGTGACATTTGTTCTTTCTTTCTTTCTTTCTTTCTTTCTTTCTTTCTTTCTTTCTTTCTTTCTTTCTTTCTTTCTTTCTGTGTGTGTTTTCCTTCGCCCCCTGATTCATCCCATGTTCTCAATGCTAAAGAAGATTAGCTGCTTTAAAAATAACAGCCCTTTTCCCTTTTAACTGCGCTGGGTTTGGATCCTGGCAACCTTTTTTTTTTTTTTAACTCCTCTGCCATCGTAACTGGATCAATTTGACACTTCCAGTACACCCAGTGAGTAGCAAATGGGTGAAGATGCTACTTCAGGGTTGTAGGGCTCATACCGGTGAGCTGCTGCCCATCTGCTCCAACGTTAGCATGACGGGTTAAATATGGCCTGGAAAATAAACCTCTTTATTCCAAAAATGATTCAGCCGCATTAACGAGTTTGTTTTGGCAGCCGTGGAATTAACATAACGTTGTGAAGACGAGCTTTTTTAGACAACAGCTGGATTCAGAAGATAAACTTTAAAGAGAAACTGTGGTAGACAAATCCTTTTGTCTTTAAACAGCACCACTAAAGCCTAATCCATGTGTTCAGATTAAACAGGTTTGTACAGATTTAACAGGAAAAAAAAGTAGCTCTTTTGAAGGTATTTATATGAAATAAATAATGATTTAATTCCAGGCTTTAGAGCAGGACGCCTGCAGTAAAGCCTGAAACATGCGACACCTTGTTTGTGTTTCTGCTGAGTCAGCAGATCCCAGGTCACCTTTCTGGACCTCCGAGGCCTCAACGGGACGCTGGCTCGTCGGAGGCTGTTGGAAAATCCCAGCCCACGCAGAGAACCGCATCCGTTTCTCCGGGATTGTGGGTTTATTTCATTTGCGCTGTCATTTTTTTAAGTCAACAGCGGTTGGTGCAATGCTGCTGCTGATCTGAGAAACTCAGGGGGCATCGCCGACGCTTCCGCAACTAAAGAGGAAATCAGGAATGGAAGGATAAGCTGCCAGGACAAAGATGGCTCTGGATGAATACATCAGGAGCACAGCTGCTGCTCCAGGCAAACGGGGACAGAAATCAAGGCTGCAAATGACGTCACAGGATGCCAAATCATCAGGTTGTCACTCTTCATCAGCCTCACAGGAGGGTTTGGGTTCTATCCCAGCGTGATGGCCTGGACAGCTCACAACACACTGATGTTCATGTTTCTGGACTGGAAGACGACTGGAGGGAACCCACAGAAGCCCAGCGAAGAAGAAACCAGGATAGAACACAGCACCGACTGGTGCTAACCACCGAGCAGGTTGGTTTTTTCCTTCCTGCTAGCAAGGTCATGGGCGTTTTACTCTAATCTCAGTTTTCCTCATGAAGAAAATAAAAGAACAAAGTGTACTTTTAGCAGACAGACACATTCCAGTGATGGATCGGGGATTTTTGCTGTTTTTACTTTCTAACCCCACAGAATTACAGTATCTGGCAGAAAAACAAGCTTTTTACTGCAGATTATTTCAATGAAAAATGTTTCTGGCCTCCTGATAACAACTCTGCCTTGTTGTCTGGATCACTTGGAGTTATGCACCATGTCTGATAGCTGCCTCACTGCCTCACGCCTGGCAAAAAAAAAGACATTAGAATGCTTCCACCCAGAATCCCGAATAAGCAAAAACATTTAACAAATAAAGCGCAAGGAGCCGCTAGTGCTGCGAGTCACTTCCTGCAAAGATGTCAGGATATCAGATTAAAATAAATAAAGATAACAACACAGCGTGTGGGTGTTCGTTATCAGCGGGCCCTTGTGTCAGTCTTAAAGTTTTGTGTATTTTCAAGATAATCTGGCAGGTTGGGAGTCTGCTGTGGAAAGTGATCAGCTCCTCTTCGCGAGGACGTAAGCCTGACATTTGGTGGAATAAGCTGCCAGAATGAGTCCTCATGGAGAATCCCTTCCTGGGACTTAAGAAGTTTTAGACTAATACCCTGGCATATATTTCCCACATCCAACTGGGTTCTTGCTGGATATCCTTACATGAGACTGTACTTATGCTTCGCTCATCTCAACTAGAATTAAAGTTTTTTTCCCCAAGTATCAGAGCTGTATCAGTGAAACTGCTCTTGGAAAATTACTCACCTAAAAAAAAAATAAAAAAATATATGAGATGTCACATCAAAGCAACGACTGACAACAAAATGGCTGTTACCTTCACTTGTACAGAGAGTAGCTTTAATTCAATTCAATTCAATTTTATTTTATTTAAAGTGCCAATTCATAACAAAGTTATCTCAAGACACTGTACTGGCGACAGTGGCGAGGATAAACTTCCCTTGAACAGGCAGAAACCTCGAGCAGAATCAGACTCAGTGCAGACAGCCATCCGCTGCGACCGCCTGGGAAGGGTGGGGGAGAGGGACGGGGAGCTGGTGAGAGACACAGAGGAGAGGGGGAGATAGAGAGAAAAAGGAGAGGGGAAGAGGAGAGACAGGGAGGATAGAGAGAACGTTGAGCAGAAGCTGCAGGATCCAGGCAGGGCCATGGAGAGGGTTCTGAGTCCAGCGGCAGTACCAGGCCTCAGGAGGGTGGAGGTAGTAATTAGAAGGGTTAACATCCAAAGGGCTGGAGCTCGAAGCTAATTACCTTTAGCACAGCATGTCACGGTCAGCGGTCAGAAGGGGTTCTTGACCCCTCGTGGTGAAAGATAGCACCACCCATGCAACGATGACACCACGATGGACATGATGGATGCACGGATCGCTGAGGATGAGTATTTTAGAGACGTTCAGCGGTGTAACGACTCAAGCTGCTGCTGGTGACATCACGGCCCACATAACCTCAGGGGTAAGGGGAGTATTATTAGCTCCCAAAAGCTAAAACAGGCGCCAATTAAGGCGCGAAGTCTGAACTGGCTCAGTTAAAGGGCGTCTGCGGTGCTGCGACATTGGAGAATTATTCTTGGGAGAAATTTTATATTTGATGAGAAAGATTTAGTAATTGTCAGAAAAGATAACTTCAAACTTCATAAGCTAGAATCATCACTAAATCCGCCTACAACCAGCCCCATACGGCTCCACCTTTACTGGCCTCAGATCAAGTCTAGCATCCCATTAAAACCCCCGACAAACTCCCGGCCCTCACACCACCTCCCTCTGAACAGTAAGGTGATTGGCTGTCTTCTTCAACGCCTGTTAACTGTTAGCTTAAAAAAAAAAGAAAATTAAAAACAGTGAGGAACCCGTCTTCCAAGGTCCAGCAGCACCGTAAACCCATCTCCTTCCAGACGTGTTTCACTGCTCGGAACTCGGATGTTTCCAAGAAAGATTGTTTAATTTCCATGACAAACTAAGCACATCAGCTGTTTCACAAGCGCTGCAAAAACGGGATTTGTCTCCCTTAATAACGTTCCCCAGGTAACCACGGTAACAGGCGCACATTCGACTGATAGAGGGTGGTGTGGGATTTGGAATTTGCATTTATTCATAAAGTCACAAAACATGCTAACTCAATTTATCTACTCTGCACTGTCACGGTTACGCTTCTTCCAGCCAGATCACCATGGCAACTTGGACTTGAAGTCGATCTGCTCAAGAGGAAGTTCTGTTCTTTACAGCTACTGAAGAGGTTTGCTCCTCCAGGATTTCCAGTCCGGAGGTCTGTCCTTGTAGATCTTTAAAAATGAACAGAGGATCTTTCAGATTTAAGCTTCTGGGATTAGAGTTTATCTGATAAATTATGCTAGCAGGCAAAGCCCCTCACAGCCAGAAGGTTCTGGCTCCATCTGGGTTTTTTCCAGGTTCTCCAGTTTCCTCCCACAGTCCAAACACGCGCACATCAGGAATGGCGAGCACGTGTGTTTACAATTAGCGTTAGCCGTTAATACGTCTAACAGACCTGACGTCGAAGTGCCGTCCATAAGAAAAACCTAACCGAAGTGACTTGAATGCACCATCTCTTCTTCATGACGGGAGTCTCAGACCTACATCCAGTTGGCCCATAAAGTTGAAATCTGCTGTATCAGGTAGAAGTTTAAGAGCTCTGTGGTCAACAGCTGCCCATAAAAGCAGGCGCACGATTAGCCCATAGTGCTAAAATACATTAGAATCTCACATCATCAGCAACTTTCTGCTGGCATTTAGTTCACACTTTACACCAATAGATGTAATGTATAGTTTTTATATGCTTTCAAACTCTCCATTAGGCCAACTTGTTCCTCCTGACTGAAGGATGGAGCTTTAATGGGAAGGTGAAGAAGAATCTGTGACCGGTGAGTTACTGAAAGTTCTCAAGTATGGTTTAAACGGTGGGACTGGGGAGCAGATTCAGGTGAGGCGGAGAAGTCTGGAAAAAACGAAGGAAATGAAACATCGGGGGTCGGGGAGTCAGCGGCAAGGTTTGGTTCCGCAGGAACTGTGCCGGCAAAGAAAGACAAAGGAGACATCCTTGCTTCATGGAGGCGGTATAAGGAGAGAGGAGAGGAAATGAGAGGAGAGGAGGAGAGGAGACTTCCTGTTGGTTCTCCAGGGAACGCCAACCCTCTGGGGAACACGCTCCCCATACAAGACAACATTTGTGGACAGTGTGCACAAAGAAAGACGTCACTTACAGGTTAACCTGGGTCGGACTGGAGTCTGGAGGTGTCTAAATGACCCAGGTTCACCTGTGTGAAACTATTATCATATTTTCTGGATCTCTTGTATCCGCGGCCTCGCCATCTCTTTCTGCAATCCCGTCTTTATCCAGAGGAACTTTTTTTGAGAATGAGTGTAATTATCTCCAGAGCTGTGTTTGCTAGAGCGTATGTTTGCTGTGGCTTGATAACGTTAGCCTCGGTGTGTGTGTGTGTGTGTGTGTGTGTGTGTGTGTGCAGAGCTGAGATTAAACTGCAGTTATCAGCGCAGGACTTGCCTGCTGCTTCCTCCTCCTCAATCAGACACGTTTATCTGTCGGCTGCTGTTGGAGGAAGACTTCCGCGTCTCCCCGGAAAACTGCCACTTTGTGCTAGCGAAAGACGACGAGGCCTTTCTACACGTTAGCTCATTCACTGTCACATTATCGCCACCGCAGGAGTCCGTATCGGCTAATCTCGCAGAAACGTCTGCGGATGGGATGACATTCGGGATAATACAGCCAGATATGAACAGAACCGTCTGAATTCAGGACTTTTCCCCTTTTTATAAATAAGAGTAAACGTAGCTCAACAGCCAGACGTTTCAGTAAGTCTGAACTAACAACAAACATCTATTTTCGCAATAATGCTAATAATTAACTTCTGGTGTGTAATTATGATAACACATTCCTCTAATTAGGTGATGTACATTCATGAAGCCTTTCATAGTTTGGTTGCTACAATTAGAGGCCAATAAATTTTTTATACTGAGCAGCTTCAATTAGCAAAGATCTCTACCGTTGATATTATAATTATTACCACTGACGGGACGTGGTTCACTTTCAGCAAATTAACGTGTGAAGTAAAAGGGAAGCGATATTTTAGGCAGATTAAAAAACAAACTAGAAAATAGATTTAGAAAAAGAGAAGAAGGAGATTATGTCCGACAGGAGTCAGCACCTGTACATCTGATTGACACTCCTGAAAGCACCCTGTATGGATAACTGATGATATCAAGCTTCTGCTTCCATGAACGCATCGTGATGCATTTACGCGTCTCATCTTTTACTCGCCTGCTTTCCTCCCTTTGCTCTTTCATTAGATCTGCATGTTGTTGTTGTTGTTCTCTCAGTGGGAGGAAAGGTGAACTCCTGCTGCGCCAGGAAACCAGCGGTGGTGGATGAAGCTGGTCTGCAAAACCTGAACCCGATCGTCTTTTTTTATTGGTGGTGTGAGGTGTGTTTGTCTGCCACCAACGACCACAGGCTTTCATAAACCATTAGACTTTGTCGCTGTCACGAACAAAAGCCTGGCTGGTTGACTCCGTGCTCGGCATTCTTGGTGTATCCACGCTCTTGTCAATATTTAATAAGTCAGCACAGAGGAGAGCTTCCCAGAGGACTGAGCTCAGCGGGGGGTCCATGTTTGAGCTGATGGAGCCAGACGCTCGCTGGTGCTGGATGTTAATCTTAACTGGTTACACCATCACCGCCTCCAGTTGGGACTGAGCCTGGACATCAGAGATGCTTTTAGGAGCAAAAACAGAGGCAGTGTTGTGACAGAGCATCGTCCTGAAAGTCTCTGAGACAGCTGAGACCAGGCTCCTCTCATGGGTGCAGGTTTGTGGGTTGGAGCCCTGTCAAAATAAAGTGCTGCTTTTCAGGCAAAAAGAGATGCTGAATTGACAAACGCTTGTGTGTGCTGTCCCTCAATTAAAATCACTGAGGACATTCTGCACCCTCAAAGACATATCTGTGTTTGTCCCACAAACGTTTGACCGTATTTGTCCTTTTTTAAAATGTTCATCTGCATCTAGAGGAGCAGCTCAGAGATCAGCCTCCTGGCGCTGAGCTCTGGTCACAGCTGAGAATTGAGAGGAGAAAAATGAAGCCCTTTGTAATTACCAGACTTCATTTTCTAAACAACATTATGCTCTTTCCCAGGGTTCTGCTGCTGCTCTGACTAATTTTGAGATGAGATATTCTCAGCTGAGCATTTAGCAGTTTTATGGAAGGCCTGAAGCGCGCTGATGGTGTAATTCAGCTCCAGCAAACACAGTCTGTCAACTCACACCCTCACAGAGCCGCTTCTCCGTCTGAAACAGCTCAGAAGTGCATTATTCTCCAACATCCGCTCTCGATTCGGCCACTCAGAGGTGTTCTCCACATTGTCTCCCACATGGAAAACCTTCACGTGTAGAGGAAAACATTTCCATTTTCACCCCATCAGGGTACAAACAGGCAACGCATTAATGAGAAGCTAAATCTCGTTGTTTCAGCTATTTAAGTAATCTGGTGAGAGCAGACGGGGAGTTAATTAATCTGATCACGGCCTTGATTAGCCTGCAGCTTGAATCGGAGATGGAGGAAGAGTGCAGACATAGAAGGAAGAGTGCAAACGAGAGAGGAAGAGTGCAAACAAAGGTGGATGGGTACAGGTAGAGTCAGATTCAGAACCTGTCTGACACTGTCTATTAAAGTCTGTCACAGACTAGCAGGAACACTGAACTACATCAGGTTAGCATGGGAGCTAAAGCCGACGGTGGCTTGCGGTTGCCTTTTGTTTATGGTAGAATGTAACAACGATGATGTTGTAGCACGCTAACACATTTGATGCTAAAGAAGAGCCAAGAGGAAGATCTGATGGGAGTTATTAAGATGCCGAGTCGAGTTCTTGGTTGTGATCACGAGATAAATCCGAGATCAATCAAGAAATCGCTGTCCCTCAGAGGCGATGACCAATCACAGGGCCCCGCCTACGCCGTAGGCGTACACTTGGTCTGAAATGTGTTTGACTGACACAACCAAGCCTTGAAATAACTTGAAATATGATAGTGTGGAACATTTTTCCATTGTCACTGATGGTGTCAGTCATGAATTATTTACAACAGCTCATCACAGTTTAAAGACACATGAATTATGTCTTCACCGACAGACAAACGGGGTCTGATCTCCTCCTCAAATCAGCACCATGCTTGGCAAACTAACTCATTTATCTCATAATTTGCAAGCAAGATTCCTCCCAATTATGCATTCATCAATTCAGAAGGCAGAATAAGGACCTGTGGGAAATTCTTTTTTAAATATGTAAATTCTGTTTCAGATGGAATGAGGTTTTTCCGTTGATGGACAGCTGGTTAGGAATTCCAATTCTTCTCCGTTCTTGTAGAAAGCCGTTCCCCTCCCCTCAAAAACAAGCTGTGCAGCAAATGTGAGGAATTAAGGTTCAAAAAAACTTTGTCTGTCCTGGAGGCTCCTTCTGACACGCAGACAGACAGTGGGGACCGAAGATGGACCAGGCATGAAGATCAGGAGGGAAATATTCCAGTCTCAGGCAGATACCGCATTTAATTTAAATTTTAATAGTAATTACACCAGTGCAATCACTTAATTCTACATTCTACTAGACTGGAAACAGTCTGGAATTGTTATCTTCTCCTTTGGTTTTTGCTTAAAAACACTCCCAACTGGTTCTTTTCTCTGTTCAGCTTCTGCATCATCGATTCTTTTACACCGTTGAGGCAGAACAGAGAATACTGGACCGCTGGAAGGTGGGATGCAGACCCGCTACTCTATTCAGCCTCTATGTCCCACTGCAACCAGTCCAAATAGCTTGTCCATCCCAGTTGGAACAGCAATGTGTGCCGTCTCTCCTACTATAACCAGTCCATTTAGCCCGTCTATCCTAATATTACCAATCAATCCATCCTCTTTATCCCACTACCAGCAGTCCATTTAACTTCTCCATCAATATTCTGCTATTTTCATCTATTTACCAACCTCCTTCTACTGTAACCAGTAATTAATTCCATTTGTCCCATTATTACTCATCCATTTAGCCTTTAAATACCATTATCAGTCTATTTGGCCTCTCTGTCCCACCATTATCTTCACAATTTCTAAAGATCACTGGTCAGGATTTACCATGACCTTTTCACCAAAAACCCAGGGCATATGTGTGTGTGTGTGTGTGTGTGTGGATGAGTGTGTGTGTGTTTGTGTGTGTGTGTGTTTGTGTGTGTGTGGATGTGTGTTTGTGGCGGAGGCTAGCGTGCTAACAGCCAGTCGTTACCTGCTCTGCTCGGTCGCACATCTGGAGGACTCCAGCAGGTGTGTGTGGAAGTTAAATTTGGAGCAGAAAAGCAGCAGAGTTTGAGCTCTGGGAAATGAAAGCTCAGTCGTGGGGGGAAGGACGCTGTTTGGGTGCTTTCCTATTTGTAGAATGAGGTGCAACATCAGCGCTGAGCTAGCCAGCTGCACCCCCACTGATGATTTAACAGCCAGTTCTTAAGCGCAGCCGAGGATTAATAGAGCTTGACACAAAGCCTTTCTGCCGGCTTTATCCGTTTCTTCTGGGCTTAGGGGAACTGAGCAGTGAAGTTTCTCCCAGCATGACACCAGCATCATTTGTGCTGTTTCACTGTACTTTGTGTTCTTTTTCCCAACTCGGCTCTTTATGCTGTGTTGGCAAACGTCTCTGATGACTTCAGGCAACCTCTGCCTCCCTCCACAGAGATCCACATCAAAGAAGAACCGACTCTTCTGCCGAAAGCCGAGCTTAAATCGGGCTCTCTGAAGCCACCACAGGTCCTTTGGATTTTACACAATCACCACCAGTGTTGTTAGCAGCAATGCTACTTTGGATAAGGCAAGGTTATCGAGGCTGAACTCATAATCCTCTTGTTTACAAATGCACGCCAGAACTCCCGCAACCCTGAAAGCAAACGTTTGAGATGTTTGAGTTAGAAATGAAGATAAACAGGAGCCTGGATACAGCTGAGAGCTCCGCCAGGACTTCCAATTCCAATTTGATAACTAAAAATAAAAAGAAACAGGTGGATCAGACTCTCATCAGCTTAATACTCCAGGATCTCGCACCCGTTACAGATATATCGCTTGTAATCCACAACTTTCTGTTCTAAAAGTTCAAAATAAAGCGATATGGTGGATGAATCAGTGACAATTAGAGGTCTGGTGAGGAGGATTTGGTGGAGGAGGAACTTCTCCTTTGACAGGAATGAATCCAGGAGCTGTTCCTGTCACCGGTAAGGAAATAAAAGGCGTCCGCGTGTTCCAGAGCATCCGTGTTTTGACTCTTAATTTCAAAATATCCTCATCCTAAAACTCTCTTTGGGAGTTTCATTTGAGGATAAGGAGTGTGGAGCTATCTGGGGTTTTCTCTCCAAACGCTGTCGATCTTAACCCGCCGCTGACCTCCTGAGCACAGAGCCAGTCAAAAACAAAGATCCATATTAGAGTTTTCACAAGAAAGCCAGCTGGAGATAGATTTGCGCGGCTCGGAATGTGAATCAGGCAGCAGCAACGGAACCTGTGAGTAGATTATTTGAAGATTCATCAGAGATGAAACTGGGGAGCGGGCGCCGCTTAATTATTTTCCAAAGGGAAAGCTGTTTTTTTCCACAGCTGACCTGTAGGGGTCACTCTCAACACTCCAAGCAGCTCATGCGCTCAGGCAGTCATGTCATGGTTAATGCTCGTATTTACAATATTTTATTTGATGCGATGACGAAAATGACCAAGACTACCTGGAGATCCCAGACTGTCACTGCCTCTCCACTAAAGCCAGGTTAGAACAGCTTAGATAAATCAGTAACTAGTTAGCTTGATGTTAGTTAGTTAGCTCGCGCCCAAATTCTGATGCACAAAAGCTTCTGAACAGAACAACAAAAAAACACCTTCATCTGCAGGTTTAGATCAAAGGATCAAAGAAATAGCAGCCAAGGTTCCTTTATGAACGCAAAGCTGTCTCTCTGCACTTTTCCCTGATTTTCTCCTTGTCTTGTGTGTGTAACCTCCTGGGACCATCTAGTCTTCTGTTTCCAGAAGAAGCCACTGACAGCCAAAGCTCTGTGACCTCCACAGAATTTATTAACAACCCCCGATGTGGAGGATCGAGTGGGGATCACTAAAGGAAGCAGCTCCGGTGATTGTTGGCTAACTGTCATCAAAACACAACAAAAGGAAAAGGATTTTATTACCCATAAGACCTGCGGTAGCACCAAACAGGCTGTACTTAGCTTCAGAAAATGCTCTTATTTATCCGTTATATACACGTTTGCGCAGGGTTGTCGAGACATTTTGACAGCTGTTTTTAATGTCCAAACCTGTCGTCTTTAAAACTATTACACATTTTTAAATGTTAGTGAGACCGCTAGAGAGTGGCAGGGACGATTATGTTAGCACAGAATTAGTTTTTATCTCGCTAATATTTTCTTTCTGCGGCTCAGTGTGATTATTATAGAAAGGCTGCGGATTTCAGCAGCCGAGTTTTCACAGGATTGCCAATTTAGTGTGCCTCCCTCTGACAACACACACCCACACACACACACACACACACACACAGGCGCGCAGGACCCTAGAGAAATGACAGAGAGTGCGTGTGCATGTGTGTGAAAGAAAGTAAGAGAACATCAATCTTACCCAACATGATTTGCTGAGTGGATGAAAGGACTCCATCTGTCTTATGCTGTTTATTGAGGAAAAAATTGGAGGAATTTGTACAGTAGTTCAACAAACGATAAGAAAAAAAAGATGTCCCTGTAGACACCCAAAACTTAAATGTAGGACACAAAAGAAAGAAAAGCGAAGTGCTTAGTTTTATGCAACTATTTTCTTGCACAAAATGTCAGCAATTTAATCCCGATTAGTCCTTATTAGCTTTTGAAACCGCTGTGATCCAGTGAAACATATCAGGAAGCTAAATGCATTATTTCTGACACATATCTAGCAACTCTGACAATTTTACAACTACAAACATGAAGTTCTACAGACTCTTTTTCTGCTGTCTGGGCATTAAAGTTGTTAATTCAGTGTTGATGCGCTTATGGAGTATGCCGCATCAGCACACTCAAACAAATTAACGAGGCAAAGGTCTTGACCTGCGTAGGCCTCAGTCTCTAACCACTGTCTGCTCTCAGCTGCGTGCGCCAGACCGTGACTGCTGAACGGTCCCGCGGCGCAACTGTTCTTCACGTCCTTGGAGCAATAAGGGAGTTTTTCTCAGAGAAGAAAATCTGCAGAGAGATGACGTCGCTGTGCAACAGCACCATAACAGTAATTACCATCCATCCATCATTAACTGATGCTAATCCTTGGTAAACACTGCACATATCACAGCTCATCACTGAATTATACGGAAGAACTGATCACGACTTTACGATGACTTTAGTTTTTTGCTGGTTTTGAATAGAGTTAGTGAATGTGATCCCAGACGCAACAAATGTTTGGCAGCGTCTCCTCCTGTTCCGTTCTGCATGGACCCCCTCCACCCCTCCTCCACCAAGCTTGTTCTCGCTGCAGCAGTACAAACGGTCCGATTCATGATGAACAGA
Source organism: Pao palembangensis (assembly GCA_015343265.1). NCBI lineage: Eukaryota > Metazoa > Chordata > Actinopteri > Tetraodontiformes > Tetraodontidae > Pao > Pao palembangensis. The sequence goes on along the minus strand of CM027089.1, from coordinate 3,104,511 downwards.
CTTGGCTCCTGGCTCCTCCCAGCACAATGCAATGCCCAGCTTCCAGTTTCAGGACTAGAGAAAAAGGATTTTTTTGCCCCCACGCTCTTTTGTTGGGAAGGAAAGAATGTTGCTTTATGACAAACCCATTTTGGAGCAGGTTGCCCTGGGAGACACCAGTATAGATCCAGTATAGAGGTGACTCACAGCGCTGGACTGTAGATGATGTCATCTGCAACTTTTTTCCCTCTGCTGACAAATTAACATCTCATCTTCTTAGGGAACAACATTCCAATGACTTCTGCAGCTGCTAATTCTCAGAATATGAAACATCTTTGTCAGTTTTTCTTTTGTGGTCATTCCCTCGCTTTGATCTCCTGGACTGTCATCCAGTCTGGCATCTTTAGATTTATAGCAGCAACATGCTCCTGGCTGAAAAGGCCTTCAAAGTTAATGTTGCCTGCGCTGATGGCATGCTAATGTCTCCAGTCACATTTCCTGAGGTGAGCACTCATTTTTTTTTTTTTGATGCACTACATAGGTTTGGAGGGAGAGTAAAGTTGTTATCACACTCAGGTGTCCTCTGATCTTCTCATATTCAAGTCAAAGTGGACCCTCTTCCATGAGCCCAACCTGTGGGATGCCGGAGCTCGGGGTCAGATATTAAGCAGACATCAGAAGAGTAGCTGCTCTGGGCTAACGCAGCTACATCCGAGCCTGCAAGGGGAACGCTGAGCACATTTACTCAGACTGAAGCGAACATGGGTGCAGAAAGCTGCACAGACCAGAGCAGAGCAGAGCCTAGATTTCACCCTCACTGCTTCAATTCGACCCTTTTAGTTTTCTATCCAGCTAACCTCCAAAGGCAGCTGATCATATACAGTATATTACACATATACACAATTCTGAGCTGCCAGCGCAGCACTCTTGCTCGTGTTGCTGGAGATGATTGACAGCTGGCGGCAGCGCATCGTGACACACAATTTAAAGGAGCCGTCAGAGGTGACAGCTACAGCATTTCCTGATGGATGATTTAAACTCAAACTTACACTTGCGCTGAAGTTTGCAGCTTTTTCCCCCCTATTATACTCCTTTCTACACGCAATTCATTTAGATCAGGAAGAGTTGAAAGTAAAGTCAGAGCTGGGTGAGGAGGATCTTAGATCCACCTTGATGACATACCACACACGTCAGTAGCATTCACGGGTTAGCCTATTTATAGGCTTCTGTTACAAATATACTTCCAAAAGACGACATAAAAATGTCGTTAAAGTTCCTTCACTAAGATTTAAATGCTGAGACCAGTCCACAAACCACTCGGGGGCAAAACGTGACGCTGCAGGGACACAAAACGCATCATCGCCTGGCGCGTTAGCCGTTATTGGTCGAGTCGGGAGTGGGAATGAGATGGCAGCCGAGTTAAAAAACCCATTACGGGTTTGCAATATCAACACCTTCTCACTCACGGTGACGGCCGCCTCAGGGGCGGCGGCGCCCCCGGAGGTCACTTTTAGACCCATTTCATTTAGGTGATGTGTGCGAGTCAATCGATAGAAACTCTGGTTAATTATTGTGTTTTCTACATTTAGAACACAATAAAAACATGTTTCACGCCCCATTTGACCCCTGAGCCATCCAGTTTTTATAGCACTTCTAAACAAATAGATGTTTTTCTTTGCCCATCAACTATATTGGCCATTTGTGCGAACAAGAGGGACAAGAGCAAGACTGCCAATCTGTGCAACGATGCCTCTGTTTTAATTACCGCAAGAACGATCCTCAACAAAAGCCCTCCAAGACAAGGATGCAAATGAAAACAGAGGCTGAGGGGGAGAGAGTGGCTGTGTTATAACAGAGACAAATGAATGCTGGGATGATTAGAGGGTTTTTTTTCTTCCAGGACTCAAACTGTGTTTGAGGAAGAGGAGTCTCTGGGAGGGTGCATTCATTTCCATTCCTATTCTCAAGACTTCTCAGAGTGGGGCTGAGCGCTCCTCTTAGGCAAACACGGCGGCTTCATGCTCCTGCATAATTCAGCATCCATGTGCAGCAATCCAGAGACGCCCAAGGGAAAGGCAGCTTTTTAACGGGCGGGGGGTGAAGGGTTGGGCTGTCACTGATGACTGAGGAGGACTCAGAACAGAGCGGGGCCACAGAATCAACACTCTCTTATCCACGATAAACAACTCTGTCATTGACTTTGCAGAGGCTGAATTCAGAGTGAGGCAGCCTGATGAAGCTCGGCTGCTCTCCGCTGGGGGGGTCACCTGGGTTTACAGAGACGCTCTTCTATTAAAATACAAATCCAAAGCATAAAGGAGTGATGTCAGTTCTCAGGTGACTCCAAGTTAAGGGCACAAGGTTCCATCTTGCTTCCATCAAATCAGAAAATCTCATTTCCTGTTTGTAACAATAAAGACTGTAACTAAATATCCCTGTCATGGGATGAATAAAGTATATGTCCTCTTTCTTCTTCTGCCAGCACTTGTTCCATCCTGATCCCACTGATAATCTCATTAATGACACATTTGAATTGCTCGGATTATAAAATAAAAGTTGTTTGCTGAAATAAACAAGGGTGCGTGTTACCATCCGTCCCAGGAGAATAACAACAGGGATAAACAAGATAAAGCCCTGGTGTGATACAGCACAGATGTGGGGGCCCTAAATTGAATTCAGAAAGCATCAGTGTGTTATTTTCAAGCAAGTGAATAAACACGTTGCATCGCGGCAGAAGGAACAAATTATTTTGGTAATCACCGGCCCCTTACCATCAACGCTTCGGGCTGGGAAATGACGATAAGAACAGCTCGAGCTCCACTTTCGCACAGTGACACGTCTGTTTTTCCCACCGCCAGCACCGCCTGGAAAGTGAAAATAGCTGTGGGCGACACCTCGGCGAGAACGGGGGGAGTGCACTTTAAATTTCAGGAAACAAACGCATGAGATCCGGGACCCGTCAGCGTGGACTCTAGTGAGCAATAAATCACAGTTCAGGTCAACGTTTCAGCTGCCATGTACCGTAGATCCTGGTGTAAATATATTAGCCCACATGTCGCCACCGCACGACCACTAAAGCAGCCGACAAAGCTGACGGCGGAGTGCCACTTTTGGTGCATAATTACGGGGGAAAAAAAAAAAAATCAGTAGGACAACACATCACCTGTCAGGCCTGCAATTTTCTAAAATATTGCAATTTGCAACAATTTGCAGCGGAGGATATGAATCCATTTGCATCGCTGTGTTTGTGTTCTTGTGTTCAACAATGAGAGCGCGTTGAGAGCTGTTCGCAGACACGTGCGCCTGCACCAGGAAGAGCGACGCTCATCCCGACCGAGATAACAATGACGGGTAAAGTGACCAACACCCATCAACTCTTCATCATTGAGCAGTTTGTCTTCAAATCTGAGGGTAGCATGGCGTTAGCACCAGGGGTCTTGTGGGGTGGTCCCAGGGGTCAGAACCTTTGAGTAGCGGTCTGAGCAGGGACAGGGTTGCAGGTGGCCAAGGCTAACTGGACCAAGGAGCCACTAGGAGAGGAGAGGGTTCTTTTACATTGGATGGGCGGGTTTACCTGGGAACGCATGGCAGCGCGAAGCACGGAGGGGTGCAACTGCCTCGAGCCAAGCACGGCTGCGGACCACACACACTTCTGCGGGATGAAACAGTCTGCTTCCGGGTTTTGAGCTTGTGTTGCTTTCATGCCTCCTGACTTCTCTCACACATACACACACACATCTGTAGTCATGGCTGCATGTGTCGTGTGTGTTCACAGAACATTTCAGGGTGACAATCATTCTCCTCTCTCTCCTCCTGTGTGTTACTCAGTCATTTCCTCCTCCTGGTCTCTGCAGGAGACTCCTGGTCTCTGCAGGAACCTCCTGGTCTCTGCAAGAACCTTCTGGTCTCTGCAGGAACCTTCTGGTCTCTGGAGGAGACTCCTGGTTTCTGCAGGAACCTCCTGGTCTCTGCAGGAACCTTCTGGTCTCTGCAGGAACCTCCTGGTCTCTGCAGGAGCCGGCCTGTCTGCTACCTAAATAGACGTGCCCTCAGCGCCCTGCTCGGCCTTCAGCGGCCTTCTCCGTTTACAGAACATTTCAGGTCAGGCGGGGACGGGCGCTCCGCCTGCAGCCACACACACGCTGCTCCACCAGAAATCTGAAATTGAACACCTCCTAAACCGAATGTGGTCAAGTTGCTCCAAACCCAGCCTCCGCTCCTGAGGACTGTGGACTGGAGACCGTCACTGTGAGCAGCTTTACTGGATGGCTGATGCGTTCCAGGCCTGGAGCGCCGCCAATACTTTAGGCGCTTCTGTCAAACAAGCATGCTGGCTGGCGTTTGCAAACTGTTTTAGTTTCAGTTTCAGCTTCTGCTGCAGCAAACATGCTTGAGTCGGCCATGAAAGAGGGGAAAAAGCGAAACCTGCCAGCTGGCGCGCCGTAAAGCGCGATTAGCATTTCAGTCAGATACGTTCGAGTGAAGGGAGATGACGGAAGAGAATTTAAAAGGTCTGCATTTTTATGAACCTGGAAACTCCAGTGTAACTTTAACTTCTGTCTCCATCACTGGTCCATCACACCCACACCAGCCTCCTGATGGAGGGACTCATTAGGCTGTCAGCTCCCAGCCTGCCTCCGTGTCTGCCGCCTTTTCACCAGACTTTTGAATTTTGAGGCTCATATGAGTCTTGCTGCATGATGTTTGGCGACCTTTCTCCTTTCATGTGCCTTTTGTCTGATCCACCCTGAAAATAGTGTAATATTTTCAGCTCATGGTGGCTACAAAGACATTTAATTTAGCTAAACGGCTGCTCTGTGAATCGACGAGTAAACAAAAACTGCTGAGGCCACATGAACAGAGTGAAACACATTTAATCGCCTGATTCTTCGGATCTGTGCGACACAAATCTCCTGAGAAAATCGTCATCGCAGCCCGACGACTTTCCTAATGAGTGAAACTCGGCTCCCCTTTTGTTCTTCTGTTTGGATATTTGACTCCTCGTTGTGGTGTTTTAATGTCACAGAGCCTTTAAATCACAGCAAAAACGATGCTCTCGCTGTCGTCATTTGGAATTTTCATGGAACATTAGTGCAAAAAAGTCCGCTCGTCTGTGGTTTTAGGGTTCCACCTGTTCAACAGCGTGTGGCCGCGACAGCCGCAAGACCGCGAGCTCCGATTTAGCTCCTTCACGTGTGATTGAGCATAAATGACTCCAAAATAGTGTTTACTTGATGAATAATGCATGCTGCTGAGCAGTCTGGACATAAGCTTTGCTAAGACAGATCCTGTTAGCCACCCTCCACTGAGGTGAATCAAAAAGTTGGAGCCCGCCATCCAACATTTACTTCATAAGCTTGCGGGTGGCAGCGGCAGGGGGATTGCCATAGAATTAAATGTGTTTACTTCATCTGTGTCCCATTGATAAGGCAAAGGGTGGAAGCGGTAGCGAGGGGGGCTGAAAGCGCAAGAGGGAGCGAATGCAGTCCAGAGCGAGCGTGAAAACTCTCTGGACCTAAATGCGAGGATGTGGAGGAGGAGCTGAACCATCACAGAGCAATCATGACTCATCATGAAATATGGATGCGTCAAATACGGAGGCTGTATTATGAAGCGAACCCGTGATTCTGGGGATAATTGTGCTAGTTCAGAGACTGTGGAGACTTCCTCATCCACAAAACCAAGAGAATCAAGTTTCCGGTGTTTTTCTCCAGAGAGACAATGTGGGGGTGATTTACGCATTTAGTAGTTAGCGTGAAATGTTGCAAACACCTCCTGTGGTCATGTGGTGCAGAGTATCTACAGCGGAAATGAAACCTTTTTTTCTGCAGAATAAACTCATTTTTATTAATATTTATGGTGTGTAAAAGGTCATCGATGCCACTCACGACTCCCATCTCTGAGTTTTCTCTCAAATTTTACTGTGAATAATTAGCATCAGCACCCAGTTCTGCCACCGCATTCACCCTCCAAGGCTAATTACATTTCCAAGGTGTTGCTTATTACCTGAGGAGACGTTGGTTCAGCAGAATGTGGAGAGGGAACGCTCTGAAACGGAACGCAGGTTCTAAAAGGTGGCATTAGTGAGGCGCTGGAATGAAATGGTGTCAGCTTTTGTCTTAACACATGAATGGATTTAATTTGCGCGATCCCTCGCGTCCTCACCCCAGCGGAACTATCAAAAGTGGCGCTGATGAAGCTCAAGGGCGTGCAAGAGGGCTTTCATGAGCCACCGACCCGGAGGGGAAAAGGACGGAAAGTTCACAACAGCTCTTCACATGTTTCAATGACAAAACGGTTTGTTTTGTCACTAAGAAATAAAAGTGTTGATTGTTGATTCGCTCTGGTAAAAACTGACATAAAAGTCAGTATCAGAGCCCACTGGAGCAGGAAGTCCTCCCCCCGACTGGTGCTGCAGCTGGTAAGTTCAGCCGCCCCCTCGTCTGTGGGCTCCTCTTCCAGGATCACCCTCTGTGCACGTCTGAGATGCTCTTCCCGTCATCCGCCTGCAGATATGCAGCAACAGAGATCAACATCTCACAAAGCAAAACCTGAGCCCTCACTACCGCTGAAATGTGCCTGACATACATCTGGTTTATTTTCTGTTTTCCTTGTCCTTTTTTTTTTGAGGATACTCAAAACCCCCCACAGTCATCAGCCAAGGTCAATGCAGTCAGAGTTGTGATAAAATCGATGGCCGTCAGAAAAAAAAAATAAAAAGATCTCACACTCCCTCAGAAAAACCAAAGCTTGCAGATTTCGGCCTGATTAAGGTTCCTGTGTTGTAAAGGAACAAAACCAGCCGGTTATAACATGCCATGAAATGCCAAGATATTTCTGAGGAAACATTTAGGTAGAAGATTAGCATGTGAAACGTTGCAGCACACAAGCTAAAACCGAAGCATCGCTGTGCTAACACTGCCTAAGCCCACCAGAAATCAAATCAAATCATGGTGCCTCTTGAAACCCCCCAGCACAACCAGTTCTGTCCAAAAGTTGCCTTTGTCAAGTTTAGCATCCAGAGTCATTGTCGAGGCAGCTGCTAATCATGGCAATCTTACCACAGTGGGTGTGAGGAGAGGAGGAAAGGAGGAGAGGAGAAGCCTCCCGGGTCTGATTAACGAACAGGAGAAATACTGGAGCCTTATCTCTCTCTTCTCCGAGAGAAATCATTGCTAAAAAATGTTGATAACGGCAGTCGTGTGCGGAATCCCGAACGAGGACAGCCTCAGAGGTGACAAACAAACAACCTGCGGAAAAAAGAGGAAAATGTTTACAGTGAAAGTGCCTGCAAGGACAAATCCGTTGCAGAGAGTCCTGGAGACATCAGTCAGAGGAGGAGTTCGTCAGTATTGACGGTCTCAAACTGCTAACGAGCGTGAGGAGCATCAGCTCCTCTAGGATGTGACTATAGAAGATCTTTGGTAACGTCCGTCAGACCAGAGGGCAGATGAGAAGACGAGCAGGGCAGGTCACACACCTGGAAAGTTTAACCTTCCCGCATCTCCACCGTCAAGCAGGTGACCTCCCTGTTGGTCACATGTCTGGCCGTCACCGCGGCTGCAAACGCCAGGAGGCTGCACGGAGGATGTCTGCCACTATAGATAACGCTGACGGCAACACGGGGGGAGAGGGGGACTGACCACACGTCTTCAGACAGCGTCTTCAGACTGGACAGCTGGTTGTCCATCACTCCCCCGTCTCTGCTCAGCACGGGAGAGCTAACCGGCGCAACAGACGAGGTCGGTCTGAGGGGGAAAATACACACCGCACATTTGCAACCATGGTGATAAACCTGCTCAGTGCTTGACAATCATCTTCAATGAGAGGCAGCAAACAGAGTTAGTGACAAAAGTTTATTTTTTTTTAATGATTTTAGGATTAGAATTAGCAGAAAAAACTGCAGGTTAAGAGGTTTACACATGGAATACAAGCAAGAGCATCATCTCCCTCTTCCATTAAGTTTTCAAGAGAGGTGTTTCCATTGTTCCTTAGAAGTGTGGGACCACTTTTCTCTCTGCCACAAGCTGACCTGATGCATCCATCCATCCATGCAACCATCCACCCACACAAGAACTCTTACCCCCTATGAGGCAGGTGCTGCAGACATCCAGAGGCCAGCAGCTGAGGAATGAAGGCTTCTTCCCTTCCACGCTGCTCTACATCTGAGACCCTCACATCGTCTCCAGACCCTGTCTGTATCCCTGCATCTGTCGCAGTACTCTGAGGGCCCTCCAGCCACCACCGACCCCCAACCCCTCCTCCACCGCAGCGTAGCGCAGCGCAGCACTCCCTGCAGCACACTCAGCCTTTCAGAAGGTCTGAGGACAGAGATAAAGCCAGAGCCAACAGCTCTCACTCTGACCTCCTGGTTCGTTATTTTTGTTTCCAGCAGTTTAGTTTGAGTAAATCTAAATTAAAGAGGCTGTGAGCAGACAGAAGAGCTGCAGAGCTCAACCAGGGTTCTCTTAAAGTTCATATTAAACAAGCAGCAGTCCGCCTCCAGCTGTTGATTTGGACCTTCTGCTTTGTGTGGAAGCAGCTTGGGTGGCGGCTCCCTCCCAGATTCCTCTCTCAGCGTGATCACCTTTGAAGTGGGGGAGCTTCACACGTTGGCCGCGGTGACAGAGACCCTCCCAGAGGAGCTTCTGCTGATCACCGGAGGACTTTCGGAGCTGCGGCACACATCTGCTCCAGCTTTTTTAATGATCCTCCTTTTACAGTGGATTCCACACAGCCAGATAAATAACAAACAAACAACAAACTGAGCAGTTTCTGTTGATCAGTGCAGAATATTTCTGTCTGAGCTCTCACAGTTCCTAATAAAACACACTTTTGTTGCATTCTGGGTGTTTATACCATCCACACCACAGCCACAGCTGCATTATTGCCTAGTTTTCTGTCACAGGATTATTCATACCATTTTCTTTTAAAAATATAACCCAGAGGAACACTTTCCAATATCAGTGCCCCTAGTGGTCAGGTTTATCCTTCAGCCGTATCCAGCCTACCACACTAACATTCACGATGGAAAGTAACATCGATCCAACGACCTGAAAGCTAATTACACCTAGCCGTTTGATCGTCTGTATACATCAAAGTTTATCTGAAGTATAAACCACCGGACTCAAGACGAATGAAGTGCAAATGATTTTATTTCACGTTCATAACATTCAGAAACTGGGGCTGTTCCAGCGCTGCAGCTGCTGAGACCATGCTAATACCTTATCTCTATTTGAACACGCTGACTTACGATCAGATCAGGGTTGTTTAGACCAGAAATGGTCATTTCAGAACTAAAATATTTGCTGTTTTTAAATCAGGAAGTCGGGGTAAACAGGGTTGCTATCGTTGTTGAAAATATTGTTATGAGGAATCTGCTTAATTAGCTCCTCAATGACTTGTTTTGTTTAAAGTGTGTTTCATCTGGACATGTGATGTTTTCATTGTTTAGTTGAGAGTCGGCGCATCGTCTGATGAGATATTAAGGTATCATAAACAAAGCTGTCAGAGCGACTGAGCTCATTGACAAGGCGGCCATTAAGCCCCAGCGCGACGGCTTTCTGCTGACTTACATCTGCTGGATGACTCAAACTGGCCCAGCCTGCCTGATGTAATCTCCCAGATAGTCCGACTACAGCGGCTGCGGAGGCGTTAGCCGACGCTGGAGTGTCAACATTTGTGGTGATGCACAGAGAAGCGTAGCCGCGGGGCCGGAGCTAGCGGCAGAGCAGATTAGAGCCCGGAGCCGATGGTTTCATAGACACTGGTTAAAGAATGACTTTACATCACTAATTATAACCAATAACTGGAAACAGATCCAGAACTCAACCGTGGAATTTGATCTGTCAAGAGTAGGAAGTAATTGACTCCAGTAAAAATCCCAGGTAGCTTACTGGGTCATCAGTGAGAACCTCTGCATCTGTCTCTCGCTTGCTGTGAATCCAGAACCATCAGCTAACTGTAGCAGCTAACGGGGAGTTTATACAGTAAATAATTACCTTTCACTGTCAGGAAACAGCGTCAGCTACTCAGTCCAACTCACAGTTGCACTGACAACCACACTAAGCTTATTCTATGGCTGTATTTTACATCTTTACATTATTGTAGCTGCGCGGCTGCTGGACACGCCACTCAGATGCAGCCGGAAATCCAGGCTCGCTCATGTGGGATTGTAGAGAAAAGCTCCTCCTTTGCTCTGGAAGCATCGGTAATCTCAGAGCTTTTGAGATTTTTCATGGCTTCATTGTCTGTAGCAGCAGAATCAATAACGTGGCTAATTATGCTAATTATGCTAGGTTGTCTTTCCATCCATCGACAGTAGAAGGGTGAGAAGGTCTGTGACTGTGGTTACACGCTCGGACTGATGTCATTTCAGCCTGAACTCGACATCTTCAGAGTACACGTCTACGTGAAAATAACGACGCCGATACGGTGAAGCTGAGCAAGACGGCGGAAGGATGTTCCTCATGCATTAAATTTCACTTAACACGGCGCTATAATTGGGCCTTCAGAGCCTCGTTAGCACACAGTTGCAAACCAGTGGTGAAATTGCACTTTTAATTATTTTCTGAGCACATTTCAGCTCAAACAATATAAACCACGCAAAAGCTCAAAATCAGAGTCTTAATATTTCATCAGTGCCATCTCAGTACGGCCGCCTCCATCCCTGAGGGTGGAGGGGAGGTAGTGGGGCTTCTGTGGGCTGATGAAATCACCATCAGCTGGTGCAGAAATCCGACACCACATTGAAAATGCAAGGGCGCTAACAGAGCGGTCACACAGAAGAGCTTGGGAAACGCTCCTTTACGCCATCTGGAGAACCTCAGTAGCAGCCGCGGCAAAAAGGAAAATGGCGTTCAATCAGATAAATAAGGCAAAGTAACAACAGCCTCAGGAAGATAAACTGACCAACAGACGTGCTGAACGGAACCCGCTGTCGTTGAGTGAATATCAGTTCTCAACCGTTCTCATGCTAATTATCTGAGCTGGGAGGAGTTCCGTATGTTTCTGCACAGGCTGGCACAAACTTACGGTCCCGCTGACATTATAGAATAGAATAGAATAGAATAGAATAGAAATACTTTATTAATCCCAGACATGGGAAATTGACTTGTCCCAGCAGCCTCGCTAGTATTAACATATTTACAACATATACAATGCAATAAATAATTATGACAATGTGCCACATGAAAGTACTATTTTTTTTTTTTTTTTTTAGAAATGACTTTCTAATGGTGGTATTAACCTTCTGAACAGAGAGAAAAATACTTAATGTCTCCTATAATAACGGTGTGAAGGCTGCCGTGTCAGAGGTTAGACGTCCAGGCAACGAGTCCAATCGTCAAGATGGTATAAGAGCGGAGAGTAATTTTAGATCATCAAAATGGAGGATGAATTTCCCCTAAAAGAACTTCCGGTACTGAAAAGCTACTGTATTCCTCCATACACTAAATAAATACCAATATGCAGACTGTAGGTGGTGCTGCTCCAAAATGTGCATGAAAATTGTTTATTTATTAATTTAAACATTTAATTAAACAAACTCCAGTCTGAACAAATGGAACACTGAGATCTTTTGTCAATTTACGGAGTCCAACCACACGCACACCCTCGGGGAACATAATAAAATAAAAAGAGATTAGTTTATAATTAATTTTTTTAATTAATTAGAATTGTAATTGGTTGGATAATTGAAAAAGCCACATCAAACAAAAAGGTCAAAATAAAGAGGTGACAGGGAAGATTACTGGGCAGGAATTAAAAAAGAGCGCAGTAAACAAGACAAAACTTCGGTCAGTTGGATGTCTGATTATTTAAAGGGATTCGTCAGCGTTTCTGATGTCACCTCGTGGTGTGACGAGGCTTCACTTCCTCACAGGCGCAATAAAAATAAAGAAAAGCGCTTTCTTATGTTCCAGTTCCACACTGCCAGACTGTCTTTTTCGCCCGTTACAGTGCTTTCATCGGGCCGTTTTGTTTGCCTCAGGGTTCGTCTCCTGGTTCATTTGTCCCGCTCACCTCGGGATCACAGCGTGGCTTCTCCATCTGCTATACCAGTCCTCCAGCAGCAGGTTCCCAGTTTAAAGATAAAAAGAGAGAATCTACATTCAGATGAACATAATTTCCTTCAGAAATATAAATAAACTCAATCCAAAGTCTAGAGGAAATGGAGGACGAGTAGCTAGGCTAACAGTCATGCTAACATAACAGGGGAATCATCATGGAAATACATTATTTTATGTGGACGTGCTAACGCCGGCGTTCTGATAACAGGCCTTAGTGTTCTGACTGTGACCTCTGTGACCTCTGGGTTGGAGGACCAGTCCTGAGATGCAGCAGGAGATGAAACCAGAGCAGCTGTGAGACGAGGCAACAACAGGGACCCTGATGCAGAAATAAGCCGCCACTCTGATGGCTCCTCCAACCTGTCATTTCTATTTGTTTTCATCTCCACAAAGAAGGAGAGCGAGCCGCAGAGAGGAACACTGCGTTCTCTCTGGATTAAAGCTTGATTATGTCTGATGTCGCCGGTATTCTACCACAATATACTCGGATTCAGAAAGCTTCGTCTGTGATTGGCTTAGTGTTCAAAAAAGAGAGAGAAAACACGATCGTGAAAGGACAGACATCGCGGTGTTCCTCTCCGAGCAGATGGGAGTCAGAAAAGACATTTTACATCAACAAATAAATTGAATTTCATCCGTGGTGACTCGGGAATCAGGTCTGATATGGGACGATATCCCATCTGTGAGATTTAACGGTCCAGGAAGAGGAGGCGATTGTGTCAGAGCTCAGGCAGGAAGCTGCGGATATGAGAGCGTTCTACCTGAGCTGGAAGCTTCATTGTGCCGACTCACGCGCAGATGCACAATAAAAGCCGAGAGGAGGCTCAAAATAAACCCGCTGCGCGTGCGTCGCTGTCGTTTGTGTCTCGCTAAGAGATGGCTGTTGGCAGTGCTAAATGAGGGGAACAATACTTACACATGCCTCGTGACTACGCTATAAAACTTTTATTTCCTCCAGCTTTCCTCCACACTTCAAAAACACAACACCCCCATCAGAATAAAAAAAGTGAGGGTGGAGGAATATGAAACTTGGAACAGTTGTGTCTTCTTTTAGCTCGAGCTAACAATAACAGATATTTTTGAGATATTGACGGAGAGGAACTAAAGGTTTCCGCCTGTTCATTTGTCACCCTCAACATCGGATTAGCCAAATGTGTTTACAGCTGCTCTCCATTACAGGCAAAACCAAAAGTCTGTCGTCCATGATTAGAAGTCTATAATAATGATTTCATGCTACATTGTTAAGCTGGGATCAATTATGAAGCACAAACCGCAAAGAATTGATGTCCGAGCTCATCGTAAATTCATTAGCTCTGTTCACAGCCTGTGCATGTGGGGAAACACCAGATACGGCGTTCTTCTTCTCACCGACTTTACCCAGAAAAGGGGTCAGAGTTCAAACGCTAACACTTTCGGTAACTGACAGCTTAACTCTAATTATGGTAACAACTGAAATGTGGCGTCCAAGAGATGTGTCTCCTGTACGATGACACGAATGAGACAGCCAGAACACACACACACACACACACACACACACGCACACACGCACACACGCACATATCCAGCTGTGAGTGTGCCACCAATTCTGCTATGGCGTGCCCATGATGGGACTCGTGCTTTAGGTTGACAAACCGAAGTTGATGTCATCTATAAAATGAGTTAATTTCTGGTTTTACTGGACAGATGACGCCTAAAACCACAGCTGCAGAACATCACAGAACATCACATCAAAAACTGCTTTATTTCAGCGGAGTTAGAACAGATTTTCTTTGCCTCATGTACGCTCTATAACCAATAATGGTTTTGTTACGTCTCAGCGTCCTTCTCTTGGATTCATGCACCGGACCCCCCTTTTTTTATGGTTGATGTCTTTCATTTTCTCCGTCAGACCCAGAAAAGCAGCGCGTTGATGGATGGCGGCGCGCTCTGGCATCTGGTATTGACTCAAACTCGGCTCAACTGCAGAGCAGGAAAATTGAAAATAAAAGGGTGGCAGCGGGGGTTAATGAATTATTAATGCCTGGCCCGGCCCACAACACGGCCCATGTGTAGCAGCATCGGCTCCCTCGTTTCTCTGACAAAATTTTCACCGGTGATATAATTACAACAACTCTTTCGCGACCGTCCGATTTTTGTCTGCACTCGACGACTGCATATCACATAAACCGCCACGGCCAGCAGTGAAGCGGTGACCTTTCCGAAGTTAGACCACTTTAATTCAATTTTCCAGTCAGTCAAACAAGAAACGAGGTTAGCGGCCTGGTTTAACGTGGCTAGCAGCACCTTTCCCACGGAGCCGTAAAGAAGACTTTAGTGCTGTAATTAAAACCTCGCACTTCCGCGTGTGGCAGCACACGTGCTCTTTTAGAGCTGTTGAGAAGAAACTAATTTCAGTTTTTAAAACCATGACTGGCCGCTGCAGCTTTGCAGCGTTCTGCAGCCAGTAATTAAAGGTTACGGATTAAAAAAACATAAATGTGGAAGCGCTGCTTTGAAATGTCACAGATGGGAGGCATCACGTGACGGTGGAAACAACGATTCAGGCTGGCGACGGCTGCGGTCAGAGCCTTTGAACGGGCGCTCTATAAATGGATGTAAATAGGAGTTTAGCCGGGTGTAATCAGGAGGAGGAAAGGATGAATAATTCACATCCTCTCTCTCTCTCTCTCTCTCTCTCCTATTCAATCACACAAAGAGCGACTGTACGTCCCGGCGGTGCCCTGACATTTTACAGGCTGGTATCCTGTTGTGAGCCGGGTCAAAGGTCGCCTCTTCTTTCTCTTCCACTCCTGGAATAAGGGCAGTGAGAGAGAGATGTTTGGGAGGGAAAGTAGATTAATTTCAGGAACATCTGGCTAATTTAGGGCTCTTAATATGAATTAGCGAGTGGAGTGGATGATGTATTATCCCACCGAGCTATTGTGACACCTGCTGCCATCTGATCGCCACCAAACACACACACACGCTAAAAATGAAGCGCACTTATTTATATCTGATATAATTTATGTTTCTGCCAGTCGGTTGGAGTCTGTTTGGGAGCGGTGGAGGTCACTGGCAGCAGGAGGAACTGAGGCTGGAGATAAGGCTGCCCCTATCTGGTAAATGGCGTCAGCGAGAAGCAGCGCATAAACGGGGCAATCGGTAAGCACGGGGAGTACTGGGGCGGTGAAGTGGGCGATAAAGGTGGCTTGCTTGGCTGGGGAGGCTTCCCTTTATCTGCCTGAGGTTACAGATGCAGGAGGAGGAGAGGACAGCTGATCTACAACCAGTCTGATCCAGTCCATCACCCTGGACACCTCCTAGAGATCCAAACCAATGCAGGAGACCAGCCTGGAGTTGAAAGCGTGATGTAGTTCATACGTTTTGGAGTAGGACGGGTTTATGCCTCTTCTGGAGGAGGTAAAAGAGCATCTCCTCCAGGGCAGGTAGCAGGTAACGTCTGCAGGTCGTCCCCTTCTGTGTTAAGATATTAACAGCCGCCGCCGCCAGGTCAGTCTGGTCTATTTTGGACCAAACTGGGAATCAAAGGAGATGAACAAGCAGATGCATAAAGTTTCACCAGCTAAAACGGCAGGTTTAGTCAGATTTGTGGCTCGTGCCGACAGGTCTGACAGCGTCTGGGTACATTCATGTGATGATGTGTGACTGATAACAGGAGCTAAACTGGCTGCAGAATTAGCAGTCTGTCAAACAGCCTTTGTATCAGCGCCATCACAGACAGCCCGTCAAGTCTTAATTGAGGTCTACGCTAATTAAAGCCATCCCAAACTCACTAACCTCTGGCTTCATCTCAGTCAGAAGCGGCGTTGCTTTCATTTTCTGCCACTGGAAATTATGACTGCTGATCCAGATTTCTCTGAACTTGGACTCGCCTCCAAAAGAATCGCCGCTAATGGCGACAAACTACGAATTAGCCTCTGCTAATGGCTCACAATGGTCAACTACTGCAAATAGACTGTAATAAAGGAATCAGCTACTGCTTCAGTGGCCGTTACTAATAAAAACAAAACATCAAGCTACTTCATGAAGTTAGCAACGAGTCACATGGCAAAATAATGTCTGAACATTAATGGAAGTATTAAAAGCAAATGGTGAAAAACATTACAGTCCTCTCAGGGACAATTTCAGGAGGCTTTGCAGCTTCAGCTTGGTTTTATTTACATGAAAGAAGATAAATCCTGCAGGTTTTCCGCACCTAGAAGACACATCCTCAGCGGAAGACGAGGGTCTGTGTAGACGCTAACAGAAGGTGGATACTCACAAACCGCACAGGAGCCTCCATCAAAACACCTGAATTAATACAGACATTTATTCCAATAATGCATCAAAATGATGGAGAGAATATAGTTAATCTGTCTGGACCTGCAGCCGCTCTTTGTGTGTGTGTGTGTGTGTGTGTGTGTGTGTCTCAGGAGGTGTGTCTGGTTCTCAATTTACTCTCCTCCAGAGATTCAGTAGCTGAGACACGCCTGGCAGAGATCCCTGCTGATAACTCTGCCGCGACTCCACTTCTGAAAAATAGCTGCTGGAATCGACTTGCTGCGAGGAATCGTTCCGCACGTGTCGCCGCGGCGTTGAGAATTTTCTCACAGCAAGAACGCGCTGTGAGGAAAGCCTGATAAGGAATTAATAGGAAAAAAAGGAAATTAAAACATCAAAAGTGACATATTCATGCTACCACTAAGGAGGCATAGTTGCATCAGTGATGTGGCTAATTGCAATGCTAACTACAGAGCTAATGAACCTGCTAGCTCTTTGAGACAGCCTGCATATGACTCTGGGTTACAGCTACAGTTTGACAGCGCTACCTCGATTGGTTGCATCTAGTTACTCTGCCAGGCTCTCCGTCGCCCCCTGGTGGATGCCCAATTTGAACTACAAGACAATGAGCGTGGAGATGCTCATTCTAAGGACTTTGATTCAGCTCAAAATAGTCACTTAAACAGTATTGTTTTACACTTGTCTCTATTCAAAGCAGCATCCAGATCTGCACCTTTGAAACGAGGACTGACATGGATCCTGCTTACACACATGCTTTTCTCTTTCCTCTCCTAGCAAAAACACAGGTGTGTCAGTTTGACAGAACAGAACAGAACGCTCTCAGCGTTGAACCAGACCGGAGGTGCTTCGGCTCAGCGGTCCGTCCTGAAGGCGTCCACCTGCAGCGTGTCTGGGTTTTGTTTGTCGCGCTTCAGCAGGAATGTTGTTATTGAAAAAGTGTGGTGAAAGTCTGCAGGTGGTGTCGGCAAAATCACCAACTGTTCAATTTCTTTGACCCTTGGGGGAAAACGGCTGTAGATGAACGCAGGTGTCAGGGGTCCAGGATCGGACCCGAACGCTGAACACGGTGGCCGAACTTCGGACTGGCCAGGTTAACAACCAGAGTCACTAGAGCAGCTCCAAACACAGAGCTCCGCTATATTCACTCTGATTTACATTCAGGCGACACAGTTTCATCTTAAATGTCACAAACCCGGAGCTGACATTTTTAGAGCAGCCTTGGGGATTTATTCTGGGGATTGTACAATTTCACTGTTAACCACTTGACTGGAAGAAAACAGAGACCAAAAACACATTTTTAAATTCTTTTTATAACTTTTTTTTTTAATTATCTGCTTTGAGTCAGTCCTCCCCCATATGACCCTGGTCCTGCTTGGGGTTTCTTCCTGTTAAAGGGGACAAACAAATCAAGAAGGGCTGATAAAAAGGCAACAAAAAGTGACATTTTACTCACAGTGTGCTAGAAAAGTGGAACAGAAACACCACCGATGCTGTGAGAACGCTGTACAGCAGCTACACAAACGTCCCACGAGGGCGTGGGTTCCGCACACAAAAGCCTCCGATTGGGTGTCGGAAACGTGACATCAGGTCACATCTGCTGCATGAATCAGTCCTGATCGCAAGTTTTTGCCGTCTGATTCCATTTTCAGGCCTGACAAACAGACAAAGACGATTCCCGGCTTGGCACCTCTGTTACGCCACACGCTTTCACATATTTCATATTTCTCTGATCTGGGTCGAGCTAAGTTGTGCAGGATCACCGAGGAGAGGAGATTTAGATCTCCCGCAGTCGTGAGATTATGTCTTCGCTCTCTCCGGCTTAGCTCTCTCCTTTAAAAGCCTCTTTCACTGCGCAGAGGCAAGAAATTTGAGGGATTTGAAGAAAAAAACAAAAACGATCTAAACCTTGACTGCAAACCGCCGTTTTATCAGAGTTGTTAGGGTTTATCGACGCCCCCCTGACCCCGGGAGCTGCAGACTGTTGAACTCTTGGTCCAAAGTGAGGATCTGCGAAGCAGAGAGGAGGGACGTGACCTTGAGATGGGACAGGACACGTCTGTAAACACGGTCTGAATACGGAGAAAACTCATGTTGACTTCTGATGTTTCCTCTCATGTTCCTGAACCTGGAGGCTCCAGGCGGAGCTCTCCGGTAATAAAGGCTTAAAAAGGGTTAACGTCCTCCGTCTTCCTTTCTCCTCATGTTTGCGGTTTGGACTGTTGCCTGCAAACTACCGAACAGCTAACACTAGCTAACACTAGCTTCTCTCCAGCTTCCTTTTACATCCTCGAGGTGCCGAAGCTGCCGGAGCAGCCAAACATGCAAATCAGACGGGCTTGTGCTATTTTTAAGCGCTTGGAGGAAAAGATCAGATGGCTCCTGCAGACGCGTGCCTGGGGGACGCTGCTGCAGGTTTTCATGCTGTAACCGTGTAGATCAGGACTAGATTGTTTAAGATTCACATGCATTTGTATAAATGAGCCTGTCTGTATGCGTAAGCGGTTGGGAGAGGCCAAAACGGGTCCTTCATCTTCATCTTTATCTTCATCTTGATCTTCATGCGTGGCGGCGCGCTTCAACGCTTGAGCGCCACTCTGGAGTGATGAATGTGCCGTCTGTCAGTGAAGATATGTTTTCACATCTGTTGATGAAAGAGCTTGGGTGTGGAGCCGAATCCGCTCCAAAATTCAGAAGGCGTGAAGGAAAATGGTCGAGGAGGAAACAGTCAGCCGGCAGAAATGAATCAGAGCCGTGGGGTATTGATCAGGACCTCAGCTGTCTTCAGATCAGTGCAGATCAGCGTAGTCAGAATCTTTGTTACGACAGGCGCAGAGACGATCTGCTGCCGTCATCACAGCTCGCCGCGCGCACCCCTTCAGCCCTTTAACACAGGGCGACGCTAGGCTCCAATGAAATGCTTTACTCCGGAGAACAAACGCAATCTGCTCAGAAATCACACTTTCAACAGCTGTTTGAGGGACTTTCGCTTCCGTTTATTGTGAAATAAAAGACGTTTGGTGGCGTGCTCAACACACTCCTCCGGCTCAAAGCCCAAAAGTCGGCCTGACGTAAGAGAATGCAATGGCTGATGGGATTGCTCTGGATTTCAGCAGGAATCAGAGTCTTGGATAAAAGGTGGGCTGGCCGGGAACAACAATGACCTGCAGCTCTCAGTGGGAGAGCTCCTCTAAGGAGGCTGCTGGAGAAGCATCCTGTGCTGCCCACCTAATCAGCATCATTCCAGGTTGCTGTTCACTCGCGTGTTAACAAACTCTGACTCATCTTTTTCATCTTCTTGGGAGGAAAAGGCAAATATAGCAGCAGCACATGTTTATTTCAAACAGCCCACAGCTAAATACACATTAGCAGTATTACAGACTCCGCCATGATGGCTGAGGTTAATGGGACAGGGCTCGTGGGAATAACCCTCTCAGAAGACGCATCATATCCTCCGCATCACACATTAGCTCAGCGATATATATATACTGTATATATTTTTTAAATAAATAAAGATGGATTGCGGTGCCAGCTCCTTTCATTGTTGGTTTTATAACAGAAGGGTGAATTTACTGGTGCTGCTCTGAAGAGGACGTTCATGACTGAGTGCTGCGTCAGGCACAAAAACAGTTTAAGAGATAAGCGTTTGCTCCTTTCATATTCACAATTATTGACTGAACGCTAACGCAGCACAAGTTGGCACAATCCCGGGTGTGTTCCTGCCTTCCCCTGTGACTGCTAGCATGGACTCCAGCACCCCCTGTGCCAATAATTGGGAATTAGCGGTAGGAAATGAATGCAGATGCTTCATTAGAGTTAAAATAAATCACCAATTTACGTACAGTACTCAGAGGACCAGGAGGCTCCTGCCTTATCTTTAACAGGGGACGTTTTTCATGTCCCCTCAAATACAAATTCAAGCACGCTCACCAATTTCAACCATGGTCACACACAATGTGCGAGCATGGTTTCCTCAGCCAGGGCTGTTTTTTACGCCTTTCAGGAAATAAGCACAAAAATATCTGCTCACTTCACGGCTGTCACGGAGAGAACGTTTGAATCTCTTAAGAGAAGAAAGCAGAAAAAAAGCTCCACTTTTCCACCTCCAGTCCAACATTTTATACTTTTCTTGTAAAATAGAAGAAAATGAACATTATTAGAACGTCTACCTGACAACCAGAGACAAGAGTTCATCAGTTCATTTTAATTACAGAAGTACCCAAGATAGCGTTAGCTTGGACAACAGCTAATTTCCTCTATTAAGAAGCTGCTAAATGTCATACTAGTAAATTTGCTTTTTTTTTTTTTTTTTTTTTTTTTGCTAATTGTCTGCCTCTCCAACAATGACAGTGCTTTCTTCTAATGCGGCTTTTCACATCTACTGTAAATTAAAGTATCCCCACACTGTCATTTACTGCTGGTGCTTTTATTTCTGCAGGATACCACCCATGAAATAGACGAGCAATCTCCGGGGACGCCGTCCTCCCGACCACGGAGAAGATTAACACATTATCTGGATGAAGATGTACATGACCGGGAGCGAGCTGCGGAGGGGGTAGATGGAAGCTGCAAAGTGTGAAATGATTTCTTTTAGCGCTGTCTCATCAGTGTTTATGGTGCTGGAGATGTGAGCACTGACATTTAGGATTATGGAGGGTGGAGACGCATCCTTCTCCAACTCCCGTCTGGCCGCCTTCATAATGCTGCCGACACACTTGGAGAGGCAACAATAAATGTACAGTCACCTTAGGAAAACACAGATCTCACATACGCTGAAATATTAGCCGTCTTTGTTAGCCGAGTTACTTCCTGTTTCCTCCCTGTTTGTCTGCACCGTGTCAGTACTGAGCAGATATCTGGATGGATTTATAGTCAAAAGCAGGTTCTGCTGCTGGCAGACTTAAATATTGACACAGCTCATATAATCCATCTCGGTAAGCCTTAAAGCTGCTTTGGTGAATTCTTTAAAAAAAAGTTCCTAAAGTTGAGAACTTTAATATCAGTTGCTGCAGGTATGAAGGTGACATCCAGCAAAGGTGATATGAAGCGGCTGAAATGTGAACCTGCAGCCAGGTTGGAGGTGGTGAGAGCTCTGGATCCAGTTTTCCAGGCTTCATCCAGAGGTGCCGAGCAACTGAACATGGTGCTTTTCACAGACTCCAGGATAGAGAGCCTTTAACCAAGCAGATGCCTCTGACCGGACCTGACCATTGGGTTCTTGGGCTCCTTTCACCATATTGCTCCAAACTTCTTCTGTTTCAGAAGGATGGAGGATATTGAGCTCCAAGAAATCAAAGTAAAAAAAAAACAGAAAAAAGAAATCAAGTCAAACCATCCCACAATTAGCAGAGATCAACACAAACTTGTATCCCTCCTCCCGACGCCAGAGACCAGCTCTGGCTTCCTGCACCAGAAACATCATTTCGAGGCCTTGAAAACCTAAATTCATGTCGGCGTTTAGATGGAGTACCCTTGAATAAAACAACAGCTGATTATATAAGCCAGCCCACTGCAGAGTCGTCGTGTTCTTTGATTAAATCTGCACAAACATTTCATCAGCGCGGCACACACAGGTTGAAGAAAAAGCTCCTCATACAAAAGATGTTTACTCCCCACATTTCCCTCCTGTTGAGATTTATTTAAGAGGATTACGCCTTCTGTGCTTGATCAGGATATAGAATCCAAAAACCTGGCATAAAGGTGTCTTTGAAAAAAAAAAGATCAATGGCGGAGAGAGGCTGAGAACAGAAGGTCTGAATGAGGATGGATGAAATGGACGAGTGTTGGTACGTCACCCAGGAAAGGGAACAAACACAGTAATGATAATAAAAGTGACAGCAACTTTTACTCTTGGTGACACATGCTAACATTTAGCTAACTCTAAAGATGGCAGCAGCTGCAGAAGATGTGTTCAGGGTCGGCACAGATCCAGTCTCTCCCTCGTGTCTTATGAATCAGCTTCTTTCCCCACCTCTGGGGAGTGAGAGGGGCTTGTTTTTTTATTTCTTGATCAACAAACAGAACCCAGCTCCTCTCGACCAGCATCGCCACAGACCCCTGTGTTGCCTACTCTCCCTCCGCGTCTCTCCTGGGATGTTTTTGTTGGAACATATTGTCAAACTGCTGGTTTTATCTCGGCATGCTTTAGTTTCAGGGTGATGGCTCCGCGCTTTGTTGTTGGATCCGCAGACGAGCGCTGGGTAAACAGCCACTCTGGAGGACAACAGAAGCCTTCAGCTGGGAGGTGTGTGTTTATACATCTCTTATTCGTTACAGTCAAACCTACACTCGACATTCCTCAAAAACACATAACTCATATTCCTCACCAGCACTAAAAACTGAAAGGCTGCCTTTTACTCTGAAAGGCCTGACCAATCCACTGGGTCAGAGGTCACTCTGTGACCTTCCTGCAGGAGGTCATTCATTCTACTGTATGACCTCTGAGGATTTTAGATCTACCTGCAGACCGACAACCCCGCCCCCACCCACCAGAGCACCACTGGGCTACAGCTGGGTTTGAACAGCTAATTTTAACAGCCTTTAGGTTCTCTTATGCTAATATAAAAGCTTAGGAATAGCTTTATTTCAATCTCTGGAGTTTCCCTACTACAATTTGCATTAAATATAAATGCAATCACACCTTATGTAAGTCTGGTCTTATAAAAGCCAGGCTGGAGCGTAATGATCGCCGGCGCTGTATTCAGGACACAGTCGAGCAGATGACAGAGGGATGATGTAGCGCAGCCATAAACGGAGGCCAGAGAGCAGACAAACTCTGGGCTCTAATATCACTAAAGGCCCTTAGAGCAGCAGGACACAGGTCATCAAATGTACATTAGCTGCAGCTGTGTCGCTGCAACCTCATATTAAACTGCGTGTTTACCAGATTATCTGTTTTATTGGGTTTTTATTGGTCTGTTTTTATTGGGTCTATTTTTATTTCTGTTGTGATAAAACTCAGACCAAATGCCTACAGTTTGAAACTCCCCAACGATGACTTTTTCCATACTGCCACAGCGACACCTTCAGCGATGTTTGTTGGCAGGGAAAGGTAGAAGTTCGTGCTCTTAGCTAACAGGAAATGGCTTTAGATGATAGGTAATGGCAGGAAAAAAAAAAAAAGGTTTTAAAAGACGCAGCTAAAACACTTCCACACTAGTTTTAAATTCATTGCCATTAATTATCACTTTAGTTGAGTGTATCATTAGCCAGCACTTAAAAAAAAATGTGATGAGGAGTCTGGCAGCAATCATCTAACCCTGAATTAGAGACAGTCAATTCTTTGATGAGTGAGCGGACAAGTGCGATTTTCTGAGTATAGAGATTTATTTAGCTGCAAGAAAGGATCATTTAGAAAGGAAATGACCTCACCTTGAGCATGACAAAACTTTTACCAACGGAGATAAATGTATCCTGAAGAGTCTATTTTTCTCCATCCGCTGTGTGGAAATATGCGGCGTGCGTTTCTTTATGTTAGACGTTTAAAAATCACAGTAAATTGTTGTTTTTAGTGCCTTGCAGGCTGGATTTGGCAAAATGATTGAACGAAACAGTGTGACGATCTCCAATAGCATTTCCGTCCGTTTCCCCTGTTGGCTGACGTGTGGAAACTGACATCCATTTGTAAATGACTGATTTTAATCCTGTCCAAAAACCAGTGTTTTTTTTTTATATGTGATTACAGATATTTACAGATTTTTTAATCAACAGCAACCGGATTGTCCAACAGGCTGTTCTTCAGTGAAAACATCACAAGGTCGCCTTCAGCCAGGCCGGAGTTCCTGCTTTAGGATTGTCGGTAAGTGATAATCACAAAAGTCAACCTTTAGCTGGTGCTTCAGGATTCCGTCTGAGTCTGATCTCATCGAAGTGTCAGGAGTCATCAGAGTTGTGTCTATTTCCCCACATGTTGTCACCTGTAGTATCATATACAGTATATTATATATAGGCAGTGGTAATACAAAGTGACATAACATACAGTAGTAGGTTGCTAATGATCAAAGCCCCTGACCTTGGAGCTTTGATCATACGCTGAAAACGGTCCAATATCACAATGTTAAAGAACCCTTATTATCCACAATGAGCTTCAAAGTGTTCTAAAAGTTTGGACACGGTTAGAACTGAGCAGAGGAAGTCATAAAAACTGGAGAAGCCTGATAAGACACACCTGTGGGATTAACCCAGACTCTCCGGCTGCTAAACCAGCACTCTCAACCCCATTAGAGGCGTTCACCGAGACATTGTGCAGCCGGTTGGGACGCGGCTGAAGACGGAATATTTAAACCTTCTTTCTGTGTAAGTACAGGAGCTCTGCTTCTTTACTGATGAACACTGAGAGAGGAAACGTCAGGTTGAAGAGTTTACGTTCCAAATTGCTTTGATGTTATGCTTTGTCTTTGATGTTGTGAAACGCCTTCTCATGAACATCGAAGCACCATTCTACACGCGTCCCACCACATTTAGAAACTAGACCAAGCTGCACCTCTACACTCTGAACTTTGTCAAATGGAGGGATAATGGCAATTTCAGACCCTTGGCTGATTGCAGCTGGAGCAGACGTTTCCTTGGTGATGACGGCCATCTTATCAGGGAAATGCGCTCCGAGCAATGGCAAAAGTGACGATTGTAATGAAACCCTCGCAGAGACATTTTGAAAGGCCAGCGTGTCTCACTTCAAAGGCCATTCAGAAAAGTGAAAAAAAAAAAAAAGTAATACAGCTGGTTTGGTGACAAAATGGCAACAGTCCTCAATGCTGATCCACTTCAGGAACAGACCCTTTAATGAGGACCAGTAAAACCCAACCGGAGCTAGCTCCTGAATCTAATTAGCTCAAAGAGAAGGAATTCATCTTCTTCAGCACACGTTGCTTCTCTTTAGCTGTTCTGGAGTTGAAAACGTTTCTCAGCTCGCTGCTTTGCTTTCATGAAGCCCCTCTGTGCTATCGCGTCTGCAGATGCTGGACGTATTCTCTCAGATTCCAGCAGAAATCAGTCCCACCTTTTCCTTTTCCTAAGTTTAACGCTTTCGCTCATCATCGATGATGTTGTTGATTGGCGCATATCTTGTGCATAGCGCTCCTGGCTGTAGATGGAGGGCGACCTTTCACGGTTCGGTAGGGTACTTACAAGTACAAATTCTTTCTGACCTTTCCAAGCATCCATCCTTTCTTAAACCAAAGTTCCTACCAAATCAGGGCAGTCACTCGCTCACTCCCTCACACCCGGGTGTCTCAGAGCCGACCCAGTGCGCTGGGTTCTAGTCTGTGGCTGGAAACCTGAGAAGCGGGAGCTGGATGGAAGGTTCAGTGCCTGGGTCGCAGCAGGGGCGCTCCGAGGTGTGCGCAGTCTTTCAGACCACATGTTCCGTAGTTCAGGAGGGAGCAGGACAGGGGCTTGTTCAGGGCTTTCCCCAAATCAGAGAAGAACCTGCGGGCAGCATTCTGGCTCTTTGGCGGGGCCATGACTTGTTTTCTGATCACGGAGATGATACACTCCACCATGAGCGGGTCCCCACAAGTCAGGTAGAAGAGTGCTGCCTCCGGGGAGCCGAACGTCTTATGCAGAACCTTTTTGATGGTCTTGTTTAGGTTTTCAAAGGCTTTGGGGTTGATGTCAAATTCTTCCCCCTCGAGTTTATCCGAGACGATTGTCGTCAGTCGGAGAATGAGCTCTGTGTTGTAGTTCTTGACATTGTTTTCCTGACACACGTGTAGAACCACCAGCCAGGTAAAATACTCAATATACACCTTGGTCCAGTCACGCAGGGCTGGGTCTCCTTCCTCATGTTCTGCATGCTCTGAGAGGAACACCTCTGTGGGTTTCTGACAGTGTTTTTTGGTAAAAAACGCACTCATACTTTTAAGGCTTCTGGGTATTAAAGCTTGTTTAACATTAATAAGAGCCGTATACTTTTGTCTTTTCATTTTGTGTCAGTTCAAAGCACCAAAGCCACATAAAAGTTTGTAATGTAATTTAATCATACATAATATACAGCGTATCAAAGAGACATCAGCGCACTCACATTGGACATATTTGAGTCATTATTTAGATTAAATAAAGGTATTTTAACAAAGATAAACCAGACATTTCAGAGTTGTCTTCCAAGAACCTGAGAAGAGGAAGAGCCAGACGAGGTTCTGTCCAGGAAGCCCAACCAACAGCTCTGTCTTTGTGGAGCACATGGCTTTTCATTTATGAAACATGTGAAGACAGTGGCGCAGCATGGCGGTGTTTCATTCACACTTGCCAGATTAAAGCCAGAACAACAAGAGAAGTGAGGAAAGACGAGCAAGAGGAGCGGCCGTGTAAACTTGGAGTTTTTCCAGGGCTCCCACACAGGTTACACAAGGTTATTCTTCTGGAATTATCGAGGTTGTACCTATTTATTAAACACGTGTCACATTGGCTGTTTATAACACACAGCTGGTGTTTGTTTCTCTGTTTTTCCTGAAAGAAGTGGCTGATGTTGGAAATCCGTCTGTCCATCTTACCGAGCACAGCTACAGGGATTACGGCTCTGAGGCTGGCTGCTCTCGCTTCCTCCTGGTAATGGAAAATCCCACATTGCCAGGCGAGATAAAGCAGAGGAGCCAAATTCACACATATTATCTCAATTCCCATTGGGAATTCAGGCCCCGGTGTGCACGAGGTTTGCTTTGGCCGGTGCACGTTTCAGAGAATAACTCCAGAGCAGCTTCGTTTTGGAGCCGGTCCTCCTGAGCGGCTCGTGCTCTTCGCTGCTCATCTTCAAACCAAGCTGACTGAGACGTCTTGATGTGGTTTGCAGAAAGAGGATGGCAGCACTCGTCCACGCACGTGCCGGGAGG
The DNA here is from genome assembly GCA_015343265.1 of Pao palembangensis. Lineage (NCBI taxonomy): Eukaryota > Metazoa > Chordata > Actinopteri > Tetraodontiformes > Tetraodontidae > Pao > Pao palembangensis. The sequence continues at coordinate 3,077,360 of CM027089.1, read as the reverse complement.
TAGGTGGGGGGTTGTTTGGGGTGTGAATATTTTGATGTGTTTCAGAATGATCCAAGGCTACAATCCCCTCAGAGACCGAGGAGGGGGCAACGTAGTGATGCTTGTGTTGAGGCGGGCCCACCTCTCACACTCAGGCATGAATAATAAATGACCTGACCTTCATCACTCTGTGGCGCCATCGTTCTCCAGGTTCCAGACTGGTGGTCCAGCCTCATGGAGTTCCAGTTTAGAAACGTTTGCCACTCCACAACCATTCTGCCATGGTCACTTCCTGCCGAACACAGTGCTTCATTTACAGCCAGTTAGATGTATTAATTATAACACAAATGGCTTTTCACTACTGGTTTGTGGCTAATTAAGACAGGAGGCTGTTTATTTCATCAAATAAACAGTGCAACTCTCTGGATTCATTGTTAGTCTCTTCCTTGGTGTTATAACCTGTCGTTAATTACAGCTGCTGTGAAGCAAAAATACGCCCTTTGCTGCTGAATTCTGCTTTATAGAACCTCAGATTCATCCCACCTGATTGGTTGTTCTAATCCTGGCCAGCAGGTGGTGCCCTGTGAGGCCACAGGTGTGATTGGTCAACTTCTTTTAGCTGGAAATTTAATGCGTAAGAATCGGGGTAGTTAAAGAAGGCTGCTAATCTGAGGCAGATTAACATGAAGGCTTGACTGACAGCTGAGGTGACGGGAGGATATGTGGGTAATTTGTCGTCTTATAACTCAGTTACACACACGCGCACACAGACACACAAACACGAGTGACAGGTTGACACAGATTAAGAAATGAGCACATTTGTGACACATTTCTGCCTCTGGCAAGATCTTAATAATGTGAGGGGGCGTCTGGAGCCGTTTTTTCCTGATCTGGGGAGAGAACGCTCCTGATTAGACGTCTGCAATTTGCATGTGATGATCAACATGAAGTTAGGCAAACATTGGGGTCTCTGATGAAAAGCTGCATTTGCTGAGTTTTGCAGACGCTGTGCAACAATTTTCAGCCTGAAACTCACAAGCTGCTGTAAGAGTTGCACATTCCAGACGTGTTTATATTACCTGAGGGTGAGGTGACATGCACGTCACGACAGAGCTCCAACCACAGGAGCAGACCGAGTCTCGCCCCGCCGTGATTTCATTAAGTGGAAATCCAGGGCTGCAGAAACCACACAGAAGATCCGCATGCAGCCAGGCTGACAGGATCTCTGGGTTTGCATGTACAAACACACACTGCTGGGAAAAACAATCCAGCAGAACAAAGAAACGGAGCCAAGTCTGAAGAGAGCAGGGTTTGAAAGCGATGTTTGTGCTACATAAGAAAGAAAATAAATCAGCAGAAAATATAACCAGAAATGTTTGGATTTAATCGTAGGGAAATGATCTAAAGCAGTTAGAATGGCCACAGCTCGCCAGTGTAACTCCTTTTATGCGATGCCTCTTGGGTGCAGAGCTCTGCTGGGCTCTTGGCCATTTTAAGGCTGTTTTGTCCGCCAGTGGAGCATTTCAACCAGTCTGCTCGTTCAGCCAACCAGAGAGTGACGCTGACAAAAGGCTGAGCTGCGTTTAAGTTCCGCTTCTCCTGTGGACAGATCAATAATGAGCCATTCACAGTCTGAGCTCCCCACTTGGAGCTGAGTGTTCATTCAGCCGTTAGGACAGAAGTTATGGAGTTAAAGAAAAACAAGCATTTAATACAGACTCATCAGAACCCAGATAGCCAATGTGGAGGTTATGGATTTTACCAGCGTCATGAGCAAATAGAATCTCCTCATGGAAAATGAAATTTAACAGCATGTTTACAAATTGTGAGCGCCGTCACAGATAATACCTTCATTTTGCTGACCAAAGCCCATCCATTCACCGCTAAAATTATCAAGCAAAAACTGGCTTTTTTTAGACGTAGTTCACCAGAGCTGCAGTAAATAGTGTAAATGTGGTTACAATTTGTGTAACTGTCACATAATAAACATGAACTCATCAATCTACTGCAAGCTTCTACAGCTAGTGGATCTGAGTTAAAGTGGAACATTTTCATCAAATATCCTTTATGGTCAGTCACAAACTCAGGAAAGTATCTAAAAATGCACGTGCATGTTTCCTGTACGGAGAAGGATGCAGGTTTTTATTAGTACTGACAGCAGAGAAGTAGACAGCTCCACCTCCAGCTACAGCTTTAGCACGTTAGTCAGAAATATGGATCAGATTTGGGTCGCAGCGTTTCAGAAAATGCTGAAAATTTCCAAATAAGCCTGTTTTTTTTTTTTTTTTTACAATGTAAATGTTTGAGAAATAAACAAGTCTGTATAATCGTCTCATGATGGCCCATGAATCAGGACGTAGAGAAAGAAAAGGTCTACCCTTCGCTGAGTTCTCCCATCTGTCAGATTCAATCTCGAAGCAGCAGCACTGGGAGGAGGAGAACGACAGCGACACTCCGATCCATTATCTGACGCAACGCAGGAAGTCAGGTTTATGACGGCTGGACGTTTATTATTCGTGCATTTTTAAGGAAGTGAAGGCAAATCTTTTCATTACACTGAGGAAGAAATAAATCCCCAGATCCGTCACAGACACTGATGCATATTCTCCTAAGATTCATCATTATTGACCAACAGGATGACAGTACTGATGGTTATTACACTGTTATTACACTCCGGAAGGTCTGTCAGTGATAAGTGAATTGAAACATATGGCTAAGGGATATTAAATCTGTTGGTTCTGCATGGGACTGGGAAAAATAAAAATCAGCTCCAGTGTGTGATTTCTGAGGCACCAAAAAACCCAAACACAATTAGAATAAAAGCTGTGGGATGCCACAAGGCGCCGTTTACGGTCCTCATCTTTTTTTTCATAACTATGTTAATGACAGACAAGGGGCAAAACCAGAGTGCCGGAATATTTGATTTGTTTTCTGGACAGCTAATGAAAAAGTCAGCCGTTCTATTTTAAGACACACTGCCGCGGATTTGTTTAGACATGCCACAGTTTGGAATCATGCCGACTGAGGAGCTACTGATGCTGGCTTTTGCTGCTTCTTCTACAACACCTCGATATTATGATCCTTAAATTCTTCACGTCTTCACCAACCCACCAGTCCGGTGTCAGAGAGGCTCTAACCTGGCTGACTGTTTGGAGCGCAGCTACTTTCTGGTGTACAGTCCTGCTAATGCATTTATAATGAGTCACTCTGTATAAAAGCAACACGTCTAAAGGCAGCTTGAATAGCAACAAGTAGACCTCAGCTTTAATGGCATATTTAATCGCATTAATGTTGATAACGTACCAGCACAAGTTTGAGTGAATTATAAGCCAGCGTACCCCAGAGAGACAGAGAATGTTGGTGCTAAGTGCTAGCTGCATATCCTTGAATTCATGTTGCACGTCCATATGCAACCCTTCTTCCTATCGGCTGAGCTGAGTCCAACTTTTATTTTGCTCTACGGTGAAGCAACACCGTCGCTGGCCTTTGGATGCAGTTCGGCACCTGAAAGCTGGCAGAAGCAGACGCTCACCCCCGGCTGATGCTAATAACTCCCCATATACATGTTAATTAGAATACTGGTCAGGCCATTATACTGGGAACTGGTAATTACCAGCAAGGCAGTAAAAACTCCGCTCCGGACTCATTTAAGCATGCTGATACTTATGCCTGCTGTTTTATATTAACTTCAGAGAGGCTCTTAATGTTAGGTTCTGCTCAGTAATTCATCCCTGGCAGATTTAAGCCTCCAACGTCATCAGGAATACTTCCTCTTACAAATTCATCACAACTGACATGCTGGTAAAATAATTACCATGTTTTCTTCTGCTCTGACTAATATAAAACTAAATATCAGCAAAACCAAAAGCAAAACCTTTAAATCAAAGGTGCCGGCTCCTCCCAGCTACACCGATCTGTTCCTTTGGCCGCACTAGAAAAAAAAACATGTTTTAAAGGTTGACCTTGAATCCAGATTTTCCAGGCCCATTCATAAACCAGTTTGATACCTTCGGTTTTCTAATTCGACAAGGAAGGTCCGCTAATAACATTTACCCTGGTGTGCATAATGTTTTGGCATAAGACAACACCAGAACAGCTTAATTACTGCTAGAAAACAACCTATAACTCAATGTTGCATTTACTGATTGCTGTAATGATCTGGTAACGGCATTAATTAGTCTCAAGGTTGATATTTCATGGTGTTCATTTTCTAGACAATCAACTGAATAAATCCAGTCCAGAGGATAGGCTATCTGAGACACGCTGTTGATTTATGGCTCTCATTACCGCACATTAGCCAGTCTTAAACACTGACAAAGCAGCTCAATGAGAGGGGGGCTCCAGATCTAAAACGAAACTTTAACAAGTGTCATTAATTTGAACCTGCTGTCTTCATCTCACATCCCTGGATCCAGCGTGACACGCTCTCATTTTAGGGGACTAAATTAAAGGCGTTGCAGATCACAGGGAGACCTGGGCCACCCGGAGAGTCAGCGTCTCTCCTGTAAACGGGAGCGGAGCCATGCTCTGCAGACTTCTGCCTCCCAGCCGTTGTGTCAGGATTTTGACTGTTGTCAGAGCGAACGCTTTTGTCCAGACCAGCAGCCCGGGTGTAAATAGCCTTCTACCTGGTAGGACAGAAAGCCTGGTTGGATTGTGGCCCTTGCAGGACTGGGTTGGTTTTAAGACACAGATGAGATCACTTCTCATCACTTGAGTTTGGTGACGAAGTCGACCTCGCCGTGAAGACATTTCCAATCCGACTGCAGCTCTCTGACGCTCGCTTCGCTCCACGCTGCCTCAGGATTCACTGTCACACTGTGATTTGATGCATTTAATGACAGGCTGATTCCAGACGCTGCTGTGTTGAAGATCACCTCACAGCCCGTCCAGCTGCTCTGCATCTGCAACCTGTCCTCATCTCTCTACTCTCTCCTCATCTGCCATGCCACCCACCAGAGGAGGTGCCTGACCTGATCACCGGTTGGACCTTCGCTTCAGCTAAGGACTCATTTTACCTCTATATTTTAAGATGCCATTTCTGACGGCTGGAGGGCAAACAGGCATCACAAATACGGTGTATGAGGCACATTGTCCCCATTTGTGCCAGTCAGATTGAAAAACAGCAGCGTGTTTATTTGGGTTGGATGTCACAAATGTTACCGGCACCGCTGCACTCAGCTGCTGCGGATGCTCCATTTACCGTGCAGTCATTAAAGCGTTTTGCTTTCGTGAAAGGGGAAACAAGCATTTCTGTGGTTTTTCAGTGGCTCCTTTTTATTTGCTAGCTGAACTGTGTCTGTGGCGAATTGGTTGGCGAGGCAGCGTTTAAAGCTGGAGGAGCATCTCCTCGACCCCCTGGATGTTAATGGACCGCAGATCATCTAAATATGTGCGCGATAAAGTGGACAGAACGTTTTTTTTTTGAGCCGACACCCTGCATATTCAGACGTTTCAACGCAGTCATGGGTCAGTTGGCGGACGTTTGGGTCGGCCTCAAAGCTTGTTTCACTTTCCATCGGATCAGTGAGGTGGCAAACCTCATCTGTGTGCTGGGATCCAGTCAGACTGTGTGCTGTGGGACTGTGTGCTGGACCTTTCAGACTACAGTCGTTGTGAAGTGGACCTGGGCCACTGGACTGGACGCCTTCAAACAGGCGGTCTGGCTTCAGGTGACAGAATCCATCAGACATTAAGTGTTTGTGTGTCGTCTTCAGCTCACGGCTAACCTGTGTGGAGGCTTTGACCTTTGGCTTTGCTCAAATTCGATCAAATCTGGTACATTTGTAGTGAAGGAGTTGCTTTCTACAATCTTACATCTTTCAATCTTACCAATTTAGCTGATGTCTTTGTAGACTGGGCTCATTGTTGAGAGAGCTGGAACAGGGCTAACGGGTAGCGAGGGAGAGTGTAAAAGAAACACCTTTTCATTTCTTGCTAAAACAGCCCAACAGGTAAACAACCACGATGTGACGAAGGTCATGCTGTGACCTTGAAAATCAGGCGTGTAGTAGAATTATTAGCACTGCTTCTTTCATTCACGTCTCCATTACAGCAAGATCAGACAACGCCAAATGAACTGGGGATAGATCAGGAGACGATACACTGCCATTTTCACACTGTTTGATGCTTCTTGTGCTGATTAAGAAGTCTTAAGCGATTTGCCCGTGAAAACCAACCTCTGTAATTCTCCCACAGGTCATTTGTCAGGTAACATGTCACGAACTCAAGCCCAGTCAGACATGTTTCAGGTCATTCTGACAGTCCTCACACTGGTTTTTCTTTGAAGGTCTTGTTGCTGCGCCAACGGTTGTCGTGTGTTTATGCGGCCTAATTAAGCATTTACAAATGTGTTGACGGCGTGTCCATGGGTTCATCTCCTCCGTGTAATGGTGTTGTGCCTGTTGGCTGAAACCTTTTAAAAGTGTATTTTACGGAGGGCCGTCATGATGACACAATGCTGTTGGTTAATTAGCTTGGGGTAAAAAAAAAAAGAGCCTTGTTACACCACACAATCAACCTGCAGTAGACCAGCAAAACTTTATTTCCATAGCGATATCTGCATGAGCTCTGCAGTTAATTACACCATCATAGCAGCGTCACCTACCAGTAAAAGAACTAAAACGTACGTTTCCTTTGTAAACAAACAGTGAAGAAGCACCAAAGAGAGGAAAATGATAAATAATTGAGCCTCCGTGTGTGAATGTCTGAGTCCTCCCTCCCTTGATGGGCGTCTAACTGGGATTCATGGTAAATAGACGGGACGGGTGCCGTTTGCGCTGATCCATACTGGTTCTTTAATGGTTTTTATGAGCTCAGTTCGGCATAAGAGACCACTCAAAGCGAATTACATCATTCTGGGAATATGGAAGGACCTTTGATGATGGATTTTCAAGAGAAAGGGATTATCCTCTTATGCTCTGTTTCTATCCTTGGAGGAAGCACGACGAATCCACCCTGACTCACACACTTCCTGTTCCAATCACACCAACCACAGTGCCAAATTCATGATGACAAAGATGATTTTAAAGTTAACTTGCAGACCAGAGTCAATGCATCAGAGTCATGGCGGCTGATCCGGGAGTAGTGTCAGCCCTGTTCATTATTTTTGAATGGAATCATTGTTTGCAAGCAATCAGCAGTTTTGTTGATGGCTGTAGATAGTGTCACCGGGACATTGAACAAACATGGTGATAAATAAACAGGGATGAACAGGAAATGGGTCAATACTGAGCACAACGTTATTGATGAACAGAGCAGCGTTGGTAATAAGTTATTGATCGGCAAACTATGCTTTACTGTTGGAAATGCTTCATTTTTCAAATGAATGTTATTATAAGAGGTGCCACCATAATACACACACACACATTCACACATTCACACACACACACACACACACACACACACACACACACACACACACACTTCAGGACCATCTGTTAGTCCTATTTGTGCTGCGGCTCACCTGTGTTGTCACTAGCAAGCACCTGTGCTGAAGGAATATGTGCTGGACCAGTTTCAGAGATGCTCTTTAACCGACGGCGCCCTTTGCAGGAGAAAATGAGAGCCTTTGCGTCACATCTGTGACCGGGTTTGTCACTTCCGGCCCTGCTCTCCTATTTAGGGCTTTTGTGTAATATCCGAGTTTAACCTGGCAGCTGTGGTTTGTTAGGCAGTCATGTGGTTTTGTGCCAGCAACTGTTTACGTCGTAATAGCTACATTCCAGGCATTCTTAAGACAGCGTAGGAGGATTAACCAGACATTTGGGGTTTTCCCTCCATGCAAACATCAGTTTCAGGCATTGGGTAATCTTTTGCTGACCAAGCAGGAACTGCGACCAATCAAGAAACAACCATGTATCTAGCTCCGCCCACACTGCTCTTTTTGATTTCCCACTTAAAGAATGGCAGATATCCAGAGGGTCGATGTAATTCCTGTTTTCTTCTTGTTTCCCCCATCACTTATCGCACCAGCTGACTAAGCATCCGTCTTAAATCCCTGCAGTAAATTCCTTTCTAAGTCATACTGGACATGGATACTGGCGGTGGGTGTCTGCGGTTTACAGTGCGGGGCTTTTCACGGCGCGCTCCTGTCTTTCTAATGCTGGCGCCCGTCACACTGAGGATTAGAGGATGAATAGAACGATGAAGGATGCATGCCGTTTTCCAGATTAGAACTGACCTGCTTTAAAACATAATGGTGATTTGGTTTTATCCGATTAAAGCCACCGACTGACCCAAATTATTTGGCATTCTCCGCATTCAAGGTCTGAAATATTTGGAACAACAGCACAAGAAATTTGTGTTAGAATCCCTGATGTCTTCAGCCAAAACAAGAGGCTGAATCTGAGCCCGTTTATCACAGCCTGGTTCTCTCGGAGCCTTGGTGCACGCGCTGATCTGCTAGTTTGAGTCAAGCAGATTTTAGTAGATTAGTAAATTAGGATCCTAAATCTTAACCCCAGCTATTGTTGTTGTGCCATGAAAGAATAAAAACATCCTTTGCCGTATAACACCATAATTTGTGAAGTTTGAAGATAAAAGCAGAACGCAGGATTTTAGGAGGTAACAACTGTGTCTTTTGGGTATGTTCTGAAGGATTGTGTTATAGATTATGCGCAGTACTGGAGTTATGAGATCCAGAGATCCAATCCCAGCGCTGCGTCACTGGCGGTGCAGGAGTCTGGATTTAGATTATTGTTTGAAGAGAGGGGGCTTGCTCATGCCAAATCCTGTAAAAGGACTTTTCGCAATGTCTGCACGTTTCACGGCCATACGTTACGTTGGATAAACTACCTAAAATACAACAATGCACGCCGTCTTTTTGCTAACGTAAAAACATAACTGTGGGCGTGGCTGGAGCAAAAGAGGAGTGGCCAAAGACAAAGAGTGAGAGATGTCAAAATAAAAGCAAGAAAAACAACAAAAAACCTTAATTGCCACATTATCTCTTTGTTTCCCCAAAAATGTGAAATTTGAATGTTTTTACTGATCAACTCAACTGTTCCACCCACAGAAACCCCTGGAATGGAATATTCCTGATGACACTAACTGAACATAGATTTAAGTTGTAATTAATCTTGTATGTTTGTGGGTGTTTAATGTCTAAGGATATGAAGAATGATGAGGATTAGCGTCCCACTGTCGGGTAATCTCATCAGACACTTGAAACCCTCTTGATGCTGCCGAGCTACAGTTAACCTGATTTTTTTTGTGCCCTCGTCAGGCGAGTGTGATGTGCAGCCTGATGGGCTCCTTAAAGCGTGAACATCACTCATGTCCCTGAGGGGGCCCTCGTGGGACTCAGCCGAGCGCCGCTGTGCCGGAATATTTCACAAAGAGCAAAAAGAGGTCACTTCATCGCAGCTGAGAGGAACACTTTGGTGTTTGCGTGGAACCATCCTTTGAGGCTGTGGGCCACTCCTGATTGGTCGTACGTTGATATGAGACATAGCTTGATTGTCTGTGTTTGGCTAGGAGGAGTTCTTCTGCCTCCTGTGGACTTGTGTGGAAGTGGCCAGAGTCTGAACGTTCGACAAAATTGAAAAAAAGTTATATGGTGGACACCAAAGGGAGTGTTTCTTCGCACACAACGTAAGAATGTTTTTATCGCATGATATAGAGAGGACTGTTGCAGCTGGAAGTGTAGATCCACAGACATGGCTCTGGTGGACGCTTGACTGTTGTTCTGAACACGTACAGCCAGGTTGGGTTGTTTCTCAGGTGGATAATTGGAGATTCCTGCTTTACTGGCAGAGATCACTGGGAGTCATGTGCATGGACGAACAGCTGAAGAGCGACTCCCCGCCTCTTCCTCTCTCCCTCTCAAGCAGAGTGGTAATTGAGCTGCCAGCTGGCGTCCAACCCACCGGGGGGTTACATTCATGACAGCGCGGCTCTGTACCAGCACCTCGCTCCGACGGGGAGGTCATCCCGTACCTATCAAAATGAGACAAGTCCAATCCTTCAGTTGTGACATCTTCACCAATCCCACGCTACATCATTTTTCTTTCTGCGGTCAACACTGTGAGAAATTGATGTATTATAAGCGAATTCTGCAGGGAAAAACCGGTTAAGGTGGGAGCCCATGCGCTCGTCGGCCATTTCATAGCTCCAGGTGCATGTCGGCACTGCGCTGCTTTTGCCGAACGAACGACAGGCTGCTATGCTGCCAGTAAATTGATGCACTGCATTTGTGCAGGCGCCTCAAATGTGATTTTTCAGCGTAGATCTAAACAAGCGATTCTTATTCATGAGAAGCAGGCAGTGTGGCTTCCTGCCTGGTTTGTTAGATGCGAATGCTGCGCGCGTGCCGTACACCCGTGCTAGAGTTTTAGTTCTATAACTGAACAAACAGTCGTAGTCTTCGCCAAATATCAGACACACATGCAAATACATACACGTGTCATTCTTATTCCTCAGGTCCTGCTGCTGTTGTTCACACCTAATTTAGAGGTCAAAGAGTGATTGTGGAGATTTTCACTGATAAAAACTTCCATTTTCGTAAATTGCAGGCGTAGTCACAGCGGTCAGGTTGTGCTCGGTCACATGTTCTACTGAAAGAATCTCTTTCTCTGCCCCTCTCATTATTCATCTCTGCTACATCTTCATGGCCTTTGTTGAGTCATACTCTCCATCCATCCATTTCCTCCTAACAATCTGCTAATATGGGATTAGCTCATGAGATTCCACTTTCAGCAGCCCCTTTGGGGGATCGAGAGGCCAGATGGGACATAATCCCTGGAGTGGGACTACTGCGGGGTCTCCTCCCCGTGTGATGGGTCATAATCAGATTTCAGGACATCAGACTTCTTTCCAGTATGCAGTCGTGGCCAACAAACGTCTCTTCATCCACTGGGGAGGCTGGAGTCTATCCCAGCAGTCACCGGGCAGGACCACACCCATTCAGACTGGACGTGAGGTCAGGAAGGTTCATCTGAACCCACTGAGTCGACAGCCGAGACCATTGCTTGAAACAGTCCCTGAAACTGCATTAAATGCTCCCCGTAGGTACGAAAAACTGCGTCAGAACTGGGTAAAGCCAGTGAAGTCACAGATCCGTGGTGGGCAATTAGTGTGACGAACACGAAAGTGATTAAGTCAGCTTCCTGGTTCCTGGTTCCTGCTCCCGCGTGATTACCAGAGCACCATGAATCATCCACCCTCGCGTCCCCACCTTCGCCTCCTCCAACTGGGTTACAGGAGGGAACAATTTCTAATTAACTGAGGCTTAATTGCTGCAGCCGTTGATGCTGGAGAAGGATGTGATGTGGACCAGAAACCCATTACGGCAATCAAGCCAGACTTTGCTAAACAGGCCTTTAATCAACAGCCTGGACGTCTTGTTTGGCAGAAAACCTGAAAACATAATCATGGTTTGTGTTTTACAGGCTAATTTCAGGGAGATTTGGACCTAACTCGGAACTCCACTGATGTTTGTTCATATTTACATTAGATCATGTGACAGATGGGATTCAGAGACTCCTCCGTCCTTTCAATCTGTATTTCTTCCTCATTCCCAGGTGAACCTTTTGCCCTTTTGTGTACGCAGATGGAAGGGCTACAGAGGTTCCAAAGTATCAAACATGCCTGAAATTGGGAATCAAAAATGTTGCTTTTCAGTGAGATTTGCTTGGAGAAAAGAAGCATCTCTGATGTCATCTGACCAGCGTCAGATTTCCATGTAAATGTGGGTTTGATGTCTGCAGTCTGTCCGAGCTGATAACAACTGCGTCAGAACCTGATTGGTGTGGTGAGTGGTGCGTTTGCTGCACTGCACTCGGGTACTGCTCAGTGCTCCTGGAAGCATTTGCAGCAGCGTGTCATTCTCTTTATTTGATGTCTGATATGGAAACGCAGCATTCCTCGACTGTTTGATGAGATCTTTGCCGGCGCGGATGTGTTTGCATGTTCCAGCAGGCATGTTAGTGTCGCCCGGGAGGAAACATCACATTTTATGATCCACTGTGATGTGCTGGAAACTCCACTGTGCAAACAACAAGTACAAACCCACCATTTCCATCTCTGCTCAATCTGCTTTGCCACACAGCTTCAATCATCTCCGCCACATAACCGTGAACACTGCGCTCGTTTTGTGCGGCAGGATGGATAACATTACCATGAATCTAATTTGACGCGTGCGGTTCCAGGAGAAATCCAGGCAGATCAACCAAGGAGATGTTTGGGCTCTTTTTTATTTCTTATTTCATGTTTTCACCTGGTCAGCCATTTTGTGGAAGCATAAAAACGCTAATGTAAGAGCTTCTTAACAGAGTTTACTTAACTATTCTTCTGTGTCTGTGTCCAGGGACTGCTGGGACTCCAGGTAGGACAACCCACCCAACCTCACTTCTCCCTCTGGGTTTTAATTCAGCTCCTCTTTGAACCCTCAACCACCTGCCGTCATGTCAGAGTCGTTTTCATAGGTCGTCGCCGAGCTGACAGAGACGTCATCATTCAGACCTATTTACCAGATACTGGCAGAACCGGGCGATTGTCAGGGATTGTTGGGCGAGCGTCACCGTGAGGGCCGAGCGTGGGCGGCCGGATGACATCCAATTAGACGGGGCTGACGGTGGGCCGAGTGTGTGCACACAAAATGATAAAATTCTAGTGAAACCTTGTGCTGATTGTGGAGATCCAGTAAGAGCCAGAGGTTACACACCACCAGATTAAATCAGTCTGGAAACCAGAAGGTTTCAGAAGGTGACACGGATGGAAGCGTGTGGGTGTGGAGTGTGTGGGCACCAACATGAATCTGCATTAACATGCAGCTTTATTACAAAAAATATTATATTCATGGAATAAATGACTGGGAGGCATCACTGAACCACCCACAGGATTGGACCCCAGACCAGTCAGGTACAGGCATCTGAACCAGAACACTGACCGAGTGTAAAGGGCAGGAACCGGGATGTTCTACAACCGACAAGCAGAGCTTCTCAGACCAACCACACAGAAGCCAGCGCAGAGGGAGAAGGCAGCTTATGTAGAGAGCAGAAGGGGTGGAGCCAATCAGACACAGGTGCGAACCATCAGAGTGACGAGACAGGTGAAGGAAATGAAAGGAAAAGAAAGGAACAGGAATAGAACTGAAACAGCTGTCAATCAGGAGGTTTCAGATAAACAATAAAATAAAAGAGAAAAGCTAACACACATAGGGTTGTGACCCCTCTGACCTCACTGGCCTCACTGGTTCACATTTATCTGCCGCCGCAGACTTGTTTCTAAATGTTTTCCACACAGACACACACACGCTTTTGAGGCTCTGAAATTCGCAAAAACACAACTATTGTTCCTCCTGCTGGAGGAGACGGTTGCCGGGGACGACCCACCTCAGAGCTCCCCTCACTTCCTGTCGTGAATCACAGATTCCAGAGCTTTGACTGGACCACCACGTCCCTCTGCCTGCCCTGCTCCAGACTCTCACACACACCTCTCTACACCCGATCATTTATTTACTTCTTGTCTTCTCTTATGGGGAAGATTGATGTCAGGTAACCTGGAGCGACGGAGAAATGAGACCAGGAGTCGACATCCTGGAACCTGAAGTCCGTGTTTTATTGGTTTTTTCACTTCTGGGTTTAGATTTTGTCGGACGTGTCATTTCCTCTGTCCTGACTCACCTGTCTGATCACCATTGCTTTCAGCCAGTTAATGTCTAATTGATGTAAAGACAGCAAGGTAAGGTTAGCTCCGCTGCAATTAGCAGCTACCGGCTGTGAGGCAGAGAAGAAGCGAGTGGACGAGGTTTACCGATTGTGAAGACAGCGTGACATCCAGGACAGGATGATGCGCCGCATCGAGGGGGCTGAATGACTGCGTGGGCCGTGTTTTTCTGGGTCGTGTGGGCTTTTAAAGTGCCCAGAACTAAATCAAACACCTGCAATTGCAGAAGTAACACTTGAAAACACCCTCACAGAAGGCTGGAACCATAAAGTCATCTAAACATCTGCATCATTGTCACACCACCGCTTCATGCTAGCTGTGAATACACACCTAACATATGAGTTAAATATATGGTGTGTTCACTGTCTACTGGTTTTTGAATGTAAAGATCTCCAAGAGAACACAACCAGACTTGAAGTGACCCGACTCTGATCTTTCTGTCTAGAGCTTCGCAGCAGAACGTGCTGCATTGACACACTGTCAGAAAGAACAACGAACAAGTAAACAAAGAGAAGAAGAAGCAGTGATGTCAGGGCATCTCTGGTGGCTCTGCAACGTAGCTCCGTCGCAGGACCGAGCTGATTGTTCTGTTGGCTTGTTTCTCTTCGGGGAGCCCTCTAATGAACCCCTGCGTAGCTCCGTCATATACAGCCGCGGCTACATCATAAAAGGCTGCTGGGAGGGCCAAGAAGCCTACGACTGTAGAATGACAACGATGTGACCAAAAAAAAAAAAAAAACATGCTTCAGGCAGACGACTGTGGCGTTGTAAGGTTGCTCTGGTTGTTTCCTGAAAGAAATGTTTGAAATAAAATGTTAATGTCTGCAAATCTAAGACCAGCTTCCAAAGTCATGTAGTTCCTGATTGTTCTGCCTTTGACAGACTGTCGCCAACGCGTTCGGCTCCCGTTTTCACATCCAGCCAAACTGGCATGTGGCCGCCCGTGTGATCACGTGACCCTTCCCCATGTCTCCAAACCTTTGATAAGCAGCCGCCTCATTAGTGTCAGCCTCCAATGCTAGCGGCCAGCATTAATAGCTGCTTGTCCAGACCGGGGAGGTGAGTGCTGGGCTCGGCTGCGGGGTCTCAGGAGAGAGGTGTGGCTGCTAGATGCAGCCTTCGTGTTTGTCGCATTAGTGCTGCAACAGTCCCCCGCTACCCGCGCCACTGTTTGCCAGTCCACACGCGTCTCACCCCGGTAGTTATCCTCCCCCGCCCTCGGCTTTTCCAGCTTGCCCCCGGCGGTCAGGTCGGCTTGTTCTGGGGGGATGCTGGTGTGACCCGGGTCGGCCTCTGAGAAACTATCCCCTTCCAGTCTGACCTGACGCTGGCGCACTGCTAAACCAGATGAGATCAAAAACCAGGCGGCAAGATGAGGTTGAAAAACAGGAGAAGGTTTCCATGCAAACCAGCACTGAGGCTGTTTACAGGAGCAGAAAAATCCGATAATTAGCAGATTTCTGGAGTTATCAGACTATTGGAGTGATTATGGAAATGGCCTAATGGGATCTTCATCAGATAACAGCTGATCTGATTAGGATCAGTCTGTCAAACACTTAGATTTCATCACTGCTGTGTTTTTGCAAAAAATCAACAGGCGTTTGTCAGCAGGCAACAAACGTGTCAGCAAAGGTTTTTCTGGTTATTGTTTTTTGAAGCACTGCAGGAAAGCAGACCTCAGATCTGCTTCATGCCTCTTCTGCCTCTCACACAAGTTTGAAAAGTTTCCCAATGTGTTCGCAACCAGCAGCAGCTGCGGTTTCCATATCAACGGCTAACCGCAGCCCGATGGCTGTTAAAATTCAAGCATGATTTTCTATACGTGATTTAATTAATATTCAATTTTTTATTTCCGTACAAGCTCAATTTGTTCTGCTTTGACAGAACTAATTAGCCAGGGAGCAACAAAACCAAATTCTCATTAAGTTGTGTCCCATGCCTCCTCATTCAATCAAAATTGTAAGCAAGCTGAGCTGGTTGTGATACAGACAGAGGCCAGAATCTCTGCAGGCTGTTAGCGTTTGTTTAGATTTGTCATGATTCCTCTGATCAGATCACTTAAATTAGAGAAAACAGGGGTCACCAGCGAGGGTGCTGCTTTTTTCTGAGGGTTGCTTCAGTTTGAAGATGGATTTTATTACTCGTGATAGATGCTGATTTATTTGAGAGGAGAAATGCTAATGTGGTGGATAAGTCGTCTGAGAAAGTTCTGCAACGTGCAACAGTTTTGCTGTTAGCATGCGAGCGCTATCCCTCGTGGATAATAAATGTGTGCGTTTATTTCACAAATACTGTATTTACTGCCTCTGGTGACAACGTGAACATGACTGGCTAACATCCTCTAACACTGAGCCTCAGATCAGCCAGTTCTGAGCAAAAGATTTGTTTTGTTTTTTTTCTTTTTTTCCCCGTTTTGACCTTTGTGCAGAAACGGCTCCTGCATCAGGCCGACGGGTGCATAAGCGTGAAAAAGAAGCCTTTATTTGTTTACGTTCTTTGAAATGTCACTCCGTTCCGCTCAAACCATTAAATGCGACTGCAACAAAAGCGGTTGTTATCTACGGAGGGTGAGGCCATCACCGAATAACAATGAGGCTTTTTGCAGGAAGAAAAAATGTCCGTCCAGATCCGTGGAGGGAGATAAGCGTGCCGCGTGATCCCAACCACAAGGCTCTGGAGGAAGATGAGTCGGCGTGTGAGGCAGAAACGGACAGAACATCCTGGTTTCCGTCCTTCTGTGTGTCCTTCTGGGATGATCCAGCAGAAATTGTATGTGATTAAACCAGAATCAACAGGCCGGAATTCCTCCGCTGCTGTTCTCATTGGCTCTCGGCTGATTTCCGACAGATTTCCTAAAATCATCCCAGCAGAATTTTCAATCAAAGCAGAAATAATTAGACGGGAGTTGAATGCGACATTTCTGCGCCGACATCAGAACGTTTGAGGGGAAACTCATTTCACACTGCTCCCCCGGCTCCACCAAACCAAATATGTCTGTGCCGCCATTGCTGGCTGCGTCACCGCATGTTTGCTAATTTCACAAGCGCCGCCGTTGACGTTCCGCCTGTTCAGACTGGTCAACTTCACGTTATCGCTGCTCAAAATGTGTCTAATTGAATTTGAGCTTTGATGAAAAACTTGACCTTGAAAATAAGAAATCAGGAAATTGGAAAAAAGAAGCTGAATATACAGAGAAACATCCTGGTTTGGTTCAGTTTGCTTCTGCCACGGCTTTAATTTGCTGCACATCCATGAAGAAGATCACGCATCGTTCCAGCGCCACGCTCTGAGCTGCTTGGTCTGCGCCCACTCGCAATCAGACTGTCACACGTCCGCTGATGAAGAGGGCGTCAGGTCATTAGACTTTTAGTTTGGTCGGTTCTTCTGTGATGAAGGAGGAAACTTAAAGAGGAAGAAGAGGGACGAACAGAGGTGTAGAGTAAAAGAAACCCTCCTTTTCTGAACCGCCTTCCTGAAATGTTTCAGGTAGCATCATTAACGTCTGGACCAAGATGCAGGTCCAGGTGTCAAGTCTGGACCTGCGGCAATTATGACCTTTGAACTTTAATGGGCAGAAAGATGTCGGGGGCCAAACTTCCTGGACGGTCCTCATGTCTGGTTGGCTGCTTCCGGGCTCGCGATGCAACTTTTTTTCTGACGGATTTTCTGAATAGAAAATTCAACGCTTCCTTAATTAGCTCGCAGAGATAAACAGCTGCTTTCTTTTCATTAGCAGCATGTCTGTAAAGGCTCAATTAGCACACGTGTTGGGCGTGATACGCCTGAGATGTTTGGCTTCAAAGGAGACGACATCCACCAAGTCCTGAGACACAGTTAAATCCCCCAGGAAGTTCTGCCTGTTTTAAACTCTCAGAACAGGAAGTGGAGGCGGGACTTTTTGGTGATTAGGCTTTCATCAAACGTCAGAGGGAAACTCGCTGACCTCCAACCATCCAGAATAAAAGCGGCATTGCAAAAACGCACCTGTGAGCCGCACGGACATGAAGGTATTCAACTACGGTCTGACTGACAGATGCAGTCAAGGAGCAGACGGGCAGATTTTCTGGCTGTTTTCAGGAGATCCTTCAAAATACCCCAATGAAGTGGTAATAAACTAGTAATAATCAGTCAAGTAAACACTGACTGGTTTAAGCAGATCAAAAGGGTTGACGGACCTTGGGGGTGGGAGGGTGTCTGTTTTTTGTTTTGATCTGATCCAACATCGTTGATGCCACATCAGCAGCTAATCGATACCCAGCGACGTTTTACAGTTTATGGTTGGAATAATTTGCTTTGAAGCTTTGATCAGCTGATGGCGGGTGATGAAAGCCTCCTCCGGAGCTCAGAGATGGGTGGCCACAAAAACACCCAGCGGCTCTGAGGGTTCCCAACAGTGCCGTGGTCTTCATGGTCCAGAAGGTTGGAACAACCAGGAGCCAGAACCACGGGTTGCTCTGGTTACCACAAAGACGTTATTGGTTAGCACATGAGACCGTCGTGGTCACATTCACACAGACCGTGTGTGTGTGTGTGTGTGTGTGGCTCAAAGAGCAGATCTGCTGCCAGACATTCAGAGTCCAATAAGCTCCACAGGACCTCACAGCTTTCCTGTTTCCACCAGGTCCTTGGCCAGCTCTCCAGGGTCGTCTGCTGTTTCCATGGTTACAGGGACACAGTTTGAAGCAGAGATGCTGAAAGTCCTTGTCTGGAGCTAACCGTTGTCGGGATGGGAGCTTCAGAGATCTTTCCGGGCTGTTCTGAGGTGGACCCGCAGGCTCCAGAGACGGTCGGTCTGGCCGTCTGATTGTGACTGGAGCCCAGCTCACCACTGGAAGCTGCTGCTTCCCACAACCGCTCCTCTCCTCTCCGAGGACGACCACCTCAGCCACGGTGTTATCGGGCGTGACTCCGCCCACAAACCTCCTGTCGTCCGAGCCCTCCAAAGGCTTTCCTCACGTGAGCGTTCGACACCGCTCCCGTGCGCAAACATCAACATCCAGACTGTTCATCTCCCCAAAGTCTTGCTCGGTTTGGTTTTTCTGCCGCCAGTTTCATTTTCCAGCCTCTGTGCTGTTATTGTTAGCATCTTCAACCACAGGCTGTTTTATTGGACGCCGCAGCGGAAAGTGTGGCGTTCGGATTTGCACGTTCACTGCGGGTCTGCCTGAGCGAGCGGTAGCCAAGGCTGTTGGTTGGGCCGAGGAGCTGTGAAACTGTGTGTGTGTGTGTGTGTGTGTGTGTGTGCATCAGTGATTCTGGAGCATTTGTGCTACGCTAACACTTCCAGCTGTGTCGCTCCAGCAGCTTTTATCTACCTCAGCTTCATTTGAAGCGATTGCACAGATTTTTGCTCATTAACTGGCAACTTTAATCAAGAATATTTCAGGCCACCTCTTTATTTCTGTGCTTTCCGTGCCAGGATCGCCTCCAAATGCCTGTAATTGGTAACATGTGTCGGGTGAATATTTAAAAGGCTCCTGGGTTAATGTATTTCACTCTAAGGGAACCTGCTTCCCTGGCTTTGATCCACCAAAGCTGTGCAGAGCTTTCAAAGCCCCGCGGTCTGACAGCCAGAACGGATGAGAGTGTTCCAGGTGGGAACCAGCTAATTACGAAGCCCCCAGGCTGATCTCTCACCGCCACCTCGCTATCGCGCCAGCTGTCGGCCATTTGCAGCCTCCTCCTCGGGGCTCGGGCCGCCACGTCCTAGCCCCGTTCAGAGGCGTTCGCAGGGTTTTCCCCTCGTGCAGCTTCTCAGTTATGGCTGCTCTGAAAGTGTACGTCGCTCCAGCTTCACCTACTGCTGCTGGATAAGAAAATGCTGCAGTAATGACTGATCAGCTGATCACTGATCATCACAGAGACCCGATCATCACCCATGCCATGCCTGATTTCTGCTCTGCGAAGAAACCACAGAGGAACCGAAAGCTAGCTTTTCTGCAGCTTCCTGCTGCAACCCTGTGTCCAAATGCTTTTCTTTTCCTTTTTCCTGATGTGTTTTTGTGACAGTAAACTGTGTGTGTGTGTGTGTCATCTGCTGGTTTTGGTGGTTTGGATTTGCTTCACTTGCTTCTCTTGATGTGTTTGCCAGGAAGCACAATAACACAGCGGCAGTATGGTCGGATCGAATCAAAACACGAGTAAAATAATAGTTTCCTGAACAACCCTGGTCCAAAATAAGCAGCAAGCTGCAGTATTGTCATATCTGATACACACACACACACACACACACACACACACACACATATCGTACCTCTGAAGCAGAGCTAAAGACAGTAGCAGCATCAGGTTTGCACAGAGGTCAACTCTATTTAGAGAGCAGAGTCAGACTCCTGGAGCCAGAGGAGAAGAAGACAGGAGACGAGAGAGAGAGAGAGAGACAGGGAGGGAGGGAAAGAGAGGGAGTGACAGAGCCCCAGTTACACGAAACCAGGCAATAGTGGAAATCGCTGCTCACAGGCGCGCGCGTGTGTGTGTGTGTAGCCCACATTCTAAATTAAAATTTTCCACATCCATCTGTGGCAGGAATGTAACAGAGTTCAGCATTTCCAGCGGGCGAGCAGAAGGCGGATGGATGTGGCCCGTTTTTAAGAGCCAAACACCAACAGGGAAGGCGGCTGATGGCCCAGCAGCTGCTCAACGTTTGCACTTAAGAGACGGAAGGGAGCCAGGAGGAATGGGACGTTCCTCTGCTGGAGCAGGCAGCAGCTCATCAACCTGGTGTCAGAGCAGCAACAGCAGCAAAGTGTGATTGGGTCTGCGGTGGCGCTAGCGGAGCTGATGGCCACACATCCCCCCGGTGCAGCAAACAACCCGAACACATCAAGTTCACATTGTACCGGTTTTTGTGAAGCTTCAGACATCAAACCTGCACGGGGGGATTAGTTCAGGCTAAATGAAGACCAAAAGATTAGGATTCACTTTCAGATGCAGCTCGTTTGCTTCTGCTTTCTGTTTTCATCCACAGCTGATGTGGTCGCGTAATCTGCTGCATCAACTTCCTGTGTGCAGGTGAAGTAATCTGCATATGATCTTGGAAAAATGAGTTGTTAGAATATATTTGGGAGCATTTACTAGTAGAAACGAGGCCATTCCAGGAGGTCCCCCAGTCAGGCCAGAGTGTCATTCAGAGGCGATGTGCATGAGTGGGAGGACTCAAAGGGCAACTGTTGTCGTGGCGGATCCTCCGCCAAGCTGTGTTTGGATGATTAATGCTCCCAATCCTACTTAATCTGATCCAAATGAAATGTGTAAACACATTAAAAGCGCAGCGCAGCTGCTACTGGTATAATGAGAGCTCGTAGAGCCCCTGAATGCAAATACAGTTGTAATTTCCATTGTGCACGTTGGGCATCACCCACCAGCCAGTGGAGCCGCTTACTGACCGGGACTGAACTCAAGCATAGAACTCAAGCATACAGGATTATTTCACCGGTTTGAAAACGTAGTCTTAGCATGTGTGAAATGCTACAGATGCAGACACTTTAGCTAATTAGGCTAACTGCCAGCATCTACTCGTTCATCAGAAACATCCCCCAGGGACGCCAGCATCTGTAACCGAGTCTGTGTTTCACCGGGAAATCCTTCTTTTATCCGGAGGATCTGATTGGCTCTGCTGCTCTGGCCAGTTTAATGGTTAGCAAATGTTAGCGGTTAGCATGCCAGCTGCAGCCGGTGCAGGTTCCTGTCATGGGGCCTGTCTCCACAGAGACCTGTGGATGCACTTCCTGGGGTCACTCTGATCTGATTGTCTCATTAATCCAAAGATTAATCAAGATTCTTTGGATTTTTTTTTTTTTTTTTTTTTTTTCCAAAGAGGAATCACTTTTAGTGGCTGTGACGGCGATCTGCGCTCTGTCTTCCTGTCAGCACCAATGATGGCTTTTCAGTCTCTCAAACTCATGAATTAAATTTTCCGGGGGAGTGAAATCACCTTTGGTGAAACTATGGAATCTAACCAGATTAATCCGGCCACTCTGCATCTTGGCTATTCTCTATTCTGGGTTTCAAACTTCCTCTGATGAATACGGGCCCTTAAAAGCTCCTGGCGGGGGGTAACATGCCATTTCACATCTGTGGGCGATGATTGATGTAATTAGGGGTAATGGAGCAGCCTCTGATTATTACACTGGGAGGCAGAACCAGCGCACCCCGGTCTGAGCCACCAGCCTCTGCCATCCTGAACCACTCAAGCTGCCATGGTGAGTGATGAAGAGTGGTCGACGCTGTCGCATCGGCTGGGATTCAGCTCGGTCACGAAATCAGCAGTCGCTGGGATGCAAAGTGAAGCTGCTTCTGGACAAAGGCTGCTGAATGCATCATCTCCAGCAGAGCTCAGGCCCTC
The DNA here is from genome assembly GCA_015343265.1 of Pao palembangensis. Lineage (NCBI taxonomy): Eukaryota > Metazoa > Chordata > Actinopteri > Tetraodontiformes > Tetraodontidae > Pao > Pao palembangensis. Next base: position 3,055,369 of record CM027089.1, on the reverse strand, counting down.
TGGAGCACCGGGGCGGTGTTATTAGGTGGCCTTGTTGGAGATGGGTCGCTGGGCTTCGCCTGCAGCAGCAGCTCTGAGCCCCAAACGCTGCTTTTCAAAGGAAAAGTGTGGTTTTCTTCACAGTTTTTATAGTAAACCTGCTGTGTTTCTTTCAGGTTATGGAAAGTTTAACCAGGAAGAGATAAAAGGTAGAAACTCTAACTATGCTACTAAAGAGAGTTGAAGGTTGAAAAAAAACCCAGTGATGCATTCAGGTGCTATAAACACATTGGGAATTTTTTCCTCTGTCCTGACAACACGTCAAAACACTATTTTCATGTGTTTACCAGCTTCGGCGCAGAGTAAACATCCATCTCCAGCCTCTAATCTGTCCTCCTGTAGGGAATTTGTCAGACACGGTGGTGCGTTTGGGGTGTTTGGAAGCATGTGATTACAATTATTCCACCTTTTTTGCTCAGAGGGTAATGATGTGTTCCTGTGGCTCCTAAACAAGCGGCACTGGTGTTGAATCCAAGGGTTAGACAGCGTCGCCAGCTTTATGCAGGATTTTAAAGATAAAACAATTTGATTTGATGAGATGATTCCAAACAGAGGCTCTCAACACCAACACCTAGTGCTGGGGTCATATGACCCCACCCCCCCTGCTGATTGGTCAGAAATCCAGCTGTGTTAATGGTTCAGTGATCGGGATCCAAAGCCCCTCCTGAAGATCTGGGTCTAAGTATCGGCTCCCAAAGATCAGTGTTCGACCTCATTCCTGCCATAGCTGTGGCAGAGGTCATGTGATCAGAGACACGTGGCTGCATCCCCGCTGTCCCAGTCAGCTGATGTGCCCTAGAGCGTTACAAGGCTAGGTGTCGACCACTGCGGGACTTCACCTGACCCCCGGGGTTTGAGTCCTTCACACGCCTGATTCTGAATGACGTCTGACTCCGTGAAGCTGGGGCCTGGGAGAAGAAGCCATCCTGGCTCTGGAAGCTGCTGAGAGCGACCAGCCCTGCGGTGGAGCCGGACCGGACCGCTGGCAGTGGAGCGAGCAGATCAAAGCGGCGAGTGGCCTCGGAGCACCTGTGGGCCGGCGGCGAGCGACAGATGGACGAGACCAGAGACCTTTCACTTCAAGAACTTTTAGCTGCTGAGATGATTCTGAATGTGGAGCTGAACAACGCGTCATTGCCCACGGTACCCTGCCTCTCCCGGGAACGGCCCGACCGCCGCGCGCTGTGTATAATTTAGTCTAAATATGATCATTTTTTGATTTAATGCGCTGCTTTCCAAACCACACTGTCACCGGCCTGAAGTTTTCATTACCCTGGCTTCAGAGAGGACCAAATATTCCTCCTCCAACCGCTACATCTTAATTACTGTACACGGAGCGGACGTGTAATTTGAGACGAGCCGCTCCAGATGTTTGCGTTCGCTCCACAAATAGCCTGTTCACGGGCACCGATTCGCAAATGAGTCGGCGTTATAAACGACCCGAGCGGCTGGTTTGTTGCTCTCGTTGGAGGGGAAACTGGACCTGAACGATGAGGACAGGGAAGCGTCTGCAGAGATGTGGAGCGCGGCGTGGACCCAGCGCCCCCGCCCCCCGCAGAACGCCTCCTGGCAGCGCTTCACTCTGACACGTCCGCTGACGAATGATGGATGAGCCGCTGCGGAGACGCTGGAGGAACGCAGACGCGCCGCTTTGTCCAAAAAACACAGTCCAGAGTCCAGATTAGAGACTCTTTGCAGCGAAGCCCCTGGGAGAGAAACTGGCCCCAGGTCTGCTGCTGCCGGTACCGTCAGGTCTCGTCTGACAGTGAAATTCTGCTTCTTTTATCATCCGACAGAGCCAGAAAACCTTTTAAGTTACTAGCATCCAGTACAGGTGACCATGGCAACTCTGACTGTTGGCTTCATGCAGCCAGAACTCATGAATGATAAATGAGCCGTCTTCACTATGGAGAATGAGTCTTTGTCACTTTCTGGTAGAAACTCATCCTCTCGTTTGTGATGGCGACTAATCCCCCTGGGTTCCACCGGTGATGGTCTGGTGACCTCTCTGGCCCTCGTGACCCTGATTTGGATGAAGCAGCAGCCAAAACAACAGCTCCCCTGCAACTGCATCAAAGTTCCCCTGATAAGGTGTAAACCAGGCTGCACACTGAGCCTCTACCTCGCATCGTTAACCTTTCTGCACCAGCCGGTTTCTGCACAATTGTCTCTACTCGTCTCTGCTGAGCCTCCTCGCAGCAGCTCAGGGAAGCGTCAGACCAGAACACGCCACAGCCGGACGGCGTCGGACCTGGGAGGATATTAGTCGCTTTAGCTAAACTTCCTCTGCGTGTTGTGATTTGGGCAGAATAAAAAGTGTTTTTACATTGACAGCAATGGCTGCGGACGCTCCTGGCGCTTCACCACTTCCAGCAGAAGCAGCAAAAGCAGCGACACTGGCGCGCAGATTAGCGTGATTTAATACTAATCTTGCAGATTGTGGCATTGTTAGCCTGTGATTATACGACTAAGCTTGGACTCGGTGAGCAGGGCCAAGTGGTTTAGCGGTTTCCAAGGGTTATTTCGGTCTTCAGACATATGGTGCGCTAGAGAGCCAAGATCTTCCTGCTCCCTATGACTGTCTTCACTCTTTTCTGCTGAGTAATAATCCTCCTGCGGCGAAAGAAACAAGTCAAAATGCATTTGGATTAAACTAGTGTTTGTTTTTTTGTTTGTTTTTAATCACTTGTCAATAAAAGTCTGAACAAATGGTTAAATGAGCTAATTTAATATAATACTTTCTCATAGATCTTTGGCACCGTGTAGAGGTGCAGCATTTAGTAGCTCCTGGTTTCATGAATAGATCCTGATATGATTCTCAGCTGTTTATTAATTATGAACAAACTTAGTCGGGTATTTTTGGATCTCAGGCACGATAAACAAGCTCAAACCTCGTGGGGTCAAATCAGGGCTGGCCATCTGAGAAGCGGCGTGGCAAAGCTCAATATGCAGCAGATTCTGTAAAAAAATAAAATAATCATCAATATCTCACCGAATCCAATCACTGAGCTGCTGCTGTAGTCAGCTGGTCGTGGGACAGTAGAAGATCTGGTAATCCTGATCAGCGTGAGAGTCACGAGCAGCAGGGTTCCTGCCTAAAAGGCCGGAGGATGGTTTCTTCAGCCTCCCTCTCAGCCCCTTCATGTCCCTGTGATTTAATAAAACCCCTAAATCAAAGGAGCCAACTGGTTATTTTCCTTTGATCCACACTGGACAAAATCTTTTCTCCCTTTTATTTTTATTTTACAAGTCAAACCTTCGGTTCAGCGCCTGTCAGGAGTGAAATAAAAAGCTGGAAAAATTACTCCATTTGAGAGGCTAATTGGAAGCTAAAAACACATACGGAGTCGAACTACACGCGTTTTATGTCTTTGGAGCTGATTGTCAAAACACGCTAATGGCGCTTAAGCAATCCTCTAATTGTTTTGGACATTTACGCTGGTGCCAACTCAATCAGCTTGCTGTGATAGAACAAACCATTAAACTCCTCTTCACTCACTTAAGAAAATGGATTTACTTATAGTTCAAACAAAACAGACATATTATGAAGTATTAATATGCCGGTGTGGTAACGGCTCTCAGAGTATTAAAATGAGATTTAATAAAGAGCTAAAACAACACCTGTTACTTTCATCGGCTTCCAGGTGATTTTAGTGGTTGAATCCTTTTTTAAGTCATTAACTTACATAAAAGGCGTTTGGATGGTTATTCTGTGTCTACAAGTGTCTCGACTGACATCGCTGCCAGTTTCTGAAGCCACCAGAGGCTTGTGTGTAAATGCAAAACTGTCCATTTCGGGATATTTCATGACATTTCTTCCTCCACAGACTCGTTCTCTGGGTCAAATTCACAGTTTTCTTTTCTTCCTTGCAAGCATGGCTGAGCAGAACTTCCGTGTCTAAAGTCGTTTATTACCCTCGGCTGGCTGACAATAGATGTTTTGGGAACTGCCAGGGGTTCAGCTGCCTCCGCACTCGGGATTCAGGGCAGACAAAAAGGCTTAAGCAGCCCTGGAGGGAAACACTCGTTGTCTACACGCTAACATCAGCGGCGGCGTGCTAGCGAAGCTCTCCGATGAGCCTGCAGAGACAAAAGGTTGATGAGGCCTAGATGCCTTTTTATTCCCTCAAAGTGTATTTGCCTGACGTCCCCATAAATCCATTTCCATCTTTCTTCTATTTGGGACAAGAAAATGGAAGTGATCCAAATAAATCGCCCAGTTAGCCTAGTCGTTTGTTTAACCACCAAGATTGGCGCTAATGTATTCAGCCGTGATTTTAATCTCTTTTAGTGATCAATTACCAAACATCTCTCATAATTAACTGCTGCTGAAGACAATGGTGGCTGTTCTCTGCACTTGCAGGGGGCTGCTGCCATTTGAGCCACTCTAGCGCTGCAAAGAGAGTGACAGGTGCAAATCTGGCTAAGCGAATGGATCGGGAGCTCAGCACTCTTCTCAGCCCTGATTACCTTCCATAAGTCCCACCGGCTGATGCCTTGGAGGCACACGTCTGCTGCTCCCCTTCGGCAAATCCACAAACCGGGAAGCCAAAGAGGATTTGATGAGGCCCGGTTTGGGTTAATCTATCGACAGGTAAAGATAACAGCTAATGATCATTAGGATGGTCCCCTCAGGCAGGTGTCAGGGATTATCATATGATGCTGAGGACGCAAAACCAGTAGATGCATCAGAAATCTCTATTTTTAATTAGCATTAGCAATTTGATACATGTAGATGCGACTAAATCCCATTTCGGTTTGTAAACATGTCCAAGTCTCCACCGCAGTGAGTTGACTGGAGAGATAAAGATTACAAGATTACAATGGTGAAGATCAAATACAGACTCTGGGAGGGAGGGCGGGTCGGTGGAAGGTCGGCTCACCGATTATATTACCGCTAAACCACGAGAAAAGGAAGAATTAATTTAAGAGTTTTAAGAGTTTAATTTAATTTAATTAAACTAGGTTTAAATGCTGTATATCTGAAGCCAAGTCTGTTCAAAACATTAGACCTGACACGTGTATGTAGAAACTGGAACAAGTCACGACTGAAGACGCCACCGACTTGTTCAACACATCCTCTTAAAACAGTCCTTTGATGATCAAAGCAAAAGAAGGAGATGTACTCTAAAAAAATCTGATGTCAAGTTTGGACGGAATGAAAAGGTGATATATCAGTGTAAAACAATAATGAAACAGCTGCAGCTCCTTCTTGCTGTGGGTTTGATTCAAGGACTAATTAGATCTGGGCTGTGATAACAGAACAAAGCCCCTTTGTCACTTTATATCTTCAACATGGATAATTAAAAGGGTGAACAGTCAGAAAGCCGCACTTCTCTGAGTCAGGAAACATTCACTGCGTAATCTCTGCGTTGGTAATCACTCTCGGCTGCTTCCACAGTATGATATTCCCTAACTGTGAGGGTGAGCTTTTTCACTTTTTCCTCCTTCTTTGTGCTCGATTGTGGATCAACCGGGTGGCTGAAAGAGGGAAAAAAAAGGCTTTGAAGCTTGTTAACAATGGTAGCGCTGAAGCTCCACTCAGGCCGCTTGTGTCTCCAGTGAAGTTCATTTGTCATCATCCATCTGATCCTTTCTGCCTTCTAATTAGGAGGAGAGGAAGGAGAGGAAGGAGAGGAGGAGGAAGGGCGAGCATTTTCCTAGTGAGAGTCATGTCAGAGTCATGTCAGCCAGGTCCTGCCATCACAACGCCACATAAATGACCTGCGTCTTGACAGTGTTCACCGCTAACCGGCTGTTCACCGGGTTAGTTGATGAGTACGACAGTTACGTAAAACACTGGCTCGTCTGCATAAACGAGCACTCTCAGGGCTGTGAATATGTCCCCTCTCATACTGAGCTGATGTGGTCCACCTGTGCCCAACTGGCTCCGCCCTCTTCCTGTCCTCCTGAGGCTGCGTCCTCCTTCCCTTCTCTTCCAGACTCCCCTGTGTTTATGAGCCACACACCAGGATGGGGGACTTTAGCGGAATCGAACGCACCGTTCAGCGCTGTTATTACCTTTGGTTTGACATCCGTTCACAGAAACCACATTCAAAGGCAGTCTGGAACACTTGTGACCACATTCCTCCATGAGCAAGGACCCAAATGTGTCCTTGGCCACATTTCAAAGACCACCTACCGAGTTTATGGAACCATCTCCCCCCAGACGCCCAAACAGACCAGAAGGATCGAAAATTAACTTTCACTCTTGATATGTTGTCATGAACGTGACAACTGTTCACGTGTTAAACAGGGTAGAAACACTGTGGCCCCCTGTTCAGCAGCCGGCCCCCCGGTGCACACTGCATGTTCAGAGATGTCTTCTGGAATCTTTGCGGCCCCCTGCTGAGTCTAGCGAAGCTCCACCTAGCACTCAGGTTTTCCTATGGCTGCTCAGCCTGATGGAGACATGCTAGCAGTTAAACTGGGATCTGTGTAAATCCATAAACCCAGAGGTTCCTGAGGAGCCTAAGGCCTTCAGCAGCCTGGTCTTTGACCGCCCCACCTCTGAGGAAGACGTTTGCTCCTGCTGAAGGTCACCGACGTTTAGTAAAGAGCAGAATTCCGCTGCACACCTGCCAACAGGCTGATTCCTCCGGCTGAGCAGACGTAATCCCGTCCAGATAATCCCAATTAGGCCATGATTTGCCTTCATAAGATGCAGGCTCACACACCCTCGTGTGTGTACGTGTGTGTGTGTGTGTGTGTGTGTGCCAGAATTCCTGCTCTTCTTCATGTTTTGAGTCAATAATCACACGTGTTGGCATGATTTGCATTTCCCTACCAAGGCGACTCCACTGGAGGGCGGCTGTTAACCACACCTGCCCCCCAGCCCAGAGGCATCCTTTGGGTCCAATTACTTGTCGGATGACCTCCACCCACCTCCCAAACACACAAGGCAAATATCAGAGTTTCTTATTTTCACCGGCTAATTAGCCGTAGTGGCAGAATCCAGGGAATGCTGCAAATCAAACAGAGTAAACATGAGTTCAGAGCAGAATGGAGCTAAAGGAAGGCTGGAGCTGAAGAACAGACAGATTCTCTGCACAGTTTCAGCCTGGCTCACACCACGTCAGCCATCCGCTCTCATCAGCATTTGCTGAATTTTCAATAAACCACCGCTGATTTCAGAGAATCAACATCAGCCCCGCAGAGCTCACAAACAAAGAAGCAAACAAACAAACAAGTCCTTCTGCATCCGCCAGCGTGTAGTTTGCAGTTAGGATGCGGATCACATCCTCACCTGAGGCATTCTGGGAGAAGAGGTTCCTGCAGCAGGAGCAGCTCTAACGAGCCTCAGATGGGCCAGATTAAGGGAGGCGAGGTGGCGGCGTGGCGGCGCTGTCCTCACAGGTCTAATCTGCGCTCCGCAGGTGTGCAGTTAGTAGTGGGAAGGTGAGCCAAGCAACTCGACACAGATTTACTCTCAGCGCTATCACAGAGAACACAAACATGGCCCCATGGGTGTGGGGAGCCTATGGCGGGAACGTTCCCTCACAGGAGCCAGACAGAAGCGAGAAGTTTGGAGGGAAGGAGAGGGTGGAACAGGCTGCCCTGCAGCACAAAGTGGGGCTTCGTTTTCAAGGGGGTGTTTCCTGACATGCCCTGTCCCTCTGCACATCTACACCTTAACGGGATGCACCTAGCAGCCCTGCAGAGACAGCAAGCAGAACTGCTGAGTTTAAACTGACAAAAAAAGGGTTTCCAGTCACGCTTGAGGTGTGTTTCCCCTCTGGGTGAAGGTTTGCTGCCTGCTGGAGCAACAACACAAGTTTCTGAGTCACTGAAGCTTCAAGACATTTGTGAGTCGTTCAGGAATCTGCTTCAAAGCTCTTCCACACCGTTAGCTTAAGGCCGGGCAGCGCTCTGAGGCCGTCGGCTCAAAGAGAGTTAACAAACATCAGCTTGAGGATGCGGTTTGGACTCCAGGACAGGTCGCCAAAGAACAGCTGCCAGAATTTCACCTCTGCTGCTGGCGCCGAAGCGCTGCGGGGCGGTCGGCCACGCCTCCTGTGTAGCTGCAATCCCTGGTCAGACCTCACCGTTCTGTTCCAGCAGAATAAAGCTAGAAAGCCACAGTTCCACGGTTCCCGGCTCTTCCTGCCGCCGTGCTGCAAGCGGTAGTCTGCCCCGCCGGCCTTGCTCCTCCTGCTCTTCCACACAGTTGCTGCCAGCGTTGTGTTTTTAACCCAACTCTGAACTCCGGTTTATTTTTCAAAGTTCCTCGCTGTGCTTTCGCAACTGTGACGCTCAAATATTTGTGGTCATTTACAACAGAGAAATGTGATCAGTCTGATGAGGCCACAGTAAAAAAAAAATCACCTTTCTGGCAGCTGTTTAGGTGAACGGGGATGATTTACCACCAGGACCGATGTGTCAACCCTCTACCAGGATCAGACCCCATGTGGGAGACCCCCTGCTGGGTCGCCTCACGCGCGTCTACGTTGAGACACTGCTACTGGGAATTTTACTCTGCCTGTTGAAATAATGCTGCGTTCGGGTGCAGTCGGCTAAAACGCTTTAGAACTTACAGTATTTGGAACAACCTGATCTCAGATAAACAGCTTCATCCAGCGCTAAGGTCCTGGTGGTGCTGATACTAGCTTCTGTGAATGCTAACCAAGTTTCAGCCTCACCTGAAGCTGTTGATCAACTTCTGCTGAAGTTTAGAAGATGAGAAGAGCCTCTGCTGTTGGAGCCAAGCGCTGACCTTTAATAACGGCCTTGACTCGGCGGCGTCCCCGCCGGATTACCTCACCTCTTTACATCGGCCTCACGTCTCCAGATGAATGTTTACGGCAGCACATTCATCCTGCCTGAATAAATCCTTCAGATGTCGGTGAGCTCAAGGACAGGAACTCCCTGAAGTAAGCAGACATCCTTCTGAAGAGACGTTGAGCTCTCCTGAGAGCCACCAACCTCCTCCCTCTGCCCAAAACGCTTTAAAAGGTTGAACCAGGCGGTTTTCTACATCCTGGCAAGACAGACCGATCGGAGCGAAGTAGATGAGCTCCAGTTTGTCTGGTTGAGTTTCAGATTTAAGTGTTAAAAAGGACAGTACTGGGGTTTCAGTCGTTTCACTAATCTGCATCATTCTGAAGGAATTCTGCTGGATCAGGATGTTTTTATTTCCTTGAATTTAGGGGAACTTTTAGATTTAGCATTAGCTGGTTCAGCACCACCGCAAAGTTTCTTTAAAGCAAATGTTTTTTTTCTCATCCAAACCATCGACTGTGCTGCAGATGTAAGCTTCTGCCTTCTGAACCCGATAATCTAAAGACCAGAACGAGTCACCTCTTCAGGTCTGTGCCTGCAAGCAGAACATCAGCCCATCTCGTCCCAAATCAGGTCCGTTTGTCTGCGGATGCCTAGTGACCTTCAGGCTCTGACGGTGATGAAGACGGAGGACGGCGCCGACCCGAAACCGTCAGTTTGGAGAGAACTGACGATCAAAAAAGGATCAGCGCCGCTGACGCTGATCAGACCCAGCTGGACCAGGAGGCTGTGCTGTAAGGCCAAATAACAAACAGCAACAAACAGCATCGCTTGATTTTTTTAATGGCGACATTGCATCCGACGTATCCGACCTCCATCCGAGTGCAAACTCGGCAGAAAGACAATCCTTATCTCAGACACCTGAAAGCCGCAGCAGCGACATCAGATCCATCACAACAGAATAACAGCCACAGGAAATCAGAGGGGATGACGGCGCCGTGAGTAAAGACGTCCTCCTGTCATCATTTGTCCGGAGAAGCGTTTTGATCTACCAATCGGAGACGTCCTTTTATTCCCAGGAGCTCTTCCTGCTGCGGCTGAAACCTGAATAAATCAATATCCTGCTCTTTAAAGTCAGGGATGACAGATTCGGTACCTGAACGCACCATCAGCTTCATTGATATTGTGTTGAAGAAAAACAAACCGAGTCATAACTGACTAAATAAACCCATTCCAATTAGCTAAAAGAGATTATTAAGTAATAACATCGGAGTCTGTCTTATTAGCTGCTGCCAGAAGCACTTGCAGGTGGGCCAACAAGCAGATCCCACCTTCGTCGGTCGCGTCTCGCTCACGCAGGCCGTGCGCAAACACCAGGTGCCTCAAACACATCACGCAGCCAGGTGGCGCAGCCTTGTTTTCCGCTGCTAAATTAGCCTGACAGGAAGCCAAGAGAGAGGAATAAAAGTGGTTCGCAGAGTCTCGGCGTCGGTGAGCTGAGCCACGTCTGTCTCCTGTGTCTTTCACCTCAAGGTTGTGTGTAATGTTTGATACGGAGCTCTGACGGATCCTCCCCAACCCCCCACCCCTTCGTAAGGGCAGTAAATCTCCTGCCCGGGGAGTTCCTGCAGACCAGCAGCCTCTGGAGCAGCAGAGGAGGAGGAGGAGCGGAGGGAGGGTGGCGGTGAAAGGTTTCCATCGCTGGCCAGTTCTTATCGCCCCCTACCTTTGATGGAGGGGGTCTGGTGGGGGGAGATAATGTCTGAAGGTCAACACTCAGTTCCAAACATGATAAGACCTTAGTGGGACAAACCTCAAAGGCCTCACCGACCCACAGAGGCTGATTACAACACGGCAAATTCACCTTCTCACCACTGCAGAACTAAACTTAAACACACCCGTCAGAGCAGCCAGATACAGGAAAGAAGATCGAAGAACTGGTGAAACGGTGAATGTAGCCAGCGCCGCTGCGGCTGCAGACTTGTGCAGACCCTGCAGGCGCCCACTGCTGCGTTCATGGCCTTTCTGACTTGGCCATATTTAAGCAGCTGTTGGGAATTCCCACAGTCAGTGAACTGGCCACGGAAATCTCATTTTTGAATATTACTACTGGCTTTGTCAGAAGCCGTGACGGAGCACAGGTACAGCGTATTGTCCGATTCGTGATTAAGTTCCTTTTTCTCTGTGACATCGGGACAATGACAAATTCGGCAGAACCGATCGGCTGTTACACAGAAAATAAGCCATTTGTTTGGTTCTTATTGTATCCATATTCAAAGACGTGGGCTGTTCTCCAGTGATAACAGATACCATCTCCTCCCTTTGTGCTTCAATTTAAATGTATTTGAATCATAATGGAAATTCTGATGTCCGCCATGTCTAAACGAAACAAAGCGCATTTCAAACATTTGTTAGCTGTATAATTCACACGCAGGTTTTTTGTTTTTTGTTTTTTTTCTGGCCGCCTGTCAGTCAGTTCTGTATCTGCTTTTAACCATGCCTTGAACGCTCTGAAGACCGGCAGCTGTGGGTTTAATTAAGCTCACGTTATCGTTTTCTTCTTCTTCTTTTTTTTTATTTAAAGCTTTTCATCCCAGCTCGTCGCTCCTTCCAGGAGTCGCCTTCCACTGCGGAGGCTGATGAAGGGAAACTTTACTCAGAGAAGAATGAAACCGCAACAATAACACGTCCCTGGAGATAATACAGTCATGTCCTTCTCAGTCTGGTACACCGTGTGATTCCTGTTGTCGATGCTACAGGACGTTAGCATATGTCACTAGAACATCTGCTACTCTTCGGTTCCTCTTCGTACCCTGTGGGTGGGACCAACTTTATAACCCCTCAGTGAGCTCTGCAGCTAGCGCTCCACAGCCGTTCTTCCTGCGTCAGGAACATGTTTGAAGGTTCTTCCATTTGCTCCAACGTTTCCTGTGGTTGTTTCTGGAATCTGGACCTATTTCTTTTATCTCACGTCAGACAGTGAGAGCTAAGAATGAAAAGTTAAGATGATACAGCTTCTACAGGATGCTAAAAGCAGGTGGGAAGAGGCAGGAGAGCAGAGATTCTGACAAAGGTCGCGTTGCAGAAGGCAGGACTCGTGTTAGAAGGCTGCAAATATCGATAATAGTTAGCTACAAATCACAGAAACGACGTCTCAGCTAGCAGAATGCTGGTGAACAGCAGCAGACTCAGCCCTATTAACAATCAGATGTTTGGGAAATGCTAGCCGTGATTTACTCAAGGAGCAATTCTTTACCTCCACAACATTGTTGTTTTGTTCCTTCTGCCCTCAGCAGAAGATTTATAACGCGGCCGAGCAAATGCGCAGTATCGATGAGCTTTAAACTCGGCCTTTTAGGGATCATTATTCAACCCAGTATGGCCGTGGCTGGTTGATCTACGTTGTAATCAGCCTGTTGTTTTTAGGACAGCGTGAAGAGAACAGGCCGTCCTCAGAGGTACGGCAGGAATGTTTCCTGTTAAAGCAGACGGGCTTCCTGAGAGCAGCTTTCAGCTCATAAAAAGTGTGAAGTGTGTGCTAGCTGTTTACCTGGGGGGGGGGCGGATTCCTCCAATGGCCGCTTCTTTACTGCTGAATAAGTGCAAATGAAATCCTCATTGATTGTGTCGCAGGCATTCCAGATGTGGACGATCCGTTAAAGAGAGAGAGGCTCCCTTTTAAAGACCAGTAAAAAGGAAATGAACTCGAGCAGGAGGGAGACGCTTATCTGGGGGGGGAGGGGTCGGGACCTCTTCCTTCTATTTAATAAACTCCACGCCGGAGTGAAAAATCGAGTAGAACCGGGAGGTCGGAAAGATTAAAGCAAATAAATGGGCAAGGAGAATAGAGAATGTGTGCGTGCATGTGTGTGTGTGTATGTGTGTGTGGGGGGGTCAAGATCCTGAACCACAAACCTGCGCTCTCAGAAGTAGATGGACCCACTTTAACTTAACCCACTTTATTTAGATGGACCCACCCCTCCAAAAGCTCAGGACTGTGTGATGAAATTGAAATAGATTTTATCGACCAGACCTTTATCTCCATCTACACGTCTTTGCTCTGCCGTAGCTCTGGGCAGCGCCGCCGTCTTTGGCCGAACTGGAACTTTTTCGGCGGCTGCCACATCCAGTGAAGGCGGTGGGGGGGGGTCGTCTCCTGGTTACCCTGTTGCTATGTGGCAACAGAATGACTGAGCAAATACATAGTACTACAACCCTGCTGTTAGATTAATAAATCCACATTTGTGAGGTTTCAGGCTGTTTCGCCCCAAACAGGCCTCCACAAGTCTGACTGACACGAGGTCATCTCAGTCCTCGGTCACACCAACCTCTCCGTCGTAAAAAGGGATTTTTTAAGCGCTACCCCAGTCCAGGCCAGACAAAGGCAGACGTTAGGCATGAAAATATGACTGCGTGTTTTTTTTCACTGAAGAGCTAAAAGGGAAGGAAAACACCCAGATTTTAAGAAGCCCGTTAGGGCAGCAGCGTGGATCAAACAACAAACACAGGCAATGCTGAGTTGCCGTGGGGACAAGATGTGGTTTGTTGTGATCATTCATGACTGTCAAGATTAACTAATTTAAAATCATTGTTTTATTGACTATAAATAAAAGATAAATAAAGTGCAACTCAGTCTGTTACCTTTAGCATCATAATTAGCAAAAGGGCTATAAGTTAGCATGAGCATTAGTGGTCCTGTTTTCTGACGCTGCATAAATAAAGTTGTACTGAATGATGTGCTAAAGTGAATTTAGTTGATTTTTGCTGTTAATTCTGTTGCCATGGCGCTCATGTATCACAATCTAATTATATGATTATTGTTGCCTTTCTACAGGTAATAGTGATTTTCTTTAATTTCAGGTTTGAACTCCCCGTTCGCCTGGGTTCAGGCTAAAGCTAGCATCAGAAATGCTCTCGCCTCTTTTTTCTCAAGCTCAGCCGATGTGATGATTTGTGTTTTCATCCCCGTTGATCTTCTCTTCGTCCCCCCCAAACTCACCTTTGCTTTAATAGACGGTGTAAATCAGCCTCTTCCGTCCTGGTTTCACATCAACACCCTTTCCCGTCAAGTGACCTGATGAAACAATGTGTTGGGACCCTGATCTCAAGGCGGATCATCCTCACGGGTCACCGACCACAAGCCAAACTATCATTTACGCTTGACTCGTCCGATGCAGGTCGAGGGGTCCGGGTGCTCACACGGAGCCGGATGCCAGAGGGTCTTTCTGATCGGTGTCGTTGTTTGTTGAGTTTGTTGCTTCCAGCTTTATTTATTGGATTGGGTCAGTCCACACAGAGCAAAGCCTCCGTTTACTCCTGTGTTCCTTTATGCAGACATTTGCTCCAAGAAGAAGAAGGAAGAGAAGCAGAAGCAGAAGCAGGAGCGTGAATGAAGGGGCGGACATTCTGGTTTGCCCACCAGAGTAAAAAATGACGGGAGAGGATCCTGTAATCTAGAAGAGATGGATGAGATCTGGGAGACGGGCAGAGATGATGGACAGCTGGAGGGTCGGGTTGAGCCGAGGTGATAAACCAGAGATGATCGGCGGCACGTGAAAATCCCGGCTGGGCCTGACTGAAGGGTGGGCCGATTGATGGCCATAGGGGAGGAGGAGGAGGAGGAGGAGTAGGAGGAGGAGGAGGAGGAGGCGAGGCTACAAGTCACTGCCAAGTCAGGCTCCATCATCCCAGCTTCCAATTTATTTGTCAGAGATAAACGGCAGAGGGACGGGGAGGTGAGCGCCGCACTGAGACTTCATTTGGATCAGCCCTGGACCGTATTTAGCAGCAGGCTTGTTTATCAGGGAGACTTTGCTCATCAGGGCACTTTAAGACTTACGTAACTGGGTCAGTTTCTATGGATCAGAAAAGGGAGGAGCCTCATTCAGAGATGGACCTTTTTATGGCGTCTAATCGAGTCAGTGAATGTTATTACAGAGCAGAGAAACGGTAAACCGTCCTAATGGAAGCACTTCAGGTTCATATGGCCAATAAAGGTTTTATTTAGCACCGCTTGCAAAGCTTTTTTAGATTTAGCTGAGTGGACCGAGGTAGAGGAAGGGGAAGGGCCACGTTTTCAGAGGCTTTTAATTCACACAACAACAGTATTTAGCTGCTTTTGTGCTTTGGCTGGTCAAAGAACCATCAGATCCTTTCAGCTTCCTGCTGCTGCGCTAACTAAAGAAAAAGTAAATGAATCAATAAACCAATGAATTATCAGGATGTTTTTAAGTGGTGGCGACACCAGCGATGTGCTTTCAATCATCTTCGGATCATTTTGGCTACAAATCAATCTAAGACTGATTGACAGCTGACTTGTTCTCTCTTAGTATTTAGTATTTTTTAACTGTCATCAGTTTAAGTATAGACGGTCTAAGTTCAGGTTGTAGCAGTATTAAGATCTTCGGCTACGCTGAGTCCAATAATTGAGTCACTTCAAGTCTGAGCCTGAAGCCTGAAATGAGCACAGAAACAAACAGGTTCACCTCCAGCTTGGACTCCACCTCCCAACACAGACGGAGATAACACGAGCACGTGTAGCCCACATAAAAGAAGTGAAGCGCGGCTCTACCCCCCCAACCGCCTCCATCCCCCGGTGTCGAAACAGCTGCAGCCACTGCTGCACAAACACAACGTGCTCATTCGGAGTCATTAATCAAGTGAGACCTGTAGAGGCGCTATCGTATATCATTCACCATAAACACACTTCCTGGATGGTTACTGAATAACTTTTACAGTCCCCAGGCATGAACGTCGACCCCCACCCACCACCACCACTCCAGCCCCATCTGAACTCCCATATTAGATACGGAGCTGAAATTAAACAGGAGGGACAATATCAGCAAACAAATAAAAAGGTTTTTCTACAGCAGATACAAGATTACTGCCTCGGTGAGGAATTGCAACCCCCCCAACCACCACCACCACCACCACCACCACCACCAAAAGGAGCAAGGCAGATTTTATCGGAGACTGTTTTTCCTCCTTCTTCTCCTGTCTGACCTGAACCTGTTATTTGACTCCAGCGTTTGAGTAAATGAGCTGTGAAGGTAAGACAGGAAAGGAGAGGAGGAGAGGAAAAAAGGAGGAGAGGAGGAACAGGAGTGGGTTCCACACCTTTCCGACCGTGGAAGTGTGTTTACAGTCTACCCCCACCACAACACGTGCCATATAAAATGACAGCTGGGTTGTCCACAGGGAGCACACACACACACACACACGCAACCACACACACACACACACACACACACACACCTCTGGTGTCCTGGCCGTTTTGAAAGATCAAGGGTCAAAGTGTCACAGGAATCTGGAACATCACCAGAGTTTATGTGTTCCTTTGGCCCATTATCAATATTTACTGAAATATTCATTAAAATGTGTCCATAACTGAGTTATTTTGGTGACAAACCAACTGAAACCAACGCCGGCTGTCACAGAAGCTCCCTGGTGGAGCTACAACAGATAAATACAACATACATACAACAACATCCTGTTCTTCTTTGGATTGTGCCGAAGGGATAATGACATTTTTCAAACCCAGGAGACCAAAACAAAACATTTTCTCTGTTACAACTGCAAGAACAACTGGGGGCGGGGTGGGGGTAGGGGGGTCGGCGGCGATGCCCTCCGATGGCTCTCAAGCTCATTTGCATTTGCAGTTCTGAAAAGCCAGGCCAGCTGCTACGTGCCACTGCTGGACTCCGTTGATTGGTTGTTATTCACACACACACACACACACACACAAACACACACACACACACACACAAACACAGTAAGCAGTAAAACATAATTATGACAGTACAGACTTCACAAAGGTCGAAGTCTTGGACTTTAGCTGAGCACCGACGCTTAAAGACATGTTTTCCAGGAGTCGGACATGTTCATGTAGATCTACTGTGAACTCTGCTGTCCTGTGATGTCTGAGAGGTTTACACATTATTCATGGAGAATTTGCCATGACCGTGTGTGTGTGTGTGTGTTGCTCCATTTTACCTTTGATGAAAAGTTTGTTCTCTTCATTCGTAGCAGAAAGATGGAAGAACAAACTAGATTC
This sequence comes from Pao palembangensis, assembly GCA_015343265.1. Lineage (NCBI taxonomy): Eukaryota > Metazoa > Chordata > Actinopteri > Tetraodontiformes > Tetraodontidae > Pao > Pao palembangensis. The sequence continues at coordinate 3,038,559 of CM027089.1, read as the reverse complement.
CTGTTTCCATGATTACAAGGACGTGGACACTTGAGTGTGTTTTGACTCCATTTATTCCTTCAATAATGAGCAGTTTGAGCAGTTTGTGTCATCCAAAACTGAAAACATCTTGAAATGTCCTGGCTGTGTTGTTAACGCCAGGCTGACTTTCTTCCTCTGGTTCTTTACCTCCAGGCACCAAATCTCATTTTCTCTCTGCGCTCCTGTTGGGCTGCACGCTGCATGGACGACCAGCATCGGGGAGGTGGTCGCCGCCCCCCCTTCCCCCTCAACACACACACACACACACACACACACACAGACTGCAGGGGACATTGATTACCCCAACTTCTGCAGTCATAAACTAAACACACACATTTTTAATGACATTGCTTAATGTGATTTTTGCATTTTGTCAACAACAGCGGGTGTGTGTAGATAGATTTATCTAGGTACACCGCTGGTAATAAGCTATATATCCACACACACACACAGAATAAGAGTGTGTGTGCTGTACAGCTCTCCCTCAGGCTCACGCGGCACATAATGAATGCACCAACGTAACCCATCAACTCTCACCGAAGGCGAAATGCCGACATTTCCACCATCCTAACACAAACCTTTTCCTGTATTTTAATGTGATGTCAGCAGCGCTTCAGCGAACACCCTCCACCGGCATAAAGAAGCGGTCTGACACACTTTTTGGAGCTGCGTCCCTCTGAGAAACTCCCGTCAGTCATCCTCTGTCCTTTCATCCCTTCAGCAAAGACGCAAACATTTCATCAATATAAACATGTGAGCTGGGATCAATTGGCTGCCTCCGAAAATCCGATTTTTCTGCTCAAAACCCCACACAGAACTGTGGAAGACAAGGGAGATGCAAAAAACAGAGCGGGGAGGACCACGAGGGCCAGAGGATGGTTTTACCAGACGGCGCTTTAACAGGAAGAGAGGAGGAGGAAGCCAGAGGCCTGAGGGAGGCCGTCACGAGCTGTCAGAGTTCCAGAGGAAACGAGAAAGGCAAAGCTCAATCCATCATCCCAACCATTAGGCCTTCATTAAGCTCTAGTCTTCATCTAGTCAACAGCTTTCCTTGATTTCTCTCTAGTTTTCTTTGCTAAATGAATTTTCTTATGTTATGCTAAAGTTAAGACACGCTGATGTCACCATGGCGCTTTGTGCGCGCTACCAGGCCGATGTCTGTCTATTCAGAGCGCAGAGATGAGATTAGAATGAATTGTTCATTAATGAGGTCTATTTGTCACCACCGTGGATTTGCCATGGGACCACCAGCGGCTGGTTCTCTTACCTGCAGCTGTGGGGGTGTCAGGTTTCCCCAGAGTGGCGGTGAGTCACCGGTGAGCTGAGAAAAGAGCGAGCGGCTGGTGGCCGAGGCGCGGGTGGGCGCGGCCCGTTGACCTTTCAGCCAGTTGCTGGTGGCGTGAGGGTAAATAATGGTGACGGGCCCGTCACCTCGGGGCGCAACTCCTCAGACGTTTGGCGGAGAAAGCCGTCGTAAATTCACCGGGGACCAGATTGGGTGGTCTACCACCTCAACCGAAGGGCATTTCCATTTAGCTGCAGCGGCGGCTTAATGAGCGGCGCTGGCAGCAAAAAAAGAGAGATTTGGACATTTATTTCATTAGCAGCTCGCAAACAGATCATGTGTGATGATAATTGAAAGCGTAATGAGTCAGCGTGTTTTTTTATGAACACGGGTGATCTGATTGCGGCTGCTCGTAATGCCGGATCCTCCGGTCGTTTAAGGCCTCGTCTTGCCTTTTCTTCTGTTCTTCTTCTTCAAATGAGCCTTCTGTTGGCTCTTCGGCAGGCAGCGTTCTCCTCAAAGCCGTTGCCAGTGGCAGCAGCAAAACCAATTCCAACAAAGAAGCTTTGATAAAGCAGCTCCAGCGTATCTGCCCGGCCCAGACAAACAAGCAAACAAGTTACATCGGCTCGGAGCCGGTGAGGGAGCCTATTATCTCAACCGGTCTACAAATGGCACTGATATTTCATTCATGTCTTTTCTTTTAGCTCTATAAAACATGCTATCTGCATTCCATCACACTAATAGGACAATAACATCAGTACTTATAGGTGGGCACGCATTGGGGATATTATGGTATAGCTTCTCAGCAGCAACATGCTACAACTTTAAGTGATCAATAGAAAACAAAAGCCTGACAGAGCTTATGGAGGGAGATGAGCCGGAGGGAAAGAGGACGCATTCCCCTTCCTCCTCAGCAGCTAACAGATGTGGAAGCCTGTTTGTTGCCGTTGACGATGGAATGGTACTGGGGTAACTTCCTACCAGTGTGGGCAGACAGCACCAGTTTGTCTTGTCTCAGCGGAAATAGAAAGTTGTAATTTCAGATTCTTATCGCCAATGTGGAAGAGGTGAAAAGTCTAATTTAAAAAAAAAGTCAGTGGGTAAGTCTGTGAATTAACTCGATATACAAGAGGCAAAGAATCCACTTTAAGAGACAAACAGCATCTCGGCTTGAAAAAGAAGACTGGAGGAATGAAAGTGGCATCCTGTTAACTAACCAGTGGTCACCCAGTAGGAGAAAACTGGAGAACCTGCTACCTCCAAACAGGAAACTACCAGCTGGAATAGAACCCAGAACCTTCGTAAGTAGGCTAACACCTGAAATCTGCATATCGCCAACAGCTTCCGGAAACGACTGGAAACGATTTGGAATGTCAGAATGTCTTCCTGCAACAGAACCTCTTTTAGACTGCCGTGCACGTCACCATACATGTGTCCTCAGCTCAACCAGCGCGGCAGCCCAAACAGCATCTCGCTAATGTGGCACATCAAAGTCAACATCAAGCGTTTGCAGACGCCTGCGTGGTCTTCGAGGCGCCGCATCGGATCGGAGGGAACAAATTTAGCCATGAAAAGCAAGAAATTGTTTGCTTTTGATCAAAAATCGAAATAAAAAAAGTCAAAAACACGTGGTCGGAACACACGTCTGATCTTTTTTAAAGGTCAGAGATTCAAACGTTGACAAAGTAACTCAGTGATGATGATGACCACGATGACGGCGGTGTCCCGCGGCGCTCCTGCAGGTCTGTGGAAAGTTCTCATCATGCATTTTTCATTCTCTATTATCAACCATGACCAAAGGCTCTCTGGTCGCCGCAGTGCGGTTTGTTGCATATAATCAGGCCGGGAATGAAATATTAACTTCAATTTCCTTATCTTTGCAAATGCAATGAATATTTCATTGGTTCTTTACTTGTTAAGATAAAATTCTGATATTATTCCCCATCAATATTTTAAGGACGGCCCACTCTTCATATGGATGGAGTATCACAGGGTTATTACTGTCGTACGACATCGTCTCCGTCCGTCTTCATCTCGTCTCCTCGTTTGTCTTCGGTCGAGACGTCATCTGAGCGAATCATTTGAATGCATCACTCTGTCGTCTGCGGGCCCTTTGAGTCCGCAGAGACTTGCCGTCTGATTGGATTTTCCACCCTCGGAAGCAATCCGACATAATGTCACAGACTCCTGTGAAGCAACCCCCTCATCAACTGTTACCTCCGATGCGATTCTCCTCTTGAAGTAGGGGACAGGCGGCAAAAAAGACAAGTAATGGAGCCCAAACTTCCCCACCCCCACCTTGGGAAAAATAAACTGCTGTTTTGTTACCTTGACATCGATACGAAGCGGTGTCTCCCTGCAGGGGGTCCAGAGGACCGTCGTTACTGTATGCCAGCACATCAAACAGTTCCATCCGCGGCGGCAACAAGCAGCTCATCAATTATGCACGGGCGCTAAACGCGCAGGGATTATTGAGCAGCGAGGGAACGCGTCTCCTCATTCATGTTATTGTGCATCTATATCACCAACAGCGACACCCTCCGCTGTTGTCTGCGCTGTTGTTCAGATCAGAGACATGAAACAGAAGACAAACGCTTTCCTGGAGATTCTTCACAGCAGGCAGGCATTTGTGCTGATGATACCTTCTCATTTCCTCCCAGCTGGAATTCTTCTTGATCAGGAAGGGCGGGAGGATGAGTTTTCCCGGATCAATCCTTCTGCTCTGATATGTGTTTTGAAGGCTACATCAGCTGGTTTTGGAGAAGGACTAGCTCATGTTTCATAGAATTATAAAGGCACTTTTTGGCACTTTTTTTAGTTAAAAAAGTGTTTATGATGTGAGGTCATAGGTCGCTAATAGCGATGCTATCATGATGCTACAGTTCCTATTACGGCTCTGGCGCGCTCCTCTGGTCTGTGCTTCAGTCTCTTGACACCACAACGGTCAGTCAGGTCTCTGGCGGTTTCACAAAAGGGCTGAATTTCCTCACAACAGATAAAACAAGAGAATTATCGTTTTCAAACCCGGGAGGACGGCGCAGAGCCCGCTGTAAAGAGTGAGTCCGAGAAATCACCTGTCTTTTGTGAGCTGGCTCACAGGATGTTTCAGCGTCCGTGCTCTCTCCACGCTGGTCGGTTGTGCTGTTGGCGGACTCTGGGAACCTGAACAGCCTGTTCCCAGGTGCGGTGATTCCAAGGCTGGCACAGGACAGTCGCGTTTGAACGCCCCCTAATCCTCAGCCTTCATTCTTCGCGGACTTCAATCGCGGCCGCCGTGGCCACTTCCCCCACAACAATGGCCGCTGTCATGTTGTGCACACAAACAGAGAGAGGGCCTGAGCGGTGAGAGCCGCTCGTCAGGCCTTCAAAGAGGAAGCGTGATGATTAAACACCGTTTTGACCCGTCTCTTTGAAGACAGGCGCAAAACCTGAGAGGCCTGAGCACACGTGCGCTGCAAAACCTCCCTCTGCATGTATGCGAAGTGACGCGTGGCGACAGATGGGTTGCGGCTCGGGCGCAGTCCATTTTGCAGGAAGTTTCGAGTCAATCTGGAAAGGAAAGGGCAGGCTTCTGGGCCGTCAGCAGAACACTCTGCTGACCTTTTCAAATGAGTGAAAGATACGCTAAGGTAAAGTAAACACTGGTCCGTTTGCTGCATCATGGTGCGCTGTATTGATCCCAGAAAAGGTCACGCACTTGAGAGGTGATTGGTATGAATAAGCAGGGGAACTTCCCAGACTTTCATCAAAAGAATCGGGGAGATTTGCACATTTCTTCTTGTTCATTTCACCTTTTTATTGCATCATAATTGTACATCATATGTGTTCTGAATTATGATGTGGGATATCATAATGTTCAAAGCCCCCCCACTCGCGGCTGATTTGACCGTTCGGCTCGTTAAGACAGTATCGAAGTAGAACCTTGAGAAAACCAGTGCGTTCACATAGAACCACTGTGCTGGGACCAGCTTCCCCTGAGACGGTCCCAGACGTCAGTCAGATGAAACCTCTTTCTCTAGGTTTTTGCCCTCTTTTTTCCCCTGTATTAGCAGCACGTCGCCAGCTGCCTATAGCTAAATCTTTTAGCAGGAATTATGCGGGTTCCTCTCATCCGGCTCTGCTCGCTGCAGGGGGTCTTCCTCCTCCTCCTCCTCCTCCTCCTTCTACTCCTCCTCCTCCCTCATCTACTGAGACCCTGAAATGAACCAGCGCTCTTGAAAATGAATCACATCTGGATTTAATTTAATTTGGATCCAATTAATTTTGCCTCCTTAATTTATCACCCAGATTGTGACGATGATTGTTTTACTTGCTGACACTGGCGGTTTCGCGAAAAACATCTGTCTGGCACAACTGAAATCAGACCTTTGCTGTGCGATGGTGCACCAGCCCGTTGTGATCACGGGGTTTTCACCCAATTAAAATCACCATTTCTAACCTTAAATGTCTCATTGAATGTTGGCTTCCAAATGAGGCGGCGATTGCCAGGAGCGCCGCAACTTCCAGACTTCTGTTACACTAATCAAAAACTTGGCTGGATTAATGGGTAGCAGGGACGAGCCTTTTCAGCAGCAAGCGTCAAAATGTCAGCCGGTATTACGCGCGCAGCCATGCTTTGAGGCTCAGGGAATGGGAAGTGATGTATTAAAAATAACCCAGAGTGCCGCAAATGGGCACTTTCTCTCCCCTTATTCTTAATGGAATGACAGAAATGTAAGAAAGGTTTTCACTCAGCGGCCGACAGGACAAAGGGCAGCTCCAACCGTGCGCTTGTCACAAAACACAACGGAACCCAAAGAGACAAGGAACCAACTGCTTGATTTCACGGGCCCGGCTGCTGAGGCCTGCGTGAGGACGGATAGAGTCCATGTCACAGTGTCAGGATCTGTCATGTACCAGCAATGCAACAGTCGGGGCTCCTCAGGGTGCACGGGCGCGCTCACGTGGGAGGATCAGTGCTGTGAACGTGTCCTCATGGCCCAGATATGCAAAGTTTGAGGTGAAAACAGTCCCAAAGGTTGGACAAGCATGGTTGCGCATGTTTGTTTTGTCTGCCAGTGGCGGCGGCGTGACAGTCACACGTGCGCGTCAGTCTCATCTCTTTGTTTCTGTCTGCTTTCACGCAGCGATAAACACTTGTTGACTGCGTAAAGACGTTGAAGAGCGGGCCTGCTTTGTACTATGGTGTGTTCTCCGCTTGGATGGGCGGTTAGCTCTGGCTCTAGCCCCCAGATCAAAGCTTAGATCTAATAAACGGGCAGCTGTTTTTTCCTGACATGGGCCTAACCTTTCCAGAGCAGAGCACAGACACAGTTTATGACACTGGCTGCTCTCTGGCTGTCATGTTTTTGCCTGTGTAAATGCTAACGGCCGTGTCTGTCGTGACCGCCGGCATTTAACTGCAATAACTGCGGTTTAACAAATGGTTAATTTAGCACGCCGGCTTACCTGTGCCAGAGGGCCAGTGCAGAGCGCATTTCAGCGTTAGCATAGCTTAAAACTGTAGCCGGACTCTGGCTGAACAGATTGGTCTGCCGGTTATTAAACAAACGTCGTTTGCAGACAAGTGGCAGATGCTCGTCTGTCATTCCAGCATCTAGTCACACAATAGTTCTCTGTTTTGTCATCTAAATAATAGAAAAAACAAGGGAAACTTTGCTGGTTTATTCACTCCCAAGTGTAATATAACATCCTCCAGATCTGAGGATTAGGAAGCAGTTGGAGGCCCCAGGGGCGTTTCCTAAGCTGCCTAAATCTGAGGCACGATATGGCTCCTATTAGATAAGCAAATGTGTCACTAAATACATTATACATGACTGTCTGATGTCTCTGACTGGCCTGTTTTCCTTCTGAAGCAGGCAGAACAGTGACTGGAAAGCCAGGCGAGCTAAATGAATAGGCAGAGAAGCACTTACTGGTTTCCTTTAATTTCCCATTTTCTCTTTCTAAGCACTGGTAGGTTGAAAGGCTAATGTGGGCCGGGTGAGAGCGGGAGGCGACATCATCCTCGGGCGTTCAAAGCGAAGCCAGTCCCAAAGCCCCGGGCTATTCAGCAAACGCTCTGTTGTTGTGACTGGCTTGTTGACATGTGAAAATGTCCTTGTAATGCAGATGTGGTCCTGACTTAGGCATCTGTTTTTTGCCGATAGACACAAATTCACAACTTATTATGGCAGCGAGAACTGATCTGCGCTCCCAGGGTGAGACAAGCGACTAACATGAAGAGGAATTCAGCATCATTTTAACGTCCAACAACAAGGAGGTTCCTCAGCCGCCACAAGGCTCCATTACAAGGCTTTGCTAATCCATCCGTGCAAATCCATGTCCAAAATGCGCCTTTTGTGTATAATCCCGACACAATTTCTGCAGGATTAGGATTTAGCAGTGGTGGGGGGGCGTGGGGCGTGGGATACAGTAGATCAAAAATATAAATTAGAGTTGTGTCCAAGTTGTTTTTAATCCCTCTCCACCTGTAGATAAAACCTCACCAAAAATAACTGAATCTATGGGGAATACGCAGAAATAGGCTGTTCATCTGCCTGTGCTGCACTAACGATTCTCGCACTAACGACCATCCCACCCTCCTCTTCATCACTCAAAGTCTTGCTCGTGGTGGTGGAGGTGGACGGAGCTGCATATATGAAGACATCAGGATACATCTAGTGCGTATGCTTCAAAGATGTTACCTTCCCTGAGCCACAGTGAGCAGCCTGTCCATCAGCAGTCTGGAGGCAGGAAACAACGATCTGGCAAATAAATATTTCACCTCAGCCGTGACGTGCACAATCACACGCGAGCAATTAAACCAGAATATAGCCCAACGCTTGGAAGCCTTCTTGAGTTCTGAGGACTTGAAACGTGGCTTTGAGCCATTTTGACTTCTTGAAGTCTGTATTCTCGCTCTAGATGTGAGCGAAGCTAGAACACAGCTAGCCACACACACCAGCTAAACTAAAGCCACGTCATCCAATTCTAATTCAATCTGTCCATTTGTTTGGAGTTTGTTCCTCAGCCCAGCTGAAAGACGACTTTAAAGAAGTCCCAGCTCTCTTTTGAATCGAACGTAGCTTTAGCTGTGCCGGTAGCACGCGCTGTGGATTTGTTACCTCTGAACAAGGCTTTGGACTAGCTGTCGTAATCTGTCTCATCTTCATGCTAAGCCAAGATAATGCTCAGAAAGAAGGTAAACAAACACAGTATCAAGATCTTTGCATTCAGATTAGGTGACATATTATCTCTTGTGTTTATCAGGGTTAATGAACTATCTGTGTATGACAGTTTATAAGAACAAAAAGCTTTGAAATGAACCTCAGCCGCAGTCAAATACATGGTTCATTAGCAGAACAGGAGCGCCTCTTGATTTCCCCAGGAGCCTAACATAGGTTCTCATGAAGGACACACAAACACAGACCACTAATTTATTTTGTAGCTATTATTTTCCTCTTGCACGCTTCATAAAAAGTATCAAGGTGGAATAAATAATGCAGCATTCACTCTCCAGATACAGCGCTGCACATTTCTGCTGCCATTTTCTTAGGTAATTATGGAAGCTGCTGCGCGACCGTGGGGCTTCGGCTCAGATAATCTTCTGCGTCGCTCGAGGCATCACAAGACTTTATTTCCAGAGCGCAGCAGTTTCCATCCAGCTGCAAGTAGGTAATGTCAGGGACCATATTCATAAATTGCTGGTGTTATTATCTATTTGAACATCCCTGAAAATTAAACACTGTCAGGTGGAGTGCACCAAACCCGGAGGTTCTCCTCTGCACAGGGGGCCATCTTGGCTGTGCAGGGAGGGTCACTGTCCTGACTTGGGGACACCACAGCAGGGTGGATATGAAATAATTTTAATCTCTCTTACAGTTAAACTGTGCCCCGGGATTTCAATCCTACGCTGACTGGGAGGTGGGGGAAGCTGACACCCGGGCGCCTCGTCGCCGCAGGCCCCTCACAAATCATCTGTATCTTTTCAGATACAGTTTCAAGTTGCAGTTCAGCTCGTATTCAATTGTAGCTTCCGCTTGGGATATTAGTCACGGGGAAACTCAAACTCAGGTCCGTGCCGGTTTGTAACTTCTCGCGTCAATATAAGGGCAATCTGCTGCAGATTAGAGCGATTTTAGGAGGAAATTGAGCCTGGAGTGTGTAACCAGAGTGTAACTATGCAAACTGAGGCTCATCTCTTGCTCCTCCCGGTTTGACTGACGGCTCCCTCACCTCCTCTGTGCGGATGCTGCTTCCCACATCTGCCTCCTACAATCTACATTTTGTAGACGTTTCTGATCCTCCGTGTGTCCTCAGCACGTCTGGTTGCAGGCGTGTTTAAGAGGAGGCTCTCTTTATTGTGGACAGAAGGTGGTGAGGAAAGTAAAGCCTCTCAGGGCAAATTGCGATGTATGAATAAGGAGCTGCACAAAGTACAGTTTCATGGCTGTTTTTTGAATATACGTCTGAGGTTTTCCGAGCCGCCGTGCTACCATTACAGATTTGTAGCATGGCGGAAAATTGCGGCGTCAGAGGAAAAATGCTGTGAAAGTGGATGATCTCCTGGTCAATTTGCATTTTATTCGGCGCAGGCTGGAGTCAGGGTAAGGGAGGCATGGCTGGAAACAAAAGGCAGCTGGTGTCCAATCCTGATGTTAGAAAAGAGAAGCAGAAAATCTAATTGGCTCCAGGTGTCATTGATATGCAGAGAATGCGGATCTGTGGCAGCCATGCTAATCATCAGAATACAGCCTGGACCACTCGTATAGGGATTTACAATCAGAATAATCTACTTATTAATTACATAGAATAAAGCCAGAAATGGCTCTTTAAACTGCATTCTCCTCATTTCCCATTTACTTCCCCAACATGCGTGACATCACTTGCTGGATCGCAGCAGTTGATTAAAGGTCATTACGGGGTGGAATGCAAACACTGTCCATCCATCCCATCTCTAAGGTAGGGAGAGCTGACCCGTCGGGGCCACCACTGCAAACAGTCGGTGAGATCAAAGCGCTGGAAGCAGCCCTGGGCATCACCTGACCTGAATTCAATTAAAGCTTTACAGGCAGATCAGAGGGAATTCTGGAAGGGAGCAGGAGATAGAAAGATGGCCGACGTCGGAGCAGAACCTAGAGCCACCAGAGGGGAAGCGAACCCACAGGTCTCGTTCTTTTACTCAGCCTGCAGGCAAATGTGGCTTTAATGAGCCGCTGCTGAATGGACACGAGGTTCTCACGCTGGTCTGCTGGCTCCATGGCTCTCCGCTCAGGCATTTGTTGGCAGCCACTTCACAGCCCGGTGTCGAGTTTAGCTGCTAACCACATGTTTGAGGAGCCGACTGAAGACATTTCACCCTTCTCAGAGCAGCGGGGCACAACTGATAAAGAATAGATAAATGACATAGAATGGGCTTTAAAACAAACAAGGGGGAGGAAATAATCTGCAACATATCAGGCAGATCAGCCTGAGATCCTGGCTGCTTTAAAGGAGATCAGATTGATATGACGTTTTTAGAAATCATCTAGTTAAAACAAAGCCATGTTCCAACTTTCAAAAACACTACTTTCCACCTTTCTTCTCGATGCTGCTTTATTTCACTTCACCTCCCACATTTTCTTTCTGTCGTTTTGGCGAGTGGCTGCAGACAGAAAAAAGGCAAACAAAAACCAACAAAACATTTCTTTTAAAGATTTCCCAATATTCTCAGGCGCTCTTAGCGGAGCTTCAACATTTCCAACATCACCTGAAGGCGGCAACAGCATGCAACTTCGCCTGAACCGCTGTGGAAAGAGAGCAGCGACGCACAACAGCTCGCATCTCAGCTGAACCGCAGCAAGGCTCCGAGTGTGAGGAGGCTGGGAAGATCGCTACAGAAGGAGCTGAGAGCTGAGGAAGAAGGTGGCGGATTCTCTCACGGACGAGGAGCATCGCTGATGCGAGAGGTGCCCGGAAACATGTTTGCAAGAAAAGTGTCAGGATTTATGTGAAGTGAAGTTTGGAGCGATAGCCGGCGGTCTCTCAGCTGCTGCGGTGAGTGGGCTTTGAGTACAATTGGAAGCACTGAGGAGCTTGCTTTAGGCTTCAAATTTAACTGTTTAAACTTTGGCGCTGATAACTTGAAGGGTTTTTAGTTACACTGGAGGTAAATGTGACGATTCTTGTGCCAAGCCGGTGCGTAAATACGCACGGTTGTCGGAATACGCGCGAGTGTAACACACACACACACACACACACACACACACACACGCGGAAGCAAGCACGCACGCACGCGAGAGATATAAGTTGACAAGTTGTCAGGCGTCAGACTGCAGGCAGCGGCGGCAGCGCTGGATGTGTCCCCGCGCACCGATCGGATCGCTGCAGGCCGGGCAAGAACAGTGAGACAGCGCCATCAGTCGAGTAGCAGCCACACTCCCGGGAGGGAATGTGGTGAGAGGCAGTCAGCGTGGCTTTCAGGAGTGGGGGGGAGATGGAATCAGAGACTTCATGGCGGCTCTGCCTTAGCCATCAGCCTCGCTGCTGTGCCAAAGTTCAGCGCACATTATTTCCACTATAACCTAGTTATTACATTACGTCAAGTGGTTCAACGCGCTGGAGAACCATGTATTTGCAACCAATTATTTATACATTATAATGGATTTCCAAAATACAAATTTTCGATCTTATTTTGCTGACCAAAAAAAAAAAAAAAAATCTGTTCTTGTACACCCCCCGGTCACATCTTTTGCTCTCACAAAACCATCTTGTTACGACACATCAGTGGTTATGGTTATCAATGTTAATGTTTAACATTGGCGTAGGCTAATTTAGGCTCAAAAAGGTTTTACTCTCTGCAAAGATATCTCCAAGGGCACCTTGCTATGGGTTTATTAGGGTGACACATGTAAGACGCGCATACAATAGACGGGACATTTTTGCAGGTGTACGTGGCCAAGCAGTTTTCTTGGCGAAAACGACTTTCTAAAAAAAAAAAAAAAAAAAAAAACGTTCTCTCGTGCCTATGTGTTAAACAGGCTATAAAAGTAAAATAAACCAATCTAGCTCAGCCAGCCTTTTGCCCTTTTCGTGATATTTTAGATAAATATACATGCGGTCAGAGTTGAGGGAAAGTAGTTTAGCGAGCCCAGGTTCAGGGCGGAAAGATATTCATAAAGTAGATCCGGACATGCGCAGCGCGGAGAGATACAGAGCAGGTCTTCTGTGGAGAGTGGGAGAGAGAGGAAGAGCAGCGGTGAGAGAGTGTCTGTCGGCTGCTGCTCCATGAGGTAACGGAGAGGAGACGGTTCCACGTATTACCATGCCGAGATTTGGATCTCCCAAACTACACGAAAAACCTCCAAACACATGTGACTAATAAAAGAAAAGGTATGTGAAGGTTTATTTTACTATAATGGCCTGTCGAGGTTTGAATTCGGCATCTTTTTGAGGCTTGGAAAAGTTCGTTGGCTTCGGGCGACTATTGTGGAAGAAGCCGCTGCCTGCTTCACATCTCCGGGCAAGTTTAGACGTAGCAAAGGACAAAAACCAACCCCCAAACATGTCTGTTCTGTTTGTATTTAAAAACTGCGCCTGTACTGATTGTTGTGCGTTCCGATCATAGTTTGCGGTTCTTTATTGTCGTCGTTTATTTGCGAGTACGGAGGTTTTTTCATCGGCTTGCCGAAGTGAATGGCTCCGTTGGGGGATGGGGTGAGAAAGCGAAGTCTCCAGGAATTCTAACTTCTTTTCTTCAAATATTCTCTTTCATCCCAGTAAAACGGGTCGTTTCTCAGCGTCTTCAAACGGGACCGGGGATGTTAAAAACGCCTGCTTGTCTACGCGAAATAAAGTTTTAGTCTCAGACTTTGATTTTTTTTGTGGCAACAATAGTCTAAAGCAGATGGTTCTTTTGTGAGTTGGCCGCAGGTGATGCTTTCTGATTTTAGCTTCGGCTCTGTCACTCACTAACCCCTCGGAAAGCATGCTTAATTCCACCGGTCGGCTGTTTTTTACGCTGCAAAAGTAAACGGTGCAGCTTTTCTGGAGACTCCTCCTGCGCAGACAGACCAGCGTCTCGCTTTTATTTGCCTTTGTGCGGCTCCCACTCAGGAAAAACGGCCGGGAGACCACAGAATCTGCGAGTTAACCCATGGTTGCAGCTCACTGAACCAGAAAAGAGCAACGGTGTCCACATTTTTTACATTTATGCCTATAACTCAAAAGTTATTCTGTTATCTTGTTGTAGGTGCGAATATTTGGTCAGAATTCTTTATGGGTGACCAGAATTTAATATCAAATGTCCAATTAAAATTTTCCTGCACTCACAGTAACATGAAAGATTTGCATTTTCTTCCCACATTTATTACACAGATGTTTTGTGCAGAGTGTGTATTACATCTGACCGCCTAGCACACATGGAACCTGTTTATCAGCCAAGATGCTTTAACATCAGAGGGGTGGGGGGGGGCAAAGACACGGCTCTCTGGATTATTCATGTATTTTAACACCGGTCTTCTGTGTTTTTGCAGGTGATTCTCTGAAGATCACGGTACGATAATGGGGAAGCACTTGGTGATGCTGCTCGTGCTGCTCCTGCAGCTCCTTTGCGGTTGCGTGGGGAACCAAAGGATGCCCAGGGCCGCCTCCATGCAGTTCACACAACCTGTTTACAATGCAACCATATACGAGAACTCTGCTGCTAAGACCTACTTAGAGAGTCACACCAAGATGGGGATCTATATCTCCGATCCAGCCTGGGAGGTACGGTACAAAATCATCTCTGGAGACAACGAAAACCTGTTCAAAGCAGAGGACTACCTGGTTGGCGATTTCAGCTTTTTGCGGATAAGGACCAAAGGAGGAAGCACCGCCATCCTGAACCGGGAGGTTAAAGATCACTACATGCTGACCGTTAAAGCCTCAGAGAGGAACACTAACGCGGAGAGCCGCACGAGAGTCAAGGTTCAGGTACTGGACACCAACGACTTGAGGCCGCTCTTCTCGCCAACATCCTACAGTGTTTCTCTGCCCGAGAACACGGCCATACGCACCAGCGTGGCCAAGGTCACGGCTACGGACGCAGACATCGGTACGAATGGAGAATACTACTACAGTTTCAGAGAGTGGACTGACATGTTTGCCGTTCATCCAACCAGCGGAGTGGTGACCCTAACCGGGAAACTGGACTTCTCCGAGACCAGGCTGTACGAGCTGGAGATCCTGGCGGTGGACAGAGGGATGAAGCTGTACGGCAGCAGCGGCTTCAGTAGCATGGCCAAACTCACCGTGAGGGTGGAGCAGGCCAACGAGCACGCCCCCGTCATCACCGCCGTCGCCTTGGTCCCGTCGGACACAGACCCTGACCCCACTTATGTCATTGTGAGGGTGGAAGACGGCGACCATGGGCCGAATGGAGAGATAGCTTCGTTGAGCATCGTGGCTGGTGACCCTCTTCAGCAGTTCAAGGCTGTGAGAAGCAGCCCAGGCAGCAAGGAGTACAAGATTAAAGCGGTCAAAGACGTGGACTGGGACAGCCAGCCTTTTGGATATAACCTCACTCTGCAGGCCAAGGACAAAGGCAGCCCCCCTCAGTTTTCAGCGGTGAAACTGGTACATGTCACCGCTGCCCTGCTCAAAGCAGGCCCTCCTGTATTTGAAAAGGCCATTTACAGAGTCTGTTTGAGTGAATTCGCCCCCCTTCACACACCTGTCACTATGGTAACAGCTGTACCAAAGTACCCACAGCAAAAATATGCTTTTAAGCACAAATCTGACCAGAACCGATTTGCTATCAATGCAGACACGGGCTTAATTAGCACCGCAGGCCCAATGCGTGCAGATCCAAGCACTCAAATTGAGCTTGAAGTGATCACCGCCGACTCAAAAGCAGAAACCAAAGTCGTCATTGACGTGACTGATGTCAATAACAATGCACCCGAGTTTCAACAGACCTCCTACAAGGCCACCATTGATGAGAACGCACCCGCGGGGACCAGCGTGGTTACGGTGAAGGCCACCGACCACGACAGGGGCGAAAATGGCTACGTGACCTACAGCATCACCAACATGAGCCCTCAGCCATTTGTCATCGACTACTTCACCGGGGTCATCACTACCTCCGAGGTCCTGGATTATGAGCTCATGCCGAGGATCTACAACCTGAAAGTCAGGGCGTCTGATTGGGGATCCCCGTTCCGGAGGGAGGTGGAGGCTTCAGTCACCATCACATTGAACAACCTGAATGACAATAAGCCCCTGTTCGAGAACGTAGACTGTGACGTGACCGTGCCCAGAGATCACGGCGTGGGAGAGCAGATCGCCACGGTGTCGGCCATAGACGCAGACGAGCTGCAGCTGGTTCGGTACAAAATCAAAGCAGGGAACGAGCTGGATGTGTTTGAGCTGAACCCCAACTCCGGCGTGCTCTCTCTGAAGCAGACGCTGAGCGAGGGAGAGGCGGCTAAAGTTTCCCTGCACACTTTGCAAATGATCGCTACGGACGGAGAATACGAGACTCGGCCCATGTTCATGAACATTAGTGTCATCACGGCCCGCAAGCCCGTCCAGCTGAAGTGTGTGGAGACGGGCGTTGCCAGCATGCTGGCCGAGAAGCTGCTCCAGGGCAGTAGAATCCACACGCAGACTGAGCCAGATGACAACTTAATGGACCTTCACTCAGTCAACCGCTACTCTCCCCAGTTCACAGAGGCGTTCCCAAATGTTATTGAGGTTAAAGAGGACCTCCCAGTCGGAGCAAGAATTGTCCATTTAAGCGCCACTGATTCAGATAGCGGCTTCAATGGGAAACTGGTGTATGTTATTTCAGGAGGGAACACTGGAAGCCATTTTGTGGTGGACATGGAAACTGGCTGGCTTCAGGTTTACTCGCCTCTGGACAGGGAGACAGCAGACTCTTACACTCTCAACATCACTGTGTACGACCTCGGCATACCTCAGAAATCCTCTTCCCGGCTGTTGGGGGTTAAGATCCTGGACGCTAATGACAACAGCCCTCAGTTCCTGCAAGATTCCTACTCGGTGCAGATAAGCGAGGGGACGCCCGTCGGGACCGAAATCATCCAGGTGGATTCGTCAGACAAAGATCAGGGAAATAACGGCGTTGTGAAGTATTTTATTTTGGGAGGCACGGATCATTTCGCCATTGACGAGGACACCGGCGTGGTGAGCGTGACAAAAGCGCTGGATCGCGAGCTCCACCCAGTTTATGTCCTGAAGATAGCAGCACGTGACCAAGCAATGAATGAGCCTCAGCTGGTGTCCACAGTGCCCCTGAGGATCGCCCTGGAAGACGTCAATGACAACCCGCCCAAGTTTGTCCCGCCTAATTATCGAGTCAAGGTGAGGGAAGACCTTCCCGTCGGTACCGTCATCATGTGGCTGGAGGCTCACGACCCTGACGTCGGAGCCTCCAGTCAGGTGCGATACAGCCTCATCGACAACGGCGACGGACACTTCGAAGTTGACAAACTCAGCGGTGCCCTGAGGATCGTGCAGAATCTGGACTACGAGACCAAGCAAGTGTTCAACCTGACGGCTAAAGCTAAAGACAAAGGCAAGCCCATGTCCCTGCTGTCCACCTGTTTCATCGAGGTGCACGTGGTGGACGTTAACGAGAACCTGTACAGGCCTTTGTTCCGGTCATTTGTGGAAAAGGGATTTATTAAGGAGGACGCACTCGTCGGCACACCTGTCATGACGGTAACGGCCGAAGACGAAGACAAAGGACAGGACGGCGAGGTTCGATACTCCATACGAGACGGCTCGGGCCTGGGGATATTTACCATTGACGAGGAAACCGGTGAGTCGTTTTCTCAAAACAATGCTCGCACCATCGGGAAATAATTTGCACAAACAGTGAGTTTTTCAGTCCTAAAATAGTCTGATGCATGGAAATAGGGGGAGACTGTTTGGCTGTTTTTTCTGATTTGTGTGGACATTTTTAAGTAGTTGCTGGACTGCAAAAGCAGAGAACCTCTTCTCCCAGTGTAAATATTTGCTTTCAAATGCCTTTTCTTTTAGGAGAAATTATCTTCAAGTTGTTGGTATCACAGCAACTTTTCTAAATTATATTACAGGAGATCTCGCTGTGGTTTTCTAATTATTTAGAAGAAAATATGTTAATGCTCGCTCAGCTCCCCTGAAGGATTTTAACAGCTGACTCAAATTAGCTGAAAATAAGCAGTCTGAAATTCCAGGAGTTCCAGGCCGAAACCTAACAATCACCCGATTTGAATGTTTGGACTTGCTGCCCTCTTCTTTCAGACTCAGTAATGACTCTGTCTTGCAGGCTAATTAGACTTTTCCTGCAGATAAAAATACACATTTAATCCCTTAATGACTCTGACATACTGTATAATGCACATTATTGTGTCACTTGTGGTTTATATGTTAACTAGATATTGCAAATGGTGTCAACAGGAAGTGGACTGCAGGCTGTGTCTCCTCCTCAGAGCCGTTTGCTGGCCGTTGAATCTTCTCAATTTAATGAAAAAATAATTTTGTTTTTGTTCTTTCGATTGATTTGAACGTTCGGGTTGTTGAATTTGCTAATACCAGGGTCTAGATCCTCATGGAGCCACCTGGACTAGCACCTAGTCCAGCACCTAGTCCTTTTCTAACTGAAAATCCTGCGCTGGATTCAGACTCAAAGAGCCATGTTTGATCTGTGACTTAATCCCAGAAGCCTTTAATAAGTGATTATTAGAAGGAGCAATGATAGGATTGTCCTGGGCTGGGTTCTGTTATTATGGATTAGGGCCGAGGTGGCAGTGCCCCTCCCGCCACCTCACTCACCTTTAGACCCTTTTCCCTCTGAAGAATAACATGGCACGGGCCATGCTGCAGCTGCACGTTGTGAATTTCAACCAGAACCGTTCAGAATAGAACCAGAATCTTAAATTAGGGAAGGACTAATTTAAGGCAGGAGCCGCAGGTCTTCAGCTGTTGCATGTTTGGGATGACTGAGGATAGCCTCTCTCGCTCTTCCATGTATGCTTTTCTGAGGATTTCACTTATTTTTATCGCAGCTATAGGAGGTTTTTCCTTTATGTAAAACCAGTCTGGTCTTTTTTTGTCTGGAGCTCTCTGCTCAGACCTTCTGCGTGTTATTAAAAGCTCTGTGGTCGCTGGCTCTGAGCCATCTCAATTTCAACTTTCCTTATCAAGATTCATGTCTGAGCCCCTTCTCACAGACCAGTAGAACCATTAAAGCTTTACCTTTCTAACTTTATAATCAGCAGCACATAAGTACTTTTGCATCCTGACTTTGAATTTCAGGAAACCAGAGCGGTCTGAGCTGTAGAATAGATTAGCTGGAGGACTTTGTCCCAGTTTGCCAGTCCTATCTCCACCAGCGGAGTGGTGTTTGACTCATTCCTCTAAAATGTTCTACTGGAGAGAAGTCACACACTTGTTAGATCCTTCATCACATAAGTGGCTGGCTGCAGGTTGAAATATGAACTAATATGGATTATCAACCTCTGGTGCTGTATTTTGAGTTTTAGATAGCAGTTCTGCTCAGACGCTGAGCTTCATATATTCATTTTAATTCTAAATGTTTGCGGTCTGTTGGTGGACTGCAGCAGAGAATAATCCCAAACAGCACTGTGTACAGTATGTGGGTCAGTAGGAAAGTTATGAGGATTATACGTCCTCCTGCAGGGCCTGCGTTTATATATAGCCGGAGAAGTAGACCTGTAGTCTCCAAGAGCAGAACTGGGCTGAAGTCAGTTGTCAGTCCTGGTAAACAGAGGTGCAGTAAAGCTGTCTGCACTCCCTGGAACACACCTGGGCCATCGTCATGGAGACCCGCCCCACATCAGGCCACGGCCGCCACATACCTGCTGAGTTGGTCTTCTCAACCAAATCATCCATCTAGATTTTAATCGGTTTTAGGGAGCAGTCCTGGTGGAATCTGGGAGAGATCTAACCTCTGCGTGAACCCGTCCGTCTCTGAGACTTCAAAGCCGATCAGACATCGCAGAATTGATGATATCCTCAGCTTTTTGATCTCATAAAGTCAATTAGCCGCAGTTTGTATCATCTGACAAGAAGTTAAATTGCACGTTTACTCACGCAGGACTCGTCGGTACGAGCCATTACGTGGCTGAAAAAGCTACAGATGTCCCCATTTCTTTGTAAGGGTGTTCAAAGCAGGGTGAAGAGGTCAGAATAGGTTCAGACCAGAGATGCAGATCCTCATTCTCTAATATATGCGCTGCCCTTTTTGTTGAATAATCCATTGGTTGCCCTTTGAATGAAAGTGTTTGCAGCTGCTGTGGCAGCAAATGAAGCTTTGTTATCCACGTCCTACCAAAAAGGCTTTTCGCACCGGTGCCAGGTTATGGTGCTGACCTCACCCAAAATAAAAGAGGTTTTGCCACAGACATACCGTAAATCACAAACCCTGTTATCGCTTTGCTGTCGTGTGCTGCCGTTTTAAAGCTAATATTGTATGAAGCTGCGTTGTTTCCGGTGGCAAATGTCCTTATCGCTGCTGTCATGGTGATATTGATTTGTTGTCTTGCACCACAATGGTCGGACTGGGTTCAAGGACGGGAAGTTATTGCTGGGTCTAGTTCAACTTCATTGTTGTAATTGTCTGCCGAATGCCGGGGTGCTCTGGCTGCTCCGCTGCCATCTGCAACAGGGTTAGGGTTAGGGTTAGGGTTAGCTCCAGTCTGGACCGGTTCACAAATCTGTGGAATAAATGACTCAAGTCCTCACCACATCACTATTAGAAACAGAGGCGGAGGGATCTCTGGAGCCGGGAGGTACCGCGGCTGCTCCTAAATAGTACCGCGATGCTGGATGGAGGAGTGCTGCTGAGGGGCCAGTTCTGGTGCATTTGCAGCAGCGCTGCAACAATGGAGTCTTTGTGGGCGCGCCGAGGCCCGGCTATCTCCCCTAGAATCAGTACAAGTGAATATTATTTAAGCAAGAAAACAAGGCAGTCATGCGCCCCAGATGAAACAACAGCCACATCAAAGGATGATGCAGACTCTCCCCAAACATATGTTATGTGTCTGACAGATGTTATACATCTGTAATCTCTAAAGAAAAGCTCTGACACTCGTACTCTGCCGAAAGGAAGCCGTCGTTTGGCTGCTGAAGGAACCGATGGCGTTTCCATGAAGCCAGCTCTGACAGCATGCAGCGTGCACGCCAAGGCACCCGGAGGCAACGGCTCCCAGACTTCCATGACCCCTGCTTGTCCTGTCGGACTCATGCGAAGCTTGACACTGTGAGAAATGTCAATCCAGTTCTCGTAATCTGTAATTGTATCAGGTTGGCGAAGGGAAAAGTCGGCCAGTCCACGCTGCTGTGCTGAGGTTAACATGCTCGATTCAGGAAGCGACTTGCTCAATGCTCGACCTTAGATCATTGCGTTCATGCGATCCATGACGCCAGCAGCGTCTCGGAGCGTCAGCGTCTTACCTTGGTGTGATATTGGGTTGCTTGGCAGCAGAAAGCTGAGTTTAGGACTCTTCCGCTCAGAATGGGCCTGACAACGTGGTGCTGGAATTCAAAGCATTCTGCCAGGCCTGTGGAACAGAGAGGTGGGGAGAGAAGGCACCCGGATCGTTTATGCAAGCATGTGAGCGAGAGGCCTGAGAAGGCTGAGGAATGCAGGAAGGGGTGAGCTGAATTAACCGGAGCAGTTCAAAGCAAAGCCCCAACTTTTCAACTGTAATAGGAACATCCTGGCTGCCTAATCACAGCTTTGTTGTCCAGTTATTGGTGAGCTGTTTTTTTTGTTTTCCAAGGCAGAACTTGAAAAATCGGTTTGAGACATAGCGAGTTTTGTCTCGGATTGCGCGTGTGCATTTGAGGGTCGTTTAACGATTTCAGACAGCTACATTTGGCTGTTCAAACGGCGGCCTCGCTGTGACTGGGTCTGCTGATAAAGAGCAACTGTATCTGCACACAGGGACGCTTCAGCAACTCTCACACGGTAAATACCCCGATAATTAAAAACCCCGGACCATCTGAAGACGCCACTGTGCTCCGCTAACTTTGAAGAACAAAGCCAGAGGGAGCAAAGAGAGCGAGAGGGAAAAGTGGAATGTAAATCTGGCTGAGGCTGGTTTTCATGGCCTCCGGGCAGGTTCTGCCTTTGTGTTCCGGGCTAGGTTAGGTATATGGGATAGGTGGGGCAGCAACATTCTTCAGGCTCGCTTTTCGCAGTCTTTGTTAGGATCTATTCAGCCAAAGTCCATAGCGCAGACTGTATCACGTGTGTATTGTCTGACACACTTCAGCTAATGCCTGTGTGGTTTGGAGGCTGTTTACAGAGAGGAACATGCAAACATTTTACTTGCAGAAGAGGTAAAAATGTGGACACAAGCATCTCAGTCTGCAAGCTCCTCATGAGTCTGGACAGTCAGAGAAGCCTGCAGTGACCAGGAGGAAACCAGCACCAGAACCCCCAAAACTCCAGAGAGAAATGCTGCAAAGTGAGCTGAGGCTTGACAGTTTTCAGCATTACGCTCTCAATACAATACATATATCCCCTTACATGTTTGTTTTCTGCTGTCCTAAACTAAAATGAAACTGCTTCTTTTGGTCTGATGTCATTGTATGAATCTCTTTCATTTCTTTCTCAAACAATAATCAAAGTGCCGTGAATATGTTGCGCCACTGTGCTGAATGTAAAAATCATTCATTCAGCAGTGAACGTGACTTTGTTGCCTCTAATTCCCCTTCTGCCGATGTCTGAAACATTTATCCCCGTAATCCTTTCCTGTCTTCCCTGAATGGCTGACACAAGCACCTGCATTTCTTATTTATATAAGACATTTGTGCTTTCTTGCACACTTTTTTCACATTTCTTCCACTCTCGCTGCTCATTGTCAACATAAAAGTGTAAAAGAAATTGACAGTTTTGTTATTTCCTGTATTTTTTTTTTTAGTTTCATGACTTCTAGAGTTCAGTTTTGTTGCTCGGTATCTTCTCGTATCTGTTAGGTTAACTTGTTATCTCTGAACTTAATTTGTAATTGGTCAGCTACTGTACTGTGGGAAATGTCGGGGAGACTCTTATTTTCTCCTGCCCGGCCTGTTTATTACACGCCCGAGGCTCCGGTGAAAGCCAGAGTGATTGATGAGCAACAGCGAGACAACTACAGGCCTAAAATACCCGGGCCGTTCAAACGAAGCAGGGCCAGAGAATAATTGAGCTGCACCCCCGAACTCCAAGAGATCACCCGATGGCAGAGTGTCTGGCCGCTCTTCCTCTTTAGACCTCATCAGATTACAAAAGGAAAGAAGGCACCGGCGGAGACAGTTGACGCACACCGTTCAGACCAGAAACGTGCATTAACGCAGGTGTTTATGATTTGGGTGTGTCCGCTTTATAATTCACTTTTATTATTCTCAAACAATATGACAATCTTGTACAATCTTTTGGACTTTGAGCTTATTGAAATAAGGTGACTTATCATGTGCAATTTATTCAAACAATATATGGTTGACGCATTAACAGCAGGCACTTCCTCCTTTCATTTAAGCCTTTAGAAGCATCATTTATCATTTAGTTTGTTTCCATTTGATTGGGGATGATCCATCATAAACTGCCCCGTTATAACGGTTTTATTTCTGCTTATACCCTGCTGGAGAACCTCTGCTAGTCTATGGATGGATGCATGAGAGAACACGAAGCCGTTTCATAGCACTCGTTTCACACAAATGACCCTCTGACGGTCCAAACGGTTTCCTAAAGCTGCTCTAAGGGACCACTATTTGCAGCCTAAACACAAGGATATCACATATCAGGTGATGTCTGATTCTGCAGCGGCCTCGTGATCACAGACGTGCTGAACGGAGCCACAGAGCAGCTCGCGACATTTGCTTCAGCTTTAAGGAATGTTCTGAAAAAGCCAGGGCCCGTCTACATCAGATGGATTCAGCCGCTTCAGGACGTTGTGTTAAATTCTGCTGTTGCTGATCCTGACCGCTGCTCATCCGTGTTGCTCGTTTCGACTTAAAATGGACTTATTTGCAAGTTAATGCTAAAGTTAATGCAAGTGAATATGCAAATTCCTCTAAGTGCCCATCACTAATGCATCCTCTCACACACACACCAGAGTGGCGCAGGTATGCAAACACACCCTCATCCTCAACAAGAAATATTTCCACACCTTTCTGAACACGCTCATCTCCTTTCTGCAGTCAGGCTGAAAGTGCCCACTGAGCACCTGTGAGTGCTTCTAAGTGGGGTCGGATGGAGATAAAAAGCACTAAAGTAAATTTCCCCCTCTAAACTTTGCTGTTTGCCTTTTCCCTGCAAGGACACTCACACTTCTGCTCGTCTCCTGACTTAAAAATGCTTCCACAGATGTAGAAAATGGTGTCTTCTGAAGCCAGTGTACATCGGCGGCACAGACACACCTTCTTTTTATAGAGGTAGACCATATGCACCCAGTTTTTATTGTTTTAAAACACAGCGCATTGGTAAAAACACGAGCGTTGCCTTTGGAAAGCGTACCATCCTCCGCACGTATTGTTAGCTCAGCCAGCTCACAGGCCTCTGAGAGCTCTGGTGTTTGCTCAGCTGAAGGCCGCAGCCCCCTTTAGGCAGTAAAAACCCTCCCTGCTGCTGAGTGTAAACAACAGCATTGACTGGCTGTTGCTAATATCCCACCTTGACATGCATCAGTTATCAAGCAGCCAGTCTGTCCCGGGGCAGCTGGTTGTTATGCAGGTCAATAACAGACTCTTGGCACGTGTTCTGCATGAGAACGTTCCCTCACCCTCGCTTCTTTCTGCTCTCTCAGGCACCATCCGAACACAAGAGCTGCTGGATCACGAGACGACGCCTCACTACTGGCTCACGGTCTACGCCATGGACCGCGGCGTGGTGCCGCTCTCCGCCTTCGTCGAGGTCTACATCGAAGTGCAGGACGTCAACGACAATGCGCCGCAGACGTCCGAGCCCGTCTACTACCCCTCTGTCATGGAGAACTCCCCCAAAGACGTGTCAATCATCCAGATCAACGCGGTTGATCCCGACACCAAGGCCAGTGACAGGCTGAGCTACAGGATCACCAGCGGAAACCCCCAGGGCTTCTTCGCTATTAACACCAGGACAGGTAAGACTGCTGCTTCTCTGACGGAAACCTGCGTCCCCCCCCAGAGGACTGTTGACGCGGTGTCGCCCCAACAACCAAGGTGATTGCTGTCTTTCTCAGCAAAGTCTAATTCAACCCAGACACCAGATCGTGAGCTTTCGCGGCTAATCGCGCACATATTTGATTTAAAGTCTTTATACTAAAGTAGAAATTGGTTTAACACGTCACGTGACTGATTTGATGGGAAAGCGTATCCTTTGGTACACAGCTGGCAGGCGGCTGGATGTCCTGTTCCAGTTTTCAGCGCAACGGCCTGAACAGCGCAAACATCATCGCTGAACCCAGCCACCAGGGCTTTGTCCCACTCTAACACTCGCAAGTCTGCTCTCCTGTGGTGGCATGAAAATGGTGTGATTATTAATATTTTATTGAGTTCTTTTAAAGTTGCAGGAGCAGGCTATTAGTGGAGGGGAGGACGACTCGTAGTACTGTAGACGCACAGATTTTTTTTTTTACCTTACAGTGGATTTATGATCCAAATATAATGTCAACATAAAGTTTATTTAGTTGAGTTAGCTTGTAAAACTGTTGCGCTCAAGTCATCATCCAGGTATTAAAGACGGACCAGTGTAAAAGTGGCTCAACTGCGACTTTGATTCTCCACATGATCAAATTTGTTATTCTTAAGCACACACAGGGGCTATTATAGCCGCGAGCGCCCGTTAAAGCCAAATGAGGAATGCGTATTCGAGCAGTTGGCCCGCTTGGTCCTCGCTGATGTGTGTGGTCCTGTTTCCTGGGGTTGTCAATGAAATGGAGTTATTTTTGCTGGAAGTGGCATTGTGAAGAAATTCTGACCAAATAAGGATGGACCACGCTCCGCAGCTCGCTCTCGGAGCAAGGCTGGGCACCGCTCAGCGGGCGCGCACGGGAGAGATGGATGCTGGAGTCAGACACACACATCTAAAATCAGCTTGTGTTTGCTGATAAGGAGCCTGAAAAGTGAAAGTTCCACAGAGTGGAATATTTATCTCCAAACAGAGCAGTGATACATAACGCTGCTTTTAACAATATAAGATGAGCTGTAAAAAAATATCTTTGCAATCAGTTTCCCCTCAAAGAGATTTTCATTTTTTTCCCTGTGTTATGGGCGGCTACACGGTTATAATGCTGGAAAAAAACACGTCCTGGCCCTAAAAAGGTTACTCGCTCATCTTAAATTCCATCAATTGCTTTCTGGCGCGTATTTTGGCGGCAGAGAACGGTGTGATAAAACCATCCAGCAGTGGAGTAAAGTCTATTTCCTCCACCTGTGGTTCTAGGGTGAGGGTCACGACAGCCGTGCGCGGAGCCATCTGTGCACTAGCATTTCCTCTTGCAGTTTCGGAACTCTTTCACAAAAGAAGCTTGTGTTAATGAGGGCGTCTGAAGCATAAGCATAAGGTGCCTTCATGCGTATAGAAGCCTGTTAAAAGTTTCATCACCGGGGCGCCGCAGCCCCTGGCGCCCCTCAAGTTCAGCAGGGAAAAGTTTGGACAGGAAAGTTTGTTAAATCGCTGCATTGGTCTTGTCAGACAACAGGAAAGACGGGAAACGTGCTGGAGCTCAGGGAAGTGATTCCTAATGCTGATTTATTCTGCTGCGTGGTGGTAAATGAGAGCAGCAGCCTGATATCTGTCCACCTCAGCTCAGTATGGCCGTTTCACCGCATATTACAGGTTCCTGAAAATGTTTAAATTTACAACATGCCCGTCTCTGTAATTACACCTTCTAAAATTGCACAGGCAGCACAGGCCCAGCTTTGGCGTATCTACAAAGCGTTACCAAGGGGTGGGAAGACGGAAAAGACGTTAAGGCCTGTGTTTTCTTTGCGGCTTTGGGAACTTCGCACTGGTGTGTTTGGAGCTAAATAGCTAGCCTTCTGGGTTAGGGCCTTTCCGAGCAGCCTGCTCGACATCAAACACGCACCAGGGCTCCGGCTGACGCGTTGGGTGGTGTTGGTCGGTCCTTTTTTCCACCGCAGAGCTCCAGTGGCACAGTCAGGCACTGGAATGAAAGGCCCTCAATCTTTTGTTTCTGCCAAATCAACAAGTCGTTGCTGGTTTTTGACGGGCGGGCTTGCCATTAAAGTGCAAGGCCAGCACTTGTGCTGAGCCTCTGAGAGCTCCAGTTTGATACAGCCTTGCTTTTGGGACCTCCAGAGGACAAAGAAGGGTAAACCACACTCCAGAGCTGGATAGGAGTTCTGCCTCTGAAATCTGGAAGAGGTGAGTGACTTTCCATAAGAGTCCTTGGGTGTGAGAGTGGACAGTCTGAAGCAGCCTCGGTGTCCTGGCAGGCCTCCCCTCCCACCCACAGACACCTTACGCTTTCTCTCCTAGTGCCTGTCGTTTTACTGTTTAAGTGAGTTACTACCTTCTGCCACACCGTATTATTCTGTTTTTTAAACATTACTTCACGCCGACTAGACAGGAGAGCTTTTTCTGTCAACCTCGATGGGAAGCGATTTCTACACTTCAGCCTTTATCTCAGCGGTTACGCCCCAAAGTAGACTCGCCCGGGCGAATTCTCTGAGTCAAAGTAAATCTTCTGGCCCCCAGGTGATGCTTTAGCAGGCTGGGACACCTTCAGCCAGTTTTTGTGCTGTTGTCAGCTCCGGCTTTAATAAAAAGGAGTGGAGGAACAGCAGTGAAACTGCCGGATGTCATAATCTACGCGC
Source organism: Pao palembangensis (assembly GCA_015343265.1). NCBI lineage: Eukaryota > Metazoa > Chordata > Actinopteri > Tetraodontiformes > Tetraodontidae > Pao > Pao palembangensis. Next base: position 3,011,477 of record CM027089.1, on the reverse strand, counting down.
ACTGACACCCTCTCGTTTCGAGGGGGAACACACACACACACACACACACACACACACACACACACCACACAATGGTCTTATCAGTGTATTTCCAAAGCCCCAATGGCCATCAGGGGAAGTGAGATAGGAAACAGATACTTCCAACAACTTCCCCATGTTTCCGGTGATTTGGAGCCCAAGCAGTGGTCACGGTGAGAGAAAAGGTGGAACCCAGCACTGGCCGAGTTTCCTCCCACAGCTTCAGGAGAGCGGTCACGGCGGCTCACTTGGCTGAGATTCAGTTTAATGACAGCGCCTTTGTCATCCGACCTGGAATCACAGGGGCACTATCTTTCCGCTTTGTGGCTCTTTGTGCCAGGAAGAACGGCACGGCAGATTTGGTATTAAACTCCAAATGTATCTGGAGAAAATGCAGATAAAGTGAGATTGTCTGTCAGGCTGCAGATAAGAAAACATTTCTTCACCTCTCATTCGTGCCTTGTGAGGAGGAAACCAGATTCTGGGACTGCCCGCCTGCCCGCTTGGTGGCCCACAGGCTCGCCACATCTGCTCAAGCAGCAGTGGCCGTGCATAAATCTGAGGAATTAAAAAGGAAACGGATACGGTGGCGATGCGGCTGAAAAGCTGTGCCTGGCACACCAAATGGGCTTTGTTGCTTGGTTTCCGTGCAGCGTTCCACACCCAAGTTGGCTGCAGTCAGTCATTAAACGCTGTGTCATCCACATGTCCCTACTTGACTCGTGTTACACATTTGAAGACCTTTCTTCGATGATGTAATGCTTCTCCAAACACGACCCAAACGTTGCAAAGACTTGACACATGGACGTCTTGGAGGGAAAGAATGCACCTGTAGCTGTTTCCTGGATGTGTGTCTGTTGTTGGACTAGCTTGAGAGCAGCTCTAATAGACAATCTAAATGCTAAACACACGAGGCAAGCGGGACAAATTACTGTAGTTAAACATGCCAATGGATTTGGCCGAGCTAATAAGCTGCTAATGCTATCTAAAATGGGATGCCCTGACTTCACGTCTATGAATAAGCAACAACAATGAGTTTGCTGGCTCAACAAGCCTTAAAAAAGCGAGACAACCTCCCGCTGGTACAGTCTGTGATGCTTTTCCAGCCTTTCCAAGTGTTGGATCCAGACTGGGACCTGGGAACTTGGATTCCCCGTCGTCTCCAGCCCTGCGTGGTTTTGGTTTCATATCACAATTAAGCCCTGCAGCTGTGGGGTGCTGAGATATCTCAGTCCCAATATAAACGATGCTCTCTCACTCCGTGCCTTTCACACGTTTACCAAAGGTCACCTGCTGCCACCACGCTGCTGTTTTACATATGTGGCTCCCTCTGTTGCTGGTGTTTTGGACCGTAATTGGTCTACTGAGGATTTCTACTGCAGCTCTGAACATTGACTTCATTTTTAAAGAAGGTTTTAAACAACTGCATGAGTTTTATTTCAGAGAACTGGCATCATTAGCATTGAAAACAGATTCTTCTTGTTCTTATGACAGATGAAAGAAAGTTTTTTTTCTTTGTGAACGGCATAATCAAGGGATTTAAAATGAATAATTCTAGATAATCCTGAAAAATTATTCAGTCTAAATTTCTTAAGCAGCGACGCAGACACCCTGTACATTCCAGATTGTCTGGAGCTAAATACGTGGCACAAGAGATGCTGTGCGTGTGTGTGTGTGTGTGTTTTGCTGCCGAGGCTCCTAATCACAGCAGCAATGCCGGGGCATGAACTGGCCCAGCCATGTTCTGGACGTCTCGGCTCCCCCCAGGCCTCCATTTTGGAGCAGCGGCTGCAGCTCTCAAGGATATGGTTGAGAGTGCCACTGCTGCTCTGCTGTTGTTTTTCTCTCCTTTTCAAAACAGCATGGCTATAATTACTGTCGGCCCAGCTCGGCCCACGCCTGAAGAAGGCTTTTGTGTGCATGTGTGTTGTTACAAAGACTGCGGTTTGGAATTTGAGACTTTTTTGGTGAGGTTTGGCTCACCAACCAATCATTTTACAATTCCTTAACATTTAGGTGCAGTTAGAGAGGTATGCACCTTTACTGGGTGGACCAGAGTGACACAGGAATCTTCTATGGGGAAAAGCAATATGAGTTGGATGTGATGGAATAATAGCTGATAATTAGATAGTTCTTAGAATACTTAAATGCGGCAGGGCTTTGCAACAGGTTGTGCAGAAAATTAGCATATTGCTGCAAAGATGAGAGAGCCAGCAGATAATTGTTTAAGAGAAATGGGCTGTTTTAATAGAGAAAAAGGTTCTGACCTTTAGAATTTTCATGTGTCAAGGAAGACATCACAGTGAATTTATTAATTATAATTTCAAAATCAAGTATAAGTACTGAGTGCAAAAAAAAACCTAACTTACAGAGGGAGTGAAAAGACAATGGCTGGCTGGCTCTGTGTGATGAAACCGAAGCTTGACATCCTGCTGTTGCAGCAGCAGTCGAAGCATCCCGTTATTTACCAAACCAGCTGCATATTTATGGCACCTCACTGGGAAAAAAAACCAAATTCTGACTGGAGTCCATCATGAAATCTGAACGCGCCCTCTGGATTAGCATGCGCGCATTAGTGCAGCACTGTAAATATCCCACAGCTATGGGAAGGGTGAGATTGATTACGCAGCAAGTATGTCCCCCCAAAGAAAAATGTGCTCATTACTGTGTTATGCAGTGTCATTAACTTATACCAGTCTACTTGCGACTGCAGAGTCTGGCTCCGTACTCGGTTTGTTAACTCCAGATATTGATGCGTGAGCCTTTGACAATAACCAGGCAATCTAGACCGTCGCTGCTTTTGTTGCGGAGCGCAGTCGTTCTGTTGTGGGACTGATTGTGTTTGCCGTCGGAGCTCTCTACCTGTTGGGATCCGCAGACCTGCATTGATTGGGCAGCTGATTTGCATGGAAATTACAGTCGGGCCACGCAGCCTTGTGTGGTTAATGCTGTCATCTGTATTCTGCTCTGTAATGTGTTTGAAGAGAAAGATCTGCCTGACGTAGCACACGGGGGAACTTGAAAACATTATCATCCATCAACCCGGGCTCTGCTGTAGCACATGAATAATTAGGCCGAGGTCTGTTTTGATGTGGCAGGGCTGAGCTATTAGCTTAGATGCTAATGTCCAAGTGGCTGCTAATGTGAGCGTAGATGCAGGAGAGTAAATGCGCTGTTTTTCATCTGCCTCATCGTTTAGGAGACGCTGATGACGTTTAAATGTGCAGCCAGCCGATATTGTTTCGCCACGTTGGAAAAAATATCAAAGAAGTGTCTCTCCGGTAGCTCTACATCGGTTCAGTCTGAGGCTTAAATAAAGCCGGAGAGGGAGAGGAGAGAATACAAAACCAGGCCGAAAATGCACCTCAATTGGCGTGCCGAGGGAGGTTATATTTCAGGAACCGTAAGTTGTGGCCTGCTATTCTCGTCGCAGGCTCATGCGCCATTGATGGGTTTGGGTTTCGGAAATCCTTTGCTTTATGCTAATCAGCCCCAGTTGGCACGCAGACAGCGCTGGTGCGGTCGGAGCTGGCGTGTCTACTCTACACTCAGCTTCTCTGCTAACTTGCAATTACACTGGTTGTGAGAAGGGAAGCCTGCCTGTAACATAACCATCCTACATCTTTTTCTGTGAATTTGATTTCCAGTTTGATGTAAGAGGTGGCTTTTATTTTTACTTTTTCCTCAGCCTGCCTCAACAAAGCCCCCTCTGTCCCCGAACATCAATCATGAAAAGGGCTCAGAAGGAGAGCTCAAACACTTCCACCAGCAGCAGCAGGGTTCTTTTTTCTGAAGGCTCCTTTGGTTTAAAAGTGCTCACGACTGTAGATGCTGGCTGCCTCCCCGTCTTATTTATTCAGCTTGTGGAGGTGCGGGGCTGTTTAGCCGCTAGCTTGCACACTTTGGTGATATTTCACGCGTGTAAGGTTGTGTGGTGGGTCCACTGGCAACCAGTGGGACCAACAGCAGGAAGCCCTAAAGGAAGAGCCCCCCCTGGGTCACTGATGAGATAACCAGCAGGGTTCAGACTGTGTCACCCAACAGTGAGTGGGTGGGTTTGTTTTTTCACAGCTTTATTATTTAAATGCTGTTTCTCTCCTTCACAGCGTCTTGGTTTGCCTTCGGCGCCTTCTCATTTGCAAATTTGGTTGAGATTGTTCGCCGTTTTCTAGTTTCACCCAATGTTCCTGTCAGATTAGTAATATTATCGCTGTTTCCCCTCAGGTCTGATTACAACCACATCAAGAAAACTGGACAGGGAGCAACAAGACGAGCACATTCTTGAGGTGAGAGCTCTTTATTTTCAGATCGAGATAGATGAGAAGCTGAACATTAAGACTGCTGTAAAAAAAAACAAAAAAATCATTTCATTTCCTGCACGCCCACCCTCTGCCAACACAAAAACAAAACTGGAATTTACAAGAAAGGCCATTCTGGAAAATCTTCTCCTTGTTCTGCTGTCCGGATGGGGTAGGAGAGAGGTGGGAGGTGTGTGGGAGATCATGGTGACTACTTCTTTGTTCTTTTCCACTGTTCCATCTCGTGGACGCAGCAAGCCGGGACAGGAAAGCACCGTCAGCTCCAACCAGCCAGCGTCCAAACCCGTGGGTTTCAGTCGAGCTGGGCAGCGTTCCCTCACCACAGGCTGGAGGTTGATAACAGCTCTTTTAGCTGTTTCCGGGGCCGACGCCGAGCGCATCGGATGCCTTCTAATCATTGCTAGAATTGACACAGTTCATTTACCGCTGGGTCATATCATGTTGGTGCATTTGGAGGCAGAACAATAGTGGAGTTTATTCTCCGCCCTTGCGTTCCACACTGATTCCACACTGAAATGGATGGATAGCAGAAAACATTAGCATTTAACTGAGGAATTAAATCAAAGTAAACAGTAATATTGGAAATCCATGTTAGTGTGTAGGCTCCCAAGCAAAACCAACTCGTCCCTAATGATTTACTGGATTCCTGTAATGTGGCAGCGAGCTGCTCATTAACCACTTTTAAACTTGGACCCTTCAGTTTAGGAGACACACACACTGTTCCAGCAATGTTGTTTGACACAAAAAACATCCTGGAAACACTTCAATAGAATAATAATCAGGTTTAATTCTTCCTGCCGTTTATGACTAAATCTATAAGTCAGAAACAGAGAAATCAAAAGGGTGTTTTTGTGTGTGTGTGTTCCCATTTATTTGAGGGAGAGCCCAGGAAAGTGTTTAAAGTAACACTTGACCTAAATCAGTAAAGAGTGACAGAGTGAACACCCTGAGGAAGAGTGCGTTACCATGGTAAAATAAAAAAAGGCTGCTGGTCAGGGGGAATCCAACAGGAAGCTCTTTAATGGGCTGAACGTTCACAGGGTAGAACAGACCCTTAAACCCTAAAATTCAGCCTCGCCACACCTACGCGCACACACCTCGGCGTGTCCTCGGGGTGGCTCATCGACAGTTGGAGTGATTCAGAGAGAGCGTGCCTTTGTGTGCGGACTGGGCGCCGGCAGAGCAAATCCACTGCAAAGTTTTTGTTTGAGCTTGTTGAAGGAGAAGAAATGAAACATGTGGGGCCATGTGGAACATGTGGAGCCATTAGGGTGGGGGGCTGTGTCAGCATTGTTTGCACCAAATGCTGGGAGGAGGTGCAGGGAGCACCGGGGTCCTTCGGCCTGTTTACGAGGGGAAGGATGGGGGTTGGTGAGCGCCGCTCGTGTGTCTGTGTGCAGAACGCAGAAAAGCAGCGGGGAATTTGAAGAACAGACAGCCCTGCTCCTGGTCGTCTGAGTGTGGGCTTTAGCGGCAGGATGAGAGGCCAGCGTCCCAGGAAGGAGGGGGGGTGGGAGGGTAAGTAACTAAAGTGGGACATGCCAGGACATGCTTAGCATGCAGGCCCTGGACTGCTGAGCATTATTATGATGAAAAAGCAGAGGTGAATGAGCCGTTCACATCTGTTGTCTGCAGCGTTTCCCAGCATGCAGCGAGCCTGAGCGTAAACCTTTAATAACAGGGCAAATCCTCCCGTATAGAGAGATAAAGCTGAGGCCAGTGATGCCTTTCTTTAACACTGGCGGTCATTTAACAGTTATCCTTTTGATTTGGTGGTGACTCTATGCTATTTCAAGTCCTGGAAAACAATGAACATGGCATATAGATGCTTTATGACTCCATCCATCCACAGGAGGACATCAGGTGCGTGCACACGCTCGCAGGCCGCGATGGGAAGAGCTAATGTGGCCATCAGTCCAACGCTAACGTCCATAAATCAAAGGAAAAACTAACCAAAAGTGGCCCCCGGGGTTCAATAGCAGATGTATGATTATGTGTTTATGTTGGCGGAAAGGCCCCCAGACTCCAGGCGGAGATGGCCGCGTTTGGGGGGAGTCTCCGAGAGCAACAGCAGTTGTGTTCAAACGCAAACATGCTCGGCTTCCAGTGAAGTCAGAGCAGCTCTGGCAGTTTCTGCTGGTGGAGGAAAGCAAGCAGAAAACCCCCCAGTGAGACAAAGTTGTGCAGCTCTGTCTTTTACACTGAGCTCAACAGCAGAGCCCTGTGAGTCAGGATTTCTGTCTTTCTTTCTTTCTTTTTTTATTTTTTCGCAAATTTGATGCACAGCTGGTGCAGCAGGGGCTACGACAATGAAGAGGTGCATTTAATTAAAAATAATTAGGTCTGGTGGGTTGCTGCAGCAGCCACCCAGGCTTCTTTTACGCCGATCACAAGGCAGCAAATCAAATGTTACTTCTTAGTTTTGAAGTGTTCAGTAGCACACGGAGGCACACGGATGGATCTCTGCCTGGGTGCACCAATCACAAGTGCTGATGGTGAATAAAGTTTAGATTGGTTTGATTATCATTATTAAATTGAAATAGTAATGAAAGCCTGTTGTGCTGCTCGCTGTGTACAATCAGCCAAGACCTTCTGTGGTAGTCTGGCACTCTTGCTGCCCGAGACAGTATAAAAGATGGGCGCTCCTTCCTTGAGTGTTAATAATTGCTCGCTGATGCTCATTTCCTGTGACCTCAGCACTAATTAAGACCATCTTATTTGTTTACTGTATTGTGCTTCCGTCCCTTCAGATCACCGTTACCGACCACGGCGTTCCGGCCAAGTCAACCAGCGTACGCGTCATCGTCCAGGTGCTCGATGAGAATGACAACAGGCCGCTGTTCCTGGAGAAGATCTACAAGATCAAGCTTCCGGAGCGCGAGAGGCCGGAGAAAGAGAGAGCCATCAAAAGAGACCCGGTGTACCGGGTGATCGCGTCTGACCGCGACGACGGGCCCAACGCTGAGATCTCCTACAGCATCGAGGAGGGAGACGAAAACGGGAAGTTCTTCATTGAGCCCAAGACTGGGCTGGTGTCTTCCAAGAAGTTCTCTTCTGCTGGAGAGTATGACATTCTGACAGTAAGTGACACGAGCACTCGCTAATCGGTTGCAGGCTCACAGTTGATTGTCAGCATCCGTCAGCTGACCTGTAACACAACAATTCTCCAGTTCCGCTGACATTTACCAGGAACGGTCCTGGGATTTTAGTTATTTTTGGAACATTTTTTGTCCTGGCACGTCCAAAGTTGCCTTTCTTGTCGCAACAGGACACTGCACACCACAGTTTCCAGTAATTGAAGCCTCCACAAAAGGTTGAACCACAAAAGAACGGCACACAAAAGCTGTTTTGTTCTCCAGTTTGGGATCCTCAGAGCACGTGGACAGGGCCGAGCTTGGAAAGCTTCTTTTTTTTTTTATGAATGCCTCTAACCTCCACGCTGGCTCAGCATGTACATTAAAAAGTCGTGTACTGTTCTGTCTCTGGATTTCAGGCACTGGGTCAATCACAGGCCTGCGTGTCAACTCATTTTCAACCAAACGTTGCATAACGTCGTCCAACAGTCTTTCATTGTGCGCCTCTCTCCCAGATTAAAGCCGTCGACAATGGACGCCCCCAGAAATCCTCCTCCTGTCGCCTGCACATTGAGTGGATTCCCAAACCACAATTGCCGCCGGACGCGGCTCCTCTGCAGTTCGAGGAGTCCCCCTTCGTCTTCTCCGTCATGGAGAGCGACCCCGTGGCGCACATGGTGGGCGTGGTCGCCACCGAAGCCTCAGACGTGCCCGTGTGGTTTGAAATCACAGGTACGACCTCTGTGTGACCTCTGTGACTAACAGAGTTTACTGGTTTTATGGCAGATCTAGAAATGTATTGTACACTTTTATGTTTGTCTAAAGCAAGATTAGCAAGTGTTGAAAATCACATTTACATACAAAAAAAGGCCATCTGCTTTCACCCAGCTGTATTTTCTGTAGTTTTTTTGTGTTTTTGGCTCCAAATGTACATTTTTAATCAACTTAAACATGCATGAAGTGAAGTTTTAACTGTTGAACGGATGGTTTTCAAACTTCTCAACTGAAATAATGTGCGTGCCTTCACAGCCTTAAGTGGTATCTCTGTTCTGAAGTGTTAAATATATTATAGGCACTCTGTATGCATGAGAGGACCTAATTTGACTGATAGGAAAATCTCAGAGCTTCATCCTTCCTCGCAGACTTTCCTGCCTCTAATCAATGTCTGACTGACACATTTTTCCCCTCTTTCTCTGTGCTTTGCTTCTGCTTCCCTCTTTTCTCTGGAATGTTCTGTTTGGTTGGATTTTTGCAAGGCGGCATAGAGGATACTGAGGTGTTTTACATCCTTCAGATGGCTTGTGACTACAACTGTACAGCAGAAGGTAGCTGCTGGGATCTCCTAATAGGCTCCTCTGTATTAAGAGATCACCCCCACGCTGTGTGTCGGTGCTGCCTGTTGGCTCGCGTGCATTGTACCACTGTTGTGTGACATGTTTCCCTTTAAACCTGTGTCAATTTGGAGATCCCCACCCCACTCTGTTCTTCAGTCAGTTAAGCCTCAATTATATCTACAGCTGTTTAGTTATTACCACAGATTCACTTTATTACAGCATATAACACACTCTTCTTTCATCCCTTTGTATCCATTGCATGAAGTTGCTATTATGTGGCCAATAGTTTGATAAATAGCTACTCTGCTGAGTTGACAGCGACAACAGCCCATCCATTCATTATTGTTTTTGGCGTCAGCACAGTAAAAATCAATGTTTGTGCTTGATCTGCGTCTCCCTGTTGACGTTGCTTCATGCAGACCACTCGGCAAGGACTCGTCACTAATCCTTTGTTTTTGTAACCCGCATATGCCTCCACAGGTGGTAATTATGACAGCCGCTTTGACGTGGGCAAGGCCAGCGGAACCTTGATTGTCGCGCAGCCCCTGGACTCAGAGCAGAAATCAAATTACAACCTGACGGTGGAAGCCACAGATGGGACCCGGACTGTCAGCACGCAGGTAATTGAACCGCTAATGAAGCGGTCAGGGCCCGATGAGGCGGCTGTCACCGTTGTGTTCCCCTCGTGTGAGGACGGAGAGCGTGGACATCAGTGACGAGGGACGCCTTGGCTGGATGGTCCTGTTGATGTTGTGATGATATCCCAGCTTTCAACGGGCAGGAAATGACAGGCTGTTGCTTTGTTTCATCTCAATGGTAACTGTGGGAAAGACACAGGGAAACAAATTTAAACATGGAAAACGGCACATGATCACATGACCCGCGAGTATCAGCTCATCTGCTTTCGTTTCTCCTAGTCTGACTAGGATACTCTTTTGTGTCTCTTTGATTCGAAGCAGTGATGCTTCATGCAGAGAGGGGGAGGATAGACTACAGAAGCCTGGGTGAAGTGTCTTTTCAGACCGTGATGTGGACCGTCATTGTTCTCCGCCTTTTGTTCTCTGCGCTCTCAGTTGACTGTTGAACACTCGGAATCTTCCATTGTCTCATTCCTTCTGCGAGGCTGTGTGATGATGCTGCAGCCAGATTTGTGTGTGTGTGTGTGTGTGTGTGTGTGTGTGTGTGTGTGTCTACATTCTTGCACCCCCTCCACTCCTCCTCTCCTCATTGAACCTGTGCACCCTCCGTTACTTCGCTCAGATAGGAGCAGATGTTGGGCTTTTTTCTCTTAGATTACTCTCCTGTAAACAGTGTGAAAAAAACCCGCCAACTCAGCTGGAAACATTTTTTTTAATAAACCAAAAAAGTGGATGATTTTCGATGAATCAGCCAACAATTTAGATTTCATAAAATTCAGCTGCACTCTTGCATATTTAATCATTTATGTTAATTTGGATTTACAGCCAAGTTAACCGACCATGAGAAAAGCGTTTAATCTCGGAACTTTTTGTTTCAATGGTCATGCCTTGTCCCTGAGATTTTGAACATTTTTACATGATAGTTGGGCCTTATGGCCCAGTGGCATTTAAAAGGGTGAGTCCTTTGTCCTCAGAGAGGAGCGACCGAGGACTGTAGCTGAAAAAGATTCTATTTGTTGTCAGTCTGTATGAATACAGCCTTTCATCATCTGGCTGCTGCGCTTGACTGAGCCTTGGATGAAATGCTGCCTTCACTGGCATTTTGCAGCACATCTAAGAAGCCATATGTCCTTCAGAGCTAGCCTCTTTTCCTCATTGTGATTTTGCCTCTCTGAAGCAGGTTTTAAAAATGCTGCCACCACATACTTATCTGAAGTATCTCAGCAATAAAACATGCTGAGCCCTTCTGAAAAGCTTCAATTCTTTATTGTAGTCTATTAACAATCACAACATTAACCTTGAGGATGATGAAAACACTGCTACTGTGCATAATCTGTAGCTTTTCTTTGAGAAATGTAAGTACATATCACTGTCCTGGCTGTTATACACGGCAAAGACATGCTTGTAAGTGATCGTTAGTGTTGTTGACAAAGTTATAATCCTGCTGACAACTGTTCTCTGCAGAGAAGAAAAGATTTACTCGGGTTTGTGCACCCTGGAAACTCAGATTGGCAATTTAGGACAGTTGTCGGATATATATTAGAGAAGAAATGTGTTATTTAAATATATTAATGTACTGGATGTCAGGATTACATAGTAACAGTCACTATATATCTCTTAAACACTAAAAAGAAACGGTGAATAAATCTTTCTTTGCAGATTTGCAGCCTGAATTATGCTAACATGGAGACTTTCAGTTAGATTTGGTAATTGATTTTTGAGTATGTTCCAAACTTTAGGGCATAACGTGTGTGCAGCGTGCACCTCGTGAAAGCTGAAAGTGAGACTTATCTGTTCCTCAAATCAAAGTCATGTGGAAGCTGCGCTGCCAGACGGGCTGGCCTATTTTCCTCCCTCTAAAGTTTGCTCCCTCTCCCTCTCCCTGTCTCCAACTCTCTCCTCTCTGATTCAGATTTTCTGATTTCGCTCAGTTGGCCCCTGAAAGGTTTATTAGGCAGGTGTGGGGAGGAAGAAAGCCGAAAGAGGCTGGCTGTAGCTCCCTGGCTGGTGGGCTGTGTTAATCCTGTTTGGGGAATATGCTGCCAGTGCCCTGCCTTTGCCCACAACCTGCTACCTGGCAGGGGGTGTCCTTCCTACGCGTCACACAGAAGGACAATGAGCATGACTTCAGCCCCCCCGCGTCTCGTTCTGGATGGAAATGAAAAGGAAAAAAAGCTCCTTTTGTGACCTCTTGAGTGCATTTTAGAGTGTTTTATTTTCAAATAATGTGTCCTGCTGCTTGGCAGAAATTGCAAATTGATTTAAATTTGTCCTCTCTGTGATTAAAGCAGGAATATTAGCGTGGTAGCTTATAGTTTTGTGCATAGAAAATACATTTTTCTTCTTTCAGTTTTAACCATTGTGGGTGCTTGTAAGCTTCTTAAAAGGATCAGCTGATGTAGACAACGGGTGCCGTATTCAGGCTTGGACACCTTATAGTCAGGAAGAGCGCCAGCGAGGCGGGCTCAGCAGGCAGCTCATCCTCCCTTCCCCCCATCAGCAGCTATACGACATCCTCCTTTGGCTGTGCAGAACTACCTCAAGCTGTTGTGCTCACAATCTGTTTCTGCTTCCACATCACGTGCTCTCTGAGCTATATTACAGAGACGCTCTTCACATGCTGCATTCGCCCGCGCCTCTGTTATCGTAAAACTCACTTTGTTAAACATGAACTTTGTTTCGCCTCTTGTTGTCAGCTGTTTGTGTTTGTGTCATTCCCACCCGCTATCTTTTTATTCTAAATTTGACCGTTGACAGTTTTTTGGCTGTCGTGTCGATTTTTCCCTTTCATCTTTCCATCAGCGCTCTTTTTTTTTTTCTTTAGCATCTCCATCTGTCGCTCAGTCCGAGTCCTGGTTCCTTCCCGGGGGAAGCCGTATAGAAAGCCTGCAGACTTTTCTTCCACAAACATGTCTGCTAGCATGGAGAAGGTGTCCTGCTGCTTTGTGATGTTTAGGGCCAGAATTCCTTTGAAGTTTCTCGGAGCCTTGGCACAAGGGGAAAGGCACATTTGTCTGCATTCAGGGGCTGCGGGGGTGAATAGCTCCTTGTTTGCTCTCTAAGGCTCATGTAATAGAACGTCGCAGATGCGGAGTCTGACCAAGTTCCTGTTCCATTCTGCTTCTTGACAAGGCTATCAGCTCTCAGCACCTTATCCAGTATTCACAAGAGGTGTTATCTGACACTGGCCAGATTGAGACACGCTGGACTCCCTCTTTGTGCCATTCTATATGTGGACGCGCCAGTATGTGCGCATACATGTGTGTCAGAGGTGGATTGGGAGGCATCAGGGACCTGGTGCAATACGAAGTCTGGCCCGACATGTCGAGGCCTGCTTGGAGTGAACGAGATCAGCAACGTGCTGCGTGTTCGGCACAAACCAGAGGCTTTCTTTTCCATCTGAATCAGAAAACAGTATTTATTTTAGTGATTAGCGGCGTGTTTATGACACGTGACCCGTGGCAGGCAGCCATCTTCCAGCGTGCAGCCCAGCGCTCCCCCTGCAAGATGACATGTGTGAGGCTGAGCAGCGCTGCCAACATCCCAGCACCCAGCAGATTGTAAATGTTATCGGTGCTGCCTCTGATAGAAGCTCATAGGGCTCGATAGACAGTATTATGATGTTAACCCGCACTCGTATTGACCGGAGATCTGACAAATCCGGGTCAGCGAGCTAGCTGTGTGCCAGTCCGCCTGTTTCTGACTTCAGTGTTCCTGCACCAAACAGCTCGCCTCAGCTCTTTTCTTCTGGGAGACCCCCCCGTGTTTGGTATGCAGGTGTCTAATCTGAGCTGATTCCTTTGTTCTCCATGTTTGGCAACAGTAGAAGCCCCTCAGTGCTCTGGGAAGCAAAGATGGCATTCCAGCAGCTCTCCATAATCCTCTGTCGGAAGTCCAGCAGACAAGTGGCTGGTGTTGATAAAACATGTTCTCGGTGGAATTTTACACTTTGAGGATGTTGTCTTTGTTGTGTTCAGTCACTGCACATCGGAGGCACCAGCCACAGATTCCGTTTAGGCAAACTTACCCCAACATCTGACCAAAAAAAACCAAACATATTCCTTTACCTTTTATTAATCCTGTAATACATTGCACTTTTAGCTGCTTCAAATGAGCTAATATAGTTGCTTTTACTTGTATTCGTCTGCTCTGTCAGTCTCTGTGTATTTCCATTGTTGCCGTCTGAAAGAGCTCATGTTCGATAAAGTGTGTATTTATGGTCTTTTGCAGGTGCTCATCCGCGTCATCGACACCAACAACCACCGCCCGCAGTTCTCCCAGAAGTTTTATGAAGTGAACGTGGCTGAGGACAAACCTCCAGGGACGGAGGTCCTGCAGATCAGCGCCAGCGACAGGGACGAGAAGAACAAACTGACCTTTACACTGCTGAGCAGCACGGATCCCTTCAGCCTGAGGAAGTTCCGCTTGGACCCGGGAACAGGCACCCTGTACACAGCAGAGAGGCTGGATCACGAGACCATGCACCGTCACATCCTCACTGTCATGGTGTGTGAACCCACGACATTTTAATTAGAGTTTACCAGACGCACACGTCCAAACCTGAATGCTTTTTGTTTCGAAATTGCTTCCTTCATTGCAAAATGAAACCTGCATGAAATTGAGAGAAGCTTGTTTATGGGCTTTTCAAAACGGGAATCATTTGCTGTTGGAATGAATGATGCCTTCCAGGCCTTCACATTCTTCTCTTTTCTGTCTCTCCGTGCTGCTCCCCAGGTTCGTGACCAGGACATTCCTGTCAAGCGGAATCTGGTCCGTGTTATTGTCAATGTCGATGATACCAACGATAACGCTCCGTGGTTCGTTGGCACGCCGTTCTCTGGCCGTGCGTTTGAGTCTGCCGCCGTGGGGTCGGCTGTGCTCCAGGTCACAGCTCGCGACAAAGACAAAGGTCGTAACGCGGAGATCGTGTACAGCCTAGAGTCAGGTAAATTCACTTTGCCACTATTGATTTCTCTCAGCAGAAAGCTTTCATTGTCAAATATTACATCAGATGATATCATCAAGATGAGTCATCTGGACTTTTCTACCCACTGCATCTTGACCATGAATGGAATACTTTACAAAGAGTGGGAGACTATTGAAGACTTTGTCCTAAGAGAATCTCCCGAGGACGTGGGAGCTCGCTCAGAGTTTCCCATGATGCTATTCTTCTAATAAGCTCTCTCTCACATCAGAGCAAGAGACCCCCAGCTCTAACGTTTTTTTGTGCCTAATAGCTCTGTTGATGCTGGCTTGCACGGTTTGCTTTGCAGATATCTTTTATATCACGTCAGACAATGTTGATATAGACTTCATTTTTGGTCTTTCTTACAGGAAATTTCGCAAACACCTTTGCTATAGATCCCGTACTTGGGACAGTTACAGTAGCCAAAGAGCTTGATCACGACAGCAAAGCCCAGTATGAGCTCACAGTGAAGGCATCTGACAATGGGATACCACCGCTCTCAACAACAGCCGCCGTGCACATCGCAGTCACAGTGTCTGATAACGCAGCCCCCCGGTTCACTGAGAGGGAATTCGCCGCAGACGTGAGCGAGTCCGCTCATCCCGGAAGCTTCGTCAGCTTGGTTACAGCCAGCAGCCAGTCTTCTGTCTTCTACCAAATAAAAGCTGGCAACGTCAACAACGCCTTTGACATCAATCCAAACTCAGGCGTGGTGGTGACCCAGAGACCGTTGGACTATGAGACCACAGCCCAGTACACGCTCGTCATACAGGGCACCAACATGGCCGGGCTGGGCGCCAACGCCACACTTCTGCTTCACCTGAAGGATGAAAACGACAACGCGCCCGTTTTCACCCAGCAGGAGTTCAGAGGCGTCGTCAGTGAATCGGCCCCAGTTAACAGCGTTGTTCTGACCCCTGAAAACACTCCGCTGGTCATCCGCGCCTCCGACGCCGATGGCGACCGGAACGCCATGCTCATCTATGAAATCGTGGAACCTTTTGCGCACAACTATTTCGCTATTGACTCCAACACCGGAGCCATCCGAGTCACAACAGCTTTAGATTATGAAGAGAGAAATGCGTTCCACTTCACGGTCCAAGTCCACGATCTTGGAACGCCCCGCCTCTTCGCAGAGATCGCAGCCAACGTGACCATTGAAGTAACTGATGTTAATGACTGCCCTCCCGTTTTCGGCCAGAAAACGTACGAGGCAACTGTGCTAACGCCGACGTACAAAGGAGTGGAAGTTATTCAGGTCAGCGCTACAGACTCAGATTCTGGGCCCAACGCCAAACTTCTCCTTTCAATCTCCGAAGGAAACATTGGAGATAAGTTTAGGATGGACCCCACCACAGGCATAATCTCTGTTCAGAATGTCACGCAGCTGCGAAGCAGGTATGAATTGAAGGTTAGGGTTTCGGATGGTAGATTTTCCAGTGTGGCCACAGTAAAAATAAATGTAAAAGAAAACAAAGAGAGTAAGCTCAAGTTTACCAGGGAATCCTACAAAGCCTTCGTTGAGGAGAACTCATCCGAGAAAAAGACCCTGGAGGTCATCGCTGCCGTTGGGAGTCAAGTGAATGAGCCATTGTTTTATAAAATTTTGAACCCTGACAAAAAATTTGAAATCAGTCGCACGTCTGGTGTAGTCTCAACCACTGGGATTCCATTTGATCGCGAGACACAAGACACCTTTGAAATAGTTGTAGAGGTCACCAGAGAGGGTCAGTCTGAAGATGGCGCTCATGTGCTCTTAACTGTGACAGTGGAAGATGCAAACGACAACAGGCCCGTGTTCGTGAACCTGCCGTATCACGCCCTGGTGCAGATGGACGCCGGGGAAGGCCACGTTATCCGTCAGGTCACAGCGGTAGACAGAGACATGGGGCAGAATGCAGAAATCCATTATCATCTGAAGGAACACCAGGAGCTCTTTCAAATAAGCCCGTCTGGTGAAATCTCTCTGAAAAAGAAGTTGGCGAAGGAGTCGCTAAACACAGACTTTGTCATCGTCGTCGTGGCCCGGGACAGTGGAGAGCCGGCGCTCTCAGGCGAGGTGGAAGTGCCGGTAACCGTGGTGAACAAAGCCATGCCTGTGTTTGAGAAGGCTTTTTATACCATTGAAATTCCGGAAAACATTCAGCTGCACACACCTGTTCTTCACGTGCAGGCCAACGATTCTGAAGGCCCCCGGATTGTGTACACCATCTCTGAGGGAGATCCTTTCAGACAGTTTTCAATTGATTTCAACACCGGCGTCATTCATGTCATTCAGCCCTTGGACTTTGAGACACATCCAGCCTACAAGCTAAGCGTCAGAGCCACAGATTCCCTGACCGGAGCCCACTCCGAAGTGTTTGTGGACATCATATTGGAAGATGTCAATGACAATGCCCCGGTGTTCCTGTCGATGGCATACCACGCCAATGTTTCCGAGGCCTCTGTCGTTGGAACCCGCATTCTGCAAGTCGATGCCAAAGACTCTGACACGGGTAACAACCAGGAAGTCTTCTTCCAGCTGGTGGAGGAGAAGGGGAAGAGTTCGGACTTCTTCGCGATCGACCGCGACACTGGAGCGATCTCTACGGCTCAGCTTCTGGATTACGAGGAGATCCGGCAGCACAAGTTGCGAGTCCGTGCTGTGGACGGAGGAGTTCCAGCCCTCTCTGGTGAGGTCATTGTGACAATAGATGTTACCGACCTCAATGACAACGCTCCAGAATTCACACAGCAGACTTACAACAGCACCGTTAGCGAGCTGGCTCCACGCGGACACTTCGTCACGCAAGTCCAGGCGTCTGACGCTGACAGCTCGGACAAAGATAACCTGCTCTTCTTTTTTACATCTGGCAACGAGGATCTCAACTTTTCCATTGACAAACACACAGGTGCCATCCTGATCTCCAACCACCAGAGGGCGCACATGCAGCCCTTTTACAACCTCAGTGTGTCAGTGTCAGACGGGGTGTTCAGAAGTTCGGCCGCTGTGCTGGTCACAGTCATCGGTGCCAACTTTCACAGTCCCACCTTCTCGCAGACGGAGTACGTGGTGGAGCTCGCTGAAAACTCCCCTGCCAATACTTTGGTAGCAGAGGCAAAGGCCACAGATGGTGACGAAGGAATTTATGGGCAGATAAGCTACCAGATTGTCAATGAGTTTGCAAAGGACAAGTTCTCTGTCAGTGAAAACGGAGAGGTTTTCACTCTGGAGAGCCTTGATCGTGAGAACAACATCGAGAAGGTTGTTTCTATTTCTCTCATAGCCAGAGATGGAGGTGGAAAAGTGGGCTTTTGTGTAGTCAGTGTTATTCTCACCGACATCAATGACAATGCTCCACAGTTCAGGGCAGCAGACTACAAATCCACGATCGCGTCAGATGCCCCGAGAGGAACCTCCGTGGTCAGAATTGCTGCTTCAGACATGGATGAGGGCAGCAATGCTGACATTGAGTATTCCATTGAGGCAGACGTTGAAAATGTGGAGGAAAACTTTGAGATCCACCCAACTTCAGGGCTCATCGTAACCAAAGAAAGTCTCATTGGATTGGAAAATGAACTCTATGCATTCTTTGTTAGAGCAAAGGATACTGGGAACCCAGCCAAACATTCTGTTGTACAGGTTTATATTAGAATTGTTGCTCCAGAGACTCCAATTCCCAAATTCAATGAGGCGCAGTACCGCTACACAGTTGCTGAAGACCTTCCCATTGGCACAGAGATCGATGTGATTCAGGCTGTGAGTGCGCAGCCGCTCATATACAGCTTAGTGAAAGGCAGCACTCCTGAGAGCAACGTAGATGAAGTGTTTGTTGTCGACAGAGACAGCGGGGCTCTGAAGCTGCAGAAGAGTCTGGACCACGAGACCACCAAATGGTACCAGTTCCTGCTGCATTCCCAAACCAAGCACCAGAACTATGACATTGTGGCGTCTGCGATTGTAAACATCCAAGTAAAAGATGTTAATGACAACAAACCCGTGTTTGAGTCGGACCCTTATGCAGCTGTGGTGGTGGAAAACCTTCCAAGCGGGACTCAAGTGATCCAAGTGAGAGCCAGTGACCAGGACTCTGGAACTAACGGCCAAGTGGTTTATAGCCTGGACGCCAGGCAGAGCTCAGCAGAGATCTCAGAGCTGTTTGCCGTAAACAGTGAAACAGGATGGGTGACGACTTTGAAAGAGCTAGACCGTGAAAAGATGGAAAAATACACGATCGCCGTCCTAGCCACCGACCAAGGCGACAGAATCCAACATGTGACTGGTACCAGAGTGGAAGTCACAGTGGCAGATGTCAACGACAACCCACCTCGCTTCACCGCAGAGATCTACAAAGGCACAGTGAGTGAGGATGACCCTCCTCCCAGCGGGGTCATCGCTATCCTCAGCACCACAGATGATGATTCTGAGGACATCAATAAACAAGTGAACTACTTCATCACAGGTGAGTGTTGATAGATTTTCTGCAGTTCAGAGAGTTTCCTTCCAAATATTCAAGTAATCTAAATATAGGACCGTATAATAAACTGTATAAAATATTGAATTCCAATAAAGCAGAGAAAATTACTTCACTTGGAGCCAAATACAAAATCTGTCAAATATAGAAATATGAAGACTCTGAAGCAAACTAAATCCGTTTTGCAGTATATTGGTGCGACGGACCGCTGGGGTGTTAAACCGGATTTTATAGACATTACTGTTTAGTGATGAAAGTTTGAATAATTAGAAAGTGAAATTCTGTTCGGTATTCAGAGCAGACACCCGCTTATGAGCCACAACGCTGCCTGGGTTTCTCTGGCTGATCTGGCTGAAAGTGGTGTTTCTCTTTATACACCAATCAGGTGGGGATCCACTCGGCCAATTTGCCATCGAACACGTTCAGAATGAATGGAAGGTCTTTGTCAGAAAGCCCCTGGACCGTGAAGAGAAGGACAATTACCTTCTAAACATTACTGCCAGCGACGGGATCTTCACTGCCAAAGCCACTGTGGAGGTCAAGGTTCTGGACGCCAACGACAACAGCCCTCAGTGTGAAAAGGTACTTCCGCTTCAGCATTAACTTCTCGCCCTTATTCCCTGTTATAGCCTTTAACGCCTCCTCTTCCGGCTCACTGCTCAGGCGCTGTACAGCGAGAGCGTCCCAGAGAACTCCCCTGCTGGCAGGCTCGTCCTGCAGGTCTCCGCGTCAGACGCCGACATCCGCTCGAACGCACAGATCTCCTACGAGCTGCAGGGAGCTGGAGCTGAACTCTTCAGCATCGATTCTGACACAGGTGTGTGTGACAGCGTACGCACACATGTCCTCGTGTGTATGCAGATGTTTTAAATTCACAGGTTGTTGGATTGCAAACTGGGCTTTTCACCATGTTCTTTGTGCACAGACACAATTTCTCTGCTCTTCCTCAAATGTTAGAATGTCAAGGTTGGAGTAATCGCTGCTGTGTTTCTGTGTGTGTGTGTGTGTGTGTGTGTGTGTGTAAATCATCAGTAATGTAGGACACAATCTTATTGTCTTCTGGCGCCCGGTTATTATTTACTTTATTCGGTTTTAAAAGACGCAAGCACACTTCCCTGCAGGGCTACTGAAAGAGCCTTAGCGCTACTAAAATATAGCCTTGTGTGTCTAAATTGATTTTTTTTAACTGCGATGCTTTGTGCCGGCAGATTTCTCCTGGGAGGTCATCTTTAATCAATCCTTTTTTTCCATTCCATCTGGCTGCTCGCAGAACAGTAGAAAGCCAAGAAGCTGTAGCTAATCAACAACAAAGCTGATTTTAAAATCAAGTATAAAGTTAAAGTATTAACACGGCCTAAACACACAAAGACTAGATCTACTTTTGTGATTAACTAGCTACGCATCACATGTGCCCTAACAATGAAAACAGAGACAAAAACCTGCCATAATAAGCTGAGAGACTTTCAGTAAGGCAGCAGTACTATCCAGCTGTCTTCTGGCAACCCCCAGTACTAAGTTCCAGCAGCAGAGCTACGATTCTGGGGAGGGAATGTTACCAGTGGGATTATTGCACTTGAGGATTGCCAACAGCCTGGAGTTTTACAGAGGCTTTTGGTAACGTTGGCCTCCTCACATCGCTGTTAGCTGCCAATTCTGATGGACCCGGCCACTTTGGTGCTTTAGTTGCTTAATTAGTTCTGTCTTCAGTCCCTTCAATGCCGCTGGGGAGTTTCAGTGCTCCCGTTTTCTGCCTGAACTGTCCCACAGACGCAGTAGCTGTAAAGTCACGGTCTCCTTGTTGCTGTTGACGTCTTCTGTGTCTGCTCCGCGTGACTGATTTCTGCCTGTCTCTCTCTCTCTCTCTCTCTCTCTCTCTCAGGAGAGCTGAAAACATTGCAGCCTCTGGACCGAGAGGAGCAAGAAGAGCACAGGTTCAAAATGCGAGCGGTGGACGGAGGAGGCCGCTACTGTGAGGCCGACGTTCACGTCGCCGTGGAGGACGTCAACGACAACCCGCCGCAGTTTTCATCCGATCCCTACACCGTCACGGTCTTTGAGAACACCGAGATCGGCACATACGTGGCCAAACTGCTGGCGAACGATGTCGATGTTGGTGAGTTATATCAGTTTATTTTGCACGGGCAAGAAATCTGCAATAGAATAGATATAACAGCAGCATCCAAGTGTTTTTTCTCTCTATACACCTCTACAGAGAGAGAGAGAGAGAGAGGAAATATAGTAATCACAAGGAAATTAGATTGTTTTACTGAAACAAACCACAATAGCATGTTTAAGCATGGAATAAATTAAACATACATCTCCCAATCCTATTATCTTTATGTGTTTTGCATCATATTGGGAAGGAGGCGGAATTACAAGTGTGGAATTTCACAAATGATCAGTCCTTGAAATTAGAAGGCCCATAATACTCTAATTAAACTCTTTTTCCTTCAAGCCAATTTCTCTAGAGCAGTGTTCGGGTCACCTGGTGCACAGCCACATATTCATCTAGGGTCTTTTCTCCTTTCAGCGAGCACCAGCCTCAGAGAGGCATGCGCGTGACAGAACTGAGACGTCCAGCCCCATCAGTTCCCCCTCGTTTAAGCCTCTTCTCATTTTTTTTAAATTTCAGGAAGCTTCAGACTTGCCATTGCAGATTATACTTTTAGTCTAGTGAGGTAAGACAGCAAAGCGTAAGAACCACGATAGGCTGTTTACCATCAGAGAAATGATGCCCTCAGCTTCCAGGCCCTTATTTCTGCCTCTTGTTTTAGCTCGACTGACAGTTTGACAGATTTAAAAGGATTGTAGAATTGGGTTCTTCACAGAATTATGCTAAAAGGACACTTCTTTCCCAAGGCCTGGCTGGCTCAAAATACATTTCAAACCTTCAGTATTATGTGTAAGGGTACTTGAAGGTGAGCTGGGGAATGAAAGTGGCTGCATGCTATAATTATTTAGAGTCTGAGTGAAAGCAGACGGTCCCTTCATTCGTCCTCATTACTCTCACATCCAGGTTTCATTTGTTAAATATCTTTTTTTTTTAAGGTTATTCTAATTGTACATTTGGCAAGTCCCAAACATCTTGTAGAATCGAGGAAAAAAAAATACAGTTATTGTAGCTTTGGCCTTAATTCATTAGGCTTCTGTGTGCTTGATTGGTGCCGTCAGTAGGAGAAGGCTAATGTAGCCCTCTCCCAAGAGTAAAGAGAGGCTTTGTCCTCCATTGATCTGTGATTGCATACTGCTGCCAGGACTCATTTTTGGCCCTGGCTGCAATGTGTCACGTCCTCGATGCCACGGCCAGGCCCATTTGTCTCGCTACGCAGCCACAGTGCTGCTCCAAGGTCTACCAGTGGTGTCCAAGGTCTACCACGTTGGACGGCTACCTTCTTCTGCTTCCTCTGTTTTCTCTCTTTGTGCTGCTTTGTGGAAGGAGGTATCGGTTCTTTCCACAATATTGTAGATGAAGATATTGTAGGTGAACAGTCCCCAAGATGAGAAGCAACTCTGGCTTTATAAAGACTCTTGTCTGGGCGGGATGATCAGTTTATTACGGGAAGTAAAGGCAGAACTAGATGCTTGGCTGTAGATACAGTTATTCCACCAGTGGTTCCCCAGTCCAGAGAGATGCAGCATTGCTATTAGCTGTCATGTTTGCATCATTCCAGGCGGTGAATCATGCCGTATATGTAGGCAGTGTTGGGATTCGGCTGCATTTACCCTTAAGCAACTGTTTCAGGGATGATCAGAGTGAGAAAATGTGATGGGAATCCATATAATCAGGGTCCCCCCTGGTAGTCTCTCCAGCACGATAACGAGATCCTCAGAGGATGGAGGCACTTACCTGATAAATGGGTCTGGAATGGCGGGCACCTGCAGAAAGACATTAGGATCATTATTGTGATCCGTCTCTGTCTTGTTGCTGGGAGCCCCTTCCGAGTGGGAACACATGAGTTATGAGGACGGTGTGGATGAGATGTTTACAGGAAGTCTTTATACAAGGCTGTGGAGATGATTGATGATCCGGAAAACTTTAGGAAGGTTTGACTTGAATAATTCAGGAATCAACACATCTCTTGAAGGACACGCTTGCTCACACCTGGGCTTAAGGTTGTTTTTTCGTTTATGTGGCCATCAACTGTAATAGTGCTGAGATGTGGATTGCAGGACAGCAGAGTGGCAGTTGGAGCTGAGGTTAATGATTTGGAAGCTGCTAACTCGTGCTTTTCCTGACATTCCAGGCCTCAACAGCGACATCATCTACTCTCTGCTCGATTCTGCTGATGGCTTTTTCTCTATTGATGAGCAAACTGGTGTCATAAGCCTGGAGCGCCCCCTGGACCGCGAGCTGCAGTCCACCTATGAGCTGAGGGCTCTGGCCAGCGACCAGGGCTCGCCTCGTCTGTCCTCGGTCTGCCAGGTGGTGGTCTCCGTCCTGGACATCAACGACAATCCCCCGGTGTTCGAGCACCGTGAATACACGGCGACCGTGTCTGAGGACGTGAGCGTGGGCACGCAGCTGCTCAGGGTGCAGGCGGCCAGCCGGGACACCGAGGCTAACGGAGAGATCTCTTACAGCATCATCAGTGGGAATGAACACGGCCTGTTCAGCGTGGACCCACGTACTGGTATGGGAATTCTAGTGGATGTAGCAGGAAAGCAACACGTGTCTGTATGTTTAGACTAAATGTAAAATGTAAAGTTCGTTTTCCTGAATATCTGTCCCACCACACATCTGTCCTCAGGCGACATTTTTGTGATCCAGCCGCTGGACTACGAGGCCTCTCATGAATACTACATCACCATCGAGGCTACAGACGGCGGCTCGCCGCCGCTGAGCGACATGGCCACCGTCAACATCAATCTGACTGACGTCAATGACAACCGGCCTGTCTTCAGCCAGGACGTGTACACAGCGGTGGTCAGTGAAGACACTGAGCTGGGGAGGACGGTCCTAACGGTGAGGATAGACAGAAGAGTGACACATTAGCATCGAGGCGAAGGACATCCACATCTTTAACGCTCTCTCTTTTATTCTGTGGTCCGCCATCTTCACTCAGGCATTATTTACTCCTCCTCTGCACATTACTCTCCCCTTAAACTTATCACATACCTGCACCTGTGGAAAGTCCCCATCTGGAGGCTCAGCTAAATTAGGACAAGTGCTCTTCTTCCATATTGCATCCCCGTGCCCGTGCACTATCTGCCACACATGCTCACACAGTTTAATTGAAAGGCCTTTGATTCATTAAGCCCCTCACCACGATAAGACCCTTCCTGCCTCCTGAATACTGCTTTTTGTTCCCGTCTGTGCCCTTCTCTCGCTTCAAGCCTCATAAAAGTCTTCTGCTTATGGCCGTTTAGCTCAGTGTCTAATGTACCTGAATATAAATTGTCTGTCAGAAAATTAGATTTTAATACCTGCTATTGTCTCAGGCTTGTAAATCTCTTTTTTGTCTGCTGATTTCCCTGGGGGAGCCGCTCAGTATGCGGTGGTTGGTGGGTTTAAAGACTGTGGGTGTTCTCTGTGTGCGTGTGTGTGTGTGTGTGTGTGTGTGCGCACAGGTCTGTGTTTGAAGTGAGAAGGAATAGGAATAGGAACATGCATCTACTTTGTGATAGTCAGGGTGCAGCTCAATATTCCATTTCCCTCAGTAAGATATTCATGTATAAATAATCAAAGTTTAGGTGTCAAAGGTGAAATTACTTTCATTTTGGTCACATTAGTCATCATTTTAACATAGATTTATTGTATTTAATTCACATTATGAAATGTTGCTGCTCACACAATAAAGAGCAGAGACAAAAGTTTTACGATGCACAGTTTATAAAAACAAGACTCCATGAATTCAAGGCTTGTTGTTGATTGACAGGTGAATGCTGAGGACTTGGACGGGCCCTCACACAGTCACGTGCGGTACTCCATCGCGGACGGTAACCAAGGCAGCCTCTTCACCATCGACTCTGCCAGAGGAGAGCTGAAAGTTGCTCACCAGCTTGACAGAGAAAGAGTAAGAGAAGCAAGAGTCGCTCTGCTGACTGTAGGAGGGTATTCCCGTATTCCTTTTCCACACTGTTCTCTGCGTTTGTCAGACTTCGGGGTACACCCTGACAGTGGTCGCATCAGACAACGGCGTGCCTCCGCTTTCCAGCAGCTCCATGATAAACATCGACATCTCGGACGTCAACGACAACCCGCCGCTTTTCTCCCAGGCTAACTACAGCCTTATCATTCAGGTAAGTGTGGGGGTCCGTGCGGACTGCTGATTTCGAGTGCACGGTGTAGGAGAAAGTGGGGGAGGTGCAGGGGGAATTGCATGAGAAAGAAAACAGAGAGAAGGATTAGCAGGGAGAAATAATGGGAGGCTGTGCGACCAGAATTTCAAAATGCGAGTTGGAAGAGGGAGAAAGAACAGAGGTAGGGACAAGGTGGGGGCGAGGGAATGTGAGACGGAGGCTGCATCTTAAGTATGGAATGCAGGGCTAGGGAAAGGGAAAACAAAAGAAAGGTAGGATTAATTGAGGACAAGCATATAAACAATAATGAGCTCATAATGGATGGTTTCCAGGAATGAAGGCAGCACTTGAGAAACTGAAGGCGATGTACTTGTGTTTGAGTGTGGGGGCTCAAAAATGAGGAAACACAAACAAAGCAGATGAATTTCCGTCTGCACACGTTGCCCACAGCTCACACAATTACAGATTAAACAAAAAATCATCTCTGTAAAACTGACAAGGTTGCAGTGGATGAAGAACCTTGGATTCATATCTGCACTGTAAACAAGCATAATCGCAAGAAGCATCAGTTTGTGAGTGGGATTTGAGGGAGTTGAGCACACCTTTCTACAGAAACCTGCCCCAGCTTCCTCATGAAATGATGTTTTAATCTCCGCAGTAGTTCAGACCTGTCAGATCTCATATTTCATCTGGTTTCAAAGTTATTCTGCAGTTAGAAAGGCTTTTAGGTGAAGAGAGCTTTTCTCAAGTGTTGGCTAGAAATGGAACAAGAACATGAGTGCTCACATGTAAAGAACACCAACTCATCAGATAGAACAGGTCAAGGTAAAAGCTAGAGATAATACTGCTGCACCACTGCTGCATGTGTAAATAAGAATAAGTTGAGCATATTAGCACAGTCGTGTATTACTGGTGTTTTGCTTCCCCCTAGTGGACAATCTGATTCCATCTTGTTTAGTTTGGTTGTCTGCCGTTGGCTGATGCAAAAATCAACAGAAGTAAAAACATGCTGTCTCTGTGAGGAAAACCTCAACGAACCGATGAACATCAGGAGACGAGAACTGTTAACCAATCCTCTCTGGTTCCCCACAGGAGAACCGACCGAAAGGCACAAGTGTTCTCCAGCTCACTGTGACCGACAGGGACGCCTCCCACAATGGCCCACCTTTCACCTTTGACATCGTGGATGGGAACGAGGGCGATGCTTTCCACATCAGTGAGCAAGGAGCTCTTGTGGCCGTGGGGGCTCTGAAAAGGAAAAATGCGGAACACTACCTACTTCAAGCACAGGTGAGTCACAGCAAGCGAGCAGAAACTCTCGCTGCAGCCGAGAGTCAAGAGGTTGCATTGATTTACCGTCAGGCCAGAGCAACCTGATTTATTTGTGTTTCAGAGCTCACGTCTACGTTCACATTCGTAGCATGTGTTGATGCTAAAAAAAAAGCTTTTGACCTTGTGAAAAATGGTGCCATCAGCGAGCATCTCAAGCCAAACCATAAATCGCTGGCTGTGAGTTGACGTAATCGCGTGTGTTGACGTGCGGCTTTAGAAGGAGGAAGAGATGCAGAGAGCAAGTGGACAGATGGGATGTGGAATGAAAGCGCAATGTCCTGTTAGAGGCACACAGATTTGAGTCAGCTTCTGGTGTTTTGGTGGTTTTGCTGTGAAAGTGAGGATGAGGAGGATGTTTGATGGTGAGCTTGGTTGCCTTCTGAAATCTCCGTTTCTCCTGCTCGTATCTCCTCCTCTCTGCGTAGGTGTCAGACAGCGGCAAACCACAACTGTTTTCTTCCGCCTTCATCAGCGTCCGAATCATCGAGGAGAGCGTGTACCCTCCTGCCATCCTCCCGCTGGACATCTTTGTCACCACTCCTGCTGATGAATATTCAGGCGGCGTCCTGGGCAAGATCCACGCCACAGACCAGGACATCTACGACACCCTGACCTACAGCCTGGCACCGTCATCTTCCTCACCCTCAGAGGAGAGCGCCGCCTTGTTCTCAGTTTCCGCCTCCGACGGTAAAGTCATCGCCCTGCGCCCGCTCGACGTGGGACACTACCCTCTCAACGTGACCGTGACGGACGGCCGTTTCGTGGCTGCCGCTGACGTCACCGTCCACGTCAGGCAAGCATCTCGCCAGGCTTTGCTCAACTCCATCGCGGTCCGCTTCGCCAACATCGCCCCAGAGGAGTTTATTGGGGACTACTGGCGTAACTTCCAGCGTGCTCTGAGGAACATCGCTGGAGTTCGGAGGAATGAAGTGCAGTTAGTGAGTCTGCAGCCTTCGGAACAAGGAGACCTGGACGTGCTGATGACTCTGGAGAGGTCTGGAAGCCCGTACCAGTCTCAGGAGGTGAGAGAAGCACCGGGGGTTTCTACTCCTTGACTTCATATTGTCTGTGACAGTGTTTCTCAAACGCTTTCAGACCAAGGACCACTGAACCCATAAATAAACACTCACGGACCACCTGACTCTAAATAGCCCCCAAAACAATATGCTAAGTAACGACTGGGTGCTTCTATGACAAATGCATCAGGAAATTTACAATGAAGTGAATTCTTTAAATCTTGGGAGTTCAAGAAACACTGATTTTACACTGAATTCTAAATATTGAAATTGTAAATTGTAAAATGTGATTTGTTACGTGTCACCTCACGGACCACTAGGGGTCGCCCGGGGACCACCCACTCTGAGAAACACTCTATAAGGATGGCAGTAGATGTTGGGGAATGTGGAAACTTTCTAGCTGGTGGTTGTGAAGAGCTGTGCAGGATGTCAGATGCAGACCCCTGCTCAGTGCTAACCGCCCCCCCTGCTCATCCTCAGGTTGTCTTCCGCAAACTGAACTCTTCTGCGGGGGTGATTGAAGAGATGACGGGGGTCCGCATCGTTCGGGTGGTCCAGAAGCTCTGCGCAGGCCTGGACTGCCCGCTGCGTTTCTGCGATGAGATGGTCACACTGGACAAAAGCGCCATGTCCACTCACAGCACAGCCCGCCTCAGCTTTGTGACCCCACGCCACGTGAGGACCGCGACATGCCAGTGTGAAGGTAGACCCATCCCCTCGTGCACGTACCACCTCTGTTAGCAAAATGCTGTTCTAAGAGTCGTTCTGGTTGAACTTTAGGTGGCAAATGTCCTGTCCTGAACACCGTGTGTGAGAAGAGCCCCTGCCCTGAGGGCATGGAGTGTGTGGAGGAGCTCAGAGAGAACGAATACAGTTGTGTTTGTCCAGAGGGCAAGAAGGGGAAATGCTCCGGTAAGAGCAGCTGTACACGTTCAGCTCTCACATTAAAAGTTCTCCATCTAAGGCACGTTTGTTGTTCCCCTGCAGACGGCCACTCTCTGACGTTCAGTGGCAGCAGCTACGTGAAATACCATCTGATGGAGAACGAGAACAAAGAGCTGATGAAGCTGTCTCTGAGGCTCCGGACCTTCTCCAGCCACGCCACCGTCATGTACGCTAAAGGAACTGACTACAGCATCCTGGAGGTGGGTTTGACAAGCCTGCAGGGATTCCAGTGTAAAATGACCCCCCAGCTTTTCTGAGACGGTCTCTAGCATTTCAGAGGGTGAGATGTACATGTTGCCACCCAGCGACCTTCTCACAAGCACATGCACAAGCCAACAACAATCTAGCCAACAACAGCCAACAACAGTAAAGGGTTCAAAAGGTCAAACGGTTTGGCGTGAGAGGCTGCTGGAATGTGGCAGTGGCTCGAAGAGCAGCTATTTTAGTCCTGGGAGGCAAACAGAAAGTCGTTTTCCAAACATTCCTCTGAGAGTCTGTCTGGTGCAGCAGTCTGCATTCCAGACGTCAGATCCGACGCTGCCTTGCTCAGGGGCTCTTCTTCTTTAGGCCACTGATGTGTGAGCATTTTACTACATCCGGACAGCAGAGGCTGTTGTTTAAAACCAGTAAACAGGTCAGTCATCAGCACATGCTGGCATTATTGCGTAATATCAAGAGGAGTGATTAGAGCACCATCAGAGATAAACGGATGCTCGCTCATGTTCACGCCAGCCCCACAACCTGATCACCTCATGACCACCTTTGTCTGGGAAATAAAGCGGTGAAAGCTGATGTTTTGTTTTTGCCGTCTGGGGCAGATCGTCAACGGCCGGCTGCAGTACAAGTTTGACTGTGGCAGCGGCCCCGGCCTCGTGTCCGTGCACAGCGCCCAGGTGAACGACGGGGAGTGGCACGCAGTCTCCCTGGAGGTGGACGGTAATTACGCCAAGCTGGTGCTGGACCGGGTTCACGCAGCTTCGGGCACGGCGCCGGGCACCCTGAGGACCCTCAACCTGGACAACCGCATTTACTTTGGCGGCCACGTCCGCCAGCACGCCTCGGTCCGCCACGGACGCAGCCTGCCCGTCGCCAACGGGCTGCGCGGCTGTTTGGAGGCCATCAGCCTGAACGGCCAGGAGCTGCCTCTGAACACCAAAGCCCTCCGCGCCCACGCGGTGCTGGAGGACATGGTGGATGTGGCCCCGGGTTGTGCACTCGCTCCCGCCGAGAGCTGCTCAAGCAACCCCTGCAGCAACGGAGGGAGCTGCACCTCGCTGCCAAACGGAGGTACGGCAACATTTCTCAGCTGGTTACGCTCCCTCAGATGCTCTCTGCTGCAGCTTGGAGCTGCCTTTTTCTCTGGGTTAATGAATCATGTAGCTCTTCTCAGATCAAGTCCCTTGTTCTTTCATTCTGTCGTGTGTGCCGCTCACAGTGAACTGTGGTGATCAAGGCTGGGACAGGAACCTGGAACACAGATTTGTGCTCCTGGACTAACCTGCAGCTCTGCTGGAAACAGACTCAGGCGTTAACATTAAAAGCTGCTTGAGTTTCAGGGATGTAATCCCTCACCTGGAGGCTTCTTGCAGCAGGATGTTTCCAGTAGCTCTAACATCTGCTCTTTTTACATTATGCAGAGTTCTCCAGACAGCTGTTGTTGTAGTAAAAGTCATCTGTCTTGCTGCTTCCTCCTGCTTCCTGGGTGAAGGGTCACCTTTTTTAATCTGTGTCTCCCTCATCGGAATGCTGCAGGTTACTTCTGCAAGTGTCCCGCCTCCTTCATGGGCACCCACTGCGAGGTTAGCATCAGTCCTTGTGCCTCCAACCCGTGTTTGTACGGGGGCACGTGCGTCCCCCGTGCAGATGACTTCTACTGCCAGTGCCGAGGCCAGTACTCAGGACAAAGGTCCGGCAACGCGCTCGTCTCGGCGCCACATTTGAAGCTGTCTTTCGGTGTGCGTTTGAGTTGTTGATGTGGGTGGTCTTAAACCCAGGTGCCAGATGGGGCCGTACTGCAGAGACAACCCCTGCAAGAACAGCGGCAAGTGTATCGACAGTCTGGATGGTCCCGTGTGCGAGTGTGAACCTGGTTTCCAGGGGGACAGGTAATTCAGCGATGCGCTGTCTTCAGTGGGTCTGACCCTGTCCAAAACCTTGAAGCGCCCGTTTTCACACCCTAACGTGCTTGTGCAGGTGCCTGAGCGACGTGGACGAGTGCGTGAAGAACCCGTGTGCCAACGGCGGCCAGTGTCAGAACACCTACGGCTCCTACAGGTGCAACTGCTCGCTGGGTTTCGGCGGCCAGGTGTGCGAGCTCCACACGGAGATCCGCAACGAGCTGATCTCCACCTCCTGGAACATCGGCCTGGAGGAGGTGATCGGCATCGTGGTCTTCGTGTCCGCCATCTTCATCCTCGTGCTGCTCTTCGTCCTCGTCCGCAAGAAGGCCTGTCGCAGCAGGTCAAAGTCGGACGACAGCAAAGTGCCAGGGGGCTCCAGCGTGCCCCACTCCTTCCTGCACAGACCCTACTTTGACTCCAAACTCAACAAGAACATTTACTCGGACATCCCGCCGCAGGTCCCCGTCAGGCCCATCTCCTACACTCCCAGCATTCCCAGTGACTCCAGGAACAACCTGGACAGGAACTCGTTTGAGGGCTCGGCCATCCCGGAGCATCCCGAGTTCAGCACCTTCAACCCCGACTCTGTGCACGGACACAGGAAGACGGTGGCCGTTTGCAGCGTAGCCCCCAATCTGCCCCCTCCCCCACCCTCCAACTCAGTCTCTGACAGTGATTCCATTCAAAAGCCAAACTGGGACTACGATTACGACGGTAAATCGCCAAATTCTGCTGTTGACACCAGAAGCAAATCTGATAATGCACAGCTGTGAGTTCATTTCATTCTGGTTTGAGCGCTAAGCTGAAAACACGCTTCCTGTTGCAGCTAAAGTGGTGGATCTGGACCCGTGTCTGAGCAAAAAGTCCGTGGAGGACAGCGCCTGCCACCCCTACAACACCAGGGGCAGCATGTCCGAGGTCCAGTCCCTCAGCTCCTTCCAGTCGGAGTCCTGCGACGATAACGGTGAGCTGCAGCACTCCCGCACGCCCTGTTACCTTTGACCTTTATTCTGTGGCTGTGATCAGAGGTTATTCACAGAGCCTTGCCAGTCTTTCTGCTAACACTGTTTCTCTGCTTGCTCTGAGTGGACACTCAGGAGGTCACGTGTTCTCTCTCTCTTTCCTTTCGCTTCGGGGCTTCAGCTCCCATTTGGATCAAATCAGTCCACAGGTCCAGAACAAGGTTTTAAATATGGGGGGACCGGCCTGTAAGTTCTCAGTCGCTGTCGGTACAGATGGAAGCAGTAGGATTCTCCCGGGATTAGCCTGATTTCAAATCAAAGAACCCATGTCTGCTCTCAGAGTTTGATGACTTGTGCTGTCTTTCAGACGTCTGTGTTTTCATTTTTAATTTACAAGCATGCTCTTTCTGTTTCCTTTCTGTTTATTTCATGTCTGTCAGCTTCAAATGGATGTTGAGCACAAACATCCAGGATCATGTCACAGGGGTATACACGTGTTGTCAGTGTCCGCATTTCTCATGATCAGAAAACCTCCACGAGTCATCAAATCCTCTATGTTCGTAGCTCAAAATGGTTCTTTGTATTCATACTTTGGTATTTCCTGCAATCCTCTTTTTATCTAAGCACACACACACACACACAAGGAGGAAACACACTAGTCCCAGTGGAGAATTTCCCCGGTTCTTCCATCTGTACTGTCAGCGGCGCCCTGTAGCCTCTCAGTATGTTGTTGTTGTTGTTGTTGTTGTTGTTGTGTTATCTCACACAGACCCAGCCAGACCCCCGCTCTCTGCACACCGTGTTGCTCTCCATCAGTGTGTCGTTCCATAAACACCCTCCCTCCCTCCCCTTCTCCAACACACACACACACACACACACACACACACACACACACACACACACACACACACACTCACTGGTCCAAATGAAAAGTGTGCCTCTGAGCATCAGTGGGAAGTGTCCCTGCCCTGGCATCACTCCCACCTCCATGACCTCCTCACGTGTTTGTTGTTTTTTTTTTTTCTTTCTTTTCAAATTATAAAAGCATTTGTGCTAATGCTAGCTCTCTCCCGCCCACTCTCCTCCCCCCTGCCTCTCACAAGCCTCCATAGTGACAGTAATCCACCTTGTCAACCCTGTTGTTGACACTGTGGGAGGAGAAGGTACTCTTTTATTGCTTTCATCTCTCAGTGCTGTTGTCCTGGGTGGTGGGATTTTAGCAGATAGAAATGCCTTTTTTTTTTTTTTTTGCACATCTTTAAACATTACGTTGCCAGAAATTCAATTTAAATAACAGCCGAAAGTGCTGGAGTCAAAGTTTGAGCAGAGATCAGCTGATTTCTCAGGAAGTCTGTTGAAGAAAATGGCAGAGGGGCCCATCAGCCAGCATCTTCTTCATCATCATGGTGCTTCGCTTGATTCATGCTCCTGGCCGACTGTTCTTTCCTGTCAGGTTTAAACATGTTCTCTCTCTTTCTCTTCCTCCTCCTCGCTTCGGGTAAAGAGTCTTTTTTGGCTCATGATCTGAAGAACCCAAAAGGTGACTGTTTCTCCGTCAGTGTTTGCGTGGTGTGCGTCGACCCTGTCACCTGTTAACAATCACAGCTAACCTTAGAGCTGCGTGAGGAGGCTGTCACGGGGCGAGCCGCTGCTACGCACAGCGGCTCAGTCCGGTTAGAGTATTCATAACGGCAGAAAAGCTTCCCCTGCATGGCTTTGACGGTGACTAACTGGAAACTTGATTAACTGGTTGACGTTTGTGTCTATCCTTTTTGGTAAGATTTCATGATTTTTTTTTAAAGACATGAATCTGTGCATGTCAAAGGTTGTAGAGATGAAAACAGATTAAGATGAACTCATTAGAAAAGGATCTGTTGTTCGCCTCCAAGCTAACCCTGTGTTACTGGACGTTATCAGTTATTTTAATTAGATGCATAGGTGGGCGTGGCTTATTGGCGGACAGATATCACCGTCTCGTCGCTCTGCTGGAAGCTAAAAAGCCTGACTTACAGTAGATGTTTTTTTAGAATTAGGCAGGATTATGTGTGCATGGTGCTCAACATAGAGCAACGGTTCCATTTACTTTACTTTTTAAAAATCCTTTTCGGCATGATAACAGTGACTTGAGTGTGTTCAGCAAGTCTGTTTTTATTTAACAAACTCATCGTGTCGGTGTGTTGTGTTACCACTGCATGGTGTGGGGTCTTAACGCGCCGTTTCTGTGGGAGTGGGTCAGACTGGGCGCCAGCATTAACCGCTGCTCTCACTGGCTGGCAGGATACCACTGGGACACGTCTGATTGGATGCCGAGTGTTCAGCTTCCTGGAATCCAGGAGTTTCCGCAGTATGAGGTTGTGGAGACGCCCGCCCCACTGTACAGCGACCCCAACGCCATCGACACCGACTACTACCCCGGTGGCTTCGACATCGAGAGCGACTTTCCTCCCCCGCCGGAGGACTTCCCCGCCAGCGAGGACTTGCCGCCGCCACCGTTGCCAGAGTACAGCGAGCGCTGTGACACGCTGCGGCCTCTGGGCAGGAATCTGGATCCAGCTGCCGGCAGTCCAGGCGGCTCTCCCGGGATCCGCCAGCGCCCAACTCTGCCCCAGCTCTACAGCCTCAACAAGTACCTGCCGCAGCACAGCTACGCCAGCGAGGCAGGCGAGGCCGAGGGGCAGGAGGCGACCGCCACCTCCGCCGCCTCCACCTTGGGCTCCGGTGGCTACAGGGGGGGCTTCCCTCTGGGCTGCAGCCGGGACTTTGACTCCTCGGCTCTGGACAACATGTCCATGTCTCTGTACACGTCTACAGCCTCCTGCTCAGACATGTCGGCATGCTGCGAGGAGTCTGAAGTGATGATCAGCGACTACGAGAGCGGCGACGAGGGCCAGTTTGAGCGTCTGGTCATCCCGGGGCTGGACTCCCAACAGCACACTGAAGTCTGACACTGGATCCAAACAAAAGTGCCTGAAACTACAAACCCAACCTGTTAGAGCTCACACACACACACACACACACACACGGAGAGGACAGCACGGTGAGGCAGTGGTTAGCACTGTCGCCTCACAGCAAGAAGCCCCTGGGTTCCAGCCCCCTGGTTCCAGCCCCCTGGTTCCAGTCCCTGGCAGCCCCCTGGTTCCAGCCCCCTGGTTCCAATCCCTGGCAGCCCCCTGGTTCCAGTCCCTGGCAGCCCCCGGGTTCCAGGCCCTGGGTTCCAGTCCCCGGGTTCCAGTCCCCGGCAGCCCCCTGGTTCCAGTCCCTGGCAGCCCCCGGGTTCCAGGTCCTGGGTTCCAGTCCCTGGGGGCTTTTCTGTGTGGTTTGCATGTTCTCCGCATGTCTGCGTGGTTTCTCTCCAGTCAAACATGCGTTTGGGGGATTCACCATATTTTCCAGAGTATAAGTCTCATCAGTCAAAAAAAGCATCATGAAGAAGAAAAAAACATAACGGTATATAAGTCGCACTGGACTATAAGTCACATTACTATGAAAAAAAAGTGTGACTTATAGTCCTGAAAATAGGGTATGTGAATCGGTGACACTAAATTGTGAGTGTGTGTGGTTGTTGGTGTCTATACCGCCCCACCCCCCAACCCCACCCTCCATGATAAAGCAGTAGATGATGGATGTCCGAAGAATCCACATTTTAAAGTACAAGAGGAAAAAAGAAAGATAGGAAAAAATTGTCTCATAAGCAAAATCTTTGTTTCTATGAATAAAACCAACAAAGCGTTTTTATACAAGTTGCTTCATTTCATTGTAAATTTAACTGTACAGTTTTGATTTTACTAGGTTTTGTAGATATTATGAGCTTTTATTTTCAACCAGAGTTAAATGGTGTGACGTCAGCCTTACTGTGCGTTCATTCACAAAAGATTAAAAAAGAAGAGCGTGGCTCCTCTGATCACAGCGTACTCGTAAACATTGTCTCCTGCTCATTTCAAAAAGGGTCTTCAATGAGCAATCGCATATTTTTGTGTTTTGGGGTTTTTTTTTATTATTTGTTTGTAAATTTTGACTTTGGAACCTCTTTATTTTTCCACCGAAGAAAATGGGACCCAGTATATTTATAGTGCGGATTATCCATGGATGCGTGTGTGAGCAGTGCTACGGTCTTGTCAAGGTTTTTATTGAATACTGCCACGAGCTCACGCTTTCCTACGGCAATAAATTATTCCTAAAAAATACACCTGTAGTCTGTGTGCACTCATTTCCTGTTCACAGCCTGGCTATGCTATAGGTGGCGCTGTCTCCCTTACCTCATGGTCCTCCACTGGCTTGTTGGAGACCTTTGGCCCCTCCCACAGTGGAGGGTGACCCTGTGACCTTCGTTCAGGCTCTGCTCTATTGAAGTAAATATTTATACATAATTGTGTTTTAAAAAGAACAAAAAAACAAAAAAAAAGGGTCGTGGCCGCATCAGTTTAAGAGTATTTTTACATGGGAACAAAAACAAAAGATGTAAAAAGTCAACATGTCAGAAACTCAGGAACCTAAAATTAAAAACCCTCCAAGTCCAAAATATTCAGTCAAAAAAGCCGGTTTTTAATCTATTCTTCAAACATGACAGATGATGGACTGCTCTTCAGCTGATCTTTGACCTGAAGCTCTTATTCCCAGAGGATTGTTTGAAAATGAAACCACACATTCAGATGCATCATCCTGTGCTGTTTGCTCGTCTTTACTAAAGATTTCATGCGTCGAACCTGATTCTGACGCAACTAAAGTATCACCCGTTTGAACTCACAGGTGTGGATTTTCCCATTAAATAAAATAACAGACAGCTTCTGGGTTCAAATCCCAGCTTTCCCATGTTCTCCTGGTTCTTTTTATTACTAAAAGACTTAAATCATTTAAAGCTTTCAAACATTTTTCGCCTTTAAAATAAACGTAGTCACGAGGACGGGTCCAGATCAGCTGTAATTCCCCAGGATAGCCACAGGATGGCGGCAGAGGCACAGCTGTGAAAGCAGGTAGGCGCCTGAAGGCCAGAGCGGCAGAACCCACCCCTGAGCAAGCAGAAGCTCTGCACTCAGGGAGTCCTTCTGACTCAGAGATGGGACACAAATGTAATTCATTGATCAGCTTATCTGAAAGCTTTCATTGTGTGTTCTCCACACCAACTTCACCAAAGATGCTCTCCCAGAACATTCAGGGTCAGAGGTTTGACAGCAGGTTCAGCCCTCAGGCTACACACGGCATGAAAGACTGGTGCTCAGACTGTGTAAAAACTGTAGAGGAGACTACAAAAAGAGTTTATTAGGCTGTTCACGTGAAGATCAGAAGGCTCCTGTGGTTTCTCAGGAGTTCTGCTTCACTCAGAG
The DNA here is from genome assembly GCA_015343265.1 of Pao palembangensis. Taxonomy (NCBI): domain Eukaryota; kingdom Metazoa; phylum Chordata; class Actinopteri; order Tetraodontiformes; family Tetraodontidae; genus Pao; species Pao palembangensis. The sequence goes on along the minus strand of CM027089.1, from coordinate 2,974,738 downwards.
AGTCAGTCAGAGCAGCAACAGTCAGACCAACAGGCAACAGTCCTCTGATGAACAGGCTTCCAGGCTATATTCACACAGTCGGAACAGTCTCTGAATGGTCTCCAATGAAAAAAAGCACCTTTGATGAAAATTAGTGTTTAAAAAGAGGCAGGGCTTTGTTCTGCCAGCCACCAGGGGGCGATCAGACAAACCCTCTTAATTCATCCATCTTCTGTGGAGTTATTTTATTAAGGGTAGATGTGAGTTGCTAAAACTCACAAAAAAAAAAAAAAAAAATCAAGACATGGAGCCAACAAAAAGCAATGATCCAGGCCCAATTTCAGGTTCTTATGTTTCCAGTCATGTGCTGCCAGAAAACATGTGCAACCAATGAGAGACAGCGAGACTAGCACGCAAAGACCGCTGACCCCGATAATCCGCTTTCTACTAGCATACTCATCTATTTCCTGGGTGGAGCTCTGCTGTTGTCATAGCAACAGCCCGAGTGAGGAGGATGGGAGGGAGAGGGAGGCTTGTGGAGGTGGTGGTGGGGGGTTTCGGCGGCTTTTGGTGTGTGGTCGGTTGGTGTGCTCCCACCCTCCGTCCTCTTCAGGTTTGACCTCTGCCCTCTCCCTCCATCACATGTAGTCACTCGTCCCCCCTGAACCCTCTGATCTGGAGGGGGTGATGAAACCCCATCAAAGTAGCTTGATGAATCATCTGTGCTGGAAATAAACGTCACAAATATTTGAGTCCTCATTGGCCGGTCCTGTCACGCTGCTGTATCTTCCGGTAGCATCTTTCAGAGCCCGAACGCAGACCCTTATTGGCTTCTTGGTTGTTGAACCAGGCGTACTTTGTAAAAAGCAGCAGAGCCTGTGAGGGTTCAGAGGTTGAATTCCAATTAGTTCCAGCTGAAGGAAAAAAAAACTTTCTCTGACCTTCATTTCTAAAAGAAAAAAAAAGGTGGAACTTTAGAAAGACGGTAAAGGATTTTTAATGAGATGAGTTAGCATCTTCACACACACACAAGTGTAAAGAATTCTGTTTCCTGTTAATGTTACTACTGTAATGAAGTTTACTTGTACGATCTGTAATGATATAATAAACTGAAGCAGAAGCAGGCTAGCTGCTAACTGAAAGGACAGCACGAGGACTGGGAGGACGAGATAATCTGCTACATAACAGAAGCCATCAAAGATTCATGGTTCCATATCCGTTCAGTGGATCTGTGACCGCCGCTCAAACCCTTCCAGGTCAGTTCACTCAAGAACTTTCAGAAGTAGAACCAGAAGGCTCCAGTAAGTGACCTGATCAGGAGGGAGAGGAACACAAACATGGCCGCCAGAGGACATTTGCAAATGGAAAATCTGAGCGGATATCGCTGACTAGAGGGAATCATTGGAGAGAAGGGACCAAGGTGGCGGCGTGGAGGGTCCGCCAGTGTGCTGGAGAGGAACACACGCCAGGGTTCATGGCTGACACACGTCAGTCTACCAGACCACCCGTAGGCCGAGAGCCTCCAGGGATTCAGAGACGACGTGAAAAAAAGGTCCAACGGAGGCAAACGCTGGCGAAGGTGTAATTCAATCACCAGAGCCGCCTACGGGAGCGTGCACGCAGCTGGAACACGTCACTCACAAATGTGACTCACAAGCATGAGGAAATTCATATTCAGCCATCACAACAACTGGAGAGGTTAAAAGAAGAGATGATGATCTGCTGGATCATCAGGAAAATGGTCCTAATAAAAGCCAGACGACAGGCGCTCCTTCACTCATTAAGCTGCTCTCAGGAGCTGTGAAGCTATAAACAATGACAAGACTCAATAATGTGCTTTTACTTTCTTCTCATCATCAGACAGCAGAAAAAGGACCATACTTGGACTGATGGTAAATAAAGGTGAGCGTTAATCAGCCTTCTGACTGACTGGCAGACAGGGATATGGATGAAGTTTGAAGATCACTCTCACGTTTCCCACGGCAGCTGGACGCGTGCGTGTGCGCGCGCGCGCGCCCGGGCGCCTATACTGTATAATAGCGGGGGTGGATGACCCATTTACTCTTAGTGAACAATAAGGGCCGTCCTTTGTGTGTAATCCACGCTGTTTTCCCAATTTAAGACACTTTATTGCGTCAGTAATTATAAACCCGGCTGCATTAAAGGCGGATTAATTTCTGCGGTGAAAAGTGTTAAAACGTGAAAATGACAAGATAGTGGTGGCATTTTCCAGAGAAGAACGTGCACATTCACCTCATCATCAAATGGGTGCAATTAAAATGAATGTTCACATTCAAATTGCAAGAGACGGTTCTTCTCCTTGAAAAAAAAATATGAATGATTTGTCAAAACACGATGAATGGACTTCTGAAATAACGCGAACGAAAAGTGCATGAATGAACGCGCAGCCGGTAAATGAGAAGAAGTAGGGCGTGCAGAGATGCGCGGGCTGCACTTGCGCCACTTGGCCGCCAGGTGCCAGTATTTCCCCCCGCCGATAAAACCGTTCCTCTCCGGACCCTTTGATCAAACGCTGACGGGCTCTCAAGTTGCGGCTTCAGACCCGCTGAGTGAATGGAACACCGGCGCGCCAGCAGCACCGAGGCGGCCACACTCAGAGCAGCACTCGCGAAGGAGACCCACGGCGGCTGCGGGGTGAAGAGGATGAGGAGGAGATGAAGATGAAGATGAAACCCGCGGGAGGCGACAGTTCCCCACCACCGGCGTCCGACAGAACCGCGGTGTGGTGAGGCGCGGTGGGGGAGCCGCGGCACGCTGAATCCGGTGTCCGTTGAGGAAAGTTCATCGAGCGTGTACAATGGTTATAAATGGGTCTGACCTGAACAGCTCTGCGCCGGACCCCAGTGACGCCGTCCTGTACCGCCCGCCCTGGGTCACCACAACTTTGGGCTGCTTCCTCATCTTCACCATCGTGGTCGACATCCTGGGCAACCTGCTGGTCATCTTCTCGGTGTACCGCAACAAGAAGCTCCGGAACGCAGGTGAGGGCGACAGAGTGTTTTGGTTTGTTTTTTAAGTGCGTGTCTGTGTGTGCGTGCGTGAAACAAACAAACAAACAAAAACCAACCACCGACAACACAAATAACAACAAAACTCTAATGTGGGTCGAAGAGTTTACACTTTTATGAATTAAAATTGCGCCACGCGCAGGATTCACGGGCTGCGTAACTGCGAATAATGGCACTAGTTCATTTTTTAAATATCCCGCATTAGCAGCATCCAAAGTCGTCTTTCTTTAACCGGTTTAATGTAACTTTTGCACATCTGGAATGTTTGCGCGGTTGTGCTTTACCATAACCTACTTTCGAAGCGTGCGTAATGTGACGGGGAAAGCGCAGCCAGACAGAAGGAAGCCCGGCTCCTCTCCTCTGATGGCAGATTCTTTTCACGCAGGAGGCGACCGTGGCGTGTTTTCTCCGAAACTGCTGCGGTCTCAGTGTAAAGACTGGATTTGGTGATGGTGTGGGGCTGTGGGTGGAAGTGCGCGCCCCCTCAGAGCGTGGACGAGGCGGCTGCAGCAGCTCCTCTCGGTGGTAAAATAATTTGATAGTCAGGAGGACAGAGAGTGGGAAAAAACCCTGCCAGGAGGTTGCTGCCGTGCTGTGATACACACGCACTAACTGGCAGCTCCACACGTCACCACTGTCATCATTGGAATGCTCTCGTGGGGCGATTTGCTAAACACACTCTTGACGTTACCATTTCACTCAGCGCGGGAAATGCTGGGGTCAGAACGGGTTTCCATCATGGGGATGGAAGCGGGGAGCCCCTGCCTGGAATATCAAGCATTATCTGGGGATCGGTGTTTAATGCCACAAAGGTGCCCCAGACTGGAGGGGCGCCGCGAGGCGAGAGAAGGAAAGACGAGAGGAAAGATACCTTTAGAGGAGGAAAAAACTGCATCTTTGATCTTGCCTGTTAATTATGGCTAATCACATGCAAGGAGGTCATAATGAAGCAGGCAGAAAAAAGCCAGGCTGGTTGACATCCACTGTCTGTCTCGTGTGAGCAGCTTCAAAAGCATGTATGCCCTCCGATCGCCACAAAACTCGCTGGATTCCATCACAAATTGGCTTGATTGTGTTTGTGTAGAAGCGTCACGATGACATCACAGTCTTTGATCTGCGCTGGCTGCTTTGATTCGGGGGGAGGGGGGTGTGCATGTTTAACTCAACCCTGCTCCAATTTCCAAAAAAGTCATTGGCAGATCGGATGCGGATCCTCAGACTTTATCGATCCAGGAAGAACTTTTCCATTCGTCCTTCCATCGCAGATGAAGATCTGGATGCTGTCGCCTGTCTGCTAGCGGGAGTCCGATGCCTCCCATAATTGTTTGAAAGGCGGGCGGCCCCTGGCTTGGATGGAGCTCCAGGAGCGGAGCGGCTCCGAAGCCTCACGCCGGTTTGCAGCGGGCAGGCGCTGTTTCAGGCTGAGACGCTGTCGCTTCAGCCTGTGGTGAAGGAGCCTAATGAAATAAGGAGTAATGAAAAGCCCTGAGCGGAGGAGCTGGCAGGCAGCGTGGCCTCATGCGCTGCTGTCCCCGCACCCCGCACCATTCGGCGCAGACGCGCAGCGAGCAGTTTGGGCTGCACGACGGGAGCTCAGCTCGGCACCAAATGAGTCATTTTGAACGTAGCTGCTCTCTTGAAGATAAGCCTTTTCCCAGCTGGAGGAACGGCTCAAGGATCCAAGGTAGAGTCACGTGGACGACGCACCAAGAAATATTTATCTGGTGATTGTTTTTGGCACTCCTGCTCAGAAACACGAACCATCCAAATGTTCCGATTTGAGCAGCATTTGGAAGCCCAGCGCCTCCTCCGGCTGCGCGCGTTAGCCTGACTTATCAAGTCGGAACAGTGGAGTCGGAGTGGGCGCCTCCTCCCTGTCTGGCCGCTCTGTGCAGCAGGAAGCCTGGCAGTTTGGACAGCAGAGCAGGTTGAAACTCAGACTCTGGAGCGAGCGCAGGAGAGCCACTGCCACGCCGGAGCTGCTGTCTGCCTTTCAGCCTGACACGGAGTTTATCCCCCTCTTGGCTCGGTGCCTGCAGAGCGTCATTTCCCACCGTATCTGTCACGGCATTACCGCGCCGGCTGTGATGATCGTTTTTTAATACAGAATTAACCAGCATTTGCGTGTGTTTCCAATTAAAACGAACATTTTAGGTTTCCTAAATATCCGCTGGCTTTGTTTGGAGACTGTGAGTGGAAATAGGCACAACGCCGCGGCGCTCCACAAAGAGATGTGCGAGAAAAGCAAACAAATCCCTTTCTGCGCACCCATTTCGGCAATATCCTGTTTTATTTTCATCATGAGGGAAGCCCTTTGGAGGGCTCGTTCGGAGACGTGCACTCTGCGAAGGCATGCTCGTGATTAAAGTTCCTCAGGTTTGAGGGTGGGGACGCCGTGCACCCACGTCTCTTAAAGGCAGACGCTCTTTGTCTTATTCAAATCTTCATGCACATCTTCCGTGCACGCTTCCGCGCTGGAGCTCATTACTTCTGCTTCCATGTCTGGATCAGGGCCAAGCCCAGATGAAAAACTGGAGGATTCCCAGCTCCGATAAGGTGGCCGACGATAACCCTGAGGCTAGCTAACGCGTCCCCTGACGGCGGGACTGGTACCAGGCTGATATATGGCCTCTGATGACAGAGGTGCACCCCGCCGGGCCCCCTCTGGCTCGCACCGCTGCGGTTTCACCCACCAGGGCGCTCTGACCGGGTTTCCTGACGCGACTGTGAAGTTGTTTTTCTCCTGTGACAAATGCAGTCCCAGGGAGACGAGCGCGTTTGCGGTTCGCTCTCTTCTCCGTCCAGCTTACCAACAAACCACCGATGTGTGTGTTTAATTTATCGCTTCCAGATCCAGCCAGAAGCTAATTCCCATCTGCAGGCCTGTGAGGAGCAGAAGAGAACATCAGAACCACATGCTGGGCTCTCAGTACAGTCAATAACCAGCCGAGCTGACGGTTCAGATTCAGTCCTTCTCGGCAGTAACAGTAACCTGTTTGAAACAACCAGGCCTCACACTGGAGCGCCATCCATTTTTCAAAGGCATGTTTTGCTGCCTTCACAGGGGCGCGTGAGCTCCGCAGTGATGTATGACTTTGGCACATTCTTCCACGGCGGAGGAAGCCGTCTTCCCTCGTGTTGCGTTTGAGTGATGCTCCGTTTCAGTGCCGCTTGACTCGATGCCAGTTCGCAGCCGCGCTGGAGCAGCGGGATCCTGCGCGGGTGTTTTTCTATTAGCAGCAACAGCTCCGACACAGAGAGCTAGCCTGGAGTGTGATATACAGCGGAACACAGACCTAATGCTGGATTATACGCATGCATCATGTGAATTCCGGGTCCACCGTGGGAATGTCGGCTGTAATTACAGAAATTCTATAAGCCGAACGGTTGTTGCAGGAGGGAAATGAAGACGGGAAACGTCAACACTAGCAGGACACTAGCAACACGCCCAACACTGGCAGTAAAAGCATGATATAAAAGTAAAAGCATGATATAAGAGCAAAGATTTGATCTTTTTCCAAGATCTACTCCTCACATGGAGCAGATCTGTAAAGATCCAAGAGTTCAAGCGGGCCTCAGTGCTCAGGTTTGGAAAGGGGCCCCTGATCGCAGGAGAGGCTGGGGGTCAGAGGGGGCACTCTAGTTGATACAGGAAGTACTCCAGGAGCCAAATATTATTAGATCATCCTGCAAATAAATCTGAGTCAACCCCACAGTCTCATATTTAGTCTTTCTACCAGCACAGATCAAGCGTCTGCGTTCAGCCTGAAGTTCTGTGGGGCAGAAGGCAAAGACAGCACCAGCCAACGCTAACATTAATGAAACAAGACAACTTTAATTAAAAGCCCCTATCTGGCTGATCATGCCCCACCGCTCCCGCTGCTCCCTGAGCCATGTGTGGAGGCACGCAAGCCTGAGCTGCTCTCTTGGTTTGTCAGTTTCCGCGGCGATCGCCGCAATAAACGTCAGAGCGGCACAGTGTGGCGGGGCAGCTTAACAGCATAAGGACCCAGTGGGGGGGGGCGGGGGAGGTGAAAAACAGGCACTAAGTGGGCACCCAGAACAGCCAGCAGGGTCACGACTTTGCAATTAATTCATGGTTTGCTCTTGCTGAATAAATGAGGGTGGAGCGGGACGGATAAGAAGCTTCTTATTTTCTCATGAGGCACTTAACGGGCTGTTATGCTGTAGATTAGGTTATGCCCCTGCTGTCGGCCGGGACACGGAAAAAGGCAGCGGCGCTCACGTCCCCCAAGGCTGCTGTGCACCTGACAACTTGCAGTCAGCATTAACGGCTTCTCCTGGTCTGCCTGCAGCGTCCTGAAACATGTAAAGGACTTTACATGTTTTCATTCATCAGAGGGCCTTTTGGCTCTGGCAAGGATTAACAATCAAACACAGATCTAATTAGGTAGCTGTTGCATGCACGATTGTGGTTCCAGTGCTGGGGCCGCGTGCCTGATATTATCATTGTTTATGTTGCTAAACTCGTCTGCCGCTGAGTTCTACTGCCAGACAGGGAGCGGGAGGGGAGATAAAGGGACACAGACTGGAATTTTCTTCTGAGACTTTAATCGTCTAATCAGTCAGAGTCGTTTGCTGCCGCCGCTGTGGGCTGCCGGGTTCATGCTTTGGTCGTATTAATCGCCACCATCATGGGAAGATTGCTGGGTTAAACTCTGTTTCACCCTGCTTCCGCAGTCCTGGCAGGTGCCACCTTGTCCTGCTGGGTCCAGGCCGTGTTTTGGGGTCATGTGACGGAGGAGCGCTCCGTTCTCTGCTTCCTTCATGAGGTGGGCGTCCTCCTCAGCTCGGTTTTTACTTCTGCAGGATTCCTGGCGCAGGAAGCTGGCCGTCCAGAACCTGTTCTGTATATATGATTGGCATCTGGTGTCTGATAAGAATGCTTTATTTCTCCTGGTTCCTCCTCCTGAGAAAACATCTCTCTGTTTGGTTTCTTTATCTCGTTTCCTCTCATTGTTTTCGTTCTCGCCTCTCCCATGTTCTAACGCCTCACCTCGCTCTTCTCATCCCTCCTCCCGTGAGGCACGCTCACACTGACACGCACCTTGTCGGGGAGGAAAAAAAACCCAAATTTGAGCTTCCAGGCTTCATATTCCGTGACAATCTGTCTCCCTGCATCACTGGGATCCGACACCCCCCGTCCTCTGAGGGCGGTTTGCCGTCAGGCCGCATACCTGTGAGGAACTCTGCCGAGCAACATGATCATGGCCAAGCGGACAGAAAGAAGCGAGCTTGTATTTTGCTAAGTGTGAAACAATGGCTGGTGTGAGCGGGCCAGCCCTAACAGGAGGAGGCATCAGGCATCTGGTCCTGGCTGTGGTCACCCACCCCCCGTCTGCGTCTTTTTGTTCCCTCGCTCCCATTCTGTCTCTTTGTCTCACACACTTTGTGTTTTTGCTGCAAATGAGAGATCATCGGTGTGTAATCGCCTGCTCACACATCAGCCGTACAAGGCGCCGTCCCGACCGCTCGCCCGAGCGTTTCCACAGGCTGGCTGTGCTATTTTTAATCATTTACAATATTATACAGTGGAAACGTGTTTCTGCCTGATGGGAGACGAGGATGACGCACATGTGAGGCTGAAGGCTGTGAGATCAAGTAAAAGCAAATGCTCATCCGAGGGGAACCGCCGCGCACAACACACGCGTACTGTAGAATGTTTACCGAACAGCGGAAATGATTTGATTATGCACACAGGAGCCGTGAGGTGGCCGCGGCCCAGGAGCACACGGCGCTGCTTGCTGATGAGAGGGGTGCCGGTTTGAATCCCAGTTAAGAAGGAAAAGAGAGAGAGAGAGAGAGAGCGCGAGAGCGGCTGAAGGTGCCCTTGAAGGAGGCACCAGGATCCTTCCCGCTCCTCCACAGAGGAGGCCTGCAGTTGGACTCAGCAGCTTCCAGCTGTGGATGCGTCAGACTGGAGGTTAACAAACTGGAACCAGGTCAGGCAGAAGTCTAGAAGCTCCTTTTCTCCGTCTTGGACTCCAGCGCAGCTCAATCAAGACGGCCCTGTCGCTGCAGATCAGCTGACAGGGGATCCAGTCGGGTGACATAACGAAGATTAATATGGCAGGCGCGCAAATGCCATTTGGTGTTAGCCTGCGAGCTCGGCTTAATTCAGACCGGGCCAACCTCCCGCTCTGATTTCTGAGGTGAAAATACCGATCAGAGTGGATGTCTGAGGGGGCCAAACGTTCCAACTATAAAGCGGAGGTCAGGCAGACGTGTGCATTCCTGGCAAAATTAGCAACAAACCCAACACAGAGAAGCAACCTTGTTGTTTGATGCTGTCGTCTAATTTTGGGGGCCATCAAGTGTGAGATCTGTCAGAAACTGGCTGGATTTGTGCATTATTTAAGGAGAGGAAAGCAATTGCTGTTAGATCTGGTGTGGATCAGAGAGCAACGAGGAATCAAAGCCCATCATCAAAGACTCAGACAGGCTTTAATCACAGAAGCGCTTGTGATGGCGCCGCTTTCAGAACCAGAATTAGTCCTTGTGGTGGGTTCGTGGTCTCACTGACTGATCCTGGACCGCATCACTGACCTTAATGGGACCTGTCCAGGTTACAGTCTGAGCCTTCATTTGGAAGGTCAAAGGTGATTGTGTGTTTTTCAGTGCAGTTAAGAGCCCTCTGAGGCGCCCCACCCTAACCTTCACCCGGCCAACGAACAAACACTCACATTTGTCTGGTCTGTTTGTTTTCCTCCACATTACCTGATCACCTGAATGCCTCGCACCTGTGCCTGATTGACTCCGCCTCCTTCAATGTCTATTTAGGCCGGTCTCTCCTTCCCTCAGCTGGCACGCTGTCTGGAAGTGTCCTGGTGTGTTTGTGATTTTTGTGTTTAGTTCTCTCTTGTTTTTGAACCCATCCTTGAGTTTGACCTGCTGCGTTTACCTTTTTATTTTATTTATTCAACCAGGCAACAAAAATGATTGAAAACAATTTCTTTTTAGTGATACCTGGCAAGAAAGACAAGCTTCTTGAGGGGAAAGAGGAGAGGGTATGGTTAAAAATACCTGCTCAGTATGTGCCACCAAACACACCAAAGGTGTGTGTTTTTCTGCTCTAGTTCTGATTCTGGTTGTCTCATTTCTACTTCTGAGGCCGCTGAGATGATTGTTGGTCATGTGGACTCCGATTGTAACATTATTTTAGGGCTGCATCAATGAATGCTAACACGCACACTCACACACACACACACACACACGCACACACACTGGCTGAGATGCAGTCTGAGTCGGAAACTGCAGATAAAACAGAACAAATAAAACACAAATGGGGCATTCAGTAGTCTCCCCCAGAGTGAAATGGCTGACGCAGGCAGGTGTGCAGCGTTGCGTGCTTTCAGAGGATTATGTGGTTAGTCTGTTAAAGGTGACGTCCACAGGACGTCCACAGGCAGGAGGACAGTTTCAACATGACTGTCCTTCGCTCCAGCATCTTAAGTTACCTCCAGAAGACAGAGCCCTGCTGTCTTTTTTTTGTCCAGCCACGGTTAGCAGCGTGGAGGTGTGCGCTGACTCTCAGGAGCCAGATTATGACATCGTCTACGTCGTTTATCACGTTTACAGAGTAATTAGGTGAGTCCCGCTCACGGGCCTTCAAGCCTTGGATTTCCTCCTCGCAGCACACCTTCTTTAAATGACCCTTAAACCTGCTCTTAACGTCCAAAAGAGTGTGTTTGGTCACATGTTCAGAAACACTCGCTTGGATTGCCTCCAGCCTTCTTTGGGTTCTGTCTGAAAGTCAGGAAATGATGCCGCAGGAAGTTGGTGCTGCTCAGTGGACTGTGAATTGGACTGAAATTCGCCCAGAATATTAGAAGAGACAAAAGCGGCGGGCAGTGTGATGGAGCCATAACCTAATAGGTTTTATGGAAAATATTGTACTGTTATAAAACGCTAGACATGGGTCGATACGCGTGATCTGGTAGACATGTAACAAAACTGTGTTTGCTAATTCTGCTGCTGCAGGCGAGCCGGCGTCTCAGAAAATCCCATTTTAATCAAAGTGTTATGTTTGATTCAATGTCAGATTACAGATTATTGTTTCGCTGGTGTTGCTCTTCACTGACTAGAGAAGTAAAAGTCACTGCAAGTCACAAAGAGGATGCTGGCTGTCTTGAAGTGTGTCCATGTGACCGTGAGGTGGGATGTCCGAAGCTGCTTATTAGACATTACAACCGATATAAAAGCTGTTTTACTTGTGAACATGCGGGTTGGGGAGAACGCTACCTGGTTAAAATCAGCCTGGGATGTGAAACCTGTCGACCACAAAGCACCACAGTGGAAACGATCCATGCCACACCCGGCTGTTGCCAGTAGGGGGCGTTGACGGGGGACCGATTCCACTGGGATGCGTCAGAAGTTTGGATCTTCTCACAATTCTGGTCTCCTGTGTAATTTCATGGACTCCACAATACCGCTGATGTCATCATGGGCAGAAGATAAAGGAGTTTTTATTTCTGGGAGACTTCCTATAACCAGCTGACGGTCCTTGAACTGCACCCATTTCTCAGCACGTGCACCTTTTTCTTGGCTCAGAATTGCTGTCTTTATTTGCACCGGGCTCCATTGAGGACAGTGTCTCTGTGATAGCGGCTCCCAATGACCAGGTTACTGATAAGGTCATTACGGCGGCGGCGTGGAGGCATTTGTTTCCATTTAGAGCTGTTCCCAACAGATTCCTGAAAAACTCTCCGCCCCGTCGCGGGGACAACTTTTGGTCCAAAGAGACAGGAAAGAAAATGAACGAGATGAATGAGGATATTAAATGAATGTAGCTGACACAAAATAGAATATCGTTAAGGAAAAAGGTGTCTAATGACTGTCGACAACAACCCTGGGCCAGGAGCAGGCAACAGGTAACCCAATAAAGTCCTCTCTTTTCATATTTGTGGTATTGAAGTTTACTCTGGAGGTTTAATAGGGGATGAAACTCTAGCTCCCTCTGGTGGATGGCTACAGTACAGTTCATAAAAGCCGTCCATTTTCCATGAGGCTGGGTACACTGGATAAGCCTGATTTAGGGCCCGATCTGGGGGGGGCGTGACCAGATCGGAGGCCTGTCCCGACTCTGTGTGTGCGGTCAGAGTTGATCAGAGCTCCAGGAAATAGATTTGATGCTGCCGGGAAAGAATTCCGAGGAAAAAAAACCCCCAGAAACGGTCACCCTTTCATCCCGGCCCATGAATTAAAAAATTAAATGTTTTACAGTTTTGGTCAAATCAGTGCTGACCCGTGGAAGAGGCTGCAGCGTGCGACGTGTTTTTCACAGAGTGGATGTGACGGGGTTTCCGTGTCAGGCGTGGGCGGCTGATTGATGTCTCCATCGCTGCTGCTGCTGCATGTGTTCACGCACGCTGCTTATTGTGGTTGCTGCGAGTGTGCGTGACCGTATGTTTAAGCGAACCTTTGATCCCGTCGTCATAATTAAGATGGGAATTGCTGCGCCGACCTGCGACGCGAGATGGAGAGACGCACGGATACGAGAAAAACCATGGGCCGTGAAAAATGAAAGATGCTAGGTTTTTAATATGAGGATTAGGCAGGATATGACATTTTTGGCTGCTCTGTATGTGACTTTGAAGCAGAGCTGTTTTCACTGAGCAAGAGAGGAAATTAGACACTGTGTCCCAAGCTTAAGCTGGGAGTGACATTCAGAGAGGGGAAAAATGGCGAGATAAGCCATTAACCATCCCAATAAAACACGACTCATCCATTCAAAGCCTCCGTGTGTATGATGTGTAATTCTGAAAACAGATAAAAAAGGATGACATTCAGAGAAAAATCCCAACTATGGAATAAGAAGATTGCTCTGAGCTATCCCAGGTCAAACAGGGTCAGTTAGGATGATGACTTAATCTCACAGAAAGACGCCCAACAGATGCTGGAACTCCAGTCTGACCCCAATTTTCCACCGGAGGAGTGACAGGATATCAACATACATGTTTGTCTGAAGTTCCATAAGTAAGCGTTGCCTGATGACGCCGTCACGCAGCGCTCTCCCTCACAGGCGCGGTGGTGCACGTGGGGGCCAGAGAGCTGCCGTTGTTCACATCTTCTTTCACATGATTGCTGCCGTGGTTGAGACAAAGAAAGGCTTTGCATTTGGGACTTCACGCTCGGGGTAATGAGTTCACGCTACTGACATGATGTCTTATGTAACATTGCATAACTGCTCATACACAATATTTACTTCTCCAGCATCAGCAGCTCCAGCGATGTGGAGCAGCGGCGGTGGGTGAAACCAGACGCTTCTCAGAAGGTGAGAAGAGTGATGAAAAGCCGAGAAGGTGGTGGATGGAACCCAGATCAGCCTGGTTTAGCTCCAGGAAGCTCCAGGTTCCTCCCACTGCCCAAGAACATACACATTAGGTGGGCTGGAGACTCCTCAGTGCTGACCTGCTGACCTGTCCTGGTGTTTCACCTTGTTGTGTATACTTCCGTCTGAGGTTCAAGGTTAAAGACAAGCTAGCCACTAAATTATAGGAATATGTCCCCTGTCAGTCCAGAGATCACTCAGCGCTCTCCTTCAAACCTGAAATCAGATAGGAGGTGAGCACATGAAAGAAGGGGCGTACACACAGCATAAATCTGGAGACAGTCGTGATCTGCGCTGCCAAACTACATCCAGCAGCAGTCAGAGATGCTTCATGATAAGTCTGAAAGTGAAAATCTGTCTCCAGATTCCATCTGAGGCTGAAGTAACAGCAGAATCTGAGAGGTCATGGAGGTAAATGTGAACATCTGTGGTCACAACTTTCCTACACTGAACAAACCAGTGAGGTTTGCATCATTTTTGCACGTTAACTCGCGCTCTCCTTGTTCTCCTCCAGGCTCTTCTGACTTCGATGCAGTTTTGTTTGCACATCTGGAAGTCAGATTTTATCAAGCCCGTGTGCTGTTTTCTGTCTCGACTGCTGTTATGAATCCATCGTTTTTAAAGGAAGTGGCTGGACTAGGGCTCAGTACATGCCTTCCTCTGGTCAGAGTTCTCCCAAACGCCATGGCAACGCTCCTCATTTTTCTTGCAGTCTTTACTGTATCCTGAAATAAGCAGGCACTAAAACAATAAATAAAGAAATAAAAGGAACCTCCCACGGGAACGCAGGAATCATCCTCTGGCTCGAGTGTCCCCCCGAATGTGTCTTTGCTTGTGTTTCCATGATAAAATATCTTAAATAACCTTAATGCACAGTGACTGTGCTCATTTCATAATTAGTGGCAGTGACTCCTCATTAAATACTTGCTGTCCAGGGACCTAAATGGCATAAATGGAATCAGTCCAATCTTCTGACAGGATCAAGCTGCCTGGTAATTGCAAATGGGATTCCAAGCCACCCGTAATTGGTTGCTAAAAGGGTGCGTGTGTGTGCATGTGCATGCGTGTGTGTGTGTGTGTGTGTGTGTGTGTGTGTGTTTAACCTGTCCAATGGTGGCTGATGCCACCAAACAGTGAAACAACCTCTTGATCACCCTGTCGTCTTGGTATTGTGCACCTCTGAGGTCACACCTGTGTGAATATCTGATCGTTTGTCTGATCGAGTGGTGGTCGTATTTACTGATGTTGGCGTTCCACATCAAAGCCACAGACACATACGTAGCTGGTTGCGGCTGGTCAGAGCTGGAGGGTCTTTTGTGTCTACGCGCTGACCTGCGGTGTCGGATGTTTGCGTCCATGTGACCGCGCTCACACAGGCCCTACTTTTTGCTCATGAACACAGCAGCTCTCTGTCTGGGAAACAGCAACACTTTTGCCTTCTGTCGACTTCCTCGCCAGTCTTCACATGCACGAGAAGGGTGCAGAGGTTCACTGTTTGAGCGGTTGTCACAGCAGTGGCCGTTGTAGTGGTTTGGGGTTGGATCTGCAGTAAGCAAAGGTCACAATGAAAACATCTACTGTAGTCTGGTCCCATCTGGGTCAGCCCATCAGCCCCCCACCAGGATCCTTGGAAGGAGGACGGAGGCTGCAATTTTGGCCAACAGCTCATTTGAGGTAATAACAGCTTCAGAAATCAGTTTTCGGCTTGTAACGTTAGCGTTGTCCCAAAACGTGTCAGAGTTCCTTTCAGTTCTTTGTGTAAAACCACTTCTTTTTCCTTTCTGCCATGACGGCTGATTCTTGATTACCTTAAGAGCACACCTTACGAGGCAGAAAGGAGTTTTGGAGTGTCTATTTTGTTGCTCAGCTAGCAGCAGAACTTGGTCGGTAAACAGATTTATCTTATCTAGATTGTAGCATCATTAAACAGTCCCGTCAGGACAGGATGATAGCTTGATTTAGCCGCGCATGTAAAAGCGCCATCGGGTAAACTCCCTCCTGACACTTTAATAACCTGCAGGTGCCACAATTTAAAGGGGCCCGGTCAAGAAAGACGGATGTTTATGTTGTTGCAGGGACGCGTACAAATGGTGCTTGTTATTTTCTGCCCAGTACTCCAGAACAGATGCAGAACAGTGTTTCTCGCTGGGGAACAGCTGGAGCCTGCTGTAAATCTTTGCAGCACCAGCAGCTACACGAGCCGCAGCCACATGGTTCACCCGACCCAGTGCTCCTCGGGGGATTTAGAAGTACTGTAGTCACCACACGCCGACCCAATGTTCGTCACAAGCAGGCGGACGGAAAGACGGACGCTCGCGTGGGAAAAGAAAACGCGACATTGCGATTGTTTTAAACACATCAGAGTGCAAACGGCGTGGGTTAGCGAGCCGCGCTGTCAGGTTTTTCCTTTTGCTGCTCGTTCTCCAGGGCTGTGAAATCAGATTGACAACATGACATTGGACAACTTGTCTAGGGGGCTTTATCTGGAAGACGTGGCTGAGCCTGTCGCGCCGTGTCAGGCCACCAGCTGTGGGGGCCTGGCTGGCATCCAGTGTGACACCACCCGTGGTGTTTTGTCATCCCCGCTCCCCACCCAGGGAACGTAAGCGTGGCAGACAGGTGTTTTCACAACACATGAGCCTCAGAACTGGAAACGCGGCTATTGAGAAGGAAGGACGGCCGCTTTTTTTGCTTTTGCTTGCTTTTTTGCTTTTTGAGTCGGCGTATTCTCGGGTCTGAAGAGGCCGAGCCCTTCCAGAGGTGTAAAAATGACCCGCCGGTTCCCGTCGCACTGAAAAGTGGAGCTGCTGCGGCCCTTTGCGTGTTTGCTGTTAAGTGCTGTAATTGAAATTTCATCCTGACATTTAAACAGTCTTGGGGCTACAGGCAGCAAGCTGTTTTACACAACAGCCGTTCTGCCTGACAGAAACTGGAATCAGGTTGACAGCACATAATGCTGCTTTCCACTCCTCTCTGTCGGCTTGGTGCTTCCATTGCAGAGAGGGCACTTTAGGTCAATTTGTAAATCCCTTCTTTCCTTTTGCCTCACCGGGGTTGGAAAAAACAACATTAGCTAAATCCCAGAGTGCTTTTAGTTTTTCGCTCTCCTCAGCAGCTGGAAACAAAGTGTCTGGAAAGGCCTATTGATGGATTCTATCTCCCAGTGTTTGCGTGTTGCTGTTAATGCGAGATGCGTTTGCGCGTATTTTCAACTCATCCTGGACTCTCAAAATAGCTTGTGTACGAAAAGTGAGGAGATTAAACCGAGAGTCTCATCATCCACGCTTGTCACTGGCTTTATTCATAAACACAATATCCGTAAATCCAATATTGACCCAGGGACATAATCACTCGGCTCCTTCGTACGGCTGCTACATCCATCCATCACTCTTCCCCCTGTTCTTCCAGCTTCTACCTCTGCTCTTTGATATTGTTAGCGATGCAGCTTATGCTACACCAGCGCGGCTGTATTTTTGCCTGCATTGTGGCACGTATCTGCTGTTGCCCTTGCCCTTTGGTAGTTCGTTTTTTCCTGTCGTATATTAGCTGGCGGATATTTTGAGGGAATTCCACAGGACATTGCTAACTGAGCAGTCACACACACACACACACACACACACACACACACACACACACACACACGCGCACACACACACACACACACACACACACACACACACTCACACACACACACACACACTCTGCTTTCGTCTTTATTCTGAAGTTTGGCACAACCACTCATCAATCTCAGCGCTCTTGGAGCCGCTGCTTTGAAAACAGATTCTTTTTTAAAGGATGTCGTTTAAAAGCGAGCCCTAAACATTCTGTACATTGTGTGCTACCTCATTAACACAGCGCAGCCACATTCTTGGCGCCAGAACATCTGATGTGCTGTCAGTCATGGGTTTGCAGAGTTTCTGTCTCCAAAGTGTCACGTGGAGAGATACTGAAATATACATCTTTATTCCTTCCATCCAGAAATCTACATGTGTAATGATACTACAGATCTACACTAAATGAAATGGTGCGTTTTGTCTTTCTTTCTTTCTTTCTTTCTTTTTTAAAAGAAGTTGCTGGGCTCATAACCTTTGCAGGTTTTGCAGGCCTGATTTTTTTCCCCAATCAGTCAGGGTTTCCGTATTACACACACACATCGGGTATCAGCCACATGCTGTTCAGAGCTAGCTGGCTCCGACACACACACATATGAAGAAAACACAATATCTTTTTTTTTTGTTCAGGTAGTCAGTGCTCGGCTGACTTTCTCAGTAGTGAGGTCATTTATACGTATGATCCTGCAGGTGCCGTTTCTGCGTGTGCTGAGCACCATCACCTCAGAGCAGCATTTGCATATCAGTCTAACAGAAAGAGGAATGCTTATATTTGATATTGGAAAACACACCTTCCGGGTTTTTCCGTACCCCGCGGTACCAGATACCATATTTCATCTGAAGTCTTTTCCCAGCGTGACCCATGTTTCCAGGGATATCACACGCCACGCAGGGCGTTAATGAATCGCATGTTTTGATGTGCACTATAACGTGAAGGTTGGTGTTTGAAGTTGGGGAAAAGGCAAACATGCGAGGGCACTGCGCGATGCCGCAACGCTTTCTAAATTGGATGTTGCGGCGTAGATGGAGAACGCATCAGCGTCGCTGCTTTCTGATGATTCCACAGATGCCGTCGACTTCAAGGAGAAGCCTGGTTAATGAGAAATTACAACAGTATTCTCCACCCGCGGATTAGTTTGGAATTAAGTCAGGATATCAGCGATTCAGCAGCTCGTTCTTCGCCTCCTCTGTCCACGTATGAGGATCAGAACGGTGGTCATGGAAACAGATGTTTACAGTCGATGGAGGAAAGATGAAATTGGCACTACCCCAGCGTTAATGAAAATACTCTCTTCCCACCACAGCTTCCCAGACATTAGCATAAATTCAAATGCAGGAGACTGGAGGCCTTCCGTGCTTTTATTTTCCCCGCGCTCTCACTTGGCACCGGTCCCTCCTCTGGCACACGTTCTTTGCAGTTGGACTGGACTTTTGGGTACCGCATGCCGCATCAGAGTGCGCTTAAAGCGTATCAGCTGACGGATGAACACACTTACCCCAACCCTCAGCTGCTCCCCAACAGATGTAAATAAGTTTCCCTGTTTCCTCCTTTCAGAGAACGAGGCCTCAGGTTGGTTGCATTTACAGCAGTTGGTAGACAGCTGTGGGCACAGACTGCTGGTAGGTGGACCACTTAGAGGGATGTTAAAGGATATTTTTGGGCAACCATCACCAGGAGGATCTGCTGTATCTCCTGTAAATGTAGACGCCTAGTTCCGCTCAAGGTTTCCTCCTGTTACAAAGGAGTTTTTTCTGCTGCTTCCTCAGGACACTGGGAGTCCTAGACACAGTTGTAATAAAATCCAGATAAACAAAACTGAATTGAGGTCATGTGGGGTATCCAGTTTTAAGGTGCAGTTCCAGCAGACCCACGCAGCAGCAGGACTCCTCCACCTGAGCCCCTCCCCAGGCCCGGCCGGAGGACGAGACCCTGCAAAACCTCCTCTGGTTCTCGGTTTCCCTTTGACCTTTCACCCAGGACCAGTTTAATTTGGGACAGCCTAATTGTCACTGACAGCCCAGATATGAGACATTTGGTGTCGACCTTTACGGGGCTGGAAAGATTCACTCGTTGAGGAGTGGGATTACCTCACAGGAAGTGTTGTTTACTATAGGATGGATGGCAGAAGAGTGCTGCACTCTTTTTATTTACAAAGCACTTCAGGCCAGAGTCTCATGTCTTCCTAACTATCAATCCGATTCATGCTGCAGCGGTCCCGAGACTATTAGCTTCCGGAAAACCACAGTGTCACTGCTGAGATAGTGAACACGCCTCACAGACAGAGTGTGCTCCGGTGGAGTGGAACAAGCCACACAAACTGGTATTTTTCCAGAAGCCAGGACCATTTTGAGAATTAAAAGATATTTGAAAGTGCCACAATGCTGTAAATCTGTTTATAGTCTTCTCTGAGCAGAAGTTGGAGATATTGGCTGAAATAATGATGGTGTTTTTGTGAGGAATAGACGTGTTGTTGCTCTACTCTAACCAAGTTTAAAACCTGGGGGAGCGCAGATATGAGGAGAGTTTAAGCTGATTCTAACTTTATAATCCTCTGAAAACACACACCCGATGATTCAGACCTCGCATCACACACCTGCCGCTCCTACTGACGACCCGGGGGAAGAAAAGCATTATGAAGGACGATTGACGTTGTCAGATAGCTGAGCAGATGGCGTACATGCTGGGTACGCCACCTCCTGGTGCTCCAGTCTGATTTGGACCCCAACCCTCACGTATTCCTCATGTTATTGATTTGTTTATACCTGAGTTGAGTGGAGCTGCTGACTGGATCAATATATGCTGATAAAAAAAATCCCTCAAAAATCCCCATTCCAATATTTTAACTGGGTAAAGTGGAGCTGGCCGGCTTAATTCGCTGCTCTTCCTTTGAGTTGCCACAATTCATTACAATGTTGAAATGCTGCGATGCTCCACTCGCACCTAAATCCCAGAGAGAAATTGGTTTAAAAAATGAGGGATTACAGAAATGGAAAAGGCAGCTCGCAGCATCCATATCTGTGAAGATGGATGGAATCTGGGAGCGATGCATCAAACAGAGGGACTGGTCACTCTGACAGAGATAGCGAGCAGAGTGCAGCAGCCCCAACAGCACGACCTTGTCAAGGTCAAGGTTGAGTGACTGCAGTTCAAAACCCTGTAACGGGCTTTTTACAGTAAGGAATCGAGTGACGGGGAGCCCTTTGAAGACCCCTGTTTCCACATTGTCACACACACAGAGCGCACGGCCTCATTTGGCTGCCTCTGTCTTGCATCCAAGTGCTGCCAGTGACCTCTAACCTGCATCAGTACTCCCCCCACCCGGTGTTAACGCACTGCCATTGTTGCTGCTCGCAGCAGCCTGTAGATTATATGTCACATTTGCTCGTTCTTACCTAAAAATGACGTTTGCGTTTAAATTGGGACCGTCATCCGTCCAGGATATGTCCAGCACGTCCTCGCTGCCTCAGCTCGTCACACACAGGTCCAGGAAATGCATGCATGTGTCGGGTAGGTGATTAGGGTTAAGATATGAGAAGTCACAGGTTTAATGTGCGCACACGCACTCGCAGGGTACATTACAGCAAAGCTCTCCAGCTGCTCCGGGATCTGCTCAGCAGCAGGTGTTCCTAATTCCCCTCAGAGGGCAGATGAATGACAGATACCAGAGGACAAAATTAATGGCCACATGAGCTCTTGCGGGAGAATAGTTGGTATGTTTTATGGGCGATAACAGGCCAGCGGGCAGATCAGTGGTGTGCCTCTAATGCCCAGGTAAGACTGACAGGTCCGCCTGCAGGTCGGGGGAGTGTGTCTGATACTGACAGACAGAATGTCAGCGCAGAAATGAAATTGCCTCTCGTGCTGCAGAGATTGTGGAGATATATGACACGTTTAGTTCCCATCTGATATAAATGCATCCTATCCCCCGTGACAGAGCCTCGTCACAGGCAAAAGCGGGATATGGACCTGTCATGCGCCGCGCCGCGGTCTTCACGCCCGTCCGCGGAACACGTCCCGCTAACGTGTGATCTGTGACAGCTGCGGAAAATGCTGGATGAGGTCATGAGGCGAACCTCTGATCCCAGGAGGGTCTCCGTGGGGAGATAAGAAGTGTGTACGGCCGATTCGGGAGTGTCTTCTTCTTTTGTCTCCCTCCCGTGCGTGTCATGTATCTGACTCGGAGGTAGAGGACCGTCTCCCCTCCTCATGCTCCAGCGTTTTTCCAATAAGCCATGTGTAATTTTTAGTCAGCCAATTCAGAGACAAAGGATTCACTTCTGCGCCCTTGATTACCTCCCGGCCTGTAAATTACGTTTGCCTTGAATGCACAATGCAGAGACTTTGCCAGGATTAGAATATGCATCACTTTGAGGCAGGGACCCCTCTTTTCATTATTCACCATCAAATTATAAGAAATGAATGCAACTTGAAATGTTGCAAATGTCTTCCACGTACAGCAAGTCTAGTTTAAGGGTGTTTTTCTTCAGGCTGATGAGACAAATAGTTTTTATTTGAATGACATATTTTAGCGTCCTGAGTGTCCTAAAGGTTCACTGGCGCAGCTGAACTCAGCTCGTTATCTCGCCAGAGCTAAATGCAACCTGGATGCTCACTAAGCAAGCCAATACTGCGACCCCGGCAGTCAACGCTGCACGAGTTGAGTGTAAAAATGTGGCATTTATGTCCTATTTCCCCCTTCCATGTATGTCTTATTTACTTCCTTACCCCCGGAGCGTGGTCACCCTTGTCTCTCCAGGAATGCGCCTTTGCCACGCTGTGTTTTGCAGGTTAAATCAAAAAGTAGATGCGATCCTGGCACTGTCTGATGGAAACGCGTGCAGATGGAAACTCGTGCAACCCTGCAACCCCTCCCACAGACACACACACACACACATTCCGCTTCACGCACAACCGAGGTGCACGGAGTGAGCGGCGCCGAAGACAAATTGAAGAGGTATGAAGTGCGATATGAGGTGATGCTCTACTTCACTTAATGAAGTAGAGCAGGGATGTCAAACTGGTTCCACAAAGGGCCGTGTGGCTGCAGGTTTTTGTTCCAACCAGGCAACAGCACACCAGACTGAAATCATTTAATCAACTGATCGGAGTCTTCAGACTTCAGATTGGTCAAACTGTGCGTGCTGTGTGGGCTGACTCTGAACCCCCCCCTCTGCTCTGACCCTGACACCTCACTACCCAGCTAAGGTGGTCCTGACATAAGTAAAGCAGGTTTATGGTCAGTGGGAAGCCTCAAGCCTGGAGAAGAGGTAACTTTGTTTTTGCTTGTTTTCCCTTTTCGGGGGTTTTGAACGACTCAACCATCAAAGACGCATTCCTGTCTGCTCTGCTCCTGTGGTCATGTGACTCACACGCCTCCTTCCTCTTTCCTGTGTCTGCAGGGAACATCTTTGTGGTGAGCCTGGCGGTGGCGGACCTCGTGGTGGCCATCTACCCGTACCCTCTGGTCCTCACCTCTATCTTCCACAATGGCTGGAACCTGGGTTCGGTACACTGCCAAATCAGCGGCTTCCTCATGGGCGTCAGCGTCATCGGCTCCATTTTCAACATCACCGGCATCGCCATCAACCGATACTGTTACATCTGCCACAGCCTCAAGTACGATAAACTGTACAGCGACAAGAACTCGGTGTGCTATGTGATGCTGATCTGGCTGCTGACTGTGGTCGCCATAGTGCCCAACCTGTTCGTCGGTTCGCTTCAGTACGACCCACGGGTGTACTCCTGCACCTTTGAGCAGTCGGCCAGCTCGGCGTACACCATCGCCGTGGTTTTCTTTCATTTTATACTCCCCATCATGATTGTCACCTACTGCTACCTGCGGATTTGGATACTGGTCATACAGGTGAGGAGACGGGTCAAGCCGGACAATCGGCCCAAGATCACGCCGCACGACGTGAGAAACTTTGTCACCATGTTCGTGGTGTTCGTGCTCTTTGCCGTCTGCTGGGCGCCGCTCAACTTCATTGGCCTGGCCGTAGCGATCAAACCAAAGGTGGTGGTCCCCCTCATCCCCGAGTGGTTATTCGTGGCTAGCTATTTCATGGCCTACTTCAACAGCTGCCTTAACGCCATCGTGTATGGCGTGCTGAACCAGAACTTTCGGCGCGAGTACAAGCGCATCGTGGTGTCGGTGTGCACCGCGCGCATCTTCTTCCAGGACAGCTCCAACGACGCGGGGGAGAGGCTCAAGAGCAAACCGTCGCCGCTCATGACCAACAACAACCAGGTGAAAGTGGATTCGGTCTGAGCCGGTACTGCCGCGCAGAAATGCTGCGACCGCGAGGACAGACATGAAAAACATACCAAATATAAGTTTGGAGCAGCCTCCACCACCTGAGCTGACTGTAACATGGTGCTTCGTGACCCCTGAACAATCACAGTAAAAGCAGGGGTGAAAATCTGTCTTTTACCAAGCACTTTTGGACTCTGCAGTATCGGTAGTACAGTAAATATATGACGTCCATTTTGTTTTCATGTTTACAGTGATGATATACAGTAAATGTACCATGAGTATTTATTTTGTATGAAATGTCATGTAGATATATAGTAAAATATATCAGGTTCCAGGCGAATTAGAATGCCTTTTTATCAGGCCGTGAAACCATTTTTATCAGGCCGCATAAATCAGAACAAGAAGTTTATAAATGCCAAGTTAACCGATTTTAATAACCTCATATGTGACTCTTATGGTAATTAAGTGCAAGCGATGTGGGTTGCTGCTGTCTAATTATATCCTGCAATACATTTGGTGGAATATATATATATACATATATATATATATATATATATATATATATATATATATATATATATATATATATATATATATATATATTGTAATCTCACCTTGTGAGCTCATGATACTGTATGCATGGATATCAGGAATTGTTCATATGCAAAATAAAATCTGATATTGATGGTGCGTCTGCCCCATCTCCTCTCCATTTACTCGCTGATTACATGAATTCATGCAGGATAGTAGTAGAGACTCGTGCAGCCTCTTGGAAATCACTGAACTAGCCTGTGTTAAAGGGACAGTACACCCCAAACTAAACGTGTTAACCTAATCTGGTTAATGACCCCACAAACAAAAAACACAAATCTACTCGTGAATCTTGTTGATGTCAGCCGACCTCGTCTTAATTCCGCTCATTAACATCTGCGGATTATCTCGTCTAACCTGGTCACATGATGCCTTCCCCCTATTTTGGGAAAAAGGTCAAAACTGATCATCCCTTATTAAAGCCATCTAGATGGATAAAAGAGAGTGTAAGTGCAAACGGTGCCTTTAAACTGCACGTTCACGCTGTGGGGCCTGAGCGGGAGTCCAGCCCCGAGCAGATGTCAGGTGATCGGATCAGGGTGGCACAGGAAGTGAGAGCTGTGCGAGCTCCGCGCTGAGGCGGCCTTGCAGGCTGCCACGCAGAGCTCCAGCGTGTGTGGGACCTTTGAACAGGAACTTTTGTCGGAAGTCGAGCTTGTTCTCCTCTGAGAGCCCTGCTGTCGCACATGTTGGGCTCACTGCACAGGCCAACTTTACTGAAGAGTTCAAAGTTAAAACTGGTTTTATGGGCCGTAGCTAACAAGCCGACAACAGAGCCGTGAAACCACCTCAGCCTGCAACGGATCCAAATTGCAACGCGAGCCAACACGTACGATAATACTGAGCGGGGCATTTTTCCATCTGTCTGCAGCAGGCGCATACAGAAGCGATCAGATTCAGCTTCTGTCAGCAAACAATTTTCAAGGTGAGCAAATAATGCATAGCTGGGAACAGATGCCTTTCAGGGTGTGAAGGACTCGGCGGTGCTTTCAGCTGTGTATTAGCGCCTGCATGTGCATGCAAAGCACGCATGAGCAACCTGGTAAGTGGAACACGGACAAAGGAATCATGCATCAAAGTGGAGAATACTCAACTGTGCATTTGAAATCCACTTGGCTTACATAATATCCCCTGACCATCATCTTCAGAGTCAGAGCTCAAAAAGTCAGCTCGCAGCCCTGCAGCTACTCCCTGTAGGCTCCCCCCACCACCAGCACCCCACCCTCACCCCTTCTCTATCTGTTTAATCCCAAGAGCTGTGTGTGGCAGCAGAGGGATGAATGGGTTGGGAATGAGCAAATGCAAAAATCCCGGGGATTTACGCTGCCCCCAAACAGAGTTAGACTGTAATCCAGAAAGATTTTCATAGCTGAGGGTGTGCAGCAGCATGGAAAAGAAAAGTCAGGGGTCACATGACCAAAGGTCCGCCTTCCATCACTATGACACAACCAAGAGAAGAAAGGAAAAAGAAGATGTCCTTCGCCGCCAAAGATCAAGGAGCATATTCTCTTTAATCCATAAGAACAAAGCACATATTTGTCCGGCTTTGTTTCCGCAGCTGAAGCCATCGTTTCCACGTGAGGTTGCTGTTCTTGAAGCTCTTGTTTATGGCGGGTAAACGGCACTCAAAATGCAACTGTTGATGCAAGTCGAGAGACACTACTGACATTAGATACTCTGGTTTGATATTACAGCCGTCAGAGTTGTAGAGAAATTAATTTTCATTTGCATTTCTGTTGAATTTAGTCAGCAGTAACACATTTTCAGATCTGAAAATAACAAAGAAAGAAACAAACACGAACCCTGGAAGTGCACAGAATTATACGATTACAGTTACGGTTCATTTCACTGTCCTTCCATCATATTCATAAAAAAAAAACAAACAAACAGCTGCTTTTCAATTTCCCTTTTTCATTTTCAATTTTCTCTCCTTTCCCCGGAGGGGACAGTGACAAATAGTTTTGTCTTGTTTTCTCACCTGGGGTCAAATCTGATATTGTGTTTTCAGGCTGTTGTTTACACTGATAACTGTTCCAAATCAACCCCGCCTTAATGGCTTTGGGCCACCAGGAGCTGAGCAACAAGCCTCTAACACGACGGCTTCAGGAAGAAGTATTCTGCACAACGACGACTACTCGACGTTCAAGCTGCGCGCCCAGTGGCAGCAGGAGCTTATTCAGCTTTCTGATTAATCACTTATATTCATGACTGTTCAGGAAGCCATTCCATTTGTTGTGTGATATTGTGACATCGTGCTGGAGGCGTCAGTCTTCAATCCTTTAGTATCCAGATCAGTCCAGCCATCGTCAGGCTACCTGACGGCTCGCAGACGGTTAGTTACCACTGCAAAAGATGATGCAACCAGCGTCTGAATGCCAGAAATGTTTCACTTTGAGGACTTTACATCTGCAAACAAACCTGACGATGACTCAGCAATTGGCCAGTCAGGTCACTGAGCGACGCATCCACAAGACTCAACCCTGCCGATGTTAAGACCCGCAACGCGACGGTGCGAGCAAAACCAGCTAAACCGCCAAGTCAGGTCAAGTAGCGCTGACACCACTGTGTGATGGAGAGCCGCTGGCGTGACCACCCTCGCTGGGGTTTTAGCATCTGTGGTGGCTCCAGTTTAGATTCGCTGCAGAAGGAGAGAAGCTCAAAACAAGGATTGCAGACCCAAATGGTCAGAGCCCGGTTCAGAACACCAGCGTGTGCTGTCGTGGAGATGCAGCCCGGTCCGTCTGCTCGTATCTCTCCTGTGGTTTCTCGTGCAAACACACAGATGAACTCAGGATTGGTGGGTGGTTTCACCGTTTGGCTGGACCCGGGTCCATTTGTTCTCTCCCAGGCATGATCCGGTGGGGAATGAGGAGCGGGTGGACCCCGGGCCTCTTCAGACGGTCATCACACCATTCCAGCATCACACAAAAACTCATCCATTTTACTCAGCGGCTGTAACGGTCACAGTTCGCTTCCACGCAACAATCCCTCTATTTTGGGTGAAATTACACCTTCAAGAGGAAATATTGAGCCGTATAACGCAGCAGTGCGGCAAAGCCGTTTTTTGTTGTTTTTTTGCTTTGATCCACTAATGGAAGTTGTTTTCACATGTGCTGTTTGTGGCATTCCCCAGCGAAGCATGTCAGCACCGGTTTCTGCTTGACCACACAGGAATGAGAGGGACCCGGTGCAGGGCTCAGGCAGGGCGGAGAGGCAGTAAGAGCAGTAAAGCTGAAATCAGCTCGTCCAGCCGAAAATATGTCACGAATTCCTTTAAATAACACAGTTCAGCTTCCTGGGAGGTGATATAAATCACACCGGTGACAGAGGGAAGGAACCGAGCAGGTGATCCGGAGGTCAACACGGTCCTGGGCTTGAGTCCCGGTCCAGGATGCTGCCTGCTGCGCCTCAGGGTTGCAGAGGTCAAAGTTCAAATACATGGCAAATAACTGTTCTCTACATATGGAACCAGTTTAGCAGTACTGCCAGGACCCTGCCTGATCAGTGCGTGGTGATTTTAAAGAGGTCTTCTTATTCCCTGTAATAAAACTCTAATAAAATGCTCTGCGGGGATCCAAGTGACAGAAACTAGTCTTTTGCCCTTTTTCTAATCTCATGGCAACAAATTTCTGAAATCACACACACAGATTTCACCAGCCGCCCGCTCTAATCTGTTCTGCTGGCAAAAGTGTTCAATAATGTGCATGAGTGCTGGATTATTCCATTACAGGATATTGCCAGGAAAGGCGCCGCCGTGGCTCACATTTGAGGAACCGGGTTTCAGGAGACGACCCTGTTTTTTTTTTTCTTCACACCTTCGTCCAGTTTATTGCTCTGAGATTTTGAATATCCTGTGCTGAGCATGTGCACACGTGCCCTCCATGGCCACAGATTTGGTGTCTGGTGTGTGTGTGTGTGTGTGTGTGTGTGATTGCCAGGCAAGCAAGAGCCAAAAGACTGATGAAGTGATAGATTTACTTTTTCACTGGATAATTATTATTTTAATCACATTGCAAGTTACACACACACAAACACACACACACACACACACACTTGACTTCCTTTTTTTCCAGATCATTTGTACAATCTGGCCCTAACCTCTGACCCAAATTATTGCCCAACTTTGCCGCTCAGCCAGCCTCCACTCCGAGCTTAACCCTGGACTTAAGTCATCACCCTAACTTTTAATGACACTTCAGACTCCGCTCTGCTCCGCCGGCCTAATGGAAAAGCTTAACCTGCGGGAGGTGGACAAGGTCACGAGGCGGCGGCAGCAAACTGGTGGCAAAACGCAGCAGGAAAGTTTCTATCACTTTAGATTCAGAGTTCACAGAGTTTCCAAAGTAATCAGCAAATACGTCTTTAATCATGGCTGTAATCTGACTGACACGTCAGTCATTCACACTACATTTCAGGATAAACCGCCTCCAACAAAATGATGCTTAGTCAGCATAAACGAAAAGATTAGAAACTATTGTCATCTGTAATAAGTTGTAAATGATTGATTGGACTGTGGTCATCACCTGCTGGATATGCAGCCCATCAGTTATTAATGTGCTCCAGCTGAGTCGCTGGTAGGTCGGCTATTTTTAGCTGTGTCAGACAATCAAAGGAAAACGCCAACATCAAATCAAGAATTATAATATATTCAGCATATTCCAAAACTGTCCAAGTGCTGACCGACAGTCTGGTCTTTCATCGCTCATTAGATTATGTAGAATTTAGTCACATTTTATTTATCAAAAACAACAGCCAGTCAGTCCAGTCGGGCTGTTTCCTGTTTTGTGTGGCTGTTTTTCATCACAGAAGTGGGCCATTTTGTGACTGAGGGACGGTGCTGCAGTGATATTTCCATAATATTCTGATGCTGTGCCAGCAAGCAGACTTGAGAACCAGCCGAATGGAAAAGGTCACAATTTCACTGAAGCCAAAAACATAATTACAGCTATTAGATCATGCGAGGTTCATTGAGCCATAACCAAATCTGCTATTTAGAAACAAAGTAACTCGACTCGGGAAAACACATGCGGGCCGCTCGCAGGCTGAACACAGTTGTCCGCATCCACGTCTGGGGGATTTACTCCAGAAGGTAAAGGTAAACTTCTGCAAGCGCCTCCTTTCAAATCAAAAACTGGGTATTTTGGAAGCCATAATAAATACAGTCGTTGTGTCGGCTGTTGCTGCGGAAACCAGTGATGGCGGATGGGAGGACGAGGACAAATGAGCATGAATATTGTAGCTCCACAGGTGGCAGCCCGGGGAGACACAGGTGGTTGGTCCTAAAGATGATTATGCTCTGAATGACAGGCTTGTTCTGATTGGCCAGCATGGAGAAATGCATGTCCTGCCATCTGCTCTCTGATTGGCTGCTCTGAAGTCCAGCTTCAAATCAATGACAGTCAGTGGAACCCTTTGAACCGTACTGTACCCACAAACTGTAATTTGGTTTTGAAAATTAAATCTCTTTTAATTTGTAAGCGCATTGTGTGTTCTGCTTCTGGGTCCTGTTTGCACCGTTGCGTAACATCCTGTCATTATTAAGTGGTGTTTAAATAAAAGCCAGTTTATTTGCCTGTGTTAGCTATAATGTCCAAATCATTACAAGCGTTAATCTCATCCCATGTTCCTGCAGACACAGTCTTATGGCGTTAATAAGAGGATGAAAGAAGACTTGATAGCTTTTCAAAAGGATAAATTACTGCATCAGATATTTTTAGCTATTTTCATCACGTAGCTGCACATTCAGACTGTCCAATCTAAGACATCGACGGAGGGCTGATGGCGTCTCAATGTGGAATTAACGCTTGCCTCCACAGTGCCTTTGAAAGATTTTTTACATTTAATGACTGCGCTAATTACGAAGCCCTCCTCGAGTCCTGGATAAAACAGGCAGAGCAGTGATTGATGGGTATGGAGACAAAGAAAGAAAGAGATTCGCTCAAGGGCAGCCCCTGTAGAGAGCGGTGTACTCCCTCTGTCAGCCTACAGCAGGGGGTCCCTTCAAGCAAAGGTCCAGCCAGTGACACTGGCTCCTAATGAGGGTGCATTATGGCTGATGGACATGCTGGGAAGTCATTAAACAGCATTAACTGGGCTTGCTGGGAGTCCATATAAGCTCCAAGACAAAGCATACGGTATGTGTATTATATACCCAGTGTGTTGTTTTCTACTGCTGATGTGAACAACGTGAGACAGCCATGTAAATTGGTAGATGTAAACACCGTCACGTGTCAAACGTGTTTACTCAGTATAGTTCATAAAAATAATTAAAGCTGCTGCGTTTAAGCTGAGAAGTGGCTGTAAATGATGCTGCTGAAAGGACGCCTTCAAATCACAGCCACCACTTTACCGAAACACACACACACACACACAGTCACAACCCGGGGTTCCATTTACAGCTTTGGTCCATTCTGATACGTCAAAAAGACGCTGTTATACTTGTTTTGATGTTTTCCTCCAACCTTGGGCTCCAGCAGCCCAACAGGCCTGACTGGGCTGGTGTCTGAAGTCCACCTCGCTCCACATGCACCGCTCTGAAGAGACGGGCGGATTTGTCCTAATAAAATGTCCCAGCTGAAGAAGAAAAGGTGGAAAAAAATAATGTGGATACTTGCTGCTTATGGGTCGGGGTCATGGGGGCTTGTGAGAGGCCCAGAACTTTTCCTGCCCAGTTGAACTGAGATCTGTCCTTTTGGCTCAGTTCAAGAGTTCCTTTCTCCCAATTACACACCATCAGAGCATGCTGACCTCACACACCCCAGCACTGAAGACAAGCAGGACAACAAAGCAATCACCTTTTCCCAGGTTTAATAATGATTTTTCAAGAACTTCTAACTTTCTAAAGAAAAGAATACAGCAGAAATTCCTTTGAAGGCTCTATGATTCATTCATTTTTCTGACACTGGGACCAGTTAACCGTTAAGCATGGCTGACATGTCAGCAGTCACATCTGGGTTCGGGAAAGTAAAAGGACACGCGAGGCAGGCGGTAACAAATGGCGGCACACCTGGTTGAAATGTTAAGGGACCGCTGCACCCCCGCCTGGCTCGTACACGCGCCTCTCAAGGGGGCCGAATCCAGATTGGGGCTGCCAGATTCAAAGTCACCTTGTCTCAGCTTAGCTCTGACGTCTTGTAGGAGTTTGTGACGGGTTCTTCAAAACCCGCCAACGCCGCTCTGCTGCCACGGCAACTCAATTAAGAGACAAACTCAAGGAGAATCGGTTCATCAGCGCAGAGCTCCAGGTTTAAAGGTGTCACATGTGTTTTGCGTCTCCTGTTGGGTTCCCCATCTTTCTGTCTTCCCTCTCTCCTCTCCTCTGTCTTCCCTCCTTGGTGTTATCGGGTTAAGCAAGTTTAAGGTGGAGTTAAACACCTCATGTTCAGACCAACACGGTCTCCAAAGGAAAGTTGTTTTTTCTGATTTTAATTTTTAGCTTTTTTTTTTTTTATGAATGTTATC
The DNA here is from genome assembly GCA_015343265.1 of Pao palembangensis. Classification (NCBI taxonomy): domain Eukaryota; kingdom Metazoa; phylum Chordata; class Actinopteri; order Tetraodontiformes; family Tetraodontidae; genus Pao; species Pao palembangensis. The sequence goes on along the minus strand of CM027089.1, from coordinate 2,943,462 downwards.
TCCTGCGGTTGCTTTATTGCTTCCTGTTACCTCAGCTGTGCACAGCTGATAAGCGATGGAAGACTTGAAGATTCAAAGAGCAAATGGGAAATGGGAATTTCACTGATCTGGTAAAGGTTTTCCATCGCTCTTCCCGACCTTGAATGACATCGGTTTGCCCACTGGACCCGCCTGCGTCTGTGTTGATGTCTATTCCACCTGAGGACTGTTCTTCAGGTACGGACCCTGAACGTGTCTTTGGTGCCGCAGATGGCTCTGCATTCAGAATGAGCTCCCTTAATGCAGGTTATCCGGTGCTTTCATGTGGATCTCGCATCCGTCATGTGCACCAGCTGCACAGCTGTGCACCAGAATTTTTTGGCAGGCTGGCTGAATCCATCACCGGAGTCTTGCGGTTCGCCCTGAAGCGGCACCTTCTTGAGAGGACATGTTAGAATGCTAGGTGAAGGGGGAGGGGGAGGGGGTCTGAACCTTTTTCTAACCAATGAAGCTGACAACCCTCTTAATTTGGCTTTTGGAGAAATTATTGTGAATGCTCTGCTGGCCGGATTAAATAGTTCATCGGGCCACACGTGGACCCCGGGCCTTAGTTTGCCCACCTCTGCTCTAGATCTTAACTTCATTTCCCCTGAGCATATAAATAAATCTTTCTGCGCATATACAGGATAATGAATGACGTGCTTATTGCCAGCTGATAATGAAGATTATAGCAGATGTGTTCTGAACAGAATGTAACATCATTTTCTATAATTATATAAAGTATAATTGTTCACAGTTAATGAAAGTGTGAACAATGTTATAATTATACAGCCGGTTAGTTCTGTCTTCACGTTATTACTTCACAATGGAAGTGTGTAAACCTGACCTGTTGAGCGTGCTGATTATAACTTACGGCTAAGAAAAACAAATCTTTACCTTGAATGTGCAGCACGTGTGATCTTTCCAGCTTATCGCTCTCTGGATGAAGGTGTAAGGAGAGACGGCGTCTCCTGCATCATCCGGAGTGATGGATGGAGACTCTGGATTTTGGTCATGATGCGTCAGCGGTACGTGTACACACAGGTGGTCCGATCACGTTTTGCTTTACATGGTGTGGTTGGCAGGTGCGTCTCCGTCACCAACCTGGGGGAACAGATGGCGGCAGACTGGCTATAGGAGGGAGGATGTTCTGCTGGGGAGGCTGCTCGGGTCCTGCCGCCCATGCAGGTGACATCCATCACACATGTAAACACATGTTTACAGAGCAGCCGCCTCCAGTCTGATCTTTAATGTCTGGCTGTTAACAACACTGTTTTTAATCATTTTGGTCCTGATCAAAGAAGTCTACTATGCTTTAAATGAGCTATAATGAACCAGTCGCGGTATGTGTCAACCAATAACGGCCTCACAGGCTTCAGGAGAGCTCATAATGGATCAGTCTGCTCTGGGCCCACAGACGACTCTGTCCTTTGGTAAATATGAAAGGTTCTGGCCCCCCAACTCCATCTCGTCAAATACTAATGCTCGATGATACCCTGAAATGTCAGACAGCCAACGGTGGACCCAGTGATATCAGTGTAAAACCCCTGAAGAGTGATTACTCCTGCGTCTGATGAACACTGGCTAACATGCTAAATGCTGCCTATGCTGCTCCATGTGGGTTTTGGAGCTGTTTCTGTCTCCTTAAAGCCCCCCACCAAAACACACACACACGCATACACACACGCACACACACACATTTCTTTCTTTCTTTTGCTTTGACTACAAAGCCCAGAACATTTGGACCCACGGCTGTTTGTAAAACCTGAAACAGCCTTTCAGTCTTTGTGTTAAACTCCTTGTTCTCTAGACAATTTCCACAGATGCTTGAAACCCTTATGTATTTAAGAATTTAGCACGGCAGCTTACGAAACCCACATAATCACACGCCTGCAAATGAGTTGAAAGTTAATGCTGAGTATAGATAGTAAAGAGCAGATAGCACTAAAAACTACACGATCAGCTGGTCCCTGCTGCCTGATTTTAGTCTGATTTCATGTTAAAAATCATACAAATAGAATCTGTTTATTCAGTAAAAATGGAGTACTGTGGAAAAACAAGCTCTAATTGAACTGGTGTCAAACAGGAAGGGAGCGGGGATTCTATCAGCTTGTCCCTCACACATCCTAAACCATGTTTCCGTCCGTATGGAACATGTGGAGTCACATTGAAGCAGCTTGTTTGTTTTGGAGCGGACATGACGAGCTGCTGGTGTGTGCTGCGTCTCCCTGTGTGTAACATATGGGGTTAATGAACTGTGTGGTTGGGGACATATGTCTTCTCCTGCTTGGAAGGGAACAGTTCCCCTTTTTCTCTGGGTGGAGATGTCCGGGCTGTGACATCCCACTGTGAGGAGTGACACTCCGAGGTCTTCCCGCTCTTATCTGTGCACGTGCCTGTGCCGCACTGCTTTTTTTTTTTTTTTGGCCTTCGGTGTCACTTTAGTGAAGAAAAAGTGGGAGTGTTGCATCATTTATCCTGCAAACTGTCATCATTTTACATCTTTTCCGTAAAACAGGCACTGGTGTTGCGCACCGCATGCTGTTGTTTCAATGAATCTCCTGTAACCTTTCAAACGCATCAGGATGGATTCATCATAGTGCAGCAGCTTTGTTTCCCACACGCCTCGCATCCTCCCAGCCCGAATGCGGCTGCAGCGGCACGCTCGTCTACTGAAGGAGCTTAGAGGAAACTTTCCTCTGTTGCACTCCTCGCCGTCCTTTAGTGCACCAAGGTGAGCTCGTCCTCACACAATGCATGCTGTGGGCGACAGGAAGTCTCTAAAGTCTCTGCAGAGATGTGAGGAAGACGGGCCTCCGCTTTGTCGCAGCAGATGAAGGTTCGGAGGCTTAATTCTGACTCTGCAGTATCGTCGCGGTTGAACATGCAGCCGCAGCAGCAGCCCTGAGAACACAAGAAAGAGAAGAAAACACTGAGATTGAGAGTCATCCTCAACTGAAAGCACTCTATTCATGTTTACCAAGTTATCACACTGATACCAACGTGACCATCAGTAATCAGCAGCAGGAGATAGAGAGAAAAGTCTTTTAAAAAGAAAAAGAGTGATAGGAAGTAGGAAGATAAATAAGATTAATTTAGGATTAGGCATAAATTGGTTGCAGAGTTGGGATTGAAAAGTCACCGTGAATGCCCCACAACGATAATGTAACTGTGTGTGTGTGTGTGTGTGTGTGTGTGTGTGTGTGGTGGCTTGCCATGCTGCATGCTTGGCATATTTTCAGTTGGATGAGAGGACATTTATGTGATGTCAGCACGTATTAACCTCCCTGAAAATACATCGGAAACAAACAGGGACACATGTGCCCAGATCCGCCAGCTCGCAGTAACAAGCCTCTGGAAGGGAAGGCTCTGCTGGACTCACTGCACATCCCAAAATAGAAATGGGGGGTGGGGGATAAAATCACACTATGGTTAGTGTTGGTATGATAGAAACTAAAAACTGTGATCCGGTCCAGTTCAGTTCTAATACTAATTTGGCCCAGGTTTGGTCCTGGACCCACCCCTGTGCACGCTAGCTGGGGGGGAAAAACTGCATCATCCTTTGAGTGATGTCATATGTCAAGATAGTCTTATCTCCACCAATCAGCTTCTTCGAGCCAGAGTGCTGCCCTCAGCAATAATATGAAGCAAAAATAGAATGGTAGAGATGGCTTTGGTGGTTTTGGCGCCACCTGATGGAAAGGGAGAGAACCATGAATGTGCTGATTTTGCTGCACGCCTCTGCTGTATGCTAATGTCTGAACGATGCTGTAATAAAAGGTGGAGGCAGATCTAACATGACCTGCAACATTCATCTGCATGACAGATTATTTGAGGGGAAAGGATCATAAAGAGACATGTTAACTGGCTGTTTATTAACCGGTCAAAGGCGCCGTTTGCCCCTCTAATGGTTCCTCCAGAGGATACAACAGTTCCACCATGAGCAGAAGCTAACACAGCAGAGCATATATGAAAGGACAGATGTGAAATCAGATATTTCTTGCACAAAATTGTGTATTTGATAGGAAACCATCGAGAGTTTTTCTTTCTCTTCTGTTGAAAACAAATTTAGTCAGACCTGCAGTTTTCTGAAAATAATAACACCCGGCGGCAAGAACAATTCTTTACATGTGCACAGATGCAAGGGGAATACTGCGCTCTAAACCTAAGCAGAACGTTTGCAGCCTGCTGTGATTTAAACATGTGCTGGGATGCTCAGCAAGGAAATTGGTTCCCACAGCATCAGATTTGTGCGCCGCCTGCAGCTGACGAATCAGTCAGCTGCAGAACTGACACAAATACGTGCAAGGAGAAGCTCCTGTTCCTTAATTGTGAGGAGAAACTGCCGCAGAACGTGCGGTTCAATGGATGCGATCAGCTTCTACACCACGTGTATAGCTGGGAATGAACATGTGGGCTCGAGAGGCTGTTAAAAAGAGTAATTAAGCGGACTTTTTCTAACATTAGCTAATCAACTCAGCTCTCTCCCCTCGTTTGTTACAGCCACCCTCCACGTTTCCCTTTTCCCTCATTGATGGAACTGTCCACCTACTCCTTCCATCTCTCCTCTCTAAAACCTTGAACCAAAGGCAGCGAGGGCTGCTCTGGCCCTCTGGGCTTTGTCAGCCAGCTCCTGGCTCCCACGTTACCGACAGTCCAGCGTTTCCCAGCGCTGCCTTGTGGGCAGAGATGCTAATTTGAAGTGTTCCTGGATGAGACAGCTCTGCCAGAATATAAGCTGGAGTCAACAGAGTAGGACTTATAATGGCTGCATGCTTTAATGCTCTCCATCAGAAGTGCAAACACAAGAGCGGCTTTTAGAAACCTGACTGAAACTGGCACCGGGCGCTGCCCCTGAGACGCTTGCTTTTGTGGGTTCTGGCCTCCAAAAATAGTTTGACAAGAAATTGAATCCTTTAATTTTTAATGTCGTTGCTGTGTGGGAGGCCAACAAGCAAGTTCATGACAGAACCAAGCAGATCCGAGAGAACTGCTGAGGGTGAACTCTGGCCCAGCCTGTTGATCAGCTCTGGGAAAACCTAATGGAGCCATCAAGGAAAAATAGCCTCTAATTAGCACCATCAGTGGCTAGCATTCGATCCTAAGTCAGGGTTTTCCTGGAGTTTGCATGTTCTTTTACACCAACATGGGTCTTGAATTCACCATTAGCGTCCCGCCGACAGCTGCTGAATCAGCCAAACAGAGACGCATCTGAAGATGTTGCTGCCTGGCCTCAGGCTGCATCCAGGTCCATCAGTAGTAATAAGTAGAATTATTCTGGTCTTGCTCCTGCGGTCCAGCCGTGATGGCCTCAGAAAGCTCCGCCTCCAAAGCCAGTCAATCCAGAGACAGATGAGCAAATCTCACAGTTAGCTCCTGCAACATGTCTGAGTTCATGTATTTGGGTTCTGACGGAGCAGGAAAGCTCAGAGTTGATGGAGCTCATGCCTGTTTACATGGATCAACAGGACGCTGCGCAGGAGGGCTTTGGGGGTCATTTTGCCTTTAAAGAGAATAAAAGATGAACGTTCTCCCCCATGCTGAGCTCATTTTTATTCATTGAATGTGTCCTCGCTCATTTTAATCAAATCTTAACTAAACTATGAAAACGGAGATAAACAGTCTCAGAAAGGATCCCGGCTCGGCGTTGCTTCTTATCCTCATTGCAGATTAGTCGTGCAGTTGATAGCAACTAAAGAGCAAACAATCAAGCAGGGATTTAGAAGAATGAGCAAGGCTCTTAATTAAGCCCTGCGCTATCTGGAGCCCACGGCGAGACGAGCTCACGCGGATAAAAGTCGAAGACCTCAGTGAACAACTGCGACTCATGTTTCACACCCCGCTGCGGTCCAGGCTCGCCTTTTCTTTTGTGATAACACGATGGGGCGTTAGCTTGGAGCGCTCCGCCGGCCCTTTGGTGTCGGTGCCTCAAAGCCATGTGAGAGGCACTCACTCTATTATTAGTTCCAAGTTCAGCCGATAACAGGGCGAGGCCATGCCACGTTTGCTGTTCTTGAAAATCTCCTGATGGGTCCGAGTTCATTTCCTGCCCACCTTTGGACCCGGAATGCTGCGTGTGCCTGCATATTTGTCAGAGATGCAGGCTTTTTCACTCATGTAATCATGTTTTTGTAAGCTTTTGCCAGCTCAGCTCAGGGGAAGCCGTTGTCATGGCAACACCTGTCCCTTGGGATTACCAAGGCTGTCTCTGGAGCGAAGGGATTTCAACCGCCTGGTGATGTTTGTGGCTGTTGTGGCTGTGCCGCTGATACGGCACCTCTGCGGTAAATCAAGGAGAAATCTGATGGAGGAGAGTTGGGAAGCAGAGAGGTGAAGTGAGGCCAAATCCCCGGTCGCCTCCTGCAGCACACGCCGCTGGGTCCCCGGGGTCACGAGCGTTGACCTCCAACCAAATTAACGGCACCTGCTCGGATCATTAGCGTCAGGCACGTTTTCCTCATGACAACCTTCATGACACGAGCCAGCGCGTGCCCCGCGGCTAACCTTTGACGCTTCGTCACTCTGCCATTAACAGATTTAATTGCAAATTTCTGACGGCATTAGAAGCGCGTTTACCTCCTGCAGCTCGAAGATTAAGCGTCTGGGTTATCGGTGAAATTATATGCAGTCGCTGCAAACAAACTTGCTTTAATCAGCACTTTCAAATTAAATGATTCATGTGTTTTTGTATTGTTTTGGATGTGGCGAGCACTCCTCCACGCGGGAGTAATTACAGTGTAGCGCTCTGAACGGCGGCGCTTCCAGTCATATCTGCTCTGGAATCACATGCCAATCAGTCAGCTGTTATTGGTGTGTGCAGGGAAACAGCTTCCAGAGGTCCGGCTGCAGAGAGATGACGAGCGGCTGCATAAACACCGCAGTCTAAACTACTTAATCTCATGCATATTTCATGGGGAGATATTAAAAAATGTGCACACTCATATTGGGCACGCCGAGCCACCAAGGAGGCTATTTTTAGATCTTCCATCGCCTGGTTCTGCTGCTGCACGTGAGGCTTTGGGAATGTCAACAGAAGGCTTCGTATAACAAGGGGGAAAATAAGAAATGTCAGGGATGACGGAGCGACTGCTAGCGTCTGTGCGTACTTCATACGTGCTGTTGCCGTGATTAGCGCTAGACTTGGAGGTCGTTTAGGTTTAAAACTCTCGTTACAGCAGCCAGAGGATGATTTGGGGGAAACGCTGATGCTATTTTTAGCTTGTGTGAACAGGCAGGGTGAGAGATGGGGAGTTAGCATCGGCGGATAAGTGCATTAGCCAAACCTAAAACCTTCTTTGGTCTATTAAGCCAATAGTCGTCTGCCCATGTATCAGCTTTTACGATGGAAAAGTGGAACTCGCTTCATCAAAATGCGACTAACTCACAATAAAAGGAGCCATTAGTCGTCTGCAAAGTTTATTATATTGAAAAAGTAAGAAAGATGAGCTCATTACATCACCAAAGTGGGATAAAACAACCATAAAACTCATGTTTTCTGGAATAGGCCAGCTCTTCTGCATCATCTCTGCTAAGTTATTGCAGCTTTCATACTTTCACATAAGAGTTCAGTAACCTTCAAACTCGGCTCCACCAAACTTTTCTAGCAATCCTGCCTGAATGCTGACATTGCGGGGACACGGAGGTCGTCTGCAGTATGCTGACGGACTCCCTCCGGACTCCCTCCAGACTCCCTCCGGACCCTGGGAGGAGCTGAGAAGAGGCTGAAGTCTTGTTCTCCCTCAGGTTTCTGAATGATGTTGCTGCTCAAAGTTACCTGCTAACAGCAGCTGTTTTGTGGATCAATATGTCGCACCCCTCGTTCCTGTTACACACATTGATCCGCTGTTATTTCCTCCACCACAAAAGGGAAAGAGAGTCTCACACTCACACACACATACACACACACACAAACACACACCTACATACACACACACACACACACACACACACACACACAATGACAATAAAGGAGCATCTGTACGTGCATAATAGATCTTGTTAGCATTTACACAACACAGCCATTGTTTTTTGTTTGTCTTGTTTTTTTTTGCACCTCCTCATTCAGCTGAAGCTCCGATCGTCTCCAAACTTCCAGAGTGTGTGATTATTCCACCAGCTCGCTTCTATTTGGATTATTTGATTTAGTTTAGAGGGCGGTATCACAGTCTTTAATATGCTGCTGCCGCCAGAGGCCTGATAATGGACAAACTTCTGCAAAGCCATTAAGTGTGATTTATCCATCAGCTGATTGCCACCAGGGGCAGACGCACAATGCTGCTATTGACGGAATCCTTTCGAGGCTCAGATCAGATCTGAAATTGTCAAGACTGATGCTGGATACATGCACGTGAAACAGCAGCAACGCGCTAAGCCTGGCCAGATTAGCCGAATTACAAGCGAGATCAGAAAGTTTTGTTCAAAGGTTTGTCATTTATCATTTTCCACGTTACTGTCAGCTGACGGAGGGAATCTTCTGTCGTTCCTTCTTCTGATCAGACAGATCTGATCTGATGTGAAATCTACTGAGCGCTGATGTCATGATTAGCGTGTGAAAATCAGCTCAGCCTGTCACTCATCCCTCCATCACAGCGCCCATCAGAGCTCTGCAGATATGCAAGCCGAGGGCGCCGAGATAAGAGCGAGAAAAAAACCCGATGGGGGGAAGAACGGTGGGATGGCGAGATGGAAAATCATTGAGGAAAATGAGAACATGACGGGAAAAACCCGACAACCGTGGCTGCATGAGAATGAAAAGATGTTTGAGGAGGATGTTTAAAATGAGCGGGGCTTCAGCTCCTGATCTGGTCCCAAACAGAAGCCCGGGTCTGCTCATCAATATCCCCCCTCCCTCGCTGACGCGGTCCGCCGAGGAGCAGGTGGAGACAAGTCCAATCCACATAAACCCCTCAGTTGGAAATCCAAGCGGGCCTGTCTGCGGGTAATTTGATGAAGCAAATCTCTGTAACACGTGTTCCGCCGTGTGCTCCATCACACAGGCAGAACGCGGCACGACGCTGCAGCTGGAACACCAGGAGCCAACAGGGGAACCGACAGCGGGGGCCCTCAGAGGCTCCTGGACACGGGCTACACCGTGGCCATTTAAAACGGAAGACTAATCCGGATTTCTCGGTCTTGATCTGGGGTTCGGATCAATTTCAAGGAGGCTTTTACACGCCGACGACCACTTCCTGCGGCGCAGAAGCGCGAGTCACAGTTTCTCACTGGATCACACGTTCAGAGCCACCTCGGTTTAGTTTTCCTTATTTTTGACGGGTGTGGCCGCTCTTCCTTCGGGGTGGGAGCGGCCACGCCCCCAGATATGAGATAATAATCTCTACCTACTGCTGACAGTGAGGCAGGGCCTGATGGGAGGGGATTAGGATTACAGAATCCATCATTCTGTACTAAAACAAGCAGCGCTTCGTAGTGAAAGTCAGCTCCTGCTGTTGCTTTTCCTCGACACCTCGTGATCTATCAGGATTTTTGTGATTTACAGGCTGAGATCAACAGGATGCAGCTTCGGAACCAAACAGCTTCAGTGAATCAGGCTGGTTTTAGCAAAATAAACCAGTCTGTGTGAGACGGACTGTGTGAGCGTAGCTCACGTTTCTATAGCTGTCTCGCTGCCACAGGCTTCCTAACATGGTCCTGGTGTACACGCTGCGGGTCAGGGACGTGACATTGCCTGACAATGTCACGTCCACGTGGGTGGAGGCACCTTTTATGTTCCAACACTTTATCACAACAATACTTCTTCATCACTGTAATGAAAAGTCGTAGTTAGCCTCGTTTGTTCCCTAATGAAAACATTTCATCACAGTTCACCTTTTCAACCTTTATTGGGGAGCTGGTAAAGCGCGACGCAGCTAGCACGCCGCAGGAGTGCACCCGAGGGAGCGTGGGTGTGGGTTACGCATCGTTCATCACAATGAGAAAGTGTAAAGTGTCGCTTCAGATGGGTCATGAGCTTGTCCATCATCTCAAACCCACCTTGCCAGAGGTGGACGGAGGTCTGATAGCTCTTATTTGTATTACTACAGCGCTGCGCATCTGTCTTTAACCTCCTTTGTCCTTGAGGCAGCAGCGACCTTGGTGCCCCCCCCCATTGGATTGACTTCATTTTTACAGTGAAAAGGATCCACCCACCCACCCTCCTCTTCAGTGGTTTGTTGCATATTAACAAAAAGTGAAGAAGCTAACAATGGTAATGTGTTGGGTTGCAAAACCATCTAAAATATCTGCGGATGTAAAAAGCTAACAGCCACCTAAAACCACAACTTTAGCTCAAATAGCAACAAAGCGAACTTTTTCCTTATGCATCAGTATCGTGTTATCCTGCTTTCAGCACTATTTTTTTATTTTTTTTTTAACTGTCAGGGTGACTTTTCCTCCAGGATGGATGTGAATCCCAGTCTATGACTTAAAATTAATCATGAAACCTCTCAAGTGCTTGGAAAAGGAAAGGTCAGGGCTTCTATCTTTGGGGCAAACCACAAAAGAAGAGAAAAGCCGACACAGCAAAGCAGGTGAAAGAGAACTTTTGTAAAAAAAGAGACAGGATACCTCCAGAATGCGTCCTGGCGATGAAGGTCGGCCCCCTGCGTCCTACAGGCAGCTTTAGCTGGTTTTGAACAGCTGAAGGTTCAGAATCTACACGAGTAGATCTGCTCAACGCAGAATCCATCAAAAATGAAACGATGCTCTGTAAAAGCACCGCGGGGCGTTTGGCGGACGTTGTGAAATTGAGTGAGCCACGTGAGCTGGGGGCAGAAGGATCCTGGATTTTATTACTATCATTTCATGCTGATTGTTTATGGAGCAACATGTTTATTTCAGCAGAAAAACGTCACCAACATTCGAAGAGCGAGGACGCTGACTTCCAGGTTTGCCGTAATTAATGCCACAGGAGGAAATATTCATCTTGTTTCTGCGATTTTCTGACTGCGACGTATTTTCCTGAGCTCTGACTGGTCGTGTTTATCATGGTGAAACTTGGGTGCCCGCGAGGAAGCGGACGTATTTTTCCCGACAGAACAGTACAGATCTTCACAGCGGCGGCGCCGCACAATTACGTCGTTTTGTTTTGCTTTTCTAAAACGAAGGGCAAACTCGGAAACAAAGTGGTGTGGAGCGCCCAGGGCGGAAACTGATGATCTCATTTGTCCTGTCCTCCTTTGTTTGTCACGTTACACCTCAGCTGTGTGCATGGGATCGAGCGGATGAGTGTGCGTGACCCTACCATCAGTTTAAACCAGGATTGGTCAGAGGTCCCCTGGTCCTGTGTAGCTGATTTAGCCCTTCGATTAGCGCATATAAGACAGGCTCAGAGGTCGGCTAACCAGGAACCAAGCTAACCTGAAGATCTACCGCCTCTCTGACCCTTTCAGCGTCACTCCTCGCCACTTTATTCTCACCCACAAAACTCAACAACCTCTTGTTCGGCGTTAAGTTAATTAGCTGTGACACATTCGGCGCACGCAGTCATGAGCGCAGCAGTGCTCGGAGACACACAATCTTCTGGCCTGCAGAGGTTTTGCCAGAATTACATTCCACATCTATCGCTGTTGCACTGGACTTTGGAGCGTTTGCTCGTTTGAGCTCAGCAGAGACGCAGACGGACGAGGACGGCGGCGCTCATGCACGGAGGAGACGTTCACGTCACCTCGTCTTCTTTCTGTGCTGTCACACCAGCACACGTGAGCTTACATGTTTGGATAAGAAAGCAAATCTAACTTATATCATAATGACAGTGACAGTTCTGCCTATTAGCTAATCTCTCCTGGGTTAATAATTTTAAAAAAATGCTAAGAATTGTGGAATATAAGTCCACGTGGCCGAGGGGCAGAATGGAATCCTGCTAGCATGTCCCAAACATCTGATCTTTGCAGAAGAATGTGTTTCTGTGAAGGTAAAAAGAATATACTTAGCATAAATAGTAAATATTTGAGGAATGGGCGCTCCACACAGCTAAGCATGGCATACTTTAAAGATAGCACCATGTCTGCAAACAATGAATTATTAATGAGCATGTAGAAGTGCACATGCATGTTTCAGAACTCTGCATCGGTTGGAAGTCCTCATGCTCTATTTGGTGGTTAGCTGCATGTAGCATGGCTGCTGCAGAGCAGGCGAGTAGCCGTTAAATCAGCAGGAGGCCAGAGCAAATTTAACGTTTTTCAGAAATCACAGTCGGATTGTGGCGAAACCTTCACTCTGTCCAGCCTCCAATAAGGATGTTCAGCTCTTTTTTAACGCAAATTTTGGCTAAAGGAGATGACGTTTGAAACCTCGGGCTCAGTGGATGTGGAGTCAGTTGTCGTTTGTCGTTATTTCAGAGGGCAGAGGTACGAGGCTGCCTCGTACTCCCCAATGCTGCTGGGAAGAGAGAGCTGCTCTGCTCCTCTTCCTCACCGAGCAAAACGTTGTTATGCTGATGTGGAGGCAGATTAAGTGAGCTCGCTAAAGGTTACCACAAGGGGTTCCCAACACTTTTTTTTTTTTTTTTTACTGCTTATGCAAATGTCGCTGATTGCTGTTCCTCTACCTCTATATCAGAGGGCAGAGGGGGCGGAGCCAGAGTCACCCAGTTCCCAAGAAGAACCCGAGGAAATGTAACGAGTCTGGTGCAAACGTCTGCTCGGACTGATGAGATGTTGGACGTGTTTCAGCATTACTGGAAATTAAGAATCAGTTACTCGTCCATCCAGCCCTCCATCTATCCAGTAATTCATTTTAACTCAACACCATTTAATCACCACACAAAAATCATGACTCCTTTGATCCCAGCAGAAAAGCTGCGGTGATCCTTTAAGTCCAGGAGAAGGTTCAGAAGCCTGAGCTGTTCCGTCCGGGTCTGCCCAGCGTTAGGACACGCGCACAGGTGTTAAGCTGATAGCTGTTCCTATGTTATAAAAGAGCAGAAGACGGATTATACCAGGTTAATCATTTTGTATGAGGCAAATTCTGAGACTGTGGCACCAGCAATATCTCACCAGCTTTACGACTCAAAGGTAGGCTGGGCTGTTAAAAGAAAGTAGACTCGTAAAGTTTCATGACCAATACGAATTGGAAACGAAGTGCAGAGTGAGTAAATGGCTCAACCTGTGATGCCTGTTTTAATCTAGCCTGACCCCCTGAGCAAGCAACAGTGTCAGGAAACACTTTTAACAGGAAGAAACCTCGAGCAGGACCAGGGGTCTATTTGGAACCTCTGCAGCAGAACCTGCGTGTACTCCGCTGCAGGCTTATGGCTCCGCCCCTAAAATTACAGTTCAAGACCGGGGATCTCAAATGAATTCTGAATTGAGGTTCGGCCTGTTTTACTTGCAGGTTCACGGCGGCAACTTCGACCCGTCGTCCATATCGATGACCTCATAGCTGCGGCTGCAGCTGGAAGTAATTATGACAAATTATAAGAGGATGAAATTGAGGGGCGGGTTGTTGGTTCACTCTGAAAGGAGAGATATAACCTGCAAAGATTCGCCTGCACGACGCTCACACATGCGGATCGTCGGCTCCACCCTCTACCTATACAGCTCGTCTGGGGGTTAAAGGGCAGCATGCATTATGGATCCAACCATTAAAAATTAAAAAGCTACGGCGCCTCGGCCACGTAATTAGGCAAAATTTAATCCCCCGACTCTCCGGGTCAACTCCGGAAACCACCTGTGTGTGACCATGAAGCGACACTTCATAAATCACAATATATTAGTGCTTAAGCCTGATCAGCAGTCTTTCTCATACATTTTACCATGGAAACGCCCCCCCCTGCCCTTTGTTTTTTTTTTTTCCTCAGGCTGGCTAGCGCTAATTTTTTGGGGATGATAGACTGGAAATAATAAATGCGTCATTTAGTCCCTGTTGTTTAATTGAATTTTAAACTAAATGATGCGTTTGATGCTGATGTGCCGTGTCAGGCAGCAAATCACCTAGCAACACTCAGCTGAAGCTTGTCTCACACACACACACACACACACACACACGGGTGAACACACACACCTCTGAAGCATTTCAGATGGAACGGGCTTGGGGCAAGCCCGAGGAGGAAAGTCAGGTCGGCACTACAAACCCCTCATTAACACCTGAGGGGGTGGGGGATCGGAGCCGTGTGTGTCTGCAGGGATACGGCATCCAAAGCGCACAAACACAAACACACACCAGCCTGTTCTAACGATTTAAGATGATGGTCCTCTGGACTGGTTGGTCTATCACGGTTGTGGATGAAGGCAGTAATGACTGACTGACTGACTGACTGACTGACTGACTGACTGACTGAATGAATGAATGAATGAATGAATGAACACATTTCATGAAATGATTGTACAAAAATAGTTTAAAATAGTCTTTCCCTGATCTTATTGTTTTTGGCTGTCTTTTTGTGTTGTGGATTGTGTGGGTGTGTGTGTGTGGGTGTGTGTGTGTGTGTGTTTGTGTTTGTGTGTGTGTGTTTGAGTAAAAATTACAGTTCCACCACAGAATCGTTGACACTGTTTTAATTCTGCTGCATCTGTCTTCTACATATTTACCCGCTAACAGCACAAGTCAGATTATTGCAGCTGCACGTTCAGATTACGTCCCAAGAAACAACTCAGATTTATGCATTTTTGCCTTCAGTGTGTGTGAACGAGCGAGCAAGCGCGCGGTGGCCCAACAGGCGGTGGCTCTGTTCACAGATAACAGAGCGAGGCAGTGGGGAGTTGCAGGCCGAGTGGTTAAACGTGTGCAGGGAAGCTGTGCCCTGATTGTGCGCACAGGTTTCCCCAGGCAGAGACGTTAAAAACCTAATTTAACACAGTCAGTGTTTGCAATTTAAACACTTCAGCAGAGTTCCTGCAGTGAGGTGAAATTGAACGTTCGGCGACTGATTTAATTGAGAAAAAGGGCTTTTTTTTTCTTTTATCAAGGCAAACCTGTGAATCGAGGCCAACATGAGCCTCCAGCTAGCTCTGATACGCTGGACGCTTTACTGACTCATAATAAAGGCTGCAACCATGTAACCTAACGACAGTTTTCCTAAAAAAAAAAAAAACAAAAGCTGAGTTTTCAACAACAGGCACTGATGTGGTAATTCTTCTAATATTTTCATTCAAAGTTTGATGTGTTGGCTCTGGGCTACAGATTATTGTCTTTAATATAAATTGTGTGTAAAAGATCAGAAGAAGGCTCCTGGTCCTGAAGAAGGAGCTTTCTCCGTCCGGGCTGCTGGTTTAGTGGTTTCCAGTCCGCTTTGTAATTTCAAACAGAATCTTTCAGCCTCTCTGCGAATGCAGCCTTATCTTAAATTAACGCTTACCCTTGAACTGATTATTCAGTGTTTGCTCTCAGACGTGTGTGTGTGTGTGTTAAAACACATCTGGAGCTAATGTGAACACCATCGTCCTGTTTGCTCTTCAAGCATGTGAGCGATCCCTGACTGCTGTTTGCTTTTACTGAACTTCTTTGCTCACGTTGCTCCGCGCAGATCATTCATTGAATAGCAGTGTAAATATTTGCCTGTGGAAGTGTGACGGTCAGCATCACTAAACAAGAGCATCTGTTGCTGGATGCGAGGATAAAAGTGCAGGTAGAAAGAGTCTTCACAAATTATCTAAAAAAAAAAAGAAAGAAAAACCACCTCATGTAGCTCTTGTGCTGCAGAAATAGATGTGAATTATGCGGCATACTCAGGGTAATACTGTAGTTTCAGTACTGCCTCACCAAATTGATGCTCTGGAAAGAGTTTCTGCAACTGGAGCATCAACAGAAGACCTCGCGAAGCAAACAACCTGACATTGTCCTGTTGGTCTCTGCTGTTCTCTTTATTCATTTTACCTTTACGCTTCCAGGACTGCTGTGTGTGTGTCATAAAGCTGGTCTCATTAGACCCAAGAACCTTCTTCCAGTCGGTGCCGTGTGTCTTCATTCCACTGGAGATTCATTTTTTCTCTCTGAACGGTGAAGAACAACAGCAACAGCTCACAGTCTCATTTGTAGTCGTCGTGGGTGTCTCACGTTCGCACAACAGCCCAAGTGTCTCAAATTAGATTCGTTTCCAAATCAGATTTTTTTTCTCTTTAATTTCCGTTGTTATTGAGGCCTCGAACCTGGTTCCCCCTCCCTCCACTGACACCCGCCATCACTGCATGGGACCCGCCTGCACATATCTGTGGCAAACGTCCACCAAGCGTGATGTCACGGTCACATCGAATTCCAATAGGGGTCGCGGTGTTGTTCAGACCGAGGTCAGAAATCAGATCTGTATCTGGTTTCCAGCCACGTATGAAAGTGGCTCAAATCTGATTTGAAAAGATCCGGTTGGATGTTGGAGGTGCAATTGAGAGGCTGGAAATGTCGTGAAGACAGTCCTGACTTTGATGTTAAAGAACATCTGTATAGTTACTGCTGTTTTTCGTCTTTACAATGACAGCGTTTTTATTCGTTCAACTTCACGTTAGAGTTAATAGTTTTGATATTTCTGTTGCCATCAACGACCGATCGCACTCCAACTGGACGGCTGTTGTTGGCAGACCGTCGCTGAGGCAGTGCTGAACGCTCTCATTGCGAGTGTGAGCCGCTTCATCCACCTGTGGTCATGTAGGCAGGCGTGTGCATGTGTTCATCCCTGCGCGTGGGCTTGTGACGACTGCTGGATGTTCAGGTCAGGGCGTCGCACCGTCCTCTGACGGTGTTCCACACTGCTCCACAGCTGCTTTCAGAGGCCTGGTTTGGTGCTGAACCCCGGGAGGGAAATGCTGACAGTTAGAACATAAACTGGAGAACTGACACAAGAAGATCGAAGAAAGAGGATAGATAATCACAGGTGGACCCCAGGCAGGAAAGAGAGAGAGAGAGGGAGCTCAGAAGGAATCAGGAGAGGCCATGAATCCTGCTGAATCCAGGAACTCAACACTAACATCTCCTCGTTTGTGTAATTGTAATTAGAGTCGATGGGGTTACTCTGGTGTGCTGGTGTAAACCTGCTTCACAGTCGCTCCTTTTCTCTCCCTGATCTTGTGGTCGAGTTAGTTTCTGATTTTCTGCATTTCTGCCGGGTTGCTAAAGGGAAGAAGGTGAGCACGACTGGCTGTTTCTGTTCCTTCTGTGGGTTTCCAGGTTGTGGAATATTTGACGTTCACCTTTGCGGAGCTGATATTTATACTTTTCCATCATTAGTTTGATCTTTTCTCCATCACTCACCTCTCGCCGCCCTGCTTTTTTCGTCTTAATCATTGTCGAGCACTTTCCTCCCTTCTGAGTGTTTTAAAAACGAAGCTGTTTAATTAAATAAAATGCTCGTATAGCGTTGAGCGTGGAGGAGCGGGCAGCCTCCCTCCATCTTGCACGTTTGACAAAGAAAAAAGGCAAGCTGGGTGCACGTCGCCTCCGTCAGTGATCATCCCCGCCGAGGTGATTGTTTCCAGTCTCAGCACATTTCCAAACTGGGACACGTCCAGGATGCCTGGGTCAGGTCCGTAGTGCAGGGAAACGGGGCGGGGGGGTGGAGGGGGCGTGGCTTTGATTCGATCAGGAGCTGCACGTTTTACCTGCCAAAGCCCTGGGGCTCCGCAGAACCGCCTGATTAACAGGCGTGACGACCTGAGGTCAGAGGTCACATCAGGGTGGGCGTCAGTGGCTCACATACGCAGCTTTCACTGGAGTTCGCCTGCTGATGCGCCACAACACAAGCTGTGTAAAAACACCGGCTGCCTGTTGACAGGCTGCCCAGTGACAAAATCAGAATGCGACAGGCAGGAACGTCAGCGTCATTGGGGACACTCAGAGGAACGCCGAGGGTCGTTTGACCGGGGACAAAATGCCGCCACAACCCTTCCACGTGGTTGAAAAGATGGGCATCGATCAGGGAACAGGCGGGCACTGAACGCATCACGTAGTTTTAAGTTTATGCCTCCTCTATCTGCTCCTGTGTGTTTGAGCTCAGCAGACAGTCAGTCGAAGCTGCCCCCACCCCCCCGGCATGGTTCCCTTACTGCACATGCTCACGCGGGCAGAACCGGAACCAGAATATCGGTAAAGTTCTGTCATCGGCTGCTATTTTTCGATCTTTTTGGTGAAGGTGGATCACGTCGGGGACGTGCAGCCGGTGTGATAAATACATCGCCATTTTGTCATTCAGACAGTAAATGTCAGTCTGGGGTCTATTTATATGCCTTCTATTTTTAGCTACAATGGTGCCACAGCTGCACGTGACGGACTCAGCTCGTGCACGCCTCCACTCCCATGCATACGTCTCGCTTTTTCCCCACTTGTCCTGTGTTTTTCTATCTCTCTTCTATTGTCTGACTTGTTTTTTTTTTCCTCTCTCATTCTTCCTCTACCTTACTGTCTCATTCAAGCCCCCACACCCCCCGACCCCCCCACCCCCCTTTATTCAGTCGTGCACTGTCTTCTCAGTCACGTTTTGCTTCCCACTTTCAGAAGCCCCTGAAGGCGAGCCATTTCAGGATACTTCACAGCAGAGCCGCACACCAACTCTGTCACTCTCCTGGACGTGAGCGCACAAGCCTGCTCGCAGACACGCACCATAGCCCAGCACACACACACGCAAACACACACACGCTCTTTTTGATTCACACGTGCGCCCTGAACCTGCCACAGCTGATAGTGTTCCAACACGATTCTGCGTACCGTCCACAAATAAGCCGAGCAGGGATGGGATTTGCTGAAGGCAACAAACAATGCGATTCATAAATATATGAATGCAGTGGAGCTAAAAATAAAACAAAAATAAAACTGCACACACACACACACACACACACATGCACAAGCCACTGCCGGAATCATTCAGCTCAGGCTTCTGCTCTGCTCTCAGAGGAGATGTGATAAAAATAGAGGTGTTTCCCGTGCATGCCCCTTGCCACACACACACACACACACACACACACACACGCACACACACACAGATTCTCCTCAGTGCTCGCACCATCCTTGCTGTGGCAGTCTTCTTTCAACCAGCTTTTCTCTCCTTCGTGCTCTCCATTTAGGGGCTGCTTGCCTTCCGCTGCCACGGCTCAAAGCCACGTTGCTTATCAAGCTGCACACAAACACAGGCGTGCAAATAAGACCGATTCAATTTGCCTTCTCTTTAATAGCCGTTTCTGTTTGAACGGTAATGACTTTGGCTTAGAAACAGATGCAGTGAGAGCTTTGCTTATTCGTGAGATGGATAAACAGAGGAGGACTTTTTAAAATCTCACTCAGAAACTCTGTTTCTGCCATTTCTATTTCATAAATGGAGGCAAAGGAAAAACAGTTTTGTGCGTCTGTGTGAAGGTGTGATGGTGCAGAGAGGTCTGATTCCCCAGCTCATACACACTAGTTGTTTAAAAGGGAAAAGTTAGTGTTACCCAGTTAGATGTGCATGAACACTTCTTCAATGACCAGTTCTGATAGGCACACACATTTGCTGAGCCCCGATCCCAACGTTGTCCTTCAGCTCCAGAGAAGATATATTTTATTTCTTTATGCTCATCGTCCTGTGTTGTGTTCACATCTCGCTGTGCGCAAATCACTTTACACGGGATTGCACTCAAAACGCAGGAGTTGAAGCCAAATTAATGATGAATAAATGATAAATTCCAGAAATCTCAGGATCGCGCTGGTGGGCGCATCAATCCCTTCACGGTGGTTCTGCTGGGGCGTCAATCAAAATTAGATCCCTGGCTGTTATCTGCGCTTGGCTGGTTGCTTCTGGTTGAAAAGCAGGCAGTTACTTCCAGGTAGCGGATCATGCAGCCACGTGTGGGAGGAAGAAGAGAATGATATCAGTCTGATGTGTTTAACACCGTTTGAAGTCTGTGAGATACCAGACCTTGAAAATTCTCTCTCTAACATGATTAATTATGTTAAAACATAACTTTTCCGTCATCTCTAATCATTGAAACTCTCTTGCGCTACCATGTTAGCATGCCACTTAGCTAACACGGTTGGAACACACGGCTTTTTGTTGCCTGTGTTCTTCCTGTATGATTAAAGTCCTGTCACTTATCTGGGCTGGAGTCACCTCTGGACTTGAGTCAACCACAGAGAAGCAATAAGGTAATTCATCACTTTTTTAATAGAAAAACAGCTTCCAAAAGCTATAGCGGAGGTGCCTTTGCCTCCATCAGTCAGGTTAACGCTCTCCCTACCTGGTTATTGAGAAATGGGACTCTGTTTTCCACTTTTCCTGGAACTCATATATTTTCTATTCCCAGAGACTCTCGTCTATAATAATATCTCTCATTTCCAAGAACCTTCACACAATAATTGTGCAGAATGGTAAAGAACTTTTATGAAGGTTGCTATTAACACTCGGGAGTGTCTATAAAATAATATTAAACTAATGCAATAAGCGTCATTAGGCAGAGGTGTCAGGGATCCTAAAACAAGTGGGAGGGATGATTCGCAGTGCAGTAGTGCATTACTGGGATGAGAAGGGCCAGCCTCAGACTTGATGACCACAGAACACAGCTTTGCTCTCTGCTGCTATTAACGAGTCATATTTCTGTCGGGGTTTTTTAATAGAGCTGATTTCCCAAAACCCCCCTTTTTTTTTTTTTTTATGACGCACGCACCATTATTTGACTGCTTTTATGACTCTGTTCATTGGGTTAATTAAATTTTGTCTTTTCCACCTTAACAACCCTTTGAGATATGCATGCAAATTTGCAGCTGCCGCTTCCACTGAAGGTTCCTCAGCGCAAAACTGACCGCAATAAAAGGCCTGATCCCTCATGAAGCCCACAAAAGCATGGGAATGTGTACTCACTCAGACTTCTCCCATCTTTCCGGGATTTGCCTAATCCTTTAAATGCATTGGAAATGAGGAAACGTGCACACTCGATTTCATCCGTCAAAACACTTCGGGTGGGGAAAAGTGCGCTGTTCCGCACAAAAAACACTGAGATGCAATTTAAAACCTTTTAGATGAATCTGTGCAGTCACCACAGGCAGAGGGTGACCTGTACTCAGTCAAAGGCATTTTTCTCAGCTGTCTGTAGATGCGCAGCATCATCACATCCTCGTGCGTCCATGCGTGCATCAATACTGAAATTCTATCTTTTGTTTATCTATCTGTTTTTGGGTCTGTGCACTGGGTTTCATCCTGTATCTCCTGTGTGATTGCAGCAGTGTGTGTCAGCTCTCCACCCAGCCTGGAGCTTATACACACACACACACACACACACACACACACACACACACACACACACGGCTCAAATTCACACTCATGCTGCTGACAGTCGTGAAATATGTGGCCACAGTGAGGAAACATATGAATGTTCTTATCTGCTGAAATATTTGATCAATTTCTTCTCAAATAATCCATAAGAGAAAATAAACAGTGAGCAAATGGACCAGTCAGAGGGGGTGTAGGGTTGAGGTTGGTTCTAAAAAGAACCAACAGCAAAGGGCCGTCTTGTTTGCATAGTGTGAAAACACAGATCCATTTTTGTCCTGTTTTCCAGGTGCAACAACTTTAAACGAGCGACAGAGTGAGGCAGAAGCAGGTTCTGTAAGCGCGTGAAGGCATGTCTGCTGCTGGTAGCAAAGTAGGAACAAGATCACCTGACCCCAGCGCCAGCCTGGACCTAATGGAAAGTCTGTGTTCTCGTCCAGCCGATGCCCACGAGAAGAAATGATGTGCCTCCAACGACGGGAGCATGAACAGAACATGGGAGCAGATGGCTTGTACAGAACATGGACATATTGGGCCTGGTGGCCCTCAGGTGGTCATCGGGTTCATCCAGATGAACATCCTCCTTGACTAAAAGCGTCTCTGAAAAAGCTGCAACCGAGCCTGTATTGATCGGGGCAGGTGTGAGCCGTTCATCTGCTGCTTCATTAGTGAATTCATCAAGATGAGATTTATCTTCCCAGTTCCATCAGCAGTGATAAAAACCATTAAGATTGTCTGGTTTTTACTGTAACTTAGCTGTTGCATAAATGCAGCAGATCATGAAAGATAAGAGAAGACATGTTATCATTTGTTATATGATTTCCTCCTGCATGTGCGCGTGCATGTGTGGGTGTCTAAGGGATAGGCAGTGGAGCCTGAGGTTGGCTGTTATTTACTCTTAATAATGACGGTAACAACAACAGCAAACGGTCACAAACGTTAGTTCCAGCGTTTGGTTGCTGTGATTATTGTTTCCTTTTGAACGTTCTTGGACCAGTACCTTTTCCTTCCTCGGTTTCCCTATTGCTCTCTCTCAGATCATCCACCTTTTCTCTGTTTTCTTTTTTGATCATCCACTTTTTTCTTTCATCTTCTTAGAGTCTGCCGACTCCTCGTGTGAGCCGTCCCTTCCTCAAAGACTGAGTTCATCCGGAACACAGATCTGATCTGTCTGTATGTGACAGCTGATGAAGTGGCCGACAAAACAAATGTGAACAGGGGCAATCAGATCAAATCTGAAACATTTGGCCTTCAACCGCATCAAATTTTAAAAATATAGTCATTAAAGTTTATGAGCCGCTGTCCATCATTCATCTCAGTTTTTCACAGTCGAATAAAGTTCTTAGATCCGACGGCCCTAAATGTCTCACTCTGTCAAACCTGCTGGCTAACACGAGGCTGACTTTCTGCTTTAGTTTCTTATTGTCGTGGCCTGGGTTTTTTCCACTCATGCTCTCTCTCTCTGATTCCCAGGTTAGGTGCAAACTGGTGGGAGTGGTCTGTGCAGTTGCAGTGATTGTTGTGCACACCTGCTCCTAATTCGAGCTAATTCGCTGCGCCATATATTCTCGAGCCACCCTGCTTGGCTTTGTTCTGACGTCTGTGCCAGATCCCACGGTGAGTATATCTAAAACCGCTTTCTCATTTCCACATGCTTCTTGGTGTCTGAGTTCCTGTGCAGGCAGTGATTTTCTGTTGAACTTTGGGACTGACTGTTTTTCTGGTTTGCCTGCTGAAGCAGTGTCTTTTGGCTTTTTTGTATTTTGTTTAATTTAGGTATTAAAGACTTCTTTGAAACTGTCCTGGGTTGATTTGATTCTTTCTCCGCTCTGGTCCGTAACACTTGTTTCTGGGGACATTTTTGATGCCATTCATCCTGTTTTAGCCTTTCTGTGCTCCCAACTAGCAATAGAAGTAAAAGTGACCCAAAGTTTGCTCATGTTGTCAGTGTTGCTCATCTAGTTAAAACTTCAGAAAAAAAAAAATCTGATTGCGCTGATTATAATGGCTTAGTTTGCAAAGGGAGATGTGGATAAACACAGATTGCAGAGAAATCTGAGGTGTAATCATGCCTTCTTCCTGTCTGCTCCTGCTAATTTATGGCCGGATGTTTAATGGAAACACTGCTGGGATGGAGTCCGACCTGCACCAGTGCCTGGGTTAATCTTCCACCTGTTTAAAGCAGCTGCGATAACCTCAGATTCTGACCCTTCTAGTCACACTACTCAATCTGTTCCTCACCACTCTGTTTGTTAGTCCAGCTCATTCGTGTCAGATGAAGTGCAGAGATACGGCCGAGGACAAATGCGATTCGAAGATGAAGTAGCTGCGCCCCTTTTATCAGAGTAAATTAGTTTAATGCTGGATGTGGCCCAGTTGTTTGATGTAGCGTGACCATTCTGCCTCTGAGATGTATTAGGAGGTTTGTGATAAATAACCATGACTTGGAAATATTATTGGGTTTTTTTTCCAATTAAATTAGCAGAAGATGAGATCTCAGTGTTTAAAGTTTAACAATCCTGATTAAAAATAAAGTTTGCGTTTCCTCAGCAGTTAAAGGTGTTTGTGGAATGAAACCCCAAATTTGTTTGCTGTAAGATGTCATCAGCATATAATGTGATTGAGGGGATGGAGATGGGCAAAGTATGAGAACATGAATCAGTGGTGCAGAGACGGTGGCTGCAGATGAAACCATTCCTCCTCGCCTGAGGGCAGAAACGAGCTTTGCGTGTTTTGCAAACATCTGCGGGTGCGATGGAGCAGCATCCACCCATCTGTGGGGCAAACTCCTTTATTTCAACATCTTTAGCTT
The DNA here is from genome assembly GCA_015343265.1 of Pao palembangensis. Classification (NCBI taxonomy): domain Eukaryota; kingdom Metazoa; phylum Chordata; class Actinopteri; order Tetraodontiformes; family Tetraodontidae; genus Pao; species Pao palembangensis. Next base: position 2,919,478 of record CM027089.1, on the reverse strand, counting down.
CCTGTGTGCTGGGAGAGCTCGGCCTCCTCTGGCTGGGTCTTTGTGGGCAAGACTGCATCGTTCTGATCAGGCTCCTCTCTTGAAATGTCCTGGTTTTACCTCAGGTTGTCCTCACAAAGGTATGCCAAAGGCTTCAGGAGGAGGTTTGAAGGACATGTTTGTTTAAGGGAAGCTGTGTCCTAAATAGAGATCCATCCAGGTCATGGTAGTTTTGTGCTCATTTGCAGCTCAGAGGGTATCCTGGTGTTTTAGGGCCCGCGTCTGTGTTTGAGTGCAATTCCATCTGTAATAAATTTAACAGTTCAACTCCTGAGATTAGCACAGTCGGTTGAAAGCGGCTGCCTTCAGCCTTCCACACTCAAATAGATGAAATTTGCATATGTACACAGGAGAACAGAGGCTCAGTCAATGTACCGCCATTGTTTCCCAGATTAGATTTTACAGCAGCACTGACGTCATGGGAGAAATTCAATGCCCGTCTGGTCCGTGCCCAGTGAGACGCTTCGGGCAGCTGCAAGTGTGTCCGGCCGGAGGCAGAGCGGAAGCCATTTACTGTAGGTCCATATATGCAGGCTCACAGTAAAGTGTGAGCCTCCAAAGGCCGAGCAGATTAGTCGTTAAAGCCATTTTTATGTAAAATTCGACACCAGGTGAATCAATGGGTCAAAATCAGCGGCGTGAATGGAAAAAGTGAGGCTACAATTGAGGTTGAAGGGTTCTCAGCTGAGTCTTTAAGGAGCTGAAACTCAGAAATCGTTTGACCCCAAAGTCAACTCAGCTTCATGCTTGAAGTCCATAAACGTGCTGATAATAAAACCTCTGCTGGAGTTTAGAGCAGGTGGAGAATCGTTTTAATCCTTCTCAGCTGTGTGAATGAAAAGACGTCTGGAATCAATCAGTCCTGCAGATGAGCAGCCTGAGGACCCACACAGACAAATCCAGACCTTTGTTAAGACAATACGGCTCAGAGCCATCGCCATGGAAAACTGGGGACAGCAGAGTGAAAGCAACAGAGCAAACGGAAATCAAAGCGCTGCGGGTCGTACCAAATTCATCAGAGGGGATTAAGGAGAATTCTGAGGAGCTTTTTTTTTTTTGTTTTTTTTTAACTGTTATTTTTTCTTTGTCAGTCTTGGTTTTGTATCATGTGGTTGTAATTAAAAGTGTGGCCTTTTTCTTTTTTACTTTTTTTTTTTTTTTTTTTTTTACCTGCTGTGCTTTGTGAGTACCAGCAGTGATCACATGACCTTAGACCGTTCAGTCATCTGGACTACTTTCTTTCCTTGGTGCTTTGTTTCCATCATCCGTCTGGACGAGTGGCTGAGCTCTGCTTGACCCTGTGCCCTCGTGTCATGTTCGCTGGAGTAACGACTTCGGTAAATGATTAGCGGTCATTTAGACACGTGTGTTATCCTGGTGTTAAAGCTGTTCCAGGACCGCCACCTCCAGGGCCGAGGTCGGACCTCCACATTCAGCACATGACATTCCTCTCTTTCCCACAATCCCCCTGGATCGGCTCTGGTTGTCCTCGCCGGTGGTCCTCTGGTTATTCTGATTACTAGATTATTGAAGGAAGACAGCACGTGATGTTTAACTGCACCTTAATGATTAAAATGTCTGTTTTCGGTAGTTTATTCAGCCTGATACCATTAATTTTGTCATGGTAGAGGACAAGACGAACCGCAGCGCTTCTAAAGCATTTCTCTCTCTTTTCTCTGAGTGAAATAACTTACACACATCCTTTTTCTTTGGAGGTTTGGCAACATAAATTCATCCAAACAGAAGATTTATAGAATAAAACAAGCCTTTGTGTACAGAGAGCAACCTGAGAACCTGTCAATCACATACGTTCTCTCTCTCTCTCTCTCTCTCACACGAGCCTCTAACACTGTTTCCATCACCGCTTCACCCTCGTCCTTATTTCTCCATTACAGGGCGGCTCCCAGGAGCCCCGGGGGCCGAGAATATTACCGCCTGTAATCTCCCAGGACAGAACCGTTACAATTCCAGTTAACTGCAAACAACGCCATTCCAAAACCGCTTAGAACTCCGACTTAGGTGCGCTGGTGTAACACCAGTCTCCATCCTTTCAACGGTGGTCACCGCGGCCTGACACCGGCACCAGGAGGCGACAGCTTGTGCTGAGAACGTGACCCCTCATCTCCCGCTGAGATTTCGTGCTCTCTAACAGGCCGGGCTGGATATTGATGGAGGTCAGTCAGTAAAGACCTGAAGTGGTTTGGTACCATCAGAGCTGGGGTTGGCGGGGCTGACACACCGAGACGAAGCGTTCCACCAGTTTGCGGATTCTAAATCTGGCATCAGGCCAGAATCAGGGCAGTGGAGATAACAGAAATGATGAAACTGATGTTAGCAGCTTCTCACTGGTCCCTCTGCACCTAATTACATGGTCTTTTATGGGGGACATTAAATAGCAGTACATATATATTCTAGGGAATAAAGAGAGGCTTTTTATAGACTGCATGTCTTCCTGGCAACTGATGTTCCCCGAGACAGAAGCATTTATATATGCATGATACGCCAGAAAGAACAGATTTATCCGCCAGCGCGGGTCATAAATCCCTCCTCCTCCATCTCAGCAGATGGGGGAGAAACCTGAACGTGAGCATCAAGTACTGTAAACTTTAGACAGATGGTCCCCGTCACTGCACGAGTTTGGTTATCATAGATCTGCTTTCGCTTGCTGAGCCGAGGCTGGAAACAAGGGTGAAACATCCTGATCGACGGCTGATTTTCAGGGATTTGGTATCTGTCCACCCACACCAACTCGTAGGTGTTTTAGTCGAATTCCAATCACGACAAGGGATTTCAAATGTAGAAACAGTTTGCAAATGCTCCTCAGTCTGTGTGAACAAGCTCACGGTCATGATACAACAGCGCTAATGCTAACAAACCAGTCGGTAAGCATCTCATTAACAGAGCTGCTTGGTTAGTTAGCATGTCCTTTGTCTCTTAACGCCACAAGAAAGAGCTCTGGTAACAAAAGTTCAGGCCTTAATGTCCAGATTATACTTACAAATGAGAACATGCAGAGTCCTCACGTGTTCATCAGGGTGCTCGCCAACATTTGTGCCACCACACGTACAGAAAAAGTGCATTTACGCAGACATTCCGTGCTTTAACGTCTGTTATGGGAATGACGGAAGGCTGCTTGCCCGTCTTTGGCTGCTCAATATCTCTTTATTTGCTCATATCTAATGTGCGCTCTGCACTTAAACAAACCCTCCCACATCCCACACGGGGATAGATTTGAAGGTCGTGAAAGAGGAAGCCTGTGCGTGCGGGGCTCCCTCCTGCCAGTCTTTGTGCTGCCATAAAAGTAGGGCCAGTATAATCTCATTACAGGTAATGTAGAGCATGGATGCACGGCGAGCAAGCGACCTCGTAAACACATGCTCGCACAAACGTCTGGCTTTGACCCCATCCCTATGATTAATGCGACGGTACAGTTGGGAATCTCTTATCACCATGGCGACCTGTGTTTGGTCATCAAGCTCTGGATATAAGTGGTAAATTGTTATTACAGAAGAAAGAGAATTAGAACCAGCGATTATGAAAGTAAATGACTTGGACTTGGCTGATCTGAGGTCGCCGATCACCTTTAAGCTGTCATTACCATGTGTCATACACAGTCATGAGGACATTGACTTTTATTAACTCCCCAGTTTGGAAAGAAGAGGCTGCACTCCTGAGTTTTCCTTTCATCTGTCAGCCGCCATTAAACACCAGCGACCAGCTAAACAAGCCCGGCTCACCGCGCTCGCCGCTCGCGCTATGCAAATCGGTCTCTTTGATGCTGAACCAACAACACAAGGACGGTGTGTGTGCGTGTGTGTGTGTGTGTGTGTGTGTGTGTGTGTTGGGGGGGTATTTTTAATCAGGTCCTAATGAGGGCCCATGTTAGCAAAACAACGCGGCCGCCGCAGAGTTGACCGACGCCAGCGGAATTTCAAAAAAAATGCTCGCATGCTTTGGGCGTTTTGGGAAACACCATCGTGTACCATCCTTTCCAGAATGTGGCTTTGATTTTGAAGACATGACGGGAAACAAACAGCTTTTACTGGAATTCAGTACAATTCTGAAGCCGCAAACATGACCTCCCCTATTTTTTTGTCATTGTCATCAGTTATTGGTTTCTTTTTAGTTTTTAAAAAGCAGCATTTTAACAGGTTTGACTCGTCTTGGACCCTGTAATAACTCAGTTTAATGAACCCTGGCAGATTTAAAAACGGGTCTCGCAGCAGATAAAGTTTATCTCAGGTGTGCGTAGTAAGACTGTGAAGTAATTAGATTATACCACAGATGAGGCACTTCTTCTTCTGTGTGTTATTAAATGGTATTTCCATCAGGCTGCCATAATTGTGGTGGCAGAGGACAAATGACCACATGCAGATCTACGCAGGAATCACACATGCACCCACTGTTCTTGTGTTATCAGTTAATAGTGGCTCGTGTTTTTTAAATTAAGATGCAAGAGGGCTTGAATGAAAGCTGCTACCGTGGATGCAACCGACACTGCAAGTTACTGCACTTTAATTGGAGAGTTAATGAAAATGGAACTCAATTTTCTCCTGGTGGAGCAGCAAATGGCACGACGCCCGTGCTGTCCTACAGGGAGGTGGAATGAAGGACCTGACGCCTCATCCTGGCTCCAGACTGAAGAGATCCAGCGTAGACAGATAGCAGCGTGTCCTCAGGTGGAACTTCAGCATGTCAGATCTCTACTCTGTGTACTGAACATGCATATTTCAGCTAAGTGCACTCCAATGCCGGTTCAATAAAAACACTAAAACAGGACGATAAATAACTGTTCCATCCCTCGTACGCACCGATATATGTCCATGCCAGCATATTTCTGTCCACTCAGTGGAAACATATGTCTAAGGAAATATATGAGCTGAATCAGGCAGCTGTGGTGGCCGTAAGTGCCGTTGTTTGAATCAAGAGCATTTGGGGGGAAGCAGAGTCAGGATGTGCTTTAGGAGGGTGATGGCTTTGGGATAAAACTGATCGTAAATCTTGTGGTGCATGTTCTGATGGGCTCATGATTCCTGGAGGTCACGGTAGATCGGGTCCAGTCTGCCATTTTTAGCGTACCGTGAGGGACTTTTCGGTCCTCAGAGGGGTCTGGATGGACAGGAAGCTTCATCTAATGATTCTTGTAGGTTCCTTTGTTTTTGAGATGACTCCAGCTGTTCTCTCTGTTCCACTCTGTTGACCTCTCTGCTTCCTTTACTCCAGCAGTGTGTGTGTGTGTGTGTGTGTGTGTGTGTGTGTGTGTGTGTGTGTGTCCTGTGGCTCCAGGAGGTCCAGGACATTTTGGAGGGCAGCGGAGATGGATTGTACTGTACTGGTCTGCACATCTCCTGGTGCAGGTCCAGCTCAGCCGTGATGTATCGGAGAAGCAGCCTCGTCAGGCACTTCATTACTTAGAGACGTCAGAGCCACGGGCACGCAGTCACTCAGGACGCTCGTCTGCTTCGGGACTGTCGTGGACGTCTTCAGACAGGACAGTGAAGGTCAAAGATATTTGTTCAAACCTCACCAAACTCTGCTGGTCCATCTGGACCATGTTGCGGTGGCTGAGCAGGTGAAGAACCTGTTGAGCAGCTAAAGCTCCGCCTCTGGTCAGGCTGTTGGTGATGCATCTTCTGTCACACCTGCCACGGCTCCTCCTGCCACGTGCACAACTCTAGCAGCTACTTTAAAACCTGCTGGTCTGTCAAAAACAAGGAGGTTAAAGGTACAAAAATGCACAGCTAGCCAAGAAGACTATTCTAATCTGACCCTAAACGCCTCCCCGGCTCCCTATTTGCGTTTGATTTTGGGGCAAATGTGTGTTTAACCAGGAAACTGTGCCGCAGAGGCAGGCTGACATCTTTATTTCAGGTGTCCTCCTCTTTGCCTAGCACAGCTGAGGCTCTAACAACAGATGTTAGCACAGCTGTCATGATGCTGAGATATTTGGCTGCTTCTTCAGATGAAATCTGTGTGAATGTCTCCATATTCTCTGTCATTCTCCCCATCAGGGACGCCATCTTAATCAGCATTAAGGAAGCCCGAAAACAGAAGACCGCAACAAATTGGTGATGCTACATCATCCAACGGGTCTATATACTGTAAATGTCACTAGCTGCCCAGGGAGATAAGAGGGGTTTCAGACAGCCTTCCGCTGATGATGGAGTCGGGGCATTGGCCCGGAGATCGTCTGCAGCATAACAAACATCAAACATTGCTGAGAATTCATTTGCATTTGCTGAGAGGCTGCTCATGCTGCGGCTGATTGCCTCGATTAAAGGCAGTTTGTGGAATGGCAGCGGCTGAAACACATCACCTGCAGCCGCAGGTAAATGCCTCTTCAGATGGCCTTCATTTCTCAGAGAAGTAGCTCTGTGATGCGTTCTGACGAAGCTGGAGGGACGGTGCATGGAAACAAAGACCCTGTAAACAACCCGACACCAGGCTCACGCTCAATGTTATATTTCAAGATTTTCAGGAAAAGGAGCTTAAATTAGTTGGACATGAATCTCATCCCAGCGCCCAGAGAAGTGTTGGAGACATTTCTGAGGAGCTGCATGTTTCAGTTTCAGCTGCAAATTAACTTCACAAATCAAACGTCCCCACAGCGACGTCGCCGTGGGCACGTGCAGGCGGCAAGGTCGCGGTCGGCGCAGAGGCGTCTGCACTTCTGAAAAGTGATGAGGAGCCTAGCTTTCTAACATCTGGGGCTGGTGGATGTCCGACCCGGAAAAGGTCGCGAGCGGAGCCACAGGTGAAACACGAGGCTTCGACATGGTTTATCGACTGTTGGCGTCTTCAGGAGCATGTCTCAACCACAGCAGGTGTGGACCCCACCCACCCACCCACCCCCTGCAGCCAGAGGTCGTGAGTGGTCAGAATTACTTCGCCATGTGCCTCTCAAATGTTTCTGGGCTGTGGAATGTAAAAAGTGGTGTGGTGCCCACGGTGGTCAGCGCTCACCAGCCAGATTCCCTCCGCAGCTCGTCACATGTCAACAGTGTGTCAGAACGTGTCGGCTCTCTCGGCGTCAGCCGCTATCTACAAATTTCATCCGTTCCTCTCATTAGCTTGACAGACGCAGCTGAGTTCGTGCTGAACTGAGGCCAGGCGAGCAGCCATTGGCCGTCCCTGAACAGCCGGCGATGGAGGCCCTGTTTGAACAGCCCGACTGCCAAAACTCAAACCTCCACAGAGCCTGGGAATAATTCAGCGGCGTCCTGGGGCCCCGCCGACCGCGACAGATTGCTCCTGACTGCTTCCTCTAAACAATTATTGGCATATCTCAGCAAAAGCAGCTTAGCAGCATTTAGAGAGAGAGCAGTTAAAAGGTAAAAAGCTGCAATAAAAACTTTAAATATGACAGCTGCCGTCCTACACACTTGGAAATCCAGCACGGCGGGGGGGCTAGTATAGGCGCGCACACAGGAAAGCCACGCATCTGCAACCTGGCTGCCTGATAGGGCCACCTGTGTGCACTAGTCCTTTTAATAATGCGTTATCTACCACTAAAGCTGCTGGGGGAGAAATATATGCACACATTTAATGAGCGTTCCACAAAAGTATTTGTGTCGATTTTCATAAGCCCCTCAGCTCTTCCTCAGCCGCCCAACACGAAGCGCTTCTCTTCCCGCCGCAGATATCAGGACTCACACCTGTTTAATCTTAACTTCCACATCCTCCATCCTCGCTTTGAAAGACGGGGAAGCAAAAATAAAAAGGTTCCAAACGTAACAAAGGGGCTGTAAACACACATTTGTGACTGGCGCCAGGGAGATGTTTACACTGGCGCTCGCCAATTATCTCAGCGTGCGATAGAGAAGGCTCACACCTACACGACAGAGACGACGGACGCAGGGGGAGAACCACGTCGAGATGCAAACGTTAATGTGTTGGCGAGGGGAGGGGGGAGGAGCTAAACATACGCTTGTTCCCAGGTGGCGGCTGGAAGAGCAAAAACACGGCTTCTACGTGCGACCGTGTCCTTCTGTCAGGGCAGTCGTGACGGTTGTCGGTCTCTTCAGCTTCAATCGTCATGAGCATCTTTTAGCATAAAGAAAAGAGTCTCCAGAGACTCTGTGACAGATGATGCTCATCAGCACTCATGATTCTTCACTCCTTTTCTCCCACAGGCCTCAGTTCTGACATTAATGAGCTTTAGAGGCTGATCTCAGATCAGCACCTCCTTTCACTCATTGACTTCAAGCATCTCGCTGGCGCGCCGCTTCTGGAGGCTCATTGCTAACCGTCCCCGTCGCCCTCACACAGCTTAAATGCGAAGGCCCTGAATCCACTCGGGCCCTTTGCTGTCTTGCACTTAACGGGATGACAGCTGTAATGACCGCCGTCCTTCCCAAAGTCATGGGTGTCATGAGTCAGCAAACCAGTGTCACTCTGGAGGCGAGTGCACGTGCACAAGCTAGCTGCTTTTTAAGGGCATGACTGCCAGGCAAGGTCACGCTGCAGGGCCAGGAAAGTGTCAGGTAAGCATGTCCATATTCAGCACGCGTGCAGGGCCCTGCTGCTGACGGGGACTGTCCTGGGCTATTCGGTTGTGTCAAAACGCTGGCTCGTGCGCTCAAACCAATCCTCAGCACAGACTGTCTCACGGCTCCAGGGCTCTGGCCGATGGATCGACTTCAGAGAGCGCCGCCTCCTGCTGGAGTGGGAGCGTGCTGCATACGTGCACGTCCTGAGCGGAGAAGAATCCATCCACAGCGCGCGGACAGGGCTGCGATGGCCTGATTGGCTGCAGCGCGGGAGGCTCTTATCTCCACACATCAAAACAGTTTGTGGCTCTGCTGTCCCGTGATGTCACTCAGGGACAGTCAGGGGCGAGTGAAGAAGAGGAGGACCCAGGACGGCAGAAACCTGAGCAGCGGCAGGGAGAAGAGAGAGAAAATCACTTTCTTCTCTTTCTACATGCACTAGTAGAAGAAGAATTCGTTTACTCCCTCCTTCTTTCACACCCTCTCTTAGGCTGGGTCCTATTACAGGTTTCTCCCCTGTCCTCACCACTATTTCAGGGACTACAGCAGAAGGATAAATTGGGATAGAGTGTTTAGGTGCTGAGATAAAGAAAAGAAAGAAAAGATGTCTGCACGGCTGCTGGTCTGCTAATGTTTACTGGCTTGAGCACCGAAGCTGACTGGTGTCCAGTTCTTTGGGTTATGGCCGCAGACATTTGTTCCAACATTCCTGGTGTGAAACATGACTTTGAAAGTTTTTGCTCCACATGAAAGGTCTGGTTACCACCTGATCAGAATAAAGCCTGTGGAAGCTCCTGATCAGCTGCTTACAGTTCTGACTGATCTTTGACTTTAATTTGAAGTGTTTGTGTCTTAGTCGGGGGACGAACAGCGTGTTATTGTTGCCAGACTTTTATTGTTCCTGTCAGCCAGATGGAATCAAGTCTAAGACCTGCCCGGCTGTAAATGTAGTCATGTATGGTTTGGTCAGATCCATGCTGTTTACATCAGATTTATTTACGTATTCATTTTTTAATTTAATTTTTACTTCCTGTTGTCTCATACGTACACACTTTCTGTTTGACTTCCTTCCTGTCTGTTCTGGTCTTTGTCCCAGGTTTCTCACCTGCCTGATCTCCCTCATGTTTTCCACCTGTGTCTCCATCTCTCACCTGGGCCTCGTTGTCTCTGGCCCGGCCTCCTGTATTTAAGGTGTGCTCTCCCTCCCAGCAGGTTTGGATCTGTGCTCCCAGTTCAGCAGCTTTGCTTTGAGTTTTAGCCTCATGTTTCACCTCCTTCAGCAGCCGGATTCAGCATCTCTGGTCTCTGTTCTGATCCGCCAGCCTGAGAGCCAGTGATGAAGACAGCACGTTAGCATCAGCGGGACGAGTCTTCACCCCAGCCGTTTAATTAGTGCATTCTTGAGACGATTGTAACGGCCCCCCCGGCAAGACCCGACTGAAACAACAAAAGGAGGAAAATTAAATGCACATTAGTTCAGAACATAAAGGAATGGCCCTGACCCAATCATTAAAATTAGTGCAGGCACGTTAACAGCTGCTGCAGCCACATGAAGAATTTATATGCTGAAAGCAAAAAAACATCAGAAAGATCCCAAATGCTACTAGCTTGTTGATTTCAGTATTTAAGGTGACTGTATAGGGATAGCTCACTTCAAGAATGTGCTGCTGTCATCAATCGTTGAATTTTGGACAGTCGGATTGGTCTTAAAATCCTTCACTGTAATTTTTTCTATTTCTCCCACACACAGATGTCCAAATTTAGCCAATCGAGCAGTCAAAGAAATATGTTACGCAAAATATATCCTCCCAACCCCACAGGCTCCAACTGTTGATGGAAACTTGTCCCAGAGAGCGGCCGTCTGAATTTATGTCAGCTCTGATAATAAATTTTGAGGGCTGAAAAAGATAAAAATGTCACAAGGAAAACTCCCATAATCCACCTGTACCGTGCTCAGCAGGCTGAGATCAATACGTCTGAGCAGCCTACAATTCAAGAAAAACAGGCACTAAAGGGGAAAAGGGACCTTTTCTCTCCGTTTGAGTTAACTGACAGTTTGGATGATGTCTGTGTAGATTCTCAGTTTGGATGATGCAAAACAACTTATTTTCCACCTAAACGCACACAAACGTGCAACTCCTGCATCTAGTTCCGTGTTTGGTGGAGCTACTAAGCGGGAAAGAAATGGGTTGACGCTCATTCCTCATGCCTGATAACAAAGCCAGGAACAGACGTCGCAATGAATATAACCCAACAGAGAAGGAATTAGGGAAGATGCAGCAGATGAGTGTGAAACCAAGGGTGAATTTCCGCTGCTTGTAGCTGCAGGAGGAGGTGCAGCCACGTTACGCTGCACAAACCACACATCATTTGTTCAGGAAGAAAAATAACAGCAGGTTTAATGCTGTCGTTATACATTTGAAGCTCTGCTAATCTATAAAGTATCGGTTTTGTTGCACGTTAGCAAAGCTTGAGGAATATGTTGTCAAAAACACACGAAACCTGTGAGTCAGAAATGTGGAGCGGCACTGTCGGCTCGCCGCATTGTCTCCGAGAGGCGGGCCGGGCCGCGCCACGTTCCCGTCGGCTGCCAGAAACAATTACTGCACAAACGCGTGGGCCAATATCTAGCCAGCGCTCACACGCCTCCAGCTGGCACCGCGGACAGAAACTTCAGGGGTTGCACATGGAACTAAAGCGAAAGAGGCGCTATGATGATGGCGGCTGGAGAGTAAAGCGAGGATTAAAGCACCACCAACAGTCAAGGGCTTCAAACAACACAATGCATCTCAAACTGAACTCTATGCTCCCTGGTAAATTAGACCAGTGTCCACAGGAGGGACGTCCACGTTGGAAGAGTCACCAGGACACAACTTTAGGTCTCTGCCAACGTTCAGCGCCACCACATTAGTGCGTGTCCATCACAAACCAGCAGCCGTTTAGCGCTGTTCGGTCATGAAACCACAAGGGACGTGTTAGCAAAAAGCCAGCTAACTGTACTGACACCAAAGTGAATGAATTAGTGTTCTGTCTCCGCTAGACTTGACAAATAACTCTTTGTGAGGCTAATTTCAAATGTTAAATTGATCGTAAAACAAGCATTGTACAGTTTTCTGTCTATGTAAGTGGTACGTTTGGAAATATGCATGTTTGTTATTGCTGCAGAAGCACATTTTTGGTCTGAAAGTGACTCACATTAGCATAAAATGGTTTAATATCCAGCTGAAATCGCGGCTGAGAAGCAGCTAAGATGCCACGCTCAGGCTGAAACTGCAAACATGATGACAGCTGCAGCTTTCCTGCAGTTATCAAGTTATCTCACCGCTATTATTTATCTATTTTCTCCAGTTGTGCCTTAAAGGTTGAGGTTACAGCAGGTTTTTTTTTTTTTCTGCTGATCACGTAAACGAGATAATTACCCGAGTTGTTCACTTTCTTCTGCTTTGCCCTCGTTTTAGCCGTTCTGTTAATGATCCACACACACACAGAACCATCAGGAATCCCAGTAGCAGGTTGTCTTTTACTGGTGCCTGACTGTGATTTCCTGCTCCCTCTAACTTTGAAGCTATCCCACGTCAGTCATGTGACAACTAGTTCTGCGTTTCCTGAAATATAACCCACAATTCTCTTGTGCTCTTCCAACAAGGACAAGCGTCAAAGACCCAAAGGAAGCCAAAAGACACAAGGACGCATAAAATAATGGAATTTATTTTCAGGGAATTACCCAAGTGGAGCATGATGGGATTTTCAGCGGTACATTTGGGCAGGGCAGGGCTTTCACTGCGTCCCCTGGGAAAATGGTGACGTCATGGCAAATCAGGTTAGACAAAGCTGTCGATGTCGTTGGAGACGTGTGCTTCCACGCTGACGCACTTTACAGTATTTGATGAGAGGGTCTCAGCTAACCCGGTTGGGTTTTAAAGCTGTTGGGGTGTAATTGGTGATCTAAACTGCTTTGTTTGCGTGCACAAAAGGTCCAAGGCCATTAAAAACAGTTCTTAGAAGCCTCCGTGAGGCCTACATCACTCTGTGGTGAAGCTAAATTGGGTCAGCGAGAGTCGAGAGCTAATTTGATGGTTCACTTAACTGGTTCAAAAAGCAATAATTTCAGGTACGCTAGCTTGGCCTGACGAAACAGACCGGTCTCTCTTTGAGTTTCTCAGCGTGTCTCTAAGTGTGGATCTGATCTCAGAGATCAGGTGGTCATTATATTAATTATATGCTTTAGATCGCGTGTGTGCCACATCCTATCAGGTCATCTGCTGAACCTTTAAATGCTAATGCTGCTAAATGAATTCCAGCTGCCTAAACCAGAGGTCATGTGACCCAGCTCTGCTCCTAACCCTTCCCAAACCGACTCCACCCACCAGCACACCACAGCGTCCCCGTGTGTGAAGGTTGTAGTTACTTTTCCGAGTGATTAAATGTATATCTTTATGCTAGTTTTGTGCCAGTTAAATTGGATCTTTTCTGTCGTGCTCACGCTCTTTTCCTTAAAGGTCAAATAACCTCACAGAAGCTAATTTTTTGGGTTCTCCTGTCGGCACAAGATGTTATGTCACACTGAGTGCTGAAGAGTGGAGTGTGAGAGGAGGCTTGGCATTTCCCAAATGGATTCTGCCCTTTTAAAGTCAATCGCCCCCAAATTGCACATTACATCATCATTTCTATAAATTTGAATTCTTAAAATAGGTAACGCTCGTTTCTGATTTCTTTTCATCGGTCCAATTATCTGCAGACGTCCACTGATTTTTTTAAATTGAAGTGGCGACACGTCACCCCTAAAATGCTGCTCTAAAGTCAGTCTGCCACTAAGTGACACTGTTCTAAAGTGCCATAACGAAGCTTTTGCAAGTCGCTAGTTAGTTTTTCAAGGTTGAACTTTTGGAGGCTCTTTTCTGAGTCAGCTGCTTTTTAAGATGGATGCCAAACTCATTGTGCTTCTGCTAAAATTGGCCAGAATCAACAAAGATATATAAAGCAACAAAGATATATAAATCGAGCTCCAATAAACGATGTTTTTGACAGTGAACCTCAGAACTTGAACATCACCACAGGACCTTAAATTATCTGTGCATCCGCTCGAAATGATCAGCTTCCCCTCTGAACCTCCTGACAAACTGTTGCGTTTTCAACTATAAACACTCCGCCTAATAGCCTAACATCAAGCAGACAATATAACACACCATAAATTCACCTTTAATTTAATTTAATCCAGATTTCATTCAGGTTATATCTAAGAGAAGAGCACTGCTTTTCAATGCGCTCCCCGGAGAGTCGTTTATAGTAGAAACAATATCTTTATTTATGTAGAAGCAGAATTTGTTTAAATGAATGAACAGTGAAAACAGCACCAGCAACACAAAATAACAACAGGAAAAAAGTGTGGTGCCTCCCGTCCTCGCCCAGATCTTCCGGGCTGAACTGGAACAGTCTCATGGTCTCTGTGAGCTTCCAGGAACACGACACGTGCAGATGCTATCAGAGACTCCGGAAGTGGAAACTGCTCATTAGAAAACTGGCAGCACAAGTCTCATTAGTTTGGACCATTTCATAATTAGACAAGGGATTTATTATTAATCTGGCCATTAAGCTCGGCAGGGCTCAATCTGGTTCCTCACCGCCCTCCGCTGCACCCCTTCAGCTCACACTGGGGGGCCGCTATGAAAATGAGCCCTGAGCTGCTCGACCTCGGCGATGGCACAACGCAGAGAGGGCCAGATGCATGCAGGGAGGGCCCTGTTGTGTGGGCGACGCCTCTACTGTCCACTTAAACTGCATCGTTAGCATGTGGCTGCCTGACAAACTGACCTCTGCCCTCCAACGGTGAGCGTCGTTCTACCTTCTAGAGGTGACCGTCTAATGAGATCACATGATCTTGATTTCAAATGTTGGCAAACCACAACAAGGAAGAACCCCCAGAGGACCTGGCTGAAGGGATCCATTTTTTTAGTGGGTTTATCCAGCATCTGACCGCAGATGGAGGCGTCAGACGTGTTTGGGTGAATTCTTTTGAACTAAAAAGGTTGGTCAGGGAGTGCTGATGGTGCTTTAGTCGTGTGATCAATCAACTATATGGTACCATGAAGTTGTTGGCTATCTTTATACAGAAAAGGTTCGATGTCTAGAGAGCGGAGCGGCGATCCTCCAGCGCCCATGGAGAGGGTTTGCATCAATATTTAAGCCATAGCTCTTGCAGCTGGGGGGGAAACAATGATCAGCATGTTAATGAAAGAATTCTCTTTTCCAATACGATGGCACACACACCTGAACATTTTTCAGCTTTGTTTTCACCACTGATCCAACACTTTCACCTGTGTTTCTTTAAGACAGGATGGAGGGATGTTTACTTTACTACCTGTGTTTACTCTTTACTTTTGACCTCTGGAAACAGTTTTCCTGCTGATTTTCACAATTAGCAGTCCCTTTTTACAAGAAATCCAGGAAGCAGAAAAGGATAAATGACTTTATACACAGAACTGTAGCGCTCAGTGTGAATACTTAAATTAGACAGAGCGCTGAGGGTGATTAAGCCCCCAATCACTCGATGGAGTAAACATAATCTAGGTTAGCATGCTGTGGGCCGCACTCTAGCTAACGCGCAGGAGACCGCCTGCACCCGCCTCGTGGAACTGTCAGAAGAAGATTAGTAGCTGAAAAGCAGAGGCGTGGGAAACGCTTCCTCTCCCAGTGAGGGAGCTGGACCCAACGTTCCTGCAAAGACGGCTGGTTAAAGCTCCCGCGTTTCCCCAAAGCTTTGTTGTCGGTGTCGATGGAGAAGTCGAAGCAGCGCAACCCATATAGTGATATTTATCAAGCACCTGCTTGCTTGTGTCTCCGGAGCAGATTGCAGTGTGACAGAACGTGCTTTTCACGCAGACGCACGTGATGCTCTTCCTGTTCCCAGCCTGGTACCACAGGGCACACTGGCTCAAGCTGCGATCGTCCTCCCACGGCGTCAGGAAGCAATGAAAATCAAACATCTTTAAGGGTAAAACTTTCGCCTGACTAAGCTCAGGTCCTCCAGAAGAAGGCGTTTCCCTCCCCGGCCCGTTAACGGGCTCAGTAAACAAGAGCAGACTGTGACTAATTGTAATCTGCACAGGTGCTGAGTGGACGGTTCCACTCTTCATCAATATCCACGCAGGTCCGGCTCATTTGTCACAGCTTCAGCTTCGGCTAGAAATGAGGCAAGGGTCCGACCTTGACGTCATCAGGAGGGCGGAGCCAGAAGAGACTGGCGCGGTGGCACCAGGGAGCAAATGTCACATTAAGAAAGACAGAAGGGAGAAAAAACCTCCATGAATAGCGAAGAATGTTTGTTTTGAGCCGCTAGGCAGTTGTTGGAAGAACAGGGAGTGTCTGTCGTCAAGGGCGACCTGGTGATCGCCACGTAGGTTTGGGAGAGCGCAAAAAACTCGCAAAATGTATGACGTGATTCTGCCAACCTTGTTAGCGCTAATGACACATGTTGGGATGCTCTCTGGTGCATTCAGGTGTCTTAGAGGCTCTGATTATCTCTATTGCTATGACAACAAAGGCCGTGACCTCTGATTGCATCCGAATGAATCCAGAATAATTTAGTTCAGGCAGTCGTCTGTTGGCCAGTTGTTTCTGTTTGCTCCACCGGTGCCATCTGAGGCAGCAGTGTTGTTGCTATAGCTACTATTTTAATAAGCTCCGTGCAGACACAAGGGCGGTTTAACCTCTGGAAACACAACCATGTGCTCAGCTAACTTTCTGACAGATGCTGTAAGAGCTGAAGCACAAAGCTTTTATCAGAATGTGGAATTGTTATTAATGAGCCCTGAACATTTGTGTGAAATGAGTCAAAACAGGCTCCAGCTCCGGTTCCGGGAGATTTTCCTGCCATCCTCATGTGCATGAGAGGCAAAATGGACAGTCGGCTGTTGCAGGCGGGGGAATAAACGCCTGAGCTGTGTGGGCACAACATCTGAAGAGCCTCTGGTTCCTGGAAAGGCTTCATGGCCTTTAAACAGTGAAGTCAGAATGAAATGGTCCAGACTGGAACGTGGGTCCGGTCTGGAAACTGCATCAAAGTGCTGGTCAGACATGTCTAATATCCATCCATCCATTTTCTGTACCTGCTTTTATCCACACTTTGGGTCGCGCGGATGTCACAATACATCCTTTAAAAAATGAATAGATTATAAATGTCCATTTTCAATATTTTCTTTCCCTTTTTGTTCTTTTGGTTGTGAGTAATGGGATTGGAAATGTGTCTAATGGCTCGGCATCATCCTCCAGTAACACTAATTCAGGCTGAATCCATCGTCCTTCAGTAAAGGAGATTTGATGGGCCGCAGGTTTGAACAGCGTAGCTTCTAAATTGGAAGGCAGTAAAAGCAGAATGAACTCAATGACTCAATAACTGTAATTGCAGGGATGATGTCATCATTATGTTTCTGTATATATCAGCTCATCTCAGCTGGAAACTGCGCCACTCCTCTGCTCTCTGGCATTTTTCAGCTGTGGTTTGGGCCCCAGGAATAACTAATGCTCCAGGGATATCCTGAGTGTTGCCACGGGTTTCTGCTTCACCGGAAAGGTTCTCTTTAAAGGTTGGGCATTGAAGGATCCCACAGCAGGACTGTATCAAGAACTTAAACAACCTAATGACGCAGACGAATCCTTAATTTTCTCCTCGTATGCAGGGCTCTGATTTTGTTTCTTTTTAACCCACCAAACGTTCTGCATTTTTTTTTCTTTGTTTGTTTGTTTATTTTGGGGTTTTTTTTTTTTTTTGACGTCTCATTTCTGGATTTTTCAGTCCGACTAAAGGCTGCAATTCACCGGGTCTGCTGCCCCCTGCACCAAAGTTATGTGGCTCTGTTCGTTTTTAACAACAGTGTAGTTCTGGTCCGTACAGTCGGGCAGGTTTATCCCTCATATTCTCCATTTGGGTGAGAAATCTGAGACCAGACAATCACATTTAGAGCTTCGTTCCACAGTAATGTGTATTTACCTGCTTTCACCTCCGTGAATTATTTTCAGATGTATTTTTAGTTGCCTGCAAGCCAAAGCGCAGCGACAGCCGGTCTGTAGCTCCAGAGAAAAATCCCTCACTGGATTATGGCAACTTCTTCGATGTAGGATTAGAAACAGGGTCAAAGGAAAAGGTCACATTAACTGACAGAAGAGATTCTCATAGGATTTGACAATAAATGCTTGATATGTGGTCCCCTTTTCTCCAAATTTGAGGAGGCATTTGGTGGTCAGAGCATTTAAGCAGATGCGATCTATAAGAAGTACATTTTGGGCTTTTCTGTGATGGTTAGGGAGGATGAATGCATTATGCAGGCGGACGCACACACTGGTGTGCGTATTTCTGCATATAGATAACTTTTTTTGCTCATCTTTAAGGGTGTGAGAACTACGCTGATACCAATTTCCATACTGATTGCGAATCTCAGTGTTATTCATTAGGTAGAGGATGATGTGACATACTCCTGATTCCTTTTCTTGCTGTTGGCGAAACAGCCTGAAATAACAGTGAAGACCACTTTTATTTGATTTCATGTCTACGTTTTTCACTCTTAAGACAAGAAAAAGACTTGATTCTTGCTCACCAGGCGCCTTCAGGAATGTCGTTTCTATTTAACTGCAGATGATGACGTGGTGCATTCACTGGCCTCCCTCCCGGGTGATCGGTCGTCGTCACACTCTCCAACTCTGAAGGTGAGGACTCTTCATCACGTCTGTTTAGGCACGTCAGCTCTGCAAATTGCTCCCAATATCGTCAACTGTCTCATTACTTGGGCATGAATGCGAGGCTCTTCTTCAGGTCTCCATTATTGCAAATGCAAAGGTTTGCATCCTGGTGACTGGTGGGCGTCCAGCAGAATCAGTTAAAGAGTGGAAGTAGAAACCCAGCCAAAGCGCCACCATTCACCGCTGCGCATGAGCCATTCAAATGAGTCACGGTCCTCTCTAAATCGCTGCATTTCTACTGCGCACAGATCCACGAGATCAAAAGAAACCAATTGAACTAAATATGAATGCTCAGCCACAACCAAAGATGGCTCGAAAACTGGGACTAGAAAGGACACTTTTTTACTTTGCTTGATGGCAGCTCGAGTCATCCCTGCGCATAATCCTTTCATGTCATGGAAACCATTAGCAAACGTTTCACAAAAGAGCTTCCAACACTTCCTGCTCATTAGTGAAATTACATCCGTACCAGTAAAAGGAGTCATTCTCGTGTTGCTTTTAAAAGACTATTTGATTTCCAAGCACATTTACGTGTCATGTCACACGTGTCATTCCTGGTTCATCTTTTAGAAGAACAAATGCAAGTTTCAGCTTTTACGAGTCTGATTTTGGTTCTGGAAACATCTGTCTTGGACATTAAGCACCCACCTTCAATGTTCTATGAGCGGCTGATGGTTGTTGGCGTACGGTGCGCCGTATGGATTCCGTGGGAGCCCTGAAGTCTTATTGGGCTGGGCAATCCTTTTAAGTCTGCCCGTTTGCTTCGACTCAACTCCCGGCTGGAGCTCCTGCAGGGTTCATCGGATATGATGTGCATTCGTACAACCTCTGAGTCATCAATACGGGTGATACTGCCCCTCTGAAACAGTCCAGAAAGCACAAACAAAACAATTTTAACCTCACCTGCAAACAGCTTTTTCTACATTTCTACGTGACCTCCAGCTGGCCTTCAGGAGTAGAGATGATGTCACACTTGCAGCTTAATGTAGGAAATGCTAATGAGGCTAGCATCCGTGTGGTAAGCTAACAAATGTCAGGCTGTTAATACTGGGCTTTTTCAATTAAATAAAAACAAGACGGAACAGGCTTGCAGTTAATAACGTTTCTTTAATCCCATAAAGTTAATCTCAAATTTCAGACACGGCCGTCATCACCTCTAAAAATGACAGTGGTTTGAATGAGGTGAAGGTTTAATTTAAAACCAAAAAACCTGGGAAAACGTTGACATAAAATAATTAAAAATGTGTCTTTAATTTGACATAGGCAGAGCAGGCAGGCTGGAGAAGAGTCAGTGGACAGGAAATGACATCCTGACGTGACGGGAATGAGAGTGCCGTTTGAACTTTAAGGATATTTTTCATGGGTTGTTGCGTGTTGACGTCCTGTCGTCACTCTCTTGACACACTCAAGCCCAAGTCAAGACGAGCAAATATCGATCTCTTCTCCTCTTGTTCAGGGAAGGGCACAATGAGGAAGACTAAGACCCAATCCCGGTGCCACCCCTACCTCCAAACGGACCCATCTGGTCCAGAAGGAATCCGGCGGCGTCGGGGCCTCATCTTACCCAGAACTGCAGTGATATCGCATTCATGACGGTGTCACTATTACAGTTTTGTGAGGCTGCCACACACCAGAGCAGCTCAGCTGATGCCTGGCGTTACATTGGGTATGCATCGCTGCAACTGTCGGCGTCTGACAGGGGGAGAGAGACAGGGAGAGAGAGAGAGAGAGAGAGAGAGAGAGAGAGAGTCTGTTTATGGGCCACTGGAGATTTGATAATATCCAGAGGTCCATTATGATTCATTAAATAATGTCCTGTTAACACCTCCATCTGCATGGAGGAACGGCACCGACGTGCTCAGGTCAATCCGTTCCAGCCGGAATCAATTTAAGATTTAGGCAGCTGGAATTGAGCAGCTACATCCCAGCTACAGCAGCTGGGAGCTTTATGGGTTTTTTTACAACTGGTCGAATTGACCTTTTGGGCTAATTTATTTTAATAATTTAATAATCAAATTTAATTTAATTATTTCGACATGTGTTCATTTGCAGAAGAGATCCGTGCATGTTTACCTTTTTTTTAAGTGTAGTTTGTTTATTTCCATCTGCTCCTTTAATCTGCAGATGGTGCAAAAATGTAACTGAATAGATTTATTCAGACCGTGCAAAGACGCGACCTATCCAAGCTACAAACTTTGCTTCAGCTTTAAAACTGAGAAATCAAATTCCAGAAGAGGAGATTTATTTGCTCTGTATTGATTGATGTGTGAAAAAGAGGCAATAATGAAAGTGATCTCAATTATCGCAGGGATGGTTTTTCTTCACTCCGGGGTGGTTCTCCATCAGTTACGGTGAATATCTGTCCAAACATGGCCGCCAGAGTAAACACAGGAAGAGGGGGTGGCTCCTTTGATCAGGCGGTGTCACGTGTCGCCATCTTCAACAAAATGAGAGCTTTTAATCGCCGGTTTATTATTTCACTCATTGGTGAGAAAAATTCAGAGAGGGAGCTCGAAATGACCTGGACAGAGAGGAAAAGAGCTCCGGGATAAAAGTTCCAGCTGGGCAATTAGGGTAAAAGAAAAAACGCTCTGCAGAAAAGCCAAATCTCTGCTTTGAAGGAGCCTAAAGCTGACGTTCCGGTGTCCTTTGGCATTTGAACGGTCTTCGTCACATGTAATACGGACCTGCAGACACAAGGGTTTAATGCAGCTTTGACCTTGAGGAGGCTTTAACCTTGAGCCCTTTGTTGCATGTCAGGACCCAGCTAATGATTATTCCACTTTACTTCTCGTAGCACCGTCTCCCTTCGAAACAGTAATTACACACTCCTCTTTACGTCTGGGCAATTTTGAATGCAGCTCTGTCCGTTCTGCACATGCTTCACCCTCTCTCTCTCTCTCTCTCTCCCTCTCTATCCTCTCTTTGTGCACACTGGAGACCCCAGGGGGACCCTGGAGTAGCCAGTCATGAAGGGTGTGATAAGACTTCCAAAAGCATGTAAAACCCTTCCATTTCCCTGGCACGCCTCCTCCCTCGCATGACAGCAGGGAGAACTCACACAAAGGTCACTTCCTGCTCCAGATGCCCTGAGGTCTTCATCTTGACTTGTCCGTATTCGACTTGAGTTACCAAACGGGCTTTGGCAACAACACCGCCGTGGACCCACCAAGCTCCGCCCTCATATCGCCAACGGCCCCAACCATCGGGCACAGTCCATCACGTCAATTAATCCAGCAATTAGTGGGCCTGGCATGCGGGGCATGATGGGGGCAGCCGCTGGCTTTATGAGAATGACCCATATGACGTCACAACCCTGACTACGCAGTGCCCCTATTGCAAGCACCGATGGGAGTTTTTTTGTTTTTCTTTTTACAACACGTAAAGAATGTGAATAAAGAAACTTTCTCAACACTTTCTCTTATTTGTTCTGTCAAATGTTTCAGAAAAAACATTTTTTTAGGACAATCCTGTGATACACCACTTCTTTTGATGAGTCAGGGGTGTTATTGCAGTTGAAAAGGTGGATTTTTGAATTTATTGGTTTTTTTTTTTAAATAAACGACCTTCGTTCAGCTTTTGCTTCCATTTGTTTAGAGCTGAGGCATGGTTGACCATCTTACTACCACATTTGCCATTGTTTCTGGTTTTTTTTTCACTCAAAAGAAAACACCAAAGTAGACAAATTTGAAGGTTTTTTTAAATGTACTGTTGTTTATGTCTTTTTACACATTTGAAATTGCTGAACGAGACAATCACAGAAGGGAAAAACTTGAGAGAGAAGACAGAAGAATTTTAGTTGAAGCAATGCCTGCGTAATTTAACGAGTAAAGACGATAAAGAAAAAACTTTATCGGGATAACAAGCAGGGATGTTAAACCTGCAGGCCGCAGGTTTAACATCCCTGCTTGTAATTGCGTTTGCAGTACGAGAGGGACATACAGACTGTATACAGACTGCTCATCATCATCATCATCATCTTCAACAAACTGCTACATCCCTGATCAGAGACCTCTGTCTCCCTGCAGCTGTTCATCATTAAGCTTTGCAACAAAGCGTGTCCACCAAGTGGAAAGCACGTTTTTCTGCCCACCCTGTTTATTTACTTTTACTTTTAAGGTCTAACTGCACAGCAAAATTGAAGCCATGACCCACATTTCAAACAATTTAACTGTGAGATTAAGTATCGGTGCACTTCAAAGGAAGAGGAGAATGCGCAGCCTTGGCGCCTTCAGCGATGCACACCAATTCACCTCAAAGTTGGTTAACGGCCTCACATGTTTCTACGGCAACGGCCAGCATGGCAGGGAGATGGGATTATTTTAAAGCAGAGAAATCCCTCCCTGGCTGTGGCGGGGAAGTCACAGCCGATGGGTTTCATAGACAGATGTTGCGCTTTGTGTAATCACTGTGTCCCACTAATTCTCGTTTTCAATTTGCCATTCCTTCTGACTTCTCTTATGCCCGAAACCTCATTTGCTTCCCCTCAGCTTATCTTAGTCACTTCCTGTTCACCTATTTGTTTCAGTCACTCTCCGCTCTCTCCTGATTCAAGTTTGGCTTCCAACGGGAAGAATTACTTGATGTGGAAAATTGAAGAAAGCCTTGGTTCCTGATGTGTTTTTCCTCACACATGCGTGTGCTGGATGTGTGCACGTGAGCAGGAGAGTAAAAGTGCAGGAAGCAGCCATTCATGAGGCCCCAGCATGGCGCTCACTCAGATCCAGGTCTGCTGTCACATCCTGTCTGCCTCAGCACCGGTCTCTACGGGCCTGCACGGACATCATGAGACATCCTGGGGATGTAGTCATAAATACTACACCATCCCAACCACACCTTCATGTTTTATCCTGAGGCAACAGCAGCTCCTGGCTGATTATTGATGAAAGGGATCTGACTGTTGTTTCAGGTCAATATAAGGACAAATAAATAAATTAAGAAAAAACACTTCAATATATTTAGTTAATGATTAATTTGTTACTTTTAATTAATTCAATTAATTAAATCAAATTAATTTTGAAATTTCAATTTATTTTAATTATCTATTAATAATGCATTTTTTCTTTTACAGGATATTTTAAACTTAAAAATTCTTCTATTCTTTCTAAAAGAGCGCCCTCTGTCGGACTACAAACAAAACAACACAATCCCATCCGCTTAGTTTACTGACATTGCAGAATGTCACTTAACACTTCTTCTTATCCACTTTGGTTCAATGTATTTTTTTTGTTTGCCTCTTTTGATATCACTTTACATGTTTAAGTTACCTACCGATTTTTGTTTTTACACTCTATAAAAAAGTATTGATATAGGAGCAGGACATGTTTGAAAACCATCATTCCTGGTTCAAATGTCAGCAGACTGTGAATGTGACAAGCGTTCACATGCATGTGGCCCATGTTAACATGAGGTTACTGAAGCAGAAGTAAACAAACACACGCGAAGACGCGCACCGAACTTCAGACTTGAATTCACTGCGCAGGCCTGTGTCAAAGGACGTCCACTGCTGCCCCCCTCTGGACACTAACGTGAAATACAAATAATTTTGCGCTTCTGCGCGGCTGACCTCTTCTCCTCAGGCGGGGCTCAGAGGTCACATTAAAGGCCATATGTGACGCAGATATGTAAGGAATAAAGCGTCTTCTTCTCCTCCTGTAATGCCTTATTCTGTCCTTCAAGCCCAGCATTCATTTCTTCCACGGTGCAGCTTTAATATTTCATAATCCATTTGACAAAATTTCAATTTTCAAAGTGAGATGGAAAAAATCTATCATCATTTCCCGCCTCAACGTGATTTCATTTTATTTCATCACTAAGCCCAGAGGCGTTCGCGAGTCTGCGGGGAGACTGGCAGAGTTGAACTGAAGCCTACTCGAGTGCGTGTTTAAGGCAACAGCAGCAGTTTTATGTAAACATGTCAGAGCTGTTGACGGAAGTTCAGTTTGCAAGTTCAAGATAAAAATAGCAGATGGAAAAAGTTGTTTTATCACTCATAACACACACACACACACATATACACAAATCTTTGGTCTGTGAGTATAATAGGGATTTTGGGTCCAAAAGGTCCTGCATTCAAACCCCTAAACCAGTCTTTATGTCAGTTTACACACTACAGAGAAAACCACCACCAGTAGCCATAACACAACATACACAAACATAGTGATGCATGAAGCATAGGAACGGTTTACCGTTGAGGTCATCAGAGATGCTTCGTGCTTCAGAAAAATGTGAAATTGGACTCTTTGTGGCTGAAACAAGCCTGAAATATTCCATTAGTGGACCACAAAAGAGAAAACCTATCCAAGTAATGCCCACAGAGTGCACAACAATTTCCATTTGTTATTATATCCAGGTAAAATATTGCATCGTCCTGAGTCTTGATGCATGTATAATGTATGGAAATGTGATTTCATCGCTGCCACCCACCCTGGTCACTGTGTTCTTTATTAGAATTTCACTGACAAATGAACTGTGCCCGTCTTATCGGGAAGTCGGGCTCATCAGCCATATTAGCCATCGATTGTGCTCAATAATTTAATTTATAGCTGTGAAAAAGAGCACGCAATCCATCTTTGGCCGTGTCATTCGGGTGTTAGGCAGCGACCCTTGCAGGCATGCCAGCTAAATCATCTTCTGACATTATGGATGGGGTCATTTGGGACTGTGTCACGCTGTGATTACTACTTTTGCCACAGCGGATCCTTCTGGGCTCAGTGAGATCCAGACGTTTTGCACATGATATTCATAAAACTTAATATTATGTTACAGTCACTGTCTGTGTGTGTGTGTGTGTGTGTGTGTGTGTGTGTGTGTGTGTGTGTGTGTGTGTGTGTGTGTGTGTGTGTGGCTATTCAGCCTTTCATATCTGTTATTTATGAAATGTTCATTGAAGTATAAGTTAACAGAAAAACGGGATGTTTATTCACATCCATAAATTATTAAGTTCACCAAAAATAAAAACACCCCATGCTGCCGATAACATTTTATTTCTTTAGGATAATGACTATTTTACTCATTTTTAGAACAAGCCGTGCATGTAGCCGTTCTCATGACACAAACATGTACATTTTGGGATATAAAGACTCAGCAGAGTGCATCATGGGCCGCTGTTTTCCCAAACACTGACAATATTCATGTTTCTCCATTTATTTTTACAGGGATTTTCATGTCCTGCAGCAGTGAGAATCTCTTAAAATCCAAACACAAAGGTCACGTCAGTGTTTAGCAGACGGGACATGCACATTCTGTCATTAACAAGCTTCTTTTGGCCAGGGCAGGAACAGCCTGTCAGCTGTTTAGCCTGATGAAATGAGTGGTTTCTTCTTTTCTAATTTGATCCAGATGCCCTTCTCTGGCCGCAGAATCAGCTCTCCCACAGGCCGCAGTTCTTCCCGCGTCTGGCAGGCCTCCACGTTGAACCTGCGCAGGATGGACGCCAGGACCACCTTTTCCTCCATCAGAGCGAAACGCTGACCTGAGCGGCACAAGGACAGGAGCGTTAGAGTTCCAGACCTCGCCTGGAAGACCCCCGGCCGTATCTGTCCCGCTCTCACCGATACAGTTACGCAGTCCGGCGGAGAAGGGCAAGTAAGCATACGGGGGCCGTCCCGCCGAGTTCTCAGGCAGAAAACGCTCCGGCCGGAACTCTTCGGGATCGGGGAAGTAGCGTGGGTCGCGGTGGAGTCCGTAGGTGATGATGATGGCGTTGGCGCCTTTGGGCACTTTGAAACCATCTGCAGGGAAAAAGGAAGATGCGTCTCCTGCTGCAGCCACTCAAGCCTGAGTCTGCATGGCTGCTGATCCTGGCTGACCCGTAAGAAACTGATTCAGATCGCAATCTTAAACAGCGTGTCAAGCAAAATTGTGAAATTCACTTTTCAGAGAGGATAATCTCTTATTGTCCCATGAAAACGCCTATGCCCTCGGTGATCGGCAGCCCGCCATCATTCATCCCACACTCACTGATGTGGCAGTCCTCGCCGAGGCTGCGGGCGAAGAACGGCACGGAGGGGAAGAGTCGCAGGGCCTCTTTGATCACACACTCCAGATACTTGAGTTTCTTTAGGTCCTCGGTGTTTATCGGCCGATCAGACTCACCTTTGATACATTTATTGACAATATGGAAGTTCAAAGGTCAAGATTTTATAGAACTGGGTGGAGATAATAATATATGGAGGAGGAGCGTTGATAAAGGTAGTTCTCAGTGATGAAGGTCATTTACCAAACACTTCCTGGAGCTCTTGATGGACTTTGCTTTGCGCCTTTGGGTGTGAACCCAGAAGATGCATGACCCAGTTCATGGAAGCAGCCGTGGTGTCGTGTCCCTGCACGGTGACAACATTTAACTTCACTCATTCATTCTGGCTCCGCGAGCTCGCGTCCACCAACCCGAAACATGAAGGTGTCCACTTCTTCCTGGATGTCCCCATGGCTCATCTTGTTGCCGTCCTCGTCCGTGGTCTTCAGCAGCATGTCCAGGAAGGCTTGTCTCTTCTTTCTGCCGTGGTCGCCGTCGCTGTCGGACTCCACACAGGAGATGTCTTCCGATCTTTCAGTTATCACCTGAACGGAGGGCGCAGCAGAGAGTAGTCTGGAAGTTCTGCCTCTAAAAACGACTCTTCAGCTCCTCACTTTGTAGGTGAAGGAATGAAGGATTTTGAGGGTGCTGTCGTGCTCCCGGCCGTCACCAAAGAAGTAGTACACAAAGTCGGGCCAGAACCAGGGAGTTCTCTGCCTGCGGCTGATGATGTCGCTCATCCTGAGAACAAGAATGGGAAGACGGAAGGTGACCCAGGCGGGTCCTGCTCACTGCTCCACAACTGTGCAACAGAAAAGTCCTCACTTGTAGACACATTTAACATACTCCGACTCTGAATTACTCTGGGCGTATATTTTCTTCCCCATCGCAGTTTCTGCAGAAAAAAAAACACTGATTTAACAGTAAATTAACAGCACTCTGTGTGTGTGTGTGTGTGTGTGTGTGTGTGTGTGTGTGTGTGACAGGATAACGGTGACCGACCACAGATGATGTCCAGGGCACACAGAGTTATGTGGCTGAAGCAGTCGAAGGGACCCTTCCCGGCCTGCAGCTCCAGCTTCTCCACCAGGATTTCAGCCTGCTCGTTCATCACCTCCAGGAAGTCGGCCAGGATGGAGAAGTGAAAGGTGGGAGTCAACATCTTCCGCCTGCGACGCCACTTGGGGCCAGTGCTGCCAAACATGAAGAGCACAGGAGATGGAGAAGGAGGCGCTGCTGGATTGTAATGATGATATCTTTAAAAAATGGGTTTCATTGGGCTCATTCAGAGATCTTTGATCGGGTTCAGTCAGGCCTGGGTCAGTCAGGCTTGTCTGTTAGCCACTCCCACGCTATCTCCATGTTTGGGATTATGAACTTGTTGGAGGTGAACCTTCAGTTTAAGGACACGAGTGCTCTGAATCAGGTTTTCCACTTTGCTCCACTGAGCTCTCCCTCATTCCTGCTGCGGAAAAACACCCCCACCGCAGAGAAGGTGCTGAGCAGGTGACGCACGCCTGGTTTCCTCCAAACCCCATGCTGAAACATCTCAAAGATGATCAGAAGTGAACTTATATCTCTGTGTCGGCTCTGCATGACACATGTGGAATAGTTCTCTTTAATTTTTATTTAAACAGTTAACTAGGAGAGGAGGAGAGTCCCACCTGGTGAGGAGGCCTGTGCCGAGCCAAGGGTGGAGGAAGCTGTATGAGTAGCTCTTCTCCATATGAACAGCGTTGTTCAGAACAGGCTAACATAGAGCAAACAGTTGATGCGAGACGTAAACACTCCTGCACACATGCATGCAGCTGGAGCCATGCATCAAATTACCTCGACGGTTTCAGGATGGAACAAAACCACGAAGGGGACTGGGCCCACCCAGATCTTCAAGAGCGGATGATGGGAGAAAGTACGGGTATACTCCACAATTTGGTTAAAAAAATCTACAAAAATGAAGAGGATTTTAATGCCACACAGAAGTCATTTCCGATGAGCCATTTCAGAGCTGGTCCTGGAGCTTCTCACCTCCTGCGTTGGGTTTGAACTGCAGGGCATTTCCAATCAGAGGATACGTCCCCTCCACCTGGGGAATGGGCTTCATCGCGAACCATTTGTGCAGGTAATCGCCGAGCATCCTGTAGGTGAAGTAGGTGAGCACGGCGATGAAGACGCTGGCTCCCAGCAGAGGTAGTGTGAGGCTCCCCAGCAGATCTGCCATCGTTCAGGCCTGTCTGCGTGCTCTGAAACAGCGTGCTTCTCTCCACTCCTCTTTATATTTACACAGATTTATTGCACTATATAATCTGCTCCTTATGGATCAGCAAAATGCACATAAGAAGCGAAGAGATTAAATATTGACCTCGCTGCCGTGTGCCGTCAGAGGCCTTTGTCCTGTTTGTGTGAAGCTCATATCATCAGGTCCAACTTACTGGCTAATAATTAACGGCCTTATGACCCACAGCACAAAACAAAGTTTTAGAGAAAATTTCCACTGTAACCCCGAATATTTTCTTTATCCTGATTCCTGAAACACAGTTTTATCAGCAGGGTATATTTTTGGCACAGATAAACATGAGCATTGTGGTGGTTTTTAAACAGTTATTCTTACTTTTTTTATGTACGAAGGCCATCACACCGCTTCTGAACCGCACTTATGAAACAGTTGCTTATCACACTTATGAAACAGTTCATACGGGATGTCAAAGGTTATTAGAGGTTAAAACACTGAAGAATGTGGTGATTTTGTGTCTGAAATGTTAGGGTCCGGCTTGCCGGCCCTTTATGGCGTGTGTGGTCTGTGTTCTCCCTGCAGAGGGCGCAGGTTCCCAGGGTCCAGCCTTGGCTGCGCAGCTGTCGCTGATGGGCTCATCAGCGGCTGATTTAGGGAGGCTGCCAGCTGGTCCCCGTTGCTGGATCATTGTTTGTTCCTACCTCACCTGCAGAGTGATACCTGACTTACTCAGACTGAAGCTTTCCTGTGTTTTTTTGGATTGTGACTCACGAGAGTTTTTGGCCCGGTTCCCAGGTCGCCACGTTCCTTGAGAAGAGGTCTGAGTTCGGGTCTTTGGACACCCCGCGGTGGAGCCTCCCCCGTGAAGAGTTTGGACTGTGAGTTTTTCATGCACATTGTTTTTCCTCCATTCGGAGCGCTTTGTGTTTGTTCCCCGTGTACACCCACTGAAGGGCTGCTTTTGCTTTTGGAGAGCCTGCCTTGTACCTGCATTTGGGTCCTCCACACAACGCTCCCTAACATGAAAGGTGTTACAGCCACACCAAATGTTAATACACACCAAAAAAGGTTTAATGTCTGGGCAAATGTACAAAAATAAACAGAGGAAAGTTCCCACTTGTGCAGCTGGAACTGAGTCAGTCCTGCAACCGGTTGGTCATGCCCAGCGCTATGAGCAGCTTCTGGTGAAACGCTGCCACCCTTTCCTTGTGGACGGGCCAGTACAGGACGCAGCAGGATCGCAGCATGCCCCTGCGGAGGAAGAGCGTCCGCGACAGCCTGTAGTCGTGGACGTCCTGCAGGAAGACCAGGACCACGGAGTCCCTGCTGGCTTCGATCACCTGGTGGAGAGCCTGATGGGCCGTGAATCTGAGGAGGAGAGGAAAATATGACTTGACTGAAAACACAAAGAGCTCTTTAAACCAGTGTCTGATTTACCGTCGACACCAGGGATCTCTGAGGAGAGTTTCTGTGACAACAAACAAGATTTTCCGGGAATTCCTCATGTTATTGACAATAGATTCCAGTTGCGACATTCCAGGGTTTGAATCTCGAATCTCCAAACAAAACCTGCACTTGTCGTTCTCTAAAGGCAGCAGCCGCCTCTCCACCCAGCCGCCGTCGGCCTCTGCATGTATGACGTAGGCGTCGTACTCAAACTGCCTGCCCTCTCCCACCGTGGCGTCGCTAAATCCCAAAGTGCGGTTGACCATGATATTCCAGTAGAACTGAATCCGCCATCCCTGGAATCGCATAAAAAGCGCGACTACAAGCAGCAGGATCACGGATGTGCTGCTCATGACGTACAGGGCCTGAAAGGGGGTCAGATCTTTGCAGGACAGCGGGTCGAACGCCATGATGGAGCGGTTGAAGTAGGTCAGCGGGGTGTTGCACACGTACTGCTCCGCCAGGTCCGGCACGCTGGTCGTATTTGTGCTGTTCAGCCACGTGACGAACCACAGGATGCTCTCACACGTGCAGTCGAAGGGGTTTCTGCCCATGACGAGCAGGCCGAGGTTGCTCATGGGCGTTTTGAACACTTCAGGCCTCACTGTCGTGATGGTGTTCTTCTGTAAATATAAAGCCCGCAGAGAGGTCAGATCATCGAACACGGAGTCCCTCAGACTGTTGAGGAGGTTGTTGCCCAGGCTCAGCTCCTGCAGCTCGGTCAGTCCTCGCAGAGCCCCTGCTGGGATCTCATCCAGCCCGTTGCTGTCCATCAGCAGGGTCCTCAGCTTCACCGCATCCTGCAGAAACATCACCGGCCCGCCCAAGTTGGCATTCTTCCACAAACGGGCAAAGTTGTTGTGCTGCAGCTTCAGCACCTTCAGCCGCCCCAGACCTTTGAGCAAAGTCCTTCTGATGTTGGCGATGTTATTGTTGCTGAGATCCAGGAAGGCGAGATGGACCAGGGGGCTGAACGGAGAGGGATCCAGGTTCAGGGCTGTGCTGATCAGGCTCTTCCCGAGAGTCAGGACCCTCAGGCGGGGCACGGCAACAAAAGAGGCGGAGCTTAAATTGACTTTCTGGAAGTTCAGAGACATGTGCATCTCCTGCAGCTGAGCCAAGCCTTCAAACTCCCTGCCGGAGAATGTTTGTCTGATGAAGTTGGAGTCCAAGAGAAGAACAGTGAGGTTCTTGAGGACGGAGAACCCTCCAGCACTGATCTGTGTTATCGCTGCTCCTGTCAGATTCAGCTTTCTGAGGGGTGAACCAGCCAGAGACACAAAGGTCTCGTTGGTGATGTTTCTGAGTGAGACACAACTGCTCCAGCTCAGGTCAAGCTCCACCAGACTCGTCAATCCCGTGAAAGTCTGCGTGGTAATTTCCCGAATCGCAGTTTTCTGTAGTACCAAACTCTCCAGGACCTTTAATGGCTGGAAGGAGAAGTCATCAATGATGGGGGTGGCGGAGGTGTGACCTTTCACCAGAGCCTTTGTTAGCTGGAGGCTTTTCAGACTCTGGAGACCCTGAAACGTGTCTCTGGTCAGATGCTTGATGTTGTTGTCCTCTAAAATTAGGGTCTGGAGTCGTGGCAGCCACAGCAATGAGCCCTTTTCGATTTTCCCCAGGCCGTTACGGGACAGATCCAGGCAGCTCAGGTTGGTTTCCTGGAGTCCTGTAAAGGTGGCGTTTGGGAGAGTGACCAGCTTCATGTTGCGCAGAGACAAGGTGCTGATGGCCGTCCCGGACAGCTCGGAGCAGACTTTAGCGATCACCACATTCCCCATGTTACTCCCGTCCAAGATTAAAGTACTCAGGCCTGAGATGGGCTTCAAGCAGCCGGGCTCCACCTGCAAGAGAACACAAAGATCATCTTTCTGTGGCGCCAGAAGAGTGAAGACATTGAAGAACTGAGCTAAAATATACCTCTTTCAGAGGAACAGATGACAGATTGAGTACTCGGAAAAAGGACGAGTGATTCAGGAAAGAAAAGTCGTCTCTCTTCAGGGCAGAGATGTCATTGTGAGCCAGGCTGAGGTTCACCAGCGCGGGCAGCTGAGGCCGAGAGCCCAGCCTGGCCGACTGCAGCTTGTTTAAGGAAACATCCAGATATTTCAGGTTCTGCATATACGAAAGGGGAAGTAGAACAAAGAATCAAACCACAGTGATGTCTTTGAGTCTGAGAGTCAGAAATAACAAAGCTGCTCATAGATCTGCCATCGCGACCTTTTTATCCAACGTCCTTATCAACACCAAAGCTGACAACACACGTAAACCCTGGATGGGCTCCTGCCTTATCTGCCCTCAGCTCCTGCTTTCACTTGTTCTGCGGCTAATCTCCCAATAAGATTTTAAGGAAGAGCTGTAGATTGTACCACGCAGCTCTGTGTGGGTACCTGCAGGCCGGAGAAAGGATCCCCCTGCAGCTTTAGTCGATTGCTGCCCATAATCAGCTCTGTCAGGCCGCTGCACCGGCTCAGGTCCTCCTCCCTCAGCATCAACACTTGGTTGTGAGCCACGTTCAGCGTCTGCAGCCGAGGCAGCGTCTCGCACAGTCGGCCGTCCAGTTTGGCGATGGTGTTGTAGCTGACGCTGAGGTGAAGGAGGCCCGGGTACGGCCTCAGAGACTCGGGGGGGATCCCCCGCAACCTGTTGTGAGACATGTCCAGGCTGGTGAGGTTCCTGGGAAGGTCTGGGGGGATGGAGGCCAGGCTGAGGTGGCTGCAGTCAGCGCTGCTGTCTTGCACGCGGCACGAGGACTTCTTCTGGCCGGACACGCTGTGGCGCTGTCCAGTCATGCAGCAGCACATGAAGAGCAGAGCAGGGAGGAAGAGGGAAGGCCCGCTGAACATCACGAAAGACCTCGGATAAAGAAAAATATCACAATATAAAGTAAATTCACTGAATGAATGAATGAATGAACCATCAGCATATTTTGGACAAATTCTTATTTATCATTTGCAAACTGTCTGTTTTGTCTAGATTTCTCTTGCTGCTGCAGCAGCAGCAGTCTCATCTGGTGCTCATGAAACTGGAATATGCAAACCAAAAAGGAAAATAAGGAAATGAAAAGCTCCCTTGTCCGGTTTTAGTTCCTGTTGCCTGGTGCCTTGCAGACCAGATGTTAAATGGCACGTTATATTCATGCTCATATTCCCTGTTTGGGCCTGTGTGGGACCACGGAACGTCAGCGCTCTGGCTTGGGGCGATCTGAGAACTAGACAGGGGTGGCGTGAACAGGCCAGGCTCTGTGTCCATTTATCAAATGACAAAAGAAAAAAACTGAAATCAACAACTACAGCATGTTTATTTCTTATTATCAATAAAAACAGAACCTCCCCAGCTGGAAGAAATGACTCATGCATGTATTTATCATCTCCTGCTGCCATTTATGAGTTTGAACACGTCAGGAATTCAATTCAGCTTTATTTACACATTGTTGCTTACAATACAGGGTGTCTCCAAGCCTTTCACTTTATTGCATGCGGTGTTCCCACAGAGGCAGCTCCACGCCCACACACACATCACACACACAATCACCTGATTTTGACTGATTATTGGACAGGACCTCTAATGACATTAAAACATCATGTTCTATTAGTAGTAATGTTCGGTAGTGTTCATTTCCTACTTGTATAACCTGATACACTATCAAGTGTTATGCATGCAAATCAGATACAAAATGTATGTTCTTTTTATCTTCAAGGTTATCAACCTTTTCCTTTCCTATTCCTAATCTATTAATCAATGAAATTGGTGGACGAGAGGAACCCAGTTGTCCCTTGCATCCTTCAACGATTATTCAAGCAGTTTTTCAAGTTTGAATAGAGCTGTGGTCACAAAAAACTCGCATAACTTGACAGTGGTTTATTTGCATGCTGTTGACGCAAACTGAAAAAGTGAATTAAGTAACCGTTTCTATGACTTAATTAGATTAAGTTGTATTGTTCAATTCTGTGACGCAGGACACAAATATTTGTAATATTCGCATAACAAACTTCGACACTGCTGAAAGAGTTGCTCACCTGCAGCAGAGTTACGCAACCAAACGATGTCAAAAAAGAAAATCTCAAATGAAAAGAAATCTTAACGCTCATGAGAAGGGGGCTTTTTCAAGCTTGTCTGTTTGCTCCGGTTCTTCTTTCTCTGGTTCTTCTTCGGCAGTAAATGTGGTCACTGATGGATGAATCTTTTACGCTTTCGGACACAACATGTCCTCGTTTAGAAATACTGAGAAGTGAAACTAATATCGAGCCTTAAGGAAATAAAATGTGGTACATAAAATTAACACAAGATGGCGGCAAAACACCACTTCCAGTCTCATTAAACGACTGTGTATTGTATGTGAATGTATTTATTATTATGCGATCTTAATTATTCTATATTTATGATGTGTGTGTGTGTGTGTGTGGACTAGTGAGTTAATGTCAGAGGAAGTGATGATCCATGAAGGTGTGTCTTCCCTCCTCCAGCCTCCATCAGGCCACTTCATCCTTTGGTAAAAGAATATGTGATTTATGGAACTGCT
Source organism: Pao palembangensis (assembly GCA_015343265.1). Lineage (NCBI taxonomy): Eukaryota > Metazoa > Chordata > Actinopteri > Tetraodontiformes > Tetraodontidae > Pao > Pao palembangensis. The sequence goes on along the minus strand of CM027089.1, from coordinate 2,885,000 downwards.
GACTGGCAGTTAACCCTCTCCAACCTCTTGAGACGCACAGATGCAGACACACACACCATTCTAACCTTTATTTTCACCTCTTGAGCCTTCCATCAGATTAGCGGACCAGCTCTTTACTGGGATAGACCCCAGGCCACCTGATTGGTTTAGAGAGCCACTAAGCCTAGGCAGGTTACAGGGCCGTGTGCCAGCCGCTGCAGAACCTGTATCAAGCACTGAAAACAAAAGCCACAATTTGATGGTGGTTTTGAATAAAACTAACATTTCTCCCCACTGCAGGACCACAGCAGTAAAGTGGGAAAATAAAAAAAAGGGATGGAGAACCATCAGCCAGAAGGTGCTGCAGCTCAGATGGGTAAGGATGTAAACAGAGACATGGAAGTTGCCACTAATGAAGCCGGCTTCAGATTCTCCCGGGAGAAATCTTCTGGCCTTGAAAGGACAAATGAAAAGCATGGGGCAGAAGTCCTGCCACACACGTCTGAGTGGTGTCACGCACTCATGCAAGACAGATCACTAACTGCTTCATCAATGAAAGTGTGTATGCTACACTCTTCATCTCACAGACGGGGAAACAACGCCTTTATCTACTGACTGGATCTCTGCACAAATGCCCTGAACAAATAGGTGAGCACCTGTAATAAATGTTATCATATTTATATTCTCTCTGTGGATTCATATTCACTAACATCGTGGTAATTATCCATAATTACCCCCCAAATGTCTGCAACCTTGTCAGTGCTAATGTGAGAGCCTAACCTGCAGTCAGACTGGCAGACGGTTACATTTCCAGGTTTTATCTTCTCCTGATGAAGGAAAGCCAAACATGCAGCGACACATGCAGGGAATGATGCAGGTTGTATCAGCATGTAGCATGTTCTCTCTTCTCTGTGCAGACAAGAGGCACTGCAGCACTACCAGACCCCCCCACCCCCAATTTGCTGAGCAATGATGTTTAGAGGTCACAGTGCTTTACTCCCCACACTCAGGTTAGAGGATGAGGAGGTCAGAAGATGTGGATTGTTTGTCATGAGGGACTCAGACAACAGAGGTATGTGTGAAACTGAACGTTCCTTTCGATCAGCTCTTGAGAACGACTCCCCCCCACCTGCTGGTCATGCCGCACAGAGACTGACGAGAATGTGTTCAGATGTTTGGCTCTGGTGTCGGAGAGCACACGCAGCCGTTTATATTCACCATATAGCTGAGGCTGCCTGCGTCTCATCTCTGGCGAGCACTCAATTAGCGCTGCGTCAGGTCTTTTCTTATAAGTGTTCCCCAGGGCCAGGGCCTAACAGCAGATCGATGCTCAAGAGCAATCGGCTGCATGTATCCACTGCTGGTCACATAATTATCTGGCAGAGCTCTCTAATAGTACACGCAAGCACAAATGAACCACTTTTCACATTTGATATGATAAAAATGCTAATGTTAGCAGTAGAGAGTGTTGTAGCATTAGTTAACCGCTGACAAAAGCCGGAAACTGTGGGACAAATTACCTTTTCAGGAGGAGATTACACTCCAACACCGATCCCATTACCAGGAAGGTGGGCCGAGCTTGGTGCCAGCTCCTTAAGCTCTGCTTGGAGCAGCCTGGCAGCACCAAGAACTCAGCCTGCCAGTCAGTGACAGCTAGCAGATGGGACTTAATGCCCCCCTGACCTTAGAATCCACGTGGCTGAGGAAGTGTTTGATGTGCAACGATCAATGACTCAAATATGGATTCAAGGATTCAAGGAACTATGACAATTTTACGTTTATTCGCCTCTGATGTTCTTAGAGATGGAAAATGTGTCTGTCAGGCAGTGAAAACATTCAGCAGAAAAGTCTCAATTCAAACGATGAAATATATTATTCAGTATGTTAGTCATAAGTGTTCAAAACACTATTGGAAACCTCATCGAAAATTGCCCACCCTGCTGTTTTAAAGAGATTTAAAAATACATTCTCTCAATCCATTTACTGTAACTCTCTATGGTGGCTGCACTCCCCTGTAGCTAAATACACAAATATTTCCTCGGGTCATGTGGTCAAACCTGATTTAGAGATTTACTGAAGGGCCCTTTTGATGTTGCACAGCAGAGCTGTTACCAAAGAAGGAAGAGGGAGATCCAGGGGTCGCATTCCTCATCCTAAAACATTCTCAGCCTGGACAGATTGTTTTGCCCCGAATGACAGCAGAACAATCTGCCCCCGTGCATTGCCATTATTCGCACTTCCTGGTTTACAATGGCGCTAAAAGTGTTCACACAACATGCCTGAGCTGAGAGGACTCAGACGGCCATTATGGTTTCGCAGTAATTTCCTGTTTTGCTGATAAAGGGGGGAAAAGTAAAAGTGGATTGTTTTTTCCCAGCTCATTTCTTTCTTTAGTTTTATATCTTTCATTTACTCTGGGTGCAATCTTTTCTCCTCTGTTTGAGTTCTATAAATCTCCAGTTGCTTCCTAATGAATAATCTTCCTCTCCCTTTGGCACCGCAGGTTTTACGGGATTAATTGAGCCATTACTTAATTACAACCCCGTAAAGGAACTGAAATTTGCCAGAGGCTTTGTGGCATTGCAACACAAATTGAGCACAGAATTCAGAAGCAGATCTTTTATTCCATTAGTACTTTTCAATAACAGGCTCAGTGTTGAGTGGATGACAGGGAGCGCTGCAGGTGACGTGGCCGGGCAGTTTAGAACCGACCATGATCAAGGGAGCTCTTGATCTCTTGCGGTGGATGAGAATGTCTTCAGATCTCAGAACTGTGGCATTTCATCAGACGCAACACCCCTTGGCTGTTTATTTGGCTGATGTCTGGCTTCACCAACACCACCGAGGGGCTGGACAAAGTGCAGACAGCCTATCAGCGATTTTATTTGGACAACGCACGTGGGAATAATGGAGAGGTGTGTTGCATAACCGGCATACCCTGCCTGGGCTGCATGCCCTGATAAGGACAAACCCAGAGGTGCAGGGGGATGAGAGCTCCAGCCGTCGGCTCAGATGCTGCATTATGAGGACTGAAGCAGACGTGAAACACAGTGAAATCATCAGCTCTCACACTTGATGAGAATCCATGTGTATTCTGATTTGAATTAGAGGTATTATTACACTAAGACAAGTAATACCAGTGCATGCATGAAAATCCGGTGCTGGAAATTTGTGAGGTCATATCAACGATCGAATCAGCCCTGTCTGGACAGATCGGTTCAGGCATTCCACCTGGTCAGCTGTCACGCATCAAAGTGAGTCTGGAGTGTCGGTGATGTCACTGCCAGATAATGTCCTTGTTTAACGTTGGTGCCACTTTAACATTGGCCAGATGAGTGAACCTCAGTATCAGCTGTTCCAAATGCGGATCTCTCTGGAAGGCAGCAGTGGAAAGACATGAGGCAGCGCCACTGTTCAGATAAAAGAGTTATTTTTTCACAAGATTGGTGTGTCACTGCCAGGCCCCGCTCCTTTTTTGCACACTATTCTGGGTAAACGGGTTGGGCTATTAGAGTGTAAGACTTGGACATGAGATAATTGCAGATCGGATGGATGGATGGATGGATGAGGACTGTTAATGGTGAACATGAAAGCATGAGGGGGTCACACCTCTGTTGTGGGTTGCCAATTGTTATGAAAAGTATTTTCATCCTGGGCTGACACAGTTCCTGACGCTGTAATCCTACAGTGGTGTAATGTTTTTCTGATGGGCCCAGCTGCTGGAGTGCACTCACAGGAACACTTGACTCCACTTGATGCACCGTGGTAGGCTTGGGCTATCTCTGCAGCCACAGTCCAGCTGTGGTGGGTCTTCTGATGACTGTAATCCAGACTAAAGAAAATATTATTAAGCAGAACAATAACAAACAATTGGGGATACTATAGTGTATTTCAGGTTACTGTTTTCTTTATTTCTGCAGCACTTCTAACATCATGGTCCAAAAGGTGATATTTCTTTGAAAGATGATATAATTTTTTTAGTCATAATTCTATTGTATGGGCTTTAAATCATAAATAGTTTTGGGGGCTACATTTTTGCAGTTGTGTGTTGACAGAGTGTGTGAGCTGATAAACGCAGTCAAGCCTCCTTGAGGATAAGCCTCTACTTGACATTGGCAATGGACAGCAAGCTGGTGCAGTGGTTAGCACAGCTGCCTCACAGCAGAATGTTACGGGTTGGATTCTGGCTTGGGTCTTTCTACGTGGGATCTCCCCATTCCTCCGACTACTCCAGTTTCCTCCAACTAAGTTTCTCCTAGGTCTTAACAAAATGGGCCAGTGATTTTTTTTTCCCCAGAGTGTATTCCAGACTCTTCAGTGTGTCTGGACCACTGTAAAGCTAGGCATGATGCTTCATGATCCTCGCTGGATTCAATCATCTTATTTATGCCTACTTTAAAAGTGGGGCTATAGAGTTCTGTAAGACGTCTAGAGGCATTCTTGCTTGTATATAAATAAAGTTAAATTAAAACTGTTAATAAAGAAATGCTTCTTTTGGTAACATTAGGAAGCAGTAAAAGTTGTCCAGAATGCACATACAAGCAGGTGATGAAAGACTGAATGCATACACACGTCTATACTCCCACTGAGGTCTTGTAGAGAAAGGTCATCTATCAATAGGACTAACAGTCTAAATTAGTGCGCCTCTTTTACAAGACAAGAGGAAGGGCTTTTTTTGTATGTGTTAATATCACAATAACACAAAAATAACAGCAGCTGTAAAAGCACCTATATTATATTAGTTGAGACGTTTTTATGAACAATTTCATCTGTGTTCGAGAGGTTTTATTTTGTGCCACGGCCAGAGGACACCCAGTGTGAGGAATACCATCCATTCTGTAAATAATTTATCATCTTGGCGTGTGTGTGGGTTTCAGTGAAAGAGCAGCAACACAACAGGGCACCAAATTCCAATACCATACAAGCACAAGATGGAAATTTAGTAAGAAGTAGTAATAAACGCAAACTTTTGTAAAATATCCAATTACCACATCCTTATATTTTAATATTTTTGTATTTCTTTAGACTTAATTTTAAAACTCTTTTAAAGAAACTCAATCTTGACCCAGTCTGATTTTCGCCATTTCAGACCCATCTCAAACTTCTGGCTTAATTTAAACTTTCAAGGAAAGTAGTTTCTGGAGAGTTTTTAGATTTTTATTTGTCAAAACATCCTCTTTAGTGCAATACATAGCACTGAAGCGGCTCTCATTGAAACCACAAATGACCTTTTATCATTAACTAAGGAGGGGAGGAGGAGAAAGTTTTATTTAAATTTGTTTAGATTTGAATGTACTTTTGGCAGTGTTGATCATTACATTCTACTAGATCACCTCTAGAGTCCTGGATAAGCATCAAGGACACAAATTTTTTTTTAGACTTAAGATTTTACTTGATTAACATCACAGTATATTACTCAATACACTCCTTGTGTTTTTAATGTGCTTTACACATAAACTGGTTGAATATTGGCTAAATCCCCTGCTGAAAAGTCAGATTGTATCTGTAATATCCTTCTTTTTTTGTATGTTCTTGTTTACATTATCTGTATAGTACCTGTATAAAAGATAATGAATGTCTATGAATTTCTATCAGCTTTTAAACAGGCACACACAGGCTACCATACAATTGTTACTTTAAGCAAGTTTGATGAATCTGTCATGACGGTAAATGTTTGCACTAACTCTAGTATGCGCGAACAACCATAAACGTATAACCTTATTTTAACTGTAATTAGTACAAAGTGTGTTTTTCCTGTAGAAATATAGATAAATTAGCAGTTTTCCACTTAGCATTGACCAGTAGCTAGCTTGGCCTGCTATGTTTCCTCTGCACTGATTGAACAGCCGGCGTTGCCATGGCTACACACGGACCCAATGAGAAGCAGCTCGCGCCAGGCAGTCGCTGAATGAAAATTACAGAGGCCATTTTGCCAGGAAGCCGCGACATCAGTCAATTACACTCAAAAACGGAAACAGGCAGCGGAACCGGTCCATTTCTGGACTTACGTAGGTCCTGATAGAGCGGCGCAGAGCTGCACTTGTGTGCCCGGCGCGTCCTGAGTAAAAAAAAAAAACAGGCATGTGGTAGCCCGCAGCGTTGCCTTCACACCGGGGGTCAGTGTTGTGGGAAAGAAGGACGGGACAGCTTCGGCTTCAGGCCACTTCCATCCGAGCCTCCGTGACCTGCGGCAGAGGGAGTAGCCTTCAGTTAACAGGGCAGCAACATCCATGCGCGTCGACAGGCAGGTGTACGGTTTCATCACACGGACGCCGCAGCGCCGAGCGGCTGTGGCTCGCTGCCTGTGCGGGGACTCCAGCGCTAGGACGAATGCGGGCTTTTCAAGCCCCCGAAGCTGATTACCTGGCCACATTTTACTGAATAAAAAGAGCGAGCCGTCAGTCTGTTTAAGGTAAGAGTCAAGGGGTTGTTTTCAGGGGGCTTCTGTCCCCCCGTCGCACCGACTAGGAGAGCTGAATGAGCTGAATTGTGCTCTTCAGTGAGGTAAACAGATCTGGTTTCTGTGATTTAAAATGCTCTACTGACAACAACGAGCCCGCAGTTGTTATCGACGAGACCGGGTCAAGTGAATCAGCGGATGGACGGTCGCCCACCAGGGTACATTCCGGTAGATTGCCCTTTCCTTTACATTAAACAAAGATGCGGTCAGGGCGGCGCTGGAACACAGCCGGGGAAATATCTTTACAGCTCCGGCGTTAAAGAGGTTCTAAATATTATGTCTTTTCTTTAACAATGGAGACTCCCGCACGATGCTGGGTGGTAATAGGCATGAATTTGGATATCCATGTTTAACCTACATCTCAAACGATTAGGATAATCTCTATTGTTAGGCTGCACTTCCACAATTCCGCAGATTATTTACAGCACTGTCAGTAAAAATAGTTTTCATTTTTGAGGCCTGTTATTCAAGTAAATGTGCACTGTATCATCAAGTTTAAGCCACATTTTCTTCATTATTGTCCCTATCAGGTTGTTGTGGGTGGTTTTGAGGGCGTGCTGAATGAAAAGCCAGCCTGACTGCAGTAGTTCATTGTCATATTTTGTGGTTAACCAGTTCACCCTGGCCTGTTGATCACATCCAGTAATGGAACAAAATGAAAAGGCCAGCAGCAGTGGGGATCCTGTCTGCATTTTTATGCTGGGTGAACAGAGGGCCGGGGGGTGTCCGGGATGTAACACTATCACTCCGGGAATCATGGCCGCTTCCACAGAGCCTACCTGGCCTGTGTTTTACCCACACTGCCTGTTGTGAAAAGTATTGTAGCATTTTATGACCACATACTAACATCTGCGATCCAGGATGCATCACGGCAGCCTGCAAAATGACCCGCAACAGTTGCTGCTGTCTCTGCCGCCATGGGTGGTTGCAGGAGTACACAGCCTTTCACAGAGGCTTAAATATATTAACTTAATGGATGATCAGTGCATTTTAACTTGATTGATGAGCCAGAAAGCATGAGTCTGTTAATGTTAACTCGGTTGCACTTGCCAGGATAGAGTTACTCAGATGTATGTCTTTTTTATGGGTGAGAGAGACAGGGGGAGGGGGATGAAGTGGGATAGCAGGGAAATGGAGAATGAGACAGATTTATCAGTGCAGGGGTGTTAGCCCTGTGGTTCACTTTTACTGATTTCATCTTTTAGTCTATATCATACGCTCCTTATGTTGGTGCCCTCTATTTTCTCATTGTGGCTCCGGTGTGTCTTCCTCCATCTTGCCCTCTCTTTGCCTTCCATCAGAAGATGATGTCATGCCTGAAGCGATGTGTGAAATGCCTGTCCTCTCACCACAGGTCATGTTTGATGGGAGCCCCTCACACACAAGCTCCTGGAAGGATTACACTGAAATGAGGGGAGTCATTCAGACATTGGACACTTTTTTGGAATATTTGAGCAGCTAATAGCATTTAGCGGCAAAGTAGAGATAAATGGCTCTTATTGCTGCATTACATAATTGCATACACAATGTTGCTTGTTGCACATATAGCATCACTGCAGACATGCTGCAGTGTCCAAGTTCACGCCTCTCGTGAATTGTGGGGCACTGGATTGCTGTTTAAAATAACACCGTGGGGTGGTCTGATGATGCCTTGGTGTTGTTCTGTGTGAATAAAAAAAGAATGAGCAGACGGGGGCTTTAGTTTAAGGTTGCACTTGTCTGTAAGAGGCAGATGACGAAGCAGGTTCATGTTTTTGTATTTTGGCGAATATTAAGTTCATTTGTTACAGCCTAACAGTTTGTTTGGGTCTGTTATGGATTCAAAAACTGCTTAGATCATCTTGAATGTGAGCATAATGGAAATGAATATGGTGGTTTCTACTTAAATAGACAATGACACTATGATATTGTGCAGCCGGGTGCCAGGACCTGTCGCTGCCAAATCTTTTTTTATTAGGAGGTTTAAAAGCTCCAGAAGGGCATTTGGCCTCTACCCCACCAGGAGCTGCTCCATCAGCCTAACAACTTTCTGAAAACACATTAGGTTGCCTCTTTTGCTGACGGGGGGCATGTTTATGTAGTGATGAGTTCAAGTGAAGTCTGCTGATGATGTCCACTCAAGAAGAAATGATATTTTGTGCTCCCACTCAAGAAGAAGTGATATTTTGTGCTCAGAGCTCATTTTTGTTTTGAGCAAGTCAAAAGAGAAACTGACTGTTTCCAGGTCTCATTGCTTTAACGGTCTGTTGTAAGCAGAATATTTGGCCACGTACTGTGTTTGTGTAAGTGTTTTCCAAAATTGTCACTTACTGATGTGTGCATGCACAGCTCTTTTTATAACCCCCCACTTACTCAGCTGGGACCAGCGGGGTCCTGCAGGAGCTGATAATGAATTAGGTGTTGAAACTGTACAGGCGAGTGCATGTCGACACTGCCACCGCCATCCAGATTGGCTCATACGTCAAAGTGTCTGTGTGTTTGATTGTGTGTCAGTATCTATAAAAATAGTTTACTCTGATACTTTATTGCTCTTGAAGGCCTGTTGTCTCATCTTGGTTTGATTTGTTGTAGAATCCATTCATTAAAGGCAAAAAGGAGGACTGGATTCCTGATCTAGAAGGAATGGAAGTCCCGTCTTCCAGATCTTTGTGGGTCTCGGGGACTGACAGGATGTTTCCTCTATTTAGTCAGATCTGTCATCCGCACGTAATAACAACAACAACCACAGGGTCTGGGGAATATCTTGTTACGTTATATTTGAATTAGGACTGACTGATCACCGTCCTTGACCACGTTATCCTCATCCAAAACAGTTTTCTTGTAGTGTGTTGTCTCCTATTTATTTCTTCTGCTTGTTTTGTTGATGGGTGTGAAAGCAGGATGTGAAAGGGGTCCAAAAAGACTTTTGCACAGTAGCTGCCTGGTTGGTTTTAGGTATCCAGGTTCTAAATCTGCGATGCTAATAGCAGTGGTTACGTCATCGTTCTGGGAATAGCAGGGAGACTGGGATCTAGAGGTGCTTCTGGCTGACCTCCTCCGGCCATGTATATTCGGCTCGTGTGTGTACGTGTGTGGTCATTTCCAGAAATATACGATCCCGTATGGGTTACGCAGCAGTAAAATTAAGGACACACGTGAGTGGATGCATAATTGGTCTGTGTATTTACGGACTGGCGTGACGCGGACTGCACAAATTTTATTATTTGTGATAAGGAGTCGCTGCGTCTGCGTTTGCGCATCAGCCCGTCCTCACAGGCGGTCACAGTGTCAGCACCAGGGAGGGAAAGAAAACCTCATTTGAGAACCATTTGACACTGCTGTCAGTGTCTTTGTGGAGAAGTCCACTTTAGATAGCCGCGCACTGACGACACCGTTTACTGGGCGACATTAAAGCCCACGGGGAGAGCTGGGGGTGCGAGACACCCCCGTTCTAACATCTCTCCATCAGACAAAAGTCTCCAAACCATCATTTTTTTTTTTCAAACTGCAGTGTCTTTATTGAGCTGAAATGCTGATTTAGTGCCGTTGTCACTGAATTACATCTGTTTCTGTAGATGAATGTTTGGTTTTAAATAGTCCACCTTTGCGTGCCTTACCTTGTGCATGCACTGTGGCATGTGTGCGTGCGCAAACATGTGTGCGCGTGGTAAAATAGAGATAGTCACCCCTGTCACTTAGCCCCCACCCATATACAGTGGGGGGTAACTTTCCAGTCTCATAGAGGAGCATGCCTGATCTGAAAATAGCCGTATATGATCACTGCTTCACCCAAACAGGGAACTCTCTTCCTCTGTCACTCCCTCACTTTGGCCTCTCAAACTTTCTCCTTGTTCTGTTGTCTCAGTCTATCCCAGGCATTTAAGGGAGTAAGCTGTGGAAATAAGGCTTGATCGGGGGGGCGACTCATCCCAAGCAGGAGGAAGAGGAAGGAAAAAGCTGAATCAGTGCTGAGGAGAGGACTCGGACTGGCAGCTCACCTGTAGCCTGACTCTGAACCAAGTCCTCTGGGTTTATGAAGGTAAGAGTTAAAATTCCCCTGCAGAGGGTTCAAAGGTCAGCCGTCGTAAAGGTTATTTGTGTCACATAGATGATTTTAAATTCCAATCTTGGGTTCATATGACTTGTCTTGGCCGTCAAGTAATAAAAATTTTGTGTTTTATTTAAATTACACCACTTTTATTTCACAGTCTGATGCTTGACACAAATAGATAATAAAAAAGTCTACTATGGAGACTTTGCTTTAAAAGAGGTGCAAATTAGAAGAGATGTGAATAGACTTTACAGCCCATGACCCCAAAACAGAATCCTATTTATCTGTCCTGCCAAAACCCACAATTATAGACTGAGGGTAACGATTTGGTCATTTTGTGACGCTGCTCCAGGGAAATTGTGTCAAATAAGAGAGTCTGGCTCTTCTGAAACGGCAGGATAAAATTAATCCCACTTGTGTTTTATGCGTCAGCTCTTGGGTTTTTTGTATACATGATAAAACCACCTCTGGAGTTTTCATTGGGTGTATGTTTTTATGCACGTACAAATTGAAATTCAGACATAGGTTCTCTTGGTTTTACCTGTTTACCTTACCAGAGCTCTGCCCTGGAATCTCCTCCTTCTTGGTCGCCTTATACACCTCTGCATATCTGGTTACACACTTACTTTCATGGTTTCGTCTTTCCCATTAAACAAAAGCCATGCACCAGTTCCTCTGCTCAGCTAGTCTCAGAGGTGTTGTGGAATGTCACACAGACCCCCTGGGAGCACAGAAAGGGGCGGCTCCCAGCCTTGGTTTGGAGCACGGTTTTTGCTGGTTCCCTTTTTTTGGAGCTGAAATTCACGGATGCATTTCTGTTCCCTTAAATGAGTACTTGATAAATTTCAAAAGGAAATGTGACATTATGAATGCTTGAATAAGACACTGTAATACCTGTAAATCCTTAGAAAAGGCTTGATTGTTTGAACTGATTAGTGTTTTGTAAGGACTCTCTTTTACCTATCAATTTTGGAGTCTTGCTCTGGTGACTTAGCTGTAAGCATTTGTTATTCTCAGTCTGGTTTGTCATTCCTTCCTGATAGTAGGTATTCGCTCAGTACTTTGAAATTGCTTACAAGCTATTCAAAGTCAGAATTGCAGCAAACAGCAGCAGACACTTGAGTTAAAGTCCTGTGTGAATGAAAACACTTGGAAGATGCAGCTGTGGGCATGCATCATTCAGGAGTACACTAATTCATATTCATTTAAACAGTTGATGCTCAATTCTAGTCACATTCGTAACCGTTAATGGAAGCACATTTTGCAGCTAATCGCGTTTGTGGTTTGTGGTCCACCTTGGGGACTGGGGTGTTATCCCTGTGGCCCTGTGTACGCAACTGTATAAAACTACTCACCTGCACCCAGAATATATTAAACTTTCTCAGATGGATCCTTCCAGAGCATCTTAGAGGATAAAAGGTCCCGTCTAATAGCGGCGAATATAACACTCTTGCTAATCAACTTCCTCTTATCTTCATGCCCAACACTTAACACTGCTGCCTGGGGAATCTGGGCTATGTATGGGGAATGCAATCTCACCCACAGCTGATTAGGTGCTCCGTTATAGCGTACCCGTTAAGTCAAAGGAGCATTTGTAAAATGTTTGGCACAGTTTTGTCAAATTATTTTGTTACAGTCGGACTTTTTCAGCTATGGTTTTCCTGTGAAAGTTGTAGTAAAACCAACTTTATTTCTTAAAATCAGACATGTGCGGTGTAAAGAAAAGGTCTTTAAATTGCGTCTGTGTAACGTCACTTCCCTGTTTCTTAGCCTGAAAGCTATATTGTTGCATTTGCAGAAATGAAGTCGCTTTCGAGGTGTTTACTGTAGATGCTGCTTTTCCTGGCAGATTATCCTAATAACAACCATCTCCCTTTCTGCTTTTCCTTTGTGTAACATTCATCCTTTCTGCCATTTTTATTTCTCCCTGCAGATTCATAGCTTGCTGGTTTCCTCTCATTATATCAGTCTATACCATGAACGCCTCCTTGGTCCGGTATAGGAAGGGCACTGTAACAGACCCGTGATTTGTCACATCCTATTGTTCGTCTTCCCCCATAACCCTGACTCAGAGTGGCGCTTGTGTTGCTTAATTGCATTAGTGCTCTCGGGCCAGTGGCAAGGCTCGTTAGCAGCGTCTGATGCAACCTGCAGAACACATGGGCCTCAGTTGTTTTCAGCATGGACGGTGAGTGGGCAGCCAGGGTCAGTGTATTGACCTTCCCCATCCATTCACACAGCCAGAGGGGGGTCTGCTAATGAGTGGCAAGGTTGAACAAACAAGGCGGATAACAGACCTTGTCGGTGCTGGTGGTTCTTCAATAGCGGCATGAATGTGATGTAAAATAGTTCCGCTTATCAGGAAGCTCAAGCTGCTGTTGTTTCATTCTACATTACTTTTCTGTATTTCTGTGTTATCTTTACTATTTTGGCAAAGAACCAGGCCATAAGCTGAATAAGCATTCTGGATTTTAACGCCTCACACCAGAAGTCTCCAGCCAAGGATTTAAATGTCTTACAGGCCTTAAACGCACCCTAAGAGTGTATGGATTAGATCACATTTACATTTATTTCAATTGGATGTGCAGATTCACGACTTTGCAAGTGCTGATATATTAAGTATCTACATTGGCTACATGTATGACCTTGAAATGTGACCTAAATATATGCAGGATCCATAGTTTCTGTTTTTTTTTTGTTTGTTTTTGTTTTTTTTCAGATTTTTTTTTTTGTACAGTTACAATAGCTTGATTGTGGCTGGGCTCTTGTTTGGATTACTTTTGATTCCTACCACACCCCACATTTCCCACTCTACCACAAAAATGCAAAAATAAAACAACAAGGCCCCAATTGAGTAGTTGGAGGAATGGAATGAAGGAATTCTGCCTTTTTTGGCATGACATTTGCCTGCCACATTTTAGTTGATATTTCTGTTGGGTCTCTGGGGAAACTGCCTTGTGGAAGGGAGAATTGTTGAAGAGCACTGTTAAACCTCTGAGCGCTGGACTTAATAAGTTCAGTTCAGTAGTGATTCATTTTCTGTAATACCGTTCTTTTTGTTTTTTTTTTCTGTGATGAAGTGAAAGCATCTATCTGATGACTTATTGCTTTGCTCCTTAAATAGATTGGCTAAGCAGCTTAATCTGTTGACATCCTGTGACTGTGTCTCAGTCTAAGTGACTACTTCAGGGTCAGGCCCTTTGGGACCGCATTCAGCTTATCTCCTACGACTGTTCCCTCTCTCCTCCCGCCTCACGCAGATCATCAGCTTGCTAAACTTTAAGTTCCATTTTAAAAATAAATGTTGTTTACTCTTGATTAATTCAGATAATTGCTGCTTTCTTGCTCAGTTGACATGTTCTGTGCCTTTTAAGAGTGCACAAATCTGAAAATAGGTGCATAGGGAGTGATTAAAATGATTGAAAAATGTGCTGTAAAAAAGTGTTATCTGTCTGCTCATCTTGGGAGTATAACCAAGCAGGGTTTAGACACTTGTTTTGTCAAGTGCCAAGGCAAACTGCCAGAGCTAATGGCATGTTTGTGTTTTTCTTTCCTTCCTTTCTTTTGCTTCCACAATACTGTCTGGGCTCCATATTTCCACGTGTCACAAAATAGCACTAACGGGAACACACGCCCCTTTGTCAGGATCACGCATTTCTGACGTGAAGAGGATGAAAATAAAAGCCCACAATATCAGTGCTCTGCTGTGAGCTCCTAATGAGGAAGAAGAGGAGGAGGAAGCTTCCTCCTGTCGTTACTACAGTCCTCTGATATGAACTGAACGTGTCCCTGTGGGTCACTTAACAGGCTAATGAGACTTGATAAGCTTGTGGTGCTGGACGCCGTAGCTTTCAGGGGTTTATAACTCCTGACAGCTATTACAATTCTGCACACGTTTGTCTCTACAGTTGCTCACCAGTGTTTGAATTCCAGTTTCTGGATAAATCACAGCAAAGTGCCTGAAGCTATTTCACCCTGTGACTGTTTTAGGCGAGAGTTTTATGCGGCTTCCTGTTTTTAAGCGCTCCATCTTTCTCCACACGGACCAAGCCTGAGTTATTTGTAAGCGTGAGAGCTGTCAGGTTTTCTTCCAATGACCAGCCATAACATTACACCACAGCCACAGCTGCAGCGTCGCCACCGATCTGTCCCCAAGAAACACGATCCCGTTTATAATCTGACTATCATACGGACGCCGACTGTCTGCGACGCCAGGCCATGAATTACCCCACTCTGTGTGTGTGCGTGTGTCTTTCTATGAGATAGATTTATGAAGACATACTGTATGAGTGTAGGGAATTAGTCTTGGGTCTTAAAAGTATCCCACAACGCCCTGCTTCAAGGAGCCCAATAATTCCACATCATGTTCTTCAGCAGTATCGTTGTTTAAAAGGGAAATCCATTTAAATTTTAATGATAAACTGATAGAGCAATAAGATTTATATTTACAATCAGACAGTGGTTTAAACTGTTGATACATAATGAGGAAATTGTTCATGTCTCGTGAAAAAAAGAGTCATAAAAATTTTTGCCACGTTCAGATACGTGTTGGTGTTATGTCACGGCTCCAATGCCACTCATCACCAGAGGCAATTGCTGGGGCAGTTTACACATTCTTTTCAGGATACGGTTACATTCCTTTTCCAAAATAAGCTCGAGTAAGTGGTCGTTGCAATTATCGGGACTTTGATGCTCAGTGTGGAGTGAGAGCAGCGAAAGGAAATATCGTTTGCTTCATCAGTACGGTTGTGACCTAGAATTTCCATGAATTAAAGCAGCTATCCTTAAATAACCTTTACAGTATGTAAGTATGTGATACTGTGGATTGCTGGAATGAATATGATAAAAATCGGTGACAAATGAATATATTAATAAAATTGTACAAGTCTGACTAAAATAGTTTATCATCGTTTTTCCCGTATCACCGGTGAAGCCGTGAGTACATCCCGGGTGACTGTCATGTGTAAGAGTTCCATAGATAAACTTTTCATGTTATCTGAACGCAACATTCCAGAATCCTCTGAAGAGAATTGGCACGTGCACGGAGGTTAGCCGTGTGCTTGTGATGGTTACACACCAGACATGTTTGATCCCTACTGCAGCCACTGCCGCTCAAGCTATCGCTCATGCACGCTAATTCCTGCGACGACGCAGATGAATTTGCGGTTTGTCTTGAACCGCCGGCGTTTGATCTGCACGCCTTTCACATCCATCATGCAAGCTTCCAACGTCTCATCCCAGAGAAGGTCATTGAGTTTTTCTGTCAGCTGAAAAGTTTTTATTTCCTCTAAAATATCCATACTTCTGTTCTGTTGTAGGAAAGCGTATCCTGTTGCAGCAGATCAAAAAGAAGTGCTATTCAATATGAATACAGGTATGTAAGCTAAGAATTTAACATTTTCTATTTCTCACACAGACTTTATTAATGTGTGATATTGTAGAGTATAAAGTATGAAGACCACCGTCCAGTCCATCTGGACATGAGCCACAGACATGAGTCGAACTCAGCCAGTTTGACAGCTTTGGCGTTGGTCCATATTTCAGTCTGGGTGTTTTCTGACCTGAAGTATCTGTGTTAGGCTGTGATGCTCCTTCTCAGTGTTGGCAGACATCCCCGGTGTGCATTATAGTGAGAAAATCAATGATGAGTAATAAGCTTCTGGATCATTTCCACAAACCTCCATAGATCCAAAGCGGGCTTCACCTAAGACACGACAAAGGATATGGCCTCCACTGTTGTTGGGAAGTAATATTTACAACAGCAAGATGGGTTATTAGAGAAATAGAACAAGTGAAATTTGCTGATGTGTCACGACATCAGTTGAAATCTGGTGGCTGTTGGTTTTATCACTGACCCAGAGCTCACGCAGACTCGGTAAAAACACGTTCTCTGCTTCCAGACATTGCATAATGCTTGTGGCTGGACATATTTCTGCATCTTGGTGTCTTATTTTATGCATGTGCATGTGTGCTGTTGCTGCTTTTGCATCAATGATCACCTGCTCGAGTGTGATTTCTCAGATAGCGGAGGATTCGCTCGCAAAAGTGTGGCTGTGTCACTCGTACTCTCTCCCATGAAGAGAGTCCAGAGCTCACCAAATCTGTCTACAGGTACTAACACTGTGAAAAACACAACATGATCATAATATATGTGAAACAGAATAGACCAGGTAAGTCCTAAAACAGCAGCTGCTTTAGAACGTCCTTCATCTGACACATCTCCATTACGTTGCTACGAGCTGTGGCTGTTATTCTTTGTGTAAGGAGTGTACAGGCTGCTCTCTCCATCCAGTTTATGTCTTTTTAATCACGTTTGCTTTGTCCATTTGGTGGCTTTAATCAGTCAAAAGTCATCCTGTTGCTGTGTTTGTTGATCTTCCTGGGAGCTCTCATATGTCCTGCTCTAACACCCCTTGGTGTCATTCCTCCTCTGTTTGCTAGTTTCACCGTGTTACGTTTCCTCGCTGCTTTTCTTGCCCGTTCCCCCTGCGACTCTTTCCGATGTCAGCACGGATCTTGGACATGGTTAGAGATGGCACGGCTCTCATGAGTCTGCTGTCTCAGAGAATCAGGAAATTTTCCCTGATGAGCCTGTTGTGTTGCTTAAAATAGCGTATTTTTCCTTCCTTCTTTCCATCCATCCTTCCTCTCGGCTTTTTCGAAGCACATTCACCTAACTTTGATTTACAAGCAAACCATTTTTATTTAGAATTAAAGGTCAAGTTAACATAAATCCCCCAAAAACTTTTTCTTGAACGAGTAGAAGGTGAAGGATATGGACACGTACTGTGTTGCTGTTAGGTCACATTATAACACCTTTTACAGTTCACCGACCCTGTGAGAGAACCTGGATCACTCACCATTCCTTGCTAGAATTAAAGTCTCTGCAAATATAGATAGTAATTCAGAGTGTTTTGGAAATGCTGTGAATGAAACCATCCCTGCATGCCCAATTACAGCAGGTAAAATTAGCTGCCCACTTGGCTGCGAGCTGGCTAAAATAAGACAACCATGTGGAATCAATTACCAGAGACAATCAAATGGGACAAAAACCAGCACAGCTTGCAAAGGATATATGAAAGCATATTAAACGAAACTAATGGTTTGTAATCAGGGTTTATTTCTCAGTTAACTCTGGAAGGTTCCACTTTTGCCCTCGGCATCCCATTGGTTGCAAGATATGCAGAAAAATGAGAGATCTGACCAGCTCTGCAACATAGTCTTCATGACATTTTTTGTTGATCCTTTTCTGCTGTCTTAACTTTATTATTGTTTCATTCTGACACAATATTCCTTTAAATACGTTGAGACAAAACTCTATGTTAATAATTAATCATATTTTGATATTGTGGTTGAATTTATGATATTCAGAAGTGTCACTTACCCCCCTGGTGTTTTTTGTTCTCAGGGAGTGATTCTCACTCGGTAGACTTGGGTAAGTTTGTTTTATATGGTTTTATAAGACCTGACAATAAAACGCCTAAGGTTTATGATGTTAACTGTTTTCTTTTTTTATCTTTAGACTCTTGGCGCTCACACAGTGTAACAGACGGCCTTAAGAATGGAGATGCCAGCAGTTCATCTCTGGCTGCTAAAGGCTTCCGCAGTGTCAGACCCAATTTACAGGACAAAAAGTCACCCACGCAGGTAAGAAATCCTCTGCTGCACTGACATTTTTTTTTATTTTTATTGAAACGTTCTCAGGAAGAGCAATTGGTGCATACAATGATGATTCTCCTTATTTTTTTCTGGAACTTATCCTCACTCATTGCATTCTAATTGGACAATAAGGATATCAATCATGTGCCCTTGCCCCCACCCAGGAGAGAAAGTTTCCACTTTTCACCCACTGGCACTAATCCACCAGATTACAGCTCCTTTATTGCCCTGGTTGATGATTTCAGCCCTGGAACGCTAACAGTCACTCAGAATGAGAGAGCAGTTTTGAAAGAGAGCTACACCCTAAACTGCAAGGCTTCTTATTCCTACTCTGAAAGCAGCGCAGACCCCGTCCAGCAGCCACAGCAGCTGGCTGTACCGACTAATATTAACAACTGCAGCATTAGCTCTAATACACAGACCCAAGAGCGGAAAGTTTCTTCCCTCAAACTGACCCCCATCACCATCCCTGACCCTCCAGATCATTGCAGCTCTTCCCTTGACCCCCACACTAAGGCCCCACCTTCCCAGCCTTCCACCTCCACTTCTCCACAAACAGATCCCACCTCGTCCTCATCTGTAACAAAGACAGCCTCGCTTTCTGTACACCTGGGCGGCGAAAATGTAGAACGCCAAGAGACATCAAGCGGTGCGGTTGGAGTCCAGGTCCCAGATCAAACACCACATCAAGCCCCGCTTCCACCCCAAGTGGAGAAAAGGACGGAGCCTCCCGTGGTTCCCCCGAGACCCTCTCCTGCAGACCTGTTGGTACATAAGTGAATAAATCCCATCACAGTAGAAAAAAAAAAAAGTACCACAGCAGCTCTGGAGCTCTGTGTCGGTGTCTAACCAGGTATATAGTTATATGAAATGGTCATAGTTTCTGTGTCGACCACGAGTTTGTCATTATTGATCAGAACTGATTATCGCCATCCGTAGTGGTCATTATAAAACCACCTGAAAATGTGATCATTTTAAGACCTTACAGCCCAGTTGTCGTCCAGTGACGCAACAACTTGGGCTTCCATAGAACCAGCAGAGCTTTAAATGCATGTGGCGTCTGTGCTTGTTGACCGGTGTTATGTTTTCATGCTGCTCTCCAGGCAACCAAACTCATGGGGGTTGTGCAGAGCAGTAACCTGTTTTTTTTGTTTTATACCAGTGCTGCTGTGTTTTTGTTGCCTTCCTTTGTGTTTGAACTAACAGAGCTTCTTCATTTCACAGCATCAGTCGTGTTGGAAGATGATATGCAGCCACATGTCACCTGTTAGCCTCACGTCTTGTTTTTTTCCATGCATCCTTTGTGACAGTGTGGCCACTGAGCGATGTCACTCACTCTCCTCTTCTCCTCTTCCAATAAACTCCCTCTCCTCCCGAAACCAGGGGCCCTCCTCCCCCGACCCTGCTGCACGGCACTCCCCCTATCACTACCATAGCTCAGAATCACTCGACTACCTGTCGGGTTTAATGCCCAAGACTCTTTCGCCAATGCCGTACGTTCCTAGTGGAGCTGGCAGCGTGGCCTGTACAGTAAGCAGAGCAAACGTCAGCAGCTGCGTGTCCCCCTCGGCCTCCCCTGTGACCGTGTCAGCCCTCAGCCACTACTCATCATCCACGGCCGGTCTGCTGGATGAGCTTCAGATCTGTAGCCTGGACACACCCGGCGCCTCACCCACACCATCGCCCACGCTGAGCCATGTCTCTGCCTACACATCCACTGCTGGCCTTGACGATGCGCTAACAGCCTCAACCGCTGCAGCAGCCACTGTCACTAATGTAATTATCTCAGCAACTTTAACACGTCATGACCAACATCAGAAACTTCATTCCTTCTTTTCCTACTCATTTGGATGACTGAAGCCAATCTTCACTGTTCCGACACTCGAGTTTCACCTTTTACTAATTCCGAAATACAACTAACTTTACAGACATAAGAAGAAATGTCAGCCCGCTTTTATTCCTTTGTTATGTTAATGTGTTCACTCATTATATCTGTCCTTCTGTGCTCGTCTGTGTTTGTCTTATGTGGGTTTGGATTGCACTGGTATTGGTAATTATCCTTTCTCTTCAAGACCAATTAAAAAAAGATAATAAAGCTGGTTTCTTTTCACTTATTGAAAACAAGATTATCACATCAGAGTAATTAGAACAACCATTCGGGATAGGTATATTGACCTTAAACACCTTCTTTAAAGACATTGACAACAATGGAAGCATTCTAAAAAATAGAAATGAAATGTCTATTTACACACAGCTTTGTACCCAAAATTGAACAAGGCGGCCGTTATAAAGAGCACCCTGTGTCTGTACACGATGTAGTCAATCGAACATGCTAGCAGGGCTGTAGCAGCTTCTGAGGATGTTTTTACACAGGATGTGTTCAGGCACAGTATTTAGTGCTTGGTGGAAATGCTCAGGCTCTGTGCTGTTGTATTTATGACCTCTAATTCCTTGTTTAATGGAAGAGCATTCTACAGAAGGGCTTCCCACTTTGAATGCACCATACCTGTCGTCTTGTACTTGTCACAACTAATTTATAATAAAGTGTGAATCTTAAAGATTTGTCTTTGTTGCTGCTAACGTTACTTTTTCCCCTCTGTTCTGATGTAATTCAGTATTGATTTTGATTCTCCTCACTAACTGCTTTTTCCTCGTGTCCCTTGTGTGCATTAACTTCCTGGCTCGGTTCCTCTCTTTAAAGGATTTACAGCGACTTAATAACTAATTATGCATTTCTGAAAATGTTGTAGGACAGTGCAGCACTCTTCCTCACAATAGCAGGATTCATTGTCTGTTTCTGGCTTATGGGCCGCTTGCAGGGCCAGGTCATCTCTCATGCTGTGAATGGAAGCGCTAGCCATCAACAGAGGCCCCTCTCTCCTCCATCCTACCCCCCTCCTCCCACCTCACTCCGCACAGGCCTCCACAGAAAGAGCAGGAGTTCAGGTGAGTTGCCGAAATTTTGTTTCTTTATTTCACTTTGAGTATACCCAGGTACTTAAAGCGTTCTATGCGCATGAACACCTGAAATCACTTTGTTGTTGTGGTTTTTGTGTCTAGAGGGCAGCGAGTCGATAACCAGGGAGTCTGTGGTGTCTGGCCTCACCAGCGTCAGCAGCACCGTGCCCATTGCTCGTTTCTCCGAAGAGGAGAAAAGGGTGTCGGTCATTAAAGCCCCACATTATGAAGGCATTGGCCCTGTGGATGAATCTGGCATCCCCATCGCCATTCGCACAGTAAGTTTTGTGGTAAAGATGAGCCCAGAGCCAGGCTGGTCCTTGTCACATAGCTGTCCAGATCTCAACAGACTGACCTTTTTAAAGTTCATGTCAAAAGAATGAGAAAAGTAGAGGCAGAATGGGGGTTGGCAAAAGGTGAAAAGGAAAAAAAAAACCAGGACAGGAGGAAACAGATTGCTCCTTGCTGAGCAGACAAACATTTTTGCGGCCACTTTATTTGGTAACCATGGTATGAAGTGGTAATTGGCCCTTCTGGTGGCTATGCCAACACATCAGGCCCAGTCACACACACTCCTTCACTGTGGTGCCAAGATATCTTTTCTGGGAGCTTGGTGTTTAAAGCTGCTGAATGGAGAGAGGATTAAGTCTCTGGGCTCTGCAATGGCTCTCTTTGAAGTGGCCGTTATATCTATAATTTCTCTACAAAGAGACGCATACTGGGCAGAGCACCAGCAGCTCCCTCTGTGGATTTGTAGATACAATGTTTCTGAGTCCTCTGCCAAACTAAACCTTCTCCCAACGTAAATAAGTATCATGCTGTTGTTTACTATAATATTAGTAGTGATTTATAGCTCATATGAATTTGTGATGTATAATACCTTCTGAACAATGTAACGGAATGTCTCGTGCTGTACAGGTTGCTATTTAAGATCCATTCCATTTGTTTCCTCATAAGGTTATCGTCTTGTAATATCAGCATTGATTTTTCTGATTTTAGTTGTTGTTTGTGAAGATGTTTTAATATACCCTTGGATAGTTTCTCAACATTTGACTAAGATGATTAAGTTTATGGATAAAGGCTGTGTGCATATGCATCAGTTCACTTCCTGTTCTTCACTCAATCATCTGATTATATTTCCTTACATGGATCTTGTGAACTGTGACTCCAGGTCCAAAGAACATTTTTTAAAATAAATCATTAATTCATCTCCTCCTTCTCAGTAAGAGGAGTATGTGTATTTTTAGGATTACCATTTTAACCTTCCTACTGTGCTTGACTTCAGAGCTTGAATTTATTTTGTCTGTAAATTTCTGATTTTTTGAGTTTTCTGTCTGCAGACTGTGGACAGGCCAAAGGACTGGTACAAAACCATGTTCAAGCAGATCCATAAGGTTCATAAAGCAGGTGAGTCTGTTCCGAGTGACACAGAACAGCGTAAATCTGCTAGTTTGATGTCATTTTAATCGGATGTTCTGGTCAGAGTTGGTCAGGCATGCACATGTTTGTATCTGTGGATGAGTCTGCTGGTTCTTTTTAAACCAAATATGCTGGAGAAGTCCAAAGCCAAAACTCATTAAATGAGGAGGAACTGAGAGAAGCGTCCAACAGATACACGTTGTTCTGGGAAATCTGCTCTATTTCTGTTGGCTTGACACTCTGAGTACAAGGCTTGTTTGTTCATAATTGCTCTGGGATCTTCTGCTACAGCACACACATTTACACAAGTGCGTATGCCTGGAATGCCTTTCTGATGGATCTCACCCATGATCAATGCTTATAGTAGCTTTATAGTACCAGTTTTCTGCTCAGACTCTTCGTCTTCCTGCTGAAGAATGGTGACTGTTGGAAAACCTGTTTGGAAAAGAAACAGCAGGATTCTGCATCTGAATGCCTTTTCCTTTTCCTTCAGATGATGACTATTCTGACACATACAGTGCAACATACGCTGTCATAAACAACGGTGAGCGTTTCTGGAAAACAGTCTTTCCAGTTCATCTGTCTTATTTCCTCCGTCTGTCCTCCTTTCTTTAATCACCAATGTCTCTCACCTTTGTGAAGCAGATGACCACAGCCTGTCCAGCACCACCATGTCACACCCTGCACCCAGGACACACACCTACAGGCCGCTCGCCAAGAGCCACTCGGACAACGGCGGCTTCCGGGACCCATCTCCGTCACCTGTACCCCCACCGCCACCGATGTCATCCCTCCTCCAACTGAGAGCCAGAGACAGCGATCGAGAGAAGGACCTGCCTGACATGTAAGAGTTAGCTAACAGAAGCAGAAATGATTGGTCTTACGATCTCATGTCTGGTTGTATGAGCCTCCAACAGTACATCAAAGCAGTTTGATCAGCAGAACTCCTGAAAATCTTTTAGTTCATGGAGGTGTGTGTGTTTTATTGTGGCAGGAATGAATGGGGACCTCCTGAAAGGAAAGTGGACACAAGAAAGTACCGTGCAGAGCCCAAGAGTATATTTGAGTACGAGCCTGGAAAGTCCTCTATTTTGGAGCATGAAAGACCCGTGAGTATATTTAAAACTATATTCTTTTTCATCTTGTGTGATAAATCGTCTGTTTTTCCTGTTGTTTTTATTTGAATTTGTGAGTCTACAGTTACCTCAGATGTTCAGTACTATGTACTGAAGCCCTTCCTAGCCACCTCTAATCTAGTCTGAGAGAAGATTTCTGTTACATAAGTTATCTCTGCTGGTATTTATCTTCCAGTTTCTGTTTTTCACATATTTGCATATTACGAACTTTTCCTCCAGTCAGTGTGAGTGTTTAAAAAGCCAAGGTTTTCTTCATTATACTCTCTGGAACGACAAAAAGCTGTAATAACTATGGAGAGAAATGACATTATGTATGAGAGAGAAAAGGAATGCAGAACATTCAGTGAGGCTTAAGTTTTAGTGAATTTAATCTTCTGTGGTCTGACACACTGTGGTAAACTGTTCCTCCAAGGTACGAAATAGACCTCAGAAAACTTTGTTCTTCACTAAAATGTCTGTCTGTGAGTTCAGTCCAAATGTCTGTTTTCCGTGTATTGAATGTTCAAATTTGTCTCACGGCCACATTGTCTTTTTTGGCAGCAGACATTAGATCACCACAACACCTACGTAACATTTCCCGACTGTTTTGTCTAGTGTGAAAATTCTATTTCCGTGTGGGAAATGTGTTAGAAAGTGCAGACGGAGTAAACCGCTGTCTCTGCAGCTAAAACATTGATTTTTAGACTTCTAGCACTGCAGATTAGGATATATCTGATGGATATAAATTAGATCAATATTATTTCCAACCCAGTTTAAGTACTTGGCCCCACTGTCACTTGTTTGATTTTTTTAGTGCATAAAACATTAATTATTCTAATTGTCTGGGACAAAATCTGTCAATAGAAAATTGGTTCTGCTTCACTGCTTTCATCCCCATTAGCCATTAGTATATCTTCATTCTGGTTCATCCTGTGCCCATATTCCTATAGCGCCCATTGCTAACCATGAGGTACATGTCTCTCTTTGTGTGTGACTTCTTTCCACACTTCCTTTCTTTCTTCTACCTCCTCTCTCTGTCACTCTCATGCTTTCCCAGACCTATGATGACATAGATTTAGAGAACGAGCCTTGGTATAAGTTCTTTTCCGAGCTGGAGTTTGGGCGGCCGGTAAGTCAGGGCCGTAGTAGCTCCCACAGCTGCAACTCTGTTGTAGGCAAACACCCACTTTCTTCACCCTGTCGATGATTCTTTAATGTCTCCACCGGTAGACTAAGTGGTGGGGCTTGTAGTTGGGCATGTGATATTTGTTGGGTGTTGTGATCCCCCCACTTTGTTCCCACCCATGTGACAGGCTGTGCTACACTGTGTGTCTGCATTGCTGTTTTCTTCTGGTCTGGCAGCTTCCAGGCACTGTAATGTTCATCACAAACCTTTTGTACTGAAGTTGGTTCAGTATTGTGTTTTGCCCCATCTCAGGAAAAACGTTGTACATTTGAGGTTTATTTATGAGAATATCCACAAGTTGTATAATCATCCTTTTATTCAGCCTCTTTACTTTTTAGTGGATTAAGATCTATTGGAGTCTTTTCATCTGCTTGTCAGCAAGCATGATGTTTTAGTGCCCTCTGCTGGATATAGGGTGTAACAGCAACCAGGTCCCCATTCTGACTGATTTCCAGTGTCAGAAACAAACATCTCTGTTGTTTAACATAGACTTATTCAGAATGTTCAGGTAAAAATGTCTCAACCTGTCTTTTACCTGCAATATTTTGAATACCAGAGTGTAGACAGGTTCCATGCTGTTGGGACATCAGGAACAGTTCTCCAAGTTGATATTTTATGCCCTTTAAACAACCCTCAACACCACTCTGCTTCCTGCTTCACAGCTTTTTGCACCCTCTGCATGTGTGTGGCTCACAAGCACACTCATTTTAGCGTGTGTGAGAGTTTGTTGTGTGCAAATGTTGCAAGACTGGACAGTAGTTTGCTTTTGGAGAACAGCTATTTTGTGTTGTTGACTAGGAATTTATAATCCATCAGATGGCATTATGTGTCCAAATTACTGAATGAGTCCTCCGCTTTGCAGGATTGTGTGTGTTTTGCTCAACAAATGTGTGTTTGTGTGTGTGCAGTGTTTGTAGTCCTCTGGTTACTCAGATTCTCTAATGGGTTTCACTCTCCACCTTTTTCTCCTCATGGTGTCACACGTGCTCCTCCTCCTCCTTCACCTCATTTTCACCATCTTCCTCCTCCTCCTCTCTTCCTCCTGCTCACTGCTGCTGCTTGGGGCTCAAGCCTCCTAAAAAACGGCTGGATTATAATCCAGGCATCTCCACTCACCGGCGCATTGAGGTAATCTCACATTCACCAATGCTCCAATATTGACGTTAATCTCACAATGTCTAATTTGTCATAGAATTCTGAAATCATTCTGATGATTTTGAATCGTTCAAAACAATGTTTTAGATGTTGCTTTGCCAGTGCAAACATACACACATACTTTGAGGGGAGAAAAGCATTGTAAATTTTGTATTGGTTGAATGCATTGATTATGTTTGACAGAGGCTATTTTGACCATTCTTTATTAGTCAGAGCCATTCCAGCAGATCCATCCCAGGTTTTGCAGTGTAAGGTTTGCCCCTCGTCCATTCTTTGCTATATCAACTTTCCATCACATTCTATGGCAGCGCAAGAGAGCACTGACATGTGTCATCTTGGCCATTATTGGTAGGCCTGGTGCCATGTGGAACCAGAATCTATTGCATCCTAATCTGGGGGAACCTTTTAAGTGTGGCACAGCAACAAACATGCAGGCTGTGCATTCTGAGCTGCTCTGTCTCTCGTCTTTGTTCTTGAAGAGCTCACGCTTCCCGTTTGTCGTCTGCCCTGTTTCAGACCTCCCTGCACATCCCTCCAGCTGAAAAGACTCCAGAGCGACCTGCAAGGTAAGCTCTTCTTGTTTTTCTCTGCACCGTTGCCGTTCCCTCTCCAGCATCCTCTCGGCAGTGGCTCTTGTTGTGATTCAGCACAAAATAAAAACCTTTGGTTGGTGCCTCAGCTCTTTCACAAATCGTGTGTCCAGCCGTCGTTGTGAAACCAAAGGATTATTTTTTATTCTTTATCTGCTTTTGTGATAGAAGGCAGGGTTCTTTGCATCTCGCTGCCACCAACAGAGCCAGAATAAATTAACCCAGCAAACCTATTGATTCAGCCCTTCAACTCCTTCCCCCAACCCCCCTTACTCCTGTCGTTCTACTCCCTTTCACCAGTGGCCTGTTTATTCAGTCTCCTTCCCCTCAGTGAGCAGAAAGGGCAGAAATGGGATGTGCTGAATAGGCCATGAGTCATCTAAGTGGCACTGAATGGGCTTGTTTACAATAGAAATGGTTTTCGACATTTTGACTGGCACTATTTTGTTGTTCCATTGTTTAGTTTTGAACACAAGTCTAATATTCTTTAAGAGGAAGCTTATAAAAGCATTAAGATAAAGTAACGTTCTTTTAGTCCTTTAATCTTTAATCTCAGTTTTGTAAAACAGAAATCAGGTTGAGCTGTAAGCTATTATAGCCGTCCAGCGCAGCTCTTCCTGGCCTGTACGGAACCTGGGAAAGATCCTGGAGAATTAAGTCATGTGTTTGGTATAAATGTTCTTAATCATCTGTGGAAGAGTTTTGCTTTGTTTTTTTTTTTGTCTTTTGTTTTTTTTCATTGTGAATTCATGACTGTTGCAGCGCTGCAGGCGATTACAGGAAGAGAAGGAAGTCGGAGCCGTCTAGTTCCCAAGTGAGCACGCAGCCTCAGAACAGAAGCGCGGTTTCCCCTAAACAAGCGGATGCCTACAGACCCAGCAGCAGCTTAAAGAAACCTGTGATACACTCCTCACCTTCGTCCCCCTCCAGAGCCAAAGGTACCTGCCCTAAACTGACACTGATGTCTTTTGCTCGTTGTGTTTATTCTCTCTGATCCCTTCTTTTTATCAGATGCGTGTGGTTACTGCAGTGCCAAAGCACCAAATATTTGTCATCTTTGGTGCATTTGATGTATATGATATCTTGGTATTGGTAGACCTAAAAGAGAGGACACCAAACAATCTCCAATGCCGCCTTCTTTTTTCTTGCTCTCTTTTCCCTTTGCCACCGCTCATTTTCCAGGTATTACTGCTTAACCTGCTTTCCTCCTTCTCTTTCACCACGCTGCTCTCTGTTGGACATCTGAAAGGTGGGGACGCATGCAACATGTTTTCAAACTCTTTGACTTCCCCAGGTCCTTATCAGGGCTCCTCTCTGCCCCCTCTTCCGTCCAGCCCTAGCCATGAGGATGACTGCCAAAAAGGCGCCTCCTCCTATGAGCACACTGCCTGTTCTGAGAACAGTTGGCAGACTGGAAAACAGGACCCTAAAGTCTGGAGTCATGTGGACAAGGCACCGCCCTCCCCCAGCAAGCTCAAGTCACGCAGTTGTGATGACTTGCTTAACGACGGTCACTGTAGTCCCGGGGCTCCCCAGGCCACCCGCTCAGAGAGCGCTGGGTCTCTGGTCTGCGACGGGAATCCCAAAGGCTCGGCCGGATCCTCCTTTACTCACTCACTACCTCGACTCCACCGGCGTCGGGCACACGATTCACCGGGGTTTCTTCAGCTCTACCGCAAGATGCACCAGATTGACCGAGCTCAGCTCCTCCCATCTGACGTCATCCGCTCGGTCCGTGCGCGTATCTTGGACCTGGAACGTCAGTCTCATCTTCATCGGCATCGCTTCTCTCCTTGGGGTGTGGAAGTGCCTCGCGATACGGTGCCAAACCGCATTTCTGAATACGAGCGCCTTATTAAATCCAAATCCATGCCCAACTTGGATGATAATGAGATGCCTTCAGGTACGACTACACCGGGAGGGTCTTCGTCTAGAGCCAGCAGTGGTGGTGTCACGCCAAGTTTTCCAAAACGGCGCTTTTCCATAGAGTCATTGCTTGAGGAAGATAACACCGGGAACGGCGGAGCAGATCAAAGCTTGATTCCCCTGCATCGAGCACGCAGCCCTCCTGAGGGCCAGCCTCGGGTTGGGCCAGAGCCAGGCCACAGAGCCAGGCAGACCTTTTCCGCTCCTCCTCCTCCTCGACCGCAAGGCCCTCAAGCCCCCAACGCAGACTACTCAGACAGTGAACAGGATGCTGTCGCCTCAGACCTGAGTGACTTTATACAGGTTGAGGGCTCCTCCTTCTGCAGTGAGAGTGACTTTGACCATTGCTCACTCACCTCCTCCGAGAGCATGTGTGGCTCCACAGTCCACCACCACCACCACCACCACCACCTCCGTCACCATCACCACCACCCGGTTCACCAAAGCGTAGGCCAGAGCCAGGGCTACCAACACCGCCACCTCATCAGCACCTGCAAAGGACCATGCCCAGCCTCCTATACACGATTTACAACCATGCTTCGCCACGAGAGAGAGCGCGCACGCCAGGAGCTCCAGAGACCTTCACGCCAGAGTCACAGCAGCCGCTCCCAAGCTCAGAACCCGCAGTCCCAGCAAGCGATGACCAAGCTGGCCTACCTTGTCAGCCCAGTGCCTTTCCGCAAGAAAAAGGGCTCGCCCCCTACCTCTCGGAGGAGCGGTGGTGGAAGAGATCGAGGTAGCCGGCCCAAGTCCAAGCAGGCCATTTATGAGGCACTGGAGGCGGCCTTGAGAGACATCTACGAGCACATTCAGAATGAGAGGGGCCACAGAGGAAGTCGTCCACCTGACGATAGTATTCTCAGAAGAATACTGGCTGAGCTGCTCCCAAATGTGCCCGAGCGAAGCTCCTCGTTGCGAGAGAGGAGGGACTGTTGGCACAGGGGTCACGGCTCCTCAGCTATGTACTCTGACGGGAGCCCCACTGGTTACGCCTCTTACAGAGGGGATTCCCCCTCGTCACGGTTACAGTCGCCGCGGTTCGAGTCACCAGTCAGTGCCTGTTATGGACGCCACTTTGAGACCGCAAACAATAACGAATACGGAGAGGAGCAGAGCAATGGGAACGATCTCTTTTATTCAGGTGGATACCGAACACACGTAACACCTCCGATATTCACATGTACTCTTTGTCATGTAGTTAATCACACCTGGATATAGATTTTATTTTATTTTATTTTCTGCACATTTAGAAAACACCTGTCCTCCAGTGTTGCTTGGGCTTGTTTTCCATTTCCCTCATTGGTCAGCCGAAATCCGCTCCTCCACAAATGAAAGGAACATTCTCCATAGTTTCCTCTCTGTTGTTTTGAGTGTCGTGTACTTGCTCAAAACAAACAGGAGCACTTCATTCCTTTAATAATTTTGGACAGAATATTTTCATAAAGAAACTGCAATGTAAATTCTCATGAAAAAGCTGAACTTAAAGTAATGACCTTTCTCTAAATCAGCCATTAATGATATTAACCAGTCAGTCAAACAGTGACTTGCTGGACTGATTATTTGAGAATGTACAGTTGTCATTACTCGTTGGAGTATATCAGTGGCATGATCTCTTATGTTATTTGGCTCTTGTTTTGTTTCTACTGTGTCAGGATTCATTTTGTTGGCCCATCATTTCCCCCGTAGAGCCACATGCTTGTATGTGTTTTTTCAACATGATGTCATATTTGGGGCTTTATTCTCCTCATTCCATTTTGTGTTTGGTTATTTTGAAAGGCTGCATGTGTCGCTCATCATGGTTTTCCTGTGAAATGTAAATAAAACACCTATTTTTGACTCCGACCTTTCATTCCCTCATCGACAGCATCTGTTGGAACGTCGCCATCCCAAACCACCTTTTTCTCTTGTGAGCGTGCACGTGGCGTGGCAGTACTTCTGCGATCATTTTCATGACCTTTTGCATTTTGCTGATCACACAGACCAGGATGTCCCGAGGTGTTACTCCGCGATGGACGGACGACACCCGCTCCAGAGTAGAAGAGCTGCGTCTGACAGAGAGGTACAGCTGGGAATGAACGGAGCCCAGAATTAACACACACTTTGCTGAACATAGAGGTTGAGTTGATGAGCACAGAGTTTTGCATGGTAACGTTTGCCTGCCATTTCTCTCTCTCTCTCTCTCTCTCTCTCTCTCGCTCCATCTCCAGGTCTCCCATAAGCAGATGACACAACTTATTCTGTTCTCTCTTCTCCACCAGAAACAGCCTGCCAGGGCCATTTATGATTTTAAGGCTCAGTCGGCTAAGTGAGTACGGTGACTGCACTGAACCACGCTGTGATGCATGACTCTTTCACTCGCTGTAGCCTTGCTGGTTATTTTTCTTTTTCCCCTGTGTGCATGGCTAACGCTGATTTCTTTTGCGGTCATCTTTTTTGCTCTCGTTTTGGCGGTTTGTTACGTTTTCTCCCCGCTGTATCAGCATTGTGAAAACATGTGCGTGCAGGGAGCTGTCGTTTAAGAAGGGCGATGCAGTGAATATCATCCGGCAGATAGACAACAACTGGTATGAAGGAGAGTTCCGGGGACGTGTCGGGATATTCCCAATGTCCTACGTTGAGGTGGGTGTGCTATATTGCACATGTGCGTCATTTTCCCACCCTCAACTGACGGTGGTTTCCTCACTTCCTCATTTTCCTCTCCCACAACCAGAAGATGCCATCCACAGAGAAGCAGCAGCCAGTCCGTCCTCCTCCTCCGGCACAGGTCAGAGAGATCGGAGAGGCCGTCGCTCGCTATAACTTCAATGCTGACACCAACGTGGAGCTGTCTCTCAGAAAGGTAGTTGATGCAGAGAATCCAGAGCAGATGAATCAGTCGTTCGCTGTTAAAAATGTGGTTTTTGTGTGTGTTCAGGGTGAGAAAATAATTGTGATAAGACAGGTGGACCAGAACTGGTATGAGGGCAAGATCCCAGGCACAAGCAAACAGGGCATCTTTCCTGTGTCATATGTCGACATTGTCAAACGGCCCCCATCCAAGATCTCCACCCACCACATTGACCCACAAGGTTACCATGGCAACAGAACACCCGGCTCTACACCCACCAAGGTAAGAGAACTGCGGGACAGTAACTCTGCTCCATCATTTGTTGAACTGCTCAGTGGAGCTGTTGTATGTTGGTAAACGTGTGGTTTGTTCCACTCTTGTAAATCCCACTTTGTTCCTTTGTTCACCTCATGGAGCCCTTCCACCTTCTGCCCCCGTCTGCTACAACCCGCAAAACCCCCTCCCCTTACTCTCTGCCGAGGCGGTCCGAGCTGCAGTCTGTCACCAGCGAGTGGCTGTCCCTCACTCTGGACCCCTCCACGCCCACCCTGGTTCCCCCCACACTGCCCCCGCTGCCCAGCCATTCCACACCCTTTATGAAGGCACCTTCATCCTCGTCATCGCGGGCAGACTTTTCCGTAGAACCTCGGGAGCTTTCTAGAATTCCTCATTTCAAGCACGGGCGGCAGAGTTTGGGTCATTTCCCTCACATTTCTGCCCCCCTGCCTTATTTGATACGCAGCTCTCCGTCGCCTGACTCGTCACTGCGGTGCAGTGGCGAAGGTACGGCCAAAACCTGCCACATTTCTAAGCCAGAGCTGATGTTCTGCACAGAGCCCGAGCCAGTAAGATCACCCACAGCCGACCATCCACAGCACAGCCTCAAAAACTCTCACCCTTCGGCTACAGAGCCTTATGAGGAACTCTTGTCCATGATTCTTCAGGGTTGTAGTGGTCAAGATGCCGAGACACACCCTAATCCACCCATAGCCGGCCCCTCAGGAGCCAGCCTGGCCCGAGCCTCAGCAGGCGCCGGTCACTCTCGTGAACACGTGAGAGCGACCCCGGTTTCCCCCACCGGGACAGATCCCCCGCAAACACACCACGAGCGGGTCGTCAAGTTTCAGAGACCGCCGGGGGTGAAAAGAAGCAGCTACACCGAGTTGTTTATTGAGGAAGAGGAGGAAAGCGCGAGGGAGAAAGAGGAGGAGGTTCTAGGCTGTCGGGAGAGAGCGCCCCCTCAGGTAGAGCATGGTGTGTGCCGCATCTGCCGGGTTCAGGGAGGAAAATAATAGGTTGCTTTCTTAGACCACTCGGTCATTTCTGGTAATGGTTTCTATGGCAACAGATGTGTGAAAATGTGTAACGTAAATGAGAATAGACGCCCTTTTTCCTCCAGCCTTGTCAGACCTTCATCTGGGACTTTGCGCTGCTGCTTCAAGCGTTCAGTTTTGTAACAGCTGTGTGTGTGTGTGTGTGTGTGGTTACCTCCATAGGCCGACGTCTCTCGCTCCACCCCGACTCATCGTGCTCACCAGGACCCGCCCTCACCCTCCACACCTCCACCTCTGACCTCTTTACCTCCATCTGTTTCTTCTGCAACCTCTCTCACTTGTCCTCCATCGTCTTTTTCATCGCGCTCCCAACATCCGGACCACAGCGCCATCCCTCTGTCCCCCCCCACCTCCCCTTGCCCCCCGCCCCTTCCTGTTTTTATGACATCGCCGCTGCCTCCAACCTCTCCTTTTCCTCCACCCTGCCTCCCCCCTCTGGACACATCCTGCCCCAGCACAGAGCGGCAGACGCATAAATGCACCTCTCCTCCCCCCGCCACTCCACGCTCTCCCCCCACTCTCCCCTGTCATGGACCTTGGTCACCCAGGGTGAAGGTAAAGCTGGCCTGTGGACATGCTGAGTGCTCCCAAACCTGATCTGAGGGTTTTTCTCTCTAACTCTTGTGGATGTTAGCAGATCTGAGAATGTGACTGAATCAACTAACTAGTGAGCTTCTCTTCTGATTAATCTTTCTCATTTGTGTGTATGAAAAGTTTGCTGTGTAGCTCTCTTTAATACTACAGGATGGCAGCAGTTGAATGAATCCTCTGTTTCTTGGTCCATTATCATCGTTTCTTGAAATTTTCATTCCGATCGGTCCCTAACTTCTCGAGGTATCTTGCTGAAGTGAAGCGCTGCAGCGCAGATGAACAGACGGCGCAGAAGCTGCGGGGTTTGCTGCTGACCTAAGCTTCAGCATGTTGTCTTGCAGCGTGTTTGCGGCATGCTGGCGTGCTTAGACGGTAACATTTGGAGATTACGGCTGCGTTGCCTCTTATCTCTCTGGTTGTTAAGCAGGATCCGATCGTGGGCGGTAAACCTCCTCGTAGCCCCATCTTGTCCCGACGGTCCTACCTGACCCCTATCAGGGGCCGAAGGGTAGGGGGCATGTCTTCTTTGAACACTGAGCCGACTGTTGTCGCTGTGCAGGAAGGACATTTTATAAACAACCTTAATGACTGATAATCACAGCTTAAATACACCATCAGACACTTCTAAAGGAAACTTTTTAATGTTTTGTAACATGTTTTGCTTCTCACGTTTTGTCCTCTATCCTCCCCACAGCGATTAGTTCAGGATGCACTCCAAGGTGGAGGAGAGCCGTAAGTTCATGTTTAGTCATTATTCCACAGACTTCAGTGATTTTTACCTACAAACGTGACACCTGCTCCAGCTGGAGGCTGTTCACCATCGGGGTTTTGTAACACAGGTACCAGGCCGTGTACAACTACCTTCCACGCAACGAGGATGAGCTGGAGCTGAAGGAGGGCGACATCGTGGATGTGATGGAGAAGTGCGACGATGGCTGGTTCGTTGGTAAGTTTTTTTGGGAGGTTGATATCCTGAGACGCTGCTGCTTTTCTGATGTCCATCCCAGTCCTTGTTTCTGCAACCGACGCCGATGTGGTTGGTATGAAGCGTAATTCAGATTGGCGCCACTAGAGGGCACTTTTGTCCACAACATATGTGGTAGAAGTCAATATTTCAGTGAAAGAATCAGGGTCAGGCAGTGTTATATCTTCATTTGCTCTGTAAAAATCTTCCTGTTTTTAGTTTGATGGTTAGGTGTGGATTTTCCATCCTGGAATAATCTGTTGACGTCATTACTGTTTGTTTTACAGGGACCTCGCGAAGAAGCAAGTTGTTTGGAACTTTCCCAGGAAACTATGTCAAGCAGCTATAGTTGATTCCAGACTCTCACAGGCCCCGCCCGGTTCCCCTGACGCATTCTTCACTCCCTTCAGTTCTCCACCTGCAGGACGCCACCTCCTAACTCCGCCCCGGACGTGTTGCACAACAATGTGTTTTGTGTATGTGTGGCTTCACACAGACTGAAATATTAGCTCGAACTAGCCATTTTAGTCTAAAAGAGCTATAGTGTTTTTTAAATATTTCTATCATTAAGAACCCAAACTTTGTGCTCCTGTCAGTGAGCTTTTAACCTTTTAGATGGAAGTAGACGGAAAGTACTTTGTAAACGTTTTAAGGTCGTGAACAGCACCACAGCGATGCTTTTCTTTCAACACCATCACATCTATATTTTTTTATACATCATTTAAAACATCACAATGTTAAATGGCCTCAGAGAAGCCGTATCAGGTGTAGAGAATGTGGAGAGCAGTATTCTGTCAGCAGGATTGTATAGTGTGTCTATGAGAAAGAGCTAATGCTAATGTTAGCACGTTTGGGAGGGATCCCAAACAATGACTAATGAAATGTTACCTCCATCGCCCAGTTACACCCTCTGCAGACGAGCCTGGGGCAGGACGCTCACTGAAGACAGAAAACACATGCGTGTCGTCACAGAGACGCACATTGTTTATTGATCAGTTAAGATTTTGCTGGTATTGATCCTAACACACATGCGTAGGGGAGGTGACCCTGGTGTCTGCGCTCACAGTCACGTCAGCATCGATGCACTTTAATGCCATGTTTTATCACAGCATTCTCTTCATATTTCTCACATTTAATCCAACTGTGGGGCTTCTGATTAGCTATAAATCCTTTTTCTAAGCATTTATGCAACTAATGTTACCAGCCACTCGGGTGTTATATTTATTAGCGGGTGTGTGACGGTTTCAGAAGGGAAACACTTTGAGCGTCTTTCCATATTTGAAGGGTTATTTTTATTCTAAATGTTGTGGAGACGTGATGGCATTTGAGTTATTTAAGTCAAATGTGGGATGTTTTGTGGTCATTTTAAACATCTAACCGTGTTACCTTCATGTAGCTGCGTTTTATTTTATGTGTCATGTAGTTGTGAAAGCACCTTAACGTGTATTTTATCATTCACATATCGCGCCTCACCTCTTCACCTTTGCTCTGTTTGTGTATGAACACTATGAAGTGTTTTTGTGAGCCTTTTTTTCTTTTGTAAAAACAGCCAACGTCCACTTTATCGATAAATTTGCTTTCTTTTCTCACCCACCATCACATTTCCACGCCTGCTTTCTTCACCTCCTTCATCGCTGGTGCTAAACTCTTTAGTTGGGCCTCCTTAGCTTCCTCCTTTTCTCTCTTTTTAAGAGCCAGTCAAGTATTTAAGCCTGCTGTAGTGAGTAGAGTGTGATTGCTGCCTTACGTCCAACTAAGGGTTCGTGTTTCATAGCCGTGTATGTGATGCAAAAACCCCATTAATGCATTAAAAGGATAAACTTGTGGAGGTTCTGCACAAAACATGATCACAGACGACCTTTGATGCAACATTTGACTTCTGCCATATTTACACATGCAATAAATGTAAATGTTCATGCTAAAATTAATCTCTTGGACCTAAATATTTCTACAATATCATACCAGCTGTTGGGTAGTTTTATGCGGCTGTGTTATTAATAAAAATCCAACTGGTAGATGGCATATTCCTTTTATATTATTATTTGTCCACAAACATGAGTGAAGGTGTGATTTGGAAAACATAGCGTTGTAATGCTGCACTGCTGACAGGTGGGGGCAGTGATGTGCATTTAAATACGTTTATGGCGTTTAGAGCGAGAAATAATGAACCTGATATGAGACAATTTAAAAGCTTATTTTAATGATGTCACCATGGTAACGGCACAGATGACAATAAGAAAATAATGTGTGTGGCTGCATTAAGTTGTGGGTGAGACTTCTGGGTCCCACCCAGATCAATAGTGCCTGAAATGTTCCTGAGGGACGAGCAGGCCCGAGAGCGGAGCTGCACCATCAGACCAAATAAGGAGACGAGCAGCAGGAGCCGTCAACCAGAGCAAAAGCAGGATCTGAGTGGGGGCTCCTCGACAGCATCCTACTGCTGGAAGTGCAGCAACAACAAAATGTGTTTCTGACTTAACCAAAGCAGCAAAGTTCCCACAGGTGACTTTTCTGGGATTAAATCCAGACGTGTTGAGGCGTCATTCATCTCTCAACTATGTAGGACTGATCGGATCACTCTGTAAAGGGGAAAACAATTTAAAGTAGCCAAAAGTGCTGTACTTGAGCAAATGGTTCCGTTCGTTTTACTGTCCTGGTCCCATGTCTGGGTTTGTTCCGACCAATAACATCACTCCTGGGGGGCTGGTGTCAGTCCAGTCCAGTCCCGTCCCCTGCCCCTGCCCCCGCCCCCACGCTTCTAAAGTCTCCATCCCTCCCATAGTTCTGGGCTCTCTAACTTCCCCTCGGTGCTGCTCACTGCCCGTCCCGGAGACGTTAAAGGGTCATGCCACTCAACGTGGTGCTGGACGGGCCGGCCCCCTGGGGCTTCCGCATGATAGGGGGGAAAGACTTCAACCAGGCCCTGACCATCTCCAGGGTGAGTGACCTGCAAAAGGATGAGCTTCATTTCTGCTTTTCTGCTCCTTACACGCTCTGAACTGTCTGGCATGAGTTGTGCTCAAGTGCTGGTGGTCCAGGAGTCGGTGTTTGTTTTACAGGGTTTATTCTAGAACGGGTGTGTGTGGCGTGTGTGGAGTTTGCACCTGTGCCGCAGCAAATGCAAGAGGCTTAGATACAAATAGCAGCTTACATCACTGGCTGAATTTCAGACACAAGAATTCGGAGCACACTGGGGGTGACAGAAAAGAGTCCAACCCCGGTGGGTAAGAAAGGCTCATCCACGCTCGCATTCAAGGCACAAATGCAGCCAGAGCGGAGATGAGCACCATCAGCCTGCCTGCACATCTGCAGGTCAACGGTCAAACAAAAAGAGAGGAAAAAGCTGATTGAAATCTCAGATACCAAATTAGCCCGTCTGAGAAATTGAGGGCAATAATCTGCCATTTCCTGTTTGTACAAAGTAGAACCAAAGACATGAATTACATAACATGAGCTCGCGCCGCTTGTTTTCACTGAGCTTGTTTGTACTGGCCTTACTGGTGTCTGAACGTCAAACTGGGCTTTAAAGTGAACACGCACGTGTTAAATTAACAGAATTTAAAGCTACAAATTGCTGGTTTTGTTACCACTGAACTGCTCAGGCCAGATTCTTCCACCAGAGAACCTTTGCTAAGCTAAGCTAAGATAAGACAAACTTAACTTGGCTGTGGTATCTGGATCTTTAAATGATAAAGCTTAAGCCTGCTAGTCACCAAAAACTAGTCACCAAACTATACGTATTTGGCCAGAGGTTACATCAGCAATCAGATCCTGGGCGCTGGGTCACACTGGGTCCAACTCCAGGGGATCCAGTAATCCAGCGACTATAATAAGACCTCAGGAACTACTAAAATTTAAATCTCCAAGCCGCCGAAGCGCTCCCACCTGTTGTGTTAGCAGACACTCAGAGGTCCACATGAGAAGAGCGATGAGAGAAGATCAGGGAGGTGAGGAGCGGAAGAGAGGGAGGAAAAGAGAGAATTAAGAAGAAAAAAGTGGGACAAAAAGGACAAATTACTTCAGACGAAGAATTAAAAGAATTGTTGTGAACGCTCAGGACTGATCTCTCTCTCTCTCTCTCTCTCTCTCTCTCTCTCTCTCTCTCTCTCTCTCTCTCTCTCTCTCTCTCTCTGCTGCCATTTTTGGTCAGAAACATCCTCCTCTTTATGTCCTGCCGGGTCCTGGTCAGAGGAAAGTAAACGCATGTGATTGTCTCTTTTTTTTTTATAGCATCCAGCAGCCTTAAAGGGACAAACTTCACCATCCGATCATGAGAAGGTTGATTGATTAGCAGAACCCAGCAGGAGAATCAATCAGTGTCAATCAAAATAATCTGATCAGGCCAGATCAGTCACGAGTATTCACCTCTGAACGAGGGTCCTTTCGCTTTTTGAGTGAGATATAAAGCATGGCGGTGAATCCTGAATTCAGGCTCTGATCCAGGATGATCTTACCCTCAACAGTCAATCTGCCACCAAGCACCACAGATAAATGATAAGATGGAAAAAACATAAAGGGAGAAGGTTTGTGTTTGACTCAGTAAATGAGCTGCTCAGAGGCAGAAGAGTCCAGAGACGTTTGGAGATCCAGGCGACAAATATGAGAGCGGTCGAAGCTGGAGCTCGGCTCCGACCGCAGCAGTCCCACAAATGCTCCACCGTAAATTGACTGTTCCCACTTTGGCAGGATGAGCCATCCCCCGGCCTCTCCTCCTCTGTTATTTATGGACAGATGACCTAATGCCAGGGTTCGGTGTGCCGTCTCAGCCTAACTCAGTTTCCTGTGTGCATAGGTCAGGGGTCGCGCGGCGTTAGCCTTCAAAGCTGCCTCTTCAGGTATTTGAGGAGTTGGTATAAATCTTATGACTCGTTTCCTGGACTGGAGAACGTATTCCAGCTGGACGCCGTCAGCCGTCAGCGGCGCGTTAGATCTCCACGATGGTTGCACGTGTGCACAGCAGCCACGGCTGCGGCGCTCCTCAGACCGGATCTGGAGGACCACGGGTGTCTGCGTGCGTTCATGCTGACGACAGGTGAGAGCAGTCTTGCAGCGCCAGTGATGGAGAACAGACGGAACCTCTCACAGGCCCACTTATTCCCCTTGATGCGGGTCCGAGCACCTTGACTGACGTGATTGAATCCTGATAATCAGCTGCTTCTCCCTGCAGGTCACTCCTGGCAGTAAGGCATCCGTAGCCAATCTGTGCGCTGGTGACGTCATCCTGGCCATCGAGGGAGTCCCCACCAAAGACATGCTGCACTGCGAGGCCCAGAACAAGATTAAAGAGTCCACCCTGAAGCTGTCTCTCACCATTGAAAGGTCAGACTCACACACTGGAGCTACGCTAACGCTCGTCATTAGAGCGAGAGCGGTCCTTTAGCCGTCTTCTGAGGTTTGGGTTCATCACAATGTCTCTCTAATTCGCAGGAACGAATCCAGACTGTGGTCTCCGCATGTCGTGGATCAAGGCAGAGCTCACCCCTTTAAGATCAACCTGGAAGCCGAACGTCAGGTTGGTCCCTAACGCGATCGGCGCCGTCAAGGATTTAGGCTGAGCTGATTTTTCCGACTTACCGGCAGGAATACAAACCCATCGGCACCGCTCACAACCGCAAAGCCCAACCCTTCGTCGCCGCGGCCAACATCGATGACAAGCGTCAGGTGGTCAGCGCGACCTACAACACGCCCATAGGCCTCTACTCCTCTGACAACATCCAGGACGCCATGGAGGGTCAGATCCGGGGCCTGGTCCACCACAGGCCCGAGAGGTGACGCTTGCGATTGGGTTTAAATGCAGCAGAGGGGTTCTCTGAAAATCCAGGAAGTGTTATTTTTGGAGAGGTCGTAGGTCAGAGTTCTTCCAGAAAATG
Source organism: Pao palembangensis (assembly GCA_015343265.1). Classification (NCBI taxonomy): domain Eukaryota; kingdom Metazoa; phylum Chordata; class Actinopteri; order Tetraodontiformes; family Tetraodontidae; genus Pao; species Pao palembangensis. The sequence goes on along the minus strand of CM027089.1, from coordinate 2,844,937 downwards.
AGTATAAAACTTCAGCCTTTGGGTGAATTTTTGCTGTCTCTGCTCAGCTCCAGAACTTTGACCAACATTGAAGATTCTGACGTGTACCAGATGTTACAGAAAGACCAGGAGGAGCCCCACGCCCCCCGCCAGTCCGGATCCTTCAAGGCCCTGCAGGACTTTATAAACAGTGATGGTGAGATTACGATTTAATGACGTCACATTGCTAACGTAGCTGGTCCAACTGTCACCGTGCGTCCTTCTGTCTCTTTCTCTCCCTCTCTTTGTGGACAGGCACTCGTCCCATTGGGACCAGGACAGTAAAAGCCCCCACAATGAAACAAGCTCCGCCCACAGGAAACCTCCAGAAACTGCCCATCTGCGACAAATGTGGGAACGGAATTGTGTAAGTAACCCCAAAACCAGCTGATTCTCAGTCTTTGTGAGTCTGCGTTAACAGAATAAGAGATTGTTGGTGTCTGCCTTGACTCTGAGGTTTCTGCCTTGTCCCTCATGCTCCAGCGGGACGGTGGTGAAGGCCAGGGACAAATTCCGCCACCCCGGCTGCTTCGTGTGTTCCGACTGTGACGTCAACCTCAAACAGAAGGGCTACTTCTTTGTGGAGGGGCAGCTCTACTGCGAGGCTCACGCCCGTGGGAGGATGAGACCCCCCGAGGGCCACGACCTCGTTGCTACATTTCCTTCTGCCTAGATCGCCCTCTGCTGGTCACAAATGCAAACACTCCAAATCAAAGTGTGCGATAGATCAGGATCATCTACACTTCTCTCTGTCACATCTGATGATGTATAGCCTGAACAGCCCCCCCCCCCCATCCTCCCCTCCCCCAATACAAATGAAGCTTCTCCGATAACCACGCTCTGCTGCCAGGCATCTGTATGCCATCTCCAAGCCAAAGGCCGAAGCCTGCTTAAAATACCCAGTAAGGGAATAGCATGTTAGCATGAGGCTCCAGATATCCAAGCAATTATTGGATGGATTACCCATGAGCTGCCCTCAGAGCCTATTACAAACACGCAGTGGTTCACAGAGCAGGAAAAGGTCCCCAGAGGTCAGGATTGATCGGACGCTGACAGGTTCGATTTGCGTGCAAGATTTCGTATCTGCGACAGCGGAAATACTCCAAAGCCCTTCGTTCTCACACCTACGCTGAGAGCGTTTTAGCTAATGTTGCTTTTTTCCAAAGGCATGAGTGAAGAAGTATTAAAACCTCATTACCAAATAAATGAAGGGTTTTTATTGTTATTGAATTTCCTTTGAAGAGCCCTTTCAAGGATCTTTTATTGTCATTCACCATATGATGCTCTCAAAGACCTTGTATGTGTTCATTCTGCAGGGAGCAGATTGTGCAAGAAAGTAGCTTTATAGGGCTAATTATCATCATCATCATCACTGATCATCAGTTCTGCAGCTATTTGCACACCATCAGGTTCATGGTGTGGTCATTAGCTCCACAAATGAGAGCTCTTTCTGGGTCAGATGTTGGCTGACATGACAACCGTACGTCACTTCAGCGAAGCCTCTGATTCATCTTCAGGAATTTTCATGATCTTCAGGTGACCAATAAAAACACCTGAGGTGGGGAACTTTGGGCTCTGCGTGGACTTACTGGACTGGGTTCCGAAGAAGACTTCCAGACAGAAGTTGATGAAGATTTGATGAAACCTTTTAGATGCTAAATTTTTATCAGAACTCAACCCTTGAAGCACATTTATCGTTAGCACACATTAGCCATATCCATATCATAACCAGACTTCCCTCACATTCTTAATCATTTTTAATGCGCTAAATTGTTTTTAATGTCTTTAATTTGATCCACCTGTTTGAGAGATGTGCAGGTGCTAGGTATCACCAGTAGGGGGCTCACACTGACCCTCACTTGATTAAAGGAGAATAAAAGGATCGTTAGCTGCCAGTGCCTCCATCTGCTGCGTGATATACAGTACCTGCCAAAGCCATGTGCTTTATTAACGGGTCTGCCCCTCCTCATTCTCTGTTGATGGCACCAGACAGCTCAAGAAACAGTCATTGATTTTGTACTCAATCCACCCTGAACATGTTGCTAAAAACGGAGATGGAGCCCTTACAATCCGGTCAGCCTGCTCCTCACGTACAGCCAGAGCAAATCGGTGCCTGGTCAACAGGAAGCTCCAGAACAACCGCTGCTAAAGCAAACAGCCGCAGCCAACGGCTAATATCAGTTTCCGATCATGAAAAAATGTAAACAGGTTTATGTCAGCATGCATTACAACATATACATCAACATAAGATTATCCCAAAACTTTACAGTCAGACACAAAAGCTGCTTTTTTTAATAATAGAATGCATTTTAATTTGAAAGCATCATTGATGCAGATACTTGTTCAACCCAGAAGGACCAGTCTGATGCGAACAGATCAAAGTGTTCAGGGAGCAACGATCGATGGATGAGTTCATGAAGGACGACTGGATGTTGACAAAGGTCAAACAGACGATTTATGAGACGGTGGAACTACACGTGAACGCATTGAATCATCGCACAGCAACCCCGCACAGCTGCCGTCTGTCCGAACGATTTCACCATGGCGAATCCACACACACGAGATCCTCCAGATACCGACGTGATCAAACAGGATTTCAGCAGAAAAACGACTTTCTGACTGAGAAGACGGTTCTTTTGTTCTTTCCTTGCCAAGTTGAAGAAGCATCAAAGTAGGATTTTGCACACATCCTGCGAAAAAGTGCTTGTGTTACATTAGCAGCTTTGCCCATTAAACTGATGGCTGCTCTTCAATAGTCGTGAGGTTTGATGGCGAAAACGCTGGGTTCTGCATCTTTCACTGTCGTCTTTTAACCTCAGGTAGATGCAGAATGATGAATGAAAAGCATTTCTTTTCAATCATTTTATTTTCATCTGATTTTGTGGCTGCTGGGGGACATTAAACACACCACAGCTCCATTCCCCAGTGTTTCCAGTCCAGAGGTCTGTTGTTGTGGACGTACTATTTAAAGATCAGTAATTTGTAAATTAGCTAACTAAAACAGGGGGTCCAGACCCAGTCCTCAGGGGTTCCTGTCCTCCCAGGCTGTGGAAACATTTTCTGCTTGGTAGGACAGAAACCCGGCTGGATTGTGGCCCTCGACTGGGTCTGGTCTAACTAGAATTCTGTTTCAGAACCGTAACTGTGATAACTTACAGCTGATGAGTAACAGCAACCCAAAAGTTAGGTAGAGTGTGTACTCATCTTTTTACTACTTTAGGAACATGGAAGAGCAACATGCTAGCACCCATGGAGGGGGACCCGTGTCAATATTTACATCAAAATCTAAACATAAGTAAACAAGAACACAACAGTAAAGAAATCTGTGTATACATACGTACATTTTTGACACTAAATTCCTGTGACATTCTAAGCTAATAAAAGTTGGAGGAATAACGTCATTCTGCATTTAAAATATTAAACGCAAACTTCACAATCTTATCTTTACACGTCGGTTGATTTACAGTCTGTGCAAACTCTTTCTTCATATTTCTGGGTCTCTCTGACCTTCGAGCATCTGGACCTCAAACTCATGGGCTGGTAACACTTGAACACGGACAAAAAGGCCATCCTGTAGTTGGTGTTCATCCACCCGTACAGGATAGGGTTCGCGAAGGTCGAGCACATGGCGACGATGTGGAACACGGTGAAAAGCAATTTGAAGTCCTTCATGGACAACACGGTGCTGTCGATGTCGACGGCCAGCTGGAAGGCGTGAAAGGGCAGCCAGCAGACGGCGAAGACCACCACCATCATCAGCAGCATCTTGGTGGTCTTCCTCCTGCGCTGTTGGCGGTCCTTCCGGCCCCCGCGGGTCTTCTTCAGTTTATCCCAGATGCGGATGTAGGCAACGGAGATGACCGCCAGAGGTAAACCGTACTGAACCAGGAGCGCTGAAATGCTGTAGATGCTCGCGTTCACGCTACTCTCTGGCCACTTCTCCGTGCACACCTGAATGGACTCCCCGGGCAGAAGGTCAAAGGTCCCATACTCCCTGAAGATGGCCAGCGGGCTCGCCAGCAGAGCGCTGACAGCCCAGGTGAAGGCGATGACCACCATGCACATGTCCTTGGACATCTTCGTCTCCATGTGGTTGACGATGCTCCTGTAGCGGTCCAGGGCGATAACGTTCATGGTGATGGTGGACACGTACACCGCCATGCCTTGAGCGCAGGGCAGCATGAAGCACAACACCTGGCCGAACTTCCACTCGCCGTACAGCGTGTAGACGAGCGTGAAAGGCAAACACAGCATGTTGACCAGCAGGTCGGCCACGGCCAAGTTCACAATGAAGAAATTGGTGACCGTTCGTAGGTTCTTGAACCTGTAGATGACGTAGATCACCAGCGAGTTTCCTGTGACGCCGAACAGTATGATGGCGCTGTACGCCAGGATGAGGACCACCTGAACTCCGACCAGCCTCGTGCTGTCGTCCAGCTCCAGAAAGTTGCTGTCATTTGTTGAATCCGCCATCCCGCAGCAGTTGAAGGGATTCACTTCGGGCCGGGAATCGTCAGTCTGGTTCCACTGGTCCATGGTCATCAGCCCCCATAAGCTGTTCAATGAGGATATCAGTGTCAAAATGACCAACATGTTCTGTGTGAACGATGCGTCAGGTTCGACAGAAAGCAGGTTAAAACCAGGTGGTAGCTGAAATAACACGCTGTTTGATTAGATTTTCACCACAATGGATCAGAAACACAGTCCGAGCTTCATTTGTGCAGTTTAAACTGGATCAGATGGGCTAAAGACGCGTGCACCTTCATGAAAAACGGAGCCTGGAGGTGCAGAACACCGCAGTCTGACGAGCTATGTGCGTGTGTCAGCGCGTGGACGCAGAACCAACATTAACATCTGCTCAAAATTATCTTTGACCCCACCGACAGAAGCCAGATTAGCGCTTCATAAATGATTCAAATTCCGCGTTCACGCGTCAAAAGCCGTCCGGCTGCGAAAGGCAGAGAAGTGTCCACTGGTGCGTGTAACGGGCATTTTTTTGGAATTCGTGATGCTCCACTCACCTTAATCACCTTTCTGCCTTTACGTGTTCCTGTGACGTCCAGATTACAAAATAACACGAACGTGCCAAATCCCGACTAAGTATGCGTCCTCATTTGTGGAGATTGCGCGTTGCGCCGGTGCGCGCTGAGGCGCGTTTGGTATTCAGGGCGCATTTGAGGAAACGCAGAAAAAACAGCCAACAGAATGGAAAAGGTGCGTTATGGAATGAAAGGAAAGCGTGTCCCTAACCGAGCAACACCCTCACGCCGAGGAGATGCCTCTTCCTTCAGTCCCGGTTGAACGCTCTCCACCCATCTCCGCCAAATGGAAACGCATCTGGGGAGCGTCTGTCCTCACATCCACGCTCTTATCTGTGTTACACTGCGTAAGGTTTTCAAACAGTGACTCCAATAATTAAAGGAAGGCGTGAAAAAGACCCTGGACGCGCTAGTGCTTTTTTTTAATGTCCTTCCACACATGGATGAAGGTTCAAGTGTCGTTAGCATCAATAAGACATTAACTAAGCTAAAGATTATCATCTGCATCATCATTAACTGTTGTTTTTAAAAGCCCACTTTTTAACAAGGTAAAGTTTGAAAAGCTTCTGAAGTAGTTGAGGAGGAGCAGCACAAAATGATGTGCAAAAACTTAATTTTTTTCTTCCCTTTATTTTGCCATTCGTTGCCTTTCTTGAATAGATTCAACGCTCATTGTGAAGACAGGCAAAAAGGTTTTTCATTTCCACAGAAACATGGTTGGACTGAGAGCAGCGTGTCAGGGTCCATCTTTTAAAAACAGATGGGGACAGACAATAAATATCACTGCCAGAAAACGTGAGCAAAAACAGGCTGAACAAGTCAGCGCCTGCAGCCTTGTTGTTGTTTCTGTAAGACTCATTAAGCAGACACGAAAGCTTTAAATTAAATAGACTTGATAATGAATGTTTTAACTCATTAAGTGCATTTTTAAGTCATGTCATAATCAAAGCCTTCCCCTCCTTCTGATTGGTGTTCTCCAACTCCAGCCTATTCCACCCATCACTGACAAACTGGAACCGACAACCTGATCCCTGAACTGACCTCCTGGCTTTGTGTCTGTTACCAGGTAACAGCTTCATTCACTTCCTGGCCCCAGACTCGGGTCGCAGGTGTTTCACTGGCTTCATTCTCATCCCAGCCGTAACGCTTCAAGGTTATGCTCATTGCACCTTTGGCTGAACCAGTTCCAGGCCGATCCAGGACCTCGTGGGTCTTTCCCGACTCCCGTCCATGCAGCTCAAAGGGTCACGGACACTTTGGCAGGTAAAATCAGGACAAAAAGAACAAGAATTTGACCGATGCTGAGCAGGAACACAAGCTTTGATAAGCCTAGTGTAAACGTTTGCACAGTGTATGTTAATGTTAATTACCTTTTGCGAGAAACTAAACCTGCAGCTAAAGATTAGGATAGGAAGACAAACAGTTTTACACCGAGCACAACAGTCAGGAACGACATCAGATGTCATCGATCACCTGGGATTAGCGACTGCAAAGAAAAGCTGTAATCCTTATAAAATGACATCTCGTTTCATTTAGAAACAACATCCTGTGAGGAGGAGATAAATGAAGGCGACGGCACAAAGCCGTGACTGATTACTGATGTCGTTTATCTAAATAGTTTTCCAAATCAGCCAGAGCAGATGGAGACCTGAGGAGGGCTGTTCAGGCATGTATGCAGCGCCAGGTCAACACTTATTTACTCCGTCTCCTCCTCTGAGCCTGTTAATGTGCACGCCATCTTGCTTTTAGCAAAGGGTTTTAGCACATCCCAGCGGGGATTTCGAACCGAGATCAAGCTCGAACCCGCGTGAACGGCAGATGTGGACAGTGACAGAGGAAGTTACCCTTGACAGAGACCTTTATCCCCCCGTTGCTAAAGGTTAAATCAACTCTGTCCTCACAGAAACAGAAAGCATGCTCCAGGTTTGATGTGTTTATTTGGAGATACAAGATGGAAGCAGACGTGGGCTGATAAAAAAATCTGATTTACCTCAGCGAATTCAGGCTAAAAGCTGAGAGGCGTCAATTATCGCGGTGCCAAACCCTGTTACCCTTCAGTCCTGACAGGGACTCTGCACCTGCACTCCGCTTAATAGATCTGGAGGCGGTATCACTCCGTAGCAGCACACTAGCGTGAATCAATACGCCGAGCATCACCTCTGCTGAAGTGTAATAACATGCCAATTATGATGAAAGGTGTTTTTTTTAATTTGGGGAAAAACATTTATTCAATATCCTGAGTGTTTTTTTTTTTAATGGAAAACATCCTGAAATCAGTTTAACGTGTCCTTTTTTTTGCTGAAATAATCTTGCCCAAGGTCCAGTCAGGTTGTCATAGCTGCAGCAAAGGTGGCTTTTTTGTCTTATTTCTCTGTCTTATTTATCTTCCAGTGAGTTGCCGTTACCTTGATCATCCAATTATAAAATAGCGTTAAAAGTGTGTGTTTTCACCAAATATCGGTGGGTTGATCACACGATTGGCTGATTAGTTAAGTGGGCATCAAGCATGAACCTGAAGATTTTGTCATGATTGGGTTTTTTTTTTTCATCCTTCTTCTTTTGTTTGATGGCAGAGGAGATTTTATTACTTGACGATAAGACAACATAGGAAATTGATTAATAACCAATGAAATATTGAAGCTACAGACTTATTTCATAATCCAGATCTCTGACATGTGGTTTGATCACAACACAGTTATAGAATAAACACATTATTAATTCTATCTAATTAAAATTGGACCGTTTTCCAATATCAATCATTTTAAAAATAACAGTTTATCCCATGCTTGATAAAGATTGATGATAAAAGATTTTACAAAAATACTAAATATTCTAAACTGCAGTCACAAGGAACAAGACCCCCACCAGTGTAGCCCCAAGCATGAACACGGAATCTCTCAGTGCATTTGCTCATGCAGCCGAACCGCAAGTCAGCATCCTCTGCTTCCATTGCTCTGTTAGATTAGAGTCTTTCTTTCCCTCTCAGGCCGCCATCCAGATTGTGAAGGAGAGCAGCAGGGTGAGTAGAGCTGTCCAGGTACAGCCTGGGTACAGCATGAGTCCCACGCCGCACAGCGCCGTCAAGTAGGAGCTCATCCTGCTGCAGACGATCTTCCGCACAGCTCTGCAGAACTGCAAGAGAGGGAAGTGACAGTTAGAGTCGGGCACTGGACCCTAGCTAAAGCTGCTGGCCTCGTGACTGAGGGAGCTTTAACCTTTTGCCATTATCAGGAGGCAGTCAGGTTTAGCACCAGCGGCTGTTTTCCGCATTAAAGGTCTTGTGCAAAAATGTCCTGTAATCAGTTTTCTTTAAATCTACAGAACTATGTGAATGCAAATCCTACACATGGACCAACAGCGGCTTTTGCATGTGACCTTGAGATTGCAAGGTCACGTGGTCTCAAGGATCCCAAAACGGATTGAGAAACACGTTTCCACGTAATTCGATAAAAGCAGATTGTGTTAGAGATTGTCCTCCAGCAGTGACACTGAAAGGAGCTTTCAAGGCCACATCTGAGCAAATACAGCTCTACCTGGTACGTCTGGTAGCTGATGGCCATGCCGTATCTGCAGTACATGACGTAGTGTTCGCAGTTGTACCACAGCAGGCTGTAGGTGACAGAGCCCAGCAGCTTCTCGGCCCTCCTGGCCACCTCGTCCCCGTCCAGAGCTGGCTGCTTGCACACTCCGTCCATGTGGTTGATTAGGATCTCTGAGCCGTAGGCGAAATCGGCCACAGAGTCCACCCTGACGCTGGCGACCTTGGCGATGACCCCCAGCAGCAGGCGGTTGTTTGTCACCATCTTGGCGATTGAGGACTTGTTCTTGGTGACCACCGGCAGGATGTCCGGGATGAGGTGAGCCACGCGGTTATCGCCCAGGTAGATGCCAAAGTGTGTGAACAGAGTCCTGGGAACTTCTAATAAATCGCCGCGCTTGTACAGAGACAGGTCATACTTCATGTCCTCCTCCTCCTCCTTTTTGGAAGCTGCGAAGAAGAAATTAAGTAGCTGGTAAAGAAACATGGTTGCAGTGTGACGAGCCCGGCCGGCCACCCGTTTTATGCCTGTCAGCGGTGGGCGTGGCCTGAGGGGTTCACCCTGTTCACGGCCTGGTCAACATCTCAGTGATTTTGACAGAGCTAAAGGAGCTTTCTTTAATCACTTTGCCGTGGTGTGGTGGATTTTGAAACTCAGGCCTTGTTATTTGTGATTTCAGGTCAGGGCTCCTTATTAAAAAGGCTAACCTGCAAAGTTAATCCCTCGTTTGTAAAGGTCACTGATATTGAGCCATCGTGCCCAAAAAAAGACGCCTTTGTTCTGCGTTGGACTGCAACCCTTGGGGCTTGTCTCATGGTTACTCAGCACTTTTCTATCAAAACAAGAAGGCATTATAAAGAAACTAAATAGAAAGTGAAACTACAAAGCTAAGTTAGCAGTTACTGAAGCAACATATTTCTCCTAAATTGATGCTAGCGTTGATGTAAATGCTTGCTGACTGTTGCAGTGTGTCAGTCGGGTTTGGAGAGGAACAAATATGTGACACACATCAATGAAAATATAATTTTATTAAACATTTCTCAATTTTTTACAGTTCATACGCATTACTATAAAACACCTATCCTTACAACCAATCTTGTGGGAAAAAACAAATTAGATTTAATAAGAAAAACTACAAAATTTTAAACAGCTTTTACGTCAATAAAAAGCACACGTGGTGGCACAGGCGGCTTTCCAGTCAGTCTTTGCCAGTGAAATGGTAAATTTTGTCTTTGCTCCAGTTGCTCCAGTTTAACCTGCCATCCACAGGGCGAACGGGACGAGGACTGTGGGTAATGTCGTCGACGGCGCCGTTCCGAAGCAGACGATGGAGACGAGCCCGAGCAGGACTGCGACGATGACGCTGCGCTTGTCTCTGATGACTGATTTTAAACACTCACAGAACTGCAAAGAAATACAGGTAATTATTTAACACACCAACACGTCTTCAGAGTCAGACTTATTATTATTTATGTTGTTTTTATATTCCTCCGCTTGTAGCTCTCCCTATATACATCAAATTCATTGACAAACTCTCCTGTTGCGTCAGTGTACCTTTATTACTCATTGAGGGACACCAGACCCCAGATTTTCCCCCTTTCTGAGCCGCCATTCCCACTCACAGAACTTCCTAAAGCGCTCTACCTTCTCTGTTTGGCGGCTGGCTGCGGTTCCATATCTGCAGTAGGTCACAAAGTGTTCGCAGTTATTCCAGAGGAGGCTGTACGGGATCCCCCCGATCAGCTGCTCGGCTCTTTTGGCGACGTCTTCGTTAGAGAACGCTTTGTTCGTCATTATTTTGTCCATGCGGTTGACCAGTATCTTGGAGCCATATGCGAAGTCCTCCAGCGTGTCCACTCGCACCGTTGCGCACCTGTAGATGCAGCCGAGGATGAGCCTCTTGTTGGAAATGACGGTGCTGATGAGTCGTTTGTCGTTCGTCAGCATCGGGAGGATGTCGGGGATGAGGTGGGCGACGTTGTGGTCGCCTAAATAAATGCCGTAGTGGGTGAAGATGGTTCTGGGGACCTCCAGCAGGTCTCCCCGGCGGAGCTGCCGCGGACCTCGGTGAGCACGGCGCTCCTGGTGCTGGTCAGAGTCCGGCCAGCCGGACTCGAACAGTTTGAATTTGGAGAGCAGGGAGAGCTTCTCCAGCAGGAAGGTCAACAGCTGCAGCATCACTGACGCCGTTCTCGTGCACACTGTCCGGCCCTGGCACGGGACCAGTGCGTTTTTATCCTCAGCTGCACGCGGAGGAGAACAAGCTTCCGCATACGATTGGCCACGAGCGTCCATGCGCACGTGCGCATTCTACTATTATTATCCCTTTTTCCTGCTGTAAATCCCGAAATAAACACTTTCACACAACCAGCGTGAGAAGAGAGTTAACTACGGCCCCAGAAACACTGCATTTATTGCAAATGAATTCGTAAAAGTTCGTAAAAGAATCTAAACATCTCGGTGTGAAATAACAGTATAATCAGAATACTCCGAGATTATGGGTTTTAGAAAGAATGCATCAGTAGAGGGATGTTAATATTAATTCAACTGTTAGAGTTGCAAATACAATGATTAATTTCATGTTTTGACTCTGCTTTGCAGCAGCAAAGCCTTTGCCGCTGTTGTGTTTGGAGATTTTTCGTCTGAGCCCTCTGAAACAAGGTTTCATTTATTTGTTGAAGCTCATTATTGCGAACTGGTGATGTTCATTAGTTAGTGGACAGAGAACTTTACCTTGGATAATCTGTCATGCCATCATCAATTCAGGATCAGTGTTGGGAAAAAACGGTCGCCAACTCCTCAGAGCAACCAGATGATCAGATGGAGGATCCCTTTGACCAGATTACTGTAATCCTGAACGCTTCAATTACACGGGCATGCTTTAACCCAGAAAATGTCTTGAGAAACATTTCCTGACCTGGCATATTTGAGCAATTTGTCACAGTACTTTCTGACCTATTTCTTTTTCCCCCAACCTTTGCAGTAGAATAAAAGACTCGGGCGTGTAGAGCGGATTGTTTTCAGACTGTCCCAAAAACAAGCGTTTGAACACTGAGCTGTATCGTTGACCTCCATTATCTAAAATGTGTGTCAAACAGATAATAAGGTACCTTAAACAATGTTAAAAAGTATTGTAATCACCATCAACAAGTACCCAATATAATGTCTTTTCATAGAATCAAACACAACAAAATGCCCCCTAGTGTCCTTTAATAACAGATAAAATGTTCAGAGCACCTCTGTAGGGACAGATAACAATAATCTAAATCAGAATATATCCCACCAGCAGACAAAATGTGTTTGCCCTCCAAACACAGTGTAGTGGAACACATGTTCAAGTGCCCTGTTGGAGTCTTTGACGTTACCCTGTCAATTAAACGTTGTGACGTGGTGCATTTTGGCCAGAGTTAATAACCAGCTCAACACCATGATGGTTACTTGCAGACAACAGCAGCTGACTGGTTCTCTTGTCAGCTGTACCTGGTCTAAGCAGTTTTTGACTGGTGTCTTAGAAGGACTGGCTGATCTCAACAAGGGTTCCAGTAATTAGGTTCCGGTTTCCTCCCTATCTTGTTCAGTTCCTGTGTCCTTTCTATGGAGGGAATTAACGTTTCAGCGCAACATCATGAAACAGACAAGCTGGTTGTGCAGAGCATCTTGAGGCTCGCTCTGAACAATCAAGACCTTGACTCTCACTCGTGGCCTTGAATCGAAGATGAGAATTCGCAAAGTGCAGGCTGCTTCAGAGACAATGAAGCACACACATATCTCTCATATACATTGTCTCCTTTAGAGATCAAATATTCTCTGAAGGAGACAATGTATAGGAATAATAAATAATGGTTGATTTGCCAAAGGACAAAATCAATGAACCAGCACTGAGACGATCTTTGGTCCTTTATTCTTTTAAAAATAATTGTTTTATTCCGGTGCGGACGATTCACCTCTGGCAAGAGGTGACCTGGCTCTGGGAATGCTTCACCTCCCCGTTCCGCTGATTTAACTTACCGTCTGTGACCATAGGTTGAACTCCTTGTGCATTAGAACAAACCTTTGCTCTCTGTCCTCCGGAGATTTACCCCAGAGTTAAATGGTGTTGGAATTATTTAGAAGACCTCTGTGATGATCATTATAGTTCCTGGTCTGACTCCTTGTTTATTTTTCAGACCTTAAGTTTATTCCTGGATATATTTGTCCCAAAATTTTCATGACCTATTTCAGCACACTAAAATCTTCTTCCTACACTAGCAAAAAAAACAGACAAAACAAAAGCAGAATTAGCATCTGGCTAATTGTGGAAAAATGAATACCCTGGACACCGTGCTGAGAGAGAGCAGCCATGTCTTCATGGCATTTAGAGGAAGAAAGAGACACTTCCCATCTGCTGTTTCGACACAAAGAGGCCAGTTCAGCAAAAGTTCAGCACTGTTTAGGTTCATGGGCCCTCCAGTTCATTCTCAGGTCAGCGATCTATCTATCTATCTATCCCAGCCCTGTTTTTTTTATTCCTTACCCTAGTAATAAAGCCAGGTCACCCAGAGGTAGTCAAGGTAAGATTTATCATCTAACGTCAACATGAGGCCCACAGATGAGGACTTATTTAGCTTTGTTTAGCCACATGTGTCTGCACCGTTGGTGTGGATGTAATAAAAAAGAGGAGTGTGTTTGCATTTTGCATTTCTAAAGAATACACTCCTCCAACTGTACTTAACAGCTGTACAGCAGACGGGGCTGATAAAATGTTCAACATTATGAAACTGAGATAATAAGTGCACAGAAAGACCCAGAATCTCCGTACAGTTAGAGGGAAACATTTTCCTTCCACTGTTTAATTTGAATTTGTGCATCAAGCTCATTATTTGTCAGTCTTTCGCAGCAGGTTTATACAAAAACAAACGTATGAAATACAGACGATATGCAGGGACGAAGACATCGTGGCTGCGGATTTCTGCCTCGAGGCTACAAGTCGGCGTCACTGTCAGACATGACTGTTTTCATATTCAAGGCTAAGAGCCTGTAGGAACTATTTCTGCTGCCTCTGCTCTCTGTGCTCTGCCAAAATGCTGCAGTTGCAACAGTTCTCTTGTGCTTCTTCCAAAGGTCCATCAATTATTATGTTGACTGGATTTGACATTGTAGTGATCTTTATTGTACCAGTGATGGTGTTTGGATACTGAAATGTAGAATATTTCATCATTTGTTTGTGCTGACCGAGATGATTAAGGTTCATGTTTGCTCACCGGTTGGAAGGTGAGTGTTTAGACTAAGCTTCTACTCCCACTAGTGGATACACATACAGATCATCTATCTATCTATCTATCTATCTATCTATCTATCTATCTATCTATCTATCTATCTATCTATCTATCTGTCTGTCTGTCCGTCCGTCCGTCCGTCTGTCCGTCCAGGATCCCAATTCAGAATTAAATGTGTCTTTTTATCCCAACAGTTTTAAAAATAAAATGTTCATCTAATGGTCCCTCAAAATCCCATCTTTCAGTTATTGTGAATAAAGGGGGGGGGGGGTCACAGGGTCAAAATAACATTCTCACCAAAAAATACAATTTGTCCACCCAGAAATTGACTGAGCATCTTTATTGACAAAGTTTTGCTGTTAATGTTTTACTAGGATGACTATGAAGAGCATGTATCTTTAAGTGATGACTGATAAAGTTGCTGGGAATAAGAACAGTAAATAAACTGATCCAGTTTACATTTAGAAGAAACTATCTGTAGAAGTCAGCTCATCAGGAAGTCTTTGTGTTTCAGAAGAGTCCCCGTTCTCCTTCCTGTGATTGTCTACATTTCAAGTATAAATGTGCAATTAATGGTAAAATGAAGGAATGAACTCACTGCCTGTCAGCAAATCCCATCAGATCTGGGAATTGACCTTGTTTGGATGTTTGAGTCACAATGAGTGGGATGTTTGCATAGGTGTCCGTCATCAAACACTGACCTGAGGACATTGTTCAGATAAATATTCAGCTGGATCAAGCAGCTTTTCCAGGGGAACAGGACTGCCACCATCGTCCGAAGCAACATGTTTCCATCACTTCTTGCGACTGCAGGAGGACTTCTGCTTCTTATCACTCTTTCGTCTGCAGTAAGTCACAGAGAGGTTTTCTCTTCACCGCTGTACATTTCCAGAGAGCAAAGATCTAAACATTACCTCATAATTCTGTAGCAAACCAGAGGAGACAACATTGCAACATGCACCATGAACGATGGCTTTGTAAGTAGAAGGTGGCAAATAGAAAGCTTTTATTTCTTCACTGCACACACAACTCTCCCGTTAATCAGCGCTTTTCTGTTGTCCTCTCCAGGGGATGTACTGTCCAACAACATGCGGAGTGTCTGATTACATGTTGAGTTACTTTATAAACACCGACAGGGACCTGGAGCAAATGCTACAGAATCTGGAAACCATCGCCAACGTGACCCAGGATGCAGAAGAAACGGTGGTCTATATGAAAGACTCCATGGCTGCAGCTCATAAGAGTTACACACCAGGTAACACCACCAATATGAACCCGTGAAAGACCTCCACACATCTGGCCTCCAGATGTGTAATACTTTGCTGCATCTGGTTTGCACCTATGTAATGGTTCACACCGATTGTTTTTCTCTGCAGACACTCATATCAAAAAGTTATCGAGCATGCTGGATGACGTCCTTCGATTTGAAAAGACCCTTACTGCTCAAGAGCAGCAAGTAAAGTAAGTGATGCAGAAAAACACAGAAATAAGGACATGAATGTGTGACTGTGCAGTTAGACAGACACACAATGCTTTTATTTTGAAATTCTGACATTCTTCTACTACATATATCTCCCATAACACCCACTGTACCTACATACCGAACACAGATATTGATAATGGTAACCTACTCTCTCACAAACACACACCGATGGCATGAGAGAACCATTTTTTGAGTCTGTCTCCCTATTTCTAGTGAGCTACAGAATTTGATCTCATCCAATGAGCGCAGAATGGCCGAGCTGAAAATGCTCTCCTTACAGCTGCAGCAGAAATGCAGCCAGCCTTGCAAAGACTCGGTGGAGATCCAGCCAATCACTGGGACAGGTAAAAGTCAAAAATAATCAATTCTGTGACCCTCAGATCGTTCCCATTTCACAAGAGGTTTCCCAATCCAATGTGGACATTGCTCCATGTACGTTCCAAACTAAAATCGATACGGTGCATTAGCCAAAAGCAAACAGTTTGACCTGATTTCAAAGTTATTGCACAACAAAATGTGAGCAAAATGTTCCTTTAGATTCAAAGTGAGTCACACAGACACACACATTACATAATTTTGTTATGCAGAGTTACGCTGTTACCTTTTTTATTTATTTATTTTTTTTTATCTCTAATGCTCTTCACATTTTTCATCAGACTGTCAGGATGTTGCAAACAAAGGTGCTACCACCAGCGGTCTGTACTACGTGAAGCCTGCAAAAGCCACCGAGCAGTTCCTGGTCTACTGCGAGATTGACAGTTTTGGACGTGGTTTCACCGTAATCCAAAGGGTGCATTTCATTTTATCACCTCATGACCTTTTAAGTGTCTCCAGGAGTCACTGGTCTTCGTTTACTGAAGAAAAGTTTGATTATCTACAAAAATACTGAATTTGGTGCTGCCGACTTTGAACAGAGGCGCGACGGCAGCGTGGACTTCCGCAAGGACTGGATCCAGTACAGGGAGGGCTTTGGTTACCTCTCACCAGATGACACCACCGAGTTCTGGCTGGGCAACGAGAAGATCCACTTGCTGACGACCAGCACGAACATGCCGACCGTGCTGAGGATAGAGCTGGTTGACTGGGAAGGCAACAAAAGGTTCGTTACGGCGACGATAACAGATTATGTAAGAGGAGAAAAAACATGCCCTTTTAATAAAAACAGAAAAACATCTCGGTCGACAACATCAAAAGTGTGAACCCCCTCTATGGCTTGCAGGTATGCCGACTACAACATGTTCAGAATTGGATCAGAGGCCGACAAGTACCGCCTAACATACGGATTTTACTTTGGTGGCGACGCTGGAGATGCTTTCGACGGCTTTGACTTTGGTGACGATCCCAGTGACAAATTCTACACGTCCCACAACGGCATGCAGTTCAGCACCTACGATAGTGACAACGACAAGTATGAACGTAACTGTGCAGAGCAGGAAGGCTCCGGCTGGTGGATGAACAGGTGCCACGCTGCCCATCTGAATGGCAAATACTACAGAGGTGAGGCCCCTGACGCTAGGTCCCAATATCCACGATTTATGACTAGTAGTCATGTTATTCTGTCACATTTGAGGTCCACTCTGAGCTCTGTCTCCACTCCTAGGTGGCAAGTACACGGCAAAGGATGGCGAACAAGGTCTTGACAACGGCATCATTTGGGTGACATGGCATAGCCGGTGGTACTCCATGAAAGAAACCACAATGAAGCTGATCCCCCTCAGCCGTCTCGCAGCAGGTGGACAGACAACGGGAGTGAAGGAATTTGGTGGACTTGAAAAGTGAAGAGTTTGAGGAACAATTCAGCTGCAGTTGATGCATTTGTAACATACAGCTCTGGAAAAATTAAGTGACCACTTCAGTTTTTTCTGAAATCAACATCTCTACATGTTTACATTTTTATTTGGAATTTGGAAGAAATGTTGGCAGTAGTTTAAAGAATGAAACTAAAATGTTTATTTTACTCAAACACATACCTATAAATAGTGAAAATCAGAAAACTGATAATTTTGCAGTGGTCTCTTAATTTTTTTCCAGAGCTGTATCTTCATAGAGGCTTGACTTGAATGGTTCTGGACTCACAACATACTGGAAAAATTTCCTTTACTTCAGTGCTTTATTCAAGCACAAATAAATCTTTTTCTCACTAAATATAGTTGATTGTTATTTTTCCATTTGGCAAAAGAAAACCAAGAGACTGTTACACATTAAATGCTAAGGAAAGCACCTAGGTAAAATCCAATCTTCAATTCAGATGCATCCTTAATTAATACAATAAAATATTAATTTCTGAAAAATATGTATTCCGAAACATTAATATTTAGGAATTCCTCCCTCTGCATTAAACATTTTCACATAATACATAGTAGAATTCTATCTGTCTTACCCCTTCAAGATGTATCTATATTTAGTTAATTTTCTATTTTAAAAATAGCAGCAGAATATTTTAAACTAGAAAAGCACTCAGAGAGCTCAGACTTCAGTATAAAGGCAGTAGTAATACAATTGTTGGTATTTAAATGAATAAAATGTAACGACTAAAAGTGGTGAAGAAAAGGAAAATTTCTGAATTATTATGTAGTTGAGGTAAACTAAACAATCTTGCAGTAAATCCTAAGATTTGGTATAAAAAAAACTAAATTTAAAAACGTTGAGGTGGACAGTGTGGCTATTATGACTTCCAAACCGCTAGGGGGCGAAAGCAAAATGCGGTTCCTGCTAGTGTAATTTACTTCCGGGTCGTGTAGTCGTTGTTTTGTGTGTGGCGGTGGTGGTCATGTTGTTAGATTTGTAACTTAAATTTCACTACGACGGGGCTGTAGTTAGTGAAGGAATATTTTCTTTACTATTTTGAATTATTCGTGAATAAAGGGTCACAATGACTGAGGTAAGTTGTTTTTTCGCAATTCGTTTATTTGTTCAGGTGTTGCTGAAAGCAGACTTTGACGAGGCCCGGCTAAGTGCCGCGTAACGTACCGTTCATTCTACGAAGTAATTTACTTGAAGGGCGGAACTATGTAATATATACAAATATATGAAATTACATATTTTTATATCCGTATGAGTATATGTATAACAAAATGTATCTGAAATCTAATATTTTGTTCAGTATTCATGCAAAGGGCCGTAATTCCGACCACTGACCGTATGGCTGAAAACTAAACTGTGTTGTTATCTCACGATACTTGATAAAAATGATATGTTATAGACGCTATAATGCATTTAAAAAGAATATACTTGTGGTAAGTTACAGATGAGACAGAAACGATTTCAATAGCAACGTACAACACAACTTCAAGAAGGTACACAAAGAGTTTTAAAACATCATTTTTTTAAAGAAACAAACGCGTCACGTAGCAGTAGACAACCTAGTATTGTTTGATGGAAGCTAACACGAAATCTGGCTACCCCAACGTTCGATTATTCGTTTTATAGATTTTATTTGTTTATCAATCATGGTGATTGTTTTCATCTGTTACTGATCTATATATGTAACAAAACTCTTTTGCAGGATGTGCAGAAACACTCAGTCCATACTCTGGTCTTCAGATCCCTGAAAAGGACGCACGATATGTTTGTGTCTGACCATGCCAAATCCATCGCCAAGGATGACGAAAGGTGATTGAGGGTTTTGGAGTTCTGCTTCAGCTTTTAAGTAGTTTTAACGACATTCATACTTTTTCATTTAATTATAAGAGGATTCTTTGTCTATAATATTAATACCACTGCCACTGATAAATTTAGGTTTGTAATGTTTCATGATATAAGACTTCTAGAACTTGATCAGACATTGTAAAGTAACAAACTTTAATTTGATCTAAATGAAAATCATATTTGTCATCCTTCTCCCCAACTTGCAGTCACAAGCTTAAGATGGGTGTGAAACTGAAAGCAGATTATTCAGCCGTGTTACATATGCCTATCCTGAAGGAAGTAAAGGACAGAGTCTACCAGCAGCCCGGTAGCATGCAGGACCAGCTGAGCTATGCACAAACAGGTAGGGATTGCATTAGATCCCTTAGGTATTCTTCTCCTACTGCTCTTGTATAAAACATTTTGGAACTCATGTAGACTCATGCATGTTGTTTTTCAGGGGATGATCCAGAATATTTAATCACCGGGACTCATGCCTATCCATCTGGTCCTGGTAAATATGCTAGTATTCTGGCAAAATTGCTTATAGTTTCTTTAATTACATCCTGACAATTTTTTTTAAACCAGGATTAGCTCTGACTGCTGACACAAAGGTACACAGGAACCCAAGTGAGGCGGGAGTTCATTCCATGGCTCTGGCTTTGCCTCCTTCACAAGCCAAGTAAACCGTTTCTTTTCGACAAAGTCAGCTGAATTATTTGCATTAATTAGACGCACACTCCAGATAATTAACTTTAAGTATTTTTATATTCCAGACAGGAGGCGATCCGCACTGCAGCCAGTGTCACTGACATCCATCGACATATAGGGGGAGCAGAGAGAGCCAGTGCACTGGTGCGTCATGTCAGATTCGTTTTTGATCTCTTTTTTTTTGCCCAAAAGATGCAAAGAACTGAATCGAATTTATGCATTATAGTCAATCATGGAGGGCGGCAGCACCAGAAATTCACTTGTGAGAAAAGTACCGACGATTCCGAAACCTCAGTGGCATCCACCATGGAAACTGTTTCGGGTATATTTGCATTTTTTCCTTAAATGACTCCGTGACTTTAAAGGGACACAGTGAGACCAGTAACAGTACGTGGTTTTAACTGACAGGTCATCAGTGGTCACCTGGGCTGGGTGAGATCCATCGCTGTGGAACCAGGAAACCAGTGGTTCGTCACAGGATCCGCTGATAGAACCATAAAGGTGTCTTCAACTGTTTGAATGTTACTTAGAAGTTTATGTTAAGTTGTGATGTAAAAATGCTGTAAAGCAGAATTTTGGAAGGACTCTTGTTAACAGATTAGTCCCCCAGAACGTTAGACTACATATTCCGTCACCAGTTAGTGACAGGCCTGAATCCAAGTTAAAAGGAGATTTCATATGATGTCTAAGAAAAATTTAAAAAGGTTATTAATTGCATTTTGATGTTGTTCTGTCTTTCCTGACAGATCTGGGACCTGGCCAGTGGGAAACTGAAACTCTCCCTAACTGGACACATCAGCACGGTGCGTGGTGTGGCCGTCAGCAGTCGAAGCCCTTACCTGTTCTCCTGCGGAGAGGACAAGCAGGTCAAGTGTTGGGATCTGGAGTACAACAAGGTAAGACTTGACGTGAGCGTTCTGCGGTGATTGATTTTGATTGTTGTGGATTTCATTTCTTAGATCTCATAAGTAATTGGGCTTGTTCTCAGTTCCCTTTGTTAAAAACATGATTTCTGGTTTCATCTTTCTGTGTTTTAGGTCATCAGGCACTACCACGGCCACCTCAGCGCTGTGTATGACTTAGATTTACATCCAACTATAGATGTGCTGGTGACGTGCAGCAGAGACGCCACAGCCAGGGTGAGTTCACACCTCAGGGTTGTTGGTTTATGTTTCCAGTTAAATGTGACGTGATGAGGTCCTGGACTACATCAATCTGATTTCTTCTGTCTGTGCAGGTGTGGGATATCAGGACAAAGGCTAACGCACACACGTTAACCGGCCACACCAACACCGTGGCAACAGTCAGATGCCAGGCAGCAGAGCCACAAATCATCACCGGTAATTTTGGAGTCTCTGTCTGAACAAACATATTTGATTGTTGTTCCTCAAGGTCAAATTTTGAGGTAATTTAACTCTTTGCAGGCAGCCACGATTCAACTATCAGGCTGTGGGATTTGATCGCCGGGAAAACCAGAGCGACTCTGACAAACCACAAGAAGTCAGTCCGAAGTGTGGTGCTGCACCCCAGACAGTAGGTGACCTCCAGCCTTCACTCCAAAAAGTACAAAAAGTACTGGTCCTGTAAGCTGCTCAGAGGAATTAGCTGTCCCCTCAAAATAAACATTTCTGCAACAGATAAGAGAGCATAAAGCTCTTGTATAATAAAAAAATAAGATCTTGTTTGGTTTGACAAGTGCTTAACTGCGATTTGAATCCAGCGAACACTATTTGTAACACTTTTTGTGTCTTCTTCAGATACACTTTTGCTTCTGGTTCTGCTGACAACATCAAGCAGTGGATGTTTCCAGATGGCAACTTCATCCAGAACCTGTCGGGTCACAATGCTATCATCAACACGCTCGCCGTGAACTCTGATGGCATCTTGGTGTCAGGAGGTATCCATAATCAGCCTACGCAATTTCACAGTCAAGGTTTGAGCGTCAATCATGGTTGTTTTTAACCTCCTCATAGCCGACAATGGAACCATCCACCTGTGGGATTGGAGGACCGGGTACAACTTCCAGCGCATCCATGCGGCTGTGCAGCCCGGTTCCCTGGACAGTGAGTCGGGCATCTTCGCCTGCGTGTTCGACCACTCCGAAAGCCGACTGATCACCGCTGAGGCCGACAAGACCATCAAAGTATACAAAGAGGACGACATGGCTGTGAGTTGAAGCTTCAGAAAGTTTCAGATGAGTACAAGCAGCAGATTTTCACAATCCGGTTTTTGTGTTTTTTCCACAGACGGAAGAAAGCCACCCGGTCAACTGGAAGCCAGAAATCCTCAAGAGAAAGAGATTCTAAGGATTTTTATTTCATTTTCTCTACACTTTATCATTTTTTTTTTCCCTCTAAAAAGCATCTCTTTTAGTTACAATTTCCAGCAAATGTGTCTCTGACTGAAGTGTCAGTCGATCCGTGTTAGTCCAGAAAACCCTTGTAGGATTTTAGTCCAACAAATTGGCTGTTTTGGGCTGCCAGGAAAATTCCAGAGGGTTTGTTCTTGATGATGACGGCCTTGCAATGGCTGGGGTCAGTCAGATCCACCAGGAGCTGCCACTCCTCTGAGCCTGAAGGGCGCCCCCCTTAGTTCACCTGGACTCAAAACCTGTCACCGGGAACAAAAAAGCCAGTGTTGTAAAGAGAATTTCTGTTTTCTATTGACTAAAATAGCAGTTGTACAGACACGAAACCACCCCTTTTTCTCTGGCTTATGATGTTTTTGCTCCATTTAATAAAGACCTCATTTTTTCACACATCCGCAGTGTTTTTCAGAAGTCTCAGCACTCGCCAAGGTGTCTGTGGTTGACGGAGTTCCTGTAGTATTTACAGCTCCCCTTAATCTCCCAATAAGAGCGACCTCCGGGTGTCTCACTGAGCTCAACAGCGTTTCTGCTCTTGCCGGTCTGGTCAGAAATGATGCCTGTTTCAGTCAGCAGGTCTCAGCTTGCTCTTCACAGTGAAAGTGCACAGGTTTGGATCGGATTGGAGCATCAGTCTGTCATGTTTACAAATATACTGCAGGATGAATGCTAGCAACATGCGCTGATTTGGTATTTATGTCCATCATATGCATACCCACCTGGCTCATGCATGTAGAGCTTGGTGAAAACCACGGCCTGGTTTCTTCTTCACAGGCAGTTTTGGTTCCTCCTCCCCGTCCGCCAACTCTCTGAGGTTCTTCACCAGCCAGGAGGTGACCAGCATTAAATCTGACCTCCTCCACCAGAGGCTGGAGGCACATCTGGAAGCAGTGGCTTGGTAGTTGTAAACCGACGTGAGCGACGTGACGTGAGCGGGCATTTTCCATGCAGGATTACTGGTTCAACCAAAGCTAAAGTTCTGCGGCAACCTGATGCAGAAAAGGTGAGACTTGTAATGCTGCAAGTTCATCTGTTGCCGATAATGCCAAACACTAAAGGGAGAAGGCGAGACAGGGAGAGCTTGTGTCAGAAGCAAAACCCCTGACCCTCTGTTATATGAGTTTGTCTATTTAAGTTATTACGCTTCTGTATTTCCGGTAATTCCCCAGCAGAGGGAGCCATCCCTCAATCGAAGATTGCCACTTATTGACATTTATTACCTACTTTTTTTATTCAGTGTTTTTCCATACTTAATTTGAATCACGGACTAAGACTTTTAGATAAGTTGACCTTGCATTTCTTGTAACAGTTCGGGCTACGCGAACCTTTTCCACTTCCGTTGTCCTGTTTACAGGTTGATCACCATGAAGTTAAACATCGAGGGTAATGTATCGGATCCTGGTTAATCTCTCGGCCTGATTAAACCTTTAACGCCCTGGCCCACAGATGGAGCTGATCTCCTCGGACCTGCCTTCTGCCGGGAGGTATGCTGAGTGCGCACGCACAGCCGCTCCTCTCTCTCTCAGCTCCAGCGGCTGTGCTGGTGAACAAGCGCAGCATTCGCGCAACGCAGCGTGTGGAATCCTCATTTTCAAAAGATGCTTCTGATTTTTTTTTAATATGGAACGGGGTTTTCCTTTGAGAAGTAATGACGCCTTTACCTGTTTTAATTAGGTTGGTAGCTTTAAAACTCGGCCGCGGAGCGTGACTCTGGCTCGGGAATATGTAGCCTAACTCAGACTTGTAAATCCTGGGACATGAATGCAGGCGGAATGGGAGCCACGCTCCTCAGGACACTTGTACTCTGGCTGCTTTACGCGCATTCACTGGCGCAGGTGTTCAACCTGACACTGTCCGTCAAAGAGGGCCTTCCGGCCAGAACCATCGTGGGCGACCTGGGAGCCGTTCTGAGCACGCCGAGCACCGGGTTCTTCATCTCAGAAAGCAGGGACTCAGATGTGTTCAGAGACCTGGAGATAGACTCCGACACGGGCATCATCTCCACAGCGGTGGTCCTGGACAGAGAGAGCAGGCGCCAATATGAGTTTGTGGCGGCCACGCTCACAGGTGAGATGATCAAAGTGAGAATAGAAGTGAAAGATGTGAACGATCACTCCCCCGTCTTTCTCTCAGAGGCGTTTAACCTAGAAATATCAGAAGCGAGCCCCCCAGGGAGCCGCTTTAAGCTGGAAGGTGCCAAAGATAAAGATGAGGGTGAGTTTGGTACCCAAGGATACCGGATCAGAGAGAGCGAGATGGAGGACCTGTTCCACCTGGACTACCATCGCAGTGGATCTGAGAAGCACCTGAGCCTGGATCTCGTCCTCATGAGCAGATTAGACAGAGAAGCGCAGGACTTCTACTCTCTCACCATCAAGGCCTTCGACGGTGGCGTCCCACCCAGGACGGGCACCCTTCAGCTCAACATCCACGTCCTGGATGAGAACGACAACCCCCCCGTGTTCAACCAGTCCGAATATCACTCCTCGGTGCCTGAGGACGCTCCACTCATGTCTCCCGTGTGTCAGGTGCACGCCACCGACCTTGACCTGGGCGACAACGGCAGGATCACCTACGAGATCAACAGGCGGCAGAGCGACCCGAACGAGGTTTTCTCCATCAACAGAACCAGCGGGGTGGTCTATGTCAACAAGCCTCTTGACTACGAGGCTCAGGCTTTCCACGAGCTGATCGTCAGCGCCACCGATAACGGCGCCCAGCCCGAGTACAGCAGCACCTTTGTCGGAGTCAAGGTGCTCAACATCAACGACCACAGCCCCTCCATCAGCGTGCTGTTTCTCAGTGAGAGCGGAGATGCTGCGGTGTCTGAGGCAGCGGGGATCGGGGACTTCGTAGCTCGGATTTCTGTGTCGGATCCAGATTTTCAGGAGGAGATGGTCACCGTCACACTAGAGGGGGATGATGGGAAGTTCACCCTAAAGCAGACGGATGATTTCCTGTACGCTCTGTACGTCAGTGCAGATCTGGACCGGGAGGAAAAGGATCTGTACGAGCTGAAGGTGCGAGCGTCAGATCTGGGGAGCCCTCCCCTGAGCAGCGAGGTGGTCTTCCTCCTGAGGGTGACCGACACCAACGACTGCCACCCGCTGTTTGAAAAGGACACCTACACAGTCAGTGTTCCTGAGGACGTCCCTCAAGGCAGCTCCCTCATCCAGCTGCAGGCCCGGGATGCAGATGAGGGCACCAACGCAGCCATCAGGTACTCCATCCTCAGGTCCGACCAGCACAGCCTGATCAGCATCGAGCCTGAGTCGGGCCTGGTCACCACGGCCGCTCCTCTGGACAGAGAACCGCTCGCACAGCTTTGGTTCCTGGTGGTGGCGGCTGACGGCGGAGAACCGTCCCTGTCGTCCACGGCGACGGTCACGGTGCTGCTGTTGGACGTGAATGACAACGAGCCGGTGTTCCAGCAGCAGCTGTACAACGTGTCTGTCCCGGAGCACAGCGCCATCGGCAGCTGCTTCTTACAGGTATGTGGAAAAATGCTTCATTTAGCTTAAAAGTTGCGATGTCTGCCCGAAATCTGACTTCAGGGAGCATCTGAAGGCCTCACACCGCCGACCTTTGACCTCATTCTGTCTTAATGGCAGACTGGGACACAAGTTCAGAACAGTAGCTGGGTGAAGTTGTCATTTATCGGAAATGATTCCAAACTGTGTTTTCAGTGAGTCGTTTTAAGCTCTCAGACGTAGAGTAGATTAGTCTTACAAATAACTGCCTCCGTTGTCTCTTTCATACATCTGGAAGACAAAAGCAGGCTTCAGTTTGCACGCACAAAGATACCAGTGTCCTTTAACACACACACACACACACACACACACACACACACACACACACACACACACACACTGGTCCAGCAGGCTCTGATATGACAAATGTGATGCCTGGTACCACGAGCTCAGGCCCCTTACAGAAGACTTATTTGACAGTTTGACAAAATTAGAGTAATATTTACTATATTTGATTAAAAAAGGTTTAAAATATATACAAAATGTGATTTCATGCATTCAAAAGTTCAATGAAAATGCAGAATTCATTTGATTTACAGGTTTTGATTGTAGCACAAATCATCAGCAGGAAGGTGCTACCATTAGAGCTAACACTGTGTGTGTGTGTGTGTGTGTGTGTGTGTGGGAGAGTATGTGGAGGTTCAAGGTTCCCGTTAGGCGTGTTTCACGTCAGACTTTGGACTGTGGCACGTCTGTTTGGAGATCATATAGTGATGTTTTTATTGCTGAAAAATGAGCGCTGTGTTAGCGGAGGCTACGTGTTCTTTGTCACAAGCGCAGGCGGCCATGAAAGGGTCAGACGTGCTGAAAGGTGAGGGTTCACTGTCACAATCAAAGAGCCTTTGATGGTTGGGATATTTCATGTGTCAGCCACAGAAGTGAGTTGAACTTGTTCCTGGCAAATGTTGCTCCGTTACAGCCTCCAACCAGCGTACCTGCTTTTTTAAGGCTGTCTGGAGTCGTCTGATTGGCAGACTGTGTGTTTGCATCAGATGGTTCATGAACTGGTTTGGTCCTTGAAGGCCACACGGAGGCCAACAGCAAAAATCATGAAAACATCCCCAGATGTTTGCTCTTATCTGATCAAGGTTGCAGAAAACTACAACTTCTGCTGATCTGCAGAATATGAATCGGCAGGTTTTGGTTTATTTACTTCTTTGTCCTCTTATTTAGGTTGTCGCCACAGATGCGGACAGTCCTGCGTTTGGCACGCTGCTCTACTCTCTGTCTGACGGCTTTGACGGTCAAGACCAACACCCTCTCTTCCACATCCACCCTCAGAGCGGAGAGCTGTGTGTCTCTCAGGACATCGATCGAGACTCGGGGCAGACGGTCCATGACATCCTGATCCGAGCTGAAGATCCCGTGAGTAGACGTGAATCCCTTCATCTAAAGTTCCACCTGACTTTAAACATCTCTCCCTCGGTTTTTACAACCCGACAGGGGGGTCTGAGCGCTCAAACCTACGTGCACGTCGAAGTGGAGGACCTGAATGACAACGCCCCGGTGTTCAACCCAGATGAATACACGGTGAGCATCAGCAGCCACGCTCAGCCCGGCACAGAGGTCCTCAACGTCATCGCCACTGACCGAGACTCTGGCCACTTCGGTCAGGTCACCTATGACATCGTCCCCGGAGACGTGTCCCGCTGGTTTGACGTGGACTCACAGACAGGTGAGCACCTCTGGCCAATATTACTGGCTGTTAGTGGCTCTAAGGTCCAGTTCAGAGTCATTTCGAGTCTTTAAGTGACTGGTGTGACTGGTGTGACGGGCACTGGTCGCATTTGTGGCGAAACAACCGCTTACGTTGGGCTAAGTTTGCTGCTCAGCAGGGGAGGTGCAGAAATCCTGAAGCTTTACAAGCTTACTGTCTGAGGCTGCAGCAGATTCGTGGCTGTGGATCAGATATTGAAGCTTTCCTCACCCCCCGCAGGAACGCTCACCCTCACCTCCCCCCTGACTGACCTGGGAGCAGCTAGCGTGAAGCTCCTCTTAACGGCACAGGACGGCGAGGGCGTGACGTCAGTCAAGCCCGCCGAAGTCACCATCAATGTTCTCCACAGCGCCAGGGCCCCTGCCGTGTTTCACAAGTCACGGTACACCTTTATGGTGCCCGAGGACGTGACGCCGGGGACAACGGTGGGGACGGTGGAGGCCATGACCCCAGCAGGTGAGGGTCAGTCTCCAGAAGTGTCTGTTCATGAAGGGGGGGGGGTCATAGGAAATTGGCTCCATCTGCTGTCCTGAAACAGTGTTTATGGCCCAGTTTAATTACTGTAATCAAAGTCAGGTCACGTGATTTGGAATTCTGCTCTCTGATTGGTCCAAGATTTTTTTCTATAAAATGGTAGAAAACAAGGAAAAGGAAGACAACAGCTTAATGGTTAATCCCCTCGGCCACATGTTCAGATAATAAACTGTCAAATTAACTTGAAAACTCTACTTTATCACCAAAAAGTAAATAATAAGCCTGATATACATGCACATATCTCTCTTTGCAGAGTACATGTGCACACTGTAATGGTTTATTTTTGTGAACATATGAAAATTTGTGGGGGGGGTTATGAATACAAGAGATTTTTAAATGACAGAGATGCAGTTTTCTTTGTCATCTTCAATCCACACATGTTGACCTAACTTGTGAAAGGTTTCTGATGCCCCAGGCCCATCTGGATTAGCTCTAAACCACTCCTCCACACACGACAGTCATTTAGGGTTGTCTAATCAATTAAAGGATTAGAGCAACAGCTTAAAGTCCAAATAACAGAATGGGGCCTGTTTGACAGGGTGTCAGGCACCTTTAAGCTCCCCATGTGTTGCTTCAGTTGGCCGTGCTTTAGCTGTGCAGCAAACTCTTGGAGGGGATTAACGAGATCTGCTGGCTTGTGCATTAATTACTCTATGTTACTTACAACTTTAATAATGCTGTGGGGAAATAAATATAATAAAATTATGTGACATGCATAAAAAAATGGATGTTCTGACATCATAAATCAAAGCTGATGTTTCCGAAAATGTATTTTATTCTGTTAAAAATTTAGTATTTATATTATTTATATTTAGTATTTACTTATTGTAGCTGCATTTCGTAATTAATCACAGCCACTAGGGGCAGTATTTCGCGTTAATCATTTAATGAAATTTGTAAAACCCTTATCTTAACAGATTTCTCTGCATCAGTATCGTACCGGATCTCATCTGGAGACCCTCAGGGATGTTTCTCCATCCATCCCCAGTCTGGCGTCATAAGCAGCATCAAACCTCTGGACCATGAGCTGCAGCCAAATGTCCTGCTGGTCATCCAGTCCTACACTGACACTTCTCCAGTTTACAGCACCACCCAGGTCAACATCGCTATCACGGACATTAACGACAACGCTCCAGTTTTCCTCAGAAGCAGGGATGCCGTCTCAGTCTCTCAGAACATCCTCCCAGGGACGGTCCTGTACATCGCTCATGCCCACGACGACGACAGCGGCAACAACGGGAGGGTGCGGTACCACCTGAGGAACGACAGATATGGCATCTTTGGGATTGACCGCAACCTTGGAACCGTTACTTTAAATCAGAGTTTACTGGTGAGCAATCAGCAGAGTTATCACCTGGAAATTGTGGCTGAAGATGGTGGAGAACCAGCGCAGAGCTCTTGGCTGAGTCTCAGAGTCAGCGTGGACCGCTCCGCCGCTGAAGACTCTCTGGCGTTTGAGACCTTGGTGTACCAGGTGGAGATCGGCGAGGGCTACAGGAAAGACTCAAGGGTCATCCAGGTGAGGGCACACCGGGGCCGGGGCTCCCACCTATCGAACTCGGGCATCACCTACGCCTTGGAGACGGAAGCCGGATTTCCTCCCGCTCCGTTTCGGATCCATCCGAAGTCCGGCTGGTTGTATCTCGCCCACAACCTGGACTACGAGACCCAATCCACGTTTCGCTTTCGTGTGTTGGCTACAGCAGCGGAGTCCTCTCTGGCTAATACCACGGCAACAGCTGCAGTCACGGTGTTGGTGCTGGACGTCAATGATAATGCGCCCGTGTTCAGCAGCGAGGTTTATTACTTCACCGTGTCAGAGGCGCCGTCGCCTCAAGGCCTGGTGGGAACCGTCAGCGCCGCAGATAAGGATTCTGGGAGCAATGGCCAGCTGTCTTACATCCTGCTCTCAGATGGGAAGTTCTTTCGCATCAATGCCAAGACAGGTCAATCACCATGGCAACGGGACCTTCCTGTGTTGTCTGGATGTGCCCTTACACTCTGGTCTCTTCTCCAGGTGAAATCATCAACTGGGTGGCGCTGAATCGAGAGCATCACAGCCAGCACACTTTGAAGGTGATGGTTACGGACCAGGGCCACCCTCGCCTCAACGCCACGGCAACTGTTCACATCCTGGTCACTGACGCCAACGACAACGCACCGCAGTTCACGCATCTGCCCGCCAGCAAAGAGGTCAACGTCCAGGTAAATCTGTGGCTCTGACTCCTGGGACGCTTGTCAATATCCGACTGTACTCATCCTCGATGTTGTTACGGCAGATTTGGGTCGAAATACCAGCGGGATCATTGGTGACAAACATGTTCGCCAAAGATTTAGATGCAGGAGAAAACGGAACCGTCACCTTCAGCCTGGTCTCAGGTGAACAGCCGTGGGGGGTTTGACAGACTTCGTTGCTGAGTTTCGGAAAAGCAGACTTTCTCTGTGATCTTACAGAAGACGAGGGGGGACCTCCGCACTTTGAGATCGACGGTGAAACTGGCAACATCAGAACAACAGAACATTTGACCCACAACACCAGGCCGTTCTACACCCTGAAGATCTGCGCCAGCGATGGTGGAGCTCCGCCTCTGGAGGACATGGCAGTGGTTCATGTGCAGGTATTTTCTTTTCCATCGTCTGTTTCTTCTCACTGAAATCCTCCCAGGACTGTACGGAAGCGCACACTTCTGTCTGCGTGTGTTTCCCCTGCAGGTTCATAGATTAGAGGCTCTGAACGGCCGGGCCGAATATCCGCTCGTGAAACGGTTGACTGTGAGGGAGGACGCGGAGCTGGCCACTGTGATCGGCTCTGCCGGCGTGCCCGATAAAGGGAGATTCCACTACTCCATCTCCGAGGGCGACGGGAGCGCTCACTTCGGAATCGAGGCTTCCTCTGGTGACATTTACGTCAGCCAGCCTCTTGACTATGAGGCCGCCACGCAGTACTTCCTCGTCGTCCGAGCCGAAGGCGCAGGACTGGCGCCTGGAGCGAACGTGTCCGTGCTGGTCAGTGTGATGGTGGACGACGTGAACGATCACACGCCGTGGTTCCCCGATAAGCTGGTGCTTCTGGGTCTCAGTGAAGACGCCGCAGTGGGCTCGCTGGCGTTTGCCTTCCAAGCGAGGGACGCCGATGGGACATTTCCCAACAGCGCCGTCCGCTACTCCCTGACCTATGACCCTAAAGTGGCTGACTCATCCTCACGCTTCCCCTTTCAGATTAACCCTTACACTGGGAGCCTGACTGTAACAGCACCTCTGGACCGGGAGACTGCACCCACGTTTGCCTTTACTGTGACAGCCACCGATCAGGCAAGGAGGAAGGAGGAGCGTAAGCAGGCGACGGTGGCGGCTCAAGTGTTCCTGCTGGACGTGAATGATAACCGACCCGTTTTCATATCGGCAGTCTCGGTTCAGGTCATGGAGGACGCGGAGGTAGGGAGTCTGCTGCACCGTTTTGTGGCCAAGGATGGAGATGAGGGTGAAAATGGGCTCGTCTCCTACACGATCCTGACTGGAAACAAGAAAGGAATCTTCACACTGGAGGAGAGCACAGGTAGGATGACTTATAGGTCTTGATCACTTTTCTGTTTAAGTGTGCTGATACTATCCTGTCTGCGTTTTTCTCCAGGCCTTTTGTTTCTATCAGCCCCTCTGGACTATGAGTCCCAGCGTCTCCATCGCCTCACTGTCCGGGCAGTGGACCATGGCCTGCCCTCGCTCTCCTCCACCCAGACCTTCACAATGGAGGTGGGGGACGTGAATGACCAATCACCCATCTTCAGTCAGAGCATCTACAATGCCAGCGTGTCCGAGAACAGAGACCCTGGAGAACCAGTGATCAGGGTGTCAGCCACAGATGATGATTCAGGTAAAAAAAAATGGGCTTTTTGCAAAATATCACAATGGAGCAAAAAAAAATGCACTTTTATTCAGTGACAACTGGGAAAATTGTATTTGCTTTTGATGTTATAGTTCTCTAGGAATATTAACGAAAGCTGTTATACTTTCAAAATATACATGTGTTATGTCTAACATAACGTAAATAATAACAAGACTGGAGTAAAAAAAAAAAAATCTTTATGGCTAATAATGTCCCATCTCTGGCTCTGAAAACATTCTAAAATAAGTGTTTTACCGGGAAAAGAACTCGTGGGGGAATTATAAATTATTTTAGGAGAACAAGTGCAGCTACTTTTTGTGGCCAATAGATGGCAGCACCCGACTTCACCAGCCCAAACAGCTGCAGTGACAGAATGAGACCTTTGGGGGTCGCTCTCATCGCTTTCCTGTAAATTTCTACTGACAGTTTGTGCACCATCAGTTTAGTTTAGTTTTTAGGCCAAACTAAAAATAACTAAGCTTATTAGGTTAAACATTTTTGTAACATCATATTTTCGCACTTTGTAGAGCCTTAAAAAGTGTCTGTTTTACAACGACTGGTTGTTATTTAGGCATTTTCTTTGGATTTAAACCTGTTAGTAATCCATTCCATTCCAGACATCTAGTGTATTTGAATGAGTAAATTGATTTTCCACTTAGGCAGTACTGAAATATTTCCTTTGTATTAGTTATGCAGAATAAACAGAGCAGAGCAGCGGGCCCCCGACATGTTTTGGTTAAACATCAGCGCTGCGGTGAATCAAAATTATCATCTGTTTTGTTTCACTCCATTAAACTAACGGAGTGAAACAGCGGTTTAATTGAAACCAAGCCCTGTCCTGCTTGCCTTGCCTGTTGTCCCATTTGTGCGTTTTCCATCTGCTGCATGTTCATCTGATCCACAGTTGTATTCACAAATCTGCACATCGGCTCTATTTATTTTTACATGCTGCGTGAGGGGGCTCCCAAATCCCACTTCATCTGGTTCTGTTGACAGTGCGAGTGCCTCTAAAGCTTGGAGGTGGAGGGCGTGCGGCTGCAGGGTCCGTGCAGGAGGGGTGTTGATGGGAGCTAACATTTTTGGGGGTGAGAATTGTCCAAGAACAGCAAGCACACGGCTCCTCCGGGAGATCTGAAAGGGTCCTTTCTCAGGATGATTTTCATAATTCAAGCCATCTGGGCCAACAGACCCTCTCCTCAAAATCTGCTCTACTGGCAGCTCCACCAGCTCTCCGTCATGCTCTCCACCAGCTCTCAGTCGGAGATGATATCATTTGTGCTGTTGTGGCTCTTAAAATATCATGTTTTGCACAATCTGAACAGTTATTAATGCATTTACAGGTACTCGGGATGATGGATTACTGGTTTACAGCGGTCGTTTTGCTGGGCAACCATTTGGTTGCTATCAGGTTTTCAACGTTTAGGTGGTTTAGGGTCGGGTTTTGACCCCTGCTGCCATGCAAGGAGGTGGGCACAGGCCAAAAGGAGCCTTTTCCATTCTGACCCAGATTCAGATCAAAGTTGTGCTGACTGGGCAGAAGGGCCTTGATTGTGATTGGAGAACAGTCCAGCAGAGGGAAAAGCTCTTGTAAGCATTTTTCTTTGTTTTGTTTATTTTTTTGCTAGTTTTATCTGATCCTACAACAGTGAACCTCAAAAACTGGGGCAGAGACTTTGTTTTATTAGCACAATTAAGACAGAAACCGGTTGTAGGTCAAAATTGTTTTCCCATCCGATTTCCTGAGGAGATCGTCGCAAACTCACTGGTGAACGTTTCTAAAATTCTCTTTCTACTGTGCGGTTTCAGCCTTTGAGTCTTTGGTTTGTCTGAAACTGCCACTGAAGAATGACATGATCAGCAGGGCCAGATAAGGGCTCAGATAAATGTACCCCCGCCCCCCCATCAGCTCCAGAAGGTGACACATGACACCAGTTCTGGTTTCAATCAGAGCCGCTTTCGATTAGGAGCAGGAGTGACATGAACTGAGCTGATGAGGTGCTAAATTCAAGCTCAGGACGGAGACAGATGAAGCCACTGAAAGACAGAAACCAATTCTGTGTCAATACACAAACTAGTCTATGTTAAGAGAAACTGCTAGCATTAGCATTTACAGTTTATCGTCCTCAGAAGCACACTTCATTTAAAGTTGATCAGCGGTTTGTTGATGTGCTTCCAGAGGAGAACGCCGTCGTCTGGTACAGTCTGCTAGCTGGCCCCGGCTACGAGCTCTTCAGCATCAACCCTTACACGGGCCTCATCAGCACCGCTTCCTACCTGGACCGGGAGCAGCAGCATCGCTTCACCCTCAGAGGTAGGAAACACTGGCATCACACAGAAGCCTGTTGAAGCGGGGAGAAATCATCACGAGGCCGAGGCAGGGACCACAGAACCTGTCCCGGCTGCGCTGCTGCAGCTGCATTTTTGGCAGTGTTTTCGTTCCCTCGCTGGCGGTTGGGGCCAGTAATTACTCCGTCTTTGCTTTTCTTCTTTCTGATGATTTATCATAATATTGGTGCAGTCAACAGTGTGATGAACAATTCCCTGAAATAACAGAGTCTAATAACAGGAAAGATCGGACATGTTGAGTCAGGCCTGAGATACGAGAAAAATATCAAAAAAAACTGTTACGACAATTTTCTCAATATTCGGAGAGAAAGAAAATAGACCGCAAGTTCTCCCAGGGTGCTTTTGGACTGATCAGACAGGATTCTCTTTCTTGTTTGTGATCAAAAATAATAAAAAATAACCATTTATTGTTCCATTTACAAATGGAAGTTATCATTATTAAACATTCCTGTCATGCCCAGTTGTCCAATTTTAGTACTCGTTAGCAGATATTAGCACACTAAGGTGCTAAATAAGCTGTCAGTGTTACAGTGTTTTGAATTATTTCCTTGTTTTTAGTTTCCAGGATGTTTGCTTTGTTTGCTGACTAGCCAAGAATTTCTTTTCTGTGTTGATTTTGAACAGTTCACAAAGTATTGACACACTATAAAATGATGACTGTAAGTTATTGTAATTCTCATCTGCAGTCCAGGCTCGTGACAGCGGCTCGCGGCCTCTGTCGGCCACGGCCACGGTGCTGTGCTCCGTGCTGGACGACAACGACAACCCTCCAGAGTTCATGCAGCCGTCCTTCCAGATCAGCCTCCCAGAAAACCTGCCGCCCGGGGCCATCCACACGGCGCAGGCCTCTGACCCAGACCTCGGGGAAAATGGAACCATACATTACTCTATAGTTGGTGAGGAACTGGGTTTGAGGTTTGATGGGGAATTGCAATCACAGACGCGGGGCATCATCTGTCTCCTCCACCTCCTGCAGGTGCGGACTGCGCAGGCTGCTTCACCGTCAACAGCCGCTCAGGTGTCGTCAGCACCACAAAGGTTCTTGATCGTGAGGAAAAGCAGAACTACACGCTCACAATCCAGGCCCGCGACTACGGCCCCGCGCCGCTCAGCTCGTCCACACAACTGCAGCTGGTGCTGCTGGACCGGAACGATAACGCCCCGTCCTTCAGCAGGAAGAGCTACCAGGCCTCTGTCAGCGAGGGCCTCGCTCCAGGGGCCGAGGTCCTCCGCGTCAGCGCTTTTGATCCCGATGAGGGGCCCAACGGGCACGTGACTTACTCTCTGACGGAGGACAGCGGCCACGGGGCTTTCTCAGTAGATTCTCTGACGGGAGCGATCTGGACCACCAGGTCCCTGGACCGAGAGAGCAGGGCCCAGTACACGCTCCGCGCTGTGGCCACCGACGGATGCACTCAGGGGCCGCTGTCCTCTGTGGCATCTGTCACGGTTCAGGTGGAGGACGTGAACGACAATGTGCCGATCTGTGACCAGAATCCTGTAAACGCGTGGGTCTCAGTGAGGACTCTACCGAACCAGATAGTTGCCACGGTGACCGCCGAAGACAGCGACCAGGGCGAGAACGGGACCATCCAGTTTGCCCTGTCAGACGAGGAAAATTTGTTTGACATCAACAGCGAGACAGGCGACATTTCACTCAGGAGGCGAGTGAGGGTGGGATTCTCCGGCAGGAAGTTGGAGGTCATGGTGTCGGACCGAGGACAACCTGTTCTGACATCAACCTGCCTGGTTTTTATCCACCTGAAAGGAGAGAATGAAGGGTTACAGTTCACAAACAAAGTGTACAATGCTACCATCAAGGAGAACAGTAGAGCTGGTGTGTTTTTATTTTTTTAAATTTCTTTCTCAGAATAAACCATATCATAACTCATAGCTTATTTATCGCCCTCTAGTGGTAACCTACCGTAAAAGCGTCAACTTCCAAACTCATTTTATTCCCTCTAGATGGAGTTTTATTACTAACTGCTCTTAGTTTAGTGCCTCATAGCAAAAAGGCCATAGGCTCAATCTCTCCCATATTTTATGTGGAGTTTTCTTGTTATTTTTATCCACGTATGGGGTTTCTCCAGTTACTGTAGTTTCATCCTGCAGACCAAAAACATGCACATTAGCATACACGTATGGATGGATGGATGGATGGATGGATGGATGGATACCCTTCAAACACTCACTGGTCTTTTCAACGTCTCCTTTAAGGCACTTCAGTAACAAAAGTGGAGGCCACCGGACAGACGGACAGCAGACAAAGCGTGGTGTACACCATATTTAGCGGCAATGAAAACAGCCTTTTTTCCATCAACCATCACACGGGTAAGAAACAAATGAAATTTTGCAATAGCGTCTGCCGGTGCTCTGGGTTTATGAGTAGCAGATGTGTCTGTCCGGAGACATCAGGCACGCTTTCATCAGTAAAGTTATGCTAATAGCTCAGAGCATTCCGTCACCCATCCATTTCATTTTCCACATAAGTATCCAGAAAATAACATTCGATTCTCTGTCATTTTCAATCACTGTTTTTCTTCCATCAGAGCTCCAGCTCCAATCAGTCTGAACTGGTGCATTTCTGTCTAACAAAATGTCTTTTTTTTCTCCAACTTATCGGGTTCATCTTGTTGTTTATACACAAGTATTTCCTGAATTATTATGATTGTTGCCTGCCTGATTTTTATCACCATGGGGTTTTTCTGGATTCATACCACAAAAACTCTCTAAAATATAATCTCCACTGAGTCCTAAATACATTTGTCGGGTCCCCACAAAATGCCAAGCTTTGAAGGCTCACGTCAACACCTTTTTAAACGCCTCAGATTGTTTTGCTTTCTATGACTTTGGCCCCATTTTCTTGGGACGGTCCGTATTCATAAATGTTTCAGTTTTGCCACCTTAGCCAATTTTCAACCAAAATCGCTGAACAGGCGAAAGATGACACACAGAAAACAGTATTTAGCATACGTTATGTTAGCGTTTATGACAACACAAGCTGCAAAGTACTGTCACTTAAAAACAACTTTACATCAACAGATACTTTACTTTTAACCACATAGCAAAATGAGTGATGAATAAAGTAGTGTTGGGTTGTTCTCCTCCAGGTGAGATCCGGGTGCAGAAAGATTACGCTCTGGATTTTGAGCTGAGCCCTCACATCCACCTGGTGGTCCTGGCTGACAACGGGCTGCAGACCACCCACTGCAGGGTCTCCATCAACCTGCTGGACATGAATGACAACGCCCCGCGGTTCGAATACAGCAGCTACAGAACAGCTGTCTGGGAGGGACAAGGCCACAACACCTATGTCATGCAGGTAGACAGTATGACGGGTTTTTTGGTGAGTCGTGGAGTGAGAGCATGTTATTTTTGAACACTGTTTTTATTTTTCTGCAGGTGTTTGCGTCAGATGCAGACAGCGGGATTAATGGGCAGATTGAGTACTCCATTGTGTCCGGGGATCCTAATGAGGCGTTCATTTTGGACTCTGTTCGTGGGATTCTGGCCACCAACATCTTACTGGACCGTGAGATCACACCGTCGTACAAGTAGGCTAACCTTGCTTTATGGCCGCTAAGGCTAGCAACAGTCCCTGCGTAATGTCTGCCTCTCTCCTTGTTTTACAGGCTGGTTCTGCAGGCAGCAGACAAGGGTGACCCTCCTCTCAGCAGCACCGCTACCGTCAGGGTTCAGGTGGTAGACGTCAATGACAACAGCCCCGCCATCCCCCACACGGAGCCCGTGGTTATCCCAGAGAGTATGTCTGCCCCGGCTGTGCTCATGACGGTGGACGTGCAACATCTGACCGTCAGATTTATCTGATGTATTCTGTCCAACTGTAGACCGACCAGCGGGTCACAAGGTCACGCAGGTGACCGCCAACGACGTGGATCTGAGCTCAACCATCACTTACAGCCTCTCAGACAACAGCAGTGCCAGTTCCCCCTTCGCCATCGACCAGTACACTGGGGTGGTTTCACTGACCCGAGCCCTGGACTATGAGGAGCAGGCGGAGTACACGCTGACTGTTCTGGCGTCTGACTCCCTCCACCAGACCAGCGGAGAGGTCAAAGTTCAAGTGCTTGACGTCAATGACAACGCTCCGGTTTTCACCGAGGAGTCCTACCAGGTATAGGTCCCTTATTCAAGCTGGGACAGACGGACAGACAGATGCAGGCTGACACGTGCGACTTGTTCTGTTTTAAAGGTGGATTTGTCAGAGGAGGCAACTGCAGACACGCTAGTTCTGTCTGTTTCAGCCACAGACAGAGACTCCGGACCCAACGGCGAGATCACCTACAGGCTGCTGTCGTCTCCGTTACAAGGCTTCTACATCCAGGCGGACAGCGGTAAGATGGTCTGAGTAAAGCTACTCAGACACGAGGCAAACTTCCAGACTAAGCAGTTCTCCAGCCTGTAACGTTGCTCCTCCAGAAGACATGAATTCATTTCACCAAACATGGCTCTCTGGTCTGATTTTGATATTCATACCTGGAATGTTGCCATCAACATGAGGCCTTCTGGCTCAGATTGAGGTGAGCACATGCCAGAGGAAAGGGCAAAGAGACTTATGGGAAACAGCCTGGATATCAGAGGGTCCTCAGCGTTGCTGTCCTGCTGCCAGCAGCAGTATACTTGAGTAAGGGGTGAAACTGGGAGCAGCAGAAAATGATGCATTCGCCAAATAGCGGCCTCAGTTTCAGATGGATCCGAAGCCAAAAAGAAAAAGATTTAATTTCTCGGCTTCTATGATGTTTTGGAGTAAATGCCTTTACTCTGTTATGGTGAAACGGCAATTTAAAGTGACATTTTAATCAGTGTTGACTAAAGCTGCCCATACAGAAAATTTAATCAGGCTTTTGCGGCAAGGCGCTCCCCAGCCTGTGCACGCCTGCGAGTCTGCCCTTTCAGACGAAGGCCATGAATTTATTAATCCATGTTATCAAAAAAAGACATCAGATGCTGAAGTGGAATAAAGATCGGATGGATAAACACTTAATTTGCCAACCAAAGAGAAAATTGCCCCTGCGGTGAGCATATGGAGTTTGTTACAGAATAGTCACGCAGGAAATGATGTGGGATTGCAGAGTTTAATAAGGACAATTTTGATTTAGCTTTGACTTGGTTTATGTAGGTCCCGCACTGAAGAAAAGCAAATCCAGGAACACTCCATGCATTACTTGAAGCATCTGCTGGATCAATTGACATGGATTTTATAGGTTTACGTTGCCCAGACCAGATGTCAGGTCTCATAAAGTTTCTCTTCTTTAAGAAGAGTAGTTTTATTGTGAGATAAAATCAGCACGCGTTTGTATAAGTGTGCAGGCTCTGACTGACAGCAATAGAATCGTTGTGTTTCAGTTATTACCAGGTTATTACCAGGTTTTCTGCTACCTTCAGAGTTTTCCATTTAAAAATCACAACTACCTTTTTCCTACCTCTTTGATTTGTAGGGTCCGTTTTTACCAACAAGCCCATAAAAGCAATCACCAACGGCAACCTGATCCATCTCCTGGTTGAGGCTAAAGACGGAGGCGATCCCGCTCTTTCCAGCGTCACCTCCGTAGACGTGCAGATTCTGGACACCAACGACCACGTGCCAACGTTCCACCAGGAGGTCTATTGGCTCACCGTCCCCGAGGACGCACCCACAGACACCACCTTGCTCACCTTGTCTGCGGAGGACCAGGATTGGAGCCCTGAAAACACCCATCTGGACTATGCCATAATCCAGGGAAACGAGGAGAGGCTCTTCTGCCTGGAGGTCAGACTGGTTCAGATTGACAATCAGTGGAGAAATGTTGGGAAACTCGTTCTGTGTAACCCTTTAGACCGGGAGACCAGGGAGAGCTATGTGCTAACAGTTAGCGTGTCTGATCGCGGTAACCCGCCGCTGAACAGCTCTGCTGTTGTGATGTTGACCGTGGCGGACTGCAACGACAACGCGCCAGTTTTTTCCAGCCCAGAGTACCACGCGCAGGTGAGCGAGAACAGTCCCGTAGGCACCCGGCTGGTCCAGGTCACTGCTCAGGATCCTGACCTTGGAACCAATGGGTTGGTGAAGTTTGACATCATTTCAGGGAACAGCAAAGGTCACTACACGCTCGACCCCGAGTCAGGCCTTCTCGTGGTCAACCAGTCCCTGGATTATGAGCAGGACCCCAAATACATCCTAACCATCCGAGCGTCTGATGGCGGAGAGTTTTCTGAAAAACATAAAGTAGCTTTTACGGTGGTCTTCATCACAGTGTCGGATGAAAATGACAACAGCCCACACTTCCTGTTCTCTACTGTTAGCTGTTCTGTGCTGGAGAACCTCCCGGCGTTTACCCACACCTGCTCTGTGCATGCAGTGGACAATGACCTTGGTTTGTATGGACAGCTAACTTACTCAGTTGTGTCCTCCTGCTTCTTGGACTACGGCAGCGGCAGCCCCGAGAAGAAAGACGCCTTTGCCATTGACCCCCTGACAGGTGACATTCACACCAGGCAGACCTTCGATTATGAACGGGAGAGTGAGTACTGCTTCGTTGTGGAGGCGCGGGACAGAGGCGGAAAATCAGCCACGGTCAGAGTGCAGGTGAGCATCAAGGGCGTGGACGAGTTCAGTCCCATCTTTACCCAAAAGCACTACCATTTCCTCCTGCCGGGAGATTCCAAGCCGGGAGACGTTGTGGGATTCGTGATGGCAATGGACCACGACAGCGGAGTCGATGGGATGGTGGAGTATTCCTTTGTGAACTCATCCTCATTTTTCTCAGTCAACAAAACAATTGGGAGCATTTCTGTTGCGGAACCAGTATACCGCAGAAGAGGCGGCCATGGTGAGGACTTGGTGAAGCTCGTCGTGTCTGCAGGTAGTCCCAAACTGTCCTCCAGGACCACAACCTGTGTGGTCTTCATCAATATCTCAAGCTCCGCTGAGGCCCTCACTGGGGCACCTCTTGAGGCGCACATGCTCAGTCTGACTATTTCGCTGGTCGTGATCCTCGTCGTCCTCCTCATTTTCGTGGCCTTGGTCCTCAGGTACAAGCTCAAAGAGGCGGCGCTGAAGAAGGCCGCTGCCATTGCTGCCACCTTGAACCCCGGCGCTGGTTCATTCAGTAGGTCCAGCAGCCAAAATCAGAGCATAGTCACTCTTCAGGAGATAAAACGGCCCGGCATTGTGGTGACCAAGAGGGAGCTGTCCAACCCCTACTGTCAGTCAGACTCGAGCGGCCGAGGCTCAGCAGAAGGTGAGACGGCCGAGGACCAGGAGATCAAGTGGATTAATGAGCACCCCTGCCGGAGAGGGGAGGGATCTGTGCACGGGAAGCAGGAAGTAGAAATCTCACCTTCTGCTCTACCCAAGGACGCCATCTCCTCTGTCAGCGCGGCGCCGGAGCGCGTGCTGAAGAAGCGGCTATCCTCAGAGATGGCCAGCACCGAAAGCCTCTACCACTTCAAAGAAGAGGGAGGCGGCGAGGGACTACTTCCTCCACTTCCTGCTGTTGCAGACTCTCTCTCGTGTGTGGACGAGCAGCTTCAGGGCAGCTACGGTTGGGACTACATTCTGGACTGGGAACCCCGTTTCCAGGCGATGGCCTCCGTCTTCACCGACATCGGAATGCTGCCTGACAGGGAGCTTCAAGTCGGCCGCGCGAACTCGGCAGCTGAAGCGAGCTCTCTCATGCACCCCCCACCTCTAATAACAGGAGTGGCTCAGCCTGGCATTAGATCTGTGCCACCGCGCCGGCCCGGGCAGCGCTCGTCCCGTAAATATGCGTATTCCCCCTTAGCGAGGAATACGGGACTTACCCCTACAGCGATGACACCCAGCTTTTCCCCGTCGCTGTCTTCTCTCACTGTAAGGACCCCGAATGCCTCACCGGTTGTCTCTGACACGGGGGTGGGGGGGATCAGGCTTGACCCGGGGCCTCGCACGGCAAGTCTGCTGGAGGCAGAAATCCAGGTATAGACGTGAACTTGGCGGCCAGTTCTGGCTAAAATATGATCAAGAAACAATTGTCTCAGCTACTTTGGAATGCACAGACTATTTCTAAAACCTTTTTGGATAAAACAGCATTTTATTTTTTTGGGTTTTTTATTTTTGTGGCCCCTGTTTTAGACTCTTACACACCACAAGTTTGGTCTCAAACAACAAAACCTGGAACAAACTTTAAACATCGTGAAGTAATGAAGTTACTGAGGGGGAAGCTGGTTTCATAGCTAACTTC
The DNA here is from genome assembly GCA_015343265.1 of Pao palembangensis. Taxonomy (NCBI): domain Eukaryota; kingdom Metazoa; phylum Chordata; class Actinopteri; order Tetraodontiformes; family Tetraodontidae; genus Pao; species Pao palembangensis. The sequence continues at coordinate 2,802,668 of CM027089.1, read as the reverse complement.
TTTAATAAAACTAATGGAAACCCCCGTCTCGTTCTTGCATTATATTCTTTTAATGTGAGCACTTAAACTGAGTGCAGATGTTTGAGTGAGCATAAAATGACTGAAAATGAAACACTTTATTATTGCAAAGTTTGTCTCGGTTGGTTTGACCTGATTAACCGCAGAGAGGCTGATTTGCTCAGAGGACCTTTGTGGAGCCGTAACTTGACTTTTATTATTTATCAATCAAGGATGTTGTCTGTGTTTGAACATTTCTAAAGCTTTTCAGACAAAAAAAATACACATAATTTAGTACGGCAGCAATGTTCTATGGACATTTTCACCACAGACGTGTGTACAGCTACAGTTTGCAATGAAACTAAACATTTGGACACATTTACAATAAAGACACATTTTTCTGTGTTTTCTCTTGTGTTTTAAGACATTTTCTTCTGTTCTAAACTGTATTTCATCTACCTCTAACAGTGAACTGAATATCTGAATTTTATTTTCTAGGAAATCTTGCAGAAACGAGTTAGAAACGGCTCCAGTCGGTCTGCTGTTCATCAACATGCGCTGCCCTCTGGGACCATATGAGCTGAGGAAGCTGAGCTGAAGTCGTTATCAGATACAGTCATGAAAGATAATAAACAGGCAGACCGGGAACCAAGCGACTCCAGCGTGCAGCCGCTGCTAGGTGATTTATTGACACAGTCCAGTCTCGCTTCTGCACCTCGGGTTTGTACAAGGTCTGCGCTCCTCTCTGTTTGTGTTTTCAGCAGGTTCTCGGCCCTGAGATCACCTCTTCGTATAGGCTGATCTGGTCAAACGTGCTCCGGCCTCTTAGCGGAGGTCAGAATGTGTAAGAAAGTAACGATCAGTCAGCAGTTTCATGGACGTTTTTATGAAATAGATAAAATATTGTCAGTTTACAAATGTATATGGAATTACAGTCTTCCACTATCCTCCAGTATATAAAACCAGGCTTCTGGTCCAGCTATCTGGAGACGTTTCCGATTTCTGTCCTCGGTACCTTCTCCATGAGTCCTGGAACTGATCTTGAGTCGAGGGTGTGTGAATGAAATCTTTCCATGTTCCAGGTTTTTCCAGCAACACTGTTTCTGCAGCGTGCTGTTTGAGTAAGCAAGTTCAGCATCCTTGCAAAATAAAAAGAAGCTACCATCCTCCGGCACATATCGGGGCTTGGATATGATGGAAGCTCCAGAAAGGCACCGTAATGAAAGTGTTAGTTATTGGTGCTGTAAAAAGCTACTCAGGCTGTAATTGTCTTGTATAGCATGGTTTATGTTGAGTAGCATCTTCCTTGAGCAAGATCCTTGTTGGAGTTCTTCTCCCAACAGGTGGGATTCATGATGAAAAACATTACAAGTGGCTTTGCAATGTTACCGAGGAGGAAACCCAAAGTTTCACTGTACCTCCGACACCAAACGTAAACCACAATCAGACTGTTGCAATTACATTAAATTAGATTTTATACTGGTCAGCGCTGGAATATGTGTATACGTGAGGTAACACGGCGTAAACGCTGAAATATGCTGACCACATTTTGTTGATCTCCTTCTTCTGCCTTTAACAAGTCCATTACATTCTTTCTCTCTGCATGCAGAAATCCTTATAACTGTTTTCATAAAGTTTGATGATAGAATTCGCCGTCACCCTGCAATTTTCTCCTCCACAGCCAACCAAGTGTAGCTTTAATTCCATCAGCACGTCAAAGGGCCTGGAGTCCACTGTGAAACGAGCCAGAACCTTCAGCAGAGCGCACGTTCAGTGGCCTTTGCCTTGGACAATAGAAGGTACGGGGAGATAAGGATAAAATTGAAGCCAGCTGGGTTTTATCCCACAAGCATCTGCTCTTTAGTCTGTCTAGTGTATCACGTCTTTAGTCCCATCCTTATGGAAAATGTGGTTTAAGCAAATCCTGTGAATTCATGCTTGACCACAGATGATGAGTGGTGATCCAAAAGATAAGAATCATTATACTGTTTTGACATCCTCATTTCCCCCTTTTGGGCAGACCTGTTTGGAAACCAGATGATACTCGTTTCATTCCTGTCTGAGATATGAATTTGGATGTAGCAGAGTTTCCAGTGTTCAGCCCACAATGAGGGCTTTAGAGGTCTATGGGTGCAATCTAAGAGACTGATGAAGGTCCAGACCTTGCTGAGGAGGCCTGGAAAACAGCAGTTGGTTAATATTTGGGAGGGTCCATTGTCCAGGTACAGTGAGAGGTTCCCAAAAATATTGTTATTCTGTTTGTCGCCCTCTGGTGGTCTGTTGTGATAAATCCTGTCTGTTGTTTCGGGCCTTGGGTAACGTTTAGGAAACAGTTTATTATTAGCGTTTCTCAGATGGTTTTGTCAGCATAAGATTGTATAATTTTAAGTTCAAGTCTCTATACACTTTTTAAGTGACGTTGGTGTCCCAGCTTCGTCAGCTACCTTTCTTTTTTGGCAAAAACATGAATCGCGTCTGCCATCGTAAAATAACCGCTGAGGCCTCTGACGCCAAACAACAAACATGTGTTTGGAGTCTTTACGTTTTTACAAAAGTCCTCTGAGCCGTGTTGCTGAGAGTTCCTATAAACACTGTCGCACAGAGAATATGTGTTACGCTTCATTTGCAAGCTGGAAACATGTTTTTGGTTTTCTCCCTCTCTTTTGACTCTCTATTGTTTTTTTTTCTTGGTTGCAGTTTTGAAAACAGAAGAAATCAATTTTAACCCTCACATTTATTTACAACAAGAACTTTCTTTTTCCTTGACCTCAATAAGGCACCAGGATGCTCTTTGTCTACAGGATGGGGACAGGCCAAGCGTGCTGACCAGCGCTTACCCCAGGCTTTTATCAGAACCATGTGAGCTATTCTGTCTCATTTCAGACCTTTGGCAACATGTTGGAAATATATGACTGAGTTGTTTCCCACGTCTGGTTCTGATGGAAAGGAAGACAGACAGACAGACAGACAGCAGAGCGACGCGAACAAAGATTTAAAGACGTCGTTTTGCGCCACTTTTGCTGTAGGCATACGCACGTTTAGTGTTGTGCTTATTTCATCCTGTTGTAAGGAGGCTTTAAGTCGGTCATCACACACACACACATACCACCAATGGGACCACTGTAGAGAAGGAAAAAACAGCTCTGCAGGTGGAGGGCAGAAGAAGGATATAAGAAAGAGCCTCGAGCATCACATTTGGGTCCAATCAGATCAGTGATGTTTTTGGCCACAATATATAAAACAGATGGAACAAAACTGGATGAGCCCGACTCTTTTTTCTAGCTGTTTGCAGTGAAGAAGTTGCTTTCTGTTTAGTTTAAGGTGATTGATTTTTGCGTTCTCTGCCTAGAAGAGTTGCTGTTGCTACATTCTTACATTAGCTTTGATTGTGTTCACATTTGGTGTGTAGTTTGGGTGGTTTGGTAATAGTTAAACCTCTGCCCTGCATGTAATGTGAGGCCTATTGATTTAACTCCACGGCACAGTGTGAGTGTCACAGTGGAAGAGTGTGTTTGGATGAGCAAAGGCGTCTCACACCCTCAAATGACCTCTCACCCCACAGGAAAGCAGCAGGGTTTGAAGTGCACCAAGGGGGGGCTGTTGTTTTAGCCAAGAGTAAAAACATAGAGGCAGGTGCTCCAAACTGGGGCCTCCCCCTCCCCAGTCTGAGGAACCCAGCGCTCCTGTGATGGATGGGTCTGGCTGGGATGCCAGAGTCAGGGGAGGCCTGAGGCCACAGCAGGGGAGGAAGCATCAGGGAGCAGAATGTCAAGTTTGGCCAAAGGGTCTGGATTTATGCGCCAACCTCGGGTTCACCCAGCTGCATCTGCACAGCATAGACGAGGTGGCAGTGACAGCTTCCGGGGGGCTCAAGGGTCAAGTTTTTCCAAACTTCCTTTATTCAGTGGCTGCCCTCAAGGTGGGTCACAGCAACTCTAAACAGTCTAAACAGTACAGGGAGCAAAAAGTAAAAAAACAATGATCATGTAGACAAAAGAGTCGCAGAAGTGAAAGCTCCGTCAGTTAGCTTAGTTAGCTCAGTTAGCTTAGTTAGCTCAGTTAGCTCAGCTAGCTTAGTTAGCTTAGCTTACAACAAGACAAGATTCAGAGGCTGGTAGTTTTCTGATGGGCCTATTAGTGCCTCAGCTGCATGGGGAGAGCTCTGTGTGTGTGTGTGTGTGTGTGTGTGTGTGTCAGTGGCTGTGCAGGACTGTCACATATGGAGCTCATTTTAGCTCTGAAATTTGTGGATAATCTGAATGTAGGACAGTTTACCTCAGACTGCTGTAGATTCAAACATTAACCTACTTCTATCCTGCAGATACATACAAATACTATAATACTAGTACAGGTAGGACATCCAAAATAGATCTCTCTGTAAATGTCTCTGAGAATCTACACAGACATACAGGTAGGACAGTTTCATAATGCAGGACGAGGTTATTAATGCGGTAAGAGCGAATATTTAAAGATGAGGTATAGTTTAAATAATTATTTCAGTTAAATACTAGAAATAAATACTGAAAAGTAATATTTACCTAAACTTTCTATTGTTGAGTGTATCCAAGTGTTCCAAACTACAGAAACGCAGCAGAACAAAAGCTGCTATGTTATCTGGCAACCAGACTTTTGCTTTGTTTCTCTTCCAGTATTGTTTTATGAGGAGACTGACTGTAATTTATTGGCAAGCAGATTTAAAATCCCCGATTCTTATTGTCGTATTTGCAGGTTGCTGGCATGGAGACATATTACAGAGAGTGCTGTATGCTTCAGAATGACGGAATAAAAAGTACTTGTCTGCTGCCAGTTTGAGATACATTATAGCATTCCGCTCTTTGATTTGAATCCAGGAATAATGGGAATACTGGGCCCTTTTGGAGGTGAAATGCTGATTGTATTTGTCAGGGACATGAAGTGTGCTCACTTTTTGAACCAGTTGGACTGCAGATGTTTCTCCACATGGAGGAAAATAATCGTTGGTGTCTTTTAGGTTTCTGGGCTGGTGAGTGATATTAAACCTCACTCTCGTCTGAATGGAGGAACAAATTCAGCCAGCACAGCCACAATAAAGGGAATTTATACATAAAGAAATACGGCTTGACAGCACTTTTACATGCACTACACAAACATGCAATCGTTTTTAAACTAATGTATAGTGCCAGCTGGACATTTGAGAAGACAAAGAAGCATTTGTTTCCAATCTGTTTAAGCGTATTTCATTCTGCTCCTTCAGTGAAGAAGCAAGAAGAAACGTTTCAACCCATCGTTTCAGGAGAAGCAGCCACATCAGACACCATCATCACTAATTGGAATTAATTTGGTAGCTCCAGAGAGTTGTGGCAGGGCAAAGTCTGGCACATTTGACAATGATACTATTCTTTAATGTGTCTGTTTTCGTGTGTTTTCCTGAAGAGTTCCTGGATCTGTTCTTCCTCCTCCCAGCTGGACTCTGCAGGTTTATTGTTCACCGCCTGCGGCTGGTTCCATCGAGCTCTGCACGCCATCAGACAGAAAACACCGGGTAGTGACGCTGCTGCGAGCCAGAGGTAACACACGCTCACACAGACTCTTCAGATGGAGAGATCGATGGTTCTTGGTTCAAGTCAAATGAACTTCTTATGTATACACTTGGCATCTTTCCGAAGAAACAAGTCATGAAATGACATTAACTGATGGATAATTTACAAAACTGTGACCAGAGTAAATGTATCCATTCCATTTTTAGTGACTTAGTAAATATTTTATTTATGTTATTTTCCTAAATCTACAGCTACGTACACAGCAGCTAACTAATGAGAACATGTTTTTACATTTTAGATGGTAAAAATGCGATGAAAAAGACAAAGAAAACAATAAATAGACACTAAACCTGCACAATCTTCACATTAAATGTGTCATTAATGACATTTTAGAAGATATTGAGATGATTTTGTTCAGCCTTTTGTGCAACCCTTTCTTTACACTCAAGCCTGTGTCTGGTATTCCCGGGGTCACTGCGGGTCATTGCTACTATCGCTAAAATTAAGAGGGTGGTTTTTCTTTCTTTTTTTTTTTTTAAACACACAAATTCCTGTGATGAAGGCATGTGAACTCACATTTCACAACACAAATTGTCAAAAAGACAAACGATCCATGACTCCTGCTGGGGCAGTAATTTGTTCGTGTCATGAAAAACTTTGCGGGATGGGATATAATTGGAAAGAAAACAACAAGCCAAATCCAGGAAATTAGCTATTTAAAGATTTTTAAAAAAAAGTCTTAAAGGTTTGTTGAGTTTTTAAAAAAATGGAGGAATCTTGAGCGGCAGCCATCTTGGTTCTAAGAATGAATGGTCTTTCCTTCCTTCGCAGTTCCAGGTAAATACCGAACTTCCTGGACAGAAAATCACACAAAAGCTCCTCAACAGAGTGAATGAGTGAACATACCTGTTTTCAACTGCTCCCCAGCTTTTCAACCTCCAGCCTAGGGATCCTGCAGGATTCAGCAAAGCTGTCGTATTAAACAGAACCGCAGCATTCCTCTCGTGAGGAATGCAGAGGTGGAGCGGGGCACGGTGGACTCTCCATATGGGGTGGAGATCAGGTACGGGTCATTCGGAAACACTTTTCTGAGCCACTTGTGCTGAAGTTGTAAAATTGGCCCGCAGAGCTCTTCACAGCGTGAGTCTTGCAGTTTCAGTATCAGTCGGGGGTCAAAGAGCAGGAGGAGCTTCTGGTCACGCTGACCCAAGAACACCCTTCAGACCTGTCTGGCTTCGTGCTGCCGGGTCGTGTAGCAAAAATCTGACTCTGACTGTCTTTTTTGGTCTGTATGGCCATTACAACAGCGTCTCAATCAAACCATCACTGATACACGCAGCTTTGCTAAAGTCGTTTCCTTTTTACCCCACCCTAAGATAATTTAGTTGCCCTTTGTAGGATTGGTGTGTAGATCTAAATCACAATTTTGAAAATATTACAGGAACATAGTAAAATGGTTGTTAAGCACAAACAGTATGAGTAAACTGGTTTCATGGAAACAGATGCATCAAAACAGTGCACACACTTCTAATATGGATTTGGCAACCCCCCGAAGTCAGCCAGAGCATGTCTACCTGTCCCACAGCTGCTCTGAAACCCCATACTGAGTCAATTACCCCTCTGCAGTGGGGCCATCAGTTACGCCAGCGGGCATAATCTATACGACTTTGAGGCTGTAATGGGATTAATTTTTCTTGGCTGGAATAAATTCCAACCTGAATGTCAGCATAAGAAGATGTAATTGGAGTTAACAAGCTCATTAGTGCGCTTCGAGACGATGTTCAGAACTTTGTCACTGGCAGTTAAGGAGCTCTGGAAGATAAGTGGCTCGAACACTGAAGCCTTATTTTATTTGACTTTCCTTCAGACCCGAACCATCTTTAAAGCATCTGAAGAAGGTTTCCGTGTGGACGGCCAAATAAATCAAGACCAAGGGGGGCACTGGTTTGCAGTGCTTAACAAAAGGGTTCTGGATTTGATTCCGGCTCAGGCCTAGGTAGCATTTACAGGTTCTCCCCACTTCCTCCAGGTAATCCCGTTTCCTTCCACAGTCCATAAACATGCAGTTTGATTTGGGACCACAAACTGCCCGTAGGTGTGAATGAATAGTTTCTGTTCAAGGTGTAAGTTTTACACTTTTGTAAACAGGTAAAACTGGGCAGCCTGTCTGCATAAAAAATGTCCAGTTTCATTCCCATACTGCAGCGCTGACGGCCTGGAAGCGCCTTCGACTGAGGGATTTATAAGTCGTCACGAACATTCAATGAACTGATTCCTTGAGCGTGTCCACTGGGGCTTGGCTCTCGTTTGACCCTGCACAGTGTAGTGTGTATATAACCCTAACCCCTAAACCTAACCCTAACCCCAGGGTTAATGAGGGTGTCACCCTGGGTGTCACCTGTCCTGGCTGGGATGGTCCTTGGGGTGCTACCTTCCAAGAGTCTAGGGGCGGGCAACTCTTCGCGTGAATGGCCCACTAGGTCGTGCTTCCTCCCTCTTAGTGCCCAGCCTTTGTCTATATTAATTAATTTTAAGTGACTTTTGCGTGTGTGTGTGTGTGTGTGTGTGTGTGTGTGTGTGTGTGTGTGTGTGAGTGATTTATGTGCGTGGTGCACGTAAGCATGTGTTGGTCTTAATTTGTTTTAATGTTTAAAGCATTTTGCAATGCATTTTATGTATGAAAAGTGCTATATAAATAACGATTGATTGATTGATTGATAGTAGCCCCACTCTATTTTTCAGGGGAAAAAAAGGAGAGAAGGATAAAAGGTGGGGGTGGTTGAGAAGAAACATTGCTGCGAACTGGGCTGCAGATGGACCACAAGGCCTGAAAAGCTGCGTCTCATCTTCACACAGAGATGTAATAAGAACCCACCAGGGCAGGGAAAAGCACAGGCCTGGGATCAGCTTACCACTGCATGGAGCCTCTGACCTTACAGGCCTGAAGCTGTACGTAACAGAGACAACGTGTTATCTGTTGGAGTGAAGCAGTTCATTAACTTATTTACACTTGTTTAAACACGTATGTAAAACCGCAGTTCCCATATCTGCAGTAACTTAACCTTTTAGCACGTTAACGCCTGTTTTTTCATTGGTTCATTATGCAAACCCTGAAACGCAGCTTCTTCCACATCACCTGTGACTGCAGAGATTCTTTTGCATTTGGAACGATCGATTTTAGCCGAGTTACTTCACCCCAATGATAAATTCAGATCATGACTAAGAAACAGAACCGGGTAGGAATGTGTCGGAAGCCAAGTTTAACCCTACCCCGACCGCAGGCAAAGATTAATTAGCTGACCTACGACTTAGCCAGTAAAGTTGCAGGTTAACTGGGGGCTGGAGCCCTTAACTGGCCAAATAAGTGTTTCTACAGACATCTGAATAGAAATAACACACTTTGAAGGGTAGAGGATTGGGGGGGTGAACCCCCACCCCTTTATATATCATCTGGAAAGGCAATAACATTTACCAATGACATGCTTCGGAGTAATTTAAAGCTGTTAACTTGAGACATTTGCAGCCTGGTGCATCATGGACAGGATGGACCCCAAAGAATGTTTTATAAAAGGTTCTGCTAATGTTTTGGGGAAGTATGAAAGTATGCTTCTGTAATTTAGGGCAAACTGACTCCTTTAGTTTGAGATTTCACAATTGTTCTTTCCAAAATTTAGATACTAAAGAGGTAGTAAGAAGGAGACTGTCCGGCGACCAGGCTGTAGCCCATGGAATGGAGAGTGGATGGGATCCAGAGCAGCGGAGGGCAGATTTGGTTTCACCGCTGGGTGCGCCGACTGGAGGTCTGCGTCTCACACCGGCAATATGTCACCATGAGGAATGAACCTGCAGAGCTGCCCCGCTGAGAGCCCTAATGATGGAAAATGAATGATGCGCTGAGCTGAGTTAAATGTTCCTGCTGATCAAATATAGCCAGAGCGCGTCTTTGAAAGCCGTCTCGCATCCGTTGCGCAGAGATCAATTTACATTTCCAGATTCCCAGTGAAAATGAGAATCACCAGAAATGACTCATCATCAGAAATAGTTGTCAGGTTCGTGAGAGCTGTGTGAGAATTCTGGTTTTTGGTAGAGACAAACGTGCTCACAATTCGTCAACTGATAGAAGGAAATCAGTGCGTTCTTTACGCACGACATATAGACTCCTCCCAGACGCGCATTGAAGAAAACCGCCTGTTACAGGAACCGATCACAGACATAGGCTTCAGTTTAGCTGTCCGCTGCTCAGGACCTCCTGATTAAGTCTTTATAAATTTTAGTTTTACGCGCGCACAAAATGAAAGCCATCATTTCGACAGTGGCACTGTTGTGGGCGATAACGATTCCCTGCGCTAAGGCGATCCACGGATTATACAGCTTTAGTCAGCACGAATTACTCTACAAAAAGAACAACTGCAAGCAGATTCCTGCCAATCTCCTCTTGTGCCACGATATAGAGTATACGGAGATGCGTCTCCCGAACCTGCTCGGACACGAAACCATGAATGAAGTTCTGCAGCAAGCTTCTTCGTGGATCCCTCTGGTTCAGAAGCAGTGCCACCCCGACACGAGAAAGTTCCTGTGCTCTCTCTTCGCTCCCGTGTGCCTGGATGACTTGGACGAGCCCATCCAGCCGTGCAGATCGCTGTGCGAAAGCGTCAGGAACAGCTGCGCGCCCGTGATGTCCGCCTTCGGCTTCCCTTGGCCAAAGATGTTGGACTGTGAGCGTTTCCCTCTCGATAATGACCTCTGCATACCGCCGGCATCGATGGACAACTTTGTGCCAGTCACCAAAGAAGGTGAGCCTCCGTTAAACGGCAGATTTACCCGCAGAAACCGCTTATTGACGCGCGCGTCGCCAGATTATGTAACAGTTTATGCCTGCGCATCCCTTGTGTGTGTCTATCCTGCACTGTTGGCAGGAATGCATTGTTTATTTATTGGTATTGTTGATGTTAATTAACATGTATGTGTCTTTGATTTGGTGCAGTGCCCAGGGTGTGTGACGCCTGCAAGGAGACGGAGGAAAACGACAATGAAATAGTTGACAGCCTGTGTAAGAATGACTTTGGTAAGTTTCCTTTACGCTTTTAGACAGTAAATGTCACGGTCAGGGGCTCAAAAGATCAAGAAAGGGTGGATATCAACGCACAGTCCCAAATGTTGACCGGGGATTCCGTTGTTGTGCCGTATTACGCACCGCTGCCGTGAAATGCACCCACCCTTAACTTTTAGTAGGAAAGTGTCACGTTCATGAAACTCACTCTGGTGACACATACTGGTCCCATCCCCATACCGTGAAAAGCATTTGATGCTGGATCAACAGGAAAAAAAGATACAGGTGGTGATGCTTTTTACTGGCTGATGTTCTACTTGCCGTGGGAACCAACCCCCACCCCCTTTAGTTTTTTTCCCCTGTTGATCCAGCATCAAATGCTTTTCACGGTATTGAGATGGGACTGGTATGTGTTACCACAGTGAGTTTCATGCACGTGACACTTTCCTGGTAAAAGTTAAGGGATGGTGCGTTTCACCGCAACGGTGCGTAGTACGGCACAACGCCGTCTGCACCTTGATGAAAATGTATTTCTCAACTGGAGTATGTTTAATTATTGTTCTTTCCTGTTTGCATCAAGCTCTGAAGATCAAAGTTAAGGAGATCTCCTATATCAATGGCGACACCAAAATTGTGCCAGAGACCAAGAGCAAGACCATCTACAAGCTGAACGGCGTGACGGAGAGGGACCTGAGGAAGACCGTGCTGTGGCTGAAGGACGGGCTACAGTGCATCTGCGAGGAGATGAACGACATCAACGCTCCCTACCTGGTCATGGGCCAAAAGATGGACGGCAACCTGGTCATCACCTCTCTGAGGCGCTGGCAGAAGGGACAGCGAGAGTTCAAGAGGATTTCACGAAGCATCCGCAAGCTGCAGTGCTGAAAGAATGCCTGATCACTCCTATAGGAAAAGTATATTTTCTCTTTTTTAATTTCCCTAAATTTGAAATAATGGTTCATGTTTTTGTTGCTCCGTTCAGCTCCCCATACGTTCGAAAATGTTTATATGATAAAAAAAAACACCCCTTTATGCGGTTAAATCGATGAAAAACACCATCTTATTACAGTTTCTGCTCATGAAAACACTGTCGTCGTCAGCAAATGTTTTAACACGGAGAGCACAGAAATATGTGTATTTGGTGAGCACTTCTTCCACCTAGTGGTCAGTTTTAGCAAACATTTTTATTAATTAGAGTTAATTCACCTCATCTTGAAGCAAAAACTAATAAACAACTTTAGTCCAGGGTTACAAAATGAATTTTAATCCATTTACAAACAATACGACACGTCAATTTACACGTCAATCGCCAGCAGTTCAACTGGGATTCATTCCTGTATACTCAGAGATGACGTCAGAGTTGATTTGTGGTGATGGAAGTTATAGAAGGATGATTTGTACCCCATTGAATACATTCTGTCATTAATGTGCAGAGATTACATCCAGAATAAAGTAATATTGTCGGTGGAGCACTAAGTATGTGCGTCCAAAGACAAAATTCCGATCTTTACTAGTTTCTCAAGCAAACACTGAGAGATAGCGGGCTAAATTCTCTCTCGGTTCAGTGACTATTTTGTACCTGAATCACTGCATCATTTTCTACCACAGTAATGCCTATAATATTTTTCTACTAAGCATTTTTTTATTTCATATAAACATATATGTTAATTTTTGGTTTTCATTTTCATCGTCGTCGTTATTATAGATTTATTGTGGTTTTCGTGGATTTTTCATGTTTGTGAGTGCAATGTACAATATGTTTTGAAGGGTTACAGTGTAAATATTAAATGCTGTCTTTTGTTATTGTATCAGGACTTCAACTACGTATTAAAAGTCACCAACACCGCCCTCTCGTGGAAAGCATAAGTACAACATTTGCGTCGTAAAAACATTGCGCCACATTACTGTTCAAGTCACTTTTTTCTAAGTCCACGGGAAGGCAGTTATGATCATATTTTCACAACTTACCAAATTTACCATAGTGTGCCTTTTTTTTTCTTTGTTACGCCCCCGCTCAGGTTGTGGGTCGTGTTGAAGGTTTCACCTTGGTGACCTCTACATGCTGACACACCACTTGTAAGGTTATTTTATCGCAAGTCCCCATGACAACTGTTTCACGGTTGTCATGTGTCGGTGCTTCATCCACCTCCGCAGACCTCATGAGGTTCCACTGTGTTTGATGTAGAGGAACCTGGGAGGCCCCGCTGGCCTGCACAGAGGATGAAGCATCATCAGTGAGGGCCAAAAACACCTACTGTCTATACAGCAGCTCCTCGTCCACGAGGGATGTTTTCTAACTATGATGGCTGTAAATAACAATCATCTGATACTGATTAAAATGTAGTTGAATTAACTCTGTTTCAGTTCAACATAAAATGTGGCTAGCTAGATGTAAGAAAATTAATTTAATATTGGACAATTTTACTTGAATATTACAAACCAGAATATTTCTGTTTAATTTAGAGACACAAGTCTGTTAGCAGACTCACCTGTGTATTTAAATTTCCAGGATGACTATCTTCTTATGGAAATAACCTACCATACAGGAGCACTGTTGCTCTATGATATGCCACAGTTATTAAGTCTAAAAGTTGTGGAAATGTTCTATCATGAGGTCATAAGGGATTTTATGCCGACAATTATTAGTTTGTTACGGTAACGGATGCTGTCAAGTTCTACTTCCAAAATTTCAGAAAGCAGAAATGTCCCATGGGGCTATTAAAAGCCACATTGTCTGTCGTGTTGAGTGAATCAGCACAAATACACTTAAACAATCACCCGGTCGTGGGTGTAGTCCAGGACTCTTATCTGGACAATTCAATTACATCATAACGAAGCTGCCTTTATGGTGCCTTCACGGGACCAGATGATTTACGTACGCGGGGGTTTTCAACTCCAAATGCACAAATACCAAGTCTGACGGACGGGATACGTGGCTTTTTTAATGACGGGAAATTCACGCTTATGATTTTTAAATATCGTTTGCCGGTTCTGTGCGAATTCTAATCCCTTTGCCGGCGAAGATAAAGTATGATTCGTGACTACTGTTGCCTATTTACCAACTGTTTCGAGTTAAAATTACGCCTCTTAATTCCGCTTTACGGCGACAGTGAAGGCAACGCCGCTAACAACACGCGTCTAGTTTAAAAACGTCTTTAGTCTGTTTAAGATTCTGTGTATTTATTCTAAAAGGTTACAATAAACCTTAATACCTCGCAAATATGGACGACGCTGAAGAACAGTCCGGGCTCGGTTTGACGCATAGACCCTCTAAAAAAACTCCGCGGGGAAGTTCCCTGTAGGAAATCCCCTCAAAGTGTTCCGGGATATTATTCTCGAATCTGCACCTCTGCTCAGTCCTCAAGACTCACGACCTGGAGCCTGCAGGAGTCAAATGCTGGACCATTTCTAAGAGGAAAAAACATCTGATTTTAAAACATCTAGCAATGGATAAGGAGAATATAAATGCGGACCACGACACGGCGAGGAACAAAATCCGGAGTTATAACACGTTGAATTCTCTTTATCATGAAACGCAGCAGGAAATTGAGCTTCTGAACAAGCAGATTCAGGTGAAGGACAACATCATTACAGAATTAAAAATCAGGTTGGGACGGTACGAGAACATCTATCTGACGGCGGGGAATAACGAACCTCTGGTCATCGGACCGTCCAAGAGTTTGCTGGAGAGTCTGTGCAAAGAAGCGTGGAATCCGCAGCAGAAGATTAAAGACATGGAGCTGAAGGCATCTCGACAAGCAGAGGTAAATATCAGCAGAACTGAGAGTTGTCCTTATTACAAACAAGAAACTCATATCCACCACCAGAGCTTTTGGATTAAATATTAAAATATACCGAAAGTGAAAATATATTTTAAGTCTAAATGTGATTGAGCTTATGAGCTAAAAATGAAACATTTAAATGCATTGTTAAAAAATGTGAGATAAAAGGAAAGCGACAGTTTCCCAGTTTGTCTTGTCAATGCTTTATTTAGTTAACTGGTAGAAATGGGCTTCCACTACATTCCAAAGTGAGGCCCTCATGCAGTTGATCTCTCCACCGTCCTTGCAGGATATCGAGAGTTTAACGAAGCGGCTCAGAGAGAAGGAACTGGAGCTGGAGCACATCAGGTCTCAGCCGGACCATGAGAAGGACCAGGAGATCCACAGGCTTCGCTCTGCCTTGGTGGAGAAGGAGCGCTGCGATGCCACCAGAGCCGTACTCTGTAGCTCCCTGGCAGAGGAGGCTGACCAGCTCCGGGGCCAGCTCAGCTCTACGGTGAAGATGTGCCAGGACCTGCTCACCAGGCTGGAGAGAGGGAAGGAGGGTGGCGACGTGGCGAGGGTTGTTGCTCGGGAGCGAAACTCTAGGGCGGTATGTGTGATGCTGGGGCGTTTGACTGTTAATCTGGGCTTTCTGGGGACTTTCTTCTTACTCCTCCTCCATATGTTCAGGCAACAGAGTCCTCCGAATTTGACGGCGTTAACACCAAAATGTGCGAACTGCAGGAGGAGAACCAGCAGCTGAAGCAGCGTGTGGCCTATGTAAGCCTAGTGTGGAACAAGACTAGAAATTCAACACATATCTGAAATAAATGAAGCAGATGAAATAACTGTTGTAATAATAAAAAGGGAATATGAATGATTTTTTTCTTTAGAATATTCAGTATTGATCTTTTAAATAATCTCATCCGGTTGTATTAGCACACAATGCTAATATGCTAATCATCTTTTCAGGTGCAGAATCTGAATTCTCAGTGGCAGAAGTACGACTCCAGCAGGGAGGACTACATCCGAAGTTTATGCCACAGGCCGAAGGAGACGTCCGGCCTGGGTTCCGTGAACACGGGGCTGCTGCATCAAGAGATTTCCAGGCTCAACGGCTTACTGAAAGAAAAGATGAGTGAGTGTGATAGGCTGGAGAGAGAGCTGGAGAGCACAAGGAGGCAAGGCCAGGAGCGGATGCAGACCCTGGAGCAGCAGGTCAGTTGCTGCAACGTGACCCATCAATGTCTGCAATTGTGCTATTGAAGAAAGCCTAACAGGTTCTGGTTCTCCCTCCCTCAGGTGTTCATCTACGCAGAGGACTTTAAGTCTGAGCGTGCCGACAGAGAGCGAGCGCAGGGCGAGATCACAGACCTGAAGGAGCAGGTTTGCCAGTTGAAACGGCAGTTACACAAGCAGGTGAGTCCACAAACAGTGAAGGAGCTTAAATGGCTTAGACGCGTCTGGCCAGGCCCCGCCCACCCTAACACTGCCCCACTGTGATGTCAGCAGGGAGCAGGAAGAGAGCCCAGAGAGCTGATTCCCGTCTGCCGGGTCCACATCGGACACAGGATCGCCTCCAGGCGGCACAAGGATTCCCCGGAGCCCGTTATGAGGACCACTGCTGAAGTCCAGCAAAAGCCTGCAGCGGCGGCCCCAAACCTGACCTGGAACGGCGGCCAAGGGCTGTCGGATCTGCAGTGCCCCCGGTGCCTGGCCACGTTCAGTGACAGGGAGGCCACGGAGTACCTGAACCACTGCGAGGAGTGTGCCAAACTATGAACGGAAAACCCAAACGGACAATAAGGTGAACAGCGAAGGACAGCACTACACAGCAGAAACAAACAACTTTAAGATGTTTGGACACAATGACGCAAAGCTGTGCAATTCAGAGTTCGCCTGTCGCAAGCGAAAATTAGTTCATGAGGCTTTAAAAAAAAAAAAAAAAACTTATTAAGGGGGCCTCCAGCTGGTCTTCCTGCAGCTGGTCATACTGGTGGGGGAGATGTTTCCTCTGCTGTAAATGTAATATCGAATACCTCAAATTACAAACCGATTGCACTTTATTGAGATTTAGCCAAAAATTATTCAGGATTCGTGTGATTAAGAGATTCACATAAGCTTACTTTGGATCTAAACGTCTCTGTGAATCACATGGTGCTATTTGTTTACTTTGTATCTATAGTTTCTGTAAATTATATGTTAATGTTTTAAACTAAAAATTGTATTTATGCATCAACAGGAAATGGCAGATATTTAGTGCAATTCTTTTCTACGATGGCCATGTTGTTTCCTGTCTTTTTTTTCTGAGCTGGCGCGTTTATCACATTATTTTTGTAATAAAACAGTTTGTCCACACTAGGTCGGAGTGTCCCATGGGCGAGTTTGTGGTTTCTATCGCCGCTTATTGAATCAAGAAGACACCAGTATTACTAACTATGTTTGTGCGTGTCTGTTTGGTTCACGTGTACCAGCTTGCGTGTTGAGTGGAAACCCCCCTGCGAATGGGCACGCAGTCACAGTGACAGGCGTGTGTGCTCAGCTGTTGCAGAACTGAAGTAAACACCGTCGAGGGGAAGAGCTCCAGTTATATCCAACGGGCCCCAGAAGTCGCCTGCGGGTCATGGGGTGGCTTCAGCACCAAGCGGGGGGGTGGGGGGTGTCGCTTTGACATCACTGAGGTGAATCACATGTCATGTGTTTGCTACAGGAAGCTGGACATCCCCTGCGTTTTAAAAGGAAGTAGGCAAAAAAAAAATAAAGCAAACTGTTCTGCATGTGTGTTTGTGCCTTTTGTAGTTTAAGCACATGCTTCAAACATGGCTTCAGCTTACGTCTTATTTTAAAAAACAGAAAGTGGGACGTGCGTCAAGTGAGATCCGTGCCTCCTCGTACCCTCACTTCCTGTCGACTCCACCGACGCAGCACAGGGCAGCACGTCGCCAAGCTGTGTCCATGTTGCAACATTAAGAAGACACTTTAAATTCCAGCTGGTGCCCTTCAGTTCCAGCTTATGTCTGTTAGTTTATTTATGTTTTAAATAACCAGTCAAGCTGAGCGTTAATTAAAATGATTAAATAAAAAATTAGAATTAAGCTTTTTTTTTTTTTTTCCCCTGTGGGCTCGCGGCGAGGGTGCTGGTGCCTGTCCCAGCTGCATACGGGTGACGTCAGGGTGCACGTCAGGGTGCACGTCAGGGTCCTGTCTGAACATTTGGGAGCTCGGTACCTTGCGCAAGGGTACCTCAGCAGTGCTCTGACGATGTCATCAGCACACCTTCCAGCTTTTGTCTGCAACTGGGGCTTGAACCAAGACTTGAGGATTAGGGTTGATCCATTCATCAGGACCTAAAGGTTGTTTCCACCCACCTTCTTTTCATGTTAAGTATTGGCACTATTTTTTCTACAGTAAAACTATTAAAACAGCATCCTTAGCGCCTGCGATGATGCCATCCGAAAAATCAGTTTAAATCATAACCTGATTTTAAATCCGTCGCTGTCATTCTGAAATCAGTGAGCAGGTATGACTAAAACATCCAAGAATGCAAATGGTGCCATTCAGCCTCACATGCTGCCTTACTCATTAGCAGACGAGGGGGCGACTGGGAGGGGGCGTTTGGCCTCCGATTCCCCAACCCTTGCTTCCAGTTTTGACTTAAAAGGCCAACACGGCGCTGCAGAAAACACACACGCACCCTGCAGGGGATTGTCCCCCCTGGCCAACACACACCCGCTCAGGCAGCAGGGTCTGAACTTGGACACACACACATGCGCGCACACACAGAGTTCTGCCCACAGATCTGAGAGAGGAACAAGTGGGTCGCACTTGCAAATCTGACTGGGAACTTTTCTAAGAAAAGAGCCGTCAGGTGGTTGCGGTGTTATAGAGGAGTACGTTTTTAAAAAAGTCTTTCAAAGCGTCAGGAAGTGGTGGCGTAGCTGCACACACTCTTAACAAAGATACAAGACTTCATCCAAACAGAATGGATACATGCAGCCTTTAATCTTTTGTCCTAGAAGAATGGGAATTTCCCGTCATCTTGAGGGAATTCCCAAAAAAACCAAACAAGCCTCTTTGGAAATGTAGGACTGTTGCCTCAAACAAACTTTCTTATTTGTATTTGTAGGTAGGTGGTTGCTGTGGATTCTTGTTTTAAGGTATTTAGATGAGGAAGTCCCAAAGTTTCAGCCAACAGTACTTAAGCCAGGAAGTCAAGCAAGGGGCATTCCCTCCTCAGAAGCGGGTCCTAAAGTGGTCCAGGAAGTCAACGAATCCATTTGAGTTTGTCATTAAGTGATGGGAAAATCTTATTTATGCTTTTTTACCTTATTATTTGTAGTAATATGCTAACTGTGACTAAGCTGCAAAACGTGCATGTGTGCGCTTACATTACCGATGGCTGGCAGTTACTCATTCATACCTGAAATAAGTCATGAGTCACACCTGCTTGGGTTTTTCTCCTCTATGAAACATTGTTCCGAGCTTAATTCAATTTGTAAATACCAGCAACTTTTCACAGTGAAAATCCTGTGGAAAAAAAAAAAAATCCACTGAATGGGACGTTTAAGAGGAAGTACAGGCCAGTTTTTAAACTCACTTCCTCTTTGGTTCTAGACAATTGATAGTCACATTAATGAGGACATTCTTATTAATGAAAGTACCCAAAACTCAGATTTTGTGTACTGTTTAAAAATAAAAGCCATGCAAGTGTTTAATAGCTCTCTGTATTTATTTACTAATTATACTGTTTAAAAGTATTTCCCCTTCTTTTAATTTAAAAATAATCAAATTAAATTGGTTCTTACGTACCATAATCCTAAAAGTGATTCGCATCTGGTATTAGACATGACTCCAAGCTGAAGAGGCAGGAAGTAAAAGAAATAATTAACGTTTAGTAAATTTCCTTGATTAAGTAAAAAGCATGAGTACATTCCAGTGTGTACAATCAGCAAATTGTGGATATTTAATAAACTTTTTAAGGGTTTGTTTGTTTTTTTTAAGAATAATGAAGAGTCTGCATCCTAGTCATTGGTTTCTACCCATCAGTTTTAAAAAAAAAAAAAAAAAGTAGTAATCATACTGAAATCCCAGTTTAAATCTCAATCCGATGCTGTCAGAAGTGTGCGGTTAAACTGTGTGCAGTCATCTTGATGAAGCGAAGTATGATCTCATTTCAGCGACTCTGCCGTGAGGGAATGTACTCGATTTCATAAGGCCCTAAGGTCAGCTTTCCCCGCTTTGTCGAGCGCGTTTGAAATGAGGCTACATGTAAATGACCGAGATGGCCCCAAAGCTGCGTCTTCTTTGTTTTCAGAGATGAAAGTGAAACTTCAGACTCACGCGGCCCTGGATCTGTGGCTTTTCAGGCCCACGATGAATACCATATGTCATCGGATTTCCAAAAAGAAACATTCAGACCAAGATGTGACTGAAATGCACAGTATAGAGATATACACTCCAGAACCCCTCCAGCACTCTCACTTTGTACGGGACATTGTACCCGTATCGGAAACTGTGCTTCATACCTATTTAAATTCCTGGAGTCGTTCACCGCAGAAAATGCTTCTTCCTCCACCAGTCTTCACTCACCTCGATGTCAAGGTCTTTTTCTCCACCTTTTTATGTTACATTTGCCATATTTTCACAGCGCATGGTGTAGTTTAATTAAAAACAGCTGCTAAGCTGATCAAATGCCGCTCATGTGATCTTAACCTTCTTAAAGGTGGAAAGGTCGCGGAAGAAATCTGCAGCTTCATCATCGTCTGCAATTCAGTCACATCTCGTTTCCATCACAGCCCACTGGACTAGTCTTCAAAAAAGGGAAAAGGGTTAAAAAGTGGCTTCATCATCTACATAAGTTACACAAAGAAAAATAAGATTTGACAAAAGACACATAATCCTGCCATACTACTGTATTCCATCTTTCAAAAAGAAAGACAAGATTTAATATTACTTAACAATATGTTAAAAGTAGCCAGTCTGGCTTTAGTGTTAATACATTATACACTCTATAACATTGATAACGTTGAGTACGATTCTCTCAATTTCATTCGGAAAGGGTTCTGGTACAAGCTGGCTACAGGTCAAAAAGAACGAAAACAAAAAGTAAATGGAACACTTTTACTCATTTTGTTAAACAGAACTAGAGCAACCAAAAAAGAGAACATTGTCAAGTATTAAACTTCCCTCCTTTTCTGTGAGTGAGTGGTGGAGGTGGTGGTAGGGCCAGGGAGGGGAGACCAGCTGACCAAGCCCATTCCCTTGTCAATCGTGTGGAGGAAATGCTGTGCTCAGGACAGGAACATGGAATAGTAAGCCACAATATCTCAAATACAGATTTTAATTCATTACATTTTCTCATTTGATGCTGTTTCCTTATGTCTTTTTTTTTTTTTTATAAAGGAAACCCATCCAGACAAGCATTCTTTTATACTACAAGTAAGCCAATAAGAAAATAATTTCAGACCATGGCTTGTTCAGTCAAGAGAAATGCCCAACTCAGAATACAAGCACACAAGCACGCGTGAAAAATTCTTCAGTTGTGAAGTAGCATTTTTGAGATTCTTTTTTTATGATGTTTCATTTCGTTCAGCGGGTGGATCAGTCCGAATCGGTCCGTGTTGAGCAACACAGTGACGAGAACAAAGCAAGGCAGCGTGGGTGTGGTCTGAGCGCAGAGGGGAGAGCAGTTCTGTGTGGACAGCAGCTGAGCGGGGATAAAGGATGGCTTGGGAGGGGAGGGGAGGGGAGGGCGTGGTGGGTGGTGCAGCTGTGAACGTACTCGTAACCTGACAGTTCGTTGCCAACACCCTCAGTGTGCGGCAAAAGTTGCCTTCTTCAGGCTAAAGTTGGACCAGTTGATTGAAAGTCGTTGACGGGTCTGTCGGGCAGAATCCAAACAAAACCTGCAGAAGAAGAAACAAATATTTCGGTTAGATGTAGGCTGCACATCCTTACCCAGCTACCAGCACCACGGTCTCATGCGTATTGTGTAAGACTCAAACCCAACTACAGTATAACAATATCAAAAATAGTGAAAGAAGAAGGCTGTACATCAAGATACCTTTTGAAATATTCCACCTCCCTCTCGGTTTCATCCATTTCTGTGCTGTCCAAGTCGATGTCTTTGGGCAGGAACACGTCATCTGAAAGGTGATACACCTATGATCATTTATCCTCCTTTCCAACACAAACCATTAGGTTAAAATGACTACAGCAGTTTCATACTTAAAACGTAGTAGTAGTTTATGGAGCCCAAAACCTACATGTGACTCTAAAACACCAACCTATTGAACTGTTGACCTTGTCTCCTTTTTTCTTCTTGTTCTTTTTGTTCTTGCCTTTGGGCTGTGGGGATTCTGGACTGGGAGGTTTGCCATTCTGCTGAGGCTGCTCACACTGCGAGTTTGGAGGGGGAGACGGGGAGGGGTTGGACACAGGTGGGCTTCTCCTTTCTTCCTTGGTTTGAGTCAGTGGCTGCTGCTCTCGCTTTCCACTGGTGCTCCTGATGCTATTCCTGTCATCCTTCCTGGAATCGGTGGCTGGAACAGGAGGTGGTGCCTCAGCCGGCCTGATCCGAGATGCTTTGGTGTCTGTTGCTGTGGTTGGGGCGGTTCCATTACCAAGCTTTACTGTCACATCTGAGCTCTTGGGTAACTCGGGGTCCTTCTTTACAGCAGCCTCACAAGAGGTCACTTTAGGAGACTGCCTAGCCTTTACTTTACTGTGTGTCTCAAGCTGGCATGAGGAGGTGCTGCTGTGGAGGGTGACTGATGAACTGGTCTGAGAAGAAAACCGCTTCTCACTGCTATGCAGCGTGGTGGGCTGAAGAACAGGCGCAATTCTGGGTTCTTTTTGGTCAGGGAGCAACGCAAGTGTTTGAAGCTGTCGTGATTTTCCATTTTGTAAATTATCTAGGACGTTCTGAGCTGTCTGTTTTAGTGGCTGTGGGTTGTTTTGAGGAGGAGCTGTGTTTTCCTTTGCTTTCTCTTTCTTTTTTTTCTTTGCAGCACGAGGCTGCTGCAGCTCCTGTAGCCGAAGAAGTTCCTTCTGTAGCGCTGCCTCTTCCTCTTCCTGCCGCCGTTGCTGCTCTTCTAACAACTGCTGTTCCTCCCTTTCACGGGCTTCTGCCTCCAGTCGGGCCTTCTCCTCCAGCTGAAGAGACAGAAACACATTCTGTAGTGTCGGGAAAAACACTTTTGCTTTACGCAAATGCATATTAGTAAGATCAATTTAGCAGGAGGAGTTGCCTTCTTTTGTTTATGTCGAGCTCTTTTGGCTGCCTTAGAGCTGGAGGAGGGTTTATTGTCCGCACTGTTGATAAACTGCAACAGGTCCTCCACCCGCCTGTGGTCCTCCACACCGCCATCTCGCTCCAATATCGACTGGTGTTCCTCCCGTTTTGGCTGCTCCTCCTTGCGCTTTGTCAAACGCAGACGAAGTTTTTCCCGCATCTCTGCATAGTTTCGACTGGTAGGAGCAGCTGGGGGCTATAAATAAATTGGAATATTATTGTAAATGGTGAATATGTAATTGAATTTCAGAAATGCTTAAATGCATACACGTAACGTAGCATGCTAATTGGAGGTCATAAATGTTGCCTTACCCCACCATGACCAAAGAACTCGCAGTAGCAGCAGTCACAGTACTTTCCTTCTTTCTGATTTGTGGATGTGGAGGTTGAGGAGCTGTGCTCCGAGCAGCTGTCCTCATCCTGACTCTCCTCTCCGTCATATGGTTGGTCGTATGCCGCGTTCGTCTCACAGCGGTGGCCTTCACAGTCAGGATCGCTGTAAAAAATATGAGAGAACAAGCCAGAAATCAATAAATGTCCAGGGTTTTGAGCTTGCGGGATAAAAGTAAGAGCTTACCTGCAGACGCTGGGTGGGGCACTGATGGGACCCTCCACCGACGAGGATGGAGGCTCAGCAGGCGGGAGGCACAAACCCTGATGGGCCTCCATAAAGTCTGGGGCTGGAGCAGCCATCTTTGGAAAGGGCTGGGATCCCATTGTAGGAAGGTGCGTGGTGGGTGCTGGGGGCAGTGTGGGGCCAGAAAGTGGAGGGAGGGAGGGCATTCCTGCATGGCTGCTCCTAGGAACGCCTGGAGGTGGTTGCCTATGGTCCTCCTTACCTAAACTGTGAAATACATCATCTGGAGTATCCAGACACAAGATATAGTGCATAAGAACACTGCACAATTCTGAAAAACCTTTCAGAAAAAAAATGTGTTCTCAGGTAGATAAGTGGGTTATTACTTGATTGGACAGTAGTGGCGGTGCAGGACACAGAGGAAGTGGAAGCAGAGGTGGCCATCACCACTCGGTTGGTCTCCATGAAGGCATCCTGGAAATTATAGAGACACTTTTTCTTGGCTCCGCTCTTCTTCTGCTCTTTGCCTTCTGAAGAGGAGCACGATGATGAAGACGACGACGACGAGGTAGAGGACAGTGACGAGGATGTGGGGAAAGGGGGAGGCATGGAGGTGGGCAAAAAGGGGTGTTCTCCTTGGTGGCTGGCTGATGATGTAGGAGGGAGGGGCATGTCAGCGAGGGGTGGTCCCAGCATATCCCCTGTTGAGCGATAATACAGAACAAGTCATGATTTTAACAGTTTATGACTCTCGGGTGTTTTGGAAGTGTGATGTCTCACCAGGTAGGGATTCAGGCAACAGTACGGAAGGATTCCAGCTCTTCATCACAGCAGCATCCCACAGGTTCTCAAACTTGAGGGAGAGGCACTGCAGCGAGCTGTTCCAGTCACCTGTTGCCGCTGTGCCACCAAAGCAGTTCGGGTAAACATGCTCTGGCAGTGATGGGCTGAAAGCTGGCTGCTTGGCTGCAGAGTGGTTAGATGTAGGGTTTGGGGGCAAAGGCTAAGTCAGGGGAAAAAGCAAAAAGAAACCATGTGAATACTCTGAAATTGCCCAGGATGCATAAAGGAGTTTTGAGATATTAGTTGGGTTCGATGCGACACCTTGTGGCAGCCTATTGAAATTACAACAAACCTCAACTGGTCTCTGGAACATAGAAAGTGTGTAGGTTAACTGTAAGCTCTTTTCTCACCTTATTATGTGTAAGTGGAGGACTAGGAGGGTAAAGTGTGGGATGTAGTAGGGGCCGGGAGAAGTTGTGTAGGGGCAGGTGGCCGTGGATGTGGGGGTAGAGGTGGAGGGCAGGGTGGGTAGACGGAGTCTTGCTGTCTGTGAAGAACTGGTGTCCAACAGTAGGAGGAGGTGCGGTGTGGAGCCGACTGGGGGGAAGACATGTGGTGGAACCCAGGTTGGTACAGGTGGGGTCCTGGTTGCACACGTGGCACTCGCAGGCATGTTGGACCTGTTCTACCTGAGTTTGGCAACAAGGTTTTCAACTTGTATTACTCTGCATGCACATCATTGGGTAAAAGTGCAGGAAATCACTTTTAATCAACTCAGCAAAATTGCATCAAGGTTCCTATGTCTTAATTGTCACTGTTTTCTCAAATTTCAGTTGTTCCAGTATTGATTTCATGTTATAAAAACCCAAGAAGTTTCATTAATGGCTGTTTAAAATGATTAAATACCTGTTGGTGGTTGTAGGAAGGTGGAGGAATGCTGCTCTTTCCTGAGGAAACCTCCTGCTGCTGCCCCCGCATCCCCCTGCCAGCTTCCCCATCGGCTTCTTCCTCATCACCTTCGGACAAACTGCTGCTGCTGCTAATGTGAGGAGACTATAACAGACACATGACGCAGACGGACTCAGTTTCCCAGTAGCCCACTAATACTGGATATGACAAACCGCATCTGGAAACTCAGCTACTCAAATAACATGACGCAGGACAAGACTCACTCCTTCCTTTACTGCCACGTTTTCAGCTTCTCTGTTGATGTCATTGTGGAGGCCGTTGACAGCAGGGCTCACAACACAGTCACCCTCATAAGCACTCAATGGGTACACGTCCCCAAACTTACTGGATAATGGAGGCACTTCGTCGTCATCGCTAATACTGGAAGAAGAACCCAGTGAGTAGTTACATTGGAGGGAATTGATAAAAGAACTGCATCAATATATTCTTTTTGTGTGTGAATGTCTGGCTGCTTACAAAGTGTTGGTATGTCCCTCAGGCAGAATGAGTCTAGGATGCTGCTGAATAGTGATGGGAGAGCTGGAGTTGGAGCCAGATGCTGAACTACCAGAGGAAAGGCTGGTAGGGTGCACCTCTGCTATGTAGTCACGGGGAGGATCTCCTTGAAGGGGAAGCTTGATGTGCAGATCCTCAGTAATGGGAGAGTCCATGATGCCACATGTCAGGATGTGGGAGAGGCTACAGTCATCGCATGTGCACCTGAAGTTAGACAAGCGTAATTTTAGATTTCGTATTTTGTCCTCATCTTTGGATAATCAATGTTTTCAAGAATTACAGCTCAAAGTCTAACAGTGATGGAAACGAACCTTCTTCGATAATTGCAGTTTGGACAGTCTGGAATGCTCAGGCGTGATGACAGCATTCTCATGGTGTTTGTGAAGTTGTTATCTCCACTTGGGGTTTTTTTATTGTTGGGTAACTAGAAAAAGAACATATAAACTTCTCTGACAAGCAGAACTCGATGTTTAGATCTATCAAAGTGATGCCACATTTAACAAGCATACCTGCTCTTCTATAAATTTTCTCTGCTTAAAAAATTCCCAGTCCTCTTTCAGCATCCGCTGCTTTGACTTTGAAGTCTGGGAACGGGAAGAGAAGAACACGAGATCCCGCAAATCAAAGAAACATGAAAGGTAAAGTGTAAACACGGACATCTGTTTGATTTCATTACAACACTTACATTTTTGCTAATCAAGGACTTGTGTATTTCTGTTCTTTGGTTGGTAAGGCTCTGACCCTCCACCTTAAAAAGCAGCTGCAAAAAAAAGTCACTTCCTTAAAACTCCTGCTCAGTTTTGTGATTTAACAGGTGAATACTGGTATTAACTGTTCTCCTGTATGACTTGAGTGTGTATACCTGTTCATCCACATAGTCATCAATCCTCTTTTCACACTCTTGCCATTGAGCAGCCACAGAAGTCATCTCCTGCTGTAACTGCTGGTAGCTTTCCAACAAGCTCCTGTACATATCTTCATTGTAGGAATCGTGGGAGACCGTGCCGTGTCTATGAGGGAAGAGAATAGTATTAAAAAAAAATCTGTTAGTGTCTGTAGCTATGTGCAATAGTCAGGAACAACTAGCACGTATGATGTTGATGAATTAGTAATGTGAACTTGTTTAGAACTTACTTCAGCTGTGCAACAAGTGTAGGTAAACTGCTGTGCAAGATTGGTTCCGAGAACACCAGATTCTCAAAAAGGTGCTTGTTGTGCAGCTCCCACGTCACCTGGAATTTCTTGAGATGCTCATTCTCCTGAGATAACGAATCAGAAAGACAAGCTGATGATTGATGTATGCCACTGGCAGGAGAGCGAGGGGAGGTCAATCTCACCAGGGTGAGCAGGAAGCTGCTGATGGTGCGTGCAGCTTGGCAGAGGGCGCTGTATTCCTCCAGCAGCAGAGAGATGAACTGGTAGGCCTGAGGAGGGCCCTGCGGTGCAGCCACAGTCCCCGTCGGTGCAGGGGTCTTGGGACCTGCAGAAAGGTGCTTCAACAGACGCACCTTCATTTCCAAGACATATTCACGAGCCTGCTGCTCTAAGCGCTGGTACAGCTGGAATGGGTCCTTCTCACAGAGTCTGCAGGATCAAACATATACAAACATTTATACTCTTATATAGGAATAAGGAATAAGGAAGGAAAGGTTTTGCCAAATTACAACTTTTTCTGTTGTGTGTGGTTTCAAACGTTCTGTCGGTAAGGGAAATTCCATAATCAAATCACAGATTTTAACAGGAAATAAGTAACAAGGAAACTGAATGTGTTACTTTCACATATCTTAACCTGGTGATGTGTAGCAGCAGTTCTTCCTTGTTAACTGTTTGTTTTCCACATTTATACAAAAGAGAATCTAAATAAGGAGAAAGCCTGGGAGATTTACCTGTCGACCAGCACCTTCATGCCTTCCTTGTCTCTCTCTAGAGGCTGGTCGTGGTCATCTGCTAGTGGTGTTCCCGTCTGCCGGTATATGCAGCGGACCAGGTAGCGAACCTCCGACCAGTGGTTCTGTAAATGCTGTGACCCGCTCTCTGACTCAGCAGAGATCTCCCTGTCATTTAGCACAGAAATTTAAAAGTATTTATATTGCATTTCTAATGACATTTACTTCGCTTCCGAGGTCTCTGCACTGACCGTCTTTCGTTGCAGGCTTCACAGCTGCACACTGTGTCAGCAGGCATTGGCGTGGTGAGGTCAGGGGCAGGAAGCATGGGTAGAGTAGGCACAGCACTGGTCAGTCTGTCCTCTGTGGCTGCCTCTTGGCCCATATTTCCATTACCCACAGGCATGTGCAAAAGAAAGTCCTGGTTCTGTTGCAAAAGTGAAAAAAACAAAAAAAAAAAAAACATTACCTACTGTGCAAAAAAATCTTGTGAACTTCACAGTCACAGCTGATGTTCATGTGCATTTTTAATCATTTTGGCAGACCTTCCTTTGATAATAGTGCTGTAATAATTTATCTAAGGCAAGGATGAACTTAGACAAAAGAAAAATAACAATGAAACAGAGGACCTATTTTATTTTTAGAAATCTCTGAATGTTTAGGAAGATGTGCCAAGACAAGAACTTGCAAAACAGCCAATGACGGTTCAATACCGCAAATCCACAGGTGACTCACCCCCAATGACTGTTCCAGAGCAGTGTGTCGGTCCTCCTTCTCCACCGTGCGTCTGCAGTCAGAACAAACCCACAGAGGCAGCTGGAGGGCACTGGGTGTCTTGTTGGGCTGGGACATACCGTTCTGGCCTGGCATCCCTGCCTCTGAAGGCACAGCACCATCTTTACGCTCACATCGGCACAAGAGGCAGCGATCACCGGCTGTGTAAGGAGCCCGCTGGTTCAGGCCGAATGTGAAGGGTGTCTGCGGTGACCACGGTAATGTGGAAAAGAAGAATAACAATAAGCTGTTAAATCACATCTCACTTCATTCTTTTGCAGAGTAAATCCCCACGATGCCTTAAAATGAAGAGATATTCAATTCTAATACCCATCACCAGATGATGTTTTCTAGCTGCAGTAATGGCTGGATACGTTCATATGTTCATAACAAGAAGCTAGAAGGGACCACAGGAGAATGTCTGATTTAATATTTAACTTTATGTTTCTTGAATACATTTTTGCCACTTTTATTTCAAGTAAGAGGTCCATTTGGACAGAACCCAGAGGGAAACCTCTGCTCTGCTCCTACTGAGCAATCTGGGGAACAAAAATTGAAACAGACAAATTTAAGTTTAACATTTTCGTGTCTTGCCTTTTGTGTGTTGTCGTTCCTAATCAACAATTCTGTATCCAAAATAGACCCAAACGATCGAGCCACTCCCCAGAATCAGCTCATCAAGCTATTGGCACTGATTTCCCCGGCTATTGGTTTTGTTTGGTTTTGTTGTTGGTTTTGTTTGTTAGTCCTTGATAGCACGGCTTGCATTGTCTCACATACCAAGTGAAAAATTACATTATAGCAGCTTTTCCATATATATATATCAAAGAATACCATGGATACGACTGCTATAGTTGGACAAAAACTCGAAAAATTCCGACCACAAATGGAACACACTATGATTTGTCATCTTCTCCTCCCGACATAGCCATGTTTTTGAAACTTTGTTCACTGTAATGTGAGCAGAAAGCACACCTGAACACAGGTGATCATGCATTAGGCAGAGTTCTCAGGCCCTGAGCAACGAAAGCTGCCCGAGCTGTGCCTTATCAGAAACCAGCAGCAGTGTAGTAGTAATAATACTAATAATAATAATAATAAAACACTTAATAGTAATACCGGTATGGTGGTATAGTCTCATTTTCAAACCACTTTCAAAAATATATTGGTATAAGTCACAAAACTGGTATACCGCCCAGCCCTACCTTGTGGTGAAATTCTTGATGTGAATTTACCTGAAGAACTCCGGAGAATTCGGCATTCACTGGTCCTTCTGTAAACTGTGGTGGTACAGTGTTGTTCACCTTAACCTGAGAGATACAAACACAGGATCATGAAACACTACCCATGGTTTAACAGCTCACCTCTTACCCATTATATCTACCTTGGACTTAACTTGTTTCTACTGCATTGCAATACAGAGCCTTTTCAAGCCAAACTTAGCACAAGTACTTCTTCACATCCAGGCAACCAGAGCTTGATGAACATGATTTTAGCAGATTGGGGAGTGGCCTTAAAAACATCACCAATGCATTCTGTTTCTTGTAGGTTTCATCTGCTGCCTAGACTGAAGTTTTTGCTTTCACTCTCCAGACTGTCTCTTGTAGTTTGTGTTTTTGCATTGCGACAGTGTGTGGTGCACAAGTCAAAGACAAAAACCTGGCAATGATGAGAGGACTGCTGAGGCTCGGCAGACAGAATAATATCCACTAGTAATTCATCAGACCCTTCAAAAAACTTTTTCATCTGGGTAGATAAAAATGTTGGAATGAAGCAGATGATATGAACTTCTAATTTACATACATTGTGATAACAAACAGGTGACCCTAGTGAGCGCATTGTTGAACCTGACTTTACATGGATAAATTACAACAGAACTTATCCAACTGAGTTATCTTGTGCAGCTTAAGGGAGGGATGGAGTGCAATTCTCATCATTCACAGAATGATTATTTATCCATCTGGTTGGCAGCTTTGTGAAAATGTGTGTCACATAAACATATCTGCAAAGGTTCTCTTTGACAAGATTATCATTACACTTCCAATAATCAATTCAAAATGCAGATAAAGCCCATTTCACTGCCATGCAGAATGCCAAACTTAATGGCTACAACTGATCCTCGTGTACACACTCTTAACTGTTTTATTACATACAGTAGAAAATATGATGTTGCCAAAACAAGTTAGTGTTTCGATGACAAATAAAGAGTGCAACTTACATACCGTGGCATACATAATTTGTTGTGTAAGTTATCATTTGGCAAATATTATTAGGTCACAACTAAAACTAATAATAGTTATACTAAAAACAATAAGGTGAAAATCCTCTTCTTTACCATAGTGGCTCTAAAGGGCTGAAGTTGAAACGTTCCACTGTTAGCATTAGCTAGCATTAATGTTTATCTCTCTGCTTATTACCATCAGTCAAACTGGTTATAGTTGGTGGCTCCATAATAAATTTGAATGGAACAAAACATTCTGCAAACATGGGAGTCCTAAAAAAAGTCTTTTATTCAACTTGTCGATTCAGTTGTAAGTTTCTTAACTTGAGCTAACATTTGCAGTCACAGCTTTTGCCCAGGGCAGAAAGTAGCCATGCTAATGTTTTACGTTAGATTAACATAACGAAGACGGTTAACGAGACACAAATACAGAAAACTGTAAACTGCTATAGTGCATCGCAAGGCATACTGATGGCCCTTGACAGTAACTGATCGGTGTAAATTTGAGCTTTGTTGAATAAGGTGGTCAAGTTTTCTATAGCTGTCTTCCTCACATCAGTGTTGGGCCTGAGCAGGTTGGTGTCGTTGGTGTTACTAGCTTTGCACTAGTTTTCTTAACCTAGTTCGAACTTCTATTGGTTTACATTGTATGGCACACTTACCTCTCCGTTTACGCCTCCGATGGACCCTATATTCCCATTGCCTGTGCTGCCAGGTGTTAAAAAGTTGACTACTGAAGCAGATGTTGCTATTCCCGGACAGCCTAAGGCCGAGGCGACACCGGCCTTGGCACCGCTAGTATTGCAGACAGCACTGCAGCTACTGCCACCGCCCCGCTTGTTCTTCCTGCGTTTAGCCCCTCGTTTAGCATCGGTTGGACTCATTTTTTACTCGAAAGAAGGGAGACAACTTGCCGTCCAGACTTGGCAGAGTCTCTAATAGAGAGTCGGGCGTGACCACGTGGGTATAAATCCGTGATAGCGATTAAAAACTCTCCCAAAGCGACAGACACTCAGTTCCATCAAAGTGCAAACCGACTTCATAGGTTCCAATATGGCCACTTAGCTGGACCGCTTCAACCAGGCTTCAGTTTGCGTTGCAACGTCACTGCGCGTCCGCTTTACGGGGATTATGGGAAATTGAGTTATTTTCTAGTGCACGTCAAATTTTTTAGAGAGTTCATGTATAGCTAAAATAAACGCATTAACTGCGAAGGCATTAGTTGTTAAATAATACAATTATTACAGTAATACATTTAAGCAGGAAAGAAGCACATCAAACATTGCTTATTCCGCTCTAGTTGGACATGAAATAGTACAATGTGCAGTTATTATAATTTAACAGCAGGGGGCGATCGTATGCAGCAAGTGATGTAGACGGATCTGATGACAGCCAGGGCCCACACATTATAGTAGTTTGTTCCGGTGTTCCAGCTGACAGTCTTATGTGTTGGATGAAAGTCAAATGCCGGATTGTCATTTACTAATACATCTATGCACGTTTTGCACTAAAAGTAGGCGCGTTGCGCGTTTTGGGGAAACACCCAGTGCAGCACGGCGCCAAGGATCTCAGTGAACCGCTGACGTACGACGGCTAACAATTCACAGCTAACTGTGTAGTTAGCCACGACCGCAGCAGGTAACGTTGCCTACAAGTTTTCATCATCGCAGTTACTTGGTGATGTTGCGTTTCGCTATTGATAAACATCTGAGAGCACACGTGAAGCTCTAAGTACTTTTGTTAACTTTTTTTTAAATGGGTTTATAATGTGCAATTTAGCGTTATTGTTAGCTAGCAGCACGTCAAACGACTCCCATTCACTATATTTACTCAAATTCATATTAGTCTACAGCTTTAAAGATGAGTCACGTGGAATAAAACCTCTGAAGTTTATAGACTGATAACTAAAACTGTGGAACGCGCCGTTACTACGCATGATTATGAATCATTATTTTTGTGTGATTACATTGGCAATGTATAGAAAGTTTGTAGCTTGTAAAGTGGTTCACTGATAGTCACGTGATGACCGCAACAGGTAAATGTTGCTACCCTTGAAAAACCGGACCAAGACCGGTCTGATTTCTACAAAAAAAAAAAAAAATCCTGCCTTGAAAAGTCTAATGGTTCACGTTAAATCTATGATTCGTAGCGCTGACGAATGCACGAAGGAATCCACGTTCCACCGAACTCATGTTGTGACGTTATTGTGCTGTAAGCCTAAAATCTGGAAAATCAAACGTTGACACTGCTTTACAAGCAGTTCACACTATTTGTGTCCTATTCAAGAGTTGTTTACGTGTCTGAGTTGAAGCTATTAAAACCGCCATCTACAGTAAAAAAAAAAAAAAAAAAAAACACGTCTGAAAAGCCAACGTGATGATTAAATAGTTTAACAATCAGTTATTTTTTATAGCAAAGCTATTTAATTCAACAATGAATAATTAACATTGTTTTCTTTCTAAAAGTGTGTCTAGAAGTTGCACGTAACAATAGGTGCATTCATGCTGGTCCGAACTAGAGATAAAGGGAAGAAATTAAATTCCCTGGCCTAAACTGTCTGTTGCATGAGGACACATTCATGCACGTTTGTTTGTTTTCAGGTATGTCTGACTCGGAAGTTAGTCCTGAGGCTGAGCTGGGGAAGACCTCAGCCAAGCACCCTCAGGTAGATTGTGTGAAGGAGGCTGACGAGGCAGAGGAGACTTTGAATGAAAAAGAGAGGGTAGGCAGCGGTAGAGGAGTAGACGGTGAGGATGAAGTGATGTATGACATTGATATCAACACTGATGATGAGAATGCAGAGGGAAGCGACGGGGATGTTCGGAGGGAGGATGAGGTCAGTTGGAGCGGCCATGAGGAGGCCTGCAGTGACCCTGATGCTGCATGCATGTCAGGCAGTGTAGAGGATGAGGGACACAGGATAAAACAACAAGCTGAAGCACCAGAGGAAAGAGAAGAGTCCCACACTGAAGCAAAGGTGATGTTTCAACTCGTTCTAGGTGGTCCTGCTCTGCTCTGTTTCGGTCTGTGGGTGCTTTGGTGGTGGTGGCCTCATTGCTGTGTGGAATATTTGTTCTCCATTTTCATCTGAAAAATCAGCATTGCGTTAAGTTAAAGGGTTGCTTTGGTTTTTTCTTTTGTCTGTAGATTTATTTCACATTTGTTCTCTTCTTTGTCAGAAGATTTATAGAAAATTGTTGCAGTTGTTGATTTTGAGGTGTCTTGTGTTTGGGGCTGATCAAGATTTCACTCTTTTGACCTGCTTATTTATTGGTGAAACATGGTACACACTTAGCATTTCAGTCTCATAACCTCAATATTTCACACCAATCAATCACACATTTGTTTTAATCAATAATTTGCTTCTGCAATTATTGTTATAAGTTATGTGACGTCTCGGTAACACAGTTCCTTTATAATGTGGCTCTGTTTATGATCTGGGCATGCACAGCGATCCACAAGCTGTGGGTCACATGGTAAGTGAAAAGGATTTGAGCTGCTGGCTGCACATTTACAGCATTTCTTGTGCTTTTGGAATGTGCTCTCTTCAGGCATTTCATGTCATTTACTGCAGCACTCGATTCTTTTTTTTCAAACCCTAATCCTGCATTTTACTGTACAACAAACATTCCATGTTAAGTTATATTGTGTCACAGTGTTCTCTAGTCAAAGAAGTAAAGCGCAATTGTTTTCTGTCCAGCTGACGAGGCTTATTGAGCAATTAGCTCCTTGCCTTCCTCCCCTTCTCCCTACACCGACTGTTGTAGGTTGTATCCTGGATACAACTAGATGCATGCCGCACCTCGCCCTTTTTATTCGCCTGGATTAACAGGCAGCTGTTCTTGAAGTGTCGTCTTGAAGAAAGTCTCCCTTTGAATGCTGTCAAAGAGGACTGAAAGAGGAGTCTGTTTTATCTGCAGCGAGTGGTTGAATGAGCCCAGCAGTGCATCTCTGCTGCCTGCCTGCATTTGGGCGTCGTATGGCATTTAAATATTTATGTGTCACATGACCAACATCATAACTTGAATCACTCGCCTGAAAGCAGCCCCGACTTGGCAGATACACGCAGAATCAGTTAATACATGTTTCTTGCAGCATGTTAAAGCAGTATACAATTCGAATGTTTTTTTTGTAGTTGTAGAACGAAAGTAAGTTAAAAACCTTCCCAATGATGTGACATGCTCTTTTTACTGTATTTAAACAAACATATGTGAGTGTTGATTCATATTGCTATTTTAAAGACTAATTTATTTTGCAGCACTGCAGGTCACAACATGGACGGGACAATCTAGCGCATGTTGACATGTATTTCCAGATGATCCAAGCTTTGGTGTGAGATCTGATGTGGAGCCATTAAACTCAGTCTGGCTGCTTAGACCAGGCTCAGATCTTGTAACCTGATGATCTGCAGGGAGCTGTGGCTGCATAACTTAAACACTCCCTACGATTCTGGCAATTGAGGGCTCATGTTGAGAGATAACCTTTTTATTGGCACATTTATTTTCATTTGCCGAAACGGTAAACATGACTGACAGCACGTATGTGGCATGGTTAACCTCCCACCGAGGAAAAGAAAACCCTTTACTATTTAACATATAACTTTGGCCCAGAAATGTTATCAGTATAAAGATTTATACACTGTGTAAACCTGTGACACAATATTTTGAATAAAAGGGTTATTAAAAGGTAAAACACAAACATTGTTTTCCAGTGAACTCTGCAACATGAATTCAGCAATCAGAAGTCTTAATAAAGCATTACAAAAATGCTCTTGCCTGTGGAATGACAGTTTCTGCAACTGTGCCCACGAGAGGGCAGCCCACATCTCTTTATCTCAACATACTGGATCCACCTTGGGTGTGTCCCCGTCGGTGTTTTTATTTTGAAGATTGTAAAGACTAATTTCATCATTTATTTTATAGGAAAGCACAATGACAGAGGAGTTCCAGAGAAGCTCAGCAGCTGAAATCTCAGTCACCAGTAATGGAGACCTGGATCAGAACCCCGAAATGGTTTTCGAGAGGGTAAGGTGTTGACCTAAGGTGTTTTGTAGCTGCTTTTCAGACTATAAAGTTACTGTGTGAAAATTAACTCTGCAAAATGTTAATCTATACAATATACCATCATTCATATTGGATTTTGAATTCCCATCATCCTGGTTGGCGGCTGGCTCTGCCTGTCTTTTTTTATTGTTACAGCTTGTATTGTATGATGTTGTTTATTGCATCATTTTGTCTACAGGACTCCTGTCCCAGTGTCCCTGGGTCGCAGAACCTTTCAGGATCTTGCGTCTCAACAACAGAGGGCATCCCTGAATCAGGACCATACAAGGGTAAAATGTCTCTCCTCATTTTTCACAATAGTACTTGTTCTGTTTTCATGGGTTTTGTGACGATAGCACATCAAACCTCCGTCAAGCCTTGTCGCCTTGCCTCATTAATTGTTCCACAGCATTCTGCACTGACAGACCTCCTGTAAGTGCTGTTGGTGCACTAAATTAGATTTCCACTTTCCATTAAATTAGAATTTGTAAAGGTGGAAATCCACTTGAATTTAATGAGTTTCCTCTGATGTCTGAGTTGTGCCCTTTTTTCCCCCCTTGTCATCAATATGCAGCTGTTACAAACGCAGATATAAATCTCCCCATGAGGAGTGAGATGTGGCACAAATGATGCTCCCACTTTTTTCCATGTCGGCCTTTGTTCTACGTGGCAGCTTTGGTTCTGGAACACGTTCAGCCTGCATTATAAACAGAAATGGGGAAATTCATCAGTGACAAAACCAGTGAGGTAGTGACATGCTAATAAATCACAATTCTGAATATCTCCCAGGGTCAGCAAGCCTGCCCACATCTCCTGTGGCGCCCATAGCGCCCAGCTCAGCTGTTGCTAGCCGCCTGGCACGCTCTTCCAGCGATAGCCAGGCTGAGAAAGGTACCAGCGGCGAGTATGAATCAGACCACGCTTAGTCACCGCCACATGCTCCTAATTAAGCTGCGGCTTGTTTTTCCCCTCTGGTTTTCTCTCATTTCTTACCTGCTCCTTGTTCCTACAGGCTGTGCTTCCCTCAAAAAAAACTCTCTTCTTTTTTTACTGGCTCCAAATGTAATTTTTATAATGAAGCTTAGGTAGTAGGGGTAGGTTTGGACCTTTTCCACCTGTGATCTATATCTTGGCCCTTCTACATCTGATGCAACCCTGGATGCATAAGCATATATATGCTTATGTAATGGTCTTCCCTGTTACTTTACCTACTTGCAACCTTTGCCCTGTTGTACACCAGCACCTATTGTCTCTTTTTCAAGAGCCCTGAAACTAACAACATAAAATGAGAAAAAGCCTTGACTTTATGAATGTACACAATTGCTGTAAAAAAACAACTTTATAATATAATAAGGTGGTAATTAAGGAATAAGTATGTTTTTGTATTTATTTTGTTTGTCCTTAAAGGTAATTTATACTGTTTAGTTTTCCCTGCCTCACTGCTTTGGGAATTTTATGGGTTTTTCTTTTTTTTTTTTTTGTTTTTGCCTCTTTTGACTGGATCTTGTCCAGACTGCTACTCCAGCTGCATAATCACACCCCAGTAAAATGATTGGCTTTTATGTTCTTAGGAGCAATGCAAGCACAGGCCACCAGTGGAGCGGTGGTCCTTGCAGACGACCTAAAGAGCCCAGCTATGGAAAAACTGGACCTTGTGAGAAAGTGGAGCATCAACACTTATAAAGTAATCCTCCCTGAACTGCCTTTAGTCGACCTCTCTTCTCCATCAGTGTTATTGAGCCTGCGCTCCTCTTCAGTGTACCAGACAGATGCTGTCAGAGAAGTTGGGTCGCGGCTCCAGGACTGTGGACGTGGAGCTTGAGGCTCAAATCGAGATCCTCCGTGACAACAAGAGAAAGTACCAGCACGTGATCAGGCTGGCTCAGACGCTGGCCAGTCAGCTGTCTCAGATGATGCAGACACAAAAGCAGCTGGGCGATGCCTTCTCTGACCTGAGCCTTAAATCACCAGAACTCCATGTGAGTATATCACGCATCCTGATTCGTATGCGTGATATACTTGGTTGCATATGTAATATTCAAATTTTACTTCCAGGATGAGTTTGGTTACAATGCTGACACCCAAAAGCTTCTGGCCAAAAATGGAGAGACGCTGCTTGGTGCAATTAATTTCTTCATCTCCAGCGTGAATACGCTTGTGGACAAAACGATTGAAGACACCATGCTTAATATCAAGCAGTATGAGTTTGCCAGGTAGGTAGTACACATTCACCTGTTTATTGTGACTGAATCATTTTAAAATGACATGTCTGCACAAAAATTGTGCAAACACTGATTTATTCTTAAATGTTTTACCGTCTTCGTGTGCCCACTCCGCTTCCCTACATCATCAGAATTGTAATAAACATGCACATAAAGTTTCCTTTTTATTTCTACTGCTGAACCTCCAGCTCATCACTGTGACGGGTTGCATTTGACACAAAGCTGCTACAGCTGAAAACAGCTTATCTTCAGCCGAAATAAAGTCATTTGTAGCATGTGTCGCTTTCTGTTGCTGTTTCAATCCCATTCAGGATTGAGTATGATGCTTACCGCACTGATTTGGAGGAGCTGAATCTTGGACCACGTGATGCCAACACCCTGCCCAAGATTGAGCAGTGCCAGCAGCTGTTCCAGATCCACCGAGAGAAGTACGAGAGGATGAGAAACGACGTCTCCGTCAAGCTGAAGTTCCTGGAAGAGAACAAGGTCTTGTGGATTCTTCTTCCTCTCCATGACCTGTAGTCTGTGTCCAACTCAGGTGTGCTCACTGTCACCTTTTTCCTGCGTCCACACAGGTGAAAGTATTGCATAACCAGCTCATCCTGTTCCATAACGCCATAGCCGCGTACTACGCTGGAAACCAACAGCAGCTGGAACAGACACTGAAGCAGTTCCACATCAAGTTGAAAATGCCAGGAGAGGACAGTCCATCCTGGCTGGAAGAGTACTAACCCTTCCTTCACAGCCACCGTGGCTCCACTTTGAAAGAAAAAACAAAACGTCAATTTCTTCAGATAATCTGCAATCCCCTTTTTATTCAAATTTTGCTATAACTGCCTTTCAACTTCCAGAATTTGCAATCTTTTTCCAGTACCCAAAACTGGTACACTCCAACAATCACTATTACGGCTTATGTCATGAGTTTAATCATAATCAAAAATACACTTTTTATACTTTTGTCAAAAAAAAAAAAAAATGCATTTGGAACCTGTACCTTGCCTTTTGTACTCCAGCATATGAATGTTGCATCTCAACACAGCTCTAGAAAAGGGCAGCTACAGAATCCAAACAAGTCAATTTACAGCTGTTATTCGATGGGATTGATGCTTTATAAAAGTCTGGAAGCCTCAGGAGCCTCTGCATGGATTCTCAGACGTTTTCTGTCTACCTGTTGAGATGAACAGGGAACAATCAGCATTCAGATTTCTGGATCGTGCAGTCTAGTCACTTTTATTTTATTTTTTTTTTACCAGCAAACTTGCATTAGAGTGATGTGATATTTTGGAAGCTGTTTTCTTTGTAATTAGAGCTGGATGATAATATTAACTGCACTCCGTGTTCTGCACTCGCAGTCTGATCTGTGTAATGTTTGGGTCTCTTATTTGAGCTTGACGATTTGGAATATTCTACAAATTATAAAAACTTTACAAATTCTATTTGTATTAGAAAACAGGGTTGTATTGAAGGTTATGGGTCTCAGGACGGAGTCAGTCGTTTGTCATACAGGTGATATTAACCTTTTTAACACTAATAGGGAGATATATTTTCTCAAAATGTGAAACAATATAAAATTCATATGGATGGTTGTAAATCCCTGTCAGTGTTGAAATAACAGTTCTTTTGAGTAACATTACCTTTTTTTCCTGTAAAAACCCATTTTGTTTTGTCTGTTCATGTCCTGTGACTGACTGGTTAAACTGACCATGCTCTTTAACTGTAGTGGGGGACCAGCCTTACGTGACTACATGTGCCTTGATTTCTCGCTTTTGCTGTTTTCTTCCACTCCGTTGTTGCATGTAATCTTTAAAACCAACTCTCACCGCCGGTTTAGGAGAGCAAGAGACCAAACGGACGCATTTGTTGGATCTACGGTTAGAGTCTGTACACCTGACAGGCACTCCAGTAACTTCAGGAAGTCTAAATGTATTTTAATACTTAAGATTTCTCAAAGAAACATTCATATTGCACATAATGCATGTGTTTGCATTAAGAATATAGTTTAAAAAAAAGTGTACTGAAGTGTAATATGGAAACCAAAATGCTTTTAACTTGGATGAACTTTTCTCTGGTACATTTAAACGACCAGCATCTGTTTGCCTGAGCTGCTAACGTTTTCTTCATTGGGATATAAAAAACAAATATATTTTTTAAAGAGGACGTCTCAATAAGCAGCTACCTCATTTGTACACATCCTGTGGGTCTTAATGGCAGTCTGAGAGTGCGTGAAACATTATCAAACTATCTATGCCCTAAAATAGATGCATATATATTTGTAATTGTGGTTGTTTTACCTTGACTGTAGTCGATCACCAATGTTTCCCTTTGGCCAGAATGATGTACTGGGACCAGTCTATGGTAGTCGCGCTCTTCCTGTACAGTAAGAGTGGAAGAAGGTTTCAGGATTTTGTATAATCTCTATGGGAAAATAAAAGATTCTTTAAGCATTGTCACCTATCGCCTAATTCCACTGTTAAATTTAAAGATGAAACAAGAAGTCACCACCAGAGGCCAGCAGACGTCACAACAGGAGACAACGAGTAAAGCAGCCCAATAAAGCAATAAGTACGTTACATAACAATAGAAAACTAACTAATGCCATCAAGACAGTATGTAATGCAAGGTTTGGTTGCTTTATGATCAAAGCCTCTCTGTGTTTTGATCTTGGAAGATCAAAGGTGAAAGTCCTGGTGATTCCTTTGTGAGTGCGCCTCTGTGAAGAAACAAGTTTTATATTAATTACAGCATCTGTGGTACCCAAAAGTCTTCATAACCTACCGGACGTTTTCCCGCAAGGATTGCGGTGATTGCGCCACCGTTCTTTGGCCGCGTACGGCGCATAGACGTGAACGCGCCTCTTCCCACCTGAGCCAATCGCGTTGCAGGACGCTCACAACGCCGCGCTCCGCCGCCGCAGCTGCAGCGTGTCGCCGCACTGTCTGTGTCGCAGCTCGGCTGGGACGTCCGCGTCTTACCCCGACGCCCTTTAACCCCGAAACACGGCGCAGATTTTCTCCTCTGAAAAGTATCGACGGCTAACTCCAACCGCGCCGGAACGAGTTCCGTGTCCCGGCGAGCCCCGTCATCCTTCCGGTGAGTCGATCAGGACGTTGCCGCCGCATCTCCCGCTGAGCGTGGATGTGAAATATGGACCTTGTAACTTCTGCGGAAAGTCTCAGTGCGGTGAAATGTTCCATTATGGCAAAGTATGGAGCAGTTTAATCTTTTCTTTTTGATGGCCTCTAGTGCAGCTGTGATTCAGTTGTTGCTCATTTGGTGTATTTAGTGGGCTGTGTGGCCTCTTAGCACAGCAAGCTTGTTCTACAACTTAACTGTAGGCTTTTGTAGTAACCATAGCAAATGCCTACATCTAGAAATATGTACTTTAATCAACCTATGGCTATAAAAATCCAATTTACCTCTTGTAGTTGTAGAAAACGCCTTATTGTGATTGTTTACATGCTTTGCGAAGAGTATTTGTAAGGATTTTTGTTTTAAGATTTCAGAATTTACCTCTTTTAACTCATGCATATGATCTGATAAATCCTGGTTTCTGTTGAAAAATATTTATTAATGGTGTTTGGTACAATTTGTCCGGAATATATTCAAGTTATTGTGCATTAATAAATCTGCACAGTTACATTTTTGCAGCCAACGTACACACAAATCCTGCAACTTTCACCACAACATAACAGCACCTGACGTTGTCAGCACATTATAGTCATTCAGGTTCATAGTATAAACATTTAAGAATTACAATTCATCATCAGAATCCCCAACAGATCTTACTTCCCCCTTCCAGAAATATTTAGATCTCCATGTATGACTTTACAGCGCTGTCCCCGTTGATTGGCTCCCTCCCCAGCGTTCCTGGCCTTTGAACACTGGTACACATGCTGAGATGAATTAGAGGACAATCCATTCAAGTGTCAGGAACAATAACCCGGTGGAAAAAAAGAGTTTCTGCCCAGGGCAGGTCAAGGGAGAGGGTGGAGTTGCCCCCCGGTTGCTGTGGAGGCCGAGACTAACACGGAAAACTCAATTCTCTGACGTCAGCCCAAGGAGGAAGATGTTGGGGGGCTTGATTTATTTCTGTGGGAGTGCAGAGGGACTGAATAGCTGTTACCAACTTGGGTCAACTCAAGTGGTCTTTACGGCCCAAAAATCTGTCGCCGTCTTATAAATTCAATTTTTGTCTTCGGTGACTAACGGTTAAAAATAAAATGCACAACAAAAGGAGGGAAAGAAAAGAGAGAGAAAATTAAATTGCCCTTGTTTGCATGCCTTGCTCAAATGTCACGACCCCGACTCCCACCTCTGATACCACCCGTGTCTCTTAGCGATGATGATGGGGGGCCAAAAGGAAGCAATTAAGAATTATAATACTGATCCAGCTCTGCTGTTGTGTTGTGCATGATGTAAGAACCTGCCTCTACCTGGGGTTTCACAGGTATTAGTGTGTATTCTCCTCCAGCCTGCTGAGTCTCAGGGCCCGTGGGTAAACACTTTTCCCAAGTGCCTTGTAAACATGTTTGCATTCCCTCCATGTTGCCTTGTTTTTGTCTCTATGACAACCTGAGCACAGATCTGCTTATTCATAGCCCTTATAAGCCACAATCACCTGCACCTTGTTCAGGATCTGTTAATTAATTAAGATGATGGGTAGTTTTTTTTTAGAAACTCACATGTTATGTGTAGGCTTCTGTGGTTGGTGTTGATTGTGCAGAAAACTGTGAAAGCTGAGGTGCAGCGAGACTGGCCTGGAGCCGTGCTCGGCAGCAGGCTCAGATTGCCAGGGCCACAATCGGACGACAGAGCCAGGGGTGATAGAGAGCCAGTGGTCTGCTGTTAACAATAGAACAAACAGACGAGGACTCAAAGCTGTGTTTTTGATCAGCAGCCCCACCGCAGATGGGTGTCCCCCGTCTCAGTTCCTCCCTCTGTCCCGTCATTACCTCGCCTGACTGGGTTTTGTTTCACCTGTTTGGCTTTTCTCTGCTCTCTCTCTTCTGTGCTCTGCTTTTGTGTTTTTTATCAGGTGATTAAGAGGCTGTTATGAAGGTTTGGGACAGCTGAACCTGAAAAACAGCAAGTTATTAAATCTGTTAGCATATCCACCAATTATCCTTATGTGTTGATATTTAACATCAAACGATTTTTGAGATGTTTGATCACCTTCGGATTGTCTGTAATCAGGAGGATAATATAAGAAGACGCCTTGTTTAATGAACAAGATTAAATGCATTTAGTTTAATGAGCTTTAACTGCTGGGTGTGATATAACATGTTACAGGTGAGATGGTCATTCATATAAGTCTTAGCTAAAGTCGATTTAAACAGTAATCAACGGTGTGAGCATGTGTGCAGCTTTAATCTGGAGGCACAGGTTGCTATTACCAGATTTATACGCAGCTTGGGGGATGTGTCATGCCGGGGGGGGGGGCCTTGTCTTGTACGCTGTCATTTTGAATCCTTTGTTCTGGGAATCTGCAGGAGTTTGTGTAACAGATCATGACGGGCAGTTACCAAACAAGAATGTGATTCCCTGCCATCATCTTCAGCTCAGCGGAATGATACGATAGCACGCTTTGTGACAGTGACGCTAATTCGTGCTCTGTCAACCTGCTGCTTGAAATTCAATTTAGGAGTGACTTTCTGTTTTGACCGTCAACAGAAAGTCATCATGCCCCTGTCGGGACATGCTTAGGCTGGCAGAATTTCTGCATCAGCAGTCTGCAAGTCGCTTTACAGTTTTATTCGCTGCCAACGGTACAGAAAGTAGGCTTAAACAGATTTCCTGAAAAGAACCTTAAGATCCTCCAGACTGAAGGGTGGGAGAGTCACTGTTATCTATACAATTAGAGAGATCCACTGGATCTTTGGTTGTTTACACCTTTTATGATTTTTATGGATTTAAAAGAGTCTTCTGTCACCTT
Organism: Pao palembangensis; assembly: GCA_015343265.1. Taxonomy (NCBI): domain Eukaryota; kingdom Metazoa; phylum Chordata; class Actinopteri; order Tetraodontiformes; family Tetraodontidae; genus Pao; species Pao palembangensis. The sequence goes on along the minus strand of CM027089.1, from coordinate 2,759,144 downwards.
CAGCCGACAGCCTTTCTCTCACGCTGAATGGGACTCTGATGCAAAGACAGATTGAGGGATGATTGCAGGTTATTTATAGCCACATTTGTGCACCAGTTTTATTCAAGGCAGGAGGGGCAGGAAGGACGTTTTCAGGTGCATTCAAGCAAAGACTGAGTGGAGTAGCATTCTTCCTCTTTATCGCTTATTCCTAGAATTTGGCCTGTCGAGGTGACACAAAGGCTTTTAGTGAAAGACACGAAAGTATCATCAGGTGACTTTAATGAGATTAATCTGAGCAGGAAAAGATCTGTGTTCCGTGGTTTCCATCCAGATTGGATGAAGTAGCCTGTAGCGGACCTTGGTCTCTCCACACCAGACAGGTAATCTCCCTCAAACCGATTTTGCAGATTTGGGAATTAACCGTTTTGTTTTGTTGGCTGCATTAACCTTTACCCGAAGCATAAGGTGACGAATGTTTGGCTGTTGCATGCGCGCAACATGCACAAAACATGATGGTTCTGCATTATAAATGTACAGGTGACTGGCCCCTGGGTCAGCACAACTTAGCAGACATCAGCAGCTTGGCTGGGAAGAGGATGGCTCCGATACGTGGATTATTCACCCTTCTGCCAGCACTCACTCAGAACATACCAGGAACCCAATCTTTGAAAATATTCAGCAAATCCAGGATTTTCTGAATAATAGGCTTGTCGTCAACAGTTATTATAGGAGCAATTTAAGATAATCCTACCGGATGCTGCTCAGTTTTATATGATTTAAATTGTGGCCCAGCAGCCATAAACACTATGTGTTACTATGAAGAAGCTTTGTTTCAGCGCTGTTTCAAAATAATTAGTCACAGAAGTTGACTTTTGGCTCAGGCTGCAGTTAACAGCATTTCACGACAGTTTATTTCCAATAACTAATATTGATATAATTATTAGGACCTTCACAAGACTTTGCAACAGCCAGCAGAGTTGATGTCATGTGCTGCCCTTTTGGCAGTGTTTGACCAACAGAGTTCAAGGTGTTCCGAGGGATCCAAAACAAACCTGACAGCTAACATCCCACTGAGCCCCACACAAAACATCTCTCGGCTAACAAGCGTTTCCATGGTAATGATGATGGAGCCTGAATTCCTTTTAAGTGCACCCGTTTGCCCCTTTGGTGTGCGCGAAAGACCTCAGCTCCAGGGGGATGTTCACTGACCCAGGGGAAATTGAACTGGAAGTCAGCAACAGGGGATTATTACAACAGGTCCTGACCTTTGGCATTTCAGATGAGAACAGATTTGTTTTGGTTTTGACAGTTACCTCCGGTTTAAACCCATTGGAGCTTTCCACAAGAGTAAATTATAGTACATGAAAAGAAAAACAGTCTTCAGATGACTGATGTAACTAAATATCATTGCCAAATTTAATCCGTATTTATAAATGTTTGGTTTTCCAGGTCTTCAGGCATTGTTGCTCTTTCAAATCATACACCAACTTTTACCTGTAATCTTTTACTAGAAAGAGTTTTAACAAAGTGTTGGTATTGCATGTGGCCAATGTTGCCTGTGAAAGTAGGTGGGGAATTGCTCATCGGAGACTACCGGAGACTGATAGGAGCACGTTTGCCTGGGGGGAGCAGGACAGGTGGGCCGAGACCCCACAATCACTGTTCACAACAGCAGGTGAATGTGTGGAATCCGTCTGACAGAGCTCCTGCTCTGCCCCGGGGCTCTTCTGGCTAGTGTTACTAAGTTTTTCCTTCGAATTCACTCAAACTCAAGGCTGGAAGTTCAGATGTTGTTCGCGCCCTCTGAAATATGAAGGAGTTGCTGTCACAGAGCTGATTTTCCTTTGAGAGACAAGATTAACGCGCTCTGAGCCTGCAGCACAGTGCTCAAGCTTGTAACGTGCCACTTATGAAACTGTAAAATTACATCCATTAAAGGTTAGCTGGCTTGGCGTGTGAGGGGTTTCTAGGCAACAGGTAACACATTCATAAATGTGCTGTTAGGCACATTTCTCTGAATGTTTTAAATTTATCCTCAAAAAAGCTTACATTGTAAGACTTAACTGCATGTCTCTGTTAGGCTGAGCTCTTCATTGCAGCTTAATGCTTAATTTACAGAATAGTGGTGATATGTTTTTGTTTTTTTCTGACTCAATTAGAAGAAATTTGGTTGTCTGACGTAACCCAAGGAGAAAACAGCTCTCAAATTATTTAACACCGCCGTCAAAGTCATTTTAGTTTTTGTTCTCACCTGGCTATTTAATGTTGTATGATGTACATTTTGTGAATGATCCTAATCAGTTTTGAGTGAAATAATATAAGGAATTTTAGGGTCTGTCTTCATGCTCTTCTCAATGGTCAGATTGTTGCTGCGGCTGAGAGGTCAACAGAGGAACTGAAGAGATTGTATCTGTAGCACATTAGAAGGTTTTTCCTCAAACCAGGAGTCCACTCAGCGTGAGCTGAGATGCTCTGAGGGTGACATGAATTAGACATGAGCGACAGCGTGGTCCGCCTGAGCACCGAGACTGATGTCAGCAACATGAGGCCGTTTGTGACGTCCGCTTTATTAATTAGTCATCATCTGTGGGTATCAGGTGGAGGAGGCCACTAACGACGGCAAGATTAGCACAAAAGTGCAGGTTAAAATAATAAAAAGCTAAAACACATTTGAATACCACCAAATTACCTTTGATTCGATCTCTCTTCAGTTACTCTGCTGGTTTCTTTGTTTAGTCTGTAAGGAGCAACACATCACTGTCGCCATGTCAACTGTGGTTGTGAGTGATGCAACCAGTTTCCCTCCGACTAAGAGGTGAACCATCCAGTTAACAAGGAGAGGGAGAAAGAGAAGGCAAGGGTGGACAACAAGCACTTCCTTCTCTTTGTTTCCTCCTTTTTTACAGCTGGAAGACTCCCTTAAAGCTTGCTTACCACAATCTGACAGTGATCGTTTTAAAAGTCTGTTTTTTCTTAATAAAACTTTATCAGAGGCCGTCTGACTAGGAAATGTCTTATTAGATTGAATTGCCGGATCTCACTTGAGTGGAATTGATTTTATGATGTCTCTGCAGGGAATTAAATTCAGAAATTAAGCCAGGAATAACGGACCGGGCCACGATTATGCAGTCTTAGTAAAACCTGAGTTATTTATTCACCTTGGCACAGGCTACATGCAAGTGTTTGGAACTCGTCCGCTTCCTGAGAACTTCTTGAGAGTGAAATGATACCAAACAGAAGCTAAGCTGTGGGTGTAACGTCTCTGTCCATTATACACCCCAGAGCCCGACTTCAAAGCCCTCACAAAACGGGGAAATCACAGGATTTGCCCTTCACTGACAGCCCCTTTGACTGGGTACCCCTCCTCTTTTGATCTCAGAGTCCGTGACAACGTGCATGACTACCTCGGCCTAATCCCGTTCTGTGTTTTCTTCTCCTGTAGACCCATGGCCCTCGCTGCCCACCACCCGCTGCCCCTGGGGGGTAACCTTCAAAGGCTCTGCTCAACACGATGGACGACCGCCTGAGTGATGGAGGTGGACACGATCATCCGTGCACCCTTCACTGACGAAGGGACACTCTCCCTGCTGTAGCAGTAGGATGACGTGCTGTTTTAATGAAGTGAAGAAGAGCTTTAACCTCTGCTTTGGAATCGTTTTTTTTTAAAGGAGAAGCACGCGTTTGCTGATTTTTTTTAAGTCAGCGTTGCACCTGTGCTGACTGCTTGGTCTTGGGATGCTTGTTATGAGTTGCCCGTCCACAACCAATGAGCCAGAGAGCTGCAGCAGCGAGGGGAGCAGCTGCACCGCTTCCTCCTCCATCACCACCGCCTCTGCCCCGTCCTCTATGTCCGGACACGCGCACGCCGTCACTGATGCGGCCAGCAACGCCAAGACCTCAGCACCTCCCCCTCCGCCCCTGCCGCCTCCGCCTCCAGGAGCGCCGCCGCCTCCTCCGCCCCCGGCGACCTCGACCACCAACAGCAGGAAGAAGCGTAGAGTGCGCAGCTTCTTCTGGAAGCCCATACCAGAGGAGAAGGTGCGCGGGAAGCCCAACATCTGGACGCTGGCGGTGCGGCAGCAGCAGTACCAGATTGACGTCCGCTCCGTGGAGGAGCTCTTCGGGCAGCAGGAGGAGACGGCGACGGGCGCGCGAGCAACAGCGCCGTACGCGGCGACCTCGCATCGCGTCTCCAGGTCCCGTTCCTTCAAGGAGAGCACCAAGGAGGAGGTGAGCGGCTGTCATGACCACACCTGATTCACAGCAGGCGTCCAAGTGTCTCTCTTCACCAGTGGCTATAATCTACACACAATAATATTCCACAAAAACGTATGTCTTCCCTGATGTCCAAGAGTTTTGTATATTTAAAAAAACGTGTAAAATATCATCGTTAATGAGAGAGGAAGACCGCCCGCACACTAAGCCTGGTGGAGTTTCCTTATCCCATGAGGTGGAGGAGCAGCATGAGGTGGTATAGGTAACTAAACAACAACCAGGGGCAGGAGCTGTGTGTGAGCAGGGACTTATAGATCTATGACCCGGTTCTTTCTGAAAGTGTCTGTGTTTTCAGATCAGTATCCTCGACTCCAAGAGGGGGATGAACGTGGGCATTTTCCTGAAGCAGTTCAAGAAGTAAGCTTTCCGCCTGAAAACAAACAGCATCAGTTACATCTTTGTGGTCTACGTAGTCTCTAGTCGGTCACATAAAACTCTCTCTGATGAAAACCGAAATTCGCTGAGCCCAATTTGACGACCGTGGAACTCATTTAACAAGTGAGTTTCCCTGCTCTCACTCAGGAAATGAGGACTAATTTACTCTGATGTGAACGTCTGAGTTTATTGTGACGTCAGTTAAAATGAGAGTTGTGTATTTTTGTGTGCCAAAGTGGCATTTTTACAGATACTTGAGGGTGGGAACCAGACCGTTCTCAGCTTCAGCTGTACACTTTTGACAGATCAAACCAAAATTAGAAATAAATGAATCAATAGCAGAGATGAATCTGTGTTGTGGGAGAGATTACATCTTAATTCTTGAACTTTTTCCATTTTGTTATTCTGTCTCATGATTCTGTATATTCTGTCTATTGAAAGCATTTTCAGCTTAAGTTTGTGTTTTCCGTCTGGGAAAAGCTTCATTAAAATGTGCAGAACTGAAGCAGATTATGGCCAAGTGCTGCTCCAGGTACTCTAATAGGCTTCCATTGTTTGATTAATTGAAATCTGGAGGAAAGTTTAAGTGCAGTCAGCTCCGACTTACGCCAGACTGGCTGAAAATAAAGAGTTCAGTGTCCGGTTTGCATGAAGGTTTGTTTGCATGGCTGCCCACTGTATTTTAATGACATTTGAATGAATGTCAGTCGTCATTTAAGCAGTGAAGTCATCAGACGCTCACACTTAAATTTTATCCTCGTGTACGTGGACAGCAAGAAAGAGACAACGATTCATCATCATCATCACACATTAATATTCAACTCTGTTTACTTTTGTGTGGATCGTTCTAATGAAACGGTGATGTTCCTATGGAAACGATGCCTTCAGTAACATACATGGCTTAATAGCACCTTATTAGCTTAATTTTAACTGTTTAATGAAATCAAAAATACACTCATAATTTCTTTACTGTATCAGCGTTTAACAAACGTGATTATATCCTAGATGGTTGCCATTAGAAGTGATGAGACAGCACACCTGGAGAGGAAAAGGCGTTTAATTTGAGTTTGATTTGGCTGTGAGAGGGCCAGCTTTGCAAGCATAATGAAAAGGCACCTGTGCCATTTATCATCGAGCCTTAATGAAATAAACTGCCTTCCAGGTCTAATCGCTCTATTGTGGAGGACGTATGGCGAGGAGACGGGAAGATCTATGGAGCAGAGCTGCTCAAAGACCTGCTGAAGCTCCTGCCTGACTTAGAGGAGGTTTGTGTCTGTGCAGCTTTCACTAAAACTCACAATAAAAGGCTGGTCGCACCACAATAGAGCCTGCCCAACTTCCTCTGTTTTCTCAACAGATCAAGAAACTTCGGGCATTTAAAGGAGATCCAGACAAGCTGACACTGGTGGATTCCTTTATGTATCTATTGATCCAGGTGCCTAGGTGCGTTTCTATGGTTACTGTGTACAGAGTGTAGTAGTAAAATGGAACAAGGAAGGTTTTTAATATCATTAGATCCACAAAAACACTGTTTTGCTCCCCTTAGTTGTGGTTTTATTGCAACATTTATTTCACAAAAGGTGTTTTTCTAAGAATGCCTTTGGGCTTTACAGGTTTGAGGTTCGTATCGAGGCCATGGTCCTCCGAGAAGAGATATTTCCTTTATGTGCTGCGATGAGTCGTGAGATTGATGTCGTACGTGTTGCCACTAAAGGTAAATACACACACACACACACACACACACACACACACACACACACACACACACACACCTGCTTTGGCAGGTGACCCAGATATTTGAGCTGATCAAATATCGAAATCATAGAAATAAGTCACCTGAGAGCAGCCTAAGAATGTGTGTGTGTGTTTACTGTTGTTCTTTTACAGTTGAATAGTGTTTGACACCATTTTCAGGCGCTTTTATACAAACAGACGTGTTTCTGGGTGCCAACAAGCTGTTAAATATAGATTAGAATTAGAACTTTACTTTTAAATCCCTGGCTTGAGCTTTTGTCATTTCAGCTGAGTCACACATTCTTCTGCTCTGTTGTGGATTTTCTTAAAGCCTTTTCCACAGAACTGTGACCTTTTCTCTGCATTGCAGAGCTATCACTCAATAACTGCTCTGGGCAAAAGAAACAGAACTTTCAGTGATGTAATTTCATGAAAACATCCCCAAGTACCTAGCTTTTAACCTCATGGCCAAAATGAATTTCATTTTTCTGCCTTCTTGTCCGGCTGACTGTGTAGAATGTATTAATGATCCAGTTAACTCTGTATTAATCTGTCCGTTAGAGCTGATGAGGTGCGAGGAGCTACATGCTATCCTGCATCTGGTGCTTCAGGCTGGAAATATCATGAATGCAGTAAGTCACACAGATTATTAAAGGTTTTCTTCCTACTGGCTGAAATCAGAGCCACTCTGTCCCCCTGAGCACTGGAAAATGCTCAGATTTTCTGAATTAGGTTCCCGAATCTGTTGAAATAGTCTATAATCTGTCAACTAATTTCTGGAAATAACACAGAAAAGATTGCTCTTTTAAAATCTTGGTTATTATTGGACCTGGATAGAAGTCTGGAAGGAAAAGGTTGCTGCCTTGATAACTGTAACATAATTGTCTGCTTTTTTCCAGGGCGGTTATGCTGGAAATGCTGTGGGGTTCAAACTGTCGTCCCTGCTCTCACTGGCTGACACCAAGGCCAACAAGCCAGGGATGAACCTGCTGCACTTTGTCGCCATGGTTGGTGAAAGCTGCTCTTACATAACATGATGCAAACGCTTCCTTCGAGCCATTCTGTTATAAAGAATTCAGAATGTAATATGGAGGGGTTTTTTTTAATCACTGAAAATATATAATATCCAACAACAAAGTGTCTGTCCACACAGGAGGCAAAGAAAAAAGACGAGAAGCTGCTCAAGTTTCCAGAAAAACTTCAGGACGTCCAGAGTGCGGCCAGGTAAAGACCGACATACGTTATTTATGATGTTAGCGGCCTGCTGCTGAAACAACACTGCACTTCATCCAAGTTTAGACTAATCAGTAACAGAGAATTCTTCAGTGATGTGACTGTGATGCCCTTGGTCAAATGCTGCTTCTGTGTTTTCCTGCAGAATCTCAGTGGAAAACATTGAGCTGGAGTTTTCCTCCTTGTACGTTCGCATTAAATCCCTGGAGGAGAAAGTCCAAGAAGACCAGGAGCTCCAGCAGCAGTTGGAGTCCTTCCTGCAGGTGAGGAAGCAGCAGTGACGCCGTTGGATTTCTGACCTAAGCAGTTTGGATGAGTGACAGCGTGTGTTTGATCTCTCAGACTTCCACACACACGCTTCAAGAGCTGAAGAGGCGCAGGCTGGAACTGCGTAAAGAGGGAAACGCTCTCATCGATTTCTTCTGTGAGGACAAGGACACGTTTAAGCTGGACGAGTGCTTCCGCATCTTTCAAGACTTCTGCATAAAGTTCAACAAAGCTGTCAAGGTTGGTTTCTGTCGCACAGGAATGCTGGGTCTTGCAATAAAGATGAACACAGGCGGTTATTCTCATGTGAGTATGTTCTCTGCCATCTACATCTACAGTCGTTTAGAGCTTTGTCCGTGTCTGCATCTTCCTTTTTCTTAGGACAACATGGAACGCGAGCTGAAGGACGCAGCAAGACAGCGCCGTCTGCGCGAGCTGGAAGAAAAACGCTTTGCCTGGTCAGGAGCCGATCAGACTGGCGTCTTTGGTCGGAGCAGCAGCGAGAACGACGTGGAGATGCTCACCAAGGAATGTCTCCTGGACTTCCTCCAGCAGAGGTCCCAGAGCCCTAACCGCCCACTGGGACGCTCCGCCAGTGCCCGCCGCCATCGGCACACTATGAACTCTGTGGCCGACAGAGAACTCCAGGGCTACCTGGAGCTGTTTGGAGGTGCTGAGAATCCAGCCGACTGTTCCAGGTTTAACAGTCTACCTCGGTCGGGCCGGGCCGTTCAGAGGAACACGATGCCCTGGCTCCCAGCCCAGGACGACAACCGTGAGCTGGGCTACAACAGGCAGCTTCCATCTCCACGTGCAGAAACGGAACCCATCAGCCCACTGGCCAGGTTCTCTTCCTCTGGAATAAATGACGATCCGTGCAACAACAACAACATCTACTCATCACTGTCAGAGCCCAGTGCTCTGCACAACTCCATCTTTGTCTTTCAGAAGTCTGAACATCTTCCAAACCCAACCGGCCAGATGAATGTTAGCGTAGAGAGACACACTTTAGTCCGAGGTCCTCAAGCTTTCGAGCTGCGGAGCCCAAACAATAACAGTAATCACATGCACTTTGTCAACCAGGGGGATGTTGTTATATCTGATGTGGACGGGGAGAGACAATCACCTTACGCAAGTCTGGATTCACCGGACGATAAAGCTTCAGGAAGAGGAGTGGAATTCAAAGCCTGTAAAGGAAAAACGGATCCTCCCAAACATGCTGCAGTCTTTTCTGACAGAGAGAAAGAGGAGGACAGTACCATTTCATCAACAACCTGCGATACATCGCTGCCACTGGACACTGCTGTATCCAGTAAGAAGCCAGGGTTTTGCATTGTAGACTGCCCAGAAACAGACTGTTCTGTCACGTTGGATTACTCTGAGGTCGAGAGCTCGTCTTTGACCAGAGAGGGGCTTTTAAGAACTGACTGCAGCAAAGATAAGCAAGACCCAAGCTCCCTGTCTTCTAATTTGGAGTCCATGTCTCCCAACGACCAATCTGTCTCGACCAGTGAGCTCTCAGCACCGAAATCTGTAGATGTTGCATGCATGACGCAGTCTCCTGTCACAGACGAGTGGGAAACAGAGAGCTGTGACACCGCAGAGTGCAAACCAGGCGCGGAGAAGGAAGGGAACAGCCCAAAACCGGCTCACACAAAGAATAATCCCAGCAAAATGAGCCGAGGTCGGGTGGTAAGAACGCTCACCAGCAGCGAAAGCCAGGGGATGCGCAAAGTTGTGCCCATTACCAAGCTCACGAGGACAGGAAGCAGCAAAAGGGCGGAGGGGTACGATGGTGCGGAGGCACGACGGCCTCTTAGAGACCAGAGTATACCAGCGCGAGGGAGGGCCGACAGAGCGAGACCGCTCAGACACTCAAGTCTGCCTCCCGACGAGTCCAAGGCTCAAAGGGGAACTTCTCTGACCTGCAGCACTTCAAAGTGGACACGCGAGCCATCGGCAAGAAAGGCTTCCACTCACAAGCCGAGCGCCAAACCTCTGCGGAACATCCCCAAACCTGCACACGAGGAGAAGATGTGCCGTTCCACCATGAGGGCCCTCACGCAGACCTCCTCTGAGAACAGCAGCTCCGTTACGCTGAGCTCTAAAAACCCCTCAGATGTCCCCAGCTTTGCACGCAACACTGTAGCCTCAACCTCCAGGACCAAGAAGGAGCCCGGCCCCCTCTCCGTCCCCTCCACGCCGTCTCGCAGCCCCTCGTTACGAGGTAGGCAAAACTCGCTGAAGCAGAACCGACCGTCGCCTTCCGGTCATGACGAACACCAGGGGACCAACCTGCAGAGGGTGCAGAGCGTAAAAGCAGCCAGTCGGAGCGCCTATCGCAGTGAGACCCCCCCACCGCTGCAGACACGGGAGGATCCTCGTAAGACTAATAGCTGTTCAGAAAAATCTGTCCCGTCCAGAGATGCGAGCAGAGGTGTTAAACCGAGCTGGAAGTAACCCGTTGTTCTCACCTCTTCTGTACAGATTTAATCTCATACCATGCAAAACACAGCTGTGTCGGGGGGATTGTAATTTGATTAATGTAGCTGCATCGTTATCAGGTATAAGACATGCAAAGAGCAAGATGCAATGAGCTGTTGCTGCATGACGTTAGTTCGTATTATATATTCACATCTTTGGTTTTTCCTAACTAACCTGACAAGTGGCAAATTGGTAATTTTGTGTCACACGAGGGCCTCTTTGCCTGCTTAGCTGTCGTATTGTAATCATGTGTGCTGCTGCTAATTAGCTCTGACAATTGGAGACCGTTCAGGGTCGTGACTTTGTTTTCCTCTGCTCAGCTGTTGCTGCAGTGTCTTCTGTGTCATCTCTTTCACTTTGTTTGCTTGATACCTCAAAAAGATCGCAGTGGCCTTGTACCAACCGAATTTTCATTCAGCTGCATGATTTTATATATATATATATATATATATATATATGAACCGGAGTAAATATCTTTTTTTTCAATTTGTGCTACAAAATCTTAAGGCACCGGTTATGAACTAGTGTACCAGCGGTGGTAGTGGGTGTACCTTGTGTATATCTGTGTCAGTAATTAGTTTAAACCTGTTAGAACCTCTCCATTGTTCGTGGAGTAGATGTGCACATACTCCTCCGGCTAATACGTCATCAGTGGTCCCATCAGTCGCGCTGAAGCGATCTTGTGATTACCTGCGCAGCCCCGTGTGTTCTTATGGCCCCTGCTGTGGTCAGTGTCCCATTAGTGCCTCCATGAATCCACATCCACACAGGAAGCCATCAGTCTGAGAGATGAAAGTAATTAACAAAGTCACACCACTTTTGCCTTTTCACACTTGCATTGTGCCAGTCAGAGGTGACATCACTCATCACTGTGTTGCCTTAAAGCTTCAAGCACCAATTCATGGTCCATTCCTTCCAACATTAAGCATGCAAGGAGTTCATTTGGTGCACACAAGCATCCGTATCTTCTGTTTCCAGAACTGTCAGCGGGGTGGGGGGGCGTCGGGGGGTCCTCTTGTTGTTGCTTGTAATGCAAATGAAGTCAGTAAAGCAGCAAAACAAAAGGTCTGCGTGACGTCCCAGCCTGTGTGTGGCCTATGTGGCTCCTAGATGTGGACGCTGTCCCAAACACACCTACCACAGAGGCAGTGAGGCCCGAATCCTCCTCACCCAAGGGCGTTGAAGAAAAAGTGATTGCAGAGATGATCTTCTGATTTATTTTTCCTAGTTTTGTTGTAAATCACTTGAATGTTTGTGATTATAATCACAAACATTGTTTTTCTGCATCTGTTTCACTATTCCTTTTAAATTTACCCAGTAAAGACTGTGACTGATTTCATTTTAATTCTGCCCAAATTCTGTATCCAGATACACAATGTTCACTTTGCTGAGTTGATCAAATTTGTTTACATCATTCAGACACTGTTCTTTCTGTAGTTTGTCATGGAAAAACTGTCAATAAAGAGAGATTGTGTCTTTAATATCGGTCACATCTGTCATTTGGATTGAAATGCGGAACAGCTGGATCTGGGCGTCCGACCTCTCCTGTGTATCCCACAGTCCCCTGCTGCAACCTTTTTAACTGCCCGGGTATCACAATGGCTGCCCTTTACATCACATCTGACTGCCTTACAGGAGGGTGACATTCACACATGCTGGCCTTTTTAACACAGCTTCCTTTTTACAGGGTGGTCGTCCTGTAAACTGTACAAACATCTATTACCAGTACTGGTTATACTTAAATTACTTACATTTTAATTACTTAAAATGTTGTAAACTTAAAAAGTCACAGCAGTCTGGCTATACTGGTGTATTTATCAAATCTGCATCTCAGTATGATTGACTTTCATTTTTATGTAGATATTTTTATATTTCTGCCCGATGGTTTAACGTGCACTTTCACGTGTTGAAAGCAAATTACTGCTTTTTTACAGTGTCAACCAAAAATTGTTATTGGTCTGTTTCCTTCTCGCTGTGACAAGAAAAAGATTGTCCAGAGCATAAAAATGTTCCAGCTTATTTGATGATAGCGTCTAAAGAAATACAAAAAAAAAAAAAAAAAAAATCATGTTGCTATGGCAATTATTTTAAATCATTTTGCTAAAAAAACATCTTATCAATACAAAATAGTTTCTTGAAAACGTAGATAATTTTGTCAGACTGCACTTTTCAACCAAATGGAACAGCTGATCGCACATCTGTGATCTCTGCCTCGAACGCACCGCGTTTATCTAACACCTCTGCATGTTAAACACTAGATGGCAGAAAAGTACAGGTTTATAAATGGGTAAGATTTAAAATAGGTGATCTTCGATGTACAGTATATTATACATATGTATATTTGATAATATTTGGACAAAAACCCTTTATTCACAATAGGATGTGGAGGTTTAATATAGAACTAGAAGCGCTCAGCAGTTCATTTCTTCAAATTAACAGTATATCCCTTCATATTACCTCTTACTGAAGCATTTATTCAGTCAAACATTACTTTAGTTCCTCTCATGACAGTGACCAGTGAATGCATCTTTAATTTCATTTTTGTACACTCATTTTTAACACTTACCCATATTTGCTGCAATACTGCAATCTAATACTATAGCTTGAATATGCAGGTGTATGTGCCAAAATAAGTCCTGCCTGACTGTGAGGATCCTGAAAAATGATTTACAATGAGATCAGTTTAGCTGTTACTGATGTGTCACTGTAGAATACACATTTGGTGTCAAACAGAGATTAGCATTGTCTCATTGGACCTTCCACAGACATGATCAGATTGTTTGGACGTATTAGGCTGGAGTGTTGGAGCACTACTGACTGACATGTCAAATGGCTCTCGACTGGGCACGTTTGCTTCCAGATCAGCGCCACCGTAGTCATGTGTGTGTGGGATTATGCTCCTCTCAATCCCTCTTTATCCTGCAGATCAGACTAACACCTGAAGAGGAGGATCTGTACTGTCACTCTCCTACTACTCCAGGAACAGTGAGCTTGTCAGAGTCACGCAGGAAAGATGGGATTATTTTTTTAAATGATGTTTTCCCGTTCATGACGAGCACTGTGAGCATGACACCAGAACCTGGCCAGGAAAAGCTCGCTGCAACAGATGGAGTGAGTGGTAACTTCTCTAAAAAAAAAAAAAAAGCTGACAATCCCAGTTTTCTTTCTGGGTTATAATGATGCATTTGTGTCCCCGTGCAACGGCAGAGGATTCTCACACATCCACAGAGGGCCACTGAGATTAAACCATCAGCACCACAAGCAAAATCAATTAGAACCTGCAGTGGTGGGAGGATCAGCGATTCTGATGTGACGTGTGGTGAGAGGCGAGCTCACGGGCGCAGAACCACGGCGGGAGGAAACAGATATGGGGTGAGGCTGCACTCAAAAACTGCTTCCTGTTCCTGTTTGGGTTGTTATTTTTTAAATATTCCAAGATGCCGAGCGCACACACCAGTTAAGATGATTAATAAGATGTCATTTTTTATGCAAATTGTTTTCATCTCAGGTGTAAATTTCCTACACCAAACAAGTTGATAGTATATCCACAAGTATAAGAATCTGAAATGCAGAGTCACTGACACTCAGACATTTACCCTCTGCTGGGCCCAGTAGGTTCCGCTGAGCTGGATGAAATCTGAATTTTATGATGCCTGCAAATCTGGAAAACTGGACTTTTTCTCGTTTTACGCTGCTGTGGTTTTCAGACTGTTACCTGTTCTGAACTGGAACACAAAAGTTTGCACGCAGGCCGCCACCGTGCACTGCATGTTAAGCGGTTGGGCACACACAATGTGTTAGATTTCCAAAACAGTGGTGAGGCCTTGAGATGCCTGGAGCTCGGCCCCCCTCCCCCTGTCCCATCCTGTCCCGTCCCCACCAGACAATAGAGCTCATACCTCCTTTCTTCTGTCGCTCGGAATCTTTAATGGAAGAGGAATGCAAATAGCTCGATTCTGTCCTTCTTTTCTTTTTGATTTAATCTGAAAAGACTCTTTCAGGGGAGGTGGAATAATATGAGGTTGTCCTGGCAACAGCCTCCCTGGTAGAGGAGGAGCATGACTGGAAGTTCACACTGGGATGTCCCACCAGCAGCGGAGCTGACGTTAGAATCTCTCCTGCTAAAACTGAATTCCAAATCTGTTCCTTTTTTATTATTAGTGTCATTTTTCTGGTGGTAAATAATCTCAACAAATGCATCCAGTCACTAGTGACTAACATTTAACTTACATATAAATGTAATTTCATTCACTGAATTCTCAGACCTTGAGTTATATATTATTTTTTGGCATCTTGTAAACTTTTTTTTAGTCGTTTTCAGTCTTAGTCTTGGGCTTGTGTAACTGCTGAGGAGGAAACTGAAATAATAGATGGATGCTGGAGCTATTTTTACACATAAATGCAATATTGATGAAGTTTATTACCTAACTGCTGCCTCCACTGATGGCGCCTGCCTTAAATAAATGAGGTGGAAATAAAGCAGCTCTGGTTCAGCATCAGAGGCTGTTTTTAACGCAGAGCAGCAGACAGAGCAGCGGAGGACGGACAGGAACCATCAGCGCTTTCAAACAGAACCTTTAAAAAAAAAAAAAAAAAAGTTCCGCCAGGATCGTCTCTGGTCCGCACGCGTCGCTGTCGAGTTGGTACCGGAAAGTCAGATCACCTACAGGTGAGTGCAACTTCAAACCTGCGACCATTCATTGTCCCAATGAAAAATACTAATTTTCGTAATTAAGTCTGTGCATCCAATTATTGCAAGGAGTTAAGTGCACGTAACGAAGGAAATTTGGGTCGATGTGGACCAAAGTCAGGGTCACGTCTGCATACCACAAACACACCAAGCTGCACACGCCGCACGGCTTTATTAACGGTCTGAGGGCTGGCCGAAGCACCAAGGTGCAGACAGGGTGTGTTCCTCCTCGTTTGGCTATGCTGATTGTGTAGCTGGAACATGTGCAGGGTCGGCCTCACTCCTGATGCCAAAACTGACGCTCCCAGGTACAAACGCGTGTCCGGAGAAGATTGTTGCTGGAATTTATTTTGTATTGGGATGATGACGAGGATGATGACGGAGCTCCTTTTTCTCACCAGGCTCTATTTCTAGTTTGTACTAATAATTATTTTAATTTGCTGTCATAATTCAGGAGTATAAAATTCCTCCCCCTGCTGGTAGGGAGCGGTATGAAATATGACCTATTCAGGTTTTTAGTCAGAGATTTTGTTTATTCATGTTTGAAAATAAATTGTCCAGGTTTTCCATATGTAGCTATTCCAAATGTTGACCGGTGTGATATTGATGACGTTCCCTGCAGGCTGTTCCATGCTGTGTGACACTGAAACCTTGCGGGGTCAATGAGCCCGCCGCACTGCTGCCGCTCTGCAGCACCATCGGACCGGTTAAAGCTGATTGATTACTGTTGGACCAGCACAACAGCTATTAACTGGGTTCTATCTCTGAGTGGGGAGAGTTCAGAGAGTTGTGTGCGTCACGGTGGGAGAACGTGGCAGGCGGTAGATGGTGACATGTGTGACCTTCAGTCATTCCCCCAAAGAGACACGTTTGTGGTTTCGGGCTGAAACTGAACCAGTGAGTGATGTTTGAATGGGTGGATTTAGTCAAATGAGCCAGTTAAACCTGAGCTACTGGTGTCACTGCTAAATTCTACACTCGGATATTTTAACCTGCATGTCATCTTCAGGATATCAGTGTTGCACAATTCCAGAGGACCCACCTTAAATATGATGATCAGCACCAACAGCGAGCTCATATTCACTCTGGGAATTCAGTCATTTATAGCACCGGGCTCCATTCATTTCTCCCCGTCAGCCCACTTTGCTCTGTGTGTTTTGGTACTGCTGCAACTCCAAAACCTGTTTCCTCTCATACAAACACAGCGGGGTCAGATAAGGGGTGGTGTCATGTTCTTCTTACAGAACCAGTTTGCTTCTCTAGAAGTAATCCAGTTAAGAAGGAGTGGAAACAGATGCATTTGGAAAATTACTGCAAACATGGTTTATGCTCTGCCAATAAGATTAAAGCATGTGCATGTTATATGCTGCTGAGTGGGGGGTTGAGTATGGCCTAGTCAGACAGAGGCTGTTTGGGTCATTATGGTCACATCCCCAGACTGGCAGACTTGGTTGTGGAAAGCAGTCTATTTTTCACTCATTGTAGGTTTTTGCCCCCAAAGCGCTTTGCTGTATATGTGACAGCATAAAAACACTGTTTGGCTAGTGATGCTGACAACTGCAGCTGTTTTTATGTGTTTTCTGATCTCATTTCTGGTGTGTTTGCCAACCTGGCTTCAGCACAGCGCGAACACTGAGGCCGCCAGCAGAGACGCTTCAGTTTCTGACGTTGCTCCACAATGGCTTTTTTGTAAACATTTGTATATCCGGTTCCAGTTACTGCGGCGTTGGCTGAGCGTTTAGGATTATGTGGAGAATTATGACAGTTTGAGCTAATGTGCTAAAGGGAAAAGTGTATTTACAGTTGGAACTCCTCTTGGAAACAGATAAAACTGTCCACTTTTATCAGTTCAAGAGTTCAGCCTTTAAGCTTTGATGTTTACCCTTTTACCTGCATTTTTACTTTTCACAAATTTGAAAAGAAGCAGAAGAATAAAAGACATAACTTTTGTATTTATGCAGACCTCAAACATAATGTTGAGTGATAAGGAAAGAAAAGGGGAAACATCAGCGGTTTACTTTCACTCTAAAGTCGTTAAATAAGGACATGAACAGGCTTTTTTCGGGTTTCTGTGTCTCTGTGCTCTTTTTTATCTCTTGTCCTGCCTCTGGGGATCTCGCTCTGCCTGGATGGTTAAAGAGCAACAGAAGCTTTAAGCCCGACCTTCCCACAGCTCAACCGAGGCTTCTGATTGGTTTTCGTGCTGCCTGCTGGCCAGCGGTGGGCCCTCCCCCGCCGGCCGCCGCCTCTGCTCAGCCCGTCAGTCTGTTTAGATTATTGTAACAGCTCACATGGTCTCCCCACACAAACCAGAGTAAAACACAGATGAGGCGGAGTAGGTGACCTGCAGCAGCAGCAGCAGCAGCAGCGGCGGCAGCGGCGGTTGTTTCCCCCAGAGGAGAGACGTAGAAGCAGCCATGGAGTCGCAGTAAGTGTGGAGTTTGCAGGAGTGATTCACAGAAAGTTTCTGAAGTTCATTGTTGCCTTTTTGGCATCTGTCACAGCAAAGTTATTATTGAAATGCAGTATAGTTCTTGAAATGCAGGTTCCAGGTGCACATACACATGCACATGCACACAGCACTCACAGCTTTTTTTGTGTGCATAAGAAGAAGAAGATCTGCATATGTCACAGCCTGCCTCCTTGAAGATATGTGACTCTCATTTCCTTTTCCTGTTTATCGTACCAGACTTCAGCTCGGTCTCGTGCAGGTGCATGCAGTCGCTGTGGAGGAGTTTTATCTCAGAGCTGCAATTTGTGCTCAAAAGTGCTGGATTTGTTCAAAAACAACAACTTCAGCTTTTTAAATTGTTGCACTAAAGATTAAGACTTTAATTAATGTCAGTGCGAATAATACTGATTTAGTTACATAGAATGCTTATTTTTTTTTCTACATTGAAGCTTTAGCTGTCATCTGTTTAGCCAATCCCATAAGATGAGGAACTGAAGGGGAAAAAGCTCAAACAAAACTTGGAAATGGAATGTAAAGAGAGTTTGCCATTTTATGGAAGTCTCATCCCCTTCCTGGGCAGTTGCCAAGCAACCAGCATGGTCCTCAAAAAAGTAGGGATGTATAGCAACTGCGTCATGCTGTTCAAAATGTCAGAGTGTCACAAATAAATTCATATTCCATTGTTTTAATATTCAGAGGGAGGAAGATTTAGGACATTTTGCAAATCAACAGTAAAACAAAGCTAGTGCGGTGGCTGTAGCATTTACACTAATCCTCCCAACTGTACTGTGGTGGTTTGCTCATCACTTGTCTCTGTTAGTCTGGCTGCTGCAGGAGGACTACTCTGCAACTGCACATGTCTGGACATCGAGTCAGTGTGTTGTAGCCTCACTGAGTCCAAACTGACATTTGTGCTGACGGACAGCTTCAGATGGCCGTTAGCTCCTGTCTGATTGACGATGGTGGCTGTGCGGTGCTACAGACAACAACACACACGTCTTATCTGCTGTCACCAGAACGCACTGCGGGAACCATCTGTAACACAGGGACACACTGACGTGGGTTTTGTGTTCTGTTTGACCTCAGGAGTCTTAAAGAGGGAATGAACTAGACCCGACAGGAGTTTGTTTTAGAGATTAAGAATAATAATCCTTCAAAAGACAAAAAAAAAGCGTGTAAGTTGCTGGTTTCTGTGGGTGTTTTTAAGCAGCTGACCTCCTTTCTGTGGGTTATGCAGCTGCAGTTGATTGTGCCGAAGGCCCTGCTGTGTCTCCATAATCTCCAATCATCCTGCCACCACTGCAGGCTTCAGATTAGCATGAGAGGGTTTCGCTTTTAAGGGGGAAGCTTGTGTCTGTGCTGCCCTAAAAAGATGTAAAACACCAGCAGAAGGGTAAGGCTTCACCGAGGTGTGGCTGTCATTGTCGACCTGTACCTTCCTGCTTTGTGACTGTCTCAGTCTTTTGTTATGAAACACTGCAGCATTGATGATTTGGTTGGATTATGAGGCCAATGAAGTACATCAGGATTATAATCAGACCATCTGGCTTTAGGTACTGACAGGAATTAAAATACCGTGAAAACAAAACTGCACAGTTCAGATTTTAATCCCAAACATATGATTTGGTGTTTGAGATAGGTTGATTTGGAGCTAAAGCAAAATAACCAGGTCAGAAAACCTTTCACAAAGTAAAATTTCAAGTCTGAAAAATGGCTTTATGGTGAAAAATAACAGTTCCGTGTCACTGACGTGGTACTGATGACCTGCTCCATTTGTACCAGTGTGAATTCATCCAGGAGTGTGTTTGCACCAGTGCTGTCAAACAGACACAAGTCCTCCTTGTTTACCCTCCGGCAGCGGCGGTTTGGACGGAACGATGTCATTGTTTGTGGGGGCGTCGTGTCATAGTGTGTGTTTATGACCAGACAGAGAGAAACAGCTGAGATCGGAAATCCAGAAAGAACCAGAGTTACAGTGAAGCTGTGCTGTTGATCAGAGCCTGTATCACACCAGGATGCTCTCCTGGTGAGTTTACAATGACACACCAAATTGCTTTTAGCTGAAATTATGTTTATTTAAGCGGGGGAAAGATCCAGATCTGCATCAACTTTGATTACCTCAGGAGCAATTAATGTGGGTTTGAAGTCACCAAACAGGTTCAGCGTGTGTGTGTGTGTGTGTGTGTGTGTGTGTGTGTGTGCCTGGGTGTGTATGTTAATGGTTTCCTGAGCTATTGTTGTCAGCACCTACCATTAGTTCCACACACACACATATGAGTGGTGTCATCCTGCAGACTGAATTGTGAGATTTGTCAGATTTGACAGATTCCTAAAATGATGTCTAAAACAGTCATGTCTTTAGACTAAGATAGAAATGTATAAACATGCTGAACTTGGATAAAAATCATACATATTTTTGTTTAAAGGCCTTTTCTCTTGAAGGTGTATGCACAGGTTATGGCCATTAGGGGGTGCTGTAGAGCAGGTGTTTATAAGCCTCCAAACATCTCTGCTCCAGTTCAGCCATTGTGTTTCCAGCTCTCCTCTGAATGGGCTTACTGACTCATCTGGCACCAGTGGAGATGAGATCACCGGAGCAGCCTCAGAGCTGCCAGCCATGAGGAAATGAGTGGAAGAAAAATTCCACCAGTTCAACCAGTACATTCTGCATCTGGCCACTTAGAAACGCCACAAGAGCTTTAGAGCAAATCCTGTTTTTGTTTCCTCATGTTTTCCTCATTTCCTCAGGTTTTCCTCATTTTTCCTTTGACTGTCCATGTGCAGTGAGTCGGCAGAACCCACCCCCCCCCCCACACACACACACACGCATTCACACACACACACGCACATACTGCAGTGAGACAGCAGTTGCTTCACAGAGAGTAAGAGAAACAGGGAGGGATGGAGATTAACAGACGAGAGAGACGGAGCCAAGAATGTAAGTAATGGGAGCAGGGAAGGAAATGATGTAAAAACTGAAATCCAATCGTTGTAAAGTGTGTTTTCTCGCATGGATGAGCTTGCTGTTCCCTCCCTCTTTCTCTCTCTCTCATCTCATTCACACACACCTTTACATCCCCACTTTTGGCTTTGCATCACTTATTCCAGGCAGTTTGTTTTGGCTTCTGCTGCGCACGTTCCTCCTCTCTCAGTCACATGGCACTGTTTTTAGCTGCGTGTGTGTGTGTGTGTGTGTGTGCGCAGACGAAGCCTGTTGATCTGACACGTCACTGATCGCATCCTTACCAACCAGTGGAGGCTCTGGTGAGGTCGTGACGTCACAGACCCGTCCCAGCAGTTAAATGGGCCTGATAGCGTTCCCACGTGTACGTGCTCGCTCCGCTGCGTAGTGGATGACGGCTCGATCCAGCGGGACTTATTCTGCTCTGTTGGTGCAGATCTGATTATGTAAGAGCGGAGCTGCGGTGTGGCGATGCGAGCTCGTCTGCGCTGGGATGTGGCCCTGTGGCGGCGCCCTGCAGGACCTGGGAAACTGTTGCCTTGTTTGATGCTCTGTTCATCGGTTTGATCTGTGGAGCCGGTGAGTTTGTGCACGCCTGCCAGGATGAACAGGCGTGATTGCTGCATGAGTGGAAATGCGTGTTGTAGGCTGGTGTTTGTGTTGAAGTCGTTCTGCAGCCTCCTCGGGGCAGCAGGGTTATCTTCCACTCAGACACCAGCTTTTAGGGGCTGAGCAAACTTGCAGAGAGGGAAGGAGGAGTGTCGTCCTGCTGTTTTCCTGTCTGCAGCACATTTGGCCCGTTTCTGCGCCTTCAGCCAAAAATGAAGACACAGTAAAAGCACCGACACACTTTCTGTATCCAAGTTAGCCACCAGCTCATGTTGTGAACGTCTTCATTGGGTTTGACCTGGTTCACGTGTTCATTAATGTTTCCATCGACATTCACGGCTGCAACAGGATTTTTAAGGACGATCCCCGACAGACAAGGTCAGAGAAAGCTGGAAGCTGTGTGTGTTTGTGTCTGAGCTGTGTTTGGCTAACAGCGGATGTCTTTGCTTGTACTCTGTCATCAAATATTTATTAGTCAGAGTGCTTTTTCCTGCAAACGCGCAGCTTTGATTGGCTGGTTCCCCCCCGCCGGGGGGGGGTCGGGAGCCCCTGAGAGGTTTCAGTTCGTTTGTGTGGTTCTACTTTTGATCAGCGTGCAGGAGACCTGAGTCAGCACGTATGCGATCAGACGCGTCTCATCAGCGGGATGTAAACAAGGCTTCTTCCTGTCCCCAGCCGGTTTATTACATCATCTAATTACATCTAATTCTTTGTAAATAAGGTCAAAGTTTATTTGTTTACAGTCTTTGTAATCTACACGCTTTGAGAGGTTTGAGCTGCTCCCCCCACCTCATAGGGGTCTCTCGCAGGGAAATTTAAGCCTGTTTCACTCGGCAGGGTGCGGTGTGAGAGGCTGAGCGACCCCAGAGATTTAGGATGGCCAGTGAAGGCGCCACTCTCCCCAGCCCTGTGGTACGCCAGATTGACAAACAGTTCTTGATCTGCAGCATATGTCTGGACCGCTACGAGAACCCCAAAGTGCTGCCCTGCCTGCACACCTTCTGTGAGAGGTGAGTGGGCACACAGGCGTGGAATGACGCTTCTGCAACCTTTATTTAAGAATAATTCCACAATAGATAGCGCTGCACTTTTGCTTTTGTTCTCTCTTCCCTCAGGTGCCTGCAGAATTACATCCCGGCCCACAGCCTCACGCTTTCCTGCCCCGTGTGCCGCCAGACCTCGATCCTGCCGGAGAAGGGTGTGGCGGCGTTGCAGAATAACTTCTTCATCACCAACCTGATGGACGTGCTGCAGAGGACGCCGGGCAGCTGCAGCCAGGAGGCCGCCGCTCTCAACAGTGTCACCAATGTGGCTGCAGGCCAGCTGCTCTCCTGCCCCAACCACGGAGGCAACGTACGGGTCACCGCCTCTCTGCTGAGAATGTATCAGTTTTACAAATGTAGTCGAAAATTAGCGTGCAGCTAGTTTAAAAATTGCCCTTGATGAGATGCAGATGTTAACTATCTGCTATTTTTTTATGTCCTAGCGTGAAAGACTTTGGTAATTAGTAATTGCAAGACAAAAAACATTTGAAGTTTTATGTTAGAAAAGTGTTTTTTATGTGTTTCTATGGTACTATTTTATCTACTTACTAATTTGACATCATTATTTAGTCATAAATTACAGTAGTTACCTGATTCCAGTATGGACCAACCAGCATTAGTCATTCTGCAGATGTGGTTAAAACATTTGGGATTTAGCCTCAACCCCATCTTTAAGTCTTTTTTCCCCCACCTCTTTTCCAAAGGTCATGGAGTTTTACTGTCCGCACTGTGAGACGGCCATGTGTCAGGAGTGTACGAATGGCGAGCACGGAGAACACCCAACTGTGCCTCTAAAAGACGTAGTGGAACAACACAAGGCCTCATTGCAAGAGCAGCTAGGTGCCATCAAGCAGAGGTACGACAGCAGCTCCACGCAGGCTTCACTGCATCGTGCTCTTTGATTGTCTGACTGTTGTGTCCGGCGCTCTCAGGTTGCCAGAGATCAACTCAGCCCTGCAGATGCTGTCAGACATCCTGCAGCAGCTGACCAGTCAGAAGAGCTCCATCGAGGACAACATCCATTCTACGTTCGAAGAGCTGCAGAAAACTTTAAATGTTCGCAAGAGCGTTTTACTCATGGAGCTGGAGGTTAGCTACGGGCTCAAACAGAAGGTGAGCTGCGCTAATGCTACGTTATGTGTCCATAAATGCATACATTTCTATATTTAGGGATGTCTGACTGCTGATTGAGGGGCTGCTGTCCCCCCACCTTTGGAAGCATTGTCACATGACTCGTTAATGATTTACAGTGGCGTGGCCACTGTGCAGTAAAACGCTGCAGATAAGTGGAGCGTCAGCTATTTGTCTGTCAGCTGTGTTAGCTAGACTGAGCCAGCCACCCACATATGGGATGGTTTGGGCGTGTCTTGTGCAGTCAGCCGACAGAGCACAGTGTCTCCTTTCATGCTGAAAGAGCACTTCAGCCTCTCGCTCTGCAGGCTGTTGTGTTAGCTTCCAGAGTCTGGAGCGTGAAATAGCGTCAAAATGGGGAGATAGTGGATGTTTTGGATGGAAAGGTTCACTTAATGTTGAAGTTAATGGCCTCACAAACAGGAAAAGAGGACTGTGATGGTCAAATGTGGGTGAGTCTGGTTCCATCTTCACAGATTCTAACCTAAGGGTTACGGGATAGCAATGCTAATCATTTAGATTTAAAAAGAAATGTGTAACTAATGCCTGATGGCCAGATGGACTTCTGTCCTTAGTCCTACCTGAAACCATAAAAAATAAGATTATGATTAGCTGCAACTAGTTAGAGTTGCTTCTTTTTCTATGTGGACAAAACACTTTTTCGGTCCTACCGGAAAACACTGGACGCAAACATTCACATAAACACCGCTGCGTGACCCAGCAGTGGTTGTTTACATCATAGCCACAAGCTAAGATGACAGTTATAGTTTTGCAAGAATACGTGTCATCTCAAATCTCTTCCGGCAACATGTATCTGCAATTTTGTCCACATGTGCTACCTTTAGGTGCTCCAGGCCCAGCTGGACACCCTGCTGCAGGGTCAGGAGGGCATCCGAAGCACCTGTGACTTCACCGAGCAGGCGCTGAGCCGCGGCACCGACGCTGAGGTGCTGCTGGTGAAGAAGCAGATGAGCGATCGTCTGATCGGGCTCGCCACCCAGGACCTCCCTCTGCAGCCCGGAGAGAACAACCAACTAGACTTCCTCGTGGAGACAGAAGGACTGAAGAAGTCCATCCACAACCTGGGCACCATCGTGACAACCAGCGCCGTGGCCTCCGAAACTGTGGCCACCGGCGAGGGGCTGAGACACTGCGTGGTGGGCGTGCCCACTTCTATCACCATAACAACCAAGGACAAAGACAGTGAGCTGTGCAAAATGGGTAACGCTGTTATCACTGCTGAACTCTCCTCATCTGATGGCAGCAAAGGTGAAGGGGAGATTCTGGACAATAAAAACGGGACCTATGAATACCTGTTCACGGCCCCCAAAGAGGGGACTTTTAACTTGTCTCTGCGTCTTTACGAGCAACATATCAAAGGAAGCCCCTTTAAAATTAAGGTCACCAAGTCTGTAGATGTGACGGCAACAACAGATGGTGTAAAGAAGAGGCTGAAGTCTCCGAGCAGCGGTCACATCAAGCAGAGGGCCATCAAGAGGCCAGCCAGCATGTACAGCATCGGAAGGAGGAAAGAAAACCCCATCGAGGACGACCTCATCTTCAGAATTGGTATTAAAAGGTTTTCACTGGAAGCTAGCACAAAACATTAATGCCTAGAGAATGTCTTTAATTAATAATGTTATTCCTGGAAACCTGGAATGATTAATGCCTGGAATTACAATTATTGCTACGACCATGATTGGCCACTTGGTGGCACTGTTTCCATCCATACTTGGCTTACAGTCGAGCCATTTTACAGATTTGGCTGTTTTTCAGGCACCAAAGGAAGGAACAAAGGAGAGTTCACCAACCTTCAGGGAGTAGCTGCCTCCCAGGGAAAGGTGCTGATAGCTGACAGCAATAACCAGTGTGTCCAGGTGAACACAACGCTGCAACTTTGGAGTCACAAAGTCTGTATTCATACAGGTTATGTAATTCCTTTCTGGTTTGGTGCCACAGGTATTCTCAAACGATGGCCAGTTTCGGATGCGTTTTGGCATCCGGGGCAGGACTCCAGGTCAGATGCAGAGGCCGACGGGTGTGGCCGTCCATCCTAATGGTGACATCATCATCGCCGATTATGACAACAAATGGGTCAGCATCTTTTCAAGTGAGGGCAAATTTAAGGTAGGTAAAGCTTTGAGAGCAAGGATTCAAATGAGATTAACGAGATAATTTATGCTCATTTCTTCTCTTTTTGGGGGTTTTTATGTTTTGATATTTTATGTGAAGTTTTCATTCTTTTCTTGGACTTATTTTGTCCATGTTTTCTGGTCAGCTGCAGCTCCCTTCACATGACCCATGAATCTATTTATGTTGTGTGTGTTTGTGTGTGTTGTGTGTGTGCGTGCGCGCGCGCGCGTTCCGTTGACACGTGACATCATTTCCTGTGACGTTATTGCTGCTCTTTTACAGAATAAGATCGGCTCTGGGAAGCTGATGGGCCCTAAAGGCGTCTCGGTAGACAGGAACGGCCACGTCATTGTGGTGGACAACAAATCCTGCTGCGTCTTCATCTTCCAGCTCAATGGCAAGCTCGTCACCAGATTTGGTAACCGTGGCAACGGCGACAGGCAGTTTGCAGGTAGGCTTGGGGAAACTGTGCACACAACACATAAGCACTGGGAATAAACACATCCACTTGCTTTTCCGTGTTTTGACTTAACATTACCTGTGCGACTCATGACAAGTCTTCAGCTCTTGTAATCTCTATTTTTACCACTAGAAAATGCCAAATATTACACACTAGACCTTTTAATATAGTTATACTGTCATCTATCCTTATATTTTTTTTCCTCTCCTATTTTGTCATTTGTGTCCATGCTGCAAGGTCACGTTTTTAAATGTTAACTTCTATCTATGATTTTATTATTTTTGCTTCTGTCAAGGTCCGCATTTTGCTGCTATTAACAACAACAATGAAATCATCGTGACAGATTTCCACAACCATTCAGTAAAGGTAAAGGGTTCAAGCATGTGAAAAGAAATACAAACTTGAACTTGTTAGCTGTGTTATGTTGGGGTCTGCGTTCAAATAAAATAGGAGAGTTTATTTGTGGTTTGCTAAATGCAGGTGTTCAACACAGACGGAGAATTCTTGTTGAAGTTTGGCTCGAATGGTGAAGGGAACGGTCAGTTCAACGCCCCCACGGGGGTGGCCGTGGATGTCAATGGAAACATCATAGTAGCAGATTGGGGAAACAGTAGGATACAGGTCAGCATTAAAACCGCCCTTAGCATGAATGTTGCAGCCCTCTTTGAGAGCTAATTATTATCATTTAACATTAAATAGTGCTCAGGTTATGCGCCAGAGAATTATTTTAATAATTTCCCCTCACATCACAGCAGTCCACTTTTTATCTGATAATATTAATGTTCAGTAAAATAATTGTGATGTTTTTCTGTCTGTCAGGTGTTTGACAGCAGCGGTTCCTTCCTGTCATACATCAACACATCGGCAGACCCGCTGTACGGCCCACAGGGGCTGGCTCTCACCTCTGACGGACACGTCGTGGTGGCCGATTCTGGCAACCACTGCTTCAAAATCTACCGCTACCTGCAGTAGCAGCTGCAGGTACAACTCACAACAGCTCCTCAGTGTGGAGCAACCAGCAGAACTGCACTCACCTTCCCCCTCCAGTCATTCCTTCCTGGACCATACTGTCGTGCCATTTGTCATCTGGGTTTGAATAAATTGTGATATTTGCAGGGAATAACTCATAATCATGTTCACATTCCATTATTAGGGAGCAGCAATAGTCATTTAGTATTGTATAGACGGCTGATTTATGATGATGTGGTGGGAGAACTGGAAAATACTTCACTTGCACTTGTTTCTACAGGTACTGGATGACACTGAGTAAAGTCAATGAATTTGCCACCTAATGATGAAAATGATAAGAAATCTTTATATTTTCATTACCTGCATCTTGTTGAATGCTCTTAATCTTTCCATTTTGCCAATCTTGCTAAGTGTATAAAGCATGACTACGAGTCTGTTTGCTGTTTTCACCAATAACACCAGAACGGTATGCAATATAGAAATTTAACAAATTTCCTCTGAAAAAAAAATCCTTATTCCTATCTTAAATAAAAATCACATTTAAATGTCACGCTACATTCCAAGAATTATTTAATAAAGGATGTTGTGGGCTTTTATTGTTACAGGTATGACAGAAAACCACTGTTGGGTTGTGATTCTAACAGCACTGTGTCATAGCTAAAGAATTGGAATGAGAAGTTACAGTCAGTACGTGGAGAACATCAGACATCGCTGAAAGTGTATATTTAGTAATCATGAAAAGCAGATCTGCAGAACTGTGATCACCTTTACTCCTTAATCTGTGCTTTTATGTGTTTCATCAGTGTAGAATAATATGTCTTTAAATAATTTGTCCATCCTCCGAACACATGTAGAGTAGGTGAGCAGTTAAGGTATCAGTGCTCCCTCTAGGAAGCATTTTATGCATTGTCATTGCTTGTTTTACCAAATTTGGCCACCCATTTTGTACACATATGTGTTTAATAATTTGTTTACTTATGTCTCGGTTATATCTGTTATGCCAAATGGAAATAAAGTGCCCATCGTAAAGAATATTGTGTTGGTTATGTGACATGTTGCATAGCAGCTAACATGCAGCCTCACACGAATTATTAAAATAAAAAGTTTCTTTCACATTCTG
This sequence comes from Pao palembangensis, assembly GCA_015343265.1. Taxonomy (NCBI): domain Eukaryota; kingdom Metazoa; phylum Chordata; class Actinopteri; order Tetraodontiformes; family Tetraodontidae; genus Pao; species Pao palembangensis. Next base: position 2,731,225 of record CM027089.1, on the reverse strand, counting down.
ATGAGGATATTCTTTTAATTGTAGCGCTAATGTAATTTTTCTTTTGGGGAAAAAACTGAACAAAATACTTCCTGCATCAGGATCCTATTTCAGCAATGAATCGTATTAAACACCAGAGGGCGTCAGACATCCACCATGTGAAATGGACCCCTCCTTTAACATAATGCCAAGTTCCCTTCGGTCGGAAATACTTATTTCCATAAACAAAAACGAAATAATCCAAAAATGGTCGTGATTTAACAGTGATATTAATACAGTAAAAAAAAGATTAGATTTGTATGTATCACAGAATAGCATGTGAAATAAATTATTTTCACTGTCACCAAGTCAATTTAGTTTATTATTGGTTGTGTTTTCGAAGTAAGGACAACAAATCTAAATTACGATGCTTTGAACGCCGCATAAGAAAGTGTCATCCTTCCGCGGGAAGTTCGGGTTTGTCTTTTTATAAGGATAACTGCGTAAGACGTCATCTAACAAATTAAACGACCAAAATCTGGACGTTAGAGGAACAAGCTGATACAACTAACAAAACAAGATGGTAAGAAGATAGTCGTTTCTAGCAGCTGGTATGTTTCTTTAATGGATAGGCTAGCATTGCCAAGCTAATTTAGCTCCTAGCTAACAGCTAAAGCTACACGATTCGCCTCTTACTGTAAACTAGGGAGCTTAGACAGTACATGTCGCTAACTGTGACGTGGTGGAACTATAGATATGAATGTTATGATTTACGATTTTATGTTATGACCCCTAATTGAAGAAGTTAAACGTTGTGATGTTGTTTACAACGTGCATGATCCACATATTTGTATATACTGTTGTATGGCTCTGTCTATAGCTGTGTTACTGAAAATAAAACGGGTTTTATGTTGTCTCAAAATTTACTGAATAGTCAAAAAAGAAAGGACTGAGTTTGGAGGAGAAGAGAACTCGCATGATGGAGATTTTCTTTGAAACGGTGAGATTTCATTCATTTCTATCCCTTTTAGTGTAAAACGTGGTTAATTATATACTGTAGATTACATTAATAATTACAGTTTATATTGTAATTAGTGTTAATTTCTTTATATTTGGATTGCTTAAATCATAACAATAACAATCCCAAATCCTTATATTGATTGCAGTATTTTGTTTTTCCATAAAAAATATCCTCTTTTTTTTGTAGAAAGATGTGTTTCAGCTAAAGGACATTGAGAAGATTGCCCCAAAAACAAAAGGCATATGTAAGTAATACAGAAAATATGCTTGTCACATTTTAAGAATGATTTAAAACAGTGCAGATTCATTTAATCAGTTTTTTTTTTTTCAAAACTTGAAACATATTGTAAATAACTAATCAAGATGTTTTTTGTGGGTTGAGAATGATGCCATTTTCTCCAAATATGTTAAAATAACACATGGAACATCAGCAGCATGTTCATGGTCCTTATTCTAAATCACCATGACAACCAGGACTACCTGTTTCAATCTTGTAAGCAGTTTCAGACCTACTTGTAACACGAGTCTAATATCACACAGCAACTCCCGACCTTTATCTAATAAACCATATTTCATCACTCGCTTCACGTCACAGAGGAATAAAACCGGTTTATGAGGAGGAATTTCTATTCAAATGTGAACATTATATACAGAAATTGGATCATGTCTTGGTGATCAGGAGCACATGTTTTTGAAGCCTCCTTCAAGTTTACTGAATGAGAAGTTGGGGGGGTGAGGGTCTGCAGTAGAAAATGATGGTAATGTGAGTAGAGAAGCTGTTATCTGAAACAGAATCCAGCCCCATGCCTGTTTTTTTGTTTGATTTGTGCTGCTGGTGAACATCCTTACAAGATTCAGCCTGTAACATGTGGGAGGATTATATTGCACCACTTTTCAAGTTGGAGCTCTGTTACGTCCTCCCTCCCTGTGTTCTCTAAAAGGGTTAAATATGCTGCAGATGTGTGGGTTTGGTTTTTGTGAAGTTGCAGAGGGATGTTTTTCATTGTTTTTACATTTTGAGCGATCCTATTTATGAGATGTTCCATGAGACATCCTAAACTTTTGACACACATGACATGCCCATCATTTTACCATGGAAACCATGTTTTCTCCTACCTGTCACTTTAAGCTCCCATGACAGTGAAGGAGGTGCTGCAGAGCCTGGTGGACGACAACATGGTGGACTGCGAACGAGTCGGTACATCAAACTATTACTGGGCCTTTCCCAGTAAAGTCCTGCACACTCGAAAACGCAAACTGGAGGAGCTGCAACAACAGGTGATTGATCAGCTTGTACAAAACAGCTGACAGGCAGCGAGGCTACGAAACTAAACCGACAACAGACAAATTGCTTTATATGCCAAAGACGCTCAGAGGATTCTTTTTTTAGGCCTTTTGGGCAGCTCCAGTAAAGTAGGTCAGCATGTGATGGCCTGGAAAAATGTTTCTGGTCATAGAAAGTGAAATAAAACGTTCTAAGAAAACAAAAATGAGCCATAAACTTCCTTTTATTCCTCATTGAATTGTTTTTTTTCATCATAGTTATACATTTTAATATTCTAAATAACAGAAGTAGTTAAATAATCTATTTATAGGGCTTATTTCTATTTTCTAAGAAGTAAATGCTGCTCTGCTGTGGATGCCTCAGCATCTGTTGTGTCCCATTTCTCTCTCGTGTTGCTTGGAAGACAGATGGTGTGAGGGAGGTGACTCTGTTGAGTGTTGGCCACCACATTTCTGGGACACCATTTAAATGCTGTAGAGCAGCGAGCTGTCAAATCCAGACTTTAATGTTTCCATAAGCCCAACAGCTCACAGAGGATGGCAACACGACGCAGCATTTGATCATCAAAGTGGCTTTAAAGTGACGGTTTTTAGTCGTATGAACTACTTAAAGCTAAAGGAAAACATGAATAATACAAAAATTTGAATAAAACTTTATTTTCAAGAATTCTCAGGCGAAGCAGCGGAAAGCATCCCTCGTGAAGGCGGTGGAAAAAGCCAGAGAGGGGCGTCAGGACACAGTAGGAATATTTCCTAAAGGCAACCAAAAGCTTTATCTATTGATTACAAATGAATCTAAACTCAAAGATCTGTGTCTGCAGGAGGAGAGAGGCTCGCTGCTTAAAGAGCTGAAGGACCTGAGAGAGGAGAGAACTCGCCTGCTGGCACAGTTGGAGAAATACAAGGACTGTGATCCAGAGGTCATTGAGGAGATGAGTGAGTACAGACAGTTTTCTGAGGTTTTAATAACTTTGTGATCACAAACCGGAGAATTTGAACTGACTGGACCGTTCAGTCTAATCCAGTGAAATTAAAAAGACGCTCTTCAAATCCGCCAGCAGACGTTTAGGTTCGTTTGAAATGAAAATGGTACTAAAACATCTAATGCGGTGTCACATCAACTCTGTTGACTTTTTGGGAATATGTGCAAAAATTTAGGGATGTTTTCTGAGTTTCTTTAATCACTCTTGGAGACTGCCAGTGGGAGGCACAAAAAGAAGAAATATGAAATCCCACTGAGAGGCGTAGAAAATATTAGAAAGTTTTTCCCTTAAAGAAAGTATTTTAGGATTCCTGCATGAGTTATAGTTGGATTATGTGACCATAAAATCATCTTTTAGACGTGAAAAACACATTCATATTACGATGACTATTAAGGATGAATAATGATGATGATGGTCTTTGGTTTTGATTTCCTACATTTGAAGTGATTTACTGTAATTGTAATGAATGCAATGCAGCATGAAATGCATATGTCAGAGTTACCCAATCCACATTAAAACATCTGGCTCACCGATAGTCAGGAGCTGCATGAATTAGTTACCTTTTTTTTTTTTTTTTTTTTTTTTTTTTTTTTTTTTTTTTTTTTTAATTAAAAATACAAATCCGGGATATGGTTCATCTCTGCAACTAAGCCACTTCTGATTTTGCTGAGTTTAATGTAAATCTTTGGCATAATCCTGATTAGTGCGGATGTAAACAAAACATCTTGATTTTAATGCATCTTTGGTATTCTTTGATGTATTTCTCTACTTTCTCATAAGTGCTTCAAACTTTTAAGTTCCTCATCTGGACAGTTAAAATCTTCAAAGAATCCTAAAACGATAACATCCCGAATTCATTAAAAAGTCATAATATGATTTGAGCTAACACAGAAGAGGATCAAACACTTGTTTTCAAACTTTGTGTTTTGTCAAATTAATTGAAATGAGCACAGCTGATTCCACTGACAGAAGGGTACAAAAAGAAGAACAGGACAATCTTGGCCTCAAATCAGACACACCTACTCACTGCCTAAAAAAACTAAAAAAACAGAGCAAGAAGTGGAGAAACGCATCACCACAACCTCAGATTCACTCTCAGGCCTGTGGCACAACTGCAGAAGTACAACTTCTGCAGTTGCAGTTACAAGCTTGACAAGTCTGATGGCAACGTTATTTAAATTCAAAGGCGATGAGGGAGACGTGACTGCCCTCACATGATCAGTCAGAGACTGACGACTTATTGAATTGGGGGTCTGTCAGGTAAATTTGACGTGTTATCTGTGCAAACATGGTGCAGACAAACATGTTTATGTTGTCATGGGACTCGTGTTTAAATGTTATGATGAGACCTTCTCAGTTTTTAATCTGCAATCTCATCTCAAAGCAACAAGAGTATCTTTGTTCTAATTTAAGATTTGTACAGCTGTTAGCGGTCAATGTTTTTTACCTTTGATCTCTCACCATCGAAATTTGAGGATAAAAATCTGTTGAAACCAGAAGGCGAGACCAAATAGCTATTCTTCAACAGCTGCCCACCTCCACAAACGATACAAGTTATTAGCAGCATTCTAAAAATCTTCACCTGCTTCGTGTTCATGCTACAGCTGACATGGAGGAGGGTGTGTGTGTTTGCCTGCGTGTTCATTTGGACGCCACACGTGACGCGCCGTAAAATCTATCTGCTCTGTTTACCTGCGCCTCCCATTGTTTCACCACAACTTTGCTGGTGTTTTTCCACCATAAATCTTCACCAGCTCCTCTCAACAGTCGCAGGGACACCAGAGCAGATGCCCAAAAAACAAAATGCGGCAGTTACCCGTCCGATTATTAAGTAAGCTGAAAATCAGGTGGTCAGGTCCATATGTAACCAGTCAGGATCAATATTTGAGCAAGCTAAAGTTGAGATAATCACACCTCCTCCGGGCCAAAAGCAATCAGCAGTGTATGTAAATTCAGGGCAGGCGGATTTATTTTGCAGGTCAAATATCCAGTTTAGGGAGGAAGTGACAAAACAATGTAATCCAGATTACAAGGGCCTGTCTTCTGGCGAACAAAATAATGATTAAATGCTTTAGCAGAGACTTTATATGCACATCGTCGGTTCCTCCGCAGAAGTTCACCCTCGTGGCGCAACAAAAAAGCACATCGTTGGAGCCTAATCTCTGTGACAGCTGTTGGAGTTCCAATCCAAACCCCAGCAACTATTTTTTATGACGAGTATCCGACTTCAAGTCCCGGGTTTTTTTTCTCTTGAATTATTTGCAACTGTGATAAAGAAGACGGCTAACTGCCATCTGTGTGAGCTCAGCTTTAATAGTCTGAAACTTTATTTTGCCCCGACTTTCTATTGAAACGGTAGGATGACAGCAAGTGTTGCCTTGTTTTAATAATAATAATAATAATAATAATAATGATGATCTAAATTTAACCAAATGTACAGAGATTTAGGAAAAATGTTCCCTTTTAAATCTCGTGTTTTCTGTTTGCCTCTGTTGTCGTCAAGCTGCATTTTCACGTTTCACTTTTGTCTTTCATGTCATCACATGCACAAATAAACACACACCTTTCTTGGAGCTGTGAGCCCCTGGGGGGGGGGTGGGTAGGGGGGTCTGAAATGTGCCCTAAATGCTTGGGTGTTCGTCACAGTGTTATGGCTGGAGTGAAAGGGGAGGACTGAGCTTGCAGAATGGGCTCAGGCCTGTTTGTGCAGATGGTGTTATGGGATTTAAAGCACATGTCTTATGTGCTGGAATGTTAGAATTATGTCCACTAAGTTGTCCAATTCATGTATTTCTGTTATATATTTATGTCAGTTAGTCCTGCTTGCGTTTGTATATTTGTTCAGATAAAGTCTTGCTCGAGTGTTTCGACTTCATCACTTTTCACTCATTGTTCAGCTCCATATTAGGCCTGAAGATGGGCTCCCTCCAGTTGCAGCTGCATGCGATAGGAGCTGTCAGCTTTAACTTGGCTAACACACTGCAAATGACATTGAATGTGCTATTAAATTCAGGGCACCCTGGGTGTCTTTGTGCCAATACAAATACCTTTTTTCTTACAGGGAAGTCAAATGTGGTAGCGAAAGCCGCTGTTTCCAGGTGGACGGGTGAGTTAATTTATATTCTCCCAGTCAATTGTAGACAAATACAGTACACAGTGAACTTGTCGTTTCTCATTCAAAGATGATGGATTTAGATTTACTGTTTGCTTTAGCTTACAGGGATGTAGCCTGTGTAGCAAATGCAGCTAAAAGAACAACTGTTTGTGAAAGTCTGGCTGGTTCATTTAAAGTACTACTGACTGATGGTCCAGTCAGTAGTAAATGATGATTATGAAGGTGTGGTAAATCATTACTAATTAATCTGTTCAGCTGGTCGGAGCCCTGGTTTAAATTCCACATTACAGGTTTTGTAGAATGTTGCTTCTGAGTGTGGAGCTGAAATCTAACTGGCAGCTGCTCAGGGTGTGTTCCTGTGATTACCTTTAAAAGCTCTCCTATCCACAGGGTGTAGGCTGTGTGTGTGTGTCCTGAGCAGTAACCTTGGCAACAGCTGGCCTTTGACAGTAACCTAGCAGGCCTGGTGGTGTTATTTTACGGCCCAGCTCAACTTGGTGCTTTTTTTTCCCTAAAATTATTTTCATTTTAAGATGCCGTGAGTCACAGCTGCTGTTTCCATGACGACACCTTCCGCAGCTGAAGCTATTTCAGCCATTCCAAACCTCTTCCACTGGTTTTGACCAAACACCACACTCTGATAGCGTCACATTAAATCCCCTCCACTCTTTATTTTTCATGTTTTTCTTTTGTGTAGACACAAGTCAGGACTGGCGCACAAGTGCATATTGTTCTAGTTTGAATAAAAGGCGTCAATATTGAAATGACACAGTTTGTTTTGAGGTAGCTGGTGTTAACCTGCTCTGTGGAGAACAGATGTCCTGGACTGTCCTAAAATGACAAAGCTAAAACTGATATAGTTAATTAATAGAAAGAAATTAACTCTTCTGCTCTCACTGATCTGCCACTACACCATTGATGACCCCATACGTGACGTGTGTGTGTGTGTGTGTGTGTGTGTGTGTGTGTGTGTGTGCGCGCGCGTGCAATTTGAGTGTGTCTGCATTTCAAGCTCTTTAAAACAAAGTTTTCATTTGTGTTTTCAGACAATATTTTCTCTATCAAGTCATGGACAAAGAAGAAGTTTGCCTTCGATGAGAACAGCATTAATAAGGCTTTCGGGATTCCGGAGGACTTTGACTACTTGGACTGATTCCCGGCTTTTTTTAATTTAAATACGAGGACTCCCCTGAGGAGGATGTGTGTTAGCTTCAGTGTTAAGTGGGTGTAGCTGGAGTCTGAATGTCCATATTTATGACCTGCGCTAGCGTTTGAAGGATGGATATTAGCGACAGATGGACTCTGTCAACAGAGACATTAGTTTGCTGCAACAGTAGAAGAGAAGCGCCCACCGTTAATAGCTGCGAGGGGGCTCCGAGAGCAACAACGAGGCCATGTGACTTATGGGACACCTGTTTGGATGAAAACTGAGAGCCCCGACTTGATGATGGAAAAGGCTCGGCCGCTTAATTGTCCCCCAAATTAATATGTGTGTTAGGAATGAACTGCTTCCATCTATTTTTTTTTTCCTATTTTTCCCTTCTGTAATCCCCTGTTGACCACAAATATATATTGATTGTCATACAGATCAGATGGTTATAGGTTCAATTTGGGTCTGGTGTTCCCCACATATGTCCAGTTCACTTTAAAAAAATGCTGTACACTGTTTGTATCTTCTTGGACAGATGAATGATGCAGACATGTTTAAACTCTTGTTTTTTTTCTGTAAATCATTAAAGAGGTGTCTGATTTGGTGACACTGTTTTGTTTAGATTGCATTCAGATGAATTTATTATATAGATGTCATGACTGTAACCTGGCGTGTGTGTAACTAGCCCGTGTTATGCACCCTGGTTTAAAATGCACCAGTGACTTTTGCAATGGTTAACCAAGAAAATGTTGAGAAGCTTTGCTGCGGGTGTTTTCCGTCGCGCTGACACACCCATTTGAGCAACCTGAGCACAAATTCATGTGCGTACCTGCCCAACCTGTCCCAGTCATGATTCATGACTCTGAAATGCTGCACGTTGAAGTTTTACCTCACTGCTGTAACACTCACTGCTTATTTAGTTACTTATTTAGAAATCTCACGTAGCTGCGGAGTCAGGATGGTGATTTTGGAAACGGCAAAAGCGCGTACAAATTTTTAGTTATTTAATATGTAAAACCAACCTTTGTAAAAAAAAAAAATGTTGCTGAGAAAATAATATAAAAAAAAAAAAGCTGGTGGAACAAGGAGGTGTAAATAGGACGGTTACCTGATTGGATGGAAGAGGTTCATCCCTGAGAGACAGATTGGAAGTGGCAAATCAGCTAAAAACTGTTTCTCCTCCCTGCCTGAAGAAGTAACAGATGAAGAAGGAAGAACTCTGTCACGACATACAAGTTGAAACTATGCTGCAATGAGAGAAAAAACATACATCTCACCCAATAATGAGGGGAAAAAATATTTTAAAAAAATTCAGCATGGTTCCTAAATTCCATGAATGAGGTTTCATCAGTCTGGCCTGTCTGTGGTGTGGATCCATCAGAATATTTGTGATATTAAGTAACAGACTGCACAGATGTGCAACCACATAAATCCTGCAATCAGGCAAGAATAGAGAAATGCTTCTCTTTCAGAATTACACCCTGATCCACTTTATTTTGGGGAGAAACCGGATATTTCCAAATTTGATGTATCAGAACCACCAGGGATGTTTAAAGTGTCACAAGATGATCACTATAGGGAAGTGAAGAGAACATACTGCTTGAGCTGTGTATGTTTTGCATTAATTACTGTCAAAAGTGAACGTGAAACGGTTATTTATAATTAAAATTCAGTGACAGTCAGAAAACTTCATGTAAAACAAGATGCCTTCATTAACCAAATGTAAATTATTGCTCTTAAATAAAAGTGAAAGTACTATCTGTCTACACTGTAGTGTGTTCGAAGAGGCGGGGGCGAGACAGAGGGAGGGAGCTGCTGCCGCTCGGAGAGAAAGAGCAACGGCAGCGGAGCACAAGGTAGGCTGCTAACCGAGAGGGCAGCATGGCGGAGCTTCAGGACTTCCAACAAGGCAGCCACTGTCACAGGAAAACGTGGATTAATATACTATTGGGAATACTACAGTTGCTTTTACCGTGCGTACAGCACGGAGGGGCGCAGCTGCAAGGTGGGTGCTCGCCGTTAGCTCACATTTCAGGTAAAAACGTTAGCACGTCCCATGTAAAAATGGGGGAAAAGGGAAAAAATGTCAACTTAGCGCAACTGACGTGACAACAGAAGCTTGGCAATAGTGGCAGCTATGATGTAGAAAGGTGCGTTTCGAAAGAAATTGACTAGAAATAATTAATCATTTGAATTTGACGTATTTATATTTTTTTTTTTATATACAGAGGCTTGTAGCCAATGTCAGCCTGCTAGTTCATGCTAGCTCCCTGTGCTGTTCCAAACGGTAGAGAAGTTGAAATACACAAGCGGGGCTTTTAATAAAATTTAACCGGTGTTCTTTTTAACGCAATACAGCTTCAAAATATATTAAAATAACGACTTAGCTAATTATAGGGTCTGAGTGCCGCAGTGTCGAGTGTGTTTTCCAAGTTCGTTAGCTTCGAGCTAACGCTCTTGCTAAGCGAGCAGCTAGCAAACAGCCTTTGTCAGGCTGCCGATGTGAAGTCATTTCCTCACTTGTCTGTATGATTATCAACGCCGTTTCAGTCCATTCATATGTAATGACCCGCAATCATACTGGAGATCTGTGGCTCGTTGTGTAGCTGTAGCCACTTATCGACTGACTGTGTTGTCAATTTTGCCCAGTTCGCAACCATAACATCTCCCCAATCTCTTCCATTAAAGCTCTGAGTCAGATGTCCACCAGCGTGGTCGAGGTCTGGCAGCCAGAGGAAGCAGATCCATTAGTCCCACTTCAGGTAATCTTTTTTTCAAGAGTGTTTTTGTACCAAAGAAATACAATTTCAGTAAATGCAATTAACAATAAACAGAATGCAGCTATGCAGCCAGTTGCACGAACACGTGTGGTCGGTGCGTCTTTTGTGCTCTTGTTTGCAACTGGCAGAGGTGTGTATTTACATGCATTTGTGTGTCAGAATATCCTCAATACGACTGAGTTAACTTTCTACAGTAGAGTTTGCAGTTATCTAAATATTGAAGTGACTCAGGAGTGCATCTGCCATGTGGCTCCTCCTTATTTTTCCTTTTGTACATGGTGTCTATTGTAGACTTCACTCGGTATTTCACGCATGGAGAGCTTGAGCGTGCCTCCTGTGTCATAGCCCAGGCTTGTATCACACTTGATCCCTGCTGTTCCTCTGTAAAATTGTGTCGTGCATGAATTTTGTTGTAGCGTTTTCATTATTTCCCCACTTTAGCTGTGTAGGTGTGTGAAACGATTATATAACAGCTGCGCAAGAATAAAAGCAGCAAGGTTAAATGTTGACTGATAAACCTGTCATGAGGTCATCAGCTGACTGTCATGTTACCTGAGGGGGGGGGGGGGGTGTGGCAGTTTCTGCAGGCTTTTGTTAACACAACTGAATGACATGAATAATTCCGTGGCCTCCGTGGAGGCTTTTTATGCATCAATTGAAGCCTGGTTTTACGTAGGCTTTTAAATTTTGTGCATGCATTATGCGTGCACAATATATCATTCGGCATCAGCTCTGTGCTGTGCTCAAGTGCAATAGTCACCTGCAGGAGATGCTGTATCAGGTTAGGCAAACTTGCACATTGTTGCTCTGCTTGATAAAGTAAAAGCCACGTGTATTGATATTTTTGCTTGGCTATTATTAGATCCAATATTCTAATATTCCAATATTAGATCCAATAAAAGACAGTATAGTGTATATTATTTCCATAGCCCAAGTCGTACATGATTTAAAGAAAAATTTATATTTTTATATATTTATTTTTATATTGCAGACAAATTGGCAGATGGCAGAATTGTTGACATTGTTGGGTGTCATGTTTAGATAGGCAGCGGTGAATGGAGCATCTGTCTCAGTTACACAGGCTATGTGAACTAGAGTATGACATGGAAGCCTTCTATAGTCCAGTGGTCATCTGGTTAGGTAGTGCACTAATATGATATGTCGCTGTGGTGACACAGGAGATGCAATGTTGAGGTGTTGTGAAGCAGAAAGAAAAAAAAAAAGTATGGGGTATCAGATTAACAAGATCGATATGTGCAAAAATGTTACTGTTTAGCATCTTCATATCAGACCAATTCCTGCATTTGGATTGGCTGAAACTCTTCCTTTCTGACCGGAGCTCTGTAGTGATTTGTTAGTGGTGATTAGCATCCATCTGTTTGACTTTCTGTGTGTAAATAGACTCTTGTCATAATGCATTAAATCCTGGTCACAAGGATCAAAACAAATACCAACGAGTGAAGAAGAAAAGTGTGACAACATGTCCCTAACAGGAGACAAGAAATGGGAGTGATGGATTTTGGCGGTGCTACCCAAGGTTAAAATGGTTCAGATGATCCAGTGGACAGTGAGGCAATCCTGCTCCATTCACACTCTTCCTCTTGAACATCTCTGCTTCAGACATTTTGTTGCATATGTGTGTGCAGAGATGTTCATACCCTCCGGTTACGAGTCCCCTGCGCAGGGTTATCTTAAAGTCATCTTGAGTCCAGTTACTCTCTTCCCTTCTGCACCTTAAACACTCACAAAAGTCACCACTGTCAGCAAGCAGCACTGCGGGAGTGAACCCTCCCTTAGCAGATTTCATATTTTGGATGATATATGCCACCGCTGGTCATAAACTGACCACACTGAATCACACTTGTGTCCTCGGTCATTATAAACAACATTAAAAGCCTCCTGTGGCTGAATGAGGCATAAAGAGCACACAAATATAAACTTGTTAATTAGTCAGGACTGCGACATGTGGGACTTTTATTAATCTATATTTATTGCTTCTAAAATGTCACATTCATGTGGGTAGTTTACAGTATCAATGCTCAGCAGTATGTTGTGCAACTTACATACTTCAACAAGCCAAGTGAAATTGTGTTACAGTTAACTAACATGTTAGATTTACTTTTTCTGTAGTAATGAGGGCAATAATTTATCATAAAACACTTAAGTATTTTTATATTATGCCATTATCTCACATAATCTCTACATGTTGATAGATCATCAGACAGTAAATCGTGATGTAACTACTAAACTTTGTCCAGAAGCAACTACAGTTTCTAAGATCTCAGGCTGGGGGGGCTTACGTAAGGGTGAGGAGCATGTGGACTGACGGATCAGAAACCTATCTGGATTTATGATGCATCCGCCCCAGTTTGCTGCCCTTTGCATTTTTATTCATGGCAGCAGGGTTCTGCTTTAATGCACCAGATTGTTCCTATGGAAACTGTATGTTGTGTGTATGAGGAGACCAGAGCTTATCTGTGCAGGACGCACGTTTGCGCTGCAGTTTGAGAGAAGCTGTCATCCTTGGCAGTTACTTGTTTTGGAAGCCCGTTTAAATATACTCCCCTTCTTTATGGCTTTACTGCAGACCTGCTGCCGTGTGTGTGTGTGTGTGTGTGTGTGTGTGTGTGTGTGTGTGTGTGTGTTTTAACCATTCAGTTTGTATGAAATCGTTCTGACACAAAACAGGAAGTTGTTAAAAGCCTACAAAGCGCATAACTTTCAGTTTTTTACCCAATGTGTAGACGCCACATTCTAGTGTAAAATGGTGAATATGTGGGATTTTATTTTTAAATTTTTCAGGGTCAGCAGATTTTGATTCAGCAACAAGATAAAAACAGAGAATTTATTGATTCAGTTGAGTGTTTACTACAAGTGTAGTAAATAATAGTAAATAAAAGTGTGAAATATGACACCAAACTGGATGCACATTGTATTATTCTGTGAACTCCATCTGACGGCGTCAGCACTGGCAGAACCTGCTGTCGAACCCTCCAAACCCTCTGAGACAGGGTGGAAAGACAGAACGCCAGTTTCCTGAGGCTGTTCCAGTTTTCTGCTCGGCTATCCCAATTTATTCCCGGTAAAGTCACATTTTATCCCACATTAAACCTCCGACACTTCAGGGAATGAAACACGAATGGTGCTGGTGTCAGTGTCCATTAGTCATTTATATAAACTAAATCTGAAGGATAAATGACAGTAAATGAGGTTTACATTTCACAAAACCCCTTTTCATTCACTGGTGTCATTGTAAAGGGAATTGTTACTCTTTTGAATGTGTTGACTGAGGTGTGTGTGTGTGTGTGTGTACTTTTCTCATTTCCAGATGGAGAAAGAGCGAAGAAAAGATGGTCTTCCACTAGAAGACAGGTATGCATTCTTCAGGCACAGAGAGAATCTCAGCTGTAGTTTAACAGTCATGTTTGAGTCTTCCATCCCAGATGAGACCGTCTGAGCTCACACATACACCTGACAAATCATGCTAGCATTTACAGCTGCACAAGGATGATTAAAAGTTTCCACCTCTTTAAGAGTGGTCCCTGGGAACACGTCGAGCATTTCCCCCGAGCTGCATAAGGGCCAACAAACCTCAAACAGCACACAGATTACGTCACACAGGCGTGCTTTCTGCAGTCTTATTGGGTCAGAATCTGTACTATAACACTCAGAACTATGAAAATAAGTGCACACTTTACACAGTGTTGCATTTCAGCACTCACGCAGAGTGGAAATGATTTTGCAGCTTAATTTAAACCGTCGTTTCACCGTAGCTGCGGTGTGACATATTTTATATTCACAGATAAATGAGGTGTTGCGGGCTGGAAAAAGGCCTGTGAAAGCCCTGCCTCGTATTCGTGCAGTGTTGTTTATGTTGGGGAGCAAGGGGGTGTGTGAGGAGGGGGGAGTTTAGGGGGCGTGTGTTAGCAAGGCACAGAACCAAATTCCTGACTAATTTTAGAACTCCTTGAAAGAAAAAGCAGAGGTCTGACTTTCCCAGCTGTTTTTTTGTTCCTCCAGAAAATTGTTCAGTAAATATATGTTTGCAGGGAAATGCAACATGTTTTTAATTTTGTACCTTCAGGAATGCAACTGAAGGTTGTTTTTACAGGTCTCGCATACAGAATGCTTTACTCCCCAGAAGAAAAAGCCCAGTTATGAGTACAGCTAAACTGCTTGAAGCCCCCATCTCAAACTTTTATAGTCCTGATATTGTATAATAATGATAGATAGGGAGTACCTGTGCTCAAACATGACTGTAATAATATCTGTTTCTTGGAGCTTTTCAGTCCTGAAGTGTCTCCAGTTGCACGTAATAAACTTCTCCTAAACAGCTCCTGCGCGGCTATTTATAAGTCCAGCGAGGTGACAAGCAGCGGAGGCTTCTTAGTGCTAGTTGACCCGGAGACCTCCGGTAGAGTGGGCTGTGAGGCCTCTCGTGCCTGGGTTATCAGGCACTTGGCAGGCCTGCCATCACTCGCTCCAAATCTAAAGTGCGAAGCAGGTTGCAGCTACAGAGGTTAATCTGTCTGCGAAATCCTTTTTCATGTGAAAACTCTACACCTTTATCCCATTGATCTCATTATTTTAGAATTTCCATACCACTTGTTCTCAGGGTAGATTGATCTAACATTTCCTGACACCCACTCCTCACTGTCGTTAATTACTGTGAGTGATGTTTCTAATTTCAGTGTTGCTCTTATTCTTCCTCTGTCTTCTGGGAAAACACAGGGACACCAGTTGACCCAAACTCTGCACTGGGTCTGACCTCTCATAGCTGAGGTCACCGCTACTATTGACTTTATTTGCGTAGGACCAGGGGATCGAGTAGCACCAAGCATAACTTGTTATTTTTGTACCATGGCAGTGGACAGGGCCTTCTACTACAGCTCAGTGGTCCCTCTAATAGGACATAGGCAGTGAAGTTCAGATATAAACCAAGTTACAAACACACAAGAATGAAGGAAAACGTGGCTTGATGTGAGCCCGTCCTGCTTTTTATTTCTTATCTCAATTCTTGTCTGGGCAAAATGATTTTGTCTGAGCAGGAAGTAGCTGCAGTTGCTAGCTGGAATTTCAGTTGCATCAAAGTTAAGGTGGGTTGATCTGGTCTGCTGAAAAGCAACCAGCTGTCAGTAGATGCCATATAAGATTCTCTATATGGGATAAATATGTTTATTTTAAAAGAAGATGGTAAGGACATTGAATTGAAGAACTTAAAGAAGTTGCATCATTAATTTTGCCGAACTATTCAGAATAGCTCGGTTTTCTTCTTCCTTTAAGCGCATATTTTTTAAAAAAATGGACCCTTTGAACATGGAGCCACTTAAGTTCAGTTGAGGTATTTTAATTTGTACTTCAGTGATAGCTGTTTTTTTTTTTTTTTTTAAACCTTTAATGTTTGTTGGCTACTCGTGCACTTGCTAACAACACTGCTGGGAAGTAGTCATGCCTTGTGTCTAATGAATAAATTATAGAGGTGGGGCACTGACCTCAACGCATCAATGTGGAATCGATGGTCAAGTCAGACCAGCAATTCAGATTAATCAGGACTAGTGGTCTAAAAAAGATGTAGAAACTTGAGAGGTACTACCAGGGAAATCTCCAATATTGGCTTCAGTGTTCGAACAACCCCGAGTCCCAGATTCCCTGTTTTTTCAATAAACATCTGTGTGAAGTTAATTTAAATATTCTCTTGTGAATTCTAGCTCTTCTCCATACTCACGGGAGAATGGGTGGCCCCTGCATTTTCAGCCCACAGCGCTGGATTTCGGAACACAGTGAGTACCTGTTCTCACTTTCAAGTTTAAATTAACGTGAACAAAAAGCCTATATGGTCTTCTTCTAATGTTACACAACTATTCACTTCATGAATTCATCAACTCTTCTTGAACTATGTGGGAAAACTCCTCTGACTTGATTTGACAGCCTGAAAATAAAATACTGACGTTGTAGAGAACAGAAAGGGGCGATTTTTAACCATAAAGAACAGGCAGGATATCCAAGTATGGCATCAAGTTCTCTTTCCCATCATACACATGCACTGAGGAGGGTTCACCCCAGTCAGAACAACTCTGAATGTCACCGTTTTCCTCCATTACCAAATAGATTGCTGTGCTTGGACAGCAGTCAGCATTCTTCCTGTTAAAAGCAAACACACACAAACAGCAAAAACCATCATGTAGAAAAATAAAACTAGGAAATTTGGAACATTTACCCCACACATCACTACAGTTTCTTCTGTGGGAACAGAAGGAAAAAGTTAACCGAGAGGCAGCCAGAAATTTAGCTTTGAAAAACGTATTTATTGGGGGTTGGCGAAAGTCCAAATGAGTATCTACAGCAGATGACGTGGTGAAGAAGAAATTACCACCTGTCAAATATGAGATGAATCATTATTTTAAGATGAATTAAGGTTTGTCAGAATTGCAAAACATGCATTTTATTTGCTTAAAAAGAAAGTAAATGTTCTCAGAATCAAACAGGAAGTGAAAGATGTTTCACTCTTGGCTATAAAGGAAGATGGAGCCCACTGTCATTTTAAATAATGAACAAGTACTTTGGTAACTAAAAATGCCACCCAAAGTGGAAAAGCAATTTAGAATCTACCCGTCTGCGTGCATCTTCGTGTAAACACATTTGCAGATTCTGTGTGTCCTCTGGCATCTAATTTACATAATCTGATCTTCTGTAACGTCTGTTTGTTGCACAGAGAAAGGAAACATGGTTGCTCCAGTACGGCAGACAACACATTTTGTTCAACATTTCATTCTAAAAATGCTCAAAAAGCCAAAATTAAAGTAAACCTGGACACCAAGACTGCAGACACTCATAAACAAGCTCTTTTGAAAGCACTGAAACAGTTTGTGCTTGAAAAATATGCAATTATAATTAATTCTTAACTAAAAAGTGAAAACAATTAGCCTGTGGGTTTAATTAACTCCAGCTGATTGTAGATGTAAAAGCTATTTAACAGGCTGCCTCTGTTTAAACCCACATTTCTCAGCTACAGTGCTGCAGAGCTGTCCAAGGCTTGCCGTGCAGATGGAAGCCAAAGCTTTTTCACAACCGTTCTCATGTCCTTATTTGTATATGTGGTTTTACTTGTGACAGGCTTCCTCAGTTCAAACAGGAGGCGAGCCAACATGCTTGTTATTATCTTTGGGCAGAGACAAATAGCTACATTTAGGAAATAGCTGTTTTTTCTTGACTGAATCGGACTTTATATTCTTTAATGATTTCCGTCATAAGAGCTGCCTTATTCACACTAAGCGAGCAGAGGAGGAAGCCAATTTAACAAAGATAAATAACCTATAGGAGCTTTATTCTGTTCATACAGTTGACATGTGATCAAAAATTCGATTTGGGCCACTTTTGCCTGCAGTCTAAATGTTCTCTTGTGGTGTATCAGGACCTTTTTAGCATGCGTGCAGCTCACAGTGGTGCTCAGTGAGCTTAGATTTCTGATTTCATTTTTTTCTTCTTTGCAGGCCACTGGGGTTGGCGAGAGCTGAAACCATATATATACACAATCCCAGCCAGGAGGTTCCTGTGACACTGTTGTCAATGTTTACAACAAGCAGACATTTTTACATACCTTTCTTTCACAGAAGAGTAAGTGTCTATGCATGGTTCTGTGTGCAGCTGCTTGCAGTGATGACTTCTGTCATGTCCTTTGCAGAGATAGAAAAATATACATCCGTGTGTCTTGTCCTTTCTTAGGTGATCCCACCCAGAGGGAAGGCATCTTTTAAACTAATCTTCCTCCCGTCGGAGGAGGGCAACGTTGAAAACACTTTATTTATAAACACATCGGCCCACGGGCTGTTGTCATATCAGGTTAGTAGCATGGGCATGCCTTCTCCTGTAGTTTCACGTGTAGCTTCATTGATGTGTCTCCCCTCCCTCTTACAGAAGAGTAATCCCTCATTCAGATTACCTTGGGTTTGACTTGTGCAAATATTTGCTTTATATTTTTCCCTGGGCTTCACAGATCTGTATGCTCAGTTTGTTGTTGAAATATTCACACTCCTAAAAAGTGCAAACTTCAGGTCTGCAAAACCAAATGCAAATGTTATTTTGCCCCCTCACACCACCAGAGTCTTCATGATGATCATCAAAGTCCAGAGCTCAAGCATTCATATGTGAAAGGTTTAAAGCGTTCTCATAGTCACGTGTTATCTGTTTGCGCAGTATCAGCGTTTTAATGTACTGGGGATATAATTCTTAGATATGGTTAATATTCAGCAATCTCGCCGCTCTTCTAATCTGGTGTTACTTCACAAAACCAAGCAACAATCCTTAATTTACTCACAACCTCACCTTGGCAATAGTCTGTAGCTCTATTTTTGCTGGTGTTGATGTTTTTATGTAGAGATTCTTTATTAAACTAAGCCTCCAGCCTCAATGTCCAGTTCAGGCTCACAGATGTGACTTGACTGCCTTGTTCACTTGCCAATTGTTGCTTTAATGTAATGCACATAAGATGCTGAGTCTTTTGTATTAATCTTTGCTCTCTTTTCCAGGTGTTTGGTGTGGGAGTTCACCAGGGTTCATTAAAATCTGTCCAAAGGAAGGAGAGTCTGCTACTATTCCCTCATATCCAGAGCATTAAGTTGACCCAAACTCAGGCATGTATTACTTGTTTTGCAGGCTGTGCATATTATAGTAGTGAGTAATCATTGGAAACAGCTGATTTCCCTTTTCCTGCCAGCCCAGATAAACAAGCAGCTGCTTGCATACACAGGGAGGCTCTGTGACACCGATTAGCTCTCAAATATTTAATGATCTCTAGATTTCATCTGAAAATTTTAATCTGCAAAATATTGAAATGCAGTGAAATGAGAAACCGACGCACTCTTGAAGTGTGTCAAGTCTTTCACTCATGTATGGAGGTGTTGCCTCCACAAACAGGAAGAGGAGTGGCAGTTACAAAATGTGAGAATGACTTAGGTTGCATTATCATTCAGGCTGTTTTTTGCTGAAGGTAGTGTTTTCTTTATATTGCAAGCTGTCTCCAACTCAAATGAGCTATATTAACATACACTCTTACAGGCGAATTATCTGGCTGAAGCTGAAGTTAGTCAGTTTTACTAATGTTTATTCCTCATGGCATGTTTTTTTAACCCACAAAGTAGAAGGCATGCGGCCTGGTGCACATCACAGCAGATATTAGACAGGAGGCCGAAATACATCCTGAAGAAGCTGCCAGGTCATCACAAGTCACACACACCAGGGACAGTCTCCATTCAGCCCTCCATGAGCACGTCTCAGACTGAAAAAGGAAGAGGAACACACAGACAGAACATGCAAACTGTTTGAAGAGAGGCCAATGGCATTACTCAGACTAGAGCCTTCTTGCCATGTTTCCCATCTTTTTTTATGTTTTTGTTTAATAAAGTCACCAATGATGCTCTGTTGAAGCATTGAAGAGCAGCAGAGTTCTGCAAACCTGTAATGCTGTTTATCTTTCCTGAGGACAGTATGTAGTTGTCTACATAATCCTAAACTCTAGATTATTTGGTTTTATCAATCTGTTTCCTCTGCAGGAAGATGACTCCAACAGTACAACGCTGGGTCTACTCCTGGAGTGCAACTTACCGAAGAGTTTGTTCAACAGTCCTCAGGTACCAATTTCTGACACATAAACAGTCTTCTTGGACCAATAACCCAGGTCCCACATAGATTTTAATACAGATACTGAAGCAGTCTTCTGTAATTACACTTCCCACCTGGGGAAAAAAAGTCCACAGTCTAAGAACAAGCAAATAACCACTGTCGATAAAATGTTCTACATTATAATTAAATTTTCTTTCTTTACAAGATTTTCCACATTTCCTCATCACGCTTGTATAAGCAGTTTATCAGAGTATGACTGGTTAATTGTGTCATCACTATTTAGCTGATTGTTCAGCGGATGAAAACAGATTTGGTCATCACATATAAGCACATAAGCACTTTAGTCCTGATGCTTTAGAGTCATGTAGCAGTAAATACAGGTGTTTGAGGTGGAGCACACATGAAGAAAAACTCCATCTCTGCGCCCTTCCCAGGTTGCATTGATTCTTCTGTCACACTCACTGGGTTTCAGACTCGCGGGCCTTCTGCTCTGACAGCTGGGCTCTTCATCTGTTTTCTCTTGAGCCCCAGAGGATGAGACCTCTTGCCAGACTCCTATAATTGCTTTCTCAAGAGTGTCTATAACTGACACGGGGTCCCAGTGCATGCATGGTGCAATAACGATGATGTAAGAGGCGGCTGTATCGTCATGACAGTTATACTAACAGAAGTCATTCTTAAGTTCTGTCACTGTCCTGGCTGTGACCTTCGGCTCATTTCCAAGATTGTCACCTGTCCTGAACTCCTCGAAAATGAAAAAGGGGCAGACTTAACTCGGCGTTGCTCCTTTGGTTTCAAGGGATTAGCTTTGCTATTGCAGTGGTGAGCCCTCGTGGCGCTCGACCAGGGTATCTGTCGGCAGGTCATCGGGTGATGATTCACTGTCTAAGATGAGTCTTGGTTTCCACAGAGATTTGCACCTCCCCAGTTCACATTTATCACCCCGAGTCAGGGGGCAGGGTGAAAGATGAGGGGCTTGTAGGTTCCTCAGTGCTTTTCTTCCACGTTCTGTTATATAGCTATAGGACAGGGTGAAACCTGATTCATTAATTACTTAGACTATAATGAAACTCAGGTCATTAGAGTTTTGACAACTAAATTATATTAGTAGATGATGTTTCAGATTTACAAGTCTGTATTGAATTCTGCAACAGTGTGATAAAACTAAACAATTTGTGCTGACAGCTTAGAAACTTTTACCTGTGGCTGATGTGAGAACATTTCTGCAGCAATCTGGCTGCACTGATAACAGTCTGACAGTTTTGGTTCTCTGTGTACTCTGCGTGTTTCAGACAATGAAAGCGTATTCCATAACTGAATTTCAGTTTTCTTCCTCTTGGTTCTTGTGCTTCTCCTTCTGATCTGTTCACATTAGTGGTTTGTCTGTACAGGGCTCCTGCCTTCAGAGTGAGGAGCACCTCAGCCTGCAGATAAACCTGTTGGCGCGCGGTGACCGGCCCGCTGACCTGGACAAGCTCAAGCCCTATGTCATTGAGCACATTTTGGTGCTGCTGGTGGCCCCCACTGCTGGACCTGCCTCAATAGGTGGGTTTGTTTCTGCATTCATGTTTATGTCTTCATACATTTTTGTGAACCACTGCTGTAATTTGACCTCTGTGCAAATATAGATCCATATTTCATATTTATTTGACTGTGTAGACAAGTCTGTGCATTTGCTCATATATCAATGCCTTAAGGTACACAGGTAGTATTTTGCTGCCTAATTTCAAAATAATCAGTAACTGGTCGTACAGCTTCTCAATTAACCATCCTAAAATTCTAAACATGGTGGAAAAATTCTAGCGCCAACTGGTGGTATACAGATTATCCCATGTATTTGCAGGTTGCTGCAAACATTTGCTGGAAAGTGTGACAAAAGAGCTATTTTGAGAGGCTGTGTGTTGCATTTGTAGTTTTGCTACAACAATGGGCCTGTAAACAAAAGGCTAAAGTAAGTACCCTTCATGGGACAAAGGTAGAAATAAATTCAACAATGATTGTGACGCACATTAAATATGATTTATAACTAGTGTTCCAAAAACCTACGTGTACCAGTGTGTATATAGTTAAATTATGAATTTTTGCTTCTGTTTCCATCAAAGATTTCTGTAAGTGCACATCTGTACGTGCTTCTCTCTGTACATGTACATACACTCTCTCTCTCCTTTTGTGTTTTGCAGAACAACCAAAAATTGGAGTATATATGTTAAATTCTGGAAGCAAGAAGCTTTTAATTAAAGTAAGTGTTTCTTTAATTTCTATTTTCATGGCTGTTGTAGCTGATCATATACAGATTTGACCTTGACATGATTTATATCCACAGGATATGCAGGTGCTCACAGAAGTTGAGATGAGCCTTAAATTTCATCAGATTCTGCTGAGATCGGAGGCAAAAAACTTCACTGAAGTGGCTGCACTTGCCTGCAGAGGTGAAAACCCATTTTCAAATTATTACTTTCCAATTAATCCAACTACCTCGCTGAAGTGCTCTGGGATGACTGTTGTTTCTGGTTGTAGGTCCACTGCTGGGCCATGAAAGAAAATGCATTAGTCATGTCAGTTTAAAAATGCTGGGAACCCAGACAGCCCACAGTTTCCCTGGAATACACATTGCAGAGAGGTAAGATTGACACTTGCAATTTATCACACTGATTTAATTTCAACAATTTCAGCACTCTCCTAACAAGATATAAACCTTGTTTTTTTGTTTTGCAGATGGACTCAGATGGATTTATTGAGCTTGTTACAGGTGAAGCAGAGAGATGCAGACACAGTGGATCTGTGGCTGACAAACTCCTTCCTGTTGCCCATCACTGTGAGGAATGCCAGCCTTTCACACAACCTCCAGGGAGTACTGAAGGTATTCACCACTGTGGCGAGTAACGATGGGAGTTCTGGCTACAACAACTTTTCTGATCACACGCTCAGACATGATATTCTTCCCTCTGCTGCTGCAGCACAACGTGATGTTGTCTCTGATGCCCCCTGTATGTTAGGTGATGAACTTCAGCAGTGCATTGACAGTTCCTCAGGGATGCTGGTACGTTTTGTCCCTCCAGCTGCTCAGCAGGACCCTGCCTGTCAATCAGCTGTCCGCACTGAGCCTGTCCACCAACCTGGGCACAGTCCTGCACATTCCTCTTTACTTCCACTCCACTCCCTCCAAGGTGATCAACCAGCCTTAATGTAGTTTAAAGGTCTGGAGTTGGACCTCAGTCCCTGATGCTAACAGTTGATGTGTCTGTTAGCAGGGGGAGGCCGTCTTTGAGGCTGAACGAGAATGTGGACGACCCTGTTTGCTCAGATTGTCTGAAGCAGGTGCGACACAGCTTCAGAAGTTAGGGTGAAAACTTATGTAACTGTGAGATGTTATGACTTTAAATATCTCTTACATCCCTTCAGGTCTTTCAGAGTGGCAGCGTTCCCTCCTCCCTGACTTTTTCTCCTCATCTTGGTCTGTAGACAACAAACTAGCTGCTGAGCTTTGCTCGCGACGGCAGTGCCAAAAAGACAAGCTAACTTGCAGGTGCTTTATTGCACAGTTTTACTTATAAATCCTGCAAACCAATATTAAAGGATAACGTGAATGCTTTGTCTGTTTAGGTGGCCCAGACTCCCAGTAGAGACGTCCAGTCCTCTGGACTTTGGGGCTACACCTGTCAATGAGAGCAAGGTGGGTAAAACATTGTGACTCTTATGTCTAGCATTAATAGCATTCTGCAGCTATAATAAAAGCTTGCTCTGTTTTAGGTAAAGACGTTCACGCTGAAGAATCCCTCCTCTTCAGTGGTGTCTGTAGAGGTCCGTATTCTCTCCTTGTACCCTGCTCCTCTGGAGGCACTGGACCTCCTCTCCAAATGGTTTGTTCTCAGTTGTTGCATGGTAAATTCAGCAGGTGCTACAGCAGACTCCTGACTTTTTTTTTTTTTTTTTTGCAGGTTTAACATCAGCCCCCTCTCTGTCAACATCAGCACCTCAGAGTTCACTTTGTTGGCGTCACCTCCCAAGGTAAATCCCTGTTTTTGTGCTGTCAATTTCCCTTCTCGATATCTTATTTATTTTCTTGATATATATTTTTGAGCAGGCTGGCGAGAATGAGGAGGACGTGATGGGAGAGGGTGTCCTGCGTCTGCTGCTGCAGCCCTGGGAAACCAGGGAAGTTGCTGTGGTCTTCACTCCCTCTGATCACAAACCCACCACAACCATCCTCATCATCAGGTACTCGGTTCATCATCAGGGTTTAAAGGCCGTTGCTATTGTCAGGCATTGAAAAAGTCAGAAATTGTTACGCTAATGTTTGCGTTTTTAATCTGTTTTTTCAGAAACAACCTGACAGTCTTTGACATGAAGATGGTGCGGGGCCACGGGGCCAAAGAGCTGCTCAGAGTGGGCGGCAAGTTGCCTGGCCCCGGAGCCTCTCTGCGCTTCAACGTTCCCCAGTCGACTCTCATGGAGTGTCGGGATGGTGAGATAATTTACATTTCATTTCAATTCTTAAGCAAAGACAAAGAAACGGAGACTGACCGTCGCTGATTGTCCCTCGCAGGCCTACGCACCAATAAGCCGTTGTTTGCCATTAGAAAGAGTTTTAAGGTGGAGAATGCAGGAGAGCTTCCTCTGACAGTCATGTCCATGAACATAAATGGATACAAGTGTCAGGGATTTGGTTTTGAGGTGTTGCAGTGTCGCCCCTTCAGCCTGGAACACAACAGTTCCTCTGAGATCACAATCGCGTAAGTGCTGTTTGGTTATTTGCATCAATACTTAATATTTCCACTTGACAGCGACATGTAACATCTCACCTGCTCTCAGGTTCACCCCAGACTTCACCTCATCCTGGGTCATCCGGGACCTCACCCTGGTGACAGCACGCGGCACGTCTTTTGCTTTCACCCTGAATGTGACGCTGCCGCACCATATGTTGCCTCTCTGTGCTCAAGTGGTTCCTGGCCCCAGCTGGGAGGAGACCTTCTGGGTGGTCACACTCATCTTCACATGGTCAGTTCCTCTGAAGTTCTGCATATCTGAAGGTGTAAATGAGAGTCAGGTGCAAAGCAGAAGGTTTTCACTTCATTTCTAAGCTCTCTGATCTGTTCTGTGCTTCAGCTTCTCCCTGTTTGGTGTGTGTCTAATGGCCTTCCATCAGGCCCAGTATATTCTGAACGAGTTCTCCACACCAAGCGTCAGGAGCAACCACAACTCTGTGCTGCCCAGGGAAAACAGCTCCATCAACAACAACACGCCCAATGGAGTGACGTATGTGCAGAGATCTTTCTGAGGTGAAGTTATCTACTGTTTGAAATGCTTCAAGGAATTGTGTGTCTCGTTTCTGCAGTAAAACAAAGGGCAGTTGTAAGAGCTACGTGGACACCTGTCATACCTCAGACAAAGGTAAGGGGCGTGGCTCTCCAGCCCTGGCCAACAGCCCCACACCACGTCACCACGCCCCAAAAAAAGGTTCCGGAGTCACTCCAGCTCAGGCACAAAAGAAACCTAAAGTTTCACTGTATTACTCCAAATACAAACCCAGCTCCACCACAGCCTCTGGTGCCGTGACAGTAGATGAAGAGCACGAGGACCTGACCCTGGAGGCATCCCTGACCCCGGAGGCATCCCTGACCCCGGAGGCATCCCTGACCCCGGAGCTACCTGTGTCCCCAGTCCCTGACGTCTGCAACAATAACGAACCCGCTTTCATCAGTCAGCTGGATAAGAAGGTGTCTGCAGACCTAAAGGGAGAGCAGAGCGGTATAGAAGAGGGACTCCCAGCAGAAGTTATGTTTCCCATGGAAATACCTGCTGGTTTCCCAGGTAACGTCACACTGAGTCCAGGGCCTAGACCGGGTCTGTTGATGTGCAGCCCCATAGAGAAGAGCTGCACCGAGCATTATGCTCAGAAGATGGACTCTGATAAAAGGGATAGTTCTGAAACAGAGGTAAGACATTTTCACTCAGTTTGGTATTTTTTTCTTCTTGATGACAGGATGAAACAGAATCATGATTTCTTTTTGTCAACAGCTGAGAGAAGATGAGAGAGGCCAGAAAAAGAAAGCTGAGACACTTGCTTATCTGGGAAATAAGGGAAAAAGAAGTCGCAGGAAGACAGAAAACGTTTCCAGGTAAAGCTGACATTTTTATCTGCGTCCATTTAAATGTGTTCTGACATCTTTTAGAGGTGCATGTTCTAATTTAAAAATGTCATTATTACTGAAGTGCTCCTGAGCACAACGTTGTAGTGATTCCAGAGAGGGAGAAAGACCCTGACTGGAAAATGGGGGAGCGCAACAACAGTGGGACCTGCAACAGTTACCACTGCTGCAACAGCACCAAATCAGAGGCACCAAAGTCTGGACCGAGCACAGACAGCTGCCTCAGACAGAACGGTGGGCCTCCGAGTTCTGCTGCTTCACAGACTACATGCCTGGTTTTAGTCTCACTGGTCTTGCTGGTGTACAGCAGGTGTGTATCCTGCTCGTGCCCGACGGAAGTGCACCGCAGAGAGGCGCGGCGGTGGCGTTTGCGAGTCGGGCTCGGACTCCGGCAGCTCGTCAGGGAGCGTGAGGGCCAGCAGAGGGAGCTGGGGCAGCTGGAGCAGCACCAGCAGCGTGGAGGGAGACAGAGATGCTGGTGCTCGCACACACCCCTGCACTACCTCATCAAGAAAAAGTAAAAACTCCTCAAATGAGGTAAAGCAGAACCACCGGCAGACACCCTCACTATTGCTACTGTCTTTGACAGGGGAATCCATGTACAGCATCACTGCAGGAGAGCGAGACTGCTACCGTGATGCCATGAATGCAAACTACAAGACTTTAAAGTAAGTGGGCAAAGAGTTTTTGTTTTTTTTTTAATTCTGTACATTAACTTCTGGGTTTTGCATTACCAGTTTGTACCGTAAAGACCAGTGCCAAAGCCCAGATCCACCAGCCTCCAGTTTCATCCCCAGTTTTGCTGCTGTTGCTGCAGGAGCAGACAAAAACCTGGACAGAGAAGCTCATGGTAAATTTTTACTTTCCTTACATTAATATCTGAAAAACTATACATGAACATGTGTATTTACTGCTGTACTGTTCAGCTCCGACAGGTCAATATTTGCCCGAATTCAGATACAACACCACTGAAGCTCTGCCCTACATACCTCAGCTAGCCGCCCCCTCGGTGTACAACAGGTAGGCAGGCGTAAATGACCTAAAGTCCTCTGCAGCAGCGTTCTTCTGCTCAGTACGACTGTTGGATCAAAGTTTGATATTTTTCCGTTCACTTTGTCAGGTTTACTTGGAGTGGTGCCACCAGTCATTGCAGCCCCTACACCTATTGTGAGGAGGGGAACTACATCGGTACTGTTACTTCCAATCTTAATACGGTCATGTACACTGAAGACTCACCTCTTCATCCTCCTCCCATTGTAGGTAATGGGACATTTCCAGGCACTTTTCCCAGTCAGGACCTTCAGAGGACACACTGCAGTCAGCCCAGCTGGACTGAGGAACAGCCTCAGGAATCACCCTCAGCCTGGGACACGGCAGCCTGTGTGGGCAGCAAGGTGATTCGTTATTAGGATCTGTGAAATGGTAAAAATGTACTTCAAGTACCCAGAAAAGCCGTTTAAACTTGTCTCTCTGTCCTCCACAGCCATACTTCTCTGGGACTCGCAGCCTCTCGCCCATGTCCAGCCTGTTCGGATCCATCTGGACCCCTCAGAGCGATCCCTACCAGCGCCACTTTCAACCGGAACGGTCCGCCCCCGTGTCTCCCATCACCCCGCCTCATTCTCCTTTCGGCCGGGAGTTAGAGGGGAGATGTGCCCCAAACCAATTCTCCAGCTTCAACCCGTTTGGCCCGCACATGAACCTTGACATATGGAACTCCGCCTCCAACCGCAGCTCCAACTCACAGCTCTCCAACGACTCCGGCTACTGCGGAGATGTTTAAAAACGGCAGCCCTTAAACATAAGTGCAAACATATAAAACAATGCTATGTAAAAGAAAGGAAATAAAAATGAATGTTGTTTTATCAATATTGGGGAAAATGTGAATATTCCTTTTATGTTCCCATTTTCAAATGTTAAATGTTGTGAAAGGTCCAGCATTTGTTGTATATTTTTCTAGATGTTTTGCAGTTTTGATCATAGAAAATAAAAAAAAAAAAAGGTTTTGTACTTCCTCTCAGTCAGGAATGATTTTCATACTGAATCACCATGACTATTTATCTAACTTAGGTGGTTTGATCTGACATGAAGTTAAGGAAAGCAATATCTGATTAAACTGAAGTTCCTCACAAGGCTGCAACAACCAGACATACTGCTACAACAGTACACATTACCTCACTACTGATACAAATCAAATGTAGGCAAAGTACAAAACCTAATCTAAAAAATTTTATGTAAAATGCAATATACAATGAGGATAATTTCCATGTTAGCCAGGTAAAAAGAAGGTAGGTCGTTCTGTTCTAAAGCTGAACTTACACTTTAGAGCCCCCTAGTGGCTGTAAAGGTACAGCATACCCATCACGTACCAACGTTTTTACGTGTATAAAAATACTATAAAAGATAAAATACATGTTTCAAATGATTCGAATTAAAGCCAAACAAACAAGAGTATACTCACAATTCCAATGTGGATGAGTTTCTTAGTGCAGTGGCTGCTTCTTTACCTGCAGAAGAACAAAATAAAATGTCAAATTGCACTTTGTAAAATTAAAAAAAAAAAAAAAAACTTAAAAATATTTTTGGTACATATTTATAAATTAACCTTTTGCTCAGGTCATTGTACTGCAGAGGTGTGAAAACAATTTAAACTAGAAACCAACACAATGTGCACCACAAGTTAATTAATGAAAGGCTCAGCAAAACGGAAAAAATATTTAAATAAAAAAAAAGACATTTCCAGACTCAAAAACAGTTTTTTTTCCATCTAAATAAATATTCTGAACTATAAGAATCAAGTTCAATAAAAAAAATATTTCCTTCTTATTGTTACATCGAAAAGTCCTCAGTAATAATAATGGAGTTCACAGAGAATCTATAAATAACAATAAGTGTGTGTGCCCGTGTGCTTGTGTGCCTAAAAGTGCGTGTAATTCATGGTCAGACTCGAGTGCTGACATATTGCTGCTATTGATCTTTAGTCGTAAAATCAACACAGAAGCCTGGATACTGACGACAGGCAGACCAGGGGAGTCAGGGTGGAATGGTCACACACACACAGACACACACACATAAATGTACATATTTACAGAGTTGCAGATGTCTGTAAAATAAAATGTAGTGAAGTGCATAAAATTCATCAGATTATTGACTCTGTAACTGACAACTATATTCCCAAGGTTCCATATTACCTTTCTTTCAGATGTACACAAGTAAATATGTGTGATTATACACACACACACACACATATATATATATATACACACACACACACAGTATATGCTGTCAGACCTAAATTCATTAATGTCAGCTTGTTTTAATAATATGCACCTTTTGGTAGAAAATGCAACAGTGAAAACAGCAACAATGATTCAGAATCACTGATCTGTTTTCACTCTTTAAATAAACATACCTTACTACAATGTTTAGTATTTTACTGAATAAAGAATCACAAAATACCTGATTAAAACTCTAAAAATAAATCAATTAGGAGTAAATGGAAAATAAACTTTTACATTTTTACTTCAGGTATTGCAGAATTAAACAACACAGAGACCCCTCAGGTGGTTCAGTGGTGATGCTAAAACTGCCAGACTGATCAGTTGCCGCGGAGATAAAAACAATTATCCACAACAGGTGAACTACAAAAGCCTGATTGATCCAAAACTGCAGCTGTTTTTAACAAACAAACAACATGTAGTAAGTGGGCCTGCTGTGGTTCGCGCAGCAGCGACGCTCAGACTGATGCAGCTGATGTGAAGCAGCCAACTGCAGCTTGTTTCAGCACAGGCCACAGCCAGGGGCCAAAGAGAGAGTTGGCTGAAGCTCACAGCTCCATCTTCCAGGAGAAGCGGTAGTCTGGAAGGTGTGCTGTTGTGTCCTAGTGAAACGCCTCAACCAAACCTTGTGTACTGGTGCCCCCCCAGGGCAGGCTTCCACCTTTAGAAGTCAAAACAGCGTATGATCTGATTTCACGCTCTTTTATCCTTTAACTAGCCTGATAACAGAGACGGAAAAAAGCAATGATGTGTGTTGTTGGTCTGCGCATGTGTGTGTGTATAAAAACTCTCCATTGTCCCCTAGCAGAAGATCCATTAGACCTGGATCCCCCCCACCCCCGGTTGCCCAGTGATAAAGTCAACAAAGAGTGTTTGGTCAATCCAGCAAGCAAATATTTGTTCTGGAAGCTGTTTCATCCATCAGGACACACACACACACACACACACACACACACACACACGCGCACATGCACGTGCAGCTGCGTGTAGGTATATATACAGCGATGACCCCAGCATCACACGCACAGAAATCTGGAGTCACCGCTGACACAGGACAGAACTCCAGCTTTTGTAACGCAACTTTTTCAGGGTCACTGTGTCGGCATGGCGACGGGCATCATCAGAAACTTTCCGATCCCAGCACCGCCTTCAACCTACCTCCCTCTGATTTTCCAACAGTGTCCTTACAGCCAGGACAAAGAGAAGCTGCAGGAGGACAGCCCAGAGGTGAGGGAAGGTGAGGAGTATGAGGAGGAGGAGGAGGAAGACTGTGACATTCAGGAGGAGGAAGAGGAGGAGTACAACAAAGAGGCCTTCTTCACTTCGGGCCCCCACGCTGTGGACGTGACCAAGCAGCTGCTGAGGTTTGCGGATCTCATCAGTCGTGATGTCCAGCGGTACTTCGGCCGCTCCTCCGGTGAGGAAGCCTCCGACATCTACAGTGACCCCATCTCCATCACAACCAGCGGGCGCCTCCGTTACTATGACGACCTCCTAAAAATTGCAAGAGCGGGAAGTCCAGAGGAGCCAGAAAACGCTGCACCCTGCGGGGAGGATGAGGGAGGGAGCGGTTTGGGACCCCTGGCTGAACTGTTCCAGCTCGGGGGCCCCGGTCAGGCCCACAACAGACCCATGATAAAACGCCACCTCCCCCTCAGTTTCTGGTCCGAGCCCTCGCCATGCTGCTCTACGGCCGCTTCGGGCTGCGCGCCCCATACCACCAACACATGCGATAACGCCGCATCAGAGGACGGCGGGCCCACGGGCCAAACGCCCCCCCCACACTGCACAAACTGCCTGGAGAGCAGCCAGCCGGACTTCAGTGACCTGCTGGCATTCTGGGAACCGAACCCAGAGCTCACACACACGCTAACGGACAACACACACATGCACTGACCGTTAATGATGGACTGACAGCAGGAAAGAGTCAGGTCACCCTTTCACAGTCAAAAAAGTAAAAAAGCAGGGCTGAAATGGTGAATTAAACTGGTTTTCCCCACATTGTATGTTTTTATTCCCCTAATTTCACTTGTAGTTACGGAAAAACTAAAATTAAACCATCACACGAATGACTCCTACTACTGTGTAGGAATATATTAATCATGTGCCACAAATAAAGCTATTATTTGCTACGTTTGCTGTGTGTTGATCCTGTATGGAACCTTTCAGGATCCAGGGCCACTTCTGAGGTTGCAGAAAAGCTGAAAAAACGTTGCATTTCGGGGCAATTTTGAGTTTCCAATCAAGCTAACGTGCCTGGTTTTATAGCCACGGGTGCACAAAGCCAATCAACCATGCCGATCCCAAACAGGTCAGCCCGAGCAGCAGAGCTCGACTCTGTTTAATGACATAACTTGAATATTTGTGAAGTACCTGTGACTTTCGCTCATGATCTTCCTGTTTAAAAACAAAGAATTCTCATGAATTTAAATTCTGATCTTGGTTTTCAGGGTCAACAGACTCATCACAGGTCAGCATCACATCCTGGTCCGCCGGGAAATTTGAATAATAATAAATATTACATCAACTACCTGCAAACTCATCCAAACTGGGACGGCCAACATTGACTAACCCAGCGACACATCACCTTTAAAATCTCTGTGTTTTCTCAGTGGATCTCTTTTCCCTTTAACAGTGGAGACGTTTAAAAACCCCAGTGAGACAGAGGAGGGGCAGTATTTGCATAATAACAGCCCGAGGAAGGACTGAGAGAGATAAAGGAATTGTTTTTACGCAGTTTAAAAGCCCAGAGTGGATGAAGGTGGAAGGCAAGGGGGAAACAATCACACAAACAAAGACAAATCAACCCGCTAAAGCTACACAACAAGACTACAATAAAAAATAAACAGGAAACGAGCGACGCCTAAGTGGCTCAGCCAGTTTCCCAATTCCAAATCTCCAGTACAAGGGAGCATTCAATTGGTTAGACTGGGAAAGGGCCCCTGCAGACACACTCCGGATTGGCTGAGCAGGAAGGCCAGTAACATTTTGACACACTCTCTATCTGAGATACATAAAAGGTGCAGGCTTCCAGCAGCTCGTGCCCATACCTGAGCCCAGTCAACATGAGGACGTGCACGCTTCTCTCCATCAGTCTGCTGCTGGGCCTGCTGCTGGGGACCTCCTGCCTCCAGGACGACGACGTGGACGCCGACAAACAGGAGGAGGCGCCAAGTAGCACCCCGACAGAGGACGCAGACGAGGGCGAGGTGGAGGAAGAGGACGAGGACGAGGAGCCCAGGAAGGAAAAGACAACAGAGATAGAGGAGGAGAAAGATGTGATGGTCCTCCACATCAACAACTTTGCCAGAGCTCTGGAGGAAAATCAGCATCTACTGGTGGAATTCTGTAAGTGGTCGTGACTTCTTTACTAACAAAAACCAACCCTGAAAAAGCAGCAGGGACGGCTAACGTTGGCCGGAGCTTCCATCAGAAGCACAAAACTGTCCTGAAACTAGAGAGCGCAACACAAAGGAGAAGCGAGGCGCTGTCTCACACACGTGGCCTCTCCTGCCCAGGTGCTCGCTGACATCAGTTCTCCCACAGATGAGCCGACAAGGACAAGAGCCGCAGCTGCTGCAGCTTATTTCCATGTGCATATCTGCACGAGCTCCTGATAGCAACAGCAGGAGCCAGTAGCTGCTTATCTGCTGCTTTGGCTCCGTTCTGTTCTTTCTTCTAACACACACACACACACTCGTGCCTCTGGGAGACTAACGACCAACTGATTTGTGCAGATGCTCCCTGGTGCGGTCACTGCAAACAGCTGGAGCCCATTTATGCCGAGGCTGCTGGGAAACTGAGGGAAGAAGGCTCGGCCATACGTCTGGCCAAGGTGGATGCCACCGAGGAGAAGGAGCTGGCAGAGGAGTTTGCAATCGGAGGATTCCCCACCCTCAAACTGTTCGTCAATGGAGACCGCAAGGAACCCACTGACTACAAGGGTATACACACACACATCCTTGAACTTCTAACTTTGCGAGGACTTTCATAGACATCATGCATAAACCAGCCTCCTAACCCAAACACACACACACACACACACAATTGTTCTGGATACCCTGAGTGAAGATTGTGTGTGTGTGTGTGTGTGTGTGTGTGTGTGTGTGTGCGGGGGAGGGGGGGTGTCTGTGTGGGGGTGTGTGTGTGAGGACCTCTGTTTACTGTTGAACCTGTTCACACTGTTTTATGCTCTAGGTTATTTGACTAACTGAACAATTTTCATCTAAAACCGGCTTTATTATCAAACCCAATGCAAATCTAGGATTTGGCCCATAAAAACTGCCTGCTTCCTGTTATTGATCCCCCGGGGCGTTATGGGTAATAAAGCATTTTATTATTAATGTACACGAAACTTACTGGTCTTAATTTATCTTTTTAGGCTAAACCTCATATTTTATCCCGTATTTAAATGCCAATGTTCTTCTCATTTGCAGTAGATCTCATTTACAAAAGTATGTTTCACTCCACATACCAACACCAATACTAACGCTTGCATTCATGTCCATGTTTTTAACCAGGTAAGAGGACGTTACCGGGCATAATCCAGTGGTTGAAGCGTCACACCAGTCCTGGTGTTCCTGTGCTCGACTCTGTGGACGCTGCAGCCCAGTTCATCGATTCTCACAACGTCACCGTTGTAGGATTCTTTGAGGTACGTCGATAACATTCAAGTAAACGATGTCTTTATAGTTTGTAGCTTTATAGTTGTTCTCAACGCACATCGGCTTTACATTGGTGTTAGGATGCAGAGAGTGAGGAGGCCAAAGTGTTCAAAGAAGTTTATCTGACCAAGACGGATCAAGAGTTCGCCATGTCGTCCAGTCCAGAAGTGTTCCAGAAGTATGAAGTAAAGGGCAACGCTGTGGTGCTCTTCAAAAAGGTACGAATGTGGCGACTCTGCTGCCACCCGGTGGCGACTGGTGGGACGTGCAGCGTCTTTTAGGAGAGCATGAAATAAGTGAAACTTTGTGTGTTTGCCAGTTTGATGAGGGCAGAGCAGACTTTGTGTGGCCAGAGGACGGGAAGCTGAGAAAAGAGAACATCACGTCCTTCATTACCAACAACAGCATGGAGCTGATCGTCCCATTCCACACAGAGGTACCGCACACAGCCACCGAACACACACAAACACACACACAAACGGGCTCATTCGATAACTGTGTTGTGCATTTTTAGAATGCAGAACAGATCTTCACCTCCAGCCATGTCCTGCACTGCCTGCTGTTCTTCAACTCCTCTGTGGAGAGTCAGGTCGCGCTGCTGGAAGACAGCCGGCCTATCGCCAAGAAGTTCAAGGGCAAGGTAACGCTCCCGAGACAGGACTCAGGGATGTGAGCTAAAGCACATGGGCTAACTGCTGTCCTCTTTGTGTCCACGTTGTGCACGTAGATCCTCTTCATCTCGATCGATCTCAACTCCTCCTTTTTGCACGTGCTGAACTACTTCGGAGTGTCTGAAGGCGACGTCCCCACAGCTCGCCTCATCAACATGGAGAACGGAAAGAAGTTTACCATCGATTCCGACAAGCTGACGACAGAGTCCCTGTTGCAGCTGTGCCAGGAGGTCATTGCCGGCACTGCCAAGGTAGCGCACGTGCAGGAAAGCCCACTCCGCTATCTTTACACACCTTTAAACGCATGAATGTCTCTGCTGCAGCCCTACTTTAAATCAGAGGAGATCCCCGAGGACTGGGACAAGGGACCCGTCAAAGTCCTGGTGGGGAAGAACTTCGAGTCTGTTGCTTTGGATCCAACTAAAAACGTCTTTGTGGAGTTCTGTAAGCCATCATTAATGTAGCTGCAAGCTCACGATCTTTATAATTCCGTATTTATCGAGCATTCTCCTTGCACTTTTTTATATCCTTTGACCCTCCTGTGTTCATGTCTTCCTCCTACTGTAATGTCCTGGGCTCCATCCCAGCATCAAACATCTCATCCACCATCAGTGTTTGTCATTCCTGTCTTCCTGAAGGCAGGAAGGGACTCTCGCTAAACAGATTCAGACTCTCGCTAAACAGATTCTATATCTAGGGTTCACGTCCCCCAGATACTAAATACACATGCATTCGGTTTAAAGACAGACAGCAGAGGGTCCACACAGGCGTCCCAATCACCTCCTCCCGACCACCTCCGTCCCTCCATAAATGACACAGCAGTGCACGTGTCCCGTCACAACAAATCAAAGTACAGGAGCAAAATGCAATGTTAAAGTGTGTGTGTGTGTAGATGCTCCATGGTGTGGACACTGTAAGGAACTGGCTCCCACTTGGGAGAAACTGGGTGAAAAGTATGCCGACAGAGATGACATCATCATTGCCAAGTTTGACGCTACAGCCAATGAGGTGGACTCTCTGGAACTCACAGGATTCCCAACACTCAAGTACTTCCCCGCTGGTGGAGAGGTAAACACACACACATGCACTTCTATCTTTGTGAGGACTTTCACAGACATAATACATCACACAGCTTCGTAAAATAACCCTAACCATCCCAACTTACCCCCTGACCCAAGTGTTAACCCTCAAACAGGCCTTTAAAGTAGTGAGGACCAGCCAAAATGTCCTCACATCCCACAAATGTCCTCAATTTGCTAATGAGTATTTTGGTACTCAGCATGTAGCTAGCAAGCAAACACACACTTATTCTATCTGTATTTTCTTCCCATCCACAATTCTCCGTGGACATGGAGGCGGTGGACTACACAGGAAACAGAGATCTAGAGACGTTATCAAAGTTCCTGGATAACGGAGGAGTGCTGCCTAAGGAGAGCGCTGATGATGAGGACGACGATGACGACGATGACGACGACGACGACGACGACAAGGACAACAAAGATGAGAAAATTGATGACGACGATGATGACACGGTTTGTAGTTACATAATGGATTTTTCTTGTCACTGAAAATCCACTCACAAATGTCCTGTACTAACCATCCATCCATCCATCCTTCCCTCCATCCATCTCTCATCTCTCAGGATACTGATAAGAATGCTGAAGAATCAACCAACCAAACCACCAAGGATGAGCTGTGACAGCACGCTGGTTTCCAGCCAGTCAGGATCAACCTAGCATCTGTTTTTTTTTTAAAATAAAATAAGCTGATTAAAAGTATCAAGGTGTTGCGCTTTTGTGTTCTAAAATCTAACCTTGGCTTAGTCAAATCTAGATCTGTTCATTTGTCTTTAAGGGCCAATTCAAAATGATGAAGAATAAAATGCAAGTATGGCATATTTATGCAATAATATCTTTTGACTAATGAATTGAGACTAATTAAGCTCATCTTCAATGTGAAGATGAACTTGTGGCCGTGTCAGGAATCTAGTCTGGAAAAAGGAACCGGGTAAAGATAATTTTCTGCCTGACGAGAATGTTTGTGATTCCAGAGGAAACAGGTCTGGCAGGCTGTGACGTCACACTCTCACAAACACAGCACACACTTTCCAGCCGGTCAGACTTCCTCATTTGGGTCATTTTCCTGAGGTAGGAGCGCCGTTTTCATGTACAGTAAATCCCAGTTTTGTGGCATTCAGAATCGTTTACGGCTGTGTATTTGGGCCTCTGATGATGGTCAGTACCTGTTTGAATCTGACTGGTTTGGATTCTGGTGTAACTTGTATAACTTTCCTTCAGTGTGTGTTCTCCCAAAGGTTGTTGCTGTTGTGCAGTTGGTTTCAGTTCAGTTAATAACGTTCTGATTGTATAATCAGAGTGTGATTATGTGACTAGAAACCATTTTAAATGATGCAGGCACTTTACAACTCTCTCTATTTTGTTGACAACATACATGTGTCCATTTTAAAGTGTTCAATGAGAAATGTAGAAATATCCAGGTGGAAACTGTGTGTGTGTGACTCGACACAGATCATTACCGTACACACGTATGTGAGAGGCATGATGACAGAAAGGCTCTTACATAAGACAGCAGCTGTGGTGGGAGCAAGTTTGGGATCCGAAATTTTCAAGATTAGTAAACATT
This sequence comes from Pao palembangensis, assembly GCA_015343265.1. NCBI lineage: Eukaryota > Metazoa > Chordata > Actinopteri > Tetraodontiformes > Tetraodontidae > Pao > Pao palembangensis. The sequence goes on along the minus strand of CM027089.1, from coordinate 2,693,912 downwards.
TGACTCAAAAATGTCCCTCACAGACAAACGCTGAGCTCCCCCTGCTGGCATCAACTGGAACTACAAATTAATGAGGCTCAAAACCAGAACCTATCTGAACTTAAACCACTTCAAAGTGGGCAATTTGGCAGACGTATGTGAAGATTAATGCTGCCTCTTTCATAATTAATAACTTAAAATGTCTTTTCCTCTCGTCATCAGCCTACTCCTGTTAATGTTCCCCTGATGGAGCCCCCTTCATACGAAGACGCCTGTTTCCTACCTCAACTTTCAGACCCCCAAGCATCAGAAATTCCTCCTCCCCCCTCCTATGATGTCTCCTCCCTCCCCTCTCCCCCCACCTACAGGGAAGCAGGTAGGACAGACTGACTGACTGATTCTGTATGTTTGCATAATCATGTCCCTCAGTAATGACCCCCCCACCTCTGCTTCATCAATCATAGTTGCAAATATTTCCCTTAAATGAATCAGCATTGTTGATCTTTATTTTCTGCACCTTCAGAGTCTACTGCTGTTGTGTTTATGTTGGTCTACGCTCTTATTCTGTAGTTACGACCCAGCCGGACCCTTTTCCTCTCCTGAATCCACCCAGCGCGCCACCATCTGCACAGCCACCTCCTCCCAACTCCAACACCATAGTCCATCCTCTCACACAAGGTACTGAGGGTCTCTCTTATCGCTCTCCAATACGGTGACATTCACCCTTTATTTTTTCATACTTTGCGTCTAGTCGGTGTCACACCACCCGTCAGAAGCGCCCGGTCAGTGGTGGTGACCCAGCCTCGCCCCGTTCCCATCTTACCTGCATATCTCACCGACGTCTCCGGGATGGTCTGCTGTCCCTTCTGCCAGCAGGTGGTCAGCTCAAAGGTCAAATATGTGCCTGGCAGAACTGCCTGGATGGTGTGTCTGCTCATCTCACTGTCGGGGTAAGGCACTGAAAGACACACACAGCTCAGCGGTTAGTACGTGTGAAAGCCACCCATGGATGTTTCATCTGTGTGTTTCAGGTTGATCTGTGGCATCTGTCTGATCGCGTTTATGATCCCCAGCCTACAGGACGTCCATCACCACTGCCCGCAGTGCAAGCGGCTTCTGCACGTGTACAAGAGGTGACATCATCACAGCTGACCTGTGAGACGCCCTCAGGCACTTCCTCTGCACAGGAGGGCGAAATCAGAGAATTTAACGAACGCTGCGTTTTTGTTTATATTTGAATTATTTATAAGACTATTTGGAAAATGTGACCTGATTTGCTGATGTTAATTTCGAATCCCTGACAAGTTTTGATGTTTTAAGGTGATTTGAGCCGTGTTACAGATTCAGGTAAACATCACAAGCTTATGTGAATTCTATGATAAAAATTACACTCTGCACTTTTGACCCCGAGAGAGAATGCACTGGAATTAACCCCATATGTGCCGAACACTTTTAGGTGATCCTGAGCCAGAGCAGTGACAACTATTGTGAAAAATATGAAGCCAAATCATTTGGGAATTAGAAAATTACAGCCAGCTTAAATAAACAAAAAAAGCTATTTTAACCTTTTTTATCAGAACATCTACTTGACAATAACTGAAAATTTGCTTTAAATGAGTCTACACTTGTGAATTTGACCTAGAGCAGACTCGAATTATGGGGGGAAAAAAAATCAGGTGGAGATTTTATGCACTGCAATAGAGCGTATTTTCCAAAATAAGTTCCACGGCATGGACTGTTCACAGTTTGAAATGATTTAGGCGTTTGTTAACAAATGAAAATCAAATGAAACTAAGAAAAGCCCTGCAGCATTAGCATTATTTTGAGATGCAAATGTGTTTTAATGAACGCAAAACTGGCTTTAAAGTTGTTTTACTGCAGAGCACAGGGCCCAGGTTGTAGCTACCGTAAAACATGTCCACCGCCTGCCTTAATGATTGTGGAGCTCAAATCAGTGACTCATTAACAGACCTGAATTAGCAGCTACGTCTGTGATCAGGTCTGATGCTCAGTGTTGCTGTCAACAAGCACTTCTTATTTAAATTATATTATTATTTATCACTGTCTTATGTTGATCATGAAATAAATCTGGTTTAACAACACTGCCTGTGTGAGTATTTGCATGACGTCACTGTGTAGGCAAAGGACACTTAGGTATTAGTAAAATATGTGATATGAAAGGCAGCCGATTGAGGATTTACAGCAGGGCTCCGACAGCAAACGTTAATCAGCAACAGACCAACATGATAAGAAACACCCTCACAGCCGGTCGCCCAGACAGTCGGAGAGCCACCATGAGCAGGTCGCTGCTGCTGGGGGTGTTGGTACTGGTTTTCTGCCTGGCTGTTAACAGCGACGCGGACAAATCGACCACCGGGAAGCATGGTGTTTTACAGCTGAACGGAGGGAACTTCGACACGGCGCTGAGAGAGCACAAACAGCTGCTGGTGCACTTCTGTGAGTTACCCCCGTGTGGTTAGATGGGGGGAGATGGCAGCTCTACAATGTGTGTTTCTCTGTGTGCAGACGCCCCTCTGTCTGGACATGGGCACCAAGTCTCGGAGGCATTTGAAGGTGCTGCTGCGGAGCTACGGGGGTCAGAGGTCAAACCAGCAGTGGTGGATGCGGCAAAAGAGAAGGACCTGGCTAAAGAGCTCAACGTGACGGGATTGTCCGAAATCAGGCTGTACCTTGCAGGAGATAAACACAGTCCGGTAGTTTGTCCAGGTATGTGCAAATAATAAATAGAAACAATTCACAGCAGCTTAAAATCCACACTTCCCCTCTCTTGTGGCTGGAGCTTTACCTCTACTACCAGGATGCCACTCTAGTCTTAAACTAATGCAGAGACACGATCCAACTTCGCAGTAATTCTGGACAAACGTGAAGCGTCCACATAAGAAAGACTATCAGTGTTATTAATTTACAGCATACCACACAACAAAATGTAAGGCTACAGCAGCCCCGGAGGACGTTATCGGGTTAGGTGTGGGGAAATAGCTTCAAACCAGAAATACTCAAATACATCAAATACATAGCTCAAATACATCAAGTTTAGGTATGTGGCTTAAAGTGAGCTTTAGGCCGTTAACATGTAAGAATTGTCGGGGTAAAAATGAACCAAACATTGGCTTCAACAGAGTCAAAACTTGATTTACAACAGTAAACAGTTTTCCAGGTTTGTTTGGGGCTGTTGCTGCTACACACGTCGAGGGCCTCGTCTATTTCCTGGGCCTGAAACCCACCTGAAGTTTTATCTGAAGTGATATAATTCCCATACTTTGTTCCTGCTCTCCAGTTAAATTAGCATTCCATTTAAGCGCATTCATGATATTCAAAATAGAGCTTTACTTTACCGTTCACGTGGTCGTTTCCGCTAATATCCAGGTGAGACGATCCAGGTTTTGATTTAAAGTCCTCGTCCTTTTCTTATTTGTCGTGTTGTGAGTTTAGAAATGTAATATATTGTCCACTTGCCTAATACACAGTTAAAACTCCTATTTTTAGCGTTTTTATGCGTGACCGCAAGTCGTAAATGAACGCCATTATGCAGTGCCATCACCTGACCACTAAGAGTCGCTATCTTACTGGTGTCCCCTCGTAACTCTTAAAATTTAAGAGCAGAAATGGTTTTCTTAATATCAGATAAGATTAAAGAATATATCAGTATAAGCTAGTTATTATTGCGCACTCACTAAATGCCTGTATTTATTACTGATACTACGGGTTTGTTATTGATGATTATTTAGTGTTTTAAACTCAGTTCCTCAGAGCTCCGCCTCCATTTTGACCTGGCTGAGAAGGAGGGCAGGTTCTCCTGACGACCTCATTACAGATCTGAGCCAATTAGCGGCCTCAAAGGACGTGACTGTGGTTGGATTCTTTAAGGTAATGAATAAAATACCTTCGGTTTCCAGCCTGTAACTGGCCCCTGGGACTGAAAGACAGTAAGTGTGTTTATGTGTTGTAGGAGTTGAACCAGGAGTGTGTGCAGAAGTTCTACGCTGTGGCCATCAAACTTCCTGATGTCAGCTTTGCTATAACCCAAGACAGTGAAGCCATCCACAAATATGGTCTCACATATGATGTGGTATTTGTGCTCAGAAAGGTATTCCATATAATCTAGTACTTACTTATTCAGGAACATATATATATCTGTGGATATTTTTGGCCTTAAGTAAAATAAACAAATCTAAGTTAGCATTAGCATCAGCTGAGCAGATTTTCTAAATCTGTTATGTGTGTGTGTATTTTGCAGTCTAAGCTCATCCAGGCTTACAAAATGATGCCTCAGACATCAGAAGAGGAGCTGATGGTTTTTATCAGCGTCTACCAGATGGATCCGGTCACGGAGTACACTGGGAAGGTAGTGAGCATTAGCTGCACAATAAAGCCTCCACAGACACACACAGATTGGCCACTTCACCACATTAATCCATCAAATATTCTTCTCATGGTTACAGACAGCCAATCAGATACTGTCGTCGCCTCTGTTAAGCCACGCTCTCCTTTTTATCAAGAAAAGCTCCGCTGACTTTAACGACATCTATGCAGCCTTTAATAGTGCTGCACAATCATTCAGAGTGAAGGTAGAAACCAAACACACGCACGCACAGACACACACACACACAGCTGAGTTCTCACATCTGAGTGTGTGTTTCCAGATTTTGTTTGTTTGGGTAAACGTGGATGAATCCCGTAACGGCAGGCTCATGGAGTACTTCCGGGTTCAGGATTTTGATGCTCCACTCGTTCGTGTGGTCAACCTGACCAGTCATGTGACCTATCAGCTGCCCTCTGACACCCTGGACGTGGAGACGATAAAAACCTTCTGTGAATCCTACCTGGAGGGCAAAGCTAAGGTAATGTCTACATTTGGGCACAGGTGATTAAACAGGAAGTGGAAAAACCCCAGTCCTGGTTTAAGTGGTTGGTGTGTGTGTGTGTGTGTGTGTGTGTGTGTGCTAATACAACAGCCTAAGATGCAGAGTGAAGCCATCCCTGAGGGGTGGGACACACAGCTGGTGAAGGAGCTGGTGGGAATGAACCTGGAGAAGGTTGCTTTTAACCCCAACAAGACCGTTTTTGTCATGTTCTGTATGTAAACACACTCCAGTGAAAACAAGTCAGTTGTCTGATTTAGCTACAGTCTGACAGCGGTGCGAAGGTTGTCGGTTTGATCCTCGGCTGCTGCCTTCCACACCGGACCACTGGCGTTCATCCCACCCGTATCAAACGTGTGTCTCAGATCTTCCTTACAGTCCTGCATCCCGCGCGCTGTTTCCACTGTGGGAGGAGTTGGCAGAGGCCACAGAAGAGCGTGAGGGCGTGGTCATCGCGCGCATCGACGCCTCAGCCAATGACATCAGCCTGTCACTGCAGGGCACCTACCCCACACTTGCTTTGTTCCCTGCGCTGCATGCTGAGCGAGTATGGAGCTTTTTGTCTTTCTTGGACATTTTATATAAATTCTGATTCAGGAATGCCAACTCAGTTGTCGTCCTTCGGTGGTCAAAACTGTGAGGAGGGCTGTTTGATGAGGAAAAGTTACTGAAAAATTGACTCTCATCGTGTTTTCTGTCAGATGGTGGTTTACTCTGGTGAAAGAAGACTGGACCACCTGATCCAGTTTCTTGATACCGAGATGGAGAAAGCCAAAAGAGACAGAGTTCAGGTAGATGACCCTGAACGCAGCCTTTCAGTGTGTGTGTGTGTGTGTGTGCGCTTCATTCTTTGGCAAAAATAAATTTCTCTTTCTGTCTCAAGGAGGATGAAGACAGGAGGAAGTACATTGAGGCCAGGAAAGATGAGGATGCAAAAAAACCCGTCAAATCAAAAGTTGAGCTTTAATCCGAAAGTGTGTGTGTGTGTGTTACCCTGTCTCAGTAAACATGGATATGGTTTAATCTTCTCCACCGTGCTATTATGAACCAGCTGTATCCATTTAAATAAAAATCATGAAACTTTAAATTCTGTTTGACCTTTGATTTATGTCTTTTTCAGTAGATTCAATAGAAACATAAACAAACCATCTTAATTTAGCCTCAGTGAAACAGTTAGATTTGACTTTGGCTTCACTGAGTCTAAAATAAGTTGATTTTATGTCAAATTTCAGAACCGAATCTTTTGTTTGATATTGATCCTGACCTCATGGTTTCCATAACCATCCCAATAAAAAGCCAAATCAGTGATCAAAATCCTGGGCCATACCAGGAACCTGGCAGTTAAGGGAAATATATGGGTTGATCCTCAGTAATATGAATAACACGGAAATGTTCTACACTGTATTGAAATAATACATATCCCGGTTTGTAAAGTCTATTTTTTGGATAAATGGTGGAAATCATTTCTGTAGAAGGGGTGTGGCAGAGCTAAAAGACTTTAGAATATTTTTATAAAATATTTTTAAACCATCAACGCCATGCATAAATGTGGATGCCCTCTCGGGGTGAAAAATACAATTTTCACGTGATCTTTACTATATTTGGATTTACTAATTATTCTTTCTTTAAAAGCGCCTTTAATCACCTGAATGACCATTCACACTGGCGTGCGTGGACGCAGCTGTGGCTGTGACGCGGTGTGACTTCACACGGAGGCTGGAGGAGGACGCCGCCGGTGCGCGCATCTCTCTCCGCCTCACCTCTCCTTCTGGCAGCCGTCGGGCAGCACAAAGCCGCCGCGGGGATGGAGCCAGCGGTCGCGTACGGCGCCGCCAAGGCCGGGAGCGTCAGCTTCGACCCGGTGGCCTTCTTCAAGCACCCCCGGACCATCCTCCGGCTGATGTGTTGGGTAAGCCTCCTCTGCAACGTGCGGGCTGGCGTTGATGACCAGGCCTGCCTGCACCCGCATCTCTGTCTGGGTCTCGTTCACAGGTTCTCTTTCTCTGCAGACAGGATGATTAGAAATCACTATTTCTTTTCTATTTATAAAACTCTTAACATTGAAACCTCGGCTGTTGTGTGTCGGATCGTTGTTACAAGCAGGAATAAAATCTGGAGTGATTTCAGCGGTGCAGCTTGTGTCTGCAGCGCCAGAGGCTCATTACCATGTTTATCCGGAGCCTCTTTATGTCTGGATAGAGCTCGTTTGGATTAAAATACCCGCTAAGCAGCAGACTGCAGCTCTTTATCTTCGCCCTGTGATGCTACAGCTTTGAGTCAGATATTAAGGACCAATTTGTTTTAAAGCAGGCTTCCGTTTGCAGTTGGTTCTCTCTTTATACCTTTGACCATTTTTAATCAGTCAGTTTTGTGCATACTGCGTTTAAATACTAGTGTAATGCATCAAATTAAATCTGCAGAGTATTACGCGTTGATCTTGCCCTTCATTTCAGGACATGAAAAGATTTAAAGCATTTTTTATAGAAGTAAAAAAAACTGCAGGTGGGCTACATTCTTTAAAAATCATGTAAAAACAGGCGAGTCGTTTGCATTCACTTGAATGGCTAAATTAATTAAGAAATGTAATTTTTGAGTTAATTGAATGCTTCCCCTGCCCCTGTGAAAGAGGATCATAGCAACGGCAAACAGGGACCTGCTGCGTCACAATTCAGTTTACTTCAGTTTCTAGTTATCAAAGACCGATAAGCGGCCGGTTTCTAACGGAGCAAATTATCAGATAATGTCATAACTCTGAACTCAGATGATGTCTGACCCTGCAGGTTTTCTCCATTGTGGTGTTCAGCTGCATCGTGAACGAAGGCTACATCAACATCGGCAGCGAACGTTTGCTCTGCGTCTTCAACAATAACGCGGACGCCTGCAACTACGGCGTCACGGTGGGCGTGGCCTGTTTCCTTGGCAGCGTGTTTTTCCTCGTGCTGGACTTTTACTTTCCGTCCATGAGCAGCATCAGGGACCGGAAACGCGCTGTCCTGCTGGACCTCGTTTTCTCCGGTACGCATTTAAGAAATTAATCATGGTTTTAAAATTATGAATCTCGTAAAAACATCTTAAGATGGCTTGTGTGATTCATGTGGCTACATTGTCAGTCAGATGTGATATTTGAACGAGGTTTATGGCATCAAATAGGCCTTAAATGAACATTTTGTGGTAGATAATTGAAAATATTTTTGGTTTTACTTTGTAAACAGGGAAGGGAAAAAACAACAGGTGAAGGACGGGTTGTTGTACTGCAGTCTACCGCCAGAGGGCATTTAAAGGGCATTAATGCATTTAAGCAGGTTTTGGAAATTAAGCACAATACTCTTTCAGACTCCTTTTCCATCTTCCTCTAGGTCTTGCCTGCTTCCTGTGGTTTGTTGGCTTTTGTTTTCTGGCCAATCAGTGGCAGGCGACCTCTCCCGATGAGCTGCCTCTGGCTCAGGGCTCTGACGCTGCACGAGCCACCATCGCTTTTTGCTTCTTCTCCATCTTCACTTGGGTCTGTATGTTTAGGTATCTCCTCTGTCTGCATGTCCAAGTGTGAGTGTGTGTTTATCATTGTGTTCGTATTCCAGGGTCTTCAGATTCTAACACAAACTTTCTTTCTTCCAAACTTTGTTTCTACGCTAACACTTCATGTCAAAACTCTTCTTATATGTTGTAATTTAAGCACAAATATGGGCACTGTCGTCTTCGGTCAGCCTAAAATAATTCTGAAAGAGTGTTTTTCCCTCATTATAAACATAGATCTGCCCTTAATCTAGACAGTTTCTCAGTGAGGGGTCGACAGAATGAGAATCACTTCCTATAAATTATTAAAATGGCTATGGCACAGTCAAACAGAGGCCAAATGATTTGTCACCACACACAGAGCAGTCATCCATCTCCCTGTCAGCAGACGTTGGTCACATGATCTGTGATTGTACTCAGACTCTCCAGCATGTCAAAACTGGTCTCCTTTGGTCTGTCATTTCTCCCCAGTAAAAACGCGTTGATTTTTATTATCATTATCTATCCACTCGCTGGCAAACATTAATTATTAAAGCTAATCCAAAAATTCCATAAATAATGCAAAAAAAACATGAGACAACTAGAAAAACACTCGGAGAGCACAGACCTCCACCGAGCAATGATAAAGAATACTTCCTTGGCCTTTGATCTTGGCCAATGATCTTTGGATGATCAGAGGTCAAAGTTCCCCGGGAATCCACACAATGGAAGTAACAGCTACTGTGTTTGTTTTCAACAGGCTGTGCTGACATTCAGCGCATTGCGGCGCTTCTTAACTGGCAGCAACACCAATATGTTCACATGGCAACACCTGGATCCAGCCCTTGGACATGCTCGAGCTACACCGTACCCCATTGCCAATGGAGCTACCATAGTAACCACCAACCCCTATCAGGCACCACCTTTCACTGAAACACTGGACCCCCAGAAGCTCACACAGCAGAGGCCCATGGCCCCAGCCTTCTAGACACACGTTCAGACGGAGGCACGAGCTGTACATGACATAGGTCGCAGGCAGCTTCCTGCCTGGCGTTCCTTCCAGTCCCAGGATTGGTGGACTATTGGGTCATGTGATGCATGATCTATTTTAACCTGCAGGCTTAAAATAGTTGTAGCTCTGTGTGAAGAATAGCATCTTCTGATCATGCACACACACACACACACACACACACACACACACACACACACACACACCATCATACAGATTATCAGCACACAAACACAGCTGTAGTCATCAACATCTGGAATCTCATGTAAATACACCTGGTTCACACACACACAAACGTGCACACACCTTGACGTATTGCGCGTACAGTGAGGTGCAGGTTGGTTTTGACCACGATCAGCGAAGATACTCCATCTGCCTTAAAAAGGGGTCTTCTGTGAAGGAAATAAGAGGACAGTAAAGACTGCTTTTTTTTTGGCCTCAGTGACCAATCACAAGCTGCCGTGCACATCTGTGGCCTCCCACTAGATGAAAGTGACACAGGCCTGCAGCCTGACCAATAGAACTGGCAACAAAACGATAGTGTTTCAGTTTCAGTGTGGAATATTCATGTGATCCAATATCTCATCGTGATATGCTGAGCTGGTAAACGAAAATAAAATCTATCCACCACCACCACAAACTTTGCCTTTGTTCTTCCTGCTGTGCAAGAATCTAACATAATTATGCATTGAGAACAAAATCTAAGGGTGTGTTAAGCCTATTAATCAACATCTGCTGGAGAACCATAATTAAACTGAGTGCCGGAGTTATGCTGAATTCATTAGCACCGGCAGACAGCAGCTGTGGTTTAGCGTTATTTTTGGAGCAAGTGGCTCACGGAAGCTGGCAACACCTCGTTTATTTCATCTTCATGCAGACGCAACGAATACATTTAGACGGGAGGTGAAAGACTCAGACAGAAAGTGGTTTTTATTCCAGCACTGTCCGATGACGCAACGGCAGGTGAGTTTATTTTGCATCAATCCTTCTGCAGGAAAACTGTCCATCATCCATCCACAACAATACCATCAGGCAAATTGACATTCAAATTATAGAAATACAACTTTGTAGTTCTTAATTAAAATATACTCTCTAGCCTACAAAGTTTTACATGCCATTAGATCACCTGAAGAAGCCCTTCTGTGCATCTGCTTAAAAAGTCAACCTGCACCCATACAGTGTGAACCAAAAAAGGGGGAAGGGACAGTTCTGCATTCAGACAGCAGGGGGAGCGCTAACTCTGTTGGCCTCATACTTACCTGCGTCTTCACTACCTACAGGTAGACAGAGGCAGAGGTGAGTTGACCGAATATTCAAACAATTGTGCATCGGGGGCAGGGGCTGGCGAGGTAGACGCTACATAATCCAAGGTCACCAGTTTACGAGAGAAAATGACATTCCATTCTTTTGGAAGCCACATTTTGCTCTAAAGGAGAAATAATTCTGATAAAACACTTGCACAAATCTATATATTCGTATAGATATAATTTAAATATTTACATATAAAACCTTTGCCAGCGGTAACTATGACCTACATGGTCATTTCTTTTGGAAACATAAATGTTTATATATTAAAATCTGGGGTATCTCCATATGACTAAATAAGATGCTGAAACAAAGAAACTGATCTTGGAAACAAGTCAAATATTTAACGATTAAATATGTGCATTCTGGGCTTTGACTAATAAAACTAATCTGGACATATTTTAATTAAATAGCTAATAAAAAAAAGATGTTAAAAATGTAAACCCCAGAAATTACAGTGAACCTTCTCCTTTCTTTTATTTAGCAAAGGTCTGTTTGAGAAAAATAATCTGCAGAATTGTCACTTGTCCATTTGAACAAATATTAAAAAGCAGATAAATATGCAACTAATAGGCCTTTCACGGCTGTTAAGTTGGACTCGGACCAAGGCTTGAGGTGGAAGGTAAGGAGCAAATGTGGAGGGAGCGCAAGCAGGGAAGAGGGTGATGTTAGAGTAAATATAGCAGCGTGACTGCTATGTCTAAACTAAGGCTCGGACAATGACAAGGAAAAAAAAGTCTTTGTGTGCATCTTCTGTGCCAAATAGCACAGAGTCTCTGAAAACATACACACTCGTACACACACAGTGTGAAAGAGTTCTCCATGCAGAAATCCTGTTCTTGGATGGTATGAGGGGCGGGTCATCCAACAGGAAACAGGTATCCTTCCTGTTTTGGATTGCTACTCTAGGCTCCCACTCCTTTACCTCAGAGAAGAACCGATCAGTGGTTGTTTCTAATCGTCCACAGAACTTTCCTCTGGTTGATTTGTTAAAAGTGTGGTGGCGTCAAATGATGGAGTTCGCCTTCTCAGCTCAACACTGCTGTCCATCAGCTGTGTTGCCATAGTAACCGGCTCCTCTCCTGGCGGTGGACTCATTCTTTGCTTCCTGTTTCTGCCCAATACCGGAGACACTGATTGGCTGAGGGGGTTTCTGTGCTCCCCGGGACTTGGGGAGAGATGTCTACTTTTGTGTGAGGGGCCAGGGGACGGTTGTGTGTGGGAGTGTGTGTGAACAGCACTGTTAATATGGCTGACTTCCTCATCTGTGTCATCTAACGGGCTACAGCTGCGGTCAAGGCTGTCTGTTCTGGAGCTGCATAGCGGTGCAGATAGAGTTTGGTCGCCGCTGGGAACCCTCAGACTGGACAAACTCTGCAGGCTCGTGAGCCTCTGCTCCACATTTGTTTCCAACTGTGAGCCACAGGTGTTCTGCTCAGGTACATGTTCCTGCCCAGTGCTCTCACTGTCGCTCCGGCTGTGGCTCTTGCATGAAATGACCCTCTGGGGGTGAGCGTATTTCAGCGTGTGGACACTGGACGATCGCTGCCGAGGCGGTGTGGAAGAGATGGTGGGGACAGCGAGGTGGGTCTCTGCCAGATCATCAGCTGATCCATTTTGATCCAGAGAGTCAGCGCGCACGGCCTCCTGCAGACACAACACAGTCTCTATTATGTGCTGGACTGTACACACAACATAAGACTGACATTTAAAATAACTCCCCACAGTTTCATGAAACAGGGACACACGTAAAGATTTCACAGGATTAAGATCGTTCACAATATTGATTGTATATTATTATTTTTAACAGAAAAATCACTCTGTCCTTTGTACAACCACCACCACAGCCTGAGTCAATGAGTCACGAGACTTCCGCTTCCAGCACAGCTACAGCATTATCAGAGGAAACACATCAGGCCATAAGGGTCAAGCTCTCCTCCCAATCTGAGCCCAGATCAGCAGCACATCAGCACACCATTTTAGCTGCACTGACCTTCCTTTTGTTCCTGCTTTCTCAGCAAATCTCTTTGTTACCTACCACCTCCATCTCTGACTCAGTCCTGCTGTCACTGATACCTGCTCTTTCCTGTACCCACGCAGGCACACGGACATGCTCCTTAAGCGACATCATTATTGTCGAAATGATGAAAACTTCTATTCTTCTATTGAGAAGTGGGCTGTAAGGGGGCTTTTACAGCTCTGAAGCAGGAAGAGGAAGAGCTAAAATCAAAACTGTAATTTGTTTATTAAAACTGTTATTAACTCCGTTCCGTTATTAAGCTGTTTTCTTTCTAGTTTTCCCTTCAAATTATTTTTTACCCAACTAAAAACATGTACATTATGCAGCTTCTCTGAATCGGGGAGGAGAGGAGACATGAACACACCTGTCTTCGTAGCTGTCTGCTCGCAGAGCGGAAGGATGCTGGTCTCTTTATGATAGAACTCTCTGGAACATAGGAGGGACTCAGCTTGTTTCTGTCCAGACTGTCTTCAGGACTTAACCATTTTGAAGGATGTCTGCCAGCACTGTAAGTTGGGCTTAGTCTGAGTGACGAGTGTCTGTCTATGCTGTGGCTGGACCTCAGTCCGGGTCTCTCCGTGTTGGGTTCTGGATTTAGCCTGTAGCCATCCATACTGTGAGCAGAGCTCAGTCTGTGTCTTCTCATGTGATGAGCTGGGCTGAACTTGTATCCATCAATGCTATGAGCCGAGTTGAGCCTGTGCCTGTTTATCCTGTGAGCCGGACTGAACCTGCATCCCTCCATGCTGTCTGCAGGGCTTAGGCGGTGTGAGGAGTGTCTGTCAATGCTCTGGGAGGTGCTGAGGAAGATCTTTGGCCTGGAGCTGCGTCCTGATCCCAGTGAAACGTGGCTGATGGCTGGTAGCGCTCCCGGAACCTGCAGCAGGGAGCCACCTCCACTGGAGCCCAGAGATGACATCGAGCCTGCCAAAGACAATATTAGTATTACACATCTGGATCAACTGAAGATACTTTAAAAGTTTTGGTTGAGTTCATTCAAAACAACCAGAAACAAAAGTTCAGTTGTGACACTGTTTTTGTCTCTCTCTTTTGACCTTTTTCTAAGACCTGACCTTTTCATTTGTTTTACTCCTTGATAGATTTTTACATTCCTTTTCCTGATTTGAATACGCTACATGGATTTGACATTTGCCCCACCATCCTGTAAGGCTTTGTTCTTTTTGAGTTATTAACATTAAAATTAATTCACTGCTTCAGCTTCACCTCTGATGCCTGCAGTTGGCCTCTCCACCCTGCATTTATTTTATTCCGCAAACACAAGTATGAATATTTGTTATCCTTTAACTTGATGGTAAACGATAGATAGCTATAAAATAAACCAAATAAACCAAAATGTTTAAAATACATTAACCCATGATGATTATGATTACTGTTGAGGATGTTCTCGTGCACTTTACTTTTATGTAAAATGTTATTGCAATGCATATAAACTGATCTCAAATCTGTATGTTTTGCTGTCTTTATATGATACATTTTAGATTTGAAGTGATTATTTTGTAAATGTTAAAAATAAATGTATTCTGGAACCAGCAGTAATGAGTAATAATGAAAGACACACGTAATTCACAGGCACAAACTAGTCTTTTCTATTTGTCTGTAATACTAAAAAAATCTCCTTGTAATAACAATAATGATTACAATTAAAGTATGTTGGTGCCACATCTCAGCTACTTCAGTCGTTATTTATAGAACCGATCTGTACGACAGCCAGTAAGTGGTTTAAGCACAGAAAAATCTGTTCCTTCTTTTAATTGGCTATTAACAACCAAACTACCTGAGTAGCTGTAGCCGACATAAGCCTCATGGCCAATGGGAGGATAAGGAGAGCATCTGAGTGGTTGAGGGTAGTTGTCGCTGGGGAGAGACAGCATGCGTCCCATGCTCAGCAGGTTGTCATGGGAACACTCCTCATCTTCAAACTGCACCTGCCACATGATATCACCAGCGCTGTCATCATTGTCATCACTCCATTCTCAACCCCACTCACACATCCAGAAATGTGACTTTTTCATTACCTGCGCAGGTGCTTCCATGTTTGACCCCAAGTCTCCACCCACAGATGCCGCAGTGAGGCGTTGGCTGGCCTCCTCCTTCTCTCTCATCTCTGCTTTCTCCTCCATCTCCTCCAGCTGGGCCTCTTTGTTGCTGTCCTCCAGGTGCTTCATGAGGACAGCCACGACCACATTGACTAGTACGAACTGAGCAGTGAGCACGAAGGTGACAAAGTAGATAGGAGAGATGAAGGGAAGGTAGGTGAGGCAGTGGCGATCCAGAGGGCGACACTCCCGCAGTGTGTCCTAGAAAACGAGGAAAAGAGCACGGAATTATTCAGCAATTATTGAAATATAACAGATAAGGTGATATTCAGAAATAATAAGGGACAGTATGCTGCAATTCTTTGTTTCTCCAACAGAAGGAGGTGTTGTTCTGAATGTGAAAAGATCAGACTGTGAAAAAACTCTTCCAACCCTCAACATACAGATCTTCTCTCGTTTGTTAAAATAAATTCTGTTTCTCAGCAGGCCAAGTTCAACCAATCTAAAAATACAAATATCATATATCTTTCTTTCCTTGTGTCTTCTAGTGTGAACAGTCAACTGCCTGTTGTATGTGGGGCATCTACATTTTTCTCGCTGAAGCATGCCGAGATCTTTTACCGCAAACACAGACTGCGTTCATGAAGTTTTACATAATTCCAGTGTCCATCCATCCATCCATAATTCCAGTGTTTGAGGGAAATTTAAAAAAATTACCTTCATAATCCCATTCCAGTTGTCCCCCGTAGAGACCCTGAAGAGGGTGAGGAACGCCATGCCAAAGTTGTCAAAGGTAGCGTGGCGACTAAGACCCTCGCATGGGTTATCGTCCGAACACTCTGAAAGAGTTTGAAAAAGAAGTAAAGTCCATCATAAGGCTGTTGGAATGCAAGAGAGGAGGAGAAGAGGACAGAAGAAAGAGAACTGTGTGTAGATTAGAACAGATTCTAAATAAAAATAGCTAATGTATGTAACACAACAAAATTTATACACATTATGTAATCCAGGGGGGTATTTCACCAGTGTCAGCGGAAGCGCACAAACATCCACATGCACGCACCCAAAGGCACATGCACGCAAACACACACTAACCCAGTTTTCCAAAGAGCTCAACTCCCAGAGCAGCATAGATGAAGAACAGCAACATGAAGAGCAGACCCAGATTCCCCACCTAGACAGACATATTACAGATATATACAGTGTATGATACACAGAAAAAAGACCCTAACTGCATTAGGAGTCACAAACATGCACACACAGAGAAAGAAGCCATACAGGGAGAAACTTTATTGTCTCAAGGTTTACTACATTTAAAATGCTATCGTGAACCATCAGAATGCCTGAAGCAGAATCACAGACTGTAGCGCTGCATTCAGTGTCACTGCACTATTCTTTCCTCTCAGCATTGGGTAGTTTGTAGGGATTTGGCTCATCCCGTGGCAGTCCGTATAAACATACCCAATTAGAAGATGATAAACACACTGAAAAGCCCCCAAGACTAATCCCCAGTCACTCCAAAATTAAATTTTATGGGCAGTTGGTAGTGAACTGGACTGGACTCCTCCTGTTTGGAACACCTGCTTAGATGTGCAGTAGATCGATAAGAATATGCTGGAATTAATCATTTGGGTGTTTTTTTAGGAGCTAAAATGGACTCGGAAATGTCTGCGGGCACCCTGCATCACACATCTTTACATTTTTATTCTGGAGGTCCTGTGACGCTCCACAGAACCCAAGCACAGAAATTTGAAACCAGAGACAATAGCTTTTTTAAATTTTCTCATTCCCCAGTTGGGGGTCACTCGCTTTAATAGTTGGTTTCACAGCATTCCCCCGTGGAGGAGCCAGAGGTTTGTTAAGAGATTAAACTAAGTGCGGCAATTATTTTGGCATTTAGTAAACAACCACACAAGGGTTAAGTGGGAGAAAGAGTCAATTATGAGCCAATGGCCAATTAAAGCGACATTTTTCTTTATCTTTAAGACTACGCTGAGGCAGCGTACTATCAGGTTTGTAAGGTGAGGCAGTATAACGCTGTGTCTCTCATTTGTACCAATAAAATCAATATATCTATAATTGGTTCGGCCTAGATATGAGCATTATTTTTGTCAGTCATTTACACAACATTTCAGTTATTTTTGCATAATATTGTCCAGTTTGTCAAAATATCCCATAATCTCACACCATGCTGACGTGATCTAGGGCGCTAATGTTAATTAGTGTTTAGTGTTCTTTACGCATCTAAAATTAAAGACTGCTTAAATGTCCGAGTGCTGCACAGGAGATGAGGGGGAGGGAAACTGCACCACAGAGCAATTTAATCCACATACACTTTATCCGAGGGGGAATTTTTTTAGGCAGCTTGTGACTTTGTGTTCTGCAGCATCAACTCAGTGGAGAAACATTGTGCGTGATAACTTGTCAGGATTTTGCAATTCAACTCAAACTACACCTAAGTGGCTGCACCGCTGCCTTTGTGATACGTGTTCAGAATAGACTTTATTCTTCCAATTATTCTGTTTATCTTCTCAGATACCCAGTGGCAAAACAATTAAAGCACGCTTTGAAGATATGATTACAATGGTGAATTAGCAGCCGCTCTGATAATTTTTTAGCTCATATTATTGGGATGATGATGATGATGCCTATTTATTTTAAACAGTTCGCTTGGGGAACCAGGAAGGAAGTAAAATCCTGTTAGTTAACAAAGAGCTAACATTTAAAGACATGACTTATACTCTGCAGCTTTTGTGCTGCCTGTTACCTGAGGCAGCGCTTGGATGACTGTGTCCAACAGAGCTCTCATTCCTGTGGCCATCTTCAACAGCTTCAACACTAAAACATTACATGTCAACATCAGCCAGATAGCACGTGTTTCTGTGTATTTTTGCCTCACTGGCCGCATGCATGTGTGTGTGTGCATGCCTCTTGTTATCCTTAGGACTCTCATGATGCGTATGATGGTGGGGTTGATGGGCAGTGAAGCATTTAAGTCTATTTCCTCCAAAGTGATTCCCATGATGGACAACAATACAATGGCAAGGTCCAGCTGGTTCCATCTTGACAAAAAAAACAACAACAAAAAAATCCCACACATTTATTTATTGCACCTTCTCCAGTGCTGTGTGTTTGTGGCTGTCTGAAAGAAGACAGTGAATACCTTTCCTTGAAAAATCGCCGAAGGCCAAAAGCGATGAGTTTGAGAATCGCCTCGATGACAAAAACCACAGTAAAGACGTAGTTGCAATACTTCAGTATCTCCTCAAAGTACTGCAGAACATACAGGCACACACTCATAGTAGCTGTACTCTACTTCATTACTATGGTTCTAGGGCAAGAAGCAGAGAGTGTTACCATGGTTACCTTGGGCTGGTTGTAGTGCTCCATACTCATGGTGAGGAGGTTTGTGAAGATGATGATTGTGATGAAAAGATCCAGGTAGTTGCTGGTGCACATGGTGTGTATGGATCGGCGCCAAGGGGCGTAATCAGCGTAATACGGCTTCTCCTGGGCCTCTGCATCATGCGCGCGCACGCACATACACACACACACACAGACAGAGGACAGTTATTAAAAGAAAGAGTGCGGACTATGAAGTCACTGATGAAGTGCGTGCCAAGAGTTTCACTGCAGTGCCTGTTCATATGTGTGTGATGAGAAAAAAGTACCACCTCAGGAATTCAGTCCTACCCATCACTTTCTCTGTGCGTGCACGCACACACACACAAACGCAAGCACACACACTGCACAGCACCTCAAGGTGTCTTTGAGCAGAAACCCTCACTGTCTGTTATAAATGGCTAAAGAAAAACCACAGAGAGCGAGAAAACACTTCAAAGAGAGGACCAAATGAAAAAGTGTGGTGAAAAAAAAAACCCTGTTTCTTGTTGAGTTTGCCTGAAGCATGTTACGGGCACTAATTATACATGTACTCATATAATATGTACATGGATAAAAAAAGTTTATCCTGTGCATGTAATGTCACATCTGAAATAGGACACAAACTATGAAGGTATCGATTCCTTTTGTATATTCAGTGGTGAGCTGATTGCCTACTTTTGGTAAGCCTGAAACAAAAAGGTTCACCAGAGCCTCTCAGGGAAATACTGTATCAATACCACACTATTTGATGTTAATTAAAATGCTGTCTTCCCTTTTTCAGCCCAGCAGGGGCCAATTGTTTCATGTTCACATCAATTGTTTCATATTCACATCTCTGAAATTTCAAATGTTGGTGGATGCATTTTAAAATGGTATTCTTTAAAAAAAAAAAAAAACTATATTTCCATTTCAAGACATTGCTGACTACATTTTTTTTTTTTTTAGCTTTTACAGCATGAACTGGGGGAAAAAAAAAACAGAAGCAGATCTATAATTGTTTCTTTCACTGTGTGTATGAGTGTGTCTCCATTAATTTATCATCTTATTAAAATTGGAATTACAAATAAAACCTTAAATGAAATAAAAGGTAAAATGATTGTCAAAGATGACTTGTCAAAGGTCCAATTGATCATTTCTGGCAGCTCCACTATAACCTGAAAGTATTAGACTGCTCCTGCAGCCTCCTCCCAAAATCTTATGGGAGGTGCAGCTGTTGTCATTAAATGGCATACCCCAAAACTACAAAATATTAATGTTACAAATTTCATATATATATGTCATACAATATTTTGCACCCCATCTCCCCATTCTCACTCCTTCTCCTTTTCTCTAAGCGTCTTTGTCGTTTCTCCTCCCTCAGCCGTGCCTCCTCCTCCTCCTGCTGCTGCCGACACTTGTGAAAGTTTTCCACCACCACGCCAACAAACATGTTGAGCACGAAGAAGCTGACGATGAGGAGAAAGGAGATGAAAAATAGCAGCATCCAAGGGTCGTGGTTTCTTTTTGGCTACAGGGAAGCAAGAGGGGGGTGGGGAGGAGTAAGGAGTGACAAAAGAGGGCGAGGGAGGAGAAGATGAGGAGAGAGCACAAACAAGACAATGCAAATCCTGAGTCAGCAAGAACACTGTCAACTCACATCTATGCTTCTGCCTGCTTTTTTCCCCATACACCATCCTTTTCTCCTGAAAAATCTTCCCTTCCTACTTGAAATAGGCAAGTTCAATGCTGTCTGAGACTGATATTAAACAGAACCAAAAACACAATCAGATACCTCAGTTTATAAAGTAAACTGCCTGAATTTGCTCTGTACTCTTTTGACAGGTCCAAGTAGCTCTTCCTCTTTGTGTGTGCTTTTCTATGTGTGTTCACCTGCTGATCCACTCCAACAGCATCCAGGCCATCATACATGATGCTGACCCATCCGTCCTTACACGACAGCACAAACAGTGACATCAGCGCCTACAAGAGTAAGATACCGCCACACAGTCAAGTCTTCTGTAATACCAGGTGTTAGGCCTCTGTGTGTGTGCCAAACCTGCCCCAGGTTGTCAAAGTTGTATTTCCGCCGATTCCAGCGGTATCCTGCCACCAGACACTGTGTTTTATTGGTGATGTTGCTCAAATCAAGCCCGTCACAATAGTAAAACTTTCCTTTGAACAGCTGGATACACAGAAGGATGTGAGCACAAAAATAAGTAAAAAGATGTTGCAAGGTCAGGATCACACTGCAGCGTACTGTAAATTACTTCAGAACTGTCAACAGGCCTGACTGTAACTCTTATCCAAGACATCCCTGTACCAACAGGTCTAGTCTGCCTTGCTGCCATAACCGGCAGAGAAGCACTCCAGCATAGACTGCTCTCATTAGACTGCTCTCATTAGAGGAAGATGAAACGACCACTTTTTGAGAAACATACACCCCTGAAATTCCTTAATATTGATTAGGGGTCATTTTCTAGGCATGTAGTATTTTGGAAATCTGCACAAACATTGACTAGAACTAAAGTAATTATTATACAAATATAATTAAACCAGTAATAATGTCATGGACAGTCATTTTTATATCCAATCTGGCGAAGAAGGAAGGAGGAAGCAACTGCTAGTAAAACAGCACACTGATTCCTTGCTTAGCAGAAAAGCACATTTGTATTTTAATTGTTTTTACACAGTCTGAGGCTTAATCAACACCTAATTTGCATATCCCCCAAAATTTTCATGTTTACGTGTACATGTTTATTACCCCAAGCAGTTTCTATCATTTCAGACAGATTTTTCACAGCAGAAAAAAAGAAACGAATACACAAAAAATAATAAGGTTTGGACCAACAGACACACAAAAATACCACCATATTTTTTAAATGAGCATTTATAATAGAAATAATCCTTATCAAACAGCAATGAATGAACAGGCAATGCTTACCTGAACTCCCAGAATTCCAAAAACAATAAAAAAAGCACAGCAGATCAGGACAATATTCCCAATGGGCCTCAAAGATGTGATCAAAGTCTCCACCACCAGTTTTAAACCCGGAGCTCGGCTTATCACCCTGCAGCACACACAGCCACAGTCATGCTAAATAAGATTGCGTTTGAGACAGAAACAGCTAAGAAACAGCTGTTTAGGATTCCTAACCTTAGTGGTCGCAGTGTTCGAAGCAAACGTAGAACACGGAGGATTCCAAAGATTCGATTTCCACCTGCTGATGCAACGGAGACCAGGATGTCCACGAGGGACACAAACACCAGCAGTCCATCCAAGATGTTCCAGCTGCTCTGCAGGTACACACGGTGTCCAAAGTATAGGCCCATAGCTACCACCTGCACAGGCACACGGAGAAATTACTCAACTCCTAAAATCCTGTGAAGCATAAAATTAAAGCTGTTTTCATTCCCCATAAGTTAGAAAACAACTTTTGCAGTGCAGTTGAAAAGTTTTCAGACACTTTTGTGTTTTTTTTTTTTTTGAAGGGGTGGGGGGGGGGGTTTAGCTTTGGGTGCCTTCTGCTCACGTTTACACTTAGATTGGTCCCCCTTGTGGTAAATCAAACTGATTGGACATGATTTGGAAAGAAACACACCCGTCTATATAAGGTCTCACAGCTGGCAATCAGAGTAAAAACCAATCATCCGGGCAAAAGAACTCCCTCCAGAGCTCAGAAGCAGGAATTTTGGAGGAGGCTACAAACCAATTCCTGCTGCACTGACCGAGGCAAAGAACTCAGTGGATGCCATCATTCTAGAATAGAAGAAATTCAGAACATCCAACACTCTGGGAAGAGTCTTGGATCCCAGAGTGAAATTTGGTGAAAAGGGTTTGGGTCAGAGACGTGACCAAGAACCCACTGATCACTATGGCTGAGCTCCAGCAATGCTGTGTGCAGATGGGAGAAGGTTCCGGAAGGTCAACCATCACTCCAGCACTCCATCAATCTGAGTTTTACGGCAGAGTGTCCAGACAAAATCTTCTCCCAAAGCGCATTAAAATCCGCCTGGAGTTTGTGAAATAAAAGCCCCTAAAAAATTCTTAAAGGACCATGAAGTAAGGCTTTCTGGTCTGATGGAACCAAGATAAAATTTTTTTGGCCTTAAAACTGACTGTCCACTGACAGCCCCCATCCAACCCGACGAAGCTCAATATTACAAGGCAGTTTAAAAAATTTGTAAAAATTAAAAGGGTCTGAAAACCTTCTGACTGCACAGAATACAATAACTGTGAAAATTAGTTAGTAGTGAAGTGCTCATCGAGAAAGGTATTATTTTGGATACCTTCATCATCATTTCACCCACGAAGATCACCGTGAAGATATAATTGGAAACACTGAGGAACACCCGCTCCTGTCACACATGAGGAGACATGCGTACGAGACATGTACGTACATGTACAGACACACACACAAATACACACACACAAACAGAGTAAGATGTAAGCAGTCATTTTAAGGGGTCCCATGTGGCTTCAGCTTTGATTCTGGAGTCAAACTGCAGTGTGTTACATAACGAGCTAGAAACAAATCCATTACAACTGTAGTGAAAGACATAGTGAGGACAGCGTATGCCACTATACCAACTTGCATGCGAGTCATGGTAATGTTTTAAACCTCGTTGATGAAAACATTTAGTTTCACTGTAGACTGTAAGCACTGGGTCTAAACATATGACTGCAGGTTTGATGTATGTTACCATGCTGTTGGGCTGTATGTCAGGTCTCTCCAGAGCAATGGTTATACAGTTCAGGAAGATAAACAGAAGGATGACATGATCAAACATCTTATGGCCTATGACCCTCTGACACCACAACCTGAACCTGAAGAGGAAAGACAGAAGTAAATTAGCTGAGATTTGAATACTCCAACCATGCTGGGAGGTAGAAGTGACCACAAGATTCTTATTCATGTGTATAAATAGTAACTGAAATGAATGTCAACACAACACATACTATTAAAAGTTACAAGCATTACATAAAACATTAGGACCTCAAATTTCGTGAATACTATCTATTCCGTTCCACATCCCAATGTAGATGTGTATTTGGTGTAGGAGGCAGGAAGCTAAAAATGACAGACCTTGGGTTATCTCCTCAGTCCAGAGCTGACGTTAACACCAAATTTGAACGGGAACCATTTTTCCACTTGACCAGATTTAGTTGATAAGTGAAAATTGTGTTACTAAGCCTGAGTCTATCTTTCACACATGCTGGAGTTTAAGCCACTCAAGTGGACATTGGGACAAGCATGTGTGTGTGTGTGCACAAGAGATAGAGAGAGAGAGAGAGAGAGAGAGAGAGAGAGAGAGAATTTACTTGTTGTGTGGAGCAAACAGATATAAAGACCACTCTTCATGCTCCAAACACCACTGAGGTTCATATGGCTCCAGCATCCTCTTCAGCTTCTTACACAAACTCTGTGAACACAAATGTGCACACTTACCAGCTTCATTTCATAGATTTTACATTGTTGCTGAATAATTTAAAGTCAGAAATCAAGTTAATGATCAGGTTTGTATTATTACTATTTATATAATTTTTATGTGTTGAATGTCAGAGCACAGAACAAACCATGATCTATTTCTTCCAGAAAAAAAATCACAATTTAAAATCAACTGATTACATTTTGAAGTTGTTCAAAATGTACTGTACTGAATGACAACCAATTTAATAGCCTCTGGTGTTTAAAAGGCCACAAACACCAAATAGCTCACCTCCTCAGTCTCATCATCTTCCTGATCGCTGTGATAATGTGCAGTCAGGGGAGCGTCCTCACAGCACTGTTCAGGGAGGTGAAAAGTGGTGCCATTGCATTCAGGTAGGTGGAGCACAGGCACCTGCAGGTACTCTTGCTGGTCCAGAGAATGCTCCCTGCTGCTGGGGTTGGAGCCCGAGTGTGTGTCCGACAGGAGAGACTCCATCTCACCCGACTGGCTCCTCCTGTGGAGGCTGGGCGCTCGGCTGGTGCTCGTCCAGCTAGATCGGCGACTCTCTGGCCCACTGTCCCACAGAGATTGTGATGACAGCTGAAAAAAGTAATAATGAGTTTCCAATCATGTATGTAAACAGATTAAGGCAGCAGCGGTGCTATTGGAGAATGTTTTAATCACCCAACAGACCACTGATAAATTCCACTGATGAATTCCAGTGTAAAAAAAGAAAAAAAAAAGATATGCTTAAGAGAAAAAATGCTGAGTAAAATGAAAGTAAAAAAAAAAGAAAAAAAAAATATAAATTCATAAGTGACACCGAGGATCAGGACAAAATGGCCATGTTAAAGTGAAAAATCCTCACACTCCAGACTTCAGCATTGGTTCCAGTCCTCAAGGCGTGGGTGTTTACTGCATTAAGGGTTTACAATGTGTCCCGTCCTCATGCGTTCAATTATTATGAACTACAGTATTTCAACAGAATCCTAAGACATTTATATCAGCCTCTTCCTGCACAGCGACACGTCCTCAACATATGTTTTTTGCAATAGGAACCAAGATGTGGATTCAGATTGACAGATATGTTTCCAAAGTTATTCCAAAAAAGAAAAGCCATCTTGGCAGCAGTGATTTTTGCACATTTTCAGCAAAAACACTGATGTTCTTTATACCTAAAAACATTGTAAGTCAGTTGAGCTGACCCATTGCTGCTAATTCAACGGGACCTGCGTTTCTCAATCCTGCTGAAACTGTCAAGCATTATCCTCTATTAGATTTGAGAAACAGAAACAAACAGCAAACAACAAACAAGGTCTAGACTACATAACGTCAAAATAAAAAAAATGCATACCGGTATGTAAAAGGATTCTCGAATAAAAATGACATCTATACTTTCTAACGTTTATATCCATGCATCAACAAACTTCACTTAAAGACATAAGTAGCACATCCTGCACAAATCCCCTGGGAAAACACATAGATAAGACGATCAAGGACACTGACAGCAGCATCACATGAAATATCATGCAGTGTGAGTTGCAGTGAGAGTTCAGCGCACAGCAGAGGTCGGAGCCTCTGTGTCACTGTGAGGAATTCAGTAAATCAACTTTATGACTGATCATTTCACTAGTGCTGAAGGCTCACCGGTGACCTCTGCTCAATGCTGCAAATGTCCATTGAAGCTGCACTTGCACGCCGTGACTGGCTTGTGTTTATGGTGGGAGTGGCTGCTGTGTGTGTGATAACCGGCAGAGGAACGGCAGGTGAATGGGGCATGGAGGCTCTCGGGTTCAGGAGACCATTGGGGGTGAGCATCATGGTCTGGATTTTGAGCTCTGTGGGGAATAAAAACACAGAAAAATATTTTCCTTCCAAGAATTCAGGTGAATATTTTGTTCTTTTTGTGTATGTTTGTACCAGCTGTCCTTTAATTTCCTTGCTTTGTTGTACTTGTTTTTATTTTGCCCATGAGAAGAGACCATGTTTTCCACTGTGAATATACAACAATTTAGCTACACGGAATCCCAATTTACTGCTAAGAGATTTTATTTTATTTTTATTTTATAGGATCTTTGATATTTCAGGAGCAAAGACCACACCATCAATTTGGCATACCCTCTATTTGATGTATGAAGGTAAGATAGAAAGATGGTTGTGCTGAACTGAACTGCAACATGGATGCGGGAAAAACTTAGCTGGGGATCAGCTGTTGGAACCACATCTATCATAAAGACAAGAATAAAGAATAAATGTAGGCGGAATAGGTTTAAAGGGTAGGAAAGGTGAAGCGTGCAAATTCAGAAGTAAAGGGAATGAAAAAAGAGTGTCTAGATAGGAAGGGTAAGTTTTGAGGCATGGTCCTGTTCAGACAATGTTTCTCCATTCAAATTAAGAAACTTATTTATTTCAGCGTTTGGAATTTTATGTATATATAGTATGAGTACAACACACAGTGCTACTAGAACAATTTTATGATTGAAAGTAGTCAACCCTGGCAAAGCAGATGGTAATCTTACAAAAAAGCTTTTAATCCTCCATATTTGGAAGTCGAACATGCTGTTGTTTTAAATTTAATACAATTAATATTCAAAAATATGAAATAGTATCAAACTTGCATATTTTTGGAATTGATCATTGTGCAGAAGGACCAAAATGTGTTATAGATCAGGAAATTAGTCAGTTAACTATGATGGATTGACAAAAGAATGACTGCCTGTAGAAGGCCCAAACTGCAATAAGAAAAAATAGATCCTTAATGAAGGATACCTGCAGCATAAAGCTCTCTCAACTTCTCTTCCTCCTCAAACGAGAAGGACTGCCTCTCGTCATCACCTTCAGATTTGTTGGCGTCGCCCTAAAAACACATACACCAGTGATATCACCACAATATTTACCACAATCCTTGTTATGATCTATTATTTACCATCTAAAATCTCTATTATTATCTGTTTTTGCACTGTCAGTTGAACGTAATGGAGGAGAGAATTATGAGCAGGTCGGCAGGGAAAGACTGAGGGACAGTAAGCAGAAGGCAGATGGGTGGAAGGGATCTCCAGTGTTCCCTAGTTGAGTTATGTGGACGGTTTTGGCAGCGATCTCCTGTAGTCACACCAATAAAGCTTTACTGGATTTAATTAAAATTCATGCTTGAAAGATGGAGGCAGACGGCTTTCGAAAAGGGTATCTGTGTGTGTGTATGGGTGTCACAGTAGGAAAGAATGAAAACATGAGAGAGAAAGAGAGAGCAGGAAAGAGAGGGTGAGAGAAAGAGAGAGATGGTGCATGTGTTCTCTGATGCTGGAGATAAATGATGAAAACTAAACAACAAAAGCTCACCAGCTGTGAATGACAGGCGATATCAAACACATCCCTACCCTGGAGAGTGTTGTGTGTATTTGCAAAAGTGTGGAAGAATGGAAGATAGGGAAGAGAGGGATAGGGGAGAGAGGGATAGACTAAGGCAGGATAAAAGCGAGAAAGAGGTGTGGTAAAAAGAGGAGAGAACCACACAGAGAGGATGCTGGAGATTATTCTCTTGTAAGC
The DNA here is from genome assembly GCA_015343265.1 of Pao palembangensis. Taxonomy (NCBI): domain Eukaryota; kingdom Metazoa; phylum Chordata; class Actinopteri; order Tetraodontiformes; family Tetraodontidae; genus Pao; species Pao palembangensis. The sequence continues at coordinate 2,666,831 of CM027089.1, read as the reverse complement.
AGCTTTGGTATCATCAGCACAACAGAGCTCAATTAGTCTCATTCTCTCTTCCACTTTCTCTAAGTAGCTCAGAAATGATGGCGTGTTTGCCCTTACTTCAGCCTGAAAGCCTTCAACTAAAATGGCTACAAGCAAGTTAAAGAGGACGTAGTTGCCAAAGGTCATGAGGGCTACAAAGTAGAGGGCTGCCAGAGGTGTTGTGGAGGCCATCCCATTATAGAGCACCGAGTTCCAGTCCTCCTGGGTGAGGATCTGCATATGGAGGGAGATTGAAAGTGATGAAAACAATGACAAACAAAATGACACACTATTAATATCTCATTGATAATGAAACAAAATGCAAAAGTGTTAAGTGAATTCCTATGGTTCTCTTACTTTTCTCTGCTTGTGAAGCAAATAGAGGCATTTAAATATGTTGCTGATATGAGAACGCCCAAACTGAATGATGCTATTGCATTTATGTGCTTATACAAATCTGTTTTTTAAGGGGTTTTTTGTGTCTGTCTCACCTGAAACACGGTGACAGTTGCCCAGAGCAGAGAGTCAAAGTTTTTCCTGTCAGGTAAAGTGTCTCCGCTCTCTTGTCGCAAACCGAATTTACAGCCAAACAGATGCATCCCCAAAATACTACACAGAACACACACAAAACACGAACCAATTGAAAACACATTAATTATAGTATAATTCAAAGCAATCAAACAGACTGAACACAATGCATGGACCTACTGAGTTTGAAGGTCATATTATCAAAAACAGAACATGTTTTTGACAAAAACGGGGGGCAACAGCACAACAGGAAACACATCAGGGTGTCTCCATATTTTATTGATGACATTATGCAACCTTACCTTAAATTAGCAGTGTAAAAAAGAAGGCACACAGACTCATATCATATAATATTAAAAGACATCGCAAACAACATGGTGAGAATGCGAGCAGAGAGTAGATTTGTAATCACAGCAACGGTGTGGCACATGGGGAAACCAATTCCGACTGCTGAAAAATTTAGGAATCTATGGTAACTAGCTTCAGAAAAACAACACCCAAAAATGGATGATAGAGGTGGTGGAAACTACACTTGTGATTACATAATATCCCAAAATTCCATATGTGAAGGTTAATATTTTCAATAACGCAGTGGGAAAACTGCGTTAATGATTACGCGTTTTGTTAGATGTAACAGGTTGAAGAAAATTAACAAAAGACTATACCTGAAAATGAATATAAAGAGCATCAGCAACATGCAGAATGTGGCCACATTGTCCATGGTCTTTATGAGAACCACTAGCTGCCTCCTCAGGGCAGGAAGGAACCGGACCAGCTTCAAAACCCTCAGCAAGCGGAAGGTTCGCAGTACTGACAAGCCTCCCTCTGCCTCACCCGCAATCTCCCACACGCTGGTGACAAGCAGATGATGAACACAAAATTACATTCCCATTTAATTTCAAGGAGTCAAGGAATTAATACGGATTTAACGTCAGCTTTCTTGAGTCAGCATGTTTGGAAGCCCCAAATTTAAGCAGGGAAGTGCTAAACATTTTTTCTGGTTAAGTAGCAAATGAAGAGAGGAAATGGGCCTGCAGCCTGCAGTAGCACAGAAAACAAGCAACCTTCAACCACAGATACATTATTTAGTCTGTAGTAGTTCATGAGGAAGTGAATACGGCATCTCTGGATTAGTGTAACCACATGACTCCACCCGCGTCACTATAACACTGTGGAACATGTCACTGCAATGCTGACTCACAGTGACGATCAGATCAATATCGAATACGACCCCATTTTCAAAAAAGTTAGATTGCTGCCTTGAATGTGACTAGAAACAGAATGAGATGATTTGATAGTGTAAAAATCCCACATTTTATCAAAAATAACACAACTAAAATAGAAGTTACTTAAACTGCTAGATGAAATCGGCTTTAACAATATTCTGTTCTGATTTAGAATTTGTGAACCAAACAGAAAATGGAACAGCGGCAAAAATATTTGAGTAAAGATGAGGAGAGGTTCACCACTCCTTGACAAACTATGAAGACCGTTTACTGCATCACTGGATTTTGAAATGATAGATGAAAATTAAGAGAAAACCTTAATCAGATTTAAAACTTCCACCTTCTCTGTATCACAGCTCATTTAAGATGAACGAAGGTGATGTGATGAGCATGGCCTCATAATAAAAGAGCCCGTCTTGACCTGATTTTCCCGAATCTCAGTTTTGCTACAACATACTGAGCACATTTTTAAAATTAATCTGACAATACCAGCAAGCCTGGGGGAGCATTCTGTACATAATCTGAGGGCTGAGGGCAGCAGAATCTCACCTGATGATGACAATGATGCTGTCGAAGCCATTATAGGGGTTTTTGATGTAGCCAAAGAGCCCCAGAGCCAGGAGCTTCAGCAGCATCTCGAGACTGAACAGGCTTGTGAACACCATGTTACTGATCTCCAAAATGTCTGTCAGTTCCTGTGGCTGCAGAGGCACCATGATAGCGGAGAGAAAAGTAAAATGTTTGATGCAGAGACACTGGACAGATGCACAGAAACATGAACAAACAGAGACAGACAGTCTGGCAGTGAGAAGTATAGCTGAAAGAAAATGTCAAAAAATGTGTTCAGACGAGGAGATTCCCCAGGATGCAAAAACAGATGTGTTCTACACTCTGTGACGTGTCCGCTATTATTATTAATGCTTTAATAGGTGTTTGTCGACTGTACTGCAAGCGCTGGAGGAACACAGCTGCAACTGTATAAAACATCAGGTAAGATATTAAGTAAAATCCCTAACAAATAAACTGGTGTTTTCATTGTTTTCTTAATTCTTAATGATAGAACCCATATCTCCTCCTTCTGGCATAGAAAAACCCTGGTTTATGTGCCACTTCTCTCGTTCTGGAGAGCCAATCTTTTTGAAAACATCTTTATAGATGAGTCACTGTTGGAACAGACAGATGACAGATGCTGGCTTAAAAGCTTTGCCTATACAGGACAATTTATCCTGAAGGGGCATCTAAACAATCATGTAAGAATGTCTTTTTCAAGGGCATGAAGGTAACATTCATCCATACGGTTAAAAAAAAAAAAAAAAAAAAAAAAAAAAAAAAAAACTCCAAGTTAGCATAAGCTTTGGTCACATACTGTAATAGACCATGGTGCGTGGTTAAGTTCTCATGCCTCTATTGAGTGCTATTTGTATTTATATTTAAAATACATATGGATATTTAATTTTAACAATTTACCAGAGTTGATTGTGGACTAGATTTAATGTTTGAATACCAAATGTATTAAAGTATTAACTATCAATCAAATTCACCCAAATAAGCTTTTGCGTCAGGTGAGTGTATTGAAACCATCAATAGTCCACAATAGCGTATTTCTTCAGTACAGTAAGTCTAAGCATCAGGATGTACAGTATCTTCCACAGCTCGCCAAACTAACAAAGCAGCTTCTCCTGTAAGCATGTTTAGTGTCATCTGCCTAATGCAGCTAATCTCTAGAGAAAAAACAAGTCTCCAAAGTGTTCCAGAAAAAACGCGCTGGCCTTGATCAGTGACACGAGAGAATTGTGGAATAAAGCTATAAATCGTTTGCAAAAAAAAAAAAACAGAGGTTTTAGATGACAGTTGATTATAGTGGCACAGAGGAAAAGAGCAATGCATATAATTATCACATATTCATTCAAACATCTTCAAAAAGTATAGAGACTAAATGCGCATGCACGTTGACGCTAAATTAATGATGTAGGCAGCATGCAATGCTTTCCTGTCTCCTACAGTCTATCGATGCTTTCCGGCCAGTCACAGTGTCAAATCTGCTCCCACACCTCCTTATTCCCCTGCTCGCTCTGGCTCTCACCCCTCACTCTGCCAATTCTCTCAGTCACGCTCACTCTCTCCTGTCCCAGGGTCACACTTTAATTAACACTCCAGGTCTTATGAGTTTCTCCGGCTCCTGTTGCATGTGTACATACAGGTCATTTGTGAATGCACACTCACACACCCGGAGTGTGTGTGATCCCAGATGCCAGAGAATACCGAATGCTGATTAGGGGGTGAGTTCAGCGGCTTTGCCTCCCACATTATGAGCACATCAATTTTCAATCAAACTGCAATCACATACCATTTGCTGTGCATGTGCACACACAAACATGCAGCCTCTGGTACTGATACACACAAGCATACCTGTTCGTGGTACTCTATGCCCATTGACAACGTGTTAATGAGGATGGCAATCATGATTCCTCTGTTGAAGTATCTGCTGCTAACAATTACATCCAGTTTAGTTCGCAGTCCTGCCCAGCAACGCTTGTAAAGCCTTCTCTTTGGTTCAGGCGGCTGCGTGTCACCGTGGCAAGGGCTGCTAAAATGACACTGGCTGCTACTATGGCCAGGGCTGTTGGGATGGCACGAGTTGTTGTACCCACAATGCTGGTCTTGAGTCTGCTCGTTAGTATTTTCACTGTCACAGAGTTGGTGATTGTAGATGCAATACGGGCAAACCGAAGACTCAACTGGGATTTCACCTGCATGGACAAAAGAAAAATGTGATACAGACACAAAAGGTACTGGATGCATATTCAACGTATTCTCTGCTCTGGAGCTTCATTTCATTTCGGGGAGGCAAAAATTCAATAACACCAAAGCTACTGTGCAGGGATGCTTTTATGCAGAGGGGGAGTTCTTTTATTAGAACAGGTGTGAGCGTGTGTGCATGTGTATGTGTATGTGTGTGTGTGTGTGTGTGTGCATGCGTGCGTATGTGTGTGGGGGGGAAATTTGCTAGTTAGCAGTTTGGGAGGAATCCTCCAATGATGTAACAAAATACAGAAAAGTAGTCCGGGCAGTTCATTCATCCAATTATAGTAATTTGGCTCCTCTCTGCTGTGTGAGGGGACTGGGGGGGGTTGGAATCATTAGCTTGCGCTGTCAGTTTTTTACATTTGTCAGGCAGTTTTGTGATTAGGGGACATGGTTAGATTGTATTGCATCTTCCGCTGTCATCTTTATGTTGTTTTCTTCTCCTTTTCCCCCAATGTCTCCCTTCGTGTCTAATTGCATCCTCCCCCTTCCAAGTGTTTAAACACTCTTCACGTCCCCCTCTGCACTACATCATCTTGTGTCAAGCGCTCAAACTATTCCTCGTGTTTTGACGCTGGCATATCAGCTTTAGCAGACTGACTGGTCTTACCTGTGTGTGACCTTAAAGCTGAAATGAAACTACTTTGAACTTCTCTTCGTTTTTTTTATCTGGATTTGCATTGGAATCTGTTCTTGTTTGATCCTGACTTTGTGTGTGTGTGTGTGTGTGTGTGTGTGTGTGTGTGTGTGCACCAACAGAGAGATAGGATTGTTCATTAAAACATTTCTGCATTACATTTTAATAATCCAGAGCTGTGAATTTCACATCTATTTTGGACCTGAATTGTACAATATATTGGCCTAAAAATATTTAAACTGTGAAAGCAGCTGATGTCTTCGTAAGCTGCTTTTTCACTCTGGCGCCTCCTTTCCTCCCTTTTGCACAGCTTGATTTTACAGTGGTTGCCTTTCCACTACAAATTGCGTACCTTAAACGTAACTGGTTGCTGTAGTTCAGTGTTCTGTGAGACAACACAGAGGCCGACTGCTTGAAAGTGCACACTAACAACTATGGAAGGGTTATATTTTAGTTCTCGCTATGTTACTGTCTGACACAGCTTGGAGACAAAGATCATTTGGGAAAAGAAACTTCCCTGTTCAAAGACTTCCTCATGAAAGCAATAATTAGCATGTGTAGTCCAACAATGGAGGAAATTTTAGCTACACTGTTGCCCATCTAATACCCATGTGGTGTGTTATTTATTTATGTACCATTTGCAGACAGCTGTCCGTTTCAAATCTAGAATGTACTAGTTCAGTATCACGTTCTTACAGTTTAATACATGTAAAAATGGGTGGCAGACCTAAAGCAGAGGGGTGAGAACATGAAAACAGATTAAAGATTATTGAAGAAGTAGTATGACAGTACAACTGCCATCTACTTCAAATTATTCAGTTAAATAAAAGACAAAACAAAATATGCACTTTCGAGCAATAAAAATTTAAAAAAGCTCATGTAGTTAAGAATTTGGATATGATTAGATCCAATTTGTAATTAAAGTTCATTTCTGATGGTTATATATTATTTTCTCAGTATTTTTTTCTTTCATGTATCCCTTAAATGTAGTACAACATATGATAATGAAATTAAGTTCTCGTGTCGCATTTCCCTTTCTTTAGAAATTCCATCCTTCACTGTCTGTTTTTTTTATCTCCCCAAATGTCATGGGACGGCAATATCCAGAGTATGATCTTATGTAAGAGATACACAGATGTGTTTCCTTGGGGATTATTGCCTAACTTAAAAAACACACCACAGTGCTTCAGTGTTTATTTTGCCTTGTAGGCCTGATTAAAGTCTATGACTGAAAGCTTGTCACTGAATTTCTCTCTGGTGTGAAAAGCATTCCTGTTTTTCATCGAAAGCTCTGAGCAACAAAAACAAAATGAAACTCGCCTCCATTGTGGCAAGCTTGTGAAATCCAGTTGTAAATGTTACTACTAAGGGAAGTTATTCGGTTGTGTGGGGGAGCTGACTGTCACAGAAAATTTCTTTGAAAAAGAAACACGAAATGAGGTAAAGCTGCCCAACTTGTTCATGACGACTCAACAAAAACTATGAATTCATTGCCGGTCTTTAACAAATGCCAAATGTTCACCAGAGAGTCTGGGTTTCCAAACTATCACCCTGGAACATAATCACACAGCCCTTTGTTCTTACCATGCTCCACCAGTGGCTGCGGGACTTTGCTGGCAGCCAGCCTTTTCTGCTCCCAGCCCTTTGAATCCATGTGACTGAAAAGGGGCGATATGAAGGGATAATTTAGCTCGTTCCCTCCACTGCTAAGAGCAGGACCTGGTTCAGACTGCCGGTGATGATGCTGATGATGATGGTGGTAAAGCTGGTGAAGGTGAGAAAGGTCATTAGGAGCATGGCCTGAGTGCCGGTGGGCAAGTCCATTCATCTCTCCACCCCCTCGAGCATCTCCACTAGCCCTGTCTTTATGGCACATGGACACGCAGTGGAAAAAGGGACGGATCTGCGTGTAAAGGCGGTACAGTCGACGCCAAGCCTTCCGGCTCAGGTGCGCCAGGTACCGGATGATCTCCTCATAGCAGCTTCCTGGTTGACTGTCACTGGCCAGTGTGGAAGCTGATTGATGGAGCTGGCGGGCACGCTGCTCCGATTTCATTAAGGCATGTTCTCTCTGCTTTGTTTCAGAAAACTGGGTTGCTATGACAACCAGGCACAGGTTGATCATGAAGAAGGAGCCCACCTGATAATGAAAACACCAGCATTACACACAGTACAGTACACACCATCAAAGGTTTTTAATTTATGATTTTATTGTGTGTGTATGTGTGTGCATGCACTTACTATAATAAGGAAAATGAAGTAGATGAAGTTGTAGAAAGAATGTGCGTCCATAACATAGTACATGATGTCTACCCAACCTTCTAAAGTAATTACCTGCATGAGCACACAGTCAGTCACAGTCAGCTGATCATAGTAAAGTCTGTGTTAAAATGTGCTATCAAAGTTGTATTCTTTTATACAAACTGTTTACCTGAAAAATGGCGATCCATGCATATCCAATATTATCAAAGTTAATAGCCCCTTTGTGTGGGTTTATTTCTCCAGCCCGACACTCATTATAAAACTGGTACCAGTTCACACATGGCACTGATGCATTGACTCTAGGCACCATCTCTGGACGGGCCTCGTCGGCACCCAGGAAACAGGAAGTACCAGCTATACGTCGGCGAGGCACATCAGAGCACCGAAGCATCCCGTTTTCCCTCTCCGTCGAGCAAATAAAGGGGTGGTCATCGGTGCCATCTGGCCGATAGTAGCCACTCAGGAAGGAAATGTTATATCTCCTGACGCAGAAAGTGAATGATTAGACTTTGATTTCGAGTATGTTTTTTTTCCCTAAACTCAACTCCCTCACTATCTTGCAAAGCTACTCTCCTCTAATTCTCCTCAACGTTTCCAAAGTGAAAAAGTTCCTCCTAAAGATGGAGATCTTTCTTTGTTTTTGGTTATCCCATTGCATTGACTGACAATAGGGTAGCCATACAATATCAGCAGATTTATGCTTGTCAACCTTTTGGACACTCTTGGGGGAGTTGTTTTAGGTAACTGATGCTATGATGAAATTAAAGCAAAAACAAATAATGTACCACAGCAAGATGAAGCTGTGTGGAAAAACCTCTGGCTGTGTGACATAATAAAATAAGCAAATAAAAAAAGTTGCTTTTGTTTTTCAAGGCCAGAGCTGATGCGTTTGTGTTTATCTGCTCCTTTAACAGTGCTGCACCGTCAGGAAACATCATGTTGTCTATATAGTTGAGCAGATGAGGCGAATGTAGTCTTTGCTGTGAACACGACAGTAACCAAGTAACAGTCCCGATCAGACCATGCTCAGGAATTCCATAAAATCATGTAACAGGCTGACATTTAGACAGCAAAGGGCTGCACTGAAAGTCACCGAGTCCCTGGCTAACAGCACACAAATTTACTCGAAATGTGATCTTGGTCTGGAAACAGCAAAGCTTGGGCCACTGCAGATATCGATCACTTCTTCAAAATGATAGCTGAAACAATAAAGCTAATAAGCGCCAAGGAACTTTCACTGCTTCCTGATGTGGTGACATCTGCCTGTTACTATAGCAACTTACATTTTGACGTCTTCTCCCATGAAGCATCGGTTCCGTAGTAGCCCAGCCCACAGCTGTACCCCAACAATGCCGAAGATGAAGAAAACAAAGAAGCACAGTGCCAGCACATTGCCCAGCATTGGAAGCGTGTCTAAGAGGAGAGTCACCAGGATACGCATACCTACCAACAAACACAGGGGGAAAAACGCAGCACCACACAATAAGCACGAGATGAAAGCCTATATGTTAAGATCAGTCACAAGATTGTTGGGCAAACAGGAGGGTGTGCTCTGCACTAAAGTCAAGTAGGGCAATTAACTGAATCCAGACACTGACGACTGCCCTCCACTCATCTCTGCTTAAGAGTGGAGACACACTCCTTCCATCTTCCAGATCGGCTACTTCAAACACAGGCTGCAATTTTATGAGACCTCCGTGCGAGTTGTGCCAAGGTCACAGAATGTAGTATGTGACTTTTGTCTGCTGGCCAGCAAGTGTGCTGAGCTATTATGAACAACAGGGGCATCTTAATGATTTCCACAACTTAGAGTGCCCTGGGTAGTACACACACATCTTTCAGAGTAAAGGCTAGCGCTGCTTCTGCTAATAGTTGTGTAGCATGTGGAAATTAAGGAAATTAATTTAAAGTGCAGAAGGACGATGAGACATTTTTCATTGTCTCAGTTGTGACTAATGAGCTCCCTGACTTTCAGCAGAGGTGAGGTATTTCACATCAGCAGAGAGGAGGGAATTCACACACTTTTTAGAGGGCAGAGAGTTGATTGGATAAGAACACACCATAAAGACACAAAATACTACTTTGTCGTTGGCAAAATATTTTCTATATTCAGGAAACTGATGTTTATTATCATCATATTTGCCCTATAGTCAAAAAAGTCCAATACTGATCATAAAATCCAATATGCTTGTGCAGCAAGCCAAAACACTGAAAGGCATAAACTAAATGAAATTGATTGGAAAGTTTTCTGGCAGAGATCAGAGTGAAACTTACTGGGAACTCTGTTGATGGCTCGCAGTGGGCGGAGAACCCGGACTGTTCTGATAGCTGACAGGCTTACATTATGCCCGTCAAGTGAGTACTCCAGCATTCTGCAGGGAAAAAAAAAAGCCACTGCTGTGTCACTGGAATTATGATCAGCCTGACCTTGGCAAACCCTAAACATCTGTAGGGAATCCAGCTGAACACAGCGCACCATCTCTGGGATACAGAGACTTTAACTACCAATCACTGAGGTCTGGATCCCTCAGGACCAAATGATGCCATTGTCATTCTACGGCGCTGTAACTCACACCCACATCCACACACACACACTTGACATTTAACTGGCATTAAACAAGTGTCTAAGCTTTACACAATACACACGTGTACACACACTTTTGGCTCAGATGTAATGTCATATATGGGCATGTGCACGTGCGTGTGTGTGTGTGTGTTAGACCGTCCACCACTCACCCCACTATAACAATGAAAAAGTCCAGTCGGTTCCACGTGTCACCTAGGTAACCATTCTGACCTATAACCCCAAGCGCCACCATCTTCACCAGCATTTCCCCAGCAAAGAAAACAAAGATTCCATCATCCAGAGCCTGTATGCACACACACCCACACACAAGAACACACACACACACACATACCCAAGGGATTAGTGTAAACTGATTAAGCAGAGCAAAAATTAAAGCAAAAACTTTTCTGACCGTTGATAACAAAGTCTAAAAGATTAACATAATTAGTTTGTAATCATGTGAGTATGCGGGTGCATACATGAGTGAGTTAGTGTGTGTGTGTGATAGTTTTACCTGCAGCAGGAAAGGGGTGTGGCCACAGGGCTGGAACATCCCGAGAGTCACACAGTTCAGCAAGATTGCCAAAATGCTCACACGCTCAAACCATGTAGCGTAAGGTTAAGGACTTGCAACACTTACACACAGTTATAAGCATATTTAATTCAATAATGTGATCAGTCCAAATTATTTAATGTAATAGTGTGACGTGAGGATTAGACTGTACCGCCACCACAGTTCTGACACTTTTAACTCTTCAGATAGAGGGACAAACAGCATCTCTGAAATGATGCTTTCCCTTTATGGTGGTGATGAACAGTGGTGATGAACTGCACAGTGTAAGATTTTGCCAAGAAAAATGAAAAGTATGCCTGTGACGAACATACGAAAGCAAGGAGTCTTCATTTCCATAAAACCATTCTGCAACACCCATTGTCCTGTGCAAAAATACATATGTTGCATTCATTATGCTTCTCTGTGAAAACCTCAAGGAATTTGCTGGAAGAAACATACAAACATCCATGAACACACACAAGCAGAGTTAAGTGGGATTTCGCTTCTTCATGGTCTGATCCTCAAATTTAATTTATACTGACAATCATTTCAGATTTTGGGAACTTATGCTAAGATGCTTAAATATCAACTTTAATTTACAAGCACAACTACTGACGGGACAGTTTGACATGATTAATATTTAAACATTGGTGCAAAAGCAAGACAGCTACTGCAAAGGAGGCTTTTGAAGTTATTTAAAGTGCAAACTTGCATATTATGAACTTGCGCATTTGTTTTTTGAAGGCTGTCAAACTACAAGGCGAGGATAGATGTGAAGAGCAGAGTTCTTTAAGAGTAAAATAGTTTGAAGTGCAATGTAAAAGTAAAAACTGGGCTGCACACATAAAAAGACAGAGACTTGCACACAAACACTCAGAATTGTAAGTAAATGGTGAATGCAAAAAAAGTGCTGAATGGGTGATGGGATGCATTCAACAGCCAAGGACGCATGCATAATAAAGCCTGGAGCGTGCGCGTGAGCACACGCACACACACAGAGTCCCCTTCCTGGACACTTTGCTCTCGAGAGGGCAGAAAAATTAATGAGAGTACAATTCTTTATCACCCTTGAGACAGAGTGAGGGAGTGAGAATAGAAGAGAGGGGGAGAGAGAGAGAGAGAGACAGAGGTGAGACAGGAAAGGCAGGAAAGATGGTGAATAGACAGAGGAAGAGAAACTGGGCAAAGAAAGAGAGAGGAGTGACAAGGTGGCAGAAGGAAAATGAGGAAGAGGCGGAGACAGTAGAAAGAGGGAGAGAGAGGAGGGAGTGAGACAATGAGAAAAGGAGAGATGCAGCAAGAGAGGAGAGAGGGTAATCCAGTGTCCTCCCTTTGCTGTGGTTGCCATGGGAACCCCCATCTCACCGTGGGAACTGACTTCTGAGTTTCACAATCCGCTTGCATCCTGTCTGGACTGGAACACAATTAAAACACACAAACAAATATACTAGCGTGTGCACACACATACACACAGACACAAATGGGTGTCCTCCAGCAGAACTCTAAAGAAACATTTCCTCAGTTTTGAGTCCTTTAATTCTACTTCCGTGTAACAGCTTAAATATCCTCATCTCATATTAAAAAAAAAAAAAAAAAAAAAAAGAGAGTGACGTGAGTACACAGAGGAACACACACGCATGCATGCATAGTTAAACACGAGATGAGGAAGGGTCAAGGTGTGAGTGATAGATGAGATGCAAGTATTAGCACAGTTAGCCCATCATTCACCATCAGTGACAAAACATGAGAGGAGTGACCTCTCCTCCCATTCGGAGTTTGATTCACTCCCCTGTCTCCCTTCACACTCAACCTTTCACTCTCATCTCTCATTTTCCTCTACAGTCATTTTCCCCTCTCTTTGGCCCAATTATTTTTGTCTGTGCTCTGCTCCTCCTGCTCTCCCTCTGCAGCTCTCCCTTTATATATAGTATAATTTCCCATCTTCATTCCGTATCATTTCTTTTTATGCTCTTATCCCGCCTCATGCACATGCTGCTATCTCTTTGAAATGTATTTCATCCATTGCCCTCGCTTGTCTGTTTCTGCCATCACCATGTACAACTGCCCTCAGGCCTCTCTTTGTCTCTCAGAAACCCAAGTGTCAGCCAACAGATAAACTGCAACTACACTTAATAATTAACACTGTTGTAGAGTCAGAGGTACAGGTGGGAGATACAGCAAGGACGGGGTGGAAGACATAAAAACAAAGCCAGGGACATGTAATAATAAAAGGTAGATTAAAAAAAAGGCTGTCTAAACAGCGAAAAATGGCTTTCCTGTCCTCATATTCTCCATTTCCCACTGCCAGAACCAGCTTTCCCCCTCAGCCTCCTCAGATCCACTGGTTTCCCATCTCCTTCAGTGCCAACACAGGTGATAAAGGTCAGCTAGACATTAAAAATCAAATCAAATCACATCACCCTGATCTATCTGGCATCAAGCTTGGGTGAAATACGATGCTAAGGCCAGTAGCAGGAACATTCTCATAGGCAATGCTCATTAAAAAAATCTCTGGGACACATACGCTGCCTAAACATAGGATATGACCGAATACCCCACCCCACTGTGAACAGAATGTTTAAGTATGAATTAGGAATGCCATGTAGCAAGAAGGTTCCGGGTTTGATTCCATCTTGGAATCCCACTGACGCACAATGCTTAGCCTCTCATATCCATGTGGTGAGATGTAGGGTATTCTAGTCACAGGAACTATGGAGTGTTTCGAAGAGCAGCTACCCCCCAGGGACATTCTGAGCAAAGTTCTTAAGGTCAGTACAGGTTTTCATTTGGATTCGCAAAGAAAAAAGGAGCTTGGTAGGAAAGGACACAACATACGAGAGTTCATTATTGTAGAAAAAGTTATTGATAGGTAGGTCTTTGAAATGCAAAACATGTATATTGGCTCATGCTTTATCAATCATGAATAATAGCATTAATTATGACTCAAAACCTAGATGAAGCGTGCCTTAGTTAAAAGCAGTATTAATGTAATAAATATGCAAACTGGGTGTCCATAAACACAAACCACTGTGTATGAATGAGCAACCTGTTCACTAACTTCCTTATGCTCTTTGCTGCTGGAACACACGCTTTTACCTTGGAATCCATATACAGAGACTTGATTAAAGATAACCTAATTAAGCTCAGAGACTTTGATGGGCCGTGTCTGTAGCTGCGCTAATGAAAACGAGAGAGGGAGAGAGTATGCTCAAAAGATGGGCCAGCTTAAGTCAGCGTCAAGTTGGGTAGCGCTCTGACTCCACCCCTTATGAGTGTGACAGATGGTAACCATGGAAACACATGTCGAAATCATGTTAATTGGCCGAAATGATTCCGACAGCTCACCCTACTTTGAGGAACCCCCTCCTCCTATCCATCGTCATCCCCAAATATCCATGCACACAGACAAGCACACACACCCACACCTCAACCCAATCAAGATGCAGTTTGAGAGACCGATAAGAGACAGTCATAAATAGGAAAACCAGGCCCTGATATTGAGTAAACAGTGATGGAAGAGAGAAGAAAGAGAAGCAAAAAGAAAAGAAAAAAGCAAGCAGGGAAAGGTACTTGTAAAGGATTGACAGATACAGCTTTTCTCATCTTTAAACAAAAGGAAATGCTCTGAATGTTTCATGCACTGCTGAATAAGTTATGCCCTATGTGTGGTGTAGCTGTACGTGCATGTTTGTGTGTGCTCCGCCGATGTGTGTGCATGTTTCTGCATCCGTCACATGTTACACTTTAAAGAGAGTGAAACTGTCAGATGCCTCAGCATTTAAGCAGCCCCCGTGTTCCACTCTCAACACCTCCAAAAGAAACAGGAAATATTAGAAAAGCGCTTAGCGTGGAAAGAGCCAGAACATGTGGCAGGGTAAAAAAGCTGAGCTTGTCGCCGCTGTTCCAAATCAACTTGCTGGATGTGAGGCAGGGCTGTACGCTGTGATGTAAACAAGGCACACAGGAAGGTGGCTGTGTTTCTAAGTGGAAAGAAATGACAGCAGAGGAGATAGGAAATTAATTCATAATATGTTCCAGCTGCAAACATGCAGAAAGGAACAGGGTCACCACAGGAAAAGTGGGATTGTAAAGTTCTTGGGGACTGCCCTGCCACCACTCCTCCCCCTGCGATGGGTGGTGGCATTAATGGCCTTGTCAAACAGGGGTCCAACGTCAGATTAGATTACTCCCTCCACAAATCACTCACAGAAGAATAAACACAAGAATAAAGTATTTAAGTACTGAATAAATAAACATAAATTAGGGCAGCAGCCACTTCGTACAGAGACACGAACAGTTACGGGGCACACCGAAATACAAGAATATAAAAAACAAACAAATAAGCAAACGGAAGTAACCAGGCCGCTGGGGCAGAACTACGCTGTTGCCAAGCAACCAGGTGATTCCTCTAAAGAGCCTCTCCATGGGAGATTCCCTAGTTTGCATGAGGGCATTCACTCCACAGTGTGTATGTACGTGCACTCAGGTGTGTGTCTGTGCATGTTTCTTTCTTAGTGAGTTTCATGAGTTAGTGTAGACACAGTGAGCCTACGATGTTCTGGGATGTGGCTGTGCTGCTAACAGCCCAGCAGGCTACAAAACTGTGGGCTCCATGACATTTGTAGTTTTTTTCCCCGCCTTTTTTTGGTGTGCATTTTATTTATTCAGCAATTATGTATTTATATTTCATAGAGTACACAGAATGCTGACAGGGGCAAATATTCTCAGATGTGCATAGACATCAAAATAACACACAAACACAGGCACACACAGACTCATAAGGAGGGGAAAATACTCGATTTGGAAAGCTTTGACAAATCCCTGAGGTGTTGTTGACGTTTATGCATGCCTCAGTGTATTCGAGGCTGCTCTCTCTCTCTGTCTCCCTCTCTCCCAGACACACACACACACGCACACACATACACATAACTACACATGCCTTCATGTTTATGGCAGAAGTGGATTGAGGCTGTGACAGAGTGAGAGACAGGCAGAGGAACGGGAGGTGAGTCGATGAGGACAGAAACAGCGAGGGTTGGAAAGTGACGTGGGTTTTAACCATTTGTGCCTCCTTGCAGGAGGTCAGTATCAACGCTACTGACTGACTATAACCCTAGAGATTCATTAAAGCTTGTCACTATGGAAACCTCCAATCGGGGAAAATGGTTAAGTATCTTTTCGTATAGCTAAGGGGTCCAAGGAAATACCTGAGATCTTCCAAACACATACACACGCACTCACTCATGGATATGAACGACACAAACCTTCTTCCCATCTTCGTTGTGTTTAAATGTGAAATAATTAAGTGATGGGTGCCTTGTAGTTACGATACCTTTGAGAAAGTGCAGAGCTGAAACACAAACAGACAATGTCTCTGTCACATTATAAACAGAAACACGCACGTTAGTGGCTTGCCAAAGATATGGGTGGCAGACAGCACGAAGGCACCAGGACCGGGGTGGGCTGGTCTGGGTCAGAGCCAAAAGCACCACTGGGGCTAGAGACGGGTAGGGAAGCTCGTCTTCCTCCTCTTCTGCCTCAACTGACACATGCACCTTCTCCCCTTCCTCCTCCTCGTCTCCATCTTCTTCCGGTGGTTCTCCGCGCTGCTCACACAGGTCGGGCTCCTGGACGCCTGTCATGGCTGTGCTGTCAACAGCCTGAACCTTAAAAAAAAGGATGCAAAGGCACCAGCAGATGGGTGCAGGATGCATCACCATATTGATGCACGGGCCCATAACATGTTTGTATTATTCACAAAGTCAACGGCAGACTGTCAAGCCTGTCATTCTGTACACAAGACCCTTTGCACTTTGCAAAGCTATTTAAATCCTTTTTTTTCTCAGAAAACTAACTTTCAAAAGAACCAACAAGCCACCAATGCAGGAAATGCAAGTCTGAATAAATGCACACAGAATGATTTAACAGATGTTATCAAAGGTGAAAACACTGGCTCTGTGTGCGCAGCATTTATAATCCTTGGTTATAATCCCACGCCTGTAATTCAGCAATGACAACAGGCCATTACAGTCGATTTTAATCCAGATCAGATTAAAACAATCTGGACATACAAAGCTATTTTAAATTTTTTGAGATTGAAAAAATAAAGCATAACAATATAAGATATTCATCTTCGAATGAGAATAGATTTGCATTTGTGATGGTTGCAGTTGCTTGCATATATATATATATATATATATAAATTCCTTGAGCTACAATTTAAGATTAATCTAATAAAAGCGCTGACATTGTCGAGCTACAAGCAGCCTGTGGTTACCACTTACAAGTAATGACTGGAATTTCTTGAAGCACTAGCATGTCATGCAGGAACTGTCAAACTGAATGATAATCTCAGTTTAAATTAAGAATATGTGAGCAGATTCATTTCCTGTCTTCAGATTTCATTTATTCTTAAATTACATCACATTCTGTGATTTATCAGACAGTAGATAGCAGAATTTGGCCAAAATGAGACTTGAGCAAATGTGCCCCACTGGTTCACTTTGGTCATTCCAATGCCTACTGATCCCCTGATATTGAGAAAAAAGCGATTCCATGGGTCTGCACATTGGTTCGAGATAGATTATTTGGAAAGTGGACACAAAGAAGAATCCCGTAACATTACTCTGCGATAGTCAGTGCAGGAATATAAAGAATATGTTCTGCCTACAACGTGACAGGACAACAGGAGGGTTGACATGTTAGTTCTCTGCGTAGCACAAGCGAGTGAACCTGTGTGTGCGTTTAATGAAATAACAAGAGCAAATCCTCCATCCTTGTGTTTTCATGATGGGCACAGGCACAGCCTGGACTGTGTGAGTCTTTTTGTTGTGATTCAATAGTAATTGTTGGGCAGACATCAGTTAAAATAGAAAGCTTCTCCTCTCCACAATTAAAAACCTGCTGAGTGCGAACCATAATGCACACACTTGTGCTTCCCTCAGTAACATTCATTTAAACTATCATATCAAATCTCAATCCGCTGCAACGTCACCAAATATTCCAACGTTCTGAGAATTTGCACCAGCTGTTCACTAAACCCACAGTAAATATCATGCGTTCAGATATTTTGCCTCCTTATTTTTACACATGCATCTAAATGTCAAACCGTGTCATAACAATGAGGCATTCCTGAGCACAGAACTGTAGATTACATAAAAACAACATTTTTTAAAACTCTAAACATTATGTGACAATAATGATTAAAAAAAGAAACCACGGAGACCTGCATTAGATTGAGATATTTCTAACTTGGTTAATAGCACAGACAAATCATAACTTCCCCTAAAAATACTTTAAATGTCTCATCTTGTGTTGAAAGACCGCCGTCGAAAAGCGCGACACGACTGGATCTGAAGGCTTTCTTTTGTGCCACAGACAATCACCTGGCGCACATCCCGAATAAGAAGCTTTAATTACAAAAAAACAATTAAGTCGCATAACATTAGAACACATTACAAGGAAACTTTAAACGCGGTCCTTACCTGCAAGCAGGGTCCATCCACCGGCGTCATTCACTTTGTGTCCGCCGTGCGCCCCGAGCTCCCGGAACCCTGGTGATCCATCCGAGGGCAGCTCTGCCTCCTCCCCTCTATATCCAAACTCAATCAGTCAGTCAGTCAGGATGATGAAAAATAGGGGGAAAATCAGCTGAATGTGACGCAGAAGTTGTGATAATTGAGGAAAGTAAAGTTGTGACGGGATGAGCGGCTTCCCGTGCGCCTGCGTCCCCTCGGCCGTTGGACACACTCTGCCGTGCCAGGCACCCGAGTTCAGGCGCACCGCGGAGGCAGAGCCGTGTCAAGTCAGGCAGAGAGCCCACCGGAGATACACGGACTTTACCTTCAAAATAAGGCAGTGTAGTCCCTGAAGCTCCTCCAACACATCCATCATGAAATATCGGCTGATACCTGAACCTGACGTCACTGACGCTACAGTCGAACTCCTGGCTAGTTCTCTTTGGTTGTCAATTGTAAATACATTTTTTTTATATATTCCAAACATTTCCCCAACTTCCGGTTGCTGACTTTAATTCAAAGAGTTTATAACGTTATTGGTGACTCAAGGTATTTCTTCGGATAACTTTTAGCAAACTAGCTAAGCTAAACTATGCTATATAGCAATTCGTCATTTACTTGAAATAGACAGGTACTCTACATAATTGTTTTTTCCAACTTTTACCATGTACTTGAAATAAATTACCTTTGTTGGCTCCTTATTAGTTGTCAATCACATAGTTTGGGTGTGAAATCACCCCAACACTATGAGGGTACACTTTTAGGACGCCATGTTCAAATTTTAATAAAGGCTGTGTTCCATTTAGTGTGGCGCACATCTAAAATGCGTGGGACCAACGTCTTGATGGTTATCTGACCTAAATGGGACGCAGCCTCAATTAGCGTCAACGAGAAATCCTGATTTGTCACCAAAATGTCGTCAAAATGGCTGCTCTAAAACACAGTTTCGGTGACAACTTAAAATGCACAGCTGCGTCTACCAGTCTTATTTTGTAGAAACGTCTTTTACTTAATAACTGATAACTTGACAATAATGGAGCAAGTCAGAGCATGTGACATATCCTCTCTCCTCTGCTGCTTCACAGAACACCCTCCACTACAATACCTGTGTGAGCGTTTGTATGCGTGTGTGTGCGCGTGCGCGGGTCTGGGGGGAGGATGCTGCTGTCACACAAAAGATGAGGCTCCACAGTCTCATACTCTTCAGCAGGATGTCAATTTACAAAAGCCAGAGGTATGGCAATGCTCCAAAACAATATGTTTAAAGTAGCTAACACTATCAGGGGACAAGCAATTAATAACGACAAATATACAACCTGTCCGGTGCCATAAGACTGTTAAAAATGAGTCCAACATGTTGTCCAGAGACTCTAGTCGCTTTTGAAAGGCTTTTTTTCACTATGGCATCATTTTTAGTGAGTATAAATTCTATATATATATATATATATATATATATATATATATATACACAGTAAAAAAGAGGTATCATCAGGAAATTGATGCTGCTCACTTTTCCGGGGACTCATCCAATTCCCGAAAGGCCCCCTGGCAATCCCCAGATACCGCTTTGGGAAGTAATATTTAAATTGTTTTGTGGTGATGTATTTAATGTCTGCACTCTATTAGATATAAAACAAGAGTCCCACTGGGCTGTGTAGAGGCTATAATGTTCATGCACAACACAAATTCGAATGGATACAAATAGACAAAGGAAAAATGACTCTCAGAATCTGAGACTGAGTTCTTTTAGCTCAATCTTCTGGGCAGTGGGTGGTTTCATTTAGCACAGACGCCACCAGGTAGATGCTAAACTCTCTCTGAAAATAAAGTGGCTGCAAAATGATATGATTAATTTAGTATACAAATGTGTCAACCATTCCTTTAATTTAATTAGCTGGCCTATTAAAACTGTTCCCCCTGTTATATTTTACTCTTCCAACAGAGGAGGTTTGTGTATAAATGTTGCTAAACCGGAGCATCAGAACTGTTCTGCTTGGATCATTTTAATTTTAATTTGCTGACCAATTGCATAAGATAATAGTAGCTAAGGGGCCTTTGTGATCCGCTGATGCTCTCAATGAGTAAAGGGATCATGTAAGTCAATGCGTTTTATCCTCTGGGGCCATCAATGTCGATATATTTGCTTTTGTCCCAACAACTGCACACGGCAGGCAGACAAACCGTCTGATTTGTGACCAGTAAGGCTACAAACTAAGAATAGATGTTCACTCAGTGTAGGGAAACACCGTGCAATACCTAATCAAACGCCCACACCGCACAAGTCTCCTCGCAGCTCTCATAACTGTAGCAACGCACATCAAACACATCCCAACTACAGTTTAGGATATCTGGGGCACACACACACACACACATACACACACACAAAATGCAGGCGGACCTCTGCAGCTAATGTATCTGTGTGTGTTGGTTTTGTGTCCCTAGTTGTGTCTTTTCAGTTTTGATGAGTTTTCCTTCTGCTTCCAACTCATCTCACTGTGTAAGTCGTGCGGGACTTCTTCTGCTCCACAGGATCATTTCATGCATTTTTTACTCTGTCACTTGGGTGTGTTCAAATGCTTTACAATAGTTACTGCAATACACATATGCCCACACGCGTGTGTGCACACACACACACACACACACACACACACACACACACACACACACATATACACACATGCACACAAAGAAATGGACAGAAATACATTCCATCTATTATCAGACAGGGAAAGTATCTAGGACAAACATTTCCTGTGTGTATGCACCCTTTGTGTGTGTTTGTGTGGTGTGTTTCCATGGTGACCATCACATAACATTATGTATGGAGAAGTATTTAATTCCATGGTATTTCACGAACACACACACACACACACAAACTGTGGGTTCAATCATAGATCAATTATACTGATCGGTCCTCCATACTGCCATGACAACCACATGAGGGCACACACACACACACACACACACACACACACACACACCCAGGTCAGAGGTGTTAGTGTCAACCTAAAGTTTCAGTTTTCAGAGTGGTGGGGGAACACTAATTATCTGTGTTTCCTGAGAGTAATTTGAAATTTCTCTTCCTGAGTATTTACGTTCATGCTGATTTACACAGTTGTGAGTATGAGTCATGGAAGCAGCGTCCTGACAGTAACACTGTGCTCACACTTCAGTAATGGACATAGAACAACATAGCACACCTTCATTTACTGTGGGAGGCTGGGACTTATACTGGTGCTACAGTAGTATTTTTTATTGATATTTTATCTTCTACATATACCTCTACAGATTTTCATGTGGCGCTATTAGATTTGTAGCAGTTTGATGCTTATGTGTTATTTTATCTTGCATGCTTGGAGAGATTCTACAATGTAGCAATAAAATGGACTCATTCTTTTAATTAATTTCATGAGAATCTGTCAGAGATCCTGCAGTCTCTTCGTACTCGCCCAGCTCCTTCCGCACCGCATCTTCCAGCATAAATGCACAGTGGTCGGATACAGACGCATGAGCAGCCATGCACATGTAGCAAGCATCTTCCATAAACGTCACATTTATGATGGGAGGATAAGAGAGTTATGCTGAGGAGTCAGTGGAGAAACATCTTTTCTGGCAATCGGCAGAAGTGAAGTTGCTTAGCAACCTTTGGCCTTGATTACAGGAAATGATGTCAGGCTTGCAAGAGGGGGGAAAAAAAACAAGGAGACACGGCGACGCACAGGCCAATTACAGGTGCAAACAGTCCAGTTTGCACCAAAAAACATCCAGTAAACAGACTGACCATGTTATGATTTGCTGACTGACCTTTCATTTTAAGTTTAGCTTTGTGATTAGCCTCTGTGCTAACATTTCTTTGTTCTTTTTTCTGTTTTCATAATTTCATAATTTAATAATAATAAAATAAAAATAATAAAATAATTTTAAAAAAATCACTCTAATTCACAGTTTTACAACTACATTTTAACAAGGAAATGGATGTATTTTCTTAATTTCAGGATAATTATATTTCTGAGTTAAATATGTGAAGATTTAATCACTTATATTCAAGATGAACATGATTGGACTGTACTTCAGTGGTCTTCCTAGGACTGGGAGGGGGCCCTCTTACTGCTGGCTCTGGCACACATGCAATTACACGTGTTCAGACACACACACACACACACACTACACACACAGAGTGAACATTAGAGGAAGGAAGATGAAAAGAATAATGAGTTGTGATGGTAATCCGAGCAAGGGTTAAAACAATGTTAATCTCATCTGATACTGATGGTCTAACTGATCTGAGTCCATTAAGGATGACTTTATATACTTTATTTAGATATATATACCACACACACTGTTGTAGATTACACGGACTAAGCTGGGGATGTGCGTTCAACTACAGCTGTTTGAAAATGCATCTGTCACCCTCTCATCTCTCAGTGGTCCCTCACCCTGTCCGTGAACCCATTCCTCTTGTGCTCCACCAGTCACGCATCTGTCCAACTCAGCACTCGCTTTTAACACAAACACACACAATAAACCGTATTACACAGTGTTCTTGGGGGGTGAGGTGGGGTGGGGTTGGGGGTGTACCGACATGTGGATGCTGAAATATATCAAACATATTTTATTGTGAAACATTTTCACCTTATATTTGCAAAGTTGCAGGGCTTACAGCGCCATACAGTGGTCACTCTGTCTCACTGCAGCGCCTCCTCCTGGAACATTTCATTTTAATTATTCAGGCTGTTAAAAGAATTAATCATAAGGAGTCTAAATTCTCAGTACTCTTTCCAAGGAGCTGTTTAAATGTTTTTTTTTACCCAGACTGCCTACAGCAGTAGTCTTTCAGTATCCATCCAGTTTATTTTATATGTGCTGTGTATTTGCTTTTATATTTATACTGAATATGTTAGTCACCATCTTCATTTGTTGGGTTATGCACTGATGTGAAATACAAGAACACACACCTGCACTCTGTCAAGGTCGTTTTATTAAAAAATTAACAACTTATATGTAGGAACAAATCTTCCAACCTGTACGACTGACCAGGCGGTGCTGAACTTTCACAACAAAATCACGCCGGCCATTTTGCCATCAATACAGTCCAGTGCAGTACAGAGGCATAAAACTCCGTCTTCAAGAGACCCAATTTGTGATTTCGCTTAATTGTAACACAATCAATTGTAATTCTACATAGCATCTGCATTTTATGTTATGATAAACTGCTCAAAGAATTTTGCTTGCATGAACTAAAGTAAAGGATATTTATAATCTTGTGCTAAATCAAATACAAAATCTATGTAGAGACCTTCAAGGAGAGCTTACAACAGCTCGTAGCAAATACATTTATTCAGAAATCATGTATTAATAGAACACAAGGATGTGTCAATTACATGGGACAATAGTTATTCACTATTTACAAGCATACACAAGCAGAGAAACAGCAATTTACTACTGTGAAATTGATCAGTTCCCTGAGTACAGTTTTTCATTTTCTATCGTTTAATTGCGATCAGTGTTATAGTCCCATGAGCTCGAGGCAGACATCCCCACACACAGACACACACACACCTCTGGGTGAGATTAAGATCAGACATAGTTGAAAGACGAGCAGTAGATTTAATTCAGCAGCCAGATCAGCATGAAGTACCGTCTGCAGTGGTGTTCGGTATGAGAAACAGGCGTGGGCAGTCAAAAACTCTACTGTTTCATCCTAAGTGGCACATACATGAACACCATTGTCGTCTTGATGTCGGCCTGTTAAGACAGAGCTCCTTCGTCTGCCTTCTCTGCCTTCAGCTCCTCCTCCTCATCTTTGTCTTTGTTCTTCTTGCGTTTCTTTTTCTTGTGTTTGCGCTTGTGTTCTCCTTTGTCCTGGCTTTTGTGCTTGTGTTCTCCTTTGTCCTGGCTGTTGTGCTTCTTCTTCTTTTTGTCCTTGTGTTTTTTCTGCTTCTTCTGTTTCTTTTTCTTCTTGTCCGTGGCTGCTGAGCCACTGTGGTTGCTGACAGTTGGGCTGTGTGAGTGCTGGCTCTGGGACGGGCTCTGGCTGGCGCTCCTTCCTTTTTCCGTGTCGGAGCCTTCACCTTCGCTGTAGTCGGGTACAAACGCTGCCTCGTCTGTCTCGCGGCCCAGGTCAGAACACAGTCGCTGTCTGCGAGGCTCGGGGCCGCGGCTCTCGTCTCGTCCTCCAGTGCCTCTGCTTTCTGTCCCTCTCTCTTCTTTCCCAGTTCCTCGCCCCTCCTCTCTTGCTGCATCTTTGCCCTCCTTCCCCTCCTCTCTGTCCTGCTCCCTGGAAGTTTTCGTTTTGGATGCTTTATCAGAGGTCGTGTGAGTCGTCCTGACTGCTCTGCTTTCATCCCTCTGTGTTCTCCCTTTTTTATCCTCTCTTATTACTCCTCTCTTCAGCTCCTTGGTTCCATCCCGACAGTCATTTCTGACAAGCTTCGGTGCTTCAGACTGCGTCTCTTTGCCCCTTTGCTTCTGGGGCACTGGTGAGGGGGCTTTGAGAGCACTAAGTTCATTTTCCAGGCCTTCTTCATCATCTTCTCTCTCCCACTTGGAGCGAGGTGGTGGCTGAATGAGCGGCTCCTCCCTGACCGGGCTCTGTGCTGGACTCACAGTTGGGGTGCGTTTAGAGCTGATGACGGGGCTGGTTGAAGGTTGTACCGTACGTTTGGAGGGGGAACTCTTCCGGTCTTTCTCTGTGTCCTGTTTTGCCTCTTGAGTTGATCTAATATTAAGAAAAACATGTGCAGAGTCAGCAATGGCGATATCCTTTATTATTCTGCACAATATCCAGGTTTAGTTTGTATCAGCATGTTAAACTTGTCCTGAGACCTGACAGATGAGATCCAGTAGCATTTTACTGATTAGCACGTAGCATACGGCCTATTTATACCCCTGGTTTCCTCCGGATCCGTCTGGATGGACGGAGAATGCCGCAACAATCTAGCACAATCCACCGCGTGCGGGACAGGAAGTCGGTGAGAAGAGAAAATTGTCAAAATAAAAAGTCCCGTATTTAGAGTGATCTTTTTCAACAGGACGCTGAAAACGAGATCACGTACAACCGCGCGATATTACCACTTTGTAGTTTTTGAAATGAGCCACAGAAGACACTCTTTACTTCTAGAGTAAAATTTCCCCTCTCTTCAGATTTTGGTGACTCTACCATGGGTAATTCTATTAATTTTTCCTAAAATGTGTAATATATCGATTATTTCTTGTAAATTATAGTTATTTACGTTATTTATTTAATATATTTGAAGATATGCAAACAATAAGTTAACTTGTGATGTTTCACAAACCCACATACAAGAGATAAAACGGCACAAGAAAAAGATGATTCATACATGTAATAACGTAAAAAAAAAAAATAAAAGATCGTTCTAAATACGGGACCTTTAATTTTGACAAATTCCTGGATGTTTAATTTTTTTCTTCGCACCCGACTTCCTGTTGCTAGATTGTTGATGCGTGCTCCGTCCGTCCATCCAAAATAGAAGCGATGCGTATTTTTCCAGAGGGCGACGGAGGTCCCCAGCCCTGCCGTGGGCGGAGCCACAGCCAGTGGAAACTGACGCACTGACTTGAACGGAATCTAATCAGGACGGACGGACGGACAGACAGACAGAGACGCACCGCATCCGGTGGAAATGGGGGGTAAATAGGTTTGAAACACACTACAACAATAAAAAAATTCCACACTACAGAATACGCACTTGGAGGAGCCCCCAGAGTGGCTTGACAGGATCTTGCGGCTGATCCGGGGCTTGCTCCTGACCGCAGACTCCTCGCCATCTTTCAGTGCTTGAACAAGAGGGGCAGACAGGAAATGAGCTCAGGGAAATGACACGAGACAAAAATCAGAGCAATCACTGCTTTGCAGACACACAGACTTAAATTACCTTCTTTGTGAAGTGCAGGTGGTTTATCTCCAGAGGAAGCACTCCTCTCTGCTCTGTCCTTGGATACACTCCTGGGGCAAAAAAGAATATCGTTACATATACATGCCAACAACTAATTAACTAAATACACTGTATGTGTTTATATTTGTACAGGTTTTATTTTTAAACCTTGCAAATTTTATTAAATCTGTGACTAGTGCCAGATGTTGAGTCACCTCTGTCACTGTTTTCTTTAAAGATTCTACTGTATGCTGCATTTTCAATGATGAATATGTATGAGGATGTTGACAGACCTGCTAGGATTGGTAGTTCCGTCCGAGCCTTCCCCTTTCTCCAGAGAGGCCTCCTTCACCTTTGGCTGATTGTCTGCATTTCTCCTGGTGAGGTCTGATTTCTCTCTGATGGTCATTTTATCCAGAGAAACAGACCTCCCTCCTGTCCCTCCACTACCAGCGTTCTTTCGTTCTGTCCTAACAGACTTCTCTCCCTCAGAGTCTCTCTCCAATGAAGAGGATGCCTTCTGGTGGCTGGACCCAGAAACTCGTTCTCTGTCTCGTTCAGATGTCGTCCCTCTGTCCCTGTCCCTGTCAGACGCTGTCCCTCTGTCCCTGTCAGAACCCGTTCCTCTGTCCCTGTCTCTGTCAGGCGCTGTCCCTCTGTCCCTGTCAGAACCCGTTCCTCTGTCCCTGTCCCTGTCTCTGTCAGGCGCTGTCCCTCTGTCCCTGTCAGAACCCGTTCCTCTGTCCCTGTCAGGAGCTGTCCCTCTGTCCCTGTCGGAACCCGTTCCTCTGTCCCTGTCTCTGTCAGGAGCTGTCCCTCTGTCCCTGTCAGAACCCGTTCCTCTGTCCCTGTCAGACGCTGCCCCTCTATCCCTGTCAGACGCTGCCCCTCTGTCCCTGTCAGACGCTGCCCCTCTGTCCCTGTCAGACGCTGCCCCTCTGTCCCTGTCTCTGTCAGACAGTGTAACTCTGTCTCGGTCAGACCCTGATATTCTGTCTCGGTCAGACCCTGATGTTCTGTCTCTGTCGAACCCAGATGTTCTGTCTCTCTCTCTGTTCATTCCTGAGCTTCTACTTTGTTCTCTGTCCAAGTCCTGCTGTCTCTCTCCAGCACTTCCTGGTCTTTCTTTGGAGACACCCCTGTCAGCAGAAGCTGGACGCTCTTTCCTAGCCGAGCCTTCAGTACTACTGCTGCTGGGTCGATCTCCACCAGATGTGTGAGCAGATGCTGACTGGTCTGAGGTGGATGCTGCTTTCTCAGAACCTGGAGCTGCTCTGTCTAAAGCTGCCGTCTCTGTGCTGTATTTTCTCCCCAGATCTCTGTTTAACTTGATCCTCCTCTGTGCCAACGGCTTTACACAAGGAAAAAAATGGGTTACAAAAAGATTCAGCTGGGCTATGCTAACAATTCCCACCTTGAAACTGCTGTACATTATTACATATTTAACCAACATTTTAAGAAAAGTCCAACAAGAAATAAGCAGTAAACCTACCTGCAGGTCTATTAGTGGTCTAATGGGTCCTCGGTCTACATCTCCTCGTCCCATCTCACGACTGCCAGGTAAGGGAAGAAGGCCAGGCCTTTCGAAGTGCGGGAGTCTGTTGAGGAGGGGCTGGTGAGACATGTGTGGGTGGGGCATCAGTTCACCTCCCAGATTGTCTGTTCGTCTTAGTTTTCCAGGAGGAGATCCGAGTAAAGACCGACTGTCCTCTCCCATTCTCCGCCGACTGTCCAGTGGGGGGGGCAGTGCATGTCCATGTTGTGTGGGGAGAGGAAGGAGGCCGCCACCTTGTGGAATGTCTCTTCTCCCTCGGGTGTCGTGACTGGGTTGAAGGCCATCGTGGACAGAAGGATGATGGAGTGGTGGGTTCTGAGAAGACAGCGGTGGGGTCTTAAGCAGGCCAGGCCTTGTTGAAGAGCTTTTACTCTTTTCCTTTTTAGGATTAGTCGATTTGGAGGCATCTTCTGATTTGACTTTAAGTGTTTTCTGTGGCTTAGAGGCAGTAGATGGTAATGAATCTTTTTTGTTGATCACTCCATCACCATTCTTCTTCTTTATCTTGTCACTCTTTGATTTAACACACTCAGTCTTGACTTTGGGTTTCACCTTTTGATTTTTCTCTTTTTTGCTCTTATCAGATTGGGGTTTGGATGCAGACTTGGCTGAGGGTTTAGTTGCTGCAGCCGTGCTTTTAGAGGCTGGAGATTTTGTTGTTTCGCCTGCTTGAGGCTTTGAGGAGATTGGGGGTGTTTTCACTGGAGACGGAACTT
Source organism: Pao palembangensis (assembly GCA_015343265.1). NCBI lineage: Eukaryota > Metazoa > Chordata > Actinopteri > Tetraodontiformes > Tetraodontidae > Pao > Pao palembangensis. Next base: position 2,638,553 of record CM027089.1, on the reverse strand, counting down.
CATCCATGGGTTCATCTCGGACGGGAGTAGCATCACCCCGGTCGATGGACTGCTGGGATGGTTCTAGTTCCTCTCCAGGTTTCTTCTTTTTCACTTTCTTGCTCTTGACAACTTTAGTACTGGACTTTGTTCCAGATGATGAGGAAGATGGAGGATGATGAGCTGGAGCACCTCTATCGTCTCTTCCTCTCCTCCCTCTCCCCTCAGGGGAATAATTCCGAGATAGTGGTGACGCTCTTTCCCTCTCCCTGTCCCGACTGCCACGACCTCTCTGATACAGTGATGGATGCTGATTTTCAAAATCTTTATAGTACTTGTTGTACCAGTCAGCATACTCCTTCTCCCACTGTCTGTACCTCTCGCGTTCCCATCGATCCTGACTACCAGGACTGAGACCCTTCAGCTCATATGGTCCAAGATCACGCGGAGGTGGTTTTCGCCCATCTGGGGTGCGGCTCCTGTAGCCCCCAGGTGATCTAGATCTTGACCTTGACCTGTAAGGCCCGGCTCCTTCTCCTCCCTCCCAACCACCTCCCCGGTAGACGAGAGGGGACCGTGGTGAAGTGGAGCGCCTGTATCCATAAGACCTTGAACGGGATCGTGTCCTAGTCCGAGAGCGCCCGTAACTACGCCCATTGCGCCTAGAATATGGCGAGCGAGGATAAGATCGATCATAGGAGCGGGAACGAGAGCGGGATCGACTGGGAGAATAAGAGTAAGACCTTGATCTGGATCGTGATCTTGAACGACTATAAGAGCGGCTAAAGGGAGACCGACTATAGGATCTTGACCTAGAGGAGGAAACAGTTGAGAAACAGAAAAGGAAAACATGGGAGAATGTGAGTAAAATAATAAATGATTTTCCTGATGATGCACACTTGCATCATCACTTGCATACTTAAGATCTAAAACCAAGTATGGTTCAAAGGAGATTAATGACGTTACCTGGAGTAAGAACGCCTCTGTCTCTTTGGTGCACTTCTGTACCTCATAAGCTCCTTGTGAAAGTCTTTAGTAAATTCGTCGAGTTTGGACTGAACTCTGTGGACACAAAGACACAACAGCTGAAACCTTCAGTGAAATTTATATTCTACCTTAATACATAAAGTTTCTATCATATGAACTCAAAATTAACTCAAATTAAAAGTAAAACTCACTTGTCCTGTCGGTGGTGTCGCTGTCTATAGAAATCATCCTTAGAAAGGGGAGGCCCGGAGAGGGAGCCTGGAAGAGACACAAGGGGGGGCTGGGTGCCTGGTGCAACCCATGGAGGGTTGAGTACCCCGGGTCCAGGAGCATAAACAGCTTGAGGCTGGTAATTAACAGGGGGAGGAGGGACTAGACCAGGACCAGAACTGTAAGGTGGGGGGTAGGCTTGTAGAGGGGGTGGGTACATGGACTGAGCTGGAAACGATGGAGGGATGGGTGCAGGAGGCGGAACGGCCTGAATGTGAGTAGAGGGATGGTCTCCTCTTCCTCTGAAAGACCTGGTCAAAGAATACACACTGTTAAAACTCACCTTACCCGAGAAACATTTTACAGATCACTGGTAGACTGGCCTCACCTCTCCCAGTGTCGGCCTCCACCCCTGTAAGACTGATGGTGTCGCGATTGGGGCCCTTTTGGAGAAGCAGCTCGTTAGTCACTTGATGTCTTTTCTCAATACTTTCCTACTGTGAAACACCTCTGCTTATATCAATCTTTTTCCTTAAATAATTTATAACAGATTAATTCTAACCATAACTGTATTGTACCATTTACTGTAATGGGTAAATTGCTGTTTGAGTCCAAATGCATGTAAAATAAATCACAGGCAAACATTTAAAGTACCATGCTGCATGTATCTACCAAAGCCTAAACCAAAATAAATCTCTTACCTGAGGAATGAGTTGGCCTCCCAGGTGGTGGATGACCAATATTACCTAAATTATAGTTCTGTCAATCAATAAGAAAAAAAGAGAATGAGGCTGAAAATTGCAGTTTCTCACATTTAGTCATGTGTTGCGGGAAACCGGCTCACCTGAGAACCACTTTCTGCTTTTGATGAGCTTGTCGTCGAACTTGGTTCAAGATCAGTTTCACTACAATATTAAACACATTTCAACCAACTAAGAAAAGGTTACTTAAAATACTGGTGTCCAGACTGTCATAGACTTAACTCACCCTGGTGGAGGTGGTTCACCATGGTTGACCGTCTTTGGTGGAGAATGGTGGCCAACAGCTGGTGGGGCCGGTGAGGCAACTTGGCTTTCAGCAGCTGAGGCATGAGGAAGGGTGGGAGGTGAAGGTTCAGGGGCAGGTGCTGGAGTTGGGGCTTGGACTTGAGTGCTGGTAGTGGAGGATGCAGCTGCAGAAGCATTGGAGACCAAAGGGTCCTGCTGTCTTGAATGCCTGAGCAACTGAAGACGTGGTGGTGGTGGAGCCGAGTTTTGTACCAGCTTACGTGCATGTTTGGTGTATCCAGTCTCATTTTTAAAGTTGTTTACAGCCTGCATGAAGCATTAAATATTTTTTTTTTTTACAGTGAAGTAAAATAAAATAAACCCAACAACATACTGAAATGCAGACAAATGATGAGTTACCTGCCGAAGAAACTTGTTGGCTATCAGGTTATCAGGTGAAACATCCGACTGTTTGCATGTATAGCAGACGTGTTCTTCTGATTCCAGCAGGGCAGTTCGGATGCCTGAAAAAAAGTCTCTCTTTATACAATGAAAAGGAATGGGAAAGAGTCTTCTTGCACAGATGCCACGTGCATTAACAATCCTGGAAAGAGTTTCTTCCACTACAAATGCTTTCTTTGAAAATCTTTTAATTTTTGTTGTGTTTTTCTTCTGAAATCCCCTTGTCCTAATCTACAATTCCATAAAAAAAAAAAAAACATTCTTGAGCCCCTCTGACCTTATTAATCTTGTCTCTACTCTTTTTGCATTCTTCTCTCCGATTATACTACAACAAAGCTGTTTTTTTTCGTTATTGCAACTTTTACAACTATGTTTCCACCCTTGAGAGCTGCATATATCATAGCAATTGCCCAGTGTTTTGATGAATAGATACAATGTTTGCAATATATGCATTTAAGACTGGAAGCTTTTAGTCTTGTGTTGTTATTGAGCCGAAGACTAAAGAACTTACAATCATCACAGTAGCTATTTCCACAGCAGGGTATAACTACAGCATCAACCATCAGGTCATTGCAGATTGGACATAACAGCTCGTCTGGAATTGGATCTGCATCATCTTCAGACGAAGGTTGGTCTTGTGGAACAAACGGAGGGCGCTCCTTCTTTCCTTGCGCGTATGCCTCCCTGCATCAATACAGACTTAATTTTGAGATCATGTCACCAGAACAATACGGCAGACACAAAGTTGTGGTGATTAAAACATACGCATCTATAGCAGGTATTGCGTATTCTCCAGTGCTCGTCAACATGGCTCCTTTGGTGCCAGGCTCTGCTTTGACCATGAAGCTCTGAGGAATACCCTTACTAATCCTGACTTGTTTGGGAGCCTCCTCACTTTTATCCTGGATCTAAAAATTCAAATAAATTATGTCAACAAAAACAAATTTCCCCTAATTTGGAAATGTAGTTCTAAATTGAAAGACTAAATGCAATGAAAAGATAATTACCACCAGCATGGGGCACTGACGGATGTAGTGACCAGCCTTTCCACACCGATAGCAGGTATAGTGAGCAGGGGGAGGTCCAACTCCCCTCTTTGAATAACTATTAAGACAAGCCCAATTAATCTTCTAAAAACAATTTCTAAGTAGTAAATGGTTCTGCAAATAATGACTTAAGAGCTCTTTGATAAAAAGATGGGCTTATACTAACTGTATCGGGTCATAATCATGAATGGATTGAGAGATCATGGCTTTAATCTTGTCCTCCTCTGAAGCATTTGCGTCGACCAGGTTAGGAGTCTGACAAACATAATCAAGAGGTGGGGAGAAAATAATGTCAACTCTACAATAAAAGGGGAATTTGATGAAATCCTCTTGTGGGATGATACAGTATTTATAGAGACACTACCTTGGCAAGTTGGGCAAGTGACATTGAAGGAGAAGAATCGGTCTGCAGGAGAATAAGAGTACAGATATTAACAGGTATTAACACTGAGTGTAAAGCCATACAATGGAAGAGCTACAATAGTTCCCAACCACATCCAATCACTTTGATTTGACAATTCAAGTCGGTGAAACAAATAAATATCGAGCCGTACAAATAATTCCATGTCTAATCACAGGAAAGTCATATTTGACTGTGTAAATAACTAAAACCAGATACAGTTGTGTTTGATAATAAAAAGTGTACCTGGACAAAGAAAAGGCTTTAAAAGTTAGCTTACATGCAATACGTTTCATAACTGTTAAGAACTTGCACTATAACTGAATAGAAATTACATTTAAGGCCTTTGCTGTGTAGAAATACTGCCATCTGAGGTAAGTTAGATTCAAATTAACTATTTGAATTCTGTCAGAGCACCCCAGTGCCGTTCCACCCCTGCTTGCCAAATCTAGTTATAACAAAGTTGTAAAATTCTGGTGCTGTGAAAATGCTTTAACATTAGAAGTAATACCATAAAAATAAAACTGATCTCGTTCCTTGAAAAAAAACAATAGAAATCCAAACTGTTCCTTTTCTTACTGGTTTAACTGCTCCAACACCACTAATTTTAAAGGATATCGCGCTTTAGTCGTTGAGCTACAGGAATTCTAGTACAGAAAATAAATGATGTAATTAAAAAACAGGGAAGGCTGCCCAGCGTGTTCTGTCAGACCTGGAAGGAACAGCGCGCACTGCAGAATGCTGTGGAGGGAACACACAGGGAAGTGATACAAGTGGCTCTGTCACTGACCCACTGAACAGCTTTATTGAAAGGTTCTGCAGCTTACAGCTTACAGGACACACTACACCACAACACTTCTCACTGCAGCAACCATGGAATGCCTGTTAGCAGGATATTTAATTGACTGTGTCAGGGGCACAGCAGCAAACCTAGATCGACCCCACAAACCACAATTGTAACCATACACTTGGAGCTTGTCACTTAAGAATCTGATTTCATTCAAAGCATTTGACCCATTAGAAGGAAACCTGTAAGCCTAAATGTTTAACTCTTCTGTGTAGTCCATACTCAGAGCAAAAATGAACATCTTCTGGATAACTTCAACATGTCAAAATGAGCAACATGGGTAAAACAGGTCAGTCAAGAAATTTACTCTTTAGCAGTTTAGATATTTGAAACAAAAAGCAATGGCGCTTTCCAGTCATCTTTTAGCATTGTTGAAATGGGGTTAAGTACAAAAAAATCCCAGCCACAAGTTGCTTCATTTAGGCTGTTAAACAAGATATATATATATATATATAAATATATATATAATTTTTTTTTTTTTTTTTTACAAAAATAAAATGACAAGAAAATACAAAATACCATTTCTCCCATTACAAACCCCTGTTAAAACATTTGCCTGACCTAAAGCAGGCTACAAAAATCATTTCAATATGAAACACAGTCATTAACAATGTAAATAGTACCTTAATCGCATAGTAACAATTAAACAATTTGTTAGTTTGGGACATTAAAACACATTAATCTACTGTTTCCCATCTTAAAACCATCTCACTCAATTTTAAACTTTAATTGTCTAAACCCAAAAAACATCAAACTAACTGAATGCTGGTAATTAAAGGAATGTCCAGAAAGACATTAAGTAACATATAGAGGTTGAGATCTCAGCACAAACGTAGCCGACACAGTGAACAGAAGATACACACACAACTCAAACATTATTAACACAATGTTTTCAAGAAAGGTGACTAAAGCCAGAAATAGAGGGAGAGTGAGAGAGGTGAGAGGAGGAGGAGTGTGTGTTCATTTTGGGTTTGTGTTACATACGGGTCTGGATGATCCTACTACAGCCGAGTCAGAACGATCTCTGCAGAAACAAGAACAGAGAAGAAAGAAACCATCAAATTTTGGCATAAACAGTCAGCTGGACATCTATAAATGCTTGTTCGACCAGATAGAAAATATAAATACGATAATTAACTGCAAACGGTTGTGGTCATATTTCTAGTGTACAGAACATTTGATGCTAATTGCCGCTCAATGAACATTGCACAGCAAGGCTGCGCGAGGCGTGACCATTGTTCACTAAGTGGACATTACACTGTGATTTATTCAAATAAAAATATCTTTGGTGTATCAAAGTACTGTACCACCCGGAATCACCCAACATGTATGGATGTACTGGAAATTATACATTTCATAATTGTGTGCACTGAATTAGGATTAAACATAGAGAAACTATTTCTTACCCAGCCCAATCTATGTAACTAGCAAACTTATTCATTTCAAATTAAAACATCTAATTCTGGAATCAAAATGAAGATGTTGGGAAGCATACATACACAATGAACGTCCTGCCCGATGGCTTTACTCCACCAATTGGAATGCGTCGGACAATCACCGATGAGTGTTTAGGTATGTGGGCTTTCTCATCTGTGTATTCTGCAAAATATGACCATTACAAAACAAATGAAAGAGCATGCTGTCACCACATATTACCAAAACCCTACCAATTGAGAATCCAGTTAAGCAACTAGAGTGTAAAGTATGTTCTACTCATAGATAATCTGTTGTGGAACCTGTTTCCTGGCTGATTCTCTTGTATCCCATCTACTGTCATTTCAATCAATTGTTAATCTTAAACAGCACATTTCATACACAAAGGGACTCAAAATGCTTTATCTCAAAATAGTAAAGAGCATAACTAATATTAAATTAAAACTCATTCAAATAACTAGTTTAGGGTGTCCAGCAGTTAATTTAAAACCGATCTTTTTCGAGCATTTAGTTCTATTATGCATGTTCCATAAATAAGCAAGGTAATAGTTCGATAAATTATGTCGAATTAAGCAAAATAATACGTAAGAATTTGGTTAAATGTTTTGTTAAATTGCAAGTAGACGACATACCTTCTCGAGTCTGCGCATTGGTGATCTGCAGGTCACAGTCGGTGGCCTTGAGGCGCTCTCTGGTCATAATCTGCTTTTTAAGCTCACTGAGGGTAATATGCAGCCCATCGAAAGTGACTGTGTTGTAGTCCAGTTTGGAATAAAATTTATAATGAACACATGACATCTTTACCAATTTTGTCACTCAAGCACAAGGTAACAAAAACACAGGCCTGGTACGTTAACAGAACAGCGTCAACACGGAACACATAGTGCTAGTTTATACCTTAATTTTATTTTCTATAACGCTGGAGGGGGGGAAAAAAAATCACTAAATTGAGTTTCAGCTCGTCTTCGACGAAGAGTCCTTGTTGTAAAAGCAAAAGAACCAACGTTTAAGGCCAATGCGCCACTGAATGGCGTCGTAGCTTAGCAGTTCACTTTAGTCCGATAAAATGTAACGCGATCCCACCAAATCCATGAGTCCAAACAGTAGTGCAAATCTACAGCACAGGAGTAAATGAGGCCAAGTCCGTTGTGAATTGTCCGTGTGTAGGGCTGCTCGTATAGCTACCCACGGGCCTGTTTTTCCTGATCAATGGTCCTCAAGGGTGTCGTTTTTCCTTTGAGAAGTAGTTGCTAGTTCTTTAGACTTAAACACCCACAACAGCACGCAACTCAAACTGCTACACAGAATGGATGCTTCTTTGATTTTGAACTTAAAATGTGTTTTAAAGAGCGTTTCTAACAAGGAAGTAACCTTAGGCTAAGAGTCTAGACCTCGAGTTTAGCTTCGTTCGTCACAGTACATGAATACACTTGCCAAACAAAAGCTAGCGCTAACTGTTTCAAGGAGCCATGCTAGCAGCACAATTCAAATGTAGACATCGAGCAGAATAACAAAATCCACCGATTTCAAATATAAGGTCACATATCCTGTCCAGCGTGCGTCCAATTTCCAAAAGAAGTACTTGATAGTTGTGCATTCAGAGTAATCCTTAAATTAAATCCGTAAAATCCGCTTCGACTCCCAACCGCTTCACTCCTCGCTGTTTCATCAAAATGGCGGCGTACTTAACCGGATATGACGTTATCAATATTACATAAATATCCGCATAGAACTATAAGGAAGGGACCATGCTAATCTTTTCTGTATTGTTCCAATTTTATCGTACGTATACTGTGTATATATATTTATTCATTTATATTATATTACTGTGTATACAACAGTAATATAATATAAAATACATAAACCTAAACATCGTTATCCAAACGTCTTTTACTCGTATAACCGAGTTTATTTCTGAATCTTTTTTTGGCCTGAAGGCAAGCACAGTGTATCTGCAAGCTTTATTTAATGTAAACACAGTCTTATAGGGCAGAGCATCAGATTTTTCACAAATACTCAGATGCTTGTCTGCAAAACACAGACACAGAGAGGTTTAAACAGAGAGCGTTTAATAGGGTTCACAAGCGCATACAGGTTATATAGTAAGCAGGGATACCCAAATACGCTAGTGATATCACAGTAGAATGACCTACAATTTTGGGTGTTTGGACATTGTAATTGTTATCTTTTTCTGTACATTTTCTATCAGTTTAGTGGTCTTTTTGGTCCTTTTCTGATCTTCAGTATCTTGTTCTTTGACATAATGATACAGAATTTCCAAGTGTCTATGTCCCCTTTCACCCTTTCAGACAGGGGTTGTCCGTCTGTTGCCAGCACAGTTTCCAAGGAGAATCTCTGTGTGGTTGTGGAGATTTGCTGTGGTTAAATCCTCCACTGCCATGTCAATCTTACTGTCTTTAAGAGGCAAGGCAGCCAAAGTGTAAAGCATAAAATCAGAGCCTACTGTCCCTGCTGCCGGTAAACCTGCTAGAACCTTTGATTCAGTAGAGATCGACTGCTCTCTGTCTCGCACCAAAGATGCCTGGAAGGATTGTGAGGCTGATTCCCCTGTGCTGTTGTTGCTCCTGTGGCTGTAGCGCCGCTCATGGTTCTGGTAGTAACGGTTGCGGTAGATAGATGAGTTGCGAGAGACAGGCGGCTTCATGAGGGAAGGCCGGCCATTGGTGCGCAGCTGTCTGTGTTTTTCTATGAACACGTGCACGGCCAGGACACCCGCCATCTCGGCCAGGACAAAGGACAGCGCTCCAAAATAAAAAGACCAGCCATAGGAGTAGCTCTTCTTGTTGTCACTCTGACTCGGGTCATCTGAGTTGGCTGATATGTACACAATGATGCCAATAATGTTGCTGAGACCTGCAAAAGTATGGAAGAATGGAGAGATTCAGATGCAGGATAATCCTGTTTTTTTCAGAGCGCATGCGGCTGTTTCTCAATAATTCTGACCTGCAGAGACAAAGAGGATGCCAGCACTGAGGATCACATTGTAGTGTGATTTGTAAAACTCACTGGCTGCTACACACAAACCTCCAAGGAACAACAATCCTACACTGAGGATGGGAAAGAGGCTGGAAGCTCGTACCGCTCCTGATCAGATGAAAGGTGATGAAAATGCAACTAAAAGTCTGCTATCATGCTCTGAAAAACACATACAGACATTAATTACATACGTAATAAGTATTCTGCAGCATCCTGCTCATAATCTGCATCTTCTGCAAAATGATCAATGTCTTTGCAAACTCCTTGAAATGTCCCTGCAGGAAAACAAAAGACAAATATTGTGAATCCATTAGCAGTGTTCAACTACAACTGTATTATGTTGTAACATGAAAAACACATTGTGTAATTTTTAGACAGCCCAGTCATTACAGAAGTAATTAGATGCCATTAAATGTGATGGTTTGGGTATAATGGATATTGATTCTGATGCCTGTTGGTATCTAACTCAAAATATTGAACGTGAAATGGCATGGCAAGAAAAAACATATTTTGCAAACCCTGCTCTGTATTAAGTGAGACAGACGCTATGTTACAAAGTTGATTTAATTCCTTTACTGTAGGAAAATTAGAAATAGCTTAAGTTTTCAAATCTGTTTTCTATAGAAAATGTGAGGCAAAGGACACATAACAAAGGTTTTGTCCGGGGGTGAGGGTTTGAAAAAAGAATTCTTAGAAAACAAAACAATGAATCTGGAATATTTTGCCAATCATTTCTCTTTTTGTTGCTGTGAAATTAAGTTATTAAGTTATCTCTAAGTTACTTAGAGATACCATTAGTGCAGGCCACTGATTGGTCAGAATTTGTTTTATTTTATTGACACAGTCTCTCTGTTCTGTTCTTCTTCTGAAACAGATGTCCAGCAAAGGGCACTTATCTTGAATACACACAATATTCAAGACAAATATTTAAATGTGGCAAACAACAGACAAATAACAGATTTGTGTGTTTTGATATAAAGTTCAAAAGCCATTCAGACAAGTTTTCTGCTCTCAGCAACCTTTGACCCAACAGTGTCTGTGCCCACATGGACATATATATATTGATATATGTGCCCCTGTGCGATGCACTGATTGAAAAGTATTGACAGTGAGACTCTGGTTGCCATGGTTACCAAACCAAAACTCAGCACGGGACAATTTGAACACAGTTGAGAGCTGAGAGAGCGTGACAGATGAAAGAAACCATTAATTCTAATAATTGTAGGGATGCAGAAAGAAATGAGGATTTGAACCATTTCTCTGTAGTTCCTCTAAACATAAATTATTGTTTTCTGAATGTATTTATATTGTGCAAAATAGATTTGTTACATTTTAAATAATTCAACTTTTATGGAGCATTTAGCCTTCACCTTCACTTTCGTCTGTTTATGGATTAATTATTAATAAATGCCTCCATTTATTTTTTTTTAAGTTCGGGAAAGGTGGAATGGCTAAAGAAGTAAAGGTTGAGAGGGTTGATTGCAAAATAAGGGAGCTGAATAATTTCATTCCATTAAGAAAATCAGAATAGAGAGGAGATATAGGGTGGTCTGTAAAAGAGCAATAAATTATTTAAAATACAATTTCAACTTGCCTGCATCTTCAATTTGTTCATTTTGCCTTTGATCTAAATCAAATCATGAATTCATGCTTATTTTATGAAACCTGCTTTTGGATCAAAAGTCTGCAGAATAAATTATTGTTCATTGATTATACAGTCGATTGAAGCTAATTTGAATTTTATCTTTGTAAATTACTTTGTGATGTACATGTACTCCACAACAATATATTATGTATTTAACTTCAGTGTAATTGACAATTACTTGAATTAAATCGTCCTAAACAAAGCAACTTTAATATAATAAGTTTAATAAGATTAATGTAACAACTCTATATCCTGTCTATCTCAATAGATTTTTTTTTTATTAATCTGTTTACTTATAATTAGTCTGAGTAAATCTTAATAATTATTCTGTTATCTGTGATTACATTGCATTAAGTTATTTTAGCTAATAATAGTCCTTATTGCACTTCAATATATTATTTTATCTATAAAAGCCACGAGTCCAGCTGTGGGGCTGACAAACATCTGGAGTTGTGTTTTCCTACCCTCGGTGCAGCAGGTCCTCCACAGACCCGAGTGGGTCAGGACCTCCTCGTTCTTGCGGACAGTCTCGTTTTCGTTCTGGCTCTTGGAGCGACACATCCCGCGGGAGTAGAGCCAGTAGTCGGTGCCCACGGCGATGGTCATGAGGCTGAAGGCGCAGAAAGCCCCCGCCGTGGTCAGCAGCATCATCACGCCCCGGTTGCAGAGCCTCATGTCGGATCAGTGGCCTTTCCGACGCTCTTATTAAAACTCTTCCTGGTGTTTAATCTTTGAGTTGGTCCGGTCACTGGAGACCAACTCTGGCGACATTTTCCGCAGTTTGCGTCAGTTAGACCGCCCAGAAAAGTTCGACTTCTTTTCTCATCTCTAACAGTGAAACTACAGCTGTCTCCCCGTCAGTGGTGCAGACAATCAGAGGAAATCACCGTTTAATCCGATTATCACAGGAAAGCCAGGCGGTAAATCAAACTTCCAAATCCTTAAACAAAACATTCGGAGCTGAATGAGGCGTCAGCCTCATCTGGATACTATGGACTTCTGCACGCGCGGCTGCAAGACAGGACAAACCCCGCCCCCTCCACGCTCATGCATGTTCAGCACCCTGGACAGCGACAGGATGGCCATTTTTGTTTTATAATGAAGCCATTTATGTAGAGCAAAGAATCAGACCAATTTTCAGTAGCGCTGTTGCCTCAAACAGGACACATTTTAATCCTTTTGTTGCACTGTACTAACATCACGTTTGTTTTTCCTACTTTATGTGAATTTGACAGTTTTAGGTTGATCCAGTTTTAAGAAATTAACTTTTAAATTAGCTGTTTACACCGTTTGTGGATTTAAGAGCTGCTTCTGGGTGCAGAAAAACAAATTTACACACATGTAAACTACCACATTGTCATAACAGAAGTTCAGCCAGTGAAACACAGAATTAAATGCTTTTATAATAATTCACTTTAATGTAGTCATACTGTCAATGTACATGCAAATGATCAATATTTTCCTGGTACACAATCCCCTCAGGTTCATTTAAAAAAGAAAATCCACTTTTCTCCTCATCCTCTTCTCCTGCATTTTGCATAGTAAACATTTTATTCTCCTATCATCCTTTTTTTTTTTAAAAAGAGAAAGTTCCCAGCTACCTCTCCTTATACTGAATAATTAGATAAAAGGTGGGAGCCGGGGAAGAGAAGAAGGATAAATGAAGTAGTTATCAGCAGAGGAGAAGAGGAAGAGCAGATACAAAAAATGAAATGTGAAGATAAAGTTAAGACAGACATGAAGGCTGGCAGAATTAAAGTGCAGAGGGGGACACAGCGAACAACATCAAATCCACTTCTAAGTCATTCTTATTTACACAAACACTGTAACACAAGTCACAGAGAGTTGATTACATCTAATATACATCTTCCTTTCAGAGAATCTCAGGGGTTACTGTTCCCTCCATTAACACATACACTCCCCTGCACCAGTTCAGCTTCTCCTCCTCCATTTCAAAAGCAAATTTAAAGAAACTACTATACCAACAAATATGGCATGCATAGAAGAGCTGGACCACAAAGACTGTATAGGCCTACACAGCACTAACCCACCGCACACACAGTGCCATAGAAACAGAGGAGGTTAAATAAAGACTGTTGAATATCACAGTCTGACAGGTGTCTGAGGGATAGTTGTCTTTTTTGTGTCATTTGGAAGACGAGACTAAGATCAGGACCGACTCTGGCAGGACATCAGTTCTTTCAGGATCTTTCCAGCTGCAGACAAATGTGTAAACACACACCTGACATTTTGATCATGGAATGTTCGTGGTGCAAGAGGTCAGAGAGAAGAAAATCGAGTAAACGCACACTGTTGTGGATCTGCTGAGCATGTACACACAACTACACTTTCTCCATTGGACTGGATCCCTTGTAGACGTCCTGATTTGCTCACCATTGCTGGTCTATCCACTGGTCCCACTGAGAACCCAGCATCTAAAGCCATAGATAGTAATTGTCTGCATCTTTGTTGTGTAGATGTTATCCAGTTTAGATTCTGATGAAGCCTGAGACGATACGGGAGCGTGCGATGGGATGCTGGATGAGTCTGTAGACGAACGTAGCTGGGCAAGAGCCGAGTCTCTGAGGAACTCCTCAAACCTGAATGATGAACTCGGGGTTGGTGTAGGAGAAACCCTGGAACTCGTTCTGGTCCAGGTTCATGATGAAGAGTTTGTCTGTCGGCGTCAGCTCCACTGCCATCTTGGTGAACTCCTTGTCAAAGTTGCCAACGTCGCGGCGAGACTTCTGCCGCAAAGAGAACAGCGAGAGTCAAACAACAGAGACAAAGAAAAACAAAGAAATTCACTCTGTCAACGGTGAAATAGGACGAGGAACAACGGAGAAGGCAAAAGAGGAAGACAGTTTTAGAAGTCTGCAAAGGAGGAACAGTCACCATCCATAATTACAGGCAAGCAGTGATGGGATGTTACGTAGAACAATGAAGCAAATCTGTTTATGATCATTTTGTGCCATATTGATAGCATCATTCTAATGAATTGTTAAGTTAAATTTACATGACCTGTAGAGGTTTGATGTAAGTTAACGGTTAAAAGTTTGTTGGGATATCTGAAGACCAATTACTTGACTTTTTTGGCATAAAATCAGTTTTTTTCCCCAACTAATCAGTTTTTCAATTACATCACAACCATTTAGCAGAACAAACATCTGACAGTTAAACAGGACAGAGGGATGCAGGTTGACAAAAATTAACGATACACATCCTGCCAACGGAGCCTAGGAAAAGCCAAAATGAGCACAGCCCACCTGACATTTGAACAGCACAGACGCAGAAAGAGTTGAGACACAAGCTCCAAATGTCAGAGGGGAAATATTCTGGCACAGAACCAAAACCACATCCAGAAAGATTCTCACGGGGGGTGAAGCAGCGAGCCCCAAGGTGACACACATGTACTACACACACATACACAGTATTTCATTTCCTACCTCCTGATTTTTGTCCCACCACAGGACTTCCAGATGACAAAGAGGAGGGCCTGAAAATTCTTCACACGTCTACCACGTGTCCATGAATGCACCATAGACTTTTCTTTCCCCACCTCTTAAGTGTACATTTGTTCCAGGATGGAATTCATTAAAATACATGATTACAATACAACAGGTCTCTTGATGTTTCTGCAGCAGATGTCAGCAAGCAGAAATTAGGAAATGTTCATATTCTTTGCCCTGTGATTGGTTGTCATATTTGAGTATAAAATGGTAAAACAGTCCAGCTTTGCATCTACGGTGGTATAAGAGAGTCAAATGCACAAAGATCTAACACCCATTCACATTTTTATTGAAATTTTTTCCAACCCTATAAGCAAAGCAAACCATGTTAAATACTGAGCTTCAGTAATGTTGGGTTTGTTTCCCCAATCCTCACTTTTTACATACTAAGCTATGCTAGCCATCGCCTTACTGAAGCGACCAGAAATACTAACTTTAGCATCCAGTTCTCATCAAGAAATGAAAATATGCATGTCATGATAATTTCAGTGACTTCTGATACCAGTGAAGCAGTGATGAAGCAAACACAGCTGAGGGAGTCTGGTAGGCACCAGTGAGTATAATATAATTCATACAGGACAGTTACACAATCCACAGAAGCAGCTCTCATCCAGAGTGACTTTTGCCAATATCTCCGATATAGAACTGGATTTTTTTTAATCTCTCGTTTCCATCCCTTGCATTGCCACCACCATTTGTCACCTGGGAGTTTTTGTCTCCTCATAGAGTCAAACCTACTTAGATACGGGTTCAAAGATCAAGATTTGACACAACCTGCATCATCAGTCACAAGAGCATACACTCTGCCAGAGTCCCAGACACGTTATTCCACACACGGACATTTCCAAGGTTGTACTGTTGTAGAACAGATAAAGTGAAAGTGCATATTCTAATTATTATACCACAAAATGGCACAAGATGGCTGCCCATCATCACAGTTACACAGCTCTGCCTAGTGATTCTGAAGCCTTTTTTTGGCACTTTGGACCTTTTTTTTTTGTTTTTTTTTTTAATTTATCCAACCAGCAGTTTCGCCTAACTTGAGGACTGTGTCAAGTAAAAATCCCTAAGCGTGTTTCTTACTAGCCTGAAAAGTGTCTACTTTCACCAGAAGCACAGTGTAATGTGGAGACTATCTTGAGTAATGGATGAGAAAAGTCATGACCTTTGAGGCAAAGGTCACGACCCCAACAATCACTTACACTCTTGCAGACTGCATGTGGACTAAGACTTCTATTCTCTGACTGATCATTAAAAAAAAACCAAAATCAAAGCAGCAAGGTGTCATCAGATAAACTCACCACAACATTGACTGAACAGAAACTGTGCTTTTGGGTCCTATAGACAAATACGGTCAACATTAGGAAACAATAGTCAAACAGCCATAAGAAAGCCATTGGTCAGTTTTTAACTTACACCCTATGAATTTTACCAATATGTATAAGATACTCGTTGATATTACCGCCAGGACGTTGTGTCAATAAGCAATTACAGGGAAGGTGACACAGATACAGAGCAGGTTCGGTTGCTGAGGGCAGCACTCCACTCAGCAGGAAGATTTCTACTCTAGAGATTGAAACACTTCTAAACGAGCTGATATGAGAGCAGCGGAGTGCCGTCACATGCTAATCCAAAGTTAAAAGAACTCAAGCGTCACTGCTGGAAGCGATTCCTCTACCGGCTGCTTCAAACACAAGTATCTGACGTCCTCGCTGGATGGTGAGCATTTGGGCAGCAGTAAGGATTTACAGGTAAACACCACAGAAATACTGAAAGCATTTTGAGAGAAAATGCACTTATTTGATTTATTTCCAAGTGTCAGTTCAAAAGACTCGTGTTGTTTTATTTTCCAGTCTCGGGCATAAAGGAGATAGCTGGAGCCGGAAGATGTTTAGCTTATCTAAGCAGACGAGCTGAAATAGCTAGCTAACCTAACGCTCTCTGAGGATTGGGTGACAGAATGTTTAATTTGATCCAGCAAAGGATCTGAAGGTGTAAAAATTATATGTGTCAGTGTGGCAAAGAGATTTAAGGTGGATTGCCATACAAGAGTCTACCAGTCTGTTTGCATGCTTTGATGTACAATATCTAACAACACTGAAAAAACAATAGCGGGCTGATGTTCTGCGGGTACAGCAGCAAGCAGGCTGATCTTTAACCTGTTTTGTAGCCTTTACTGTGGACAGTCATGTTCTTGAGTAACCTCCATAAATCAATGCTGTGCTCCTCACTTCAGCTCTAATTTGTGCACAGACTGTACATCAGACTGATATCAGTCATGTTAATTCATGTTTGGAAAACAAAGCAAATAAGCACTTTTTTTTTCAAAATGTTGAACAATTCCTTCTGACATTTACCTTGTGGAATATTCACTGGATATGACACTGTCAGTTGTGGGTTTTCAAGTGCAGCCCAGTGATATGTGTGACAGACAAGGTCAGTGAATTGAGTGAGGGTACTCAGGGTTAACAAATGAGAAGCCTTGGAATTCTTCCTGGTCCAGGTTGGCTATAAGCTCCTGATCTGGGGGGGTCAGCTCTGGGGGGTGGCGTGTGAAAAAGCGATCAAAGTTCTCAGCGTCACGCCCACACTGCGGTGGAGAGAGAGAGAGAGAGAGCGAGAGAGAGAGAGAGAGAGAGAGAGAGAGAGAGGGAGGGAGGGAGGTGGGGAGAGGATGGCGTGAATATGATGGGGTGAGGGATGTCAAGAAAAATGGACACCAAACAAACAAAGAGGAAAAAAAAGAGAAAACAACTAAAACATGGCATCAACCAATCAAATCAGTCACAGCCGAGACTGTGGATTTCCATTGGTCCATATGAAAGCCAATGACATCTCAGCATCCATCATTGGTTACTACACTCGCAAATGACAGCTCAGCATCTGTGAGTTTAGTAAACAATGGTGGGTTATGGTGGATGAGCGCGCTAGACTAAAACTTACCTCCCACATATTCTTATTGTGACTACAATGAGTGAGAGTGAGTGTGTATGTGCGTCAGCGATGAATACACTCACAGCTTTGGGTTTGAAAGGGGGCTGGACCTCTTTGTTCTCCAGTTTTTCCCAGTCTATGTAGCGGAAGAAGGCGTGCTCCTTGATGTCCCTCTCCCCCTCTGGACCACAGCCCAGACGCTTACCTGGATGTTTGGTCATGAGCTAAAAGCCACACACACACACACACACACACACACAAGGTGACACTTTGGTCTCATCCCCCTGGTAGTCAGTCAAAAACCCAAAAACCGAGAGTAGTTCAATCCAAATCAAGTTACACGTAAGCTTACCGATTAAGCTGATAAGGAAAACAAACTGTCTACAGAATAAAGACAAGATATTATCTCCAGTTATAGCTGCACCAATTATAGTCTTTATCGGGTGAAACTGAGATCGTTACTGCACCGCTCTCATCTCTGGGCCCTAAAATCTGTCACCATAGTAACAGATAGATCCTCGTTCAGCTTTCCTGCAGTGCCTTTTTTTGTTACCCCCAAAGTTATTTTTAGTGCTATAGCTGCCTATAGTGGTTGCAGGTGCAATTTCCTGTCATATTTTTACACTTTCCATGTTGGCGTAAGATAAAACTGCATCATAGGAGAAGGTTAAAGACGCAGACTTTTGTCCTCACCCCCTTGCAGATGGCGACAGCCTCTTTGGACATGGATTTGGGGTAGGAGACGTGATGCTCCATGATTGACTGGAAGAGCTCATCCTCGTCCTCCCCGTCAAAAGGCGGCTGCAGGGGCAGAAACAGGTTTCATCTCTTACTGTTGAAAGAGATCAGAACGATCTGATCTACGTGGATGGATACGGTCAATGCATTCAAACCTGTCCGGCTAGCATCTCATAGAGCAGCACTCCAAAGGCCCACCAGTCCACAGACTTCCCATATGGCTGATAGGCTATGATCTACGACACCGAGGTCAGGAACAGGATCTAAAAGGTTTAAATATGAAAACTGAGACGTAGAACTCCTCAAACGTACCTCAGGAGCGATGTAGTCTGGCGTTCCACAGAAGGTCTTCGTGGTGACCCCGTCAAGCATGTTTTCTTTGCACATGCCAAAGTCGGCTATCTTTATGTGCCCTTCGGAGTCCAGCATCACGTTGTCCAGCTTCAGGTCCCTGAAGACACACGTAGACGGGTGTTTCTCATCCTGTCGCTGTGGAAACTTGCACATTCAGACTGCTGCTGATTCACACACAAACTCACCGGTACACGATGCCCTTGGAATGAAGGAAGAAGAGTCCGATGGCGATCTCTGCAGCATAGAATCTGAAATACAAAGGCCATTTTGGAACCGTATTACCATTAGTGGCAGAATCTTTTGATAATATTTTAATATCAATAATTGAACCTTGTGACTGTACTTACACAGCATGAGGCTCCTTGAACTTCCCGACCTGTTGGATCTGATACATCAGGTCTCCTCCGTTGATGTACTCCATGACGAAATACAATCGATCCTGGAAGACAGAAACGGAGACAGTTGAGAAAAACACAAGCTCGAGTTAAATCGCAGGTCCAGCAGTAGAGGCGAGGCGTGCTACCATGGTCTGGAAGCAGGAGTGCAGCTGTGTGAGGAACGGCGGTTTCCCCGACAGAGCCAGGACTCTCTTCTCAACCATGGTGCACTCCACGTCATCGTCCTGGATCACCACGTCCTTCTTCAGGATTTTAATGGCGTACAGTTCGTCAGTGCCTTTCCTCTCAGCCAGCATCACCTGAAAGGTATCGACAAAAGAATTCCGGTTGGCGTTTCAACTCGCTGGTTTTGATTTCTGGTGGTTAAATCTGGCGTGCGTCACCTTGCCAAAGCTGCCCTTTCCTAAAACCATGATGAAGTTGAAGTCTGAGAGCTTGACCCGGTCCTGGTTGCCATTGCTGTCATACTTGCACACCGAGGAGGAGGAAGAGGAAGAGTCTGTGGGCTTTCCCGGGCCTACTCTCGCCCGCTGGATTGAGAAGAAACGAGGTAAATTCTGACGACCGACCCACAAAACTAACAAAATAAAACCTGTTGCTCATTTGCGTGAGCGCACCTCAAACTTTTGTCGTAGCTCTTCATTCCCATCTTCTCCATCTGGCTGAACGGGAACATTAAAGTACTCCCCTTCCTCCTGGGACAACAGTTTATACCTGCAATGCAGAAGAAAAACAGAACATCAGGCTGAACCTGATCCAGGATTATTACCAGAATAAATACCCACACTTCTGGCCTTCTACTCTTCATCTGTTCATCCAGACATCTTACCATCCATCTACTCCTTGTTTCTGTAGCTCTGATATCCCAAAGGAGAGGGAGCCCATGAAGTCGTTCCTGCTGGTCAGATCCCAGTCCCAGACCTCCACTGACAGCCGGCGGTCCTTGTCACTCTCCTTCAGGCTGCTACAAATTGTTTTAAAATAAATGCACGCTCTAACTCTAGATTTTTCAAGCAATAAGAGAAGACGGCTGCATTTGAAATTGATTTCACTGGATGTAAGTTTTTAACATAGGTGTCTTACAAGGTGAAGCTTTCATTCCAGACAGGATTCAGGCAACATTTGATGGTCTTGGTCTTCTGCTTGCTCTCACTCTTGGGATCTGGGATCAGTTTGAGCTTGACGTAGGGGTCTGACAGGCCATTGGGGTCCATGGGCACCAGGTTCTTGGCCTCTTTGACTGTGAAGTGATTGTGGACAGGAAATGCCCTTTAAAATGCTGTTTGCTGCTGAAATGTGGGTTGTTGCCCTTTTGTAGAGGACGGCAGGATGGGAAATGTTGATTACGTTCCAGCGTGTCCTAAATAACTCTGGCTAAATTTGACCACACTTAGCCACAGTTTAGTTTCTGTTCCAAATCAATCCAATCCAGCAGTCATGCAGAGAGAGCGGTGGAGAGAGGCAGAGAGCGAGCGCACGTGGGCTTATGTCACCGTGGTAATGTGGGCCAATCATTGGCTCATTGATCAACTAATGGACTTTCCAAGTTTAGAGAGAAAAAGATAGAGAAAGAGACAGACAGTAAGACATACACACAGAAATAAATGCTCACTGGTGACGGTGAGTGTGTCATTGGTGATCTGGGCAGAGATTTGGATGCGGCCTCTCCTCTCAGTGTGATCAGTTCCACACAGACTCGGGACGTTGGCCACACACCTCTTGTGGATGTTCATCATACAGTCTAGAGCACAAACACACAAGTAAATGTTTATCTTAAACTCAAAAATATGTGAGAAGGAAGTACCCACTAAAACGGGGCAACGTGAACAATATCTGTTCCATTTAAATTCAAGTAAAGACTGTTTTTCTAGTGATTTTTGCAATGGTTGACCTTGATTTCCATCTAGTCTTTTGAAAAATAAACAATCTACAGATTTCCCTCACCATCTCTCTCACAGTTGTTCATTCTACTACACTCCTTCATTGTATGTACTATACACTGTGCACATTGACACTGCAGTACTGATAGATTAGCATTATGTAATGTGACACATCATCACCATGCTTTCAGAGGTGCAGCAATGACAGTCAGTCTTTTCAAATTTCAGAATAAAAATGCAACATCTACACATCTTACATTTTGAAGCTGCACTTGCAACAAGTAAAATCAGGAAAATGTGCATGTTGACTGTTGAAGCAACCGTTATGTAATAGCACAACCTGTCCACTAGGGGTCAGGCGGCTCCGCTGCAGAGATGGTTCAGGTCAGGTCCTCTTTACTCATTTATTTCTCTGTAAAACAGCTCTGGCTTCACTCGGGTGTATTGTCCTTAAATTGAACCGACATAGAAGGATAAACAAAGTGGCACGACCATACATTTCTGGTAAAGGATACTGGAAATGGATGAACAATATCCTCATATTCTGTAATTGTTAAGCAGCTCAGTCTAGTTATTAACCTGAACTCCATCTGCACGAGCTTTCTGTCAGAGGTCATTTTTGTTTCCATAAACAACTTTATGAATTGTGTTAAAGAAACTGTAGAGAAGAACAAGAACAGGAGGGGCCTCCTATCTAAATACAGCCGTGTTAAGAACCCCCACAAATCAACTTAGAAAGTAGAAACTGCCTGCAGACATGTTTGTAATCCACTTCTTGTTGGCCTCTGATGACAACAATGAGAATGCTATTTCCTGTTATGACAGCATGTTTATGTATTGCAGACATAAGGATGCATCAGATTGTCATTGTGACACATAATAATTGCTTATTCATTTCTGCTTTTTAGCCTCGGAAAGTGAAATATTTGTGTCAGTACACAATATTAAAACAATTACCATTACATTGTCATCAAATATATATATTAAAATGTAAATTAAAATGTACCTATAATTGCTAAATGCATCAGATGCAAACTGTGCATGTGTGTTTGTTGAGTGACAGTCTGCAGCAGCTGGAAAGGAAGTTGTGTGCTTGCCAGCTAAACAAGCAACTGAAAGTCAGAAGCTGCATGCTCAGGTGTGAATTCTCCTGAGGTTTGGCACAAGTGACCAGTTTCCCAGTTACAAATGATACAACTTATTATAAAAATCATTGCATCACATCTTCCTCAACAGCTAAAATTGTATTTTAAAAACAGGAGTTTGTGGAATAAACTAATATAAAACATGTATTATTTAATAATTTGTGCCACATTCTTTCACAGCTGGAACGTCGCGTGATGTACGCACGGTCGCATTTCATGCCCTGGTGTATCAGCCCGTAGAGGAGCGAGCCACAGTGGTCACAGAAGGTCGGGCTGGAGTAGGTGTGGACCTTAAACTTGTGTTTGCTGCGCGGATCCTGCGAAACCAAAGATAAGCAAATTAAAAGGATGCAATGTTTTACCTTGAAGGTAATATTTCAGATTAATCCAGCAGAATTCCTGAATCAACATCCGCCTGACAACATTAACAAGACTCAGAGTCAGAAATTCCACACCAAACACGTTCTGAAGATGTGACAACTCAGTAGTTTTACAGAAGACACACTTTATAAATCAATTATAATTACAATTTTCAAATTACCTGCAAAGATAACAGACTCCAACAAGCCGGAGAAAAAGTCACATCAGCATTATTTAGAAGGGCTCTTTTGGAAGGGAACTACTGCGACCCCCCGCAGCAAAAATAATTAAAAACATTAATGTGATGCTTAGTCGTGCAACAAGTGGGCCACATGCTAAAACCACGAAAAACACCCGGAAACCAGAATTACACACCACGACTAAAGAGAGCGAGAGAGCAGCAAAAGCCCCAAACTCAAGTGATCTAATTAAGCCTGCAGGCTGTTCAGAGACAGGAAACAATAAAACAGCTTTGATGAGGTAATAAAAATGGGTTACCGATTAATAAACATTGGTCCAATGAGTTTAATTATCCATGCAAACTCACATGATGTATGTTTGCGCAAGAGTGAACTAGAAATTGTGACTCAATAACCTGAGGCAGCCATGCAGCGCATTTTCTCTTTAATGACACGTCTCACTGTGATTCAGGGCCGACAGCTCAGCAACAGAGGGGACAAGAGGTTAACTGAGACCGCGTGTGTGAGTTTCTGCAAATACAGGGAACACAAACACTGCCGGACCTGCTGAACTTGCTTAATGTTTCGGACAGCCACTAAGATGAATGAATAAGCTCTCAAAAGAGAAGCGAAATCTCTCCTGCAGAAGCACAATTGGGTGAATTGTTTCCCTCTAGTGTTTAAAGGTGGTATTACGGTGAGTTGCCTCGGTTTTCCTCAAAGCTGATCAACTGTAACATTAATATTTGGCTTTAGATATTTAATTGACAGGACTGTTGATTATTAAAACGTATTTAATATTTTGTTACATTGGCAATAGTCATTCCTACAATACTGATAAAAAATATTGTCAATATTTTTGCAGAATGTGTGGAGATATTTGTGTTTTTATTTTACTCACATCAGAGGCGGGTCCCTTATCAGCCCCCGGACAGGAGAAGGTGACAAACTCATGACAGCGCTTGTGGACCACAAAACAGCAAACTGTGCAGGGACATGAGAGACGATGGAGAATATTTATCATGAATAGGGCGAATAAATGTTAATTCAGTAACGTTAGTCATCACACATTATAGACATTTCCCCAGTTCACGCTGGCTCCTGCTGGGCCACTGACGTCAGTGTTCAGGGCTTTTTGTCTTCATGGTTTTTATATTTAACGCCTCGTGGTGGGATCTCTCATCACCGCATTAATCACTTCAGCACAGGAAACGTCCCACAGAGGCAACTCCAAACGGCAGCAGGAGGTCCACCTGCTGATTCACAGCTAAGAAAAAGTCCCCATGGAGTGGCTAAAAATAAATTATTGCCGCTCTTTAGCCAAATCGAGCACTTCAGTAATTAAATAAAACAGAGACACATGCAATAAATGTTCCTTTTCCTAATTTAAAGAGCAAAACGTGTAGAAACTCAACACAGACTTAACGTTTCAAATAATTTTGATTTATAAAACGGTAAATTGTTCATATATTTGCAAATAATTCCACACGGAAGCTTAAGGACAATTCTCAATTAGATTTTAGATCCGCTTGATTAGAAACAAAACAGAAATGACAGACTCTAGGTTTGGCCAGTGCAGTTACCAGGATGACGAATGGGTCGTTCTACATGGACAGCTTGTGGAATAATGACACAGAAAGTGTAAAAAAAAAAAAAAAAAAAAAAAAAAAAAAAAAAAAAGTCTGATGGAGTAACAGAATACTCACAAAAATGTTACCCAAAGTACCACTGGGTACTGTATGTGTGTGTGATTAAGCAAAGATTCATACGAAAAAAAAAGCAGTCGTACAAAGACATCTGGGTTCCCTGCCAATTTAACACAATCATGAAAAAACACACACACACACATATACACACACACACACAGTGACATTACTCTCTGGTTTAACCTTAATTATTCACATTCATTACATTTACATGAGGCTCTGTGGGATCCGTCCTGCTCTTCTGCTGGTTCCTGCTGCAGTCGTTAAGCAGCAGAATCTTCCTTTCTGTGTGTGTGTGTGTGTGTGTGTGTGTTTGTGTAGTGTACAGAAAAAAAAAACGGTGAGTGTATTTACCGAACACCAAGCGCAACACACAGATCGGGTGTTGCAAAAATGGAAAGTGGGTAACTTCTGGTGGAAATCTGTCCATCCAAACTAATGAATGACAGCAAAAGAAAACAATGAGAGAAAAAGAATGACTGAAGTGTGTGTGTGTGTGTGTGTGTGTGTGTGTGTGTGTGTGTGTGTGTGTGTGTGTGTGGGCAGGGTGGAATGGGGAGCACAGCTGGGTCTGAGGCAGTGTGAGGGGGTGGAGAACTCACGTGTGTGTGTGTTGACAGCGTGTCAGAGGCAGAACTGCAGCAGCAGTGAATGATGCAAACACGGTCGAGCAGTTTTGTTCATAAATCTCTTCATAAAACACACATACTGTACATACACACACACACACACACACACACACAAACGCATGAACAGGGAGAACACACTACTGAAAGACAGGCCTAGTGACCTGCCGAGGAGGTCTCCGCTCTGTTGCCTAGCAACCAGGCTGAGCCCTACCAGCGCAGGCTACGCACCGGCCGGTTTGCTCTGACTGGCAGCGAAGACGACAAATCACAGCGAATCGGCGGAATGGATTCCTGTGAGGAAGCGCCAGAACGACAGCAGGATGACACTTTGGACAGGCGCAGCAGCACGTTCTGCGCAGGCAGGATGATTAACAGGCGACAGATGGATGTTCTGTAACCGGCGTTTGGGCCTGAACCAGCCTGGATGAACAGAACCTCGGAGGCGATTCCCCGGTGTTTGTTCCTTCCTGAGCTTCCTGTTAGAGCGATGCAACACCTGATTTCGTGAAACAAAACACTTAATCCAGTCAGGGTCCTTGACAGCAGCTACAACTATCAATCGCATGACAGCTGAGGTGAGCCGCGAGCCCCTGGCACAGCCGACAACGCTGTTACAGTCAGGAGTGAACACACAAACACAGCTGGGACGCGACACCCTCCCAGAGGAGCAGAGGGTTCTTCCAACAACCTGATATTTCAGTCGCTCCTCCACCGTTTCATGTCCAAGTCTCGTTGAGAGCAGCAACGGCGTTCACTGGATGGAAGAACACACAGTCTTCATACCTGAAGACCATTCTTTATCCGAGACTTGCATCCCTCTTTCAGCATCTTTGGAGGATCGGTTTAATTGACAAATATGTTGTCACGGTAACCAAAGGCCCGATTCATTTGCGAGTAAAAGAAATTGATTAAAGTGGATTCATTAATGTCCTGCTGGGGACATAAAAGGGCCGAGAGGCAGTTAAAAGAGCAAAACTGCAGAATGATACAATCAGTCCATCCTGCCACTTCAAACGTGTCCATCCTGTCACACTGCTGGGATTATGGGCTGAGCGCCGCTCTTTCATGCAAGTCTGTTTTATTTTTAACAGACTGGTCCAGTGAATCGTACTCATGATTGTGAATAAAAGCTAAAGCGCTGCAGGACTCTGCTGCTCTTACATCTATTCAGATGCCAAAACTGGATGGTTAACATGAAAACCAGTCCCGTAAACGGGCCGATTCCATCAGCGAGTGCACGGGCGCCGGTTCCTTCCTTCTCATTTACGCTGCGGTGTTAACACTTCCGTCATCACATCTGCCATTTTCAGGAGAGAACAATCTGACGACTTTAAAATTCACTGTGAGGGAGATGGGGACGGCCAGGCTCACACGGTGGACCTGCCGGCCTGCCTGCTGGCCTGCTGCAGCCACAAAGCGAGCCATGTCACCCAAAGCTTTGACCCAATCTGAGGCAACCAGGCCGTAAAATGGGGAAACAACCTGCTTTAGTATTCTTCCTCTTTAGGCTCGGAAAAAAAGTGCATAGCTCCCATTACAAACACTGACTTCTGGTCAGATTCAAGGCTGTCCGTTCATATACGCACGCCAAAAAATGGACAAACAAAAGAGGAGAAAGCAGGGAGGAAAACAGCAGCAGGACAATTATTCTAACACACCCAGCGTGCACAGAAGACGCCGTCTTTGCAAGAATAACATTCACGTCAAAACAAGTCCGGACAAGACGTCCAGCATTCCTTGCACTCAGGAAGAGTGGAAGCGCCTCTTTCATATGGACCTCATCTCAGACACTCATCGCCTGCTTCAAGAGAAGGATTCCACCCTTTCTCCCAGCAAGGATTCCACCCATTCTCCCAGTTTCAACCCTGAGAGCTGTAAAAATGGACTAATAGAATCCACTAACAAAGGCTGTTGCCAACCAAAACCTTGTGGAGTCTGGATTACACGCCTGCCCAACAGCAGATAAAAACCGGTCAGATTCGAACAGCTGATCTGGTTTGCCAGTGAACGTCTCAGATTACTTCTCCAATATTTGAACAAAGTTAACTTTGATAATCTGGCTGAGGAAGTAATCCTGATAATAATAATAATAATAATACTATCATATTTTATGGCACACGCGGACACGGTTAATGGGCCCGGAGCTGCGGTGGTGCCATGAAGGTGTTTATGTTCTGCAGTAATGCATCCCAGATCAGCACTGCAGATAATCTGAAAACTGCGTTTCCACGGCAACCTCTTAATCGGAGTACTGGCCTATTCAGGTCATTATGGAAGCATTGCTATGCGCGTAAATGGAAGACGATTAAAAACAGATGAAGTCTGAACTTGTTTCTCTTTTCTTTATCAGCCTTTTGTACAAGACACTCAAATTTGACATTTCCGTGGCCCCCGCGTGCACACGTTCCCAACTCCCTAGTTGTGTTGCGGAGCGTGTCCGTGCAAGTGCACAAATGTCCGTGTTTCTTTTCCAGCCGAGGAAAGCCAGCAGTGATGGCTGGAAGCCTTGAAATCTCCACACGTTTAACCTGCGAGGGCCCGGATCGCTCCTAACTTGGACTGACGGACAGATTAACGCCTCTGATGTGAACAAAATCCACTGGCTCACACCCACAACCCCTCCTGTACAGGTTTGTTACAAAAGAGGCCGTGTCAGACTTGAAGACTGCTTGGAAACTCAACCTGAAATTTGACCTGACGGCAGCTCTACCCGTGCGGCTCTGCCATTGGCTAGTACCGTTCGCCACGCTTTGCTCGCTGCCGGTCCAGGCAGATTTGTACACTCACTCAAGCATGTAAAGTGTTCATTTTCTCTGGCCCTCGGTGTGCTTCACTGTATCACCACCAGAGCTGTTAACGAAGGGGGAAAAAAGGCGGACGTCAGCTTTTCTCAGCTAATAAAATTGCACAACCTGGCGCTAGTTTAACCAGGGCTTCCCGGACGACGTGGAAACTGATGACTTTCTAGCATGAAGTCACAAGACGGCTGCGGAGGCCTGAGGCCGCTGAGCGGAGATGAGGAAGTGACACTGGGAGCCGGAGGAGAGCGTTTGCTGCAGCAGCTGTAGCACGCCTGTGACTGAGAAGTGCTTCTCTGTGGCTGCAGTTATGAAACCATTCTGTGTAGATGTCCGTGTCTAGACACCCACCACACACCCACACGGCCACCATTTTACACTTGCAATCAGACATCAGGCTCTTAGAAAAGCCTGAGAACTTCCTGGTTGAGTCTTCCTCTTGTATGTGCTTGTCCAAAAGCTGGCATCTCAGCTTTCACCACTCCACCAACACTTCTACTCTTACAGCTCACTCCTCTGCCTGGGCCTCGTCAGAGTGTTCTCACTCTCATTCATCGCTGTTGGCAACAACCTGCTTTCAGCTTGACACCTGCCTGCAACACCAACACACCGTCAGCCAGGGAGCCAACAGGCTACTCCATCAGCGTGCAGACCAGTGGCTCCAGAGCACAACAAACAAACCGCTGCAGCCCAGCAGAGCTGCTCCGTGCTGCTCCGCTTTCTGAATGAGTCACAGTAACAACTCAAACTCACCACATTTACACAAAAACTATCACGAAGATAAAAAGGTGAGATGAACATTATAGCAATTAATTAATGTACAGTCACAGCAGCAGAAACAGAGAGGCTAAATAGACTGGGAACAGTGGACAGAGAGGCTAAATAGACTGGGAACACTGGGACAGAGAGGCTAAATAGACTGGTTACAGTGGACAGAGAGGCTAAATAGACTGGGAACAGTGGACAGAGAGGCTAAATAGACTGGGAACACTGGGACAGAGAGGCTAAATAGACTGGTTACAGTGGACAGAGAGGCATAATGGACTGTTAGATTGGGACAGAGAATAAATAAAAGTTGCAGTTGGATGGAAAAAATACATGGACTGGTTAGACTGGCACAGGGAGCATAAACGGACCAGTTGGAGTGAGACAGAGGGATAAACTAGTGGTTACAGATGATTGGCTAACGAGGCAGGTGGGAAGGTTAAAGTCGTTATGTAAACAGATATTCTACTGCAGTAACTCAGTTTACACTGTAGCACCAGAGCATGTTTACTGGTCAGAACTTGCCTCCGTACTCCAGTAAACCATTCTGGAGTAACAGTGCTTCAACTATTGTAAGACTCCAGAACATCTGTGCACACCGACAGCCACAAACAATACAGGGATTCAGTGAATGGGCTCTTACCTTGGCACTGGAATCCCTGCTTCCCAAAGCCCCTGTGAACAGAAGACGGGAAGTGAAATCTGGGGAATTCAGGAGGAGGCATAGACAATGGCGCATTCACCCCTGCGATGATATCCAATCACGCATTCACACACACAGCTGCAGCAGCGGGGCCTTGTCTCTGCGTCTTGGGCTGCATTCCTTCACCAGACCTCCAGTTACAGCTGGGTGTCAGGGCGATGCGGTAAACGGGGAGCAGCAGCAACGACACCGCATCCACCCGACAGGCCCGCAGCCGCTGTCGCAATGTGGGGAAACAGTCGTAACGGCGCAACGCTGCGCTTTAGATGGTGACAATGAATGAAACACTGCGGGGTGTGAACGCTGAAAGGGCCGATTAGAGCCGCTGCAGCAGCAAGTGAATCACCTGTGCCGCGCGCGCGCGCACAAACACACACAAACGCGCGCACATACCAGATGAAGTCCGTGCAGTGGCTGCAGAAGGTTGGCTGCTTGAAGAAACGCGCGATGAACTTGTGGTTCTTAATCTCGTGCACGTTCTTCTGGCGGAGGGCTCCCTGGCGGGCGAAGCCCCGCGCGCTCTCCGGTAGCTCGCCGTCGCTGTTGGGGTCAGCCATCTTAACGAGGAAGCGGCGGTCCGACAGGATCGAGGGGTGACGAGAGAGCGACAGAGACGATGGGGGCAGCGGGGGAGAACGAGTCGCGGCGCATGTGCCTCCTCACTCCTCCGCCTCTCCACCCCGCTGGTCGCCTCGGTGTCGCTCGTGCTGCCGGTGTGTTGTCGGTAAGCTCGCGCTGAAGCAAGCTGCTACTGTTTCTTCCGGCGGGTCCCCTGGCCGCGCGCTCGCTTCCCCGATCTCTCCAATGTGTTGCAACACACTCTCTCTCTCTCTCTTTCTCTCTCTCTCTCTCTTCGCACCACGTGTGCGCTCAGTTGTTCAGGTACATCACAGGTACGTTCACGCTCACCAACACAACACATTTAAAAAGAGACTTTACTGGCAAACAGCCCATTTTACAGTTAAACAATTCAGTAAAGAATCAAATGTAGTAAGAAGTCATTCTGAGTTAGACAACCCCTTCCCAGTGTTCGCTGTGCACTAGTCTTTCACCTGAATGAAACTGTTCCTTTAAGGTCAGTATGTGAGATTTGTCGCTATCTTGCGGTCGGAACAAGAACTGCAAAACATTATTACCCGATCTTCCACCAAAATAATTTCTACATTTCTAAATAATTTCTAAACGTGCAGACGGTACTAGGTAAACCTATTTATTGCAAACCTGATTTGTGTAAATGCATACAAGGATAGACACACATGACTTTGGTTGCCCTCGTTAGTGGATGCAATAAGCCTCGATTTATCATACATTTAAGGGCCAAAATGTCTCAAATAAGCCTGTGTTCTGCATTCAGCTTTTCTGTTGGCATTTACATGTAAATGTCCCCTGGATTGTAAATAGTGTTACTTTCAGATTCATGAAAATCTTTTTACTGATTTCTTGGGGTCTGCCCATGGGCAGTCTTTTTGCCCACATTTGCCCCATGCAGCAGGTTCCCCTCCCT
Organism: Pao palembangensis; assembly: GCA_015343265.1. Taxonomy (NCBI): domain Eukaryota; kingdom Metazoa; phylum Chordata; class Actinopteri; order Tetraodontiformes; family Tetraodontidae; genus Pao; species Pao palembangensis. The sequence continues at coordinate 2,607,958 of CM027089.1, read as the reverse complement.
TTGGTTCCTGATGAACTGATGTAAAGATCAAACACTAATAATAATCACATCCCTTTTGTCAGGAAAGCATTTTCCATAATCTGACATGAGCAAAAGGAACAGTTCACCATACATTATTCATGCTTGGTTTACAAAACAATTCCTTGAATCATAAACTGAAACAAGGTTGCCGGGCAACCTGTGAGAAAATCATTGCTCTTGCCATTAAATAGTTCTGCACACAATATTCTCAAAATTATTACATATATTTATACAGAAAATATTTGTTCAATCGTACCCCTTTATTAAAATGTATTTTTGAATTCTTGGAATAATTGATTCCCTTTTTTCTGGTTGATTTAATATAAAAGAGAAGCTAACATTCCTTAGGTCATCTGGGTTGTTTTAACAAGATTAGCGTTTCAGCACATTTATAAATAATTTGATAGAAACATATGAGGTAATAATTTTATTGTCATCTTGAAAAAAGTTTGGGTTGTATAAAATGACACTTTTATGTCATAATTTCAGTAGGAATGACTGTTTAATTGATGAACAGGAAGATTCACCAGAATTGTATGTCTAATTATTTTTATCAGTCATACCTGGCTTGATTTTTTTTAAATTTATAAACCCTACAAATAGATAGCTAAACACAACATCAGTAAAACCCTTACAGCTTCATTTTCATCCAGCAGATTTAATGAATCAGTCCTCAAACATCTGCACAGCTACAGTATTCCGGATTGAGACGTGTTACTTTCAAGCGGTAAAATAAATGTCTAAAACTGTTGTGTGCATGTAGGAGGTTATGTGTGAATGCCACCATGCCTTTTTCGACTATTTGAACCTGTTATATTACATATTTAATGTGAGAAATGTTTTTTTAAAGGTGTTCAGGTGACAGATTTATTTGTTCATATTTCAAAGCTGTGATACTGTATGTCTGACTAAATTGTGAACCATATTCCTACTATTTTTGCAATAATTTTGTTTCGGTCATATAAGTCATGCATTGAGAATTGAATGGTTGAATGGTTTGCACCACTGTAATTTACATAAAATAAGGTGAAACGCAACAAAGTCTTCTTGATAGAGATCAATAAAACGGCAGAAGAACTGCAGGAAAACCAGTGCAGCAGTGAATCACTGTGCAAAGCTGCCCTTTTTGTTTTCCTACACATTTCTGTTTAATTTTTCCTGATGGCTGCCAACAGAAGGGCAAGTATGCAGTTAGCAACCAACGCTTACAGAATACAGGAAAAAAATGTTATTTGGAGCTTTGCCATTTTCATGCCTGCACACAGCGTAATGATTGTCAAGGGAACGTGACTGACAGTGAAAGCTTCAGAATTTTTGCCATATGTTGTAGCATTTTATTAGATCAATGACATTAGTCTAAAGAATTAATACAATAAAAAATCCTCCTACAGTGGAAAAATACATACTTTTCTGCAAATTTCGTTATGTTTTTTTTTTTGCATTAAAAAACAGGTTATTCGAATTTCAACCCTTAAAAACTACGTACCCGTTATGATTTTACAATCCCTGCCAAATGTGAGCGTAAAACCCTTGAAAGTAACATAAACCACTCTGCCCTCTTGTGGATACCTATAGCAACAGCAGATAGGCGTTTTTTGTCAGTTCCCTCCACGAGCGTTCTTTCTATTGGTAATCGTTTTTAAGAATATAAACGCATCATTGGACAGAATATGGGTGACATCACATACCCCGGAAGTCAGCACATGTAAATACTGTATTGCGTAGGTATCTCCTCAACAACAATCCCACTTAAGTATCAATCGATGCCTTTTGATTTAAATAAATTGTCGGCTTGCGAAGTGAATGTAAAAACAATTTAACGCAGAATTTTCATTCAGGGTATTTCAGTAATACCGACGTCTCCTGTGAAAGCGCGGATCCCTCTCACAAGTTGCGGTCATTTCATAACGGAGGTGAAGGTATGAGCAGAGATTCACTTGTGCAGCTGTCGAGACGCAATTATTAATACATTATTTAAAAAGTGAGACGTCTGATACACGTTTCCCTCTCCGTATTATACATTTTTCTCTCGTGTTGCGTCCTGCTAAATGGATAGCATCTCGTGTGTTGTTTAAGGTGCACTTATACAATATGCGATTAAAAATCGTTATTTGAGACGTCAAAAGGGACCTTTATTAGTTTAGCAACTTAAGGCCGCAGAAATTAGTCGTGAACACATGAACAATTCACGAACATAGAAATGCAGGTAGATTAAAATAGCTCTAAAGGTAGACTTGATAATATGTCCCCTGTCATTGCAGTCTACATTAGTAGCGTTACATTTTAGCATTCTTTGATAAACATTTTAAGAGCATGGTTTTTGTTTCTATGTTATCTAATTATACGTCTATATATGAAACGTATACAATTCTTTGCATTAATTTATAACCCTAACACCAATATTCATATTTTTAGTGACTCTGGACTGCTTTAGGTGTTAATTCAACCATTCTTTTCATACTTCTCCATATTAAAGATCCATTGCAGGAAAATCTGCATCACTTGGAGCCTTATCAGCACCTCAGTTGTTGCCGCTGGCAAATTTCATGCAAAATGGATTAAACTAACGTTCTCTGTTCTAAATCAGATAGTCTCCATTTCTGCACTCATCAGCTGTAATTAGGGCAAACATCTGAACTTAATTTGTGACTTTTTGTGTCAGAATTCTGATTAACACTTGGAGAAAGAGGCCATAAAATTTTCTGCTTTCAAGTCGTCAGTCAAATCAATGACAATTAATCTGCAAAAGAAATATATATATATATATATTTCAGCATATGAGTTACTAAGTCTATTAAACAAAGATATTGGTGTTAAAAGCCACAGTTTACCTATAAAATGTAGCCTGAAGTGGAAATTTAAAGAAATTAGTGAATTATTTTACAGTGCTTGAGGAGTTCTCATTGGGTAGTTCTCTTATGCTTATTTTGCTGTCTTTAACATCTAAATTCTGGCTGTGCAAAGTGAAACAAATGCCCAATGTGAGCAGTGTTACTCAATTTTCCAGTCAACTGAAAAAAGAAAAATCACTTTCATTTCTTGTTGCTGTCAGTAAAATTCATATATTGTGTCATCGCCAGCAGTCAGCACATGCATTACAATAGAATCACCTAACAGGATTCATATCAGAAGGCTGCAGAGTCTTGTGACACTAGAGAAAAAGATGTTTCTATGACAAATAATTCAGCTAAAGCACATTATCCATCCCAAAGAAACATGTTAAATGAGTTTGTCATCCCTGCTCATCAAAGTGGCACTTAAGAAAACCGCAGCACCTCTGCCAGAGTCGGGTAGACACCAGTCTACAGACATGTCTTTATTTCCTAAGAACAATGGTCCTGATTATGGTTTGGTTGTGGGTATTATTTCCCTGTTGCTTGATTTATCATGTCTTTCTTTTTTTAGAGAACGAGTCTCAGCTTTCTGTTTCTGTGATCAGCTAAAATAGTCTATTTTGGCAAATGTAGGTAAAAAGTGTATATAAAAACAAAACACAGCAACTGCAAAATGTCCTCTTCATCTGTGTCTTCTGTTTTATGTGCTTCAGAAGCAGCTATGTAGAATTGAACCCCCCCTTCCTGCAGAACTGACCTGCTGGAGAAAACACCTCAGTAGTTGCACCCTGCAGGGCTGTCGAAATGTATGCAACACTTGAACCGTGAACATTTGTAGGGTTTTTATCTAAGGAAGCTGTCAGGTTCACATGTGTTTCACTCTCTGCTCTCTTACAGTGTGTGTTGGTCACTTATGGGATCTTCGCTGTAACAGCTGCTGCCTACCTGATACACCGGCCGCTGAGAAAGAAGCTGTTATCCAGCTCTGCGGCCTGAGTTCATGCTGACGATGTTCAGAAGAGTTTCCCCATTAATAAATATTGAAATCTCTAATACTGTTTGAGATTCTGAAGTCTATTTTGACTGTATATTGTGAAGGAGAAGCCCAAAAACCTTATACCTAAAGATTTAAATCGCCCCCTGGTGGTGTGTGTCCAGAACGCATTTGAAGGTGTGGCATTGAGCCAAACGGAAAAAAAGAGGTTCACAGACACGTGTGCACATTCATGTGCTTGTTTTGCTGCTGCACATCTCCATGGATTCAACGGCTGTTCTGGTGTGGGGAAAAGAAGCAATGTGTCCTCTTCATCATCATGGAAACCTACAGAATCAGTGATGGATTAACAGAGGCTGAACTGGAGCGTTTTCAACCCTGGTTTCCAACCAGGGTTAAATCAACCCTGAATCACTACAGAGTGGGAGACCAGCGGTGCCGCAGGTCAGCCTGAGTTGGGAGAAGCTTGAAGATCCCTTTATAAACAGCCTGAGCACACTCAGCCTTACGTAGCACTTGTGGACAACCATCCCATTCCTTTCTGATTTTAGGAGTATCGAGGTGCCCTCTCTGGCCAACCATTAACCTTTCAAACCCCACACTATCCTGAAATCTTTAGAGTGCGTTAGTGTAATCCTGCACCTTTAGGTGTGGATCTGTATCAGCCCACTCTGCCTCTGACCTTCAGCCTTCCTCTCACCTGGAGCTTTGGCATGCTTAGGTTTCAGAACACTGTTCACCCAGGAATAACAAGACCAAGAACCACAGGCTGATGCAAAGCGGTGAGTCTCACTTTTACTTCCATCTCTGACCAGTATTAAAGGGCAGATCCGGGTCATTTACCCTCAGAAAATCTATTTGAATTACAAATTCAGCTTAAATATGCCATTTAAATATTTGAAGCATTTATTGTTTCACATGTATCCGTTTTTGCATGATTATCAACGTTATCATGTCAACGTTGTACATGCCACGATAAGTCTAATTAAAGTTTAACTGATAAACAACGACCGCTGGCTTCCTGCGGTTTTTGGGCTGGTCACGTGACTTAAAAGAAGTCGCGGCCGTCAAAATGAAAGCGAAAGCAGGCGCGGGGGGCGTAGACGCAGACGCCATCATTTTAGGCGATTTGTATCCGAACCGAAAGTAAAAAATGTTAGTGAAGAGTTGCATCTTAAAGAGGAGCCTCTGAGAACGGCGCTCTGCGGGAACCAGTAGGTGCACAGATGTGTTGAATGTATGATTTGGTGCATGAGTTCAGTAGATAGGACATGACTGCAGTTGGGAAATAAAGAACTGCATGTAACTATTTTATGTCATCAACTAAAGAAATATATTCTACGTTTAGAAAGGGATTTTAATTGTATTAGGAGGAACCTTAATTTGACATTATAGTAATTTCAATTGCAAACAACCCGTCAGGGCTTCATCATTTGCAGATTGTGCGTTCTTTCTGTGGTTGTCAGGTGACAACTACAAACAGGAATGTGGCTGATGTTGCTCTCACTGCATCATTTGACTGAGAATCCCCCAAAACCCACCAAATCCAGTACAGTTTAATCCGCAACAAAGCCGTATCAAGCAATTGCTCGGAGGACAAGGTCCTGTGAGTCAATGGTTGTCAAATGACTCTACACATCCTGTGACTTCAGGCAAAAGCATTTCTGTGTAAAAGTTGTGACAAGAAAATCGTTGGCTCTATTTCAAAATCAGGGTCAAATTTCCTGTTGCCTTCCTTCCATCCGTGACGGAGGTTTAGCACAGTGGAGGTGTGAAGTCAAGTTCTCCTGAGATGAAGAGAGGCAGAGTTGGGATCCGAAGCAGATAGAGAGCTAGAAACGTTCTCGTTTGTGGAAAAGGAGAACGGGATCCGATGAGGAGCACCACAGAAGATCTGATGAAGGAAGGATTGAGACGAGGAGGAGCAAGCAGAAAGAATTAAGAAAGGAGAAGGAAGATGAAGACAAGATGACGTGAGGGAAACATGAACCAGGTCCCATTCTGGAGATTAATTTCCCCGAATAACAACTGGGCAGAAGACTGGACCCCGAATGTTTTAAGAAGAAAAAGAGCTGTGACTTGTTTTCAGCGGTTGCCATGAGACTAAAATATTTAATGATTTTCAAGACTTAAATACAACTACATGAGCTACTGTAAAAGCTGAGCCAGTTTATATTTGTATTTAAAATCTGCTTTTTCAAAGATCTTTGGGACTTCTTCCCTGAAAGCAAACTAAACTTCATACAAAAAAGGTGAAATTCACCAGCTGTACAAAAATATCTGTGAAAGTAGAAAGAAAAGCAGAAGAAAAAACAACACAGATGTATTTTCCCTCCTTTTTAACATTTATACTTGGCCTGAAAGTGAAAGTAAACTTTATGACATCTGTTTCTAAATGACACCATTGTAAATTACTGTAAATTACACAAACAGGCACGCATGCGCGCACATGCACACACATGCACACACACAAGGGGTTTTGATTAAATTTGTTCCAGAATAGAATTCAGGTGAGGTAAATTACATTAGTTAAAATTATGTTTTAAAGTAATATATCCATTAAAATGTGCTCATATGAGTGTGATATAAGTAGAGAAAATCTGTGCTGCTAAATAAATGGATGGTTTCACTCTAACTCAGCTTTTCTCACCTTTTCTCTTCCAGCTCATCATGTTTTTTTGTGGTTGCTGGTAGTGCCAAATCCAGTGTCGGGAGGGACAGATCATCAGTGATGGAGAAGTGGTTGTTGAAAAGAGGAGGAAATGGTGGAGCAGATGATCTGTGTGCTTATGGGTGGACATTGTAGAATGGTGAAAGACGACCTCCACAAAACGGATGTAAAGAGCAAGAAACCGAGCGGCTGGGCTGACGCGCAGACCCAAACCGAAGCCCCCGAAGAGCCAGCAGGACCAGAACAAACGCAAACCCCGGAGAGCAGCAACCGTGCAGAGAGAGAGCTCAATTTCCTGCAGTGGAAAAGACTCTGCTTTGAGGACGAACCTGAAACCTGGCAGAATGTGAGTACTCGCTGCATTACCAGTAGCATTAGTGACAGACGAGCCTGTCATACAACTGGCAGGTTCGTGCTTGTGGCCATCAGGGATCATCTGCACAGATAAACAAATGACCCGTTCTTGACTCCTAAACAGAAACCGTGATAAACCAGCAGTCTCCACCGCCACCACCCAGCTGTCTTATGGACTAGATCCTCAATGATGCACTGGCTCATCACTCAGCCATGTTTGAAAGTTAATTTAAAGAGCATGTAGCATGTCACATTCAGTTAATGGCAGAAGTGCTTTAAAGGCGACAGCAGAGCACAGAGCTCTTTTTGGAAAAATATTTAACACATTTTGCCACCTCACTAAAGCATCTGGCGAAGAAAATGGATGCTTTAATGCTGCACTAATGCAAATAAATTAGCTGATCATGTGGGGAATATTGCATCGTCCTTTAGAATCACTACTCAGAAGACTAAACAGATGCTACAGGGTCATGGGTGTCACTTATAAATCTAATCAGATGGAACACTGTGTTGCGGCTGCATGTTGAGTCGCCGCTTTTCCTTCTGTGCTGCAGAACGTAAATGGAGCCGATGCTGACAGGTTACCGACTCACCTCCGTGCATTCAGCAGCTTGGCCGAGTATAAACTGGTCAGGAAGACGTACGTGCAGCTCCTTCACAGCAATTACTACTGGAGGTCCATGACCATGGAAGAGGCTCACCAAGCACTCGCGCATGCGCAGCTGGGGACCTTTCTGATCAGGTGACTTTCCACTTTGAAAAAAAGATATTGAGATTGATCAGTACAGACTAGGATGATGGATTGGTTGCACTAAAAGTAGCATCTGTAAAATAACAAGGCCCCACTGGGACACAAAAGTCTGCAGAGAACCCAAACTAACCGCCGCTGTGCTTCTGTGTTGGTGCAGAGACAGCTGCCAGCCTGATGTGTTCTTCACTCTGAGCTACCAGAGCGACGAGGGCCCGACCAGCATTCGCATTCAGCTGAACAACCTGCTCTTCAGCCTGTGCGGCAGCCACAGGACTTTCACGTCACTCTTCGCGCTGCTTGCTTATTACACCAGATCCTCCTGCAAGCTGACGACGCCGTACCGCCGGCAGCGTCCTGAACGGCTCAAGCAGATGTGCAGGAGGGCTCTGATCCGCACGTACGGAGTTGAAAACATAAACACCATACCTGGACTCAGCAAACTCAAAGACTATGTTCATGCGTATCCATATTGTATATAGATGACTGTAGAGTCAGTTTTGACTATTTCTATTAATATTTTTGCACATCTTTTTAAAACAGGTTTACCTGTAATAGTTCTGACATTTGAGGTTATGTCTAAACATACCTATAGAATATGTTTACCACAACCTGTTGGTACTGTACCATGTAGGTCCTGGATTCTCATCAGCCTGAAGATGTTCATAAACTTGAATATCTCGCTGCTCACAAACTGTAGTTGTTCATGTTCATGTAGTTGTTCAGAATGAACACCTAAGAATTTGTATTATTATATACTGTATAATTTAACAGTGTTGCCGCAATCAGGAAGTGCATTAGTAAAGAATAGCAATTATAATGTAGCAGATCTGGCACAACAATAGCGTGATAAATGATAAATAAATACAATTTATGAAGTTGAAGATCAAAATATGGCAGCGAGGATGCTACTTTATCTGTTGCTGACTAGAGAGGTATAACACTGAAGCGGAAGTAATGGTTGCAAAAAGCCCAAAGGCCATACATTTCTGGCTCTTCCTTCTCTGTTCCTGCCAGCAGTGTCCATAAACGTCACTGGCTTTGTTGGATTACATTCTCCAGGTAGACTGTGTGTAAGGTCATTAAGAGCTCTTTGGTGATCCAGGAAAACTGTGTTGATTAGTGCCAGTTTAGATATTCAGTGCAATGTCTTCTGACTTTTGTATAATGAAAAAAGGATTAAATTTAGTTTTTGGAGTGTCGTGTGTGTGACTGCAACCAGTTACCTCAGTCTCAAGATCACTCATCACATATATATATTTTTTTTTTATCATGAAGCATGTAAGTGTTCCACTTGCTGCTCTAATTTTGACTGGCAATGGCCCCTTTTGTCTAAATTAGCATTGCATCAGGGACACAAAACTGCACAGACATTTACTGGCCTCATACTGGTGTGAGACTGTCATGGCACCAAACCACAGCAATTAATACTGCCGAATTAGAAACAATGTCTAAAATATGGATAAAGAACATCCTCTTTGGCATTTAGCTTTTAGACAATGATAGAGCTACAATATGTATTCACTGTTTGTTTATCAGTGGAGGTCTTCTTATTTTCCTGCGGATTTTCGACCAAGGAAGGGATGAACAACAAAACAAATGTCAAAATTCACACAAGAACGCCACCATTCCATAGACAGACAGACAGCTTAGCTCTCCCAGCGTCCCGCAGTCGCTCCTCTTGCATCCGCGCCACTGAATGAACGCGTCGTTGTCGTCAAACGATTTATTCGCGCGCACACGTGACAGAGATGTGACTGGGATTACAACTATACCGAAATGTCGCGCGCCTCCCTGTAAGTCATGTTTATATAATGTTATATGTGACACTCTCTCTCTCTTTCTCGCTCCTTCTCTCTGTCGCTCTCTCTCTCCACCTCTCTCTTTCTCTCTCTCTCCATCTCTCTCTCTCTCGCCCCGTATGCGCGCACTGGAGCTGGCGCGAGCTGGTCCAGCACGCGACGGCGACAGCGGTCACACGTAAAACACGTCAAACAGCACCGAGCGGTGATCTGCAGAGTGAGGGCTGCTGGGAGCTCGGCGGTGTCGGTTTGACCCAGTATTTAGGAGGGCGCCCCAGCTCCGCGGGGTTTTACGCACACGGCGCACGTAGACCCGGTGAGATCGTCACGGGCGGGATCGGAGAGCGACATTGGCGTGAGTCGGTGCCTCAGCCTGGACCGGTGCAGGGATCGCCCCGGACTGAGCGAAACCGGAGCGTTCCACAGAGGGCAGCACCCGTCTCTCGGCTCTGAGTCAAGCGGGAGGCCCGGAGCGACATCAGGATGTAGCTGCGAATTATCGGAGGAGAGAGGAGCGCTCCAGAGGAAGAGAGCGGACCGAGGCGGGACGGAGGGGACATGGGGAAGGACCAGGAGCTGCTCCAGGCCGTGAAGACCGAGGACCTACTGACAGCTCAGCGGCTTCTACAGAGACCTCGGCCAGGAAAAGCCAGTCAGTATCCCTCCATCCTAATGTCTCTCTCTCGCTCTCTCTCTCTCTCTCTCTCACACACACACACACACACACACACACACACACACACACACACACACACACACACACACAACCATAGCACCATTTAGGCTAAATGGCATCACATCAGATTTGACCTGCACTGTCCTAACCTGGTAATGACGGGTTGTGTGTGTGTGTGTGTGTGTGCGTGTGTGTGTGTGCGTGCGTGCGTGCGCACGCACACATTCCTGCATGCAACTATGACGTTGCTTGTGTGATAGTGATGACGTTGCACGACACCAGAATGTAAATATAAATTAAGAGTTGCGCTTATCACCCATCTTCCAATATCGATCACTCCGTGTGCCCGCACGAGCACACCCAAACGCGCGCGCGCGCGTGATTTAGTATGCGATAGTCCACAAAGGTCCTCCACCGCTCTCGGGACAGGCGGATTATTGGTGTGTGAAGACGCCAGATGTTAGTGGTAATAATGTGATGATCGTACACGTGCAGACATCTGCATGCGTGCACGTACGCTCCCAGAGCGTGCGTGCCCGACTGCTTGACGCGAGTCAGCTGCGACTTGAGGTGATAATTAGATTTCAATTACAGCTTTGAAACTCCTCTCCTCCTCTTCCTCCTCCTCTTCCTCGTCCTCTTCCATTCCTCCACTCAGCATCCTCGTCCTGGTTTCTCTTCCCTCATTTAACTGAAGATATTTACTCAAGTTTGGCACTTAGTTACAACCAAGGGGAAATTAATCTTTGCCTTATTGCCTTTTTCCAGTTTATAATGCATTCATGATGAGGCAAAACACCAAGCGATTCAAAATAAATGCAGTAATAGTTGTAGGGAATTTGCGTTCAGTGATAATTTAAAGTCAGTCCTCCTCTCCTCTCCTCCTCTCCTCTCCTGTGTGTTTATCTCTGAACATTCCAGCAGTGCCACGGAAAAGAAAAATGCTTCTCCTCAAACGCCAGAACAGATCAGCTCTGAGTGCTCAGTCCACTGCACACTGACAAAAAGAAAATGGGGGAAGGCGGGCAAGAGGGCGAGGTGGGCAAAGCCGAGGACAGGAGAGATGGAATGGGAGAGGGAGCGCGTGAGCGTGGAGGGCAGAAGAAGGAGGGAGGCACTGACACACAAACACAGGTGGCGGCTTAAAAGGCAGGAAGTGATGGAAGGAGGTTAAAGGGTGAATTGGGGGAATCAGCAGTTCGCGCTCAGTGTGCGTCCAGGTTGATGTTTGAATAATTTAACAGGTTACAGAGTCACACACCTCACACACACACAGTTACAGACAAGCATGCTCAAAAACCTGCACACTCATACACATCAGGTGTTTGTCATGTGACTGGCAGCGCTTGGATTCTATTAAGATGTCACTGTGGTGGTTTATTAAAAATAACACCGGTCTGATCTGGTGACAGGAACACAACAGCTCTCTGTCGCTGCAGGATAAAGTCAAATAATTAAAATGGAGAAACACAATTATCTCTTTTTTTAACCTAGTTTGATGACTTTTTCCATCCATCTGTGCACTTATCCAAAGTAGATCTCTCTGTGTCAACTGGACTGAAAGGTTTCCTTGAAAACGTTTCGCCCTCTCTCCAGAGAGCTTCTTCAGTTCTGAAGAAGCTCTCTGGAGAGAGGGCGAAACGTTTTCAAGGAAACCTTTCAGTCCAGTTGACACAGAGAGATCTACTTTGGATAACCATGACCTGGATGACTGAGAATCTACACAGACATCTGTGCACTTCTTACCAGCAATAACGTGTGTTTCTATTCTCACATTAAATTTAATCCATCTGACTTCTGTAAACATTCCTCACAGTGTTGACGTAATGTAATAGTGACTCAATGCTTTTATTTATAAGTAAAAAATAATGATCATGTTTTTATTCTTTTATTTAATGGCCAGTTTGTTTGCAGCAGAACGGGCCGAGCTCTGAAAATCTGTAGCAGATCTGAAATGGTGTTTTCAACGGAAAAGTTGGGTCATACAATAATATACTGCATCTATTTTATGTTAGGAATCTAAAACGGACACACAATGTATTGACCTCTACTGGAGATTAACAAAGTTCAGAGCTTGGTGAACTTTGTGATTAAGTAAACAACAGTCCTACCGCCGTGGTAAAGCAGCAGATCTAAAAGAAACAGTGCTGTTGCTGAACTTTGAGCGGAATGGAATGGAATGTTTGAAAAGCACTCCAAATTTGACCCCGGAGACTTTAAGATATAGAATTAAGCCTACTGCGAGTCTGGTGTCAGTGTTTGACATGTTTTTATAGTGTGCAGCTGTAGCCAGAAGTGCCTCCTCTTGAGGTTCCTTGTGTTTTGTTGGGAGTAATTGCCTCACGCCGAGTGTGTTTGGCAGGCAGGCGTTCAAGGATGACTTAGTGTTTCTAGTAAGAATACAAGACAGTAACCTAAAAACAAAATCATTCCCAAGCTCCATCTTGATTATTCTCAAAGCCACATTAGGTTTATACTGGATTTTACCATTTCGTATGATAAAAATGTTTAATCAATGGCTGGAACCCAGTTGTAGAGCTCCAGTGCATAAAATGCGGTGGCATCTAGTGGTGAGAATAAAGTTAGACACTATGGGCAAAATAAGAAATAAAATCCAAAGTTTGAGTGTCATGGTTAGCACAACTCTGACTTTCTGTTAACAGAAATCCGATTTTTTTTTTAGTGTTTTCTTACCTGTATGTACAATATCTGATTCATAATACTGAAATAACTGGAGCTCAACCAGGTCCAGGGGACGGTTTCCATTTTTGTTTCTCCAAACTTGCTTGTTGCCCATCCTCGGATGGGGCTTGTGTTCGTGCCTGTTTTATCAAGCTGCTTGCTGGAAAAACCCAGTTTCTGAGCATAATTCTCTTTTGTTGACTTTGTTTAACTCAAAATATCTTTAAAAGGCTGAGACTGCTTTGTGTCTGTGTGGAGACGGACCGATCAGGCCTTATGGAATCTGGACATCACAGTTAGGTAATGAGACCCCTGGAGGAACCTTACACACACCTCTCTAGAGGAGTGTGTCCTCTCTCGCAGAGCTGAGCACTGCTCTGTAAAGAGCTCCATTTCAAATAAACTCTAAAGAGCTGTAAGGAGGCAAATGATGTGTACTTGTGAATTAATACGGGACTAATCCCTGCCAAGTGATTGACAGTGCGTGAGAATGACACGTTGATTGGTTACCATAGTAACTGGGGAACTATCCGGCGGTTTTAGGCCTAACTTTGCCATAAAAAAAAATGCATTCCTGTGCTAGGACACTGATACGATGACAGAGAGAAAAAGATTCTGCCACTTCAAAGTGAGTTAAACAAGTCCAGGTTTTAACCTAAGAGAAGCCTTTACGTCCGTGTTAGACCGTCACAGGCAGCTGCGTCTCACTATTTTATTCAGTAAACATTATCTGAGGCCAAATGGGGGGAGGTTTGTACTATTTCCGGATAGACGTAGAGGAAAAGAACTGGAGAGGAATCGTGGACACGCTGGAAATTTCCGATGGGGTCATGTGACTCTGCTCCGTTCTCATTGATTCATCTGCGTGGGGGGATGGTTCTTATTTTTAATCCAACTTAGATCGGGGGGGTGTACCTGCACATGTGGACACACACACACACACACACACACACACACACACACACACTCACACACATTTAGGAGAATGATGTCGTCTTCAGAGTGTAAACAGAACCAGCAGAACAGCCAATCACTGCCGCTCTTTAGCAAATTACAGTGAAAGAGTGTGAGATGTGGATGAAGGGATGAAGTGCAGATAGAGCTGTGGAGAGAGGGACAGAGGGAAGCTTTTCCCCAGATTACAGAACAGCTACAGATTACGCCCAGTGGATTATGAGGGTTTGACCAAACTGAAAAAAAGTGCGGGCAGAGAAACAAACAAGCCGCTCTTCATTTACGCCAGTGTGTTTTTGGATTTTGGAATTTGAACCTCCCTCCAGTCTGTCCCCAATCAAGATTATCACATTCACATATGCGCACACCTACACTACACCACACACACACACACACACTCGGATTTATTTAAGATCCAGGCATTTGTGATATCAAAGCAAACATTTCTGGAGCTTTGATGGTGAGTTCCCCAGACTTATTGCTGCGTCTGTTCCCGGCCCGCTCTCTTCTCCTTGACCTGCATTATTGTCGGAGTTGAGAAACTATTTTAGGTGTATAAGTGTGCCAACTCATCCTGCTGGACGGAAGTATTGGAATATGTAGAAGCTACTAATCGGTGAGGAGATGTAAAGAGTTTGTGCTGATTTTCTTTGTTGTTTTCCTTCCAGAGCTCCTTGGAGCAGCAAAGCGAGTGAACGTCAACATCCAGGATGCAGATGGGTGAGGACATGAAATGATTCTCCTGTGTGCCAGATTGCCTGGTTCTGTTGCCATTTACAGCCCAGTATCTGAGCAAATTAGGTTTCTGGGAAATAGTTTGAACATCTTTGAGAGTCGATGATCAGAATGATTGCTGTTTGTCAGCGCCCCGGCCTGAGCAATAAGTGGAGCCAGTATCGAGGAGTTCATATGATAATGATGACACACCTAAACTGAGCTGAAAACATACATCACAAACAGCAAGCTCCTCTAGTAGCAGCTTGCTCTGCTTTATTCTCTAACAGCTACCTTGTCTAATTAACAGAAATTTGTCAAAGGCCATAATCCCATTCTGACATCATCCTGATATCAAATATCATCATAATGTCATAAAATGCTCAACTCCTGTCATTAGCTGGTAGCGCAGCTTTAGGAGCCTCGTATTAACTCTGGCTGTAATACTATAGATATGGACTATATTTAGACTCCTGGCTGGTTGAAATTTTTCTCTGCGTGCACATGCTTGGCTTGCAAATGCGTTCCGTTTGACTTCGTCACATAACTAAGATCTTTTTGTTATGCTGATTGAAATCAGATAATTGGAGTCAGCTTCTTGCGTAATGACTGATGATTCGTTGATTTGTCTCCAGGGCCTGGCCCTTAAATTCACTAGGGATCCATTAGACACACACACACACACACACATGCACTGTGAGTGCACGCCTGGCTCTGGGGTAGGGAGATTGCTTATTAATGGAAGTAGGTCATTTGCCCCCTCCTGTCGCTCACAGAGCTGAGGGGCGGAGCTGCACTACGCGGGAGATTATTTCAGCAAAGTTATGCGGTGTGGGGTTTTTTTGTATTTTTTACTGCATATATAGATGTGTGTATATTTGCACATAATCTGTATCTGTGTGAAGGTTGGCGCCGCTGCACCACGCTGCTCTGAGTGGCAACAAGGAGCTGATCTCACTGCTGCTGGAGGCGCAGGCAACAGTGGATATTAAAGACCACAAAGGTACACAAACATGTTTGTGATGTCCTCAAAACTCACCGTTACCGTGTAATAAAACACAACTCCAGCCAGGAAACAATCACAAGTAAACAGGAAAAAAATAGAGTGCTAATTTCCTCCATTGTGGTTGGTCACACCACAGGATGCAATATAAATCTGAGCCTTGAGCACAATAAAAAGTGCAGGTGTGTTTGTTGGTTTTCATGTGTGCTCATCTAACAGTAGAAGAGAAAAATCTGAGGACAGATGGGAGATCTAATCCCTCCAGTACTGGGGACCTGCTGAATTCCTGTTTTACAGCGACCCTCACATCCTGGTGACCGAGAGAACATTTTCTTCATTTTCATTTTCACTTCGGATTATGGCCACCACGTCTTCTTCACGCTCTTAAAATGTAAAAAGGTCACAACCCTGGACATCCTGTTTCCCTGTTAAAAACAAAACTATAATCTACAGAAATACACGTGACACCCACATGGAAGGTCTTTACCTCTTCATTCTGTTATGATCAGCAACATTTAGTGAGGCCTTTATTGTCATGCAAACACAAAAATAATCCTCCTTAATCTGAAGGTGCAGTGCTATTTCATAAATCCAGCAGAAGTGGGTGGTGTCACCTCAGCAAGGTGAGCTCTGTCTGCCTCTGCACACAGATCTGCTTCTTCTGAGAGTCACTCTGCTAAGCGCTCTTCCTGCCGGAAGCAGGTTGGCTGCAATGCCCGGTGTCCTGCAAGGTCTTGCAGTTCAGGGGGGAATTTTTGTTAGTGAACTTTGGCTCAAAGCATTCTTTTTTTTTTTTGCTTTTGGCTCCCGAGTGTTTTCCACAGGAACACAACAGGTCGCCAACATGTCAGGAAAAGGATTTTTAAAAATCTAATGTCAAAAAGATATTCTCAGATGTGCAGTCATTTTAAAAGTGGATGCGATCCCCTCCATGTGTGGTATAATGATGCTCCATTGATTATATTTATATTTTAAGCATAAAGAAATAATCAACATTTTTGCCTGCTTGTTTATGCATTTATGCAACAATAATGGAATTTATGTATTTGCACGTGCTCTGCGTGTCTCTTTGTCCTGTGTCTGCACGCCTGTGTTGTGTTGTGTGTGTGTTTTGCTGTGCTGTCATGTTGGGCTGTGTGCTCTCGTGTGCGTGTGTGTGTGTGTGTGTTTTGTGTAGGGATGCGTCCTCTGCATTACGCTGCATGGCAGGGGAAGACAGAACCAATGAAAATGCTGCTGAAGGCAGGCTCATCCGTCAACGGGCAGTCAGACGAAGGGCAGATCCCTCTACACCTGTCATCTCAGCATGGACACTACGATGGGGTAACTGTGTTTGTGTGTTCTGTGCGCCGCAACTGTTGTTGTGAGGTGTGTTTATCTGTTGTGTGCACAGCGATGCATGTGGGACCTGTGATTATTCCAAGTTCAAACATTCAGAAGCAACGTGAGGGGGTTTTTATGTGCTGCTTGTAGAGGTGACTGTATCTTTGCATCACAGACGGAGATGCTGCTGCAGCACCAGTCAAACCCCTGCATCTCAGATTCAGCCGGGAAAACGCCGCTGGACCTCGCCTGTGAATTCGGACGCGTCGCGGTGAGTGTGTTTGACCTAAAGGCAAAGGGACACCATCAGACTCAGCATCGCTGGTCAAGTGCGTGTTCACATTGCGAAGAAACGTGACTCTGGTTGAGCAAACAATCGCGCAGTTGCATAAAAAAGTATATGCATAGTTTGATGAAATTGAATGAAAACGATATTCCAGGTCCAGAGTTAACAGTGTTACAGTAAAACGTACTAAAAACGCAATAACAAAATCATAAATGTCTATTTATTCTTCTGTGGAGCCGCACGAGCGTTTCAAAGCTGCGACAGTCAAATATTTACTATTTAAAACACTTTTTTTTTTAGCTACAAAATGCTCTGTTGTTGCTGCGCCACAGTTGAGCATGCTTATTTATCCTGCGTCTGTGTGTGTTTGTGTGGGAGGCAGGCTCATTATCTTCCATTCTGTTCCCAGACAATATATAAAATTCATTACTGAGTAAATTCATGAAATTAAAATCCAATTTAAATATCACATTCAGACTTGACCTCGCTGTCCCTCATTACGCTAAACAAAATCTACAAATTCTATTAAACCTTCCACTAACACCCAGAAGGCTGCTAGCTGGTGATTTTGGTGCAGAGAACTTGAATCTGACATGCACAGGTTTCACAAGTGGCAGTGTGGTTATTATCGCTCACACTGTGTCTCTGCTTCTAGGTGGTCCAGCTCCTGCTCAGCAGCAACATGTGTGCAGCCATGCTGGAACCGAAACCCTCTGATCCCAACGGTGTCTCACCTCTGCATCTGGCTGCTAAGAACGGACACATCGATGTAATACGGTGTGAAAATCCTTCTCCCTCCCTCCTCTAGACTGTCCTGCGATAACAGAGTGGCAAAAATCCCTCTTTTCTTTCCACGTGAGAGCATTTCACAAAGACACGTGTTCCTCCGTTGCAGATTGCTAATTCAGGCTGGTATAGACATCAACAGGCAGTCAGAGTCTGGAACAGCTCTACATCAGGCAGCGCTCTGTGGGAAGACAGAGGTGGTCCGCCTGCTCCTGGATGTAAGTCTGCCCGCCTGTCCTGCTCTCCGCGTGTACGACTGTTGAATGTGTTGATGAAGAGCAGCTGTTGTTGAAGCTTCTGAACCTCATCTGAGCAACTTTACACCTCAGCACTTGGCATCCATCCCGGGGAGCTGTGTGATGAAGCCAGCAGGATGCTAGCTTCTTCCATAACTCTGCAGCAGTCTGGCTCTTGTGCGTGCTCCCTTTTGTTCTTTAATCCTTTTGCCACCCTCAGCCGACAGGGATGCAGACGCGCGTAATGACTTGAGAATTTTGAGTCAGGTTCTGTACCACTTTAAACATGACCACGTGGCCTAAAGGATAAGGCGTCTGACTTCGGATCAGAAGATTGAGGGTTCAAGTCCCTTTGTGGTTGTTGGAGAAGCAACATTTTTGAACCTTTCCTGATTGTCTTCAAGGTGACAGGAGTGATAAATGGGGGAAAGAGCTGCTGGTGTCCATGGCAGTGTTGCAGGTCTTCCTGTAACATCAGGACCTGTAGCTCTTTCCTAGAGGGACTTAAATGATTTTTCTTTCCTTTGCTGTCTAATCCTCTGGAGTGGCGCTGGCTCTGCTGCTCCACAGTTTCTGCACCACACTGTTACATCGCACAGGAGGCTTTCCACACTTCCTCCTCCTCCTCCTCCTCCTCCTCTCCTGTAGCAGGAGTTCCTTCTGAAGTCAGCGATGGTCTCTTATGTGTTGTTTGTTTGAGTCGCAAGAATCATAATGGCTGCGAGTGACCTCTTTGTGTTTTGTCCTCTCTCATCCAGAGCGGAATCAGTGCAGGCGTGAGAAACACCATGAGTCAAACAGCACTGGACATTGTTAACCAGTTCACCACCACGCAGGCCAGCCGAGAGATTAAACAACTACTGAGGGGTGAGCTCATCTGTACAAACACACACAAAAATCCAGCGTATAATAAAACTCAGGCTGTCAGCACGTCTGACATGACTAACTCACATGCAGAACAAACAAATCAGGAAGGCCACCCTCACTGAAACTCGCTCCATTTTCCTCTGACTCCTCCTCCTCCTCCAGCTCTGCGTTCTGCATCCACGCAAGTGTGAAAATCTCTGCTGACAGACACTATCCTCTCGTTTTCTAGACGCTTCAGCTGCGATGCAAGTACGCGCACTAAAGGATTATTGCAACAACTACGACCTCACGAGCCTCAACGTTAAAGCTGGAGACATTATCACGGTATATCACGGATGTAATAACATTAATGCTGACTGAGCTTGTAGGAGGGCTCCTCTAATATTGCCTATCGAGTTAGGGCCTTCTGCAGTTCTGGCTAGCTTGGTGGGAGTTGAGACTGTTTTACTGAACGGTTGTTGTTGGGGAGTTGGGAATTAGTCAAAGACCCACACCTGAGACCACGTGGCCTGAAGGACGAGGCGTCTGACTTCGGATCAGAAGATTGAGGGTTCGAATCCCTTCGTGGTTGTTGGCGTAGCAACATTTTTTAACTGTTCTTGATGGTGACAGGAGTTCTAAATGGTGCAAAGAGCTGGTGCTGGTCTTCCTGTAGCATCAGGTTCTGTACTGGTGTGACCACGTGGCCTAAAGGACAAGGCGTCTGACTTCGGATCAGAAGATTGAGGGTTCGAATCCCTTCGTGGTTGAGTCTGATTTTTGACATGTTTTTGTCAAATAATATATTTTATTTGGCATAGTTGGAGCCACTGACACAAGAGTTGTGTGAGAATTCCTCAGTTGTGACACATCTGTGTGGCCTGAGGCAAATTTGTCTGCCTTGTTTGCATGCTGACAGGTAATTTATCTTTATCTGTACATAACTGTCGGCAGGTTTTGGAACAGCATTCTGACGGGCGGTGGAAGGGCTGCATTCACGACAATCGCACAGGAAATGACCGCGTGGGCTACTTCCCCTCCAACATGGTGGAAGTCATCAAGAGGGCAGGTGACCACCCACATCACAGTAACGTCACTGCGTGTGTGTGTGTGGGTGAGGATGCGTACATTTTTGCATATGTGTGTGAGTTCTGCAGCTGCTGTAGGTAGAGCTGTGTTAGCGAGCCGCGGCATCATCATCAGCCTCTTTGGGAAGGCCGCCCATTTTCCCTCAACTGTCAATCATCGCCATCGACCATGGTCGTCGGTGGCTGTCGACCCTGCTCCCTCCTCTCTTCCTCTTAACTTGTGCTCCTTCTGTCACCATTCCTGATCACTAACCAACCGTGGGTGGTTTACTACAAAGTGACTAGACAAAATCTAAAACTGCAGCTGTTTGTGCTTAATGACCAAAAAAAACCCTGTTAGCAGAAGTTAATTTGCAAAATCTAAATTAGTATTTTTGGCCTGTTGACGTCACTTCGTAGTGTACCCTTCTGCTCTCAGTTCTGCTTTTGTTCACATCGTTTGTTTGCTATGTTTCTATAGTGTTACTATAATTTTATTTATAGAGATATATTCCTTGTGGATATATGGATGTGTTGATTTTCTCCTATTTTGGGTTTGATCACTTATGTTTTTTTTTAACTTTTGATAGTTTTCTTTCACATTGACTGATCAGTTGTTGTGTTGTTGTTGTTGTTGTTGTTTTGCGCCTCCCTCCCCCTGGCTCTTGCCCAGGTTACTCCCCCTCCCAGCAGTGCCACACCCTCCTGCTCCGCAGGCCTAACCCCTGTCCCACTGTGTCGATCAAGGGACACTCGTACCCCCCCACCAAAGTCCTCCCCCTGCATCTTCCGTCCCCTCCTCCCTCTTACCACAGCACACAGTCGCTCCCTCGCTTCTCCTCCTTTGGGTACGTTCCTCTTCCCATCTCTCCTCCTTCTCTGTCTACTCCTCCTCCTCCTCCTCCTCCTCCTCTGTCCACTTCTGAGGAGCTGCAGAATCAGACAGGTACATACTGTAAATACAGTAGAATCACTGCAAAACATGTCAATAATAGCACACATTTAAACTCTGACAAGATCACATACAGATAAGTGTGTGTATGTGTGTGTGTGTGTGTGTGCGTGCGTGTGTGCGTGCATGCATGTAACACAACAAAATGCTGAAAACGTTCGTACTGCACCGTATTATTTATAGATAGATAGATAGATAGATATTGCCATTGTTTTGTATATATTTCTATACCAATTATTGTCACTTATTATCGATTACATTTTTTAGTAGAATCTCTGTGTTTATAATCGTTTTGTGAGTGTGTGTGAGTGTGTGTGCTTGTACATGCTCAAGTGTGTATGATTGCATGTATGTAAAGTACATACATGAAGCAAGAGAGAGAATAAACAACTTTAAATTCACAAAATACAGAACTGGTGTGTGTGCTTGTGTGTGGGTCTGTGTGTGTGACACAGGTTCACGCACAGCAGAGCCGAGTCCTCAAGGCTCTCCGACTCTGGGACAACAGAGCAGCAACAGTGAGGACATCTGGGTTCTACGTAAACCTCTGGCAGGTAAAGGAAAAAGTGAAGGCTTTTTTTTTTCTTTGACCTTTAACTTGAATCTGTGTGTGTGTGTGTGTGTGTGTGTGTGTGTGTGTAGGTGGGGAGCGGAGCGGCAGTGTGGGTAGCATTGGAAGCCTTCGTTCATCCAGCAGTTTGCAGAACTCTGGAAACACGCATGTCCTGACCACGCCTGCACCCAGTCCTCACCCGGCAAACACACCAGGAGGGGTCAACACACACGGGCTCAACGCTCCGGGCCTGCACGCACAGGCCGAAGGTGTCAAAGTAAGAGACATCTGCCATCTATTTAAATTCACTGGCTCATGCCTGTTGCTTCCCTTCCTGGAAGAAACACAAAGTTTGCAGGAAACGGCACATTATGCTAACCACAATTTTGTTTCCTGGAAAAGGTTTACTTCTGTTAACTGATGAAAGGTATTTCATTTTTAAACCAATAGCGTACGGAATAAACATGCATATCTTGTTTAACTGCAGGCAGGAGGAAAAGTCACAAGTCAGACTCTGTTTATATTACTGTATGTACACTGAGCTTAGTCACACCTCTGGGATCTGAATCATCCTCCCTGAGTGGATGCATCATTCTGCAAATGTGCATATTTATGTGTGTGTGAACATATTTCAGTTGTGTTTTTGCTTTTAGCTCCTGGCCACAGTGCTGTCTCAGTCTGTTAAAGCCAAGGAACATCTTTTGGAGCAGTCGCAGTCTGTTGAGCAGTCAGCAAGTAAGGGCGCAGCCTCACCAAAAAGACATCAAGTCATCATTTTTAATTCAAGTTTAAAACTCTTTTCGCTGAACTGGTAGCTGCTGATTAAAAAAATCAGGGTACTTCACAGTTCAACAGGTGCCTCAGGGTGTATTTAGATCAGTGTTTGTATGTTTTTTTTTTATTATTTTTTCCCAACCTGCCTCTCTAAAGACCAGCTGTCTGTTTATATCAGGCACTAGCAGCATTTCCTGCTCCCATGCTTGTAAAATAGTGATATGAATCATATTTTATTTATAAAAGCGCTTTCAAATTGCATTTAAACACAGACTGTTCTTTCATGAGGTACAATCGTTGTGGCTGTCATGAATTATTAAAGTTTTGAGCCAAATGAAAAATATTCAAAAACAAAATACCAACTGCCGGCAGATGGCGCAATAGAGTATTTCTGTCGTTCGCTCCATCAAATTGAAAACATGGGAACAAATAATAGCTGAACACAGAGCAAACGGCTTAGTTACGCTCTCTGTGAACATTTTTTTTAAATGGCCAGCACTTAAGCTAGAGACCCTTGACGTGAATTTAGACAGGAGTTCCTATGGTAACCACAATCAGATCCTAACTTTGCATTAAACAAAACTGCAAGTCTTACAAATAACAGTGTCTCTTTTTTTCTTTGTTTTGACGTTGTCTTTCCCCTGTCTCTGTTCCACCTCCATGACAAGGCTCTTCTGGCTCCACCACAGTTCAGGAGCAGCGGTCCTTTGAGCGCAAGGCAGAGGAGGATGATGGGAAAGTGAGTTTTCTTTCCACAGCGAGCGCTGCCACCTCTTCTTCATGTTGCTCCTGTTTTCTCTCAAATGATATTTCAGTTTGAGAGAACGATGCCGACCAGGGTGAGATCAGTAGGTGCTGCAAGGTACCTGAACAGATGACACCCCGAAGATCGGGCATGCCAGTGTGTCACCATGGAGACAGGCAGAATGACAGGCATATCGAGGAGTCGGTTGCTGTCTTGCCTTCTGTTCCCACTCCTTCCTCCCTCCCCAGACCTCACAACCTGCCGGGCACCCACATGTTGTGGTTCCGCAGCGCTGAGGCTTTAATTCTGCAGTTGTCCTAGAATTGGCTCTCCCCTTTTTCTGACGTAACCAGGATATGTAGATGATTAAACTCTTAGAATGTTCAAAACTTTAAAACAAATCTATTGTAAATAAGATAAATAAGATGTCCTCCTCATACTGTAGTGTATTCTATTCTTCAGGTTCTGGTCTTACTAGCTAACAGATTTTTATTGTAAACCAGATGTTATCCCAGGGAATAACAGTGGGAGGTTCTCACATGCTGTGTACTCTCCAGGTTAGGGTTCTAGAAATATGCAAGTATTCTCTGCCATTAGTGGTCTGAGTTTTGTTCTAGAAGCAGGCAGTAGTTCTCTGTTCTAGAAGCAGGCAGTATAAAATATGTGTTCTAGAAGCAGGCAGCAGTTCTCTGTGTTCTAGAAGCAGGCAGTAGTTCTCTGTTCTAGAAGCAGGCAGCAGTTCTCTGTGTTCTAGAAGCAGGCAGTAGTTCTCTGTGTTCTGTGTTCTAGAAGCAGGCAGTAGTGACGTGGCTTGGTGAGTTTCAGCTGCAGTTCTACACCACCCACTTCCTCACTGCAGGATATGATCTAGACACCATTAGCCGCATGACCCCTGAGGTAAGGTCATGATCCCTGACCCCCTCACGCCCCACCCTGCCCTGCCCCCTGTCTGTCAAGGCCTCACCAGGCACAGCTCCACTTTGACCTGGATGATGTCATCATGATCCCATTGTCTGTGTCACCTGACCCCCCAGTGTGAGTCCTGAACCAGTCACTCCTCATTCTCTCTGCTTCATACCTACATGTATTATTGTGATCGTTTACGTCACTTAGAATGTCTGTGATGCAGAAATCAGTGTATTAGGACAGACTCTGTCCTGAGAACTAAGCCTGATATTCCCTAACCCATATCACAGCTCATGTGTGAATGTCAGTCACGTGTTTCAAATTGTGTTCATTTAAAAAAAAAAAAAAAAAAAAAAAAGAATTACAGTAGTCTCTAAATTCCTGATGTGAGTCCATATACCTTGAATTCAAGGACCTGACTGCTATTGGGGTCATGAAGCCTGGACATCGAAAGAAGTTAATGTCAGAGATCAGCAGGCTGCCTGCCACTGACTGGCTGCCTGACCACAAGCCCGTAAGTCTCTAATGTGTTACAGGATACAGAAAGGCGCGCACACACACACACACACACACACACACACACACACACACACACACACACACACACACACACACTGACCATACTGTCTGTCTGTGCCTTTCTAACATTGCTTGGGGTTTTCTGCTTTAGGCCAATCTTGCAGACTGGCTGTCTCATCTGGGTCTTAGTCAGTATTATCAGGTTCTGGTGCAGAACGGCTACGAAAACATCGACTTTATTTCTGACATCAGCCTCGAGGATCTGCAGGAGATTGGCATTACTAAGCTCGGTAAGCCAGGAACGCTAAGATGGGGACTAAAACCAAATGCGTAACTATATATTTTTTTGTTCTCATCAGGCCATCAGAAGAAGCTGATGTTGGGAGTGAGGAGACTAAAGGAGCTACAGAGAGGCGAAATGAGCGCTGAGCCTCCTCGCAGCCCGTCAACGCCTCCATCCAGTCCAGGTGGCAGCGCAAGCCCAGAGCCCCGCAGGGAGGTGAGGAGGCAGAGAGAAGGGACCTCCAGCCCGCTGGCCAAACCTCGCCCAGTTCCCACATACCCACAGACCCCTCCCCACACACCGACTCAAACTCCACCACAAACTCCACCACACATTCGCAACCAGCAGGCCTCGCCCAGAGCCCGGCCACGCCCCTCCACCAAGATGGCTGCTGCAGATACTTCCGTTCCGCTGCTCTGCCTACCCGGCGACGAGGAAGAACGGCGGAGAACGAACAGTCTGATCGGCTCCGAGTCAGACTCTCGTTATGCCACCGTGTGTCGCAGCAGCTCTGCCAATACCGCCGCTGCTAATGATGTCACTTTTAACCGCAGCCAATCATCGGTTACCCTGCGTCCTCGTCGGAAAGGTCGGCCCCCGACGCCACCTAAACGGTCTTGCTCTTCCATTACTGGGGGTGATGGGGAGGGAGACGGCCTGGAGGAGGGGCCTCTGGGACTCCCGACCTACCGAGAGCGACGAGCGAGTGACTGCGGCAGCCTGGGGTCGGCTTTAAGCTCTCAGGATTCAGGAAGCCTGGAGAGATCAGAAGGAGCTTCTGGGAGCGTTCGCAGCCTCGCTGCCATGTTGGAGACCTCCATCGTGAGTGGAGCCAAAACCCTGCCGAGGAATCTGGGCAGCAGCAGTAACTACCTACAGGTGGGTCTGTTTGTCAGTGGCACAAATAATGATGAACGAAGCTCCAGCACAAGAGGAGCTCAGCTGACTCCCAAGCTTCACTCACATCATCCCTGCTTAAATTTGAGCAGGGATCACCTTTGATTTTCAGCCCCTACCTAAGAACAAAATTAGGATCAGAGCATAATCCCTTCACTGGACGTGTGTGGGGAGTTTTATGCTGCTCCTGCTCTAACCAGTGTGGTCTGTGGTCTCTGTGTTGTGTCTAGACTGTAATAAGCACCTATTTTGTTTACTGCTAACATGCGTATTTTAAAATCTGATCTCCAGGTGAGTCCACCCACACTTCGCCGCCAGGCAGGTGCAGGAGGCCTTGGATCTGAGGAGGATGATGTCTTGAGTCGACGGAGGACCATCAGTGGGCCTGAAAGCTTCCCTGGTAATGAGAATGACCTGTTACCACGGGAACAGGTTCAGCAGCGGCCAGAGCCGCGCCCCCGTTCCACCGTGGGCCCCTCCGCCTCTTCTGACCTCACAGACGGCACGGCGACGGTTCGAAGGAAACCACGGCCTCTTGTGACCGAAACTGATGCGCTGGCATCGGGGGCTTCCACTGTTGTTACCATGACAACCGGCTCAGACACTGTACGCAGGAAACCACGCATGTCTGAGCACACAGAAAGGGCTGGTCAAAGCAATAACCAGCCAGACACTGGCAGAGAGGTGCAGCAGAACGGCGGCGTGGTCCTGCGGAGGAGACCCGTGTCTGAGGCTTCTGACAGGACGGAGCACGGCAAGGAGACCTGCGAGTGGATGGAGGCTAGGAAGTCGCTGAAGCCACCGGTGTCACCCAAACCGCCCACGGTCAACCTGAGGAAGACTCAAGCTGACCCTCCAACACCGACCCGCAGGGTCCCCATACCCGGCCCCGAAACTACTGAGACGGCACAGAGCCCAGGTGAGACGTGAACACAGTCATCCTGGAAATAAAACCAGCAGAGATGTTCACAGACAAAAGTGCAGTACAATACCAAAAGAACAACGTAATATTCTTTGTCTGAACAGAACCCAAGCAGCGCGTTCCTCCTCCTGTGTCCCCGAAACCCCGTGGACCTCCGACTGCCCCGAAACCAGTTAAACCATTAACATCAGCAGCCATGAGCCCGTCTCCTGCAGCCTCCAGCCCAGCTGCAGGCAGCCCCAGCCCAATTCCCAAACCTTCCTGTCCCTCTTCTGCCCCTCTTCCAGCTCCTGACACTCCTTCCGCCCCTTCCCTCTCTCCAGGACTTCCAGTTACATCCCCTTCCCCAGCACAGAGCCCCTCCAGCCCCACTCCTCACCCTGTGAAACCTCCACGCTCCTCCATCGCTGGCCTCTCCATAGACCTTGTGGGAGGCAGGGAGGTGGAGGAGGAAGAGGACAGGAAGAGAGAGGAAGAGGAGAAGAGGCTCCAGGCAGACCACAAACGCCAGAGAGAAGAGGACAGGAGGAAGAAAGAGGAGGAGGAGAGGAGAGAAGGGGAGAGACACGCTGAAGTAAAGCAGGAGGAGGAGGAGGCACAGCATCGTTTGGAGGAGACCAGTGTCTGCTTGGCTGCAGCGGTGGAGGCTGTGGAACACAAAATCAAAGAGGAGGACGCTGAGAACGAGTGAGTACTTATTTTCTCAGGCTGAAGTGCTGAAACGACACGTTGACTCAAGCTCCAATCACAACCCGAGATCGTCCCTTACGATTAACATTCCCTTCCTTTCCTCTGCTTTTTAACTTGATGGCTGTAATTTGAGGGCACCTTTGCTAGATTTATCTGATTTACATTAATAGTGTAAAACACTGGGATAAAACTCTGACTGCAGTAGCCTGACTGTTGGAGTTAAAGGTGTATGACCAAACAAATGAAAGAAAAAACAAGTCTCAGGTTTCACTCTTGCTTCTGTGAAATCTGTGGTCTCTGTGGTAACAGGCTTCTTGGAAATAAAACTGTCAACAGTGTCAGACGTGTCAAACAACACGTTTGATTTCCTGGATTCACGACAATTAAGACTGCGTGAAAGACAAAGAACCAGCCTCAGAGAAAATGGATGGATGGTGGACAAAGTTCTTAAAAATGCTAACGAAAGACTGTTGTGACATTTCTCTTCCCAGTAAGAAGACTACAGTGTCCATCCTGGACGACATTGGCAGCATGTTTGACGACTTAGCAGACCAGCTGGATGCAATGTTGGACTGATCTCCTGCCAGCATCTCCCATCAACCCTCCCCCCTCCCTCCCTCTCCTCCATCATGCGTAGGTGTGTGAAGAAAACTCCCTCAATGCTCAACGCTGGTGCTCTTAGCGTGTGTGTCCGTGTGTCCGAGCGTATGTCCCTCCAGCTGGAACGCTTCTTGTGTAGCCTTGTACAGTATGTACAGGAGGGAAGTCCTCTGTGGCCTGATGCAGAATGCCTCTCAACATAGGGAGGCTGCTCCCACACAACCTGTGACCTCTGCAGCCCAGCGAGTCGCCATTGCTGCCGTCGCCCAGCCGCCGAGCGCTGCACACATCAAGAAGCACAATTGTTCTTGTCTCTTCATCTCTATGGAGCGTTGCAGAGGGCCTAACCCAGTCAGGCAGGCAGGCAGGCAGACAGATCAGTATATTGCTCGCAATGTTAGACACGTTCACTGGCTGACGGACTGGCAGATAGAAAAGGTGCACGCAGTTGAGAATTTTTCAAAGCACAAAGGCAGACAGGCCGCTTTCTGGATCTGTCTGCCTTCTGAGATGTCAAAAGCATTTATTTTCCAGAAGAATCTATTTGTCTCCTGTATGAGTGGAGGACTGTGGTTAGCCAGGCTTCCTGACCCACGTGTTGTCTCTGCACACGGTGTTGTTGTTGCTGTTGTTGTCGTTACAACCCCGTCTGATGCTCATGTCAGTGTCCCCCCCCCCCACTCCTGCAATAGTTATTCTAACGATCAGAACGATGATGTAGACGCATGTCCGTGGACTTTAACACACACACACACACACACACACACACACACACACACACAGACACTTAAACATACAAATGTTCATTATTGGTTGTAATCTCGCTTGTGCTCGGCTTTGTCAGTGGAGGTTGTCTGAAAATGGTCCCGCACAAGTGTTCACACACAATTACATGCAACACGTACATACTGGTATAACAAACACTCTCATGCTGTGTATCCCTTTGTCCTGCTGCAGTGAAATGTGTTTTTAAAAGATAATCCTATATTTCAATGCTTTATGTAGTACATCCAGTATACATACAGAGTTTATATTATATCTTATCTGGGTATATGAATTGTTAGAGCTCCCTCTAGTGTTGGTTAGTGGAACTGCTTCCATTCCGACGTCCTGTCTTGTTTCCGTCTCTGTTCATTTGTCAATTCTGCATATCTTTGTGCCTTGGTCCTGTTCTTTCATAATTTCATTGTATTTTGTCTTTTTTTTTTTAATTTTCATTCCTTATTGGTCTCTTTCTCTCTCTCTCTCTCTCTCTCTCTCTCTCTCTGTATGTGTTAAAAGTAGCATTTTGGTTGACCTGTGAATTCTATATGATCCTTAAAATCAATAATTCTATAATTCTGTTTACAGTCCTCCTGTAATAATTCAGAAGCTGTGTACAAGCCTATTGCAACCCCTTCCCCTCATCCTGGTTGTCGGCTTTCCAAATTTTAGTGGTTAACCATGTAGGTCAGACAGTGGATCAACTAATTGTTCATCCCAAAAAGAGTCAACTTGTATTTTTATGCTCTTTGAAAACAATGTGAATAAGTATAATAATGTTAAATAACTACAGACATTGAATTATGGTGAGCTGACTGAGCCTGTACATTAACGGTTGAGTTCTGGATGTGTTGTGATGGCTGTTGTGCCATGGTTGGGTTTGAAATCTGTCTCTGCTGTAAAGACGCATTTCTGTACAGCTGTGATCGGAATAAATGTGTAAATTAAACCGTAAGTGACTCTCAAAAGTATGATTTTTTTCGACCCCACCTGCCTATGTTGCGAATGTAATTTTAAATCAAAAGATACAGGGTACGGGGTTTGTTTTGCAGAATTGTACATTACGTTTACTAATCGCCAGCTGTACAGTCATTTTAATTAGGGGCGGTTGAGATTTCTCAAGGGGGCAGCGACGTTACGATGTTGAAAAACTACTACTAACTGCAACAGTTCTGTTCATATCATTTAAAACAAGTGTTGTGCCGTAGAGTAGAGCGTACCCTTGTCGTGAAATGCACCACCTTCTTACACTTATAAATGTGTTGGTTTGTGTTCGTCATTATCCGTTACGAATTACTTCATAAAGTGAAAACACAAAATTATTACGTACCATATACTTTCTCCAAAGTTAGCTGGTTAAAAGCAGGAGCGCTGGGTTGCTACGAAGCAACGAACAGGTGTTTTTGACGAAAGTCGGTTATTAACGCCATTGTGGTTAAAGACTCTGAGATTATTTGTGAATAACGAGTGCGGTTAAAGAAGACATCCGTGTCCTTTAACATATGTTTGCGGAACATGATTTAATTTAATGTCATGTACAGTCCTGTAGGTAAGTACCCCTTAACAGTAGGTGGCAGTAAGCAGCGTTAATGTGGCAGTTAACCCGCTTTACATCGGAAAGAAGAAGTCGTCCTTCACACTTTGAGCAGCAGCAGTAATTCCTCTCTAACTTTGGTCATTTGATTTCTCCAAGTTATTCCACTCGACAGCCAAAATGACCAAGTTGGGCATTTGGTATCAAGCTGACTGGAGACAAGAAATGACGTATATAAGTAAGTGTTAGTTCTATTTTGGCTTTAAAAGGTTAAAACACCACGATCCTCTGTGGGGCACCACGTGGTTGTACTACGAAAACGATCAAACGCGTTTTTCCCAACTTCTAAAACAACTGGAAGATTTTCTTTTTCTGTCAAATAAAAGATAAGGTTGCTGTATTTATTCAGTAGACGCGTCGTCTCTGCCCAGATCTGTTGAATTTCGTTTTTATATAAACGTGCCCTTCTGAGACATTGGAATCTAGTTCAGTATTTTTATTTATGAAACTAGAGAGTAATCTGTGTAGTAACTATTTTATGATTCCCTCCAAATAGATGGATTTTTGGCAAATCAGAAGATATCGAACCCTTAAAAGCTGAAAGCACTGAGATGGTGAGTTTGTGTTGCCATGTTAAAAATGCAACTAACTAACTAACCTGTGATGACAGACATCCATAAAACTTTTCTGACACCTACTATGAGAGCTTTCCAGCTCCTGATTCTGACTTTATTCTGAGGTTTACACGTTGGTACTGTCCGTTTCATTGTCCTTTACTTGAAGTTAACTTTTCTGTCCACATCTCTTGTACAGATGAGAAGATCAGGCCAAGAATGAAGCTCTTAACCAGAATCCTCACTGGCTTTGAAACTCAGTAAGCCTGATCAATCCCTTTGGGCGTTTTTCCTTTAAACATTTAGCCTGTGATGACAAGCTAAATTAAACTTTTCTGACACCTACTATGAGAGCTGTGCTGCAGCTCCTGATTCTATTTTTTACACTGAGGCTTTTTCAGAAAGTATGAACCAACATTTGCAATCTGGTTCTGTGAATTAAATCTCTATTTATTTCCCTTTAGCATCAGTCTGCAATAAAGAGAGAGTCTGTGCTGCTGGCCACTGGTGGTTGTTTTAAAGGTAAACTTGTGTGCACAGTGAATTGTGTGTTTGGGCAGCCAGTGATGTTCAATAGATATTTTCTGACACCTCGTATGAGAGCTGTTCGCTCCTGATTCTAGCTTTTAACCTGAGGCTAAGTAGCGGTTAGCTATAAATGAATCATATTTCCTGCCACAGAGCTTATTTTTTGCTGTTTTTCTGTGCAGGTCTCCGGAAAGACGCTTCTCTCCAGCTGATAGATCAAACCTGAATTAAAGTGCACTTTAGAAAATTGGACTGGCTTTGACCCCCTGAGCTGTCAGTTTTATTAATAATCTGCAATTTTTATTTTTCTAAATGGTCTCCATAATATCTATTGGCTAAACTATGTTAAATGTATAAACACTGCATTGTTTTATGGATTGTGAACTGGACTACAATGATCAGTCTCCACTGTTTCATCTATTATATTATAAATAAGGGATCCGGCTTTATATTGTAACATTTGGTAAGAAAGGATGAAACATTTAAATTTGAAATAGAATATTTTAACAATTTTTAAAAGGAATAGAAAAGGCATAACTCCAGCATGTTCTTTAAAATTGAAATATTGTATAGCGTCATTCTGGATATAGAAGGGAAATTCAGTAAATGAAAACATATGTATATAATGGCGGTTATGTGATTAACAATCTTGGCTTGTGTTGCCTCGACGCGTCCAGCTCTGCTGCTGGTCCCTGCGGGTTCACCGCAAACGTCATCTCCGCTCATCTGAATACTAAATGACCTTCCGGCATGTTTTCCCTCTGGAGCTCGTCCTGATTTGCGTGTTTCCTGCCTGCACGCATCCTCGGTGCGGGTGCAGATTTCCATCCGGCTGCGTGTCCCCAGCTCCTCCTTTGACTGCCAAACCAGGCGGCGGAGCCTCTTTTCTCCGCCCCGCGCATCATCCCGCATCCAGTCGCTTCCGACACACGCACACAGCCTCCTCCTCTTTATCCCGGACTCCTCCACCGACTCCCAGCTGTTCCCGTCGCTGTCTCCATCCCCCATCATCCGGCTGCGCATCAGCTAGACCGGCGCTCCTCTCCAGAAGGCCCGACGGTAAGCGCGGTGCTTTGTGCGGGGGGGCTGGTGCGTTTTCACAAATCGGATGCGGTGATGCTTCCTCATCCTCTGAAACACAGATGTTCATGGTTTAATTCACTGGTACTCTTCATCTGCGGCCTGAAATAGATGTATGGCATTTGGAAGAGCCCATGGTGAATGATCTGTTTATGGAACAACTGGTTCCAGCTGGATGGATGAGTGGATGGTCGGTAGTCGGATGTACTCAGAGCTGTTAAAGAGATGACGAGGATGAGCGGAGAGGAAGATGAGGGGAGGCTGAAGGACCGGTGCGACGGGCCTCCCCTCTCTCTGTTTGTCTTCCTGGTGGCCTGTGGCAGGGTGGGGCAGAATTCACAATAAGCAGGAACAACATAAAGCAAATTGAGATCTGAATGACCCAAAGATTATTTTCTGTCCTCGAAGATAAAAAGGGAATTTATTCACATCCTGTAGTCGTCAGAACCACAGCGCCGCAAAATTGTACTTTGGGACACCCGAGATTAATTTAATTCAGTTCACGGTTAAAGTCTAATTGTTTATTAATTTTATCAGCAGTAGCATCAAAAAAAAAAAAAAAAACTACAAAAGCGCTCTAGTGAGATTATGATGTCCGGAACATTAAAATAAAACAAGTAGGCTACCTTGAACTAGACCATATATTACCACATTTTTACTTTCTTGTGCAGTATATCTACTATTTACCACATGCCGTTCTTCCATATTAGAATATTCATTATATTTGTTAATTTTGAGTTTACCTCAGTTTCGTTCACCGTTAAAAAATCAGGACAACGAAATATAGAAATTGTGCCAATATTACTTAATAGATCTTATAGAGACACAAATACCTGTTCTAATACAAATCATCTGAGTGCTAAAAGTAAAGATTATAATATTATGAAGATAAATGAAAACAGCCGTCAACCCTACAGTCTGGACGTTCGATGCCTGGTTTGT
This sequence comes from Pao palembangensis, assembly GCA_015343265.1. Taxonomy (NCBI): domain Eukaryota; kingdom Metazoa; phylum Chordata; class Actinopteri; order Tetraodontiformes; family Tetraodontidae; genus Pao; species Pao palembangensis. Next base: position 2,574,660 of record CM027089.1, on the reverse strand, counting down.
ATTAATCCGCAGGAGAAAATAGTCCCTAGCTCAATCGACGAATATTTGCCTTGTCCGGGATCAAAAGTTGCTGAGGAAAAAAAATGAACTTCTTCTAAAAATATGAGGACTGTACACGACTATTTTTTAGAAACAACGTGCTTTGGCCTGAGATCCACAGTTGGAATGCGATGAGACTGACAATTTTTTTTGACTTTGTTTTAAAAAATAAAATCCGAGACGGTTTTTCCCCTTTAGCTTGTATTTTAGGAAATGAATGAATGATTATATATATCCCATATATTTAAAGATGAAAAACAGAGAGGATTTGAAAGATACTTACATCTGTGTTTCTTTATTAAAAGAACCACATGGAAATGTGACAGGAAGTACCTCAATATGAACGTCACAGTGTCCACTTCCTCTCGGTCAGTGACGCTCTGCATGAGGACTTTATTATAAATCTATCAAATGGAGCCGTGATCCCAGAGGCAGCCGTGAGAGAAGGCAACAAAACTATTTATGTCATCTTCGTGTGTGTGTGTGAAGAGTAGAAGCACCATGGAAGATTTAGATGTTCCACAGATGAGGAGAGAAGTGGAAAGCCTTCAGTACCAGCTGGCTATCAACAGAGAGAAATCCTCCATCACTGTTACTGAGTGAGTTTCTCTCTCTCTCACACACACACTCACACAGTTCACACCGACAGCTTTGTGTGTATTTGTTTTCCAGGTTGGTGAAGTGGATCGAAGGATGCGTTTGTGAAGATCCGTTCCTGAACCCTGAGCTGATGAGAGCTAACCCCTGGGTGGAGAAGGGCAAGTGTGTGATCCTGTAATGGTCACACACACACACACACACACACACACGTGTGCAGGCCTGCCCACATACAAAATCACAGATGCATATAAATTTGCACTCCCACACGCTGCACTAAATCACTCCTTTACTCTCACACACAAACACACATTACTGCTATTATGTTTATCTGATGGGAGGCTCCTGAATGCTTTTAATTTATGACATGACCAGTGTGTGAGTGTGTGTGCGTGTGTGTTCAGCACTGCGTAGCTTTCTAGACATTTGTTTGACTGCTGAGAATTGTTTAACAACTTGTTTTTATTGGCTCTTTACACTCTCAATCAAATAAAGACTGTTTTGAATTTAACAGCTGGAAATGTGGGATTTATTTCCGTACAACACGTGACAGAGGGAAATGTGTGTGTCACAGCAGTTCTCTAATGTAGACATTTCGCCGGACAGCGTTGGACATGCCCTCGTTGAAGCGGAACCACACATCACTGTTGCCCACAGCTTTTCCCATCGAAAGACTCGGACAGTTCTCACCTACACACAGAAAATCAGACAGTGTTTTGTTCTTAAGGTCCAGCCTGTAAGATTTGATGCCATCTAGTGGTGAAAAATAATGTCATCTAGTGGCTGCAGGAAGACCGAACGATTTTATCTAACAGCATCCACAAGACTTTCTCATCTATATTACAATTGGAAACAAATAAAATGTTTCTAATTAAATGTGTCTCTTCTGGGTTGTGTTCTAGCACCCAAGAAGGGGTACCCAGGTCAATATTTCTGTAAATATCCTTCTCTCAAGTAAACAAAAACAGTCATAATAGTAAATTTTAGCTCCTGCTCATATTGGTTTTGCACAAGCTGATCTCAGTGCTGATTTTTAACTCTTTGACCTAAAAAAGGCTTCGCTCGTTGTGTTTCCACCCTGATTACCCCATTGATTATTGGCAGCAGTGAATTCAATGGCTACAATTTGTAACTGCGCCCCCACTCAGCTCTGAAGCTGCTATTAGGTGAAGAACCAGGCCAGGTGCCACCCGAGGTGCATTCACAGAACGGTGTTTCTGTTCATTTACGTGTGTCATTTAAGTTTCAGGCGAGGAGCTGTGATATGATGTCACCTTTGCTTCTGCTGAAAAAAGCTCCACCAACTCACAGGAACTGAAATTAAACAAATTTTTACAGAGCTATGGACACAGTGATGTCACATGGTACCTCTGTCAGAGGAGGGCTGCGCTCTCTGAGGTTTGGGGGCGATGGCTCGACCGAAGAAATCCACCTCGGGCTGCAGGACACACAGAGGAGGATTGAGTTAATCAGGAAGTATCCGTCCTCTAGAACAAGGTCAATGATGATGAACAATCAACCAGCTGACACGAGTTTTCCATTAGCCCCATTTCCCAGTTTACTCCATTTAGAACTGTGGCCCAGTGGCTTTGTGCTGTCCTCGTTTCTGCCCTCTAGAGGATTGAGTGCATTACAGCGAGTCTCTGAGGGCCTCTGCAGAGCTGCTGCTCCCTGGCTCCACTCACCCAAAACACAGAACACGCTATTCTTTTGAAACATCTGGATGCAATTTGAGTGCAATCTTCTGTTAAATGGCCCTAAATAAATAAATACATGTGGCGTCTCACCCGGGCCTCCACTGTGGTTTTTCTGACAATGTTCTCCAGCCGTTGCTGATGGTTGGTGGTCGGTTTGGGGCCACGGTTCTTCTTCTCTTCCTGTTTCTGTATCACAGTCAGAGCATATTACAAATATATTAAATTATCAACACACAGTTATGCTGCACTGTATGACTCATTGGGATGTCTCACCGCTGCAGGGTTTCTGAGCAGCATCAGCTGCTCGCCTCTCCTCATCTTCTCTTGCTCCATCTCTCTGCTGATGGTTTGTTTGGCCTGATATGTCAGCTGGCGGCGGGGAGGCAGGCTGGGATACCTCACCACCTCCTCAACACACCTGCAAACACATACATCTGTCAACACAAGACTGCGTTTTCGCTACAGCCTGGACCACAGCCTCCAAATTATGGGGTGCAGCCTGAGGTATCCGTGTCCTTAAACACAAACTCACTTAACAAGCTGTGATGGGTGGGTAACAAAACACATCAACTGAGAGCCTCCAGTCTCAGTTCAATAGTTCATATTTTCAAAAATAAATCCTGAATTTATTATTCTCTAATACCTTAATCTTCTTACTGCTGATCTCTGCAGCACACAGACGCTGCAGGTGAGAGTACACTCCCACTTGTGTTGCATTTAGGTACACCAAAACAAGATACAATAAAAACAATCAATCAATGTGACAGTCTGGTATTTATTACTAGTTAAAATTGAATGTATAAACTATAAAATGTCAACTGTTTTCAGCAGAAATACTTATTACTATCTATCTTCATATGTGGCTTGATTGCATTAGTGTGAAAACTGTGTCCATGTCTCAGATCTTTATGTTGTAAAGTCAAAATATTAAAAACACGTCTTACGGTTCACTGATTTCCAGACCTTGTGATTTTAACCCTGGCAGTCTGACCAATCAACAACAGTCCCTAAAAAGAACAGACCAATCAAGTATTCCAGCTGGGACCATGGGAATTTACATCCAAAAGTGGGCTCTGAGGTTTCATTCATGATTCTTCAGAGTGTTGTTGTGGTGAGCGAGTGAGGGCAGATACAGGAAGGCGTAGATCAACAGGAGCAGTAGCAGCGCCAGCACCAGAGGCAGGCACCACTCGTTGGTGACCAGCACCTCATCACAACGAGCCTGCAGGAGCCATTACGATTGCTGGACGGCTCCTCCATATCAGGCACACACACACCCAGAGCGACCTGACCCAAATAATGCTAGCACAGTACTCTGTTGTCCTCAGGAGTCAGTAAAAAAGCAGCTCCACCATGAGCAACAAAATGAGCTCAGTTCTGTCACATCTCTATCAAGTCCATCCACATTTAATTATCTTTTCATCTGTTTTTCAGTCTGGCTTGCAGCTGGTTACACCATCTCTCTCTCTTACACACACACACACACACACACACACACACACACACACACACACACACACACACACACACACACACACACACACACACACACACACACACACACACACACACACACACACACACACACACACACACACACACACAGAGTAAAGGGGATTAATCTCTATGGCTCCACGCAGAAAACTACAGTTGAGAGAACCAGTGACATTCAACACAGCCAACAAAGACACGTCTGTTGTGAATGTGTGCGCCCGTGTGTACTCACGGCTCCAGTACATATGTGTATTGTCCCTCAGGTGTGCGGTCCTGCCTGTAGGAAAGGTTGTAGGCCAGCATGGTGTCCACCAGCTCATGCATCTGCTCCTTCTCTCTGCTGCTGAACAGCTGTGGATTCACCTGGAACAAGCAACGGATGCTCAGCTCCACGCCACGAATGCTTCCCTCCCACCACACTAGCTGCAAAGGCTAATTTCTTCTCTTAACGTGCCCCTCTTGACAACATGTGCTGTCAAACTTATGGAAGAAACCTGAGATTCAATTTTCAAGTGTAATTTCTGACTATGCAGGGGTACGCGTGCATGCTTTTACTCACAGGTCGCAGTTTGGGACAAATGATGTCCAGAAGCAGTGGGAGCACGTCCAGAGCTAGGATGTGCTGGCTGGTCCTTGATCTGATGCATGCTGGGATGTCACTCAGCATCGTGGACAGAGCATTTCTGCTGCTGAGGAGCCGAGAGGAAGCCTGGAGAAGAGCCATACTATATTTCTTTTTGCTTCAGTTTTCTCGAGGATTCGATGGCATGCGGTCCACAGTAGGACAGGACAGGACAGGACAGGATGTCAGTACCTCGTGCTGGCTGTGTGGATAGGTGATTCTGGGCACGTGTGTGTGGGCAAACAGGAAGTGGAATGTGACAGACAGGAAGGGCAGGTATCTCATCAGGGAGAAGTTCTGGCAATGCAGAATTTCTTGGTTCAGCCTGTCTGAGAAGGAGAACCAGTCCAGAGCCTCACAGACATTCTGAAGGTTTGGGTCTCTCACACGCATGGACAGGTAATTATCATACAGACCCTGGAGGACAAACAGGTGAAAGACGGTAGAAAGTTAAGATAAAATGAAGTCAGAACACGCCTCTTATAGTAAAACAGCAACAGAACAAGCCTATTACCTGAGAAACCTTTTCATACTCTCCACTCGATGAGGCCAAGTGGAAAACATGATGGAACCTCTGAGCTAAACTCCCTGAACCAGGAGCTTCCTCAAACCCCTGACCAATACGCTTTCTGAAAGGTCAAATTTAGAGTCAACAAGGAGCCAAGAGGTTAACAGATGTAAACACTTCAAATAGTCCCTTTGTTATAGAGTAAAGGATGTGATTCTGTAGCAAGTTAAGTCTCAAGTTACTCAGTGGATAACATAATTCATGATATGTTCATGTATTTTTCCCAGAACAAGCATCCATTCAAATATGTACTTATTTTTCTACTTTTTTGTCATCTTGTACCGTTTAGTACGTGGTAACTGGAAGATCTCCTGCCACAGATGAAACAGGCCTTTGTTCTGGTCCTTCTGCCCCACAGAGACACCCTGAATGGTCCTGATGTCTACCTGCTTCAGGCCGCGACCGTAGAGGAACTGAGCAGAAGCAACAGGTTGTGAGTGATGATAGCTGACACGTTTCCTCACAGATGATGTAACAGACCTGTAGTGTGTTGATGCAAGCCCTAATGTCGTTGTCCGTCTTCTCGCACAGGGACATCAGAGCGCCCATATCTGCCTTCATCCCTTGTCGAAGTGAGATCTGCCAACGAGAGTGAAGCATAAGCATGGATACGTCAGAGTTAGAATGAATACTTGTCGATCCAATGTGTGTTTGTGTGCTGACCTCTGCCAACCTCTGGGAGAGGCGGGAGGGCTGAGTCTGGGGGAAAGTCAGGAGGAAGGCCTGCTGCCTGAGTGGCCTCAGAGCTGGAACATATCTAAAAGTAAAGAGATGTAAAATAACTTTTAATAAATAAATAATCTTTTAATAAATAGTCTTTAATGAAAAAAAAAGTTTTGTATTTTTTTTTGCTTGGAGAGAGGTTTAAGTATATCACTTTTACGCAAACATTAAACTTGACATTTTCTCTTACAAGTCATTACAGATGCAGATAATTGGTCGAAGCAGGATGGACTCTTTCTTTTTTTTCTTCTTCGTCGTCTCTGTAGCCTCGCCACTGTGTCCGTCTTTTCTGTTCAGAGTAGCTAACAGAATGTTGATAGCAGCCTGACAGACACAACAAATGAAAGGAAGACAACATTTAGGCTAAAAAGAAAAGACTCTAAATATTTGGTTCAGGTTGTTCTTATGGGTGGTTCATTTGTGTCCTGAACTTACTGTAGGTGCTCCATCGATCTCATCAATAATCAGGCAGTTTGGCTTCTCGTTAACTCCTAAAACCGACTTCATCTGTGTTGCTGTGTCGATGCGTTTCTGAAACACCTCTGCGCTGCGATCGTCGCTGTAAAAACACCAGCAGAGCTGCTGATGTTGCATGAGGAGGATCACTGTGATCATTGTGACTTACAAGTTAGTTCAGCTCACCTGGCATTAATTTCCACCACATTGTACCCAGCATGCTTTGCTATAATATGAGCTAAAGTGGTCTTCCCCAAACCTGGTGGACCTGACAACAGCGCCACCTAGGAAAAAAAAAAAAAGGAGAAATTAGACTGTAACATGAAGTGTCATTGTGGCAATACAAACTATCAAACTCTGCGTGTTTACTTTGAATTTGGGACGTTTGTGCTGGTCCAGTTCAGCCTCCAGAATCTCCTCGGTCATCTCCACTTTACTCTTGAAGCGGTTTGGGTTCTGACTGGCTTGATTTGGCTTGGACGAGGTCTGTCCGGCAGCCTGTCGGTCAAGTCTGGCTGGACGCGACTTCCTCTCTCTTCCAAACACAACGCCATCCCAAAGTTTTAACCACTTGAGCAAACATCGGTTGGTAAACTACAGCAAAACAGTCAGACAGAGGCAGAATCAGTGACGGTATCGTCTTACAGCTTGAAAGTAAACGCAAGCAAAAAACTCACATCGTCACTGAGAAGCTCAGTGTAGTGACGGGGAGAAAATCTGTCCACCCACAGCCGAGACATTTGCACTTCTGTGTCTAAAGGATCCTCATTCTCTTTATCTTCTAAACTTTCAGGCTCCACAAACACATCATTCACACTGCTAAGAATGGGACACAAATTAAAAACAAATATTAAAAATCATGTATGTAATGAGGTAGTTAATATACAAGGGAACGGTTTGAGTCACCAGGTCAGCAGCTCAGTAAGACGCTGAGATTCTTCCACCAGCTGATGATGACGCTGAGAAGAAAAGCAACCAGATTTCAAATGAAACTGTAATACCTGAAATACCCGAGCCTAGTGACAAAATGAGTCTACAAAATCTCAGCTAAAGACATTTGATGCTGATTTTCACTGCAGGTATAATCTTCCACATATCTGAGCTCTATTTGACACTTATCACGAATGCACACATTGACCTTATAGAGACCAGGGTAAAAATACTGCAGGAGACTTTGTTTTTTTTTTTTTACAGCAATTAAATTATTCACTTGAACAATTAAATTATTCAGATTCACAGAATACACAAACATTATTACAGTGTGTTGAGTTGCAGATTATCGTCACTCACCCTCTGTATCTCTTGATCCCTTAGTACACCAATTGGTACTGCCAAAAGCCCCAGTGCACCATGGGAGTCTGGCACTATTCTGGAATTTACCACCTGGAGACAGACAGCAAGGGAAAAGGAGAAGTATGGAAACAAACACGAGATATATGGATCAAGTAGTAAAAATATAATGGTTCAGAGTCACAGATGAATCACAGATGCTTAACCTTCGTCCCAGCATCTTCTTTTTGTCTGAGATACACACGGTTCCCTGAGGAGTCTGTCACAGTGACGTAGTCTCCCTCTAAAGGAGGACGCTTTAGCACATGCTGTGATGGTGGCGCCGTTGTGTGAGGACGAGTGGGAGTCTCTGGGATTGTAGCTAAACCACTGATGTCCATCACAGAATGGACAGACCTAAATCACCAATAAATTGCAAATATTGGTCATGTGTCAATACTAAAACACAAAAAAATTACAATTTTAATCAAATTAAGTTGTATCAAAAATATTTTCTTAATCCTATGTCTATACCTTAGACAGTGAAGGAAACTCTGTAGCACAAATCAACATCAGCAGTTTTCCTGTCAGCTCAGATTCTATCCCACTTCACACACCTTTCATACCTGACAGTGTGAGAGGGTTCATACTGCTCTGGTGATGATGGGGGCGTTATGTCATAACTCGGTTTGGGTGCTTTGCTTTGCTGACAGTCAAAGAGTCGTTTTGCCACTCCTGCCTCCTGCTTTTGCCTCTTTGCCTTTGGAGCTGTAAAAAAAAAAAAAAGACTCACAGCATACAAATTACACACCAAACAAATTCAAAACAATAAAAGGCTTGTGTCCTTCCAGGGGAAACAGACTTACTGGTTGGTTGATCATCCAACAAGTGTTCTATGTCTGAAACGTCATCTCCTTGACCTCTCCTCTGACGTTTGCTTGGCTTGGAAGAGTCATCTGTAATTAAATAACGTCATAAAAACAGTGTATATGTAGGCGAATTTGCCTTAATACTAAACAACCACTGCATCAACTACCACTATCTTATGTGAGCGGCCATTATTTAGCATTCGTTTCTTGATCACAATAAAATCACAAAAATTATTCTATATACTAAACATAATTAATACTGCCAAATGTTATGTGTGAACGTAAGATCTAAAGATACGCTAATACCCTGTTTCTCTTTTGCCTTTTATTGTACTGTATTTAGTATTTAATCCGAGCAGCAGGGTAACTGGTTTATAGAAATTTAGTAGGCTATTAGTTAGCTCGTTAATTTTCACCTTCTTCCATCTGAGCCAAAACTTCCAACTCGTCGGCGAACTGGTTCTCGAAGTTATCTTCAACCTCAAACAATTCGTCATATTCGTCCATTTCGACTTCAACAAGAAGGAACCACAAACAAAGCAACTAATTCGATATAAACACAAGAAATTCCATATATGTTGAGAAATATCCTGCCTCCTACTTCTTCAACTCTGACAGATTTCCCGCAATTCTTTGTTGTGAAGAAGTACTTCCGGGTAACTCAAGCGTTTCATTTTTCTGATTGGTTGCCGAAAGTTTCTGTATTTCCCATCATGCTGTGCAGTTTGTCCGTTTTTACCATTACATTTCTGTCCAGAAGGGGGCGCAAAGTGAAAAATGATCTAACAGTAAAAGTATTGGTGTGTAAACAGCATAAACTTCCACATAAATAATTTTCATTCACAATTTCTCATCAAATATTAATCAGACTTCCTCGTATTCTTCCAGTTTTAATAGAGAAAATATTGCCACATTGAAATAATTGATAAATATTGCATTTTTTGAAGTATTTGAATAAAAAATCTTGCTAATATTCTTGTTCCTGTGTCTTAACTGTATGTGTGTTTTGTTTAACAGAGATTAATGGTAATGTGTGTAATGCTGGGGGTCTCTGCCGCTGCCATCTGCTCCTTGCTGCTAACATTACACATTAGTTTGTGTGATAATGAGTTACCTTCCCACCAGACAGCACACACACACACACACACACACACACACACACACTTCCTTTGTTGCCACTCAGGAAAAAGTGGCCTCGCATAATGTGAAAACCAAATTGTGAACGCCTCACATGTTTGAGTCAGAGAAGATGAACAGTGTTTTATCTGTATGTCTACTGTAGAGTTTTGGAAACAGTTTCAATAAATGATACTGTTCTAACATATCAAAAATAAATGTAAAAATAATTTTTAAAGAAAACAAGTCACTTAAACACTTAAAAACTTAATCACTTAAACACACTGACACTATTGTGTTGGGGCGTTTTGATGCTAATGATTATAGAAACTATTACAGTCAATAATTTACTAGGTGTGTGTGTGTGTGTGTGTGTGTGTGTGTGTGTGTGTGTGTGTGTGTTTGTGTGTGTGTGTGCACCAACATGGATTCTTTAAACATCTGCTGCAAAACACCAGTCACTCCATTATCCCCCAGCATGGTCTTCGTGTGTGTGTGTGTGTGTGTGTGTGTGTGTGTGTGTGTGTGTGCTGATGGCTGTCTCATTAAGGTGATGTGTTTAATCATCAATTTATCCAAGGAACTGTGCTCCTCACCTGTTCACCAAACGCTGTGTCAGACACTGAGGTCAGCTCGTACTTCAGCCTGACGGGAACTGTTACCGAGGAGAGTGTGTGTGCGAGTGTGTTTCAGTAAGGCTGTTTTTCTCCTGTATTTGTGTAGGAAGAACAGTGAGTTCTGAAGTTTCTTTATGAGTCTAGTGTCAGTATGGTTCTTGTGTTTTGCTAGTGTAAGATTATGAGAAAAGGTTGACACTGGCTCTATAGGTGTACATCAGGTGTATTTTGTGTGTACTGTCATATTTTTGTGTGAGTATATACTGTTGCAAACTTCGAGGATGTCCAACTCCACCGCCAACTTCTACGACCTGCGTCAGTCCTTCAGCTTCTCGGACATCATCGTCATATCAACCTACTTTCTTCTCAATCTCGCTGTCGGCATCTGGGTGAGAGTCGGAGGTGCGGATGTGATCTTTCCGTTCAGGGATGCTCAAAAACTCAAAAACGGTTTTGTCTGTCAGTCATCATGCAGGGTGAGCAGGAACACTCTGAATGGATACTTCTTGGCTGGTCGGGACATGGCCTGGTGGCCGGTGAGTGTGTGTCGCCATAAAGTGCCAAAAGTTTAAGGCCTGCTGGGTCACGTTTGAAATTCTTAGCTTCTTTTTTTTTTTTTTTTTTTATCAAGAATTCACTCATAGTTTCTGCATGAACAGCATTTTGGGTTTTTTTTATGCCAATAAAGTAGTAAACCACTCACACTCCTGGAACACTTGAACAGATCGGAGCATCTCTCTTTGCCAGTTCAGAGGGCTCTGGCTTGTTTATTGGTCTGGCTGGAACCGGGGCTGCTGGAGGCATTGCCGTCACTGGCTTTGAATGGAATGTGAGTAGAGACGCAACAATGTGAGGCATTAGTGTATCTGTTCACAGTACCTTAACAATTGACATTTGGAATGAAATGGAACTGGTCTTTAAATCCATCTTTCTTTTGTGCCTCAGAGTCATAAAACTGTTATAAAAACAACCCAGATGGCATAAAAAACATAAAGATGTCCTTTGCCACAATTATAAATATTACAGTTTTAAATGTTGTTTTTAAACTGTGCATGAAGTCAAATATAAAAATCAACAGCCAAATTAATAGTTAATATTTACCCATGTATACTATCAAATATTTACTATCTGACCTAAGTAGAAGATTAGGACCATTTGTGTAAGAATATTTTCAGTTTGATGAGGAAAAAAACAATCTTGTAACACTAAATAAAAAACAATAAATGATAATTAACATAAATTGTTATATAAATTAGCCCGAGTGTAGTTTCCATTTACTCACCTTTTAAAGCAGGAACTAAATATCATTTTTTTAAATGATTTTTCATATTTATTATCATTTACAACATCTTAAAGGCAGTTTAACCGTTTGTCATTTCGTTTGTTTTAATTGTTTTTATCATAGTTTTATAGGAATTTGCCCTCTTCAGGTAGTTGTAACAGAAAACTTCCTGCAGGGGGGAGGAACATCTATATAGATTAATCCACCCATAATCGACCTCTGTTACCACACAGCAGGAGAGAGCGCACTCTCTTTGTGCACACAAACACAAGATTTAATCATGTTTAACACAAAGGCGGAATGAGACGACTTTTATGCACAATCTGGCTCAACCTCTCCGTCTTTTTTCACAGGCCACTTACGTGTTGTTGGCTTTAGCCTGGGTTTTTGTGCCGGTCTACATCTCCTCGGGGGTCAGTTCTTACACGTCACATGAGCCAGTCTGTCTGTAGAGGCTGGTCCAGCAGGTGCATTTCAGTGCCAAGTGTTGACTCAGCCATTAACTGGCAGGTCACACTGGGCCGCTAAAATCTAGTAAATATTCTTCTGTGTTGATTCTGAAACGTGTGTTCAGATCGTGACCATGCCGGAGTACCTGGGCCGCCGTTTTGGAGGAGAGAGGATCAGAACGTACCTGGCTGTCCTCTCGCTGCTGCTGTCCGTCTTCACTAAGATATCAGTAGGACACACTCCTAGGCTCCTCCATCACCGGTCAGTCATCTGTGGAGCTGATCCCGTGCTGGGTTTAATGACGGATGTCTTCTGCTCCCTCCCCAGACCGACCTCTACTCTGGGGCCCTGTTCATTCAGGTGTGTCTGGGCTGGAACCTGTACCTGTCCACTGTCCTCATGCTGGTGGTCACTGCTCTCTACACTATTGCAGGTAAACCAGTGTGCAAAACCACACCAAACATGCAGCAACATTTCCACATTTTAGCCGAGGTTTACTCATATTTTCATGGTTATTTCAGGCGGTCTTGCTGCTGTTATCTACACAGACACTCTCCAAACGTTTGTGATGATAATTGGAGCCATCATCCTGACAATCATGGGTTTGTTCCTGGGACATTTAAAAAAAAATCCTGCATCTATGTTCTTGAATCTCCAATTTGAGGTTTGTCTTCCCCATCCACAGCTTTCAACAAGATTGGCGGATTTGGGAACCTGGAGCACGTGTACAGCGTGGCAGTGCCCAGTAAAATCATTCCCAACAGCACCTGCCACCTGCCACGCCAGGACGCCATGCACCTGTTCAGGGACGCCGTCACCGGAGACCTGCCTTGGCCTGGCATGACCCTGGGCCTCACCATACTGGCCACGTGGTACTGGTGCTCTGACCAGGTACACGCAGAAAAACATGCTGGTGTAGAGGCAATTTTAGCTCACTGTTCCACTGTCAGCCAGCAAGCATTTTTATGCTACAATTCCAATTATGCTAACAATGAGTTTTGGTTATTATCTTAGTCTGTGTGCACGGTTCCTTCCCCAGATAAGTCAATAAACTCCTGTACAAATTAGAAAAAATGAACAAATTACTTCCACTTTGTATTTGTTTACACTGAAGGTTTAATTCTACCTGCCACCGTGCCAGATCAGTAGTTAGACATCTCTGTTTCACTTTACATGTACACAATAAATAATAAAAAAAAGACGCTGCTTTATTGTCAACAGTCCCCGTTGTCAACAGTATTTTTTAAAAATTGCACAGCAGCTCTCTAAATAAGCGGGAAATTTAAAAGTCAACTCAGTAACCAGTCACAGTGGCGGGTACAACACCTCTGCAGAGGTTGGGTACAGGAAGTCGCTCAGGCGGGGAGCTAGGAAACGGGAAAAACAGCCAAGGTTATTTCGCTCAAACGCTGTTGACGCTAATGAATGCTGACTGAACTGCTTAGCACACCTCTGTGATAAACACATTGAAAAGATTCATGCCTGAAACTGTGTCCACCCACACAAAAGTCACCTGATTTAAGTGTACATAGGTTCACAGTTTACTTCCTACCACCTTTCAGAATCCCTCATCAGCACATTCCCTAAAACGTTTAACCAGAAGCCTTTTACCTGTAAGCAGGTCATTTATTTACGGTACCTTGAAAGCACATCATTAAATCATGATGCTCTCTCTTGTTGACGTAGACAATATTTATGTAAATAGTTCCTCTTTGTTGACGCTCAGGTTTTAAAAACAGCAAATGTTAACAGATTAGGCACTTCAAAAGTCACAGGAAGTGTCAATCAACGGGTTCTACCGAGCTGCCTTGTTATTTTGAGATGCCCTCTTCTGCGACGCTCCTCCTCGCCCCTTTAGGTATTTCAAATTGCCGAGTTTTGACAAAGATATTCCCAGTAATCCAGACGTATCGGCTGGTGGCGAAGTGTGCTCCATGTTCCTGGAAGTCGGGCCGTGGCGGCGTGGCGAGCGGCCCGAGCGTGTCTCTGATCGCAGCTGAGGTGAATCGGGCCGCCAGTAGTGGTGGCCTCCGATCACAGCGGGGCCGGACGCTCCGCTCGGGGGGTGAAAACCGCGTTGTTTGGCGATGACCACTTTAGCTTCCTTTGGTTGCTCGTTGTGACCTGGAGATCTAGCAGCTGGAAACAACTGGAAAAAGACAGAAAGTGGAGAGAGAGATGATATGCGTTGGAATCCGAAAACATTTTTCATGTCCTAATCTTCTTTTGTCCACATGCAGGTGATTGTGCAACGATCGCTGTCTGCTAAGAACATCAGTCATGTGAAGGGTGCATCCATTCTGGCCGCATATCTGAAGATGCTGCCCTTCATCTTCATCGTCCTCCCTGGCATGATCAGTCGTGCTCTCTACCCAGGTGCGTGCAGACACATGTGGGCCAGGTAAGGACAGACACACCTTTGCGAGTTGAAACAAAAGAATGCCCGGTTTACTGTAAGCAGGCAGCAGCTTGCTTTCACATAGCTGGAGAATCACACCCATGTCAGTGACACCCTTCTGTGTATTTCCTGTCAGGAATTAAGGGAATCGCAGATATTTCTGGGAAGCTCGGGACGTTCTCTTGATAAAATGATTAACCGGGAACAATAAAATGTGAAAGTGACCCTGATTTCACACTCATGCGATTTTACCTGACGGGTTACTTAAACGTCTCAGTTTTAAATCAACGTTCAAATAGTTTAATATTAAAGTGACGATCAGACTGAAGCTCTTCTCACCTGTCCGATGTGCCTGTGTGGGGACGAGTGGATTTTTCTGCGGAGCTGTTGTGATTGGCGAATGAGGGCGGTGCTGTCCTCTGATTGGTTGGGCTCCCGCAGATCCAGCATGCTCTGGGAGAGGCGGGCCATCATGTTGACCCCGTCTCCTTGGCGATGGCCACGGCCCGAGCCGGTGGTCGCCCCGTTGGTTAACGGGTCCCCCTGGGAACATTCGTAAAACTCCTCCTCTGAGGCGGTGGAGGCGCTGGACGGCTCGTCGTTGGCCGCTCGGTCACACATGACCTTGGTGCTGTCTTGGCTGCCCTCGTCGTTGCTGCCAGAGTCTCTGCCGTTGTCCTTTGAGAATGTGCGTCTGCGACTTGGTGTCGAGTCTTCCCGCGTTCCTTTGTCCACAACGTCCTCCTCGTTTTCCAACTGGTCCATTTTGGTCAGCATCACCAGCGGCTTGCCCAGCTGCTCTGAGGAGGCGGGGTCTATGATTAACTGCAGCGTGCGGGGTTTGGGAACCGGAGGTGCGGCCGTTGGTGTGTGTGCTGTTTGAGAGCGGTCCGTCAGCTGTGGCTCATCAGTAACACTGGTCGGGGGTGTCGGGGTGTGTGTTTTGGGTTTGTCTGTGTCTGGTGATAAAGGTGTGTTTGGCTCCTTTTGAGGTCCTTCGGAATCTGTTGTGTCGGTCTGGTCTTTACTCTCATCCGTGCGTGTTTGGGGTTTGTCTTGGTTTTCAGCTGGACTCAGAGGATGGGAGCCATCAGCGCTCTCCGCTGCCGCCCTCGCCGTCCTTTTCTCCTGCTGTACAGCCGCTCCCTCCGTATTTTCTGGTAGTATCAGCGGCGAGCTGAAGCGTATCGCCTGGCTGACTTCAAACCGCTCTGACCTCTGTAAGTGAACCTGGTGGGCCCGCTTTTCATCCCTGATATTGATGAAACCAATCACGTCGCTCGGTGGGTCGGGTTCCGGCCAGGTAGGCAGGTACGGGATCAGGTACACTTTCTCCAAAGCGGCTAACACTGGGTGAATGGGCGGTTCTTCAATGACGTGCTTGAGGCGTCCTTTGGTTATCTTCAGCCCAGTGGGATTCTGGGAATTCTTGTTGCTGGAATTTTGGTCCGATGAAGTGGGACTTACGTGGGTTCCGGTGGTGACGAGGGCATATTTCGGGTTGATGAGCTTGCGAGCGACAGCAACCGACACCGGAACCGGAAGGGCTTGAGGGAGCGGGTCGGGAATCGGTTCATCCACCATGGGAACCTTGTTGAGGGACACACTTCTGGACACGAGATAAAGGTCCCGAAACTGCAGGTCAAAGGTCTCCACGGCCTGGCCCGTGATCACGGTGATGAGGTTCCGATCCAAACGAGATGACGACCAGGTGAAGCTGGAATAACGCGGGCATTCATTCACTTTACAACAATTAAAACTTCATTTATGAATGAATAACGATGGTAATGCTGCTTAATTCTGTGATTAATTAGAGTTCACAGAGAAGGACATTTGCTGGGACATTTATGGTTACAAACATTTAACTGTTATACTTTCATTGGTGGCTTTGTTACGTTTCATTACTTTTTCTACTCTTCTTTTTCAGAACTTTGTGCTCCTCTTATCTCCTCGCTTGTCACTGTTTTTTCTTCTGTGTGTCTCCCTTCCTGTTTCTCATCAGCATACCCTTGTCGTGCAGATGTGTTTTTGCGCACTATTTGTCTGCTGTTTTCTGGATGTCGGACTTTCTGCCTGAATGCTTTAATGGGTGCTGTTAGCGTGCTGTTTTTGTTATATGGAAACATCAGCTGGGACTCCTGAGCTGAAATAAAGGCATTATTGTTGCCTAAATACAGTCTTAAGCGTTCTGAAAAGCGCCTGTGCTGTGGGCTGCGGCTTCAACAAAAGAACGGTTGTCAAAGCTGTGAACTCAAAAACATCCAGTAAAAATGGGGCCCAGATCTTCAGAATTCATCCGGCGTTTCTGCTGCTTGTGTCTGTACGTGCGGAGCTGAAGGGGTTTCTGGAGCTGTAGTCCTGACAGTAGCACGCTACACTCGTGGGCGCTGTACTCGGCTCACCTGTACGAGCCAGAGATGGCTCGGTCGCCGTCTACCAGCAGGAACTTCTGACTCAGAGATCCGCGCACTTTCTGAGCCGAGCGCGTGAAAAACTCCACTCCTCCACAGCATCGCACGCGCAGATTCTAAACACAACACGACACACCAGTGATTCAACTGCTGGTAAAGACCCCTAATGTATTAGAGAGCATTCTAGGATACAAAAGAGAAAAAGGAGGGGCTTTGCCACTTCCAACCAAGTCTGTGTTCACTGTCTTTACAGGTTAAGGCATAGATTTTATTTAAGTATAAGCCTGTGGGACACACCCCACTCTATTTGTCTTTGGCCCTGTGATTAAGGTGTGGTTCCAGTTAGAGCGTTACCTCTTAAGTCAACATTTTGTGTTAAAACTCACAGGGGACCTTAAGCACCAGTACACGTAATGGTTGTAACAGCAGAGATGGGAGATTAGCAACAGAGAGTAAAAGCCATGAGAACAAAGTGGGAGACGTGAACGAGAAATTTACTGCGTAAAACCAGGTTGTCCCGGTGTCAGCGCTGAGAGCTTTCTGTTTCGCTGCTGTGAAGCAACAGTTTCACCTACAGGACCAATAAATGTCCATTTGTCTGTCAGGGGATTTGCTTTGTTTGTTTTTTTTAAAGTTTTTTTTTTTGAGTTTCATCTTATTTTGTCTGAGAAACCTGTGAAATATCAGAACTTGGGTACATTTCCATGTACCGCCTTTACTGGTTCCCTGGCTAATGTCAGAGCCTAGCTGGCACGTGCCCGATACCACAGCGTTCAGGCTAAATCCCGCAGTACCCTGGTCAAGCATGTGACATATTTTACCTTCTATAGTAATACTCTTATTGAAAACATTTTTTTTAATGTTGGAATTGGATCTTTTCAAAACAAACACTTTCTCCCATCTACCCTGCCACTGCAGCTCATCTCCCAGCTTGTCAAAACACATATGGGTGTGTGTTTTTGTGTGTCAACATACCTTTAGGTGTCCACGGTGCATATCAGCCCTGCCACACATGGAAAGAAAGCAGGGGACTGCGGCCATGTCGATTATTATATACACAGGAACCCGGCGTCTGTAGGCCGCGTCCAGCAGATCTCGAAATATATCCACATCTGTGAATACATCCATCACCACAGCAATCACCTACACACACACACACACACGGAGAGGAAAAGGGCTGTTAGCGTTTCCTGGAACAGGCGAGGGATTTTATTTAAGCTGCTCTTATCAACAGTATCACATTCATCAAACTCTCCAGGGAGGTTGGGTACTTATGAGAACTATTAAAAGGCAGGAAATTAAACCCTCAAAGGAAAGGAATGCGTTTTCTGTGTTAGCGTAATTGTTTTCTAAAGGAACTCCCGGACACCTAGGATGTTTTGTGTGTGTTCAACGGGACAGTCAGTCCACTGGCAGCACGGTAAACTTTGTTCATTAGCTCATTGAAAGTCAAACTGCAGAGCTGGACAGAACCAAAACCATGGAAACCGGACGGATGTTGCTGTAGATGCAGCCAGTCATGACAGAGCTCAAAAATCCCTCAAAGCGGTAAAATTAAAGCTATATGATAGATAATGCACATATTGTTGGGAAAAGTGCTTTTATATTAAACTAAGTCCTTTCTCGTGTCAAAATAGAGGCTTTTTCTTCTTAGGCAGGTCAGATGCCAGAGAAGGAAATTCCAGTAGTAGGAATGCTGAGGATGTGTACAGCAGAGAGTGACAATATTGATTTTATCTTGCACATTGTGCATACCTGACTGAAACAGGAGTGATGGTCTTGTCAGATGACATTAGGATTAGCACCAATTTCAAGTCAACTTCATTTTTTAACAATGAGTGTTTTTGGCAGTTTGGGATAGGGCAGCAGCGTGCAACATTCGCAGTGACGTGCCAGAACATATTTTTCCACTCGTGTGTCAAGATCGGGCTTGTGTTATTAGAACTCTATAAAATACACGTGACAGAGTCACACGTGTGGGGAGAGAATGGAGAGAGCGGTGACATTTTGAGACAAAATGTCAGAAAGGAAAAACCAAAGAAATTCATAAATCCCAGGTTACTGTTGAAAACTTGTTGGTGTGATAGAGAGAAATCTATTTTCTTTTACCAATGTTTACATCTCAAGCATTATTCACTAAATATGCCAGGTTGAAACAGAATATAAAAGCCTCCAAAGTGATTCTACTGTAGATTTGTATCTGGAGAAATCAGAAAAAGAGTAAAATCCAGGCACATTTACAGGAACAAATGTATAATAACCTTAGTTTAAATTGATCATTTGAAGACACAGTCTGTTACGTGGGGTTGTAAAATGTGCTTTTATTTTACCGTGTTTGCTTTGTTGTGTTTACCTCTGGGTCTGTTTGTTTTAATGGAGATCCCTGAACTCCATCTATTGGGCCGTCATAAACCCATTTTTACTGCCTACCTTCTGCGCTGCTGCGATACTCTTGCGCACCACTTCCTTGATGTGCGTGTGTCCCTCCACCGGAGGTTGGGTGTGCACGGTGACGCGTGTCACCCCCCGGTATGAAATCGCCTCGGGCCAGCCCAGATCCAGTTCCGCCACTGAGGCCTCGGACCGGTCTGGCCAGTACTGGAGGGAAACATTACCATCTCCCCCATCCTCAGCGGAGCCTGGGGTCAGGTTCCCCGGCCCCGGCGTCTCTGGCCTCTGGTGTTCGTGTCCGGGCCGGTACGCCTCGGCTCTCTGAATAATACGCTCCAACTCCGGTTCCGAAAGAAAGTTGCGGACGCCGGTGTCGCGGATGTAGTCCATGAACGCATCACGGCCCTTGGCGATGAGCTCTTCCACCGCGACCCGCTGATCCTCACTGTAGAAGAACTCCGCTTTGCTCTCACTCACACGCCAGTTGACGTGGTGATCGTCCAGACACTGGATCTGAGATAACGCCATGACCCAGATAGATCCAGCACTCAATAAAAAGTTCAGGATTTTTGACCCACTTTCCGCTTATCGGTCCTGCTGGTCAAACCTCCGAGCGCGCTCCGTCATTGAGGGTGCTCCGGTGCGGGGAAAAGAAACAGCCTTAATGTGAGATAAATTAATCAGCAGACACTCCGGCGCAGCTCAGATCTCCAGTTACTGTCCATACACACTGCAGCTCAGGTGCTGGGAGAACAAACCCTGCCCCTTCGCCACACCTTTCACCTGACAGGGGCCGGGCGATCGCTGCTCATGCCCGGAGCCGCCCGCTCCGTCTGGCCGGCAGACGTGGAAGGAAGCGGAGGCAGCTGCTTGAGTGTCCGCCAGCGAGATAATCCGAAGGGGAACACGTACTCGAGATGGTCGAAGAAGCCAAGAATCCGCTGTGAAACACAACAAACTGTTGTTGAGAGAGAACAAAAGTTGGTTGCTGGTTCTGACCGGCGACGTCTCACAGCTGCTGACAAAA
The DNA here is from genome assembly GCA_015343265.1 of Pao palembangensis. Classification (NCBI taxonomy): domain Eukaryota; kingdom Metazoa; phylum Chordata; class Actinopteri; order Tetraodontiformes; family Tetraodontidae; genus Pao; species Pao palembangensis. Next base: position 2,554,634 of record CM027089.1, on the reverse strand, counting down.
ATGGCTCCAGACTTCCCCGGAGCAAAAAAAAAAAAAAAAAAACTCGTAAATTTTACTGAAATGATGACTGAAGACTTTCAATGGCTGCAGTCGTAAATCTTTATTTCGCCTCCCAGTAAGATGATTCGCCGGTGACGGAACGACGTGGATCCATCGGACCAGGATCTGATGACCCAGGAATCCGGCGAAGGAAACGAAGTTACCGGGTGCACAAAGACGGAATGTCCGGTAGCGTGTTGGGAAACCGAGGTTAAACTCCACCCTCCTGCCCGGACAGATGGAGAGTTAGAACAAGCACTCTGCTGTAGTAACTGACACGATGGGACTTTGATGTGTTTTTTAATGACAGTATGTCGAACAGACGCTTCAAGAGGCCACTTTAGTCCTTTAAATCAGGCAGCAATTGAGTAAAATCATTAAATCAGGCAAACTTAAGATACAGACTTGAAAGTCCCCGTACTTTAGGAGTAAAAGGAAAAACAAATCAACATAATATAAACCAATTAAAGTCTATTAGAAATTAAAAAACTACATTTTGGACATTATGACTATCTGAATTTTTAGAAAATGAATTAGGCTTCATACTTTTTTTTTATTTTTAAGCATTGAGTGTGTTTGGTATGTGTTACTTGACATGCTGCTTGGGTGGTCAGTTTCTAGACATCCCTCTCCACTCTTCTTTTTAATCAGCTCATGACTGAAACCTGGTTATGGCAGGTTCCTCGTCAGGTTTCTATTTCAACATCTGTTCTCGTTTAAAGAGTTGCTTTTGTCTTTTAAAGATACTTCAGCTCTTTCACTTGAGCAGAAATTAGACCAGAGAAGCATGAATTCTGCATGAGTCGTCTCAGTGTGACCACCTCATGTTTCAGACTCTGTGGGGTGTGTGGATCCAGAGGAGTGTGTGCGAGTGTGTGGTGCAGAGGTGGGATGCTCCAACATTGCCTTTCCCAAGCTGGTCATTGAGCTCATGCCGAGCGGTGAGAACTCCGCCCTCATATATCTTTAAATCTGACACTTGAGTGTGTTTTTTTTTTTTTTTTCGGTTGTGAGTGGACGTTTCCGTCTGTGCGTCACAGGTTTGCGTGGACTCATGATCGCGGTTATGATGGCCGCCCTGATGTCTTCGCTGACCTCCATCTTCAACAGCAGCTCCACCCTCTTCACCATCGACATCTGGAAGAAGCACCGCCCACAGGCCTCGGAGAAAGAGCTGCTCCTGGTGGGCAGGTAAACGCCGCCGTGGAGGGTGGTCTGATCGCCGCCACCACCAACCTTAACCTTCTCTGAGGGCTGCCTTCCTTCCAGGATCGCGACCGTGATCTTGGTGGTGGTGAGCGTTGTGTGGATCCCCATCCTGCAGTCGGCCAACAGCGGCCAGCTCTACGTCTACATCCAGTCGGTGACCAGTTACCTCGCCCCGCCCATTACCGCCGTCTTCGCCCTGGCCGTCTTCTGGAAGAGGACCAACGAGCAGGTAGCACGCTCAGTCTATCAGTTCACACCACGACTTTGTGATGGACTGGGGTCGCGACCCCATGACCGTTAACAAGCGACAACAAGACAAATGAATAAATCTGTTATTCAGCTTATTGTGATGGAAAGAGCCTCACACAGTCTTGAAGAAACAGTGTTCTGCAGAAGCTTTTTCCTCAGAACCATCTGGAATTTGGAGGCCTGCTCCGTTTGCGCTCACTCTTAGTCTTACTCTTCCTCTCATCTTCTGGTGTTATTCGCCTCACATGGGCTCCAGGTGCCAACACCTCCCCGAAGAAGCTGCTGCTGACTTCCTGCCTTCGTGTCATTCACTCGTTTTCCGTGTTGTTCGTTGCTTTCCTTCCCCTTCGTGGCTCCGTCGCCTCAACGCACAAAGCCTTTTTTTAAATCCGCTTTTACGTGGGTGATGACTGAAATGCAAATATTAGGAGAGCAATAAAAAACACAACACTGCCGAGGTGAGAATGTGTGTCAGGGAGCGCGCGAGTTGGCTCATATTACAAGTGCAAGTAAAGACCGCCCCACTGAACCAAACAAGTCCCAGGTGTTCCTGCTCTCTCCCGACACACTGGTTAACTTTAGATTAAGGCCAGTTTCTAAGTTGTGATTTTTTTAATAATCACAAGTTGATACTCAAACGTTAAACAGAACTGACCAGTGGAAGAAGCTGCTGAGGCTGAACAAAGAGCAGAACAGCCTCTGTTTAGTGTCTTCAGTGATCTTTTAATGTTTATTTTATCCTTATTGTTGATTATTAAAATCCGTATTTGCCTAACCAGTTGTTGCCCTTACTGATAAAGGATCTCAGAAATTAGTTTAGGCGCTGCTAGGATGTTAGCAGGTTGTTTGTTTCTATAGAACACGAGATTATCCTGTACGTATCCTAATGGTGTTGACACAGTGGTCAAAGGGAGCATGTCAACGTACTGTTACTAACTATAGCATTAGGATACACCGGTCCACCAAAATACACAACCACAGCTCCTGATCAAGACACAACTGGTAGGAACCAACTTTAAACGTGAACAATGAATTAAGATTGTGTTATCTATTCTAATGTTTGCATTATCACGCAGCATTATGTACGCAAATTGGATATAACAAGTGCATATACTGTACAGTATGTTCTGTCAGTCTTTAAGGTTATCAAACTATTCCTATTCCCACTCCATTGCTTAATTCAATCAATGGACAAGAGGAATCGAGTTGTCCCTTGCATCCTTCAATGATTGATCAAGCAGTTTTTCAAGTTATGGCAGAGTTGTGGTCACAAAAACACGCACAACTTGACAGTGTGTGTGTGTGTGTGTGTGTGTGTGTGTGTGTGTGTGTGTCACATGACGTCTCTTTATGCTACAGAGAGCAGACGTGCTTGAACTTCTGCTCCACAAAACTCATAAAAGCTTAGCTGAAGTTTAATTAGCATCATAATATTTATGGAGTCTTGTGATGAGGTCATTTCTTTGTTGATAATTAGGCAACACTGTTGTTCTCTCTAGCATGTTCACACTTGACAGACAATAGAATAATAGACACTTGAAAGAGTAAATATTTCATTGGAGGTGTGTATTTTTCTTGTGTGCGAGGCGATATTTTCCTGTGTGCCCATCTGGACTACACAGATTGCATTCTTTGCTAATGATGAAAACACTGCAATTAACACGTGTCAGTTAATCACTGTGGGAAAAGTGAGAGTTTATGAGAAGAACACACCCAAAGACAACTCCCGATGTAGGAATTTGATAAGTTAATGCAGGAAGTTCAGAATGAATGCAATGAAATCTGTGTGCTTGTGTGTGCTCAGGGAGCCTTCTGGGGCCTGATGGTGGGTTTGGTGGTGGGCGTGTGCAGGATGGTGTTGGAGTTTGCCTTCCCTCTACCAAGATGTGGCGTTGAAGACTCAGCCCCCGCTGTACTCCGCAGCGTCCACTACCTCCACTTCGCCATTCTGCTGTGCGGCCTCACTGCTGCCGTGATTATTGCAGTTTCGCTGCTCACACCGCCGCCCACCCATGACCAGGTGTGCACACAGAAGCACAACAAGACTATCGGGGGAGGAAGCCGACGTGCATTCGGCGCCTTTGCTTTGTGAAACACCTGTAACATTATCCACTAATGTTAATCTTCATCAGTGGCAACACCTGTTTAAATAAACTACATTCAAAAAAGAACCTACCTTATTTTAGGGTTAAATGAAGCCATGAAGCTTATAGACAATTTGGGAAGTCAAAAACAAACCTTTCCGACACAAAATAATGTTGTAACCGCAAGAAGATAGTGCACGCATGGTAAATGTCAGGAGGATTATTCTTTTTAAAGTGCATAAAAACATACTGGTTTACTGCACTTTTGGCAAATGTTGTTTCATCAGGACTAAAATGCTGACCGCTATGGTTTTTCTAACTCTGTGACTCAGAGGACCGATAAAAGTCAATGATTTACTTTCCTTTCTAGAATAGAGGATCAATGGCTACAAGCTGGAAAACAGTTTTTTGTGTTCAGCCAGCACATTTGTCAGTTTCTGAAAAAACTGCTAGTCACTGCATATGTTTTATTCTCAGGTGTGTAACCTGACCTGGTGGACTCTGTCCATAGAACCCCAAAGAGAAATTCCTCTACAGAAGATGTCCTCCACGGGCCATCGAAGCTCCCAGGGTAGGAAGGCAAACATTCACAGCTCAACAGAAAATCAGACATCATGTGAGAAACAGTCACGCAGCTGTAATTCCTGTTGTTCTGAGTAACTTCCTGTCTCTCTTCCCTATGTGTGTGTGTGCGCGTGTGTGTGTGTGTGATGACGCAGGCTCTGAGCCGCGGCGGCAGGTGGCATGTGGTCAGGGGACGGGCTGGTGTATCTCGGCCGTCCGGTGCTCAGAAGAGGCTCCGGCTCCCAGGGCTCCCAGTCTTCGAGAGAGCTTGTTCTGGTCCAGGTTCTGCTGCGTCAACGCGCTCCTGCTGGTCAGCATTAACATCTTCCTGTACGCATACTTTGCCTGACGCTGCGTCCTGCCTGCTAACAGCCATCAAACAGCCAGTTAAAACTGGTACTTAAATAATGGTAAAAATATACTCTACTCTTGATTCTGTGTGCTAATAATGATATTGTGTGTGTTTGCTTTCAAATATCACTCTGGTATTTATTTTGTCTTTGAATATACAACAGAATTTATATCCCTTTTTAATTGTAAATGCTTTTTTGAGAGTTTTTTGTGATACATTTAATAAAGTTAAAGATATACGCATCAAAACGATAACATCTCTGTGATTATTCCTCAAAAGTGAAAGTTTTTTATTCAACTTTATTTATCCCCTGTACATTAACATGTCACATTTAACACACATGTAGGGTCAAATGGAGAAGAGTTTTCAGAGATGTAAAGCTTCACTTTGGTCCGCAAAGGAACAACCTTACAAAAATGGTCAAATACGAGTGCAAAGTTCCAGCGACACGGAGGAGAAAGCACAAGAGTTTTCAAACGCAAGCAGCTGCAATGGTAAAATTTTAGATGTGTGCTTCAATTAAAGCATCAAATTCTGCCAGAATTAAAAGTAGAATACAACAGCTTCAGAGATAAGGTAGTCAATTTCCTGTCAAACATTTTTTTTATGTAGTTATGCGTAAAGCGCTTAAACATGATCTCAGCTCTCCTATGCTGCTGACACCTTTCTTCTTCTCTGGCAAAGATGATCAACTTCAAAAATACAGCAGCTTTAAGATGTGCTTTTTTACCTGCCACTGATCGGTGGGATTTGCTGTGAAGGGGTTTGATAAAAACACACCAGTTGAAGGAAAAGAGGCCGAAAAGCTTCGGATTTGGATTCAAACGTGGCTAAATCTGCTCGAACTGAGCTACTGCTAATCACTGGATCGGCCGGTTTAAGACAGGAATCTGAGGGCCAGCATCACGGCTGGGATGGCGCCCAGTTTGATATGGCGTCAGTGGTGAAGAGGCTGGACGCACGCCGGCGGAAAGACCCCCACCCGACCGCGACAGCGCCCCCTCCAGCTCAGGGAGCTCGAGCAGTCCAGCAGGTCGATGATGTCCCCGCGCAGGAAGTGCAGGTGGGAGGTGTGAGGGGGGGTGTAGTCACAGAGGGCGTGAGCCAGGTGGGTTTTCTACACACACACACACACACACACACACACACACACA